>CATIUR010000008.1:3538750-4807500 GCA_949592205.1 Helichrysum umbraculigerum | reverse complement strand
TTGGGGAGCTCCGGTCGTGTTCGTCAAGAAAAAGGATGGATCTATGCGAATGTGCATCGATTACCGAGAACTGAACAAGGTAACTATCAAGAACCGATACCTATTACCACGCATCGACGATCTGTTTGATCAACTACAAGGGTCAAGTTACTACTCAAAAATTGACCTACGATCTGGTTACCACCAACTGAAGGTACGAGAAGAGGATGTACCGAAAACTACGATTAGGACTCGTTACGGTCATTACGAGTTCCTAGTCATGCCTTTTGGATTGACAAACGCACCAGCAGTATTCATGGATCTCATGAACAGAGTATGCAAACCCTATCTCGATAAGTTCGTCATTGTGTTTATTGACGACATCTTAGTATACTCACGAACGAAAGAGGATCACGAACAGCATCTGAAACTTATCCGCGAACTACTTCAGAAAGAGAAGCTTTATGCAAAGTTCTCTAAATGTGAATTTTGGATGCGAGAGGTTCATTTTCTTGGTCATGTGATAAATGACAAGGGAATTCACGTGGACCCATCCAAAATTGAATCAATCAAAAATTGGGAAACACCGAAACCCCCAACTGAAGTACGACAATTTCTTGGTCTAGCTGGCTATTACAGGCGATTCATCGCGAACTTCTTAAAGATAGCCCAACCACTTACCACGTTAACTAAAAAAGACAAGAAATTCGATTGGAACGAGAAACAAGAGAAAACTTTCCAATTGTTGAAACAGAAACTAAGCAGCGCACCCATACTATCATTGCCCGAAGGTGTAGATAACTTTGTTGTGTACTGTGATGCTTCGCATCAGGGGTTGGGTTTCGTATTGATGCAAAATGACAAGGTCATTGCCAATGCATCATGACAACTAAAAGTGCACGAAAAGAACTATACAACTCACGACCTAGAGTTGGGAGCTGTTGTTTTTGCACTTAAGATTTGGAGGCACTACCTGTACGGAACAAAGTGTACGATATTCACCGAACACAAAAGTCTCCAACATATATTCGACCAGAAAGAACTCAACATGAGACAATGACGTTGGGTCGAATTACTTAACGATTACGACTGTCAGATCAAGTATCACCCGGGCAAAGCAAATGTTGTAGCTGATGCCCTGAGTCATAAGGAAAGAACTAAACCTCGCAGAGTTCGAGCTTTGGGTTTGGCGATCCACTCGAATCTCATTACTCAAATTCGCGACGCTCAACAACTAGCTTTCGTTCCCGAACGACTTAAGGAAGAATCCTTGAAGGGAATGGACAAACAACTTGAAATAAAGGAAACGGAGTGTTGTACTTCATGAATCGAATTTGGGTACCACGCGTAGACGAGTTACGCAAACTGATTTTGGACGAAGCTCAAAAGTCCAACTAGTCGATACATCCTGGTGTAGACAAGATGTACCATGACTTGAAAGGTTTCTACTGGTGGCCTGGCATGAAACGGGACATTGCCACGTACGTTAGAAAATGCCTGTCCTGCTCAAAGGTCAAGGTCTAATATCAAAAGCCGTCTGGACTTTTGCAACAACCTGAATTGCCTAAGTGGAAATGGGAACAAATAACGATGGACTTCATTACGAAGTTACCCAAAACAACGTCTGGAGCAGACACTATATGGGTGATTGTCAATCGATTGACGAAATCAGCCCACTTTCTTGCCATCAAAGAAACGGACAGAATGGAGAAACTAACTAGAATCTACTTGAAAGAGATTGTCTCCCGGCATGGTGTGCCACTATCCATTATCTCTGATAGGGACGCTCGATTTACATCTCGCTTTTGGCAATCACTTCAATAGGCATTGGGTACTCAACTCGATATGAGTACTGCCTACCACCCTCAAACCGACAGCCAAAGCGAGCGAACGATACAGACGCTCGAGGACTTGTTGCGAGCCTGTGGGATAGACTTTGGGGGTAGTTAGGATACTCACCTACCTCTAGCCGAATTCTCTTACCATAATAGTTATCACACCAGTATACAGATGGCACCATTTGAGGCGTTGTATGGACGCAAGTGCCAATCACCACTCTGTTGGGCAGAGTTGGGTGACATACAACTGTCTGGACCCGAGATTGTTTAGGAAACCACTGACAAAATAACTCAAGTACTGAACCGACTGAAAATGGCACGTGATAGACAAAAGAGTTACGCTGATAACCGCCGTAAACCTCTTGAGTTTCAAGTAGGATATAAAGTCCTACTCAAAGTATAGCCCTGGAAGGGGATAGCACGATTCGGCAAACGAGGAAAGCTGAACCCACGTTACATCGGACCTTTTGAAATCCTTGCTAGGATTGGTCCTGTCGCCTACAAGCTCAAACTACCACAAGAGCTTAGTAGCATACACGACACTTTTCATGTTAGTAACCTCAAAAAGTGTCTTTCCGACGAAACACTTATCATTCCTCCTGACGAAGTCTTTATTGACTCAAAACTCAACTTTGTGGAGGAACCTATCGAAGTTATGGACACGAAAACGCAGAAACTTCGACACAAACGAATCAAACTTGTTAAAGTTCGTTGGAACTCGAAACATGGCCCAGAGTTTACCTGGGAACGAGATGACGAAATGAGAAAGAAATGCTCTCACTTATTCGAGAGCGTGACCGAGACCCACGGCTCAACTTAAATCTCAGGACGAGATTTCGCTAACGGGGGGAGAATGTGACACTCCTCCAAATTAGGTATATAATTATACTTAATCTCATGCATTTCTTACGCTAATTCCCTGCTAAAAAGTAAACTAAACTTTTGATGTGATATAAGTCTAGCAAGAAACTAAACTTTTGGAGGAAATATATGACCCTTACAGGTGATTGGTTTAATGGCCCAAAACACACACATTTTACTAAGTATCATTATATATATATATATATATATATATATATATATATATATATATATATATATATATATATATATATATATATATAATTATTTACATATAAATGTTAGTAGTAACTCACATAGTCTAGCGGCAAGTGACTTTTGTTTGTAGAGAAAGGTCACAGGTTCGAGTCCTGTGACCTGTTTTGTTTTTATTTGTTATTTATTCTATTTTGTCCTTCCTTGCATAATTTATGTATGTTATTGCGTATTAAGCTTAAAACATAACTAATAATTGGTTCGAGTAAGTAACTTTGAGCATAAAAATTTCACCCGCTTAAGTGTATACGACAAAATTTTGAAGCGATAACATTTATATGATATATAATTGGAGTAAAAGTATACACAACGACTTTTGTGAAAATAACTTCTTCAAACGAATATTTACTCCAAATAAAACGAACAGATTGGACACGACAAATGTTAGAGCGGAAATGATTATTTAAAATATATAAATGAAATGCATTTTGCATGAGTCAAAGTTTTGGTACAAACTTTAATTGGGAATATATATATATATATATATACTTTTACACGTGACTAATAATATATATATATATATATATATATACGATGATATTTGGAACGAAAACACGTTTAACGAATGTACGAATTAAAATATACGACAAGTATATTTATATACATACATATATATATATATATATATATATATATATATATATATATATATATATATGACAATTATATATATGCCCAAAAGGGAACTAAACGATATATATATATATATATGCACAACTATATATATATATATATATATATATACTTAACAAGATTACGACTCGAGAAATATTACTTGTATTTTAAAACATTGTCATCAACGAAACAATACAAATTAAGGAATCAACGATTTCTTCAATACAAACAAACTATTAACGTGATTCGACAAATAATCAATCAATTATGATAATACGTTTACATCATATAGGTTGACGTACCTAGGGATACACGACTCTCCACCGCTAGCTATCACATCTACGCATTTACTGTGAGTTCACAGCCCCTTTTTCACTGTTTTAATGCTTTTAAAACCTTGGGTGAAAAACATAGCAATCGTATGTACTGCTGCATGCGATAACTGATTTAAATACTGTTTGTATTTACGTAAACTGTTTATGAAATGATATTTTATACGATGATTTGGACAACTACTTATGATAAGCTGTTTTCATACTATTTTGGGAATTAGACGACGAATCCTAGAACGGACCTAGGCTAACGATGTAGTGCATAAAAGTCCTTATGGCTACAGACTATAACCATTAGCTAGGTGACTCTAGCCACTGGTTATACGGATAGTACTATCGCCGTGACGACCCTCCTACGGTTTTGGTGCGTATACTTACAGGTCCTACTTGGCAAACAACTACTGCTGGTCGTGGTTTGGTTATAGGGTTAGGTCGCGTTGCTTTAACTCATAAGGTCTAGCTAACCTTTGAGGGATCACCGTCTAATATTTCCCACAAAACTACTATTTAGGAAGTGATTTCCTACGATAACTGCTTTGGAAATGTTGATCCTTAGTTGGATCGGCCTGTGTTTCCTACTACTACTTATTTGGGAAATGTTAACTCTTAATTGAATTAACCTGTGTTTCCTACGATAACTACTTTGGAAATGTTAATCTTTAGTTACGTTAACCTGTGTTTCCTACTTGCAACAAATTTGGAAATGTTATTTATACTTGAAATAACTTGTGTTTCCTACAAAGCAAACAACTATGATTATTAGGAAATGTTTTCCCTTAATTGGTTAAACTTGTGTTTCCTACATTACAACTACTTGACAACTAATAAACAACTTGGTTTATTACATTATACACAAACCTGTAAATTCACTCAACAATTTTGTTGACGATTTCTCTATGTTTTTCAGGGAATTAGCAGCTTAGGTAAGAACTGCATGCATATCAGGACGGACAACCCTGGACTTGTTAGGATGCCACTACTTTTGGGAAACTCGGATTTCCTCCATATTACTACAATTCATTTGTGGTTATATTTATGAAATCTATTTTTGTGTTACGTATTTTTATAAAATACTGTTTCAAACACTACTACTATTGTTACAACTTTTCTAAGTTGTAATCTTTTGTAAAACTATTTAATTATTGGCATCTTAATACATTACGTTCTGCGATAATCATATGCTCTGGATGTATGTACTTGTTGGTTGTGTTACTGCTCTCGCCCCGCCACGTCACTAAGCTTCCGCAAACCACTCTCACTGATTGTAATTACCGTTTGGCGGGGTGTGACAGACTTGGTATCAGAGCCATTGGTTATAGCGAACTAGCAGTCTGTAAGTGACTTGAAACCTTAGAGACCTAGACTATAGCCTTTGCTAGAACATTCATTTATTCATGCATACATACTTTGCATTCATCTAACATACGTCTGACACGTCACACATGATTTCTTTTGTCTCAGCATGTCGAGACAATCGCCTATCTACATCTCCGACTCGGATGAGGAGCCTATTGAGGAGTCATTTGATGGAGTACCTACCACTGTGACTGAGAGCCCGTCTGTACATCATAGGGCCACTTCAGACGACACTTATGTCCCACCACTCACACATCTTGACACTACACCTGTTACCACACACCCCACTACTAGGTCACAGTATCACATCGGAGAGACCTCTAGTAGACCTATCATGAGGAGGACAGCTAAGATTGTTATCCGAGACTTCCCTACTGGACCACTAGCACCACGGGACAAGGCGCTTTTGACTGAGGCTGAGGAGCCACCACAGGGGAGGCTCCCACACCTGGCTTGTATGCCACGTTTACTTAGGCATTGGAGGGGGCTTGAGGGCATTCCTCCCACATTTGAGACTGGGGAGTCATCCCGTACCTTGCATTTCACTGATGAGCCTCTGGAGCTCACTACACTTACTCTGGTCGCCGTGGTCCGTACCATATTTGGGTTACATTATGGTACACAGGATTACATCAGGGAGATCCACAGTGACATTTCCTGACTGGACGGAGATGTGTGTAACACCCCCAAATTTGATGATTTGCGGAAGCTTGATTTGGGTGTTACTAATCAATAACAAAGCATAAAGATATATAGTAAACGACTATATATGCGTCGTTTTAACAAAATATATTGATAATAGAAATGTTTACAACATTTAAAGCTTTACATAGCTCGAGTTTAAATAAAAGGAGATTTCAGTACATAAATACTTGTACAAAATATACTAATGCAAGAAAATCTCAATCTTCTGTATGCTGACTCGAGCTAAAGTCCTGAAGCAGAAACATCCTACTGCTTGGTACCTGCGATATATGCTAAAAGGTCAGCTAAAAGCTGGTGAGCTCACAGGTTTGAAATCAGTTATTATAGTATGAACCGCAAGATTTAAATAATGAATTGAATCCAGCAATTAAATGATAGTCATCGTGTATACAACCATGAGCACATAGTTGAGCTTAACTCGAGGGCCGGGTCCCCTAAAGAGAATTCCGAGCGAGGTGCCTCCACGAATGCCTAATCAACATTCGTCTTCCCAAATATTAGTACGTCCGTTTACCCGGTTAGTGCTTGCTAACCCGAACGAGGAGGGTCAAATTTATATGGTACCATATACTAATATTCACGCTACAACGTATTAACAACTATGCTGACGGAGGACTTTAAATGATTAGTTTCGAAAAACTAATGTAGTATATGAAATGTTTGTACTTGCGTTCACATGTTAAAAGTTGAGCAATATATCACACCCCTGAGTAAAACAGTAAAAAGAGGGGCTATGAGACTCACCTGAGTCTGAAAGCGTTTAAACAAACGTAAGTTGATTAGCCGAGTATGAATTCCAAAGACTTGTAACCTGAGGGTGTCCACGACACGCGATGGTTATAATCATGATTGGGTATCTCAAAAGATCACCCTTGTAGTTGTTCATTCAACTATAATGTCCAAATCTCCACTATTTGGTTGATACGTTTAAGTGTTTGAAAAGTGTACGGCCCGTTGGTGACGGATTTGTAATAATAATCTCAACTATTATTACTTTGATTTCGTGGCGTTTTACTTGCAAACATGTGTTTTGATTGTGTTTTAGAAGCCGTTACGGAATCTAAGTACGGGGGTCCGGGGGCAGCGCCCCTGGTAGCGGGGTCCAAGGGGCAGAGCCCCTGGCTGGGGTCGAGCTGACAGGTCAGCTTGGAAAAATTTTATTTCTACTATATTGCTTTGATGAAAAACGCATCCGGAACCGAATTTGGGTAAAATCAGGTGTTAAAATTTTAGGTCTCGACACTTAGTAAAAATCTGTGTTTTCTGGTTTTTGTGACGTTGGGTGCGACGTTGGGTGCGACGTCGCAGGTCCTGACTGCGACGTTGATCATGGTGTCGCTATGTGCGACTTTCGCAATTTAATGCGACGTTGTGCGTGGCGTCGCTATATGCGACGTTGTTAATTTCTGCGACGTAAGGGCCTGCGTCGCTATACGCGACGTCGGCAACTTAATGCTACGTGGTGACTGGTATTGCGACGTTGCAATCGACGTCGCAATTGGGCCAACCCAGATGCGACGTCGGAGTCTGTTCAGATTCCGGTGGCCGGAAAATCGGTCGAAAGGCTTCCGTTCGGTCCAAATCTTTTACCCAACCCATATTTGGACATTATAAGTCGATACAAACCGCAAACAAGTAAAAACACTTAAAAACGAGAGGTGTCGGGATTTGTCGGAAACTTACAAAGTGTCGGATGAAAAATCCGAAAAGATAGGATGATAGATCGTGATGCGGTGGTCGTTGTTTTCCAAACCGCCGAGGTGATTCGAGTGAGTTTCGGGGTGTTATTTAGTGATTTTCGATGGTGATGATAATGGTGGTGGTGTTGGTGAGTTGAGAGAAAAGGAGGGGAAAGAGAGAGAGAGAGAAATGGGAAAGTGAGAAAAGAGAGTGGGAGTTGGAGGTTTATCCTCCAACTTTTCGGTCTCCGTAAACGCGGTCTGTGCGGTGTTCGTTTATTCCATGGTTTAAACGTTAAAATAATTATTTTACATATTAAATGTTAAGTTTTAAGATACGAATTTATTACGCGATATTTTATTTAAATATTTTACAAATCAATTTATCTTTGAGTTTGAAAATGTAAGTTTGTTTATTTAGTTTGCGCGTTTTAATATTTTAAATTGTGTAAGTTTTGTTTGTACGATATGAATCGAATACGAAATATTATCATAATAATATTCTTGACATAAAAGCGTTATTTAATAAAATTGGTCACCAACGTCCGTATTAAATTGAATCGAAATACATTCGATTTAAGTTGCGTACGATTTAACCAAATCGCATTTTCGTATATATTCAACAATATATATAATTCGATACATTAAAATGCCTAACACAGAACTAATTACATGTATTAACATCTGATTAGGCACTAATTACTAGTCCTAATTTGGCGGGTGTTACATTCTCCCCCTGTTAGAAGAATTTCGTCCCGAAATTTAGCTCAAGGTCGTGTTCGAGGTAGAATCAGTGAAGAGTTGAGGATATTAGAGTCGCATTTGGTCTTCCCATTCCCAGGTGAATTCCGGACCACGCCGCGAATTCCATCTGACCTTGACGATGGGAATACGACTTTGTTTCAGTTGTTTGACCTCACGGTCCATAATTTCAGCGGGTTCCTCAACGAAGTGAAGTTTATCATCAACACGAATTTCATCTAGTGGAATGATAAGTGTCTCATCAGACAGACACTTCTTCAAATTTGAAATATGAAAAGTGGGGTGCACGCTGCTGAGTTCGGATGGCAGCTGCAATCGATAAGCTACGGGGCCAATCCGTTCGAGGATCTCAAAAGGCCCGATGTACCTGGGATTTAACTTCCCGCGTTTGCCAAAACGGATGACGCCTTTCCAAGGCGATACTTTTAAGAGTACTCGATCCCCAACTTGGAATTCGAGTGGTTTGCGTCTCACGTCAGCATAACTTTTCTGACGATCACGTGCGGCTTTGAGTCTATTTTGGATTTCCACAATTTTCTCAGTGGTGGCGTGTATGAGTTCAGGACCAGTGAGTTGACTATCTCCCACTTCAGTCCAACAGATCGGTGATCGGCACTTACGACCGTACAGTGCCTCAAAAGGTGTAGCCTTAATGCTGGCGTGATAGCTGTTATTGTACGAGAATTCGCACAACGGTAGATGTCTTTCCCAGTTTATACGAAATCAACTACGCAGGCGCGTAGCATATCTTCTAGTGTCTGAATGGTTCGTTCACTTTGGCCATCAGTTTGAGGATGGTACGCGGTGCTCATATCGAGACGAGTACCGAATGCTTTTTGAAGTGATTGCCAAAAGTGAGAGGTAAAGCGGGCATCTCTGTCAGAGATGATTGAGATTGGAATGCCGTGATGAGAAACGATTTCTTTGATGTAGATTTGTGCAAGGCGTTCCATTTTATCGTTTTCTTTGATTGCCAGGAAATGAGCAGATTTGGTGAGACGATCGACGATCACCCAAATGGTATCGCAACCGCTCGCCGACTTGGGTAGTTTGGTTATGAAATCCATGGCAATTTGTTCCCATTTCCATTCAGGGATTTCAGGTTGTTGGAGTAAACCAGAAGGTTTCTGATGTTCGGTTTTGACTTTCGAGCAAGTAAGACACTTGCTGACATAAGTGGCGATTTCGGCTTTCATGTTTGGCCACCAATAAAATTCCTTGATTCCGTGGTACATCTTATCGGATCCCGGGTGGATAGAATATTTAGACTTGTGAGCTTCATCCATCACCAAGTCTCGTAGGTTCCCGAAATTAGGCAACCAGATTCGGTTTGAGAAATACCTAATCCCGTTAGATCTGATTTCGAATTGTTTGTCAATACCCCGTAAGGCTTCGTTTTTGATGTTTTCAGGTTTCAGGGCTTCGATCTGAGCGGTATGAATTTGAATGGTAAGATCGTTGTGAATGGTCATACTAAGGGCTCGGACTCGAAGTGGTTTTGGTCGTTCCTTTCGACTGAGGGCATCGGCTACAACATTAGCCTTCCCTGGATGGTACTTGATCTCACATTCGTAATCGGTAAGCAACTCGACCCATCGACGTTGCCTCATATTGAGATCCTTCTGATCGAATATATGTTGGAGACTTTTGTGGTCGGTAAAGATTGTGCACTTAGTGTCGTAGAGATAATGTCTCCAGATTTTGAGAGCAAAAACGACAGCTCCAAGTTCGAGATCATGAGTGGTGTAGTTCTTTTTGTGAATTTTCAGCTGTCGTGAGGCATAGGCAATGACTTTGTCTCGTTGCATCAGCATGCAACCGAGACCTTGGTGTGAAGCATCATAGTATACCACGAAGTCATCGGTGCCTTCGGGTAAGGATAGAATTGGAGCACTGCAAAGTTTTTGTTTCAGAAGTTGGAACGCTGACTCTTGTTTATCGGTCCAATCGAACCGCTTATCCTTCTGAGTCAGTATCGTGAGTGGTTGAGCTAATTTGGAGAAGTTTTCGATAAATCGCCGATAGTACCCAGCAAGACCCAAGAATTGTCGTACTTCAGTTGCAGAGGTGGGTGCTTGCCAGTCTTTGATAGCCTCGATCTTTGATGGGTCAACGTGAATTCCCTGACTGTCGATCACGTGACCAAGGAATTGAACAGTTTGGATCCAGAACTCACACTTAGAGAATTTTGCATACAGCTCTTCGTGTCTAAGTAGTTCAAGGATGATTTTGAGGTGTTGCGCATGTTCTTGCTCGTTGCGCGAGTAAATGAGTATGTCATCGATAAAAACAATGACAAACTTGTCGAGGTAAGGTTTGCACACCCGATTCATAAGGTCCATGAATACAGCCGGTGCGTTTGTTAGACCAAAGGGCATCACTTGGAATTCGTAGTGCCCGTAGCGAGTCCTGAAAGCAGTTTTTGGAATATCGGTGTCGCGAACTCGTAATTGATGATAACCTGATCGCAGGTCGATTTTTGAGTAGAAACTTGAACCCTGAAGTTGGTCGAATAGATCATCAATGCGAGGAAGTGGATATCGGTTTTTGACGGTCAATTTGTTCAACTCTCGGTAGTCGATGCACATTCTGAATGAACCGTCCTTCTTTTTAACAAATAAGACCGGAGCTCCCCAAGGTGAAGAACTCGGTCTAATGAATCCTCTATCCAGAAGTTCCTGTAACTGGGCAGACAACTCCTGAAGTTCGGATGGGGCTAAACGGTACGGTGCGCGGGCCACCGGTGCGGCATCCGGCACGAGATCAATTGAGAATTCAACCTGTCTAGATGGAGGTAAACCAGGCAGTTCTTCTGGAAAGACTTCGGGAAAGTCTCTAACAATCGGCACATCCTCAAGTCGCTTCTCCTCCGACTTCTTCTCTGTGATGTGTGCAAGTATTGCGGGGTATCCCTTTCTCAGAAATTTTCGGGTTTTTAAGCAAGAGATGATATTGAGTCCCGTCCCACCGGACTCCCCCTGTATGATCAAGGTTCCACCGGCAGCGAGTGGAATGCGGACGATCTTATCGTAACAAATGATTTCAGCTCGGTGTTTGGACAACCAGTCCATTCCAATGATGACGTCGAAACTTCCGATTTCAATGGGTACAAGATCGATTGAAAAGGTTTCATCAGCTAGGTTTAAAGTGCAATTAGGTATCACACTATCGGTTTCTATAAGTTCCCCATTTGCTAGCTCTACAGTGTACTTAACATCTAAGGCAACAGGAGTGATGTCAAGTAGTGGGCAAAAGTCATCAGAGATAAAGCTTCTATCAGCACCAGTATCAAATAGAACAGAAGCATGTAAGTTGTTGAGGAGGAACATACCCGAGACCACATTCGGGTCTTGACGGGCGTCCCCGGATTTGATGACGAAGGCTCTGCTTCGGGTGTTGTTGTTGTTGTTGCTGTTGCGGTTGTTGTTGTTGTTGTTGTTCTTTAGCTTGGGGCACGTGTCCCTGAAGTGCCCGGGTTTCCCACACTCAAAGCAGACTTTGGGTGGTCTGGTGTTGTTGTTGGAATTGTTGTTGGCAGGAGAATTGCAGTCTTTGGTGAGATGGCCGTACCTCTTGCAATTGTTGCAAAAGGGACCACAGGAGCCTTCATGGTGACGGCTGCACTTGGAACAATAGGGTTTGTTCCCAGTGTAGCCCCGTGTGATGTCAGTGGTGGTGTTGTAGGCTTTGATGGGGTCGGGTTTCTTGTTTTGTTGGTTGGAGTGGTTGTTGTGGTAGTCAGACCACTTTCGCTTGTTGTTTTGGGAGGATGAAGTGGGTGGTTCAGAATCTTGGCTCATGGACATCAGATCTTGGGCCAATAGAATTGCACCGTCAATGGTGGTTTGGTTGGAAGAGGCAACATACCCCCGAACAGGCTCAGGAAGGCCAAGGATGTACTTCCTGATTTTATCAGGTTCTGTGCTAACCATGGCTGGGCGGAGGGCAGCGAGTTGCTGGAATCTGGTGGTATAACCATCGATATCACCACCCTGAACCTTTAGGTTCCGGAACTCCTCGTCCAGCTTTTGGAGTTTGGCGATTGAGCAGTATTTGGCAGTGAGTTTTGCTTTCAAGTCCTCCCAAGAGAGTTGGTAGGCAGTGTCAGCACCCACTGATTGGGTATATGAATTCCACCAAGAGTGGGCATCATCTTCAAGAGAGCAGGTGGCGAAGTTTACTTTGTCGTTATCCGCGCATTTGCTGACACGGAAAACAGTTTCCATTTTCTCGAACCATCTGATAAGTCCGATGGCTCCTTCAGAACCCTTGAAGCTGGAGGGTTTGCAGCTTTGAAAGTCCTTGTAAGAACAAGGTTTAGCAGTAGTGGTTTCAGCGGCATCGCTGTTTCTGGTGGAGTTTTGTGGGGTATTCCGAGCCAAGGCTTCAGTAACAGCCTGGGTTATAAGCGATGTAAGCTGAGCATCAGTGTATGGTCTTGACTTTGGCGGCATGATTCTTCAATAAAAGAAACGAAGATACATGAGATTTCGTAGGAAAGTTGTATTTGTTATAGATGTACATGTATAAAAGCAGTAATACATGACATCAACATGGAAAAATGACAATTAATATGAGTTGAACAACAAGGAATATTTGATAGCTAATATGAGTTCAAATGTTACATCCTACAGAGTTATTACAAAAGGCGTCGGGAATTGTTACATCCGACCGAATTTTAGAGTAGCGCGTAGATAGTTACTAGATTACAGGATAGATTACAAGACAAAGACTACACTAGTCTTAACGTAGATTAATTTGTTCCATCATCGTGACAAGACGGTCCACAGTGTTTGCAAGTCTGCTAGCTTGACGGGCGTTATCTTCTGCTAGTGCTAGTTGTTGTGTTAGTCCACGGGCATACTCTTCTGCTTCATGTGAACGCTGTTCACACTCTTCCATCCTTTGACGCAGGAGGGCATTTTCCACGCTTATCGCTATTACTTGTTTGCGAAGGACATCCATGTTGTTATTTGTGGTTTCCAGGTCGTCGGAGACTTGTTTGATGCGTTCAAGGGATGTAAGTCTCCAGTTTTCGTTCGTTTCCTGCAGCACGACGTCCATGGTGCGAAGTCGCTGCTCGTGTTGGTTCACCCTAGCGGCTAAGGCCGGCAAGGTGAAGTGAGTGGGGTACGGGCCAGCTCGAGGCAACCTGTTGTTCCTCCTTGCTACCCTTGGGTTCTGCGACCCGGATTGAGAGCGCGATGAATTGGTTGGGACGTTTGCCATTTCTGAGATAAAGCGTTAGTAAGAGTGAGGCCTATATTCATATAATCCCTATATAATATAGCCTATTGAGTGTCTAGCATAAACATGTTTAAGTCTCGGTTCTCTCGAGGTCAGAGTCTTCTATTGTACCCTGTTCGGCCATAACTACTTTCAGATCTTACATCATCTTTGCTTAATTGTACACAGTTGATCAGGCTATGTTAAATTAAACTCGTATGATGTAATCACTGAACCAGTTATACCTAATAAGGAATACCGCCTAATGGTCATAGTCTAGGCTCACTAAATGCAACCTAGTTCACTATAACCTTAGGCTCTGATACCAATCTGTAACACCCCCAAATTTGATGATTTGCGGAAGCTTGATTTGGGTGTTACTAATCAATAACAAAGCACAAAGATATATAGTAAACGACTCTATATGCGTCGTTTTAACAAAATATATTGATAATAGAAATGTTTACAACATTTAAAGCTTTACATAGCTCGAGTTTAAATAAAAGGAGATTTCAGTACATAAATACTTGTACAAAATATACCAATGCAAGAAAATCTCAATCTTCTGTATGCTGACTCGAGCTAAAGTCCTGAAGCAGAAACATCCTACTGCTTGGTACCTGCGATATATGCTAAAAGGTCAGCTAAAAGCTGGTGAGCTCACAGGTTTGAAATCAGTTATTATAGTATGAACCGCAAGATTTAAATAATGAATTGCATCCAGCAACTAAATGATAGTCATCGTGTATACAGCCATGAGCACATAGTTGAGCTTAACTCGAGGGCCGGGTCCCCTAAAGAGAATTCCGGGCGAGGTGCCTCCACGAATGCCTAATCAACATTCGTCTTCCCAAATATTAGTACGTCCGTTTACCCGGTTAGTGCTTGCTAACCCGAACGAGGAGGGTCAAATTTATATGGTACCATATACTAATATTCACGCTACAACGTATTAACAACTATGCTGACGGAGGACTTTAAATGATTAGTTTCGAAAAACTCATGTAGTATATGAAATGTTTGTACTTGCGTTCACATGTTAAAAGTTGAGCAATATATCACACCCCTGAGTAAAATAGTAAAAAGATGGGCTATGAGACTCACCTGAGTCTGAAAGCGTTTAAACAAACGTAAGTTGATTAGCCGAGTATGAATTCCAAAGACTTTTAACCTGAGGGTGTCCACGACACGCGATGGTTATAATCATGATTGGGTATCTCAAAAGATCACCCTTGTAGTTGTTCATTCAACTATAATGTCCAAATCTCCACTATTTGGTTGATACGTTTAAGTGTTTGAAAAGTGTACGGCCCGTTGGTGACGGATTTGTAATAATAATCTCAACTATTATTATTTTGATTTCGTGGCGTTTTACTTGCAAAAATTTGTTTTGATTGTGTTTTAGAAGCCATTACGGAATCTAAGTACGGGGGTCCGGGGGCAGCGCCCCTGGTAGCGGGGTCCAAGGGGCAGAGCCCCTGGCTGGGGTCGAGCTGACAGGTCAGCTTGGAAAATTTTTATTTCTACTATATTGCTTTGACGAAAAACGCATCTGGAACCGAATTTGGGTAAAATCAGGTGTTAAAATTTTAGGTCTCGACACTTAGTAAAAATCTGTGTTTTCTGGTTTTTACGACGTTGGGTGCAACGTTGGGTGCGACGTCGCAGGTCCTGACTGCGACGTTGATCATGGCGTCGCTATGTGCGACTTTCGAAATTTAATGCGACGTTGTGCGTGGCTTCGCTATATGCGACGTTGTTAATTTCTGCGACGTAAGGGCCTGCGTCGCTATACGCGACGTCGACAACTTAATGCGACGTGGTGACTGGTATTGCGACGTTGCAATCGACGTCGCAATTGGGCCAACCCAGATGCGACGTCGGATTCTGTTCAGATTCCGGTGGCCGGAAAATCGGTCGAAAGGCTTCTGTTCGGTCCAAATCTTTTACCCAACCCATATTTGGACATTATAAGTCGATACAAACTGCAAACAAGTAAAAACACTTAAAAACGAGAGGTGTCGGGATTTGTCGGAAACTTACAAAGTGTCGGATGAAAAATCCGAAAAGATAGGATGATAGATCGTGATGCGGTGGTCGTTGTTTTCCAAAGCGCCGAGGTGATTCGAGTGAGTTTCGGGGTGTTATTTAGTGATTTTCGATGGTGATGATAATGGTGGTGGTGTTGGTGAGTTGAGAGAAAAGGAGGGGAAAGAGAGAGAGAGAGAAATGGGAAACTGAGAAAAGAGAGTGGGAGTTGGAGGTTTATCCTCCAACTTTTCGGTCTCCGTAAACGCGGTCTGTGCGGTGTTCGTTTATTCCGTGGTTTAAACGTTAAAATAATTATTTTACATATTAAATGTTAAGTTTTAAGATACGAATATAATACGCGATATTTTATTTAAATATTTTACAAATCAATTTATCTTTGAGTTTGAAAATGTAAGTTTGTTTATTTAGTTTGCGCGTTTTAATATTTTAAATTGTGTAAGTTTTGTTTGTACGATATGAATCGAATACGAAATATTATCATAATAATATTCTTGACATAAAAGCGTTATTTAATAAAATTGGTCACCAACGTCCGTATTAAATTGAATCGAAATACATTCGATTTAAGTTGCGTACGATTTAACCAAATCGCATTTTCATATATATTCAACAATATATATAATTCGATACATTAAAATGCCTAACACAGAACTAATTACATGTATTAACATCTGATTAGGCACTAATTACTAGTCCTAATTTGGCGGGTGTTACAATGTGACTTCGATTTACGGTCGTCTCAGCACTGTGGAGACGCATGTGGATGTGGACAGGGAGTCTGCAGATATTACCTGCGCACGTGTGGCCGTGGTGGAGAGACATGCTAGGGTAGCAGGGTTTGTGGTTGGAGTTTGTGTGATGATAGCTGTGCTGAGGATAGCTGTGGGATTGTTATTACCCCCATTTCTATTAGACCTATGTATGGCGGGTTATGCCTACTTAGGATTAGGCTGACTACTTTTGGTTGATGGGCATATTAGGAGACCCATCACATATTATCTAGACTTGTATTGAATGGGTTTATGTGTAGGAAAAACCCCATCACTTTTTGTATAGCACTATCGTTAGATGGGTATATAAGTGATCCCATCTTTTGTTGTATCGAAAAACTTATGTACAAACATTTAACTAATGATATAATATAACTTATGTTTGGTTTATACTTCATATTCATTACAATTGTCAACGACTATAGTATTATATTTATATCTATATACGCGTGTTAGAACGAAAACGAAACGATCACTTCATATAACCACATCTTGTACTCCTTGAAACACATTAACCACTGATTGTTGATTATGTATTAAATTCCTTTGAACCTAGTCGTGTTAAATGATGATGAAAAGAAATATGTATTTGGCATTATATAATGATGCCTGGCCAATGTGATTATATTGTACTAAGTACATATGGGCGTTTCAAAGTCGTGTGACACGTAATGTGAAATCTTGTTCTTCATCCTTCATACTGTTCTTTTGTTAAGTAATGTGAAATCTTGTTCTTTTCACATTCACTATCTTGGCATTGACTTCTGCATTTTATTCATCGCAGAACTGAACCACGCCTCCTAAGCGACGAGTGACTAGGAATAGTCGACGAACAGAAACACCACCAGTTGTTGAAACTCCTGAGCAAATCATTGAACGCCGAATTGCTGAAGGCATGGCTCAGTATGAGGCAAGCCGTAGTCGTGAAAACATGATAAACAGTGGGTCTACCCCTGTGAAGGCTGAGACTACTGTGAATACCCGCCGAGGGTGTTCATACAAGACATTTCTGGCTTGTAAGCCAACTACTTTCCGTGGCACAGAGGGTGCTATTGTTATCATTCACTGGATAGAAAAGATGGAATCGGTGTTGGATATTAGTGACTGTTTACCTGACTGTATGGTGAAGTATGCCACCTGCACCTTGGCTGACAAGGCGCTAACATGGTGGAACAGTCAACTTCAATCCCTTGGACGGGAAACTACCCACTCCATGTCTTGAGGAGTGCTTGAGAGTCCCGTAATTCACTATTGTTTAGTGAATTGGTGTGACAACCGTCAATTTAGGACTAGAATTTAGTGCCTAAACAAGTATTAATACATGTAATTAGTTCTGTGTTAGGCTAATTAATGTATCAATTATTATATATATTGTTGAATATATATCTACACAATGATGCGGTTTGTTTAAATCGTACGAGTTTCAAATCGAATGAACTTCGATACATTAAATACGGACGTTGGTGAACAATTTATTTAAGTAATACAAGGATGATTAATAACGTTATCGTATTTAAAAATATTATGTCAATAATATTTCGTATCCAGATTTTATCAAACAATTAATATTAACGCGAATCAGAATGTAACTTCGCAAACGAAACGAGACAATCCACCTTTTCTAATGTAATTATTAAATAGTTAGTAAAATACTTCAACAACAATACTGAATAATTATTCGTATTTTAAAACGTATATTAAAACCGTAAAATAAATATTTAACGTTTGAACGACGGAGAAAACGAACACCGCACGGAGCGGGAAAAGCGGGGCGAAAATGAGAGTTAACCTCCCATCCCCACCATCTTTTCTTTCATTTCCCATTTCCTTTCTCTCTCTCCTCTCTTATTTTCTCTCTATCACCACCATCTCCATAATCCATAAAAATCACAAAATAAATACACTAAACGACTTCAAATCATCATACTCGTTTCGAATAAAACGTTCACCACTTCGCGATCTACAATCCTATCTTTCCGGAATTTCATTTCGGCGATTTGTAAGTTTCTGACACAACTCCGAAAACTCTCGTTTTTAAGTTTTATAACTTGCTAGTTGTTTGTATAACCTTGTAATGTCCTAAAATGGGTTGGGTAAAAATATTATGTCGATCGATGGCCGGAAAATGCATTTTTGAGGTTGAAACTCCGATCAGACTCCGTACGTCGCATTTGGCCTGGAGCAAATGCGACGCAGCGACTTACGTCGCACTATAACCCCAACGTCGCATATAGCGACGCAGCCTATTACGTCGCATTGAATTGCGACGTCGCACTTAGCGACGCAGACCCTTACGTCGCAGAAATCAACTACGTCGCCTATAGCGACGCCACGTACAACGTCGCATTAAATTGCGAAAGTCGCACATAGCGACGCCGTGCCCAACGTCGAAGTCCGGATCTGCGACGTCGCACCCAACGTCGCACAAACCAGAACCTCAAAAACCCAGATTTTTACTAAGTGTCGAGGCTCGAAAATTTATCACTTGATTTCACCCAAATGCAAGTCCGGATGCGTTTTTCCTTAAAACAATATAGTAGAAATAAAAAATTTTCCAAGCTGACCTGGCAGCTCGACCCCAGCCAGGGGCTCTGCCCCTTGGACCCCGCTAACCAGGGGCGCTGCCCCCGGACCCCTGTACTTAGATTCTGTAAGCACATTTTTACAACAAAAATGTCAAACTTGTACAACTTCAAAACGCTTACACGATACAACTTTTCAATCATAATGAAAATTTACTTTTCAAGGTTAACACGTCGAGACATAAGGAGAACATTAACATATTTAAATTCAAACAATCACCAACGGGCCGTATACATTTTCAAAACCTAATTCACAATCAAACAAGTCGTTGTAACTTGTATCAAGTCAATCAAACAAGTCGTAGTAACTTGTAACTATACAAACAACCAAATCGGGGTAATTTGGACATCAAGTTAAGCAAACAATTTCAATGGTAGTCTTTCGAGATAACGGTACAATTAATAACAATTCAAGTGTCGTGGACACATTCAGGTTTCAAGACTTTGGACACCAAATTACAGCTAATTACCTCAAGTTTATAAAATTAAACACTTCAAGAATCAGGTGAGTTTCATAGCCCCATTTTCACTATTTTACAACTAGGGGTGTGATAATACTGCTCTGTTTTGTTTTACAAGTAGAACGCAAGTGCCAAACTTCAAATACTACATGAGTTTCAAGCTAATCAATTTAAAGTCCTCCATAGCATAGTCTCTAGTATTTATAGCGTAAATGTTAGTATATGATATCATATGGGATTGACAATCCTCATCCGGGTTAGCACGCACTAACCGGTCAAACGGATGTATTAGCATTTGGGAAGACGAGTGTTGATTAGGCACTCGTAGGAGGCATTTCAAGTTAGGTTTCCTTAAGTGGGCCTGACAAATCAAGTTAAGCTCAGACTATGTGCTCATGGACAGTATAACTTTTATTTTGCTTAATTGCATTTTAAATTCAATATAAATCTTGCGGTTCTTACAACTATACATTGACATACAAACCTGTGAGCTCACCAGCGTTTTCGCTGACCCATTGTAGTATTTATCACAGGTACCCCGCAGTAGGTTGGATGCACAAGCATGAACTATTAGCTCGAGTCAGCATTCATACAACTAGAGATTTGATTGCATTATTATATTTTGTAAAAGTAATTATGCTATGAAATCTCTCAATTTCAGAAATCGAGCTAATGTAACAATATTTTGATGTAAACATTTACTTTATCTATACAAGTTTAAAACGACGCATATAGTGGTCGTTCATTATATCTTATGTGCTTTGTATATTGATTAGTGACACCCAAATCGAGCTTCCGCAAATCAATCAAATTTGGGGGTGTCACAGATTGGTATCAGAGCCTAAGGTTATAGTGAACTAGGTTGCATTTAGTGGACCTAGACTATGACCGTTAGGCAGTATTCCCTATTAGGTATAACCAGTTCAGAGATTACAGCATACGAATTTAATTTAACATAGCCTGATCAACTATGTACAATTAAACAAAGATGATGTAAGATTTGAAGGAAGTTATGGCTGAACAGGATACACTAGTTGACTCTGACCTCGAGAGAAACGGGACTCAAAACATGTCTTTGCTAGACACACAATAGGTTATTACGTGATATATATATATATACATGAATAGACCTCATTACAACTTTAGGCTATATTATATTATATGAATATTGGCCTCTTTCTCTCTAACGTTTTATCTCGGAATGACAAACACACCACCAAATTCATCGCACTCGGACGAGTATCTCACTTCCTTTCTTTGTTCTTTCTTACTCAGTATCATGCCTCCTCATCGTCAAATTACCCTTAGCGAAGCTGAGATCGCGGGAATAATTGCCCGCAGTGTGACCGAAGCCTTGGCTACCCGAACACCACCCGGTAGCGAGGACACAGCAACCAATACTCCACCACCAAAACCTTGCTCCTATAAGGACTTTCTTAGCTGTAAACCGCTATACTTCAAGGGCACGGAAGGTGCCATTGGCTTAATCCGTTGGATTGAGCGCATGGAATCTGTTTTCAGTCTCTGCGATTGCACTGAGAACAACAAGGTCAAATTCGCTGCTTACACCTTTCAGGAAGGTGCACTCACGTGGTGGAAAACCCACGCAAACTCCGTAGGTCTTGAAGTTGCAAATCGACTTCCTTGGGCCGAACTGAAGAAGAAGCTGACAGAAAAGTACTGTCCTGAAGAGGAATTACACAGGCTGGAAGAAGAATTCTGGCACCTGACGGTGCAAGGAAATGATGTTGCTGAATATACCACCAAGTTTCAGCAGTTTGCCTTATTATGCCCGGGTTTGGTCGAACCAGAAAGTAAGGGCATTAAGAGATACATTCGTGGACTTCCCGAGAACATCCAGGGCAACGTCGCCTCATCCAAACCAACTACTACTGAGAGTGCCATTCGATTGGCCCACGAACTCATGGCTCTAGTTGTCAGCCGTGAGACTTCCAACACCTCATCCTCTAACAACAACAAACGCAAATCCACTGAACACCACCACAGCTCAAACAAGAAAAACAACGCCATCCAAGTCTACAACACCAACTCTGAATCCAACCGCAACTACACCGGGGACAGACCTTATTGTCCCAAGTGCAACTACCACCACTTTGGTCAGTGCAACCCCCCTTGCAACAACTGCAGGAGGTACGGGCATTTGACTAAGGATTGCCGAGCCCCCAAATCCAACAACAACCCCTCTGACAAAAATGCCCGACAACCTAAGTCCTGCTACGAATGTGGAAACCCATGACACTTTAGGGATTCTTGCCCAAAATTGAAGAATAAGGGCAGCAACAACAAAAACCACCGCAACAACAACAACGTCAAAGGTAGCGCCTTCGTGATCAACTCAGGGGACGCCCGTCAGGACCCGAATGTGGTCACGGGTATGTTCCTCCTCAACAATTTAACTGCTTCTATTCTGTTTGATACTGGTGCCGATAGAAGTTTTATTTCCGATGAATTTTGCCCTCTACTTGACATCACACCTGTTGCTTTAGACGTTAAGTACACCGTAGAGCTAGCAAATGGCAAATTGATAGAAACAAATAGTGTGATACCTAATTGCACCTTAAATCTAGCCGACGAAACCTTCTCCATAGATCTTATGCCTGTTGAGATAGGAAGTTTCGATGTCATCGTAGGCATGGATTGGTTATCCAAACATCGCGCCGAAATCATCTGCTATGACAAAATTGTTCGCATACCTCTCACTGTCGGTAGAACCCTAGTCATACAGGGGGAGACCGGAGGGACGAGGCTTAACATCATCTCTTGTCTTAAAACCCGGAAATTTCTGAGAAAGGGTTATCCATCAATCCTCGCGCACATCATGGAGAAAAAGTCGGAGGAGAAGCGACTTGAGGATGTTCCAATTGTTCGAGACTTTCCAGAAGTCTTTCCTGAGGAACTGCCTGGTCTACCACCACCAAGACAGGTTGAGTTCTCAATCGATCTTGTACCAGGTGCTGCGCCTGTGGCCCGAGCACCATACCGTTTAGCTCCATCCGAACTTCAGGAGCTGTCCACCCAGTTACAGGAACTCCTGGAACGAGGGTTTATCAGGCCGAGTTCTTCACCTTGGGGAGCTCCGGTCCTATTTGTTAAGAAGAAAGATGGTTCTTTTCGAATGTGTATCGACTATCGAGAGTTGAACAAGTTAACTGTCAAGAACCGGTACCCACTCCCTCGAATCGATGACCTGTTCGACCAACTTCAAGGGTCGAGTTGTTATTCAAAGATTGATCTCCGATCCGGTTATCACCAATTGCGTGTTCGCGATGCCGATATTCCAAAAACCGCTTTCAGAACTCGTTACGGGCATTACGAATTCCAAGTGATGCCATTCGGCCTAACCAATGCACCGGCTGTATTCATGGACCTTATGAATCGGGTGTGTAAACCTTACCTTGATAAATTTGTCATTGTCTTCATCGATGACATCCTCATATATTCACGAAGCAAAGAAGAGCATGCGCAACACCTCAGAACCATCCTTGAACTACTTAAACACGAGGAGCTCTATGCCAAGTTCTCTAAGTGTGAGTTCTGGATCAAAACCGTTCAATTCCTTGGTCACGTGATTGACAGTCAGGGAATTCACGTTGACCCGTCAAAAATCGAGGCTATCAAAGACTGGCAATCGCCAACCACTCCGACCGAAGTACGACAGTTTTTAGGACTGGCCGGATACTATCGACAATTCATTTAAAATTTCTCCAAGATAGCCATACCACTTACAACGCTGACCCAGAAAGACAAAAAGTTTGACTGGACTGATAAACAAGAATCGGCATTCCGACTCTTAAAGCAAAAGCTTTGCAGTGCTCCTATTCTATCATTACCCGAAGGCACCGATGACTTCGTGGTATACTGCGATGCTTCTCATCAAGGTCTCGGTTGTGTGCTCATGCAACGAGACAAAGTCATAGCTTATGCTTCCCGACAGCTCAAGATTCATGAAAAGAATTACACCACCCACGACCTCGAGCTAGGAGCTGTCGTTTTTGCCCTCAAAATCTGGAGACATTACCTTTATGGTACCAGATGTACAATCTTTACCGACCATAAAAGCCTTCAACACATATTCGATCAGAAGGATCTTAATATGAGGCAACGTCGATGGGTCGAGTTGCTTACGGATTACGACTGCGAACTCAAATATCATCCAGGCAAAGCAAATGTTGTTGCTGACGCCCTCAGTCGAAAAGAGCGAGTGAAACCACTTCGGGTTCGAGCTCTCAGTATGACCATTCACAACAATTTAAACATTCAAATTCTCACTGCTCAACTCGAAGCCTTAAAACCCGAAAATGTCAAAGATGAAGCCTTGCGGGGCATGGATAAACAATTCGAAATCAGACCTAACGGGATTAGGTATTTCTCAAACCGAATCTGGTTGCCTAAATTTGGGAACCTACGAGACTTGGTGATGGATGAAGCTCACAAGTCTAAATATTCTATCCACCCGGGGTCCGATAAAATGTACCACGGTATCAAGGACTTCTACTGGTGGCCGAACATGAAATCTGAAATCGCCACCTATGTCAGCAAATGCCTTACTTGCTCCAAAGTCAAAATCGAATATCAAAAACCTTCCGGTTTACTTCAACAACCCAGTCTTCCTGAATGAAAATGGGAACAAATTGCCATGGATTTCATAACCAAACTACCCAAGTCATCGAGCGGTTGCGATACCATTTGGGTGATCGTGGATCGTCTCACAAAGTCTGCTCACTTCCTGGCAATCAAGGAATCCGACAAAATGGAACGCCTCACCAGAATCTACCTGAAGGAAATCGTGACCAAACACGGCGTTCCAATCTCAATTATCTCCGATAGAGATAGTCGTTTCACTTCACAATTTTGGCAATCACTTCAAAAATCTCTGGGTACTCGACTTGATATGAGTACCGCATACCATCCTCAAACCGACGGCCAAAGTAAACGAACCATTCAAACACTGGAAGACATGCTACGGGCCTGCGTAGTAGACTTCGGTGTAAACTGGGAAAAACACCTACCATTGTGCTAGTTCTCGTACAACAACGGTTATCATACCAGCATCAAAGCTACACCGTTCGAGGCACTGTACGGTCGTAAGTGCCGGTCACCTATCTGTTGGACCGAGGTTGGGGATAGCCAACTCACAGGTCCAGAAATTATTCACGAGACGAACGAGAGGATCGTCGAAATTCAAAATAAGCTCAAGGCCGCGCGTGATCGTCAGAAAAGTTATGCTGACGTGAGACGCAAACCACTCGAGTTCCAAGTTGGGGATTGTAACACCCCCGAAATTCACTGTTTTGCGGAAGCATACATGGGGTGTTACTAATCAATATACAAAGCACAAGATGTATAGCAAACGACCTCTAAATGAGACGTTTTGTAAATTAGTTACATTCCATAGATATAATGTTTGAAAACTTAGTGTTTTCGTATACAAAATATAGTTTCCCCTAGAGTCCACGCGTATAGCGGGAGATTCTATTACATAATCGTGATATACAAAAGATAATGCTAAGAATCTCCGTTAATGCAGTTGTGTTGAAATCATGCGACTCTAGCTAAAATCCTGGAGTAATCCTACTCCATCCGGGTACCTGAGAAAACATGCTAAAAAGTGTCAACCAAAAAGGTTGGTGAATCTCACAGGTTTGTAAATAACATCGGCTTTGAACACGAGATTTCATTGGTAGTGCCCGTAGGCGTAAAATCAGCCATTGCAATCCAGCAATCGTAAAATCAGTATTTGCAATCCAGCAAATGTAAATAAATAAGTTTATACCGTTGCCATGAGGCTCATAATCGAAGCTTAACCCGTAATAATATGTTTGCTCCCGTGACATGCTCGTAAGTGAGCAAGCATCAGTAACGAATAAGTTGTCACCCGTTTATACGTGTAAATCGGTACGTGGCAGCGCTACTGCCCCGGGTGGGGAGGGTCATTTCCCTAATGGATCCATTAACTACTGTTCGCGCTTAAGTCCATAACTAACGATATATGATGGAGAGACTTCTGTAAATAGTAACAACTCATGCAATTCCGTTTGGTATAGTAAACAGTTTAGTACTTGTGTTCAAGAAAAGTAGTAGCATGTATCTCCCCCAATAAGATAAAACAATAAAAGTGGGGCCGTAAGACTCACCTGAGTCTTTGCAAGTACGTTTATATCAATAAACGAGTAAGTAGTATCAACTGTAGGTTCTCCGAACCCGTAACCTTCAAATGCCTAAACATATAAAGTTAAGTAAGTAGATGTCTCGCAAGACCATCTAGGCTAGTTGTTTACACAACTCATTATGTCCAAGTGTTTGTTTAGTAATCCGTTTGTAGTTTGAAAACAAATATGGCCCGTTGGTGACGGTTTGTAATAATGATTCAAAGCGTTATCATTTATAACGCAATTTAGTGTAATTGTAATTGAAAGTATGTTCTATGACGTTTGTTAAGTCGTATGACATAAGTATTTGAAGTTGTGTAAGTTCGACACTTAGTAAAATCTGACTTTTCAAGGTTCTGGTTTGTGCGACGTAGAATGCGACGTAGCATGCGACGTAGGGTGCGACGTAGGAAGGTACGTCGCATGATGCGACCTTCGCAAATCAATGCGACGTAGGTTCGGTTTGCGACGTAAAAGTCTACGTCGCTATGTGCGACGTCCGCAAGTTAATGCGACGTAAAAGGCTGCGTCGCTAGTGCGACGTTGGGATTTTTGTGCGACGTAGGCCGCGACGTCGCTAAATGCGACGTTGGCCACAAAATGCGACGTATTGAGCTACGTCGCAGATAGTCCAGCGTCTCTGCGACGTAGCGGTCTGATCGGAATTTGGTGGCCGGAAAATCGGTCGAAAAGCTTCCGTTCGGTCCAAATCTTTTACCCAACCCATTTTTGGACATTTTAAGCATATATAAACCATAAAAACGTAAAAATGAGCAAAAACGGAGAGTTTCGGGTTTTGTCGGAAACTTACAATTTGCCGAAATGAAATTCCGGAAAGATAGGATTGTAGATCGCGAAGTGGTGAACGTTTTTCCCTAAAGAGGTGGTATGATCCGGCGTCGTTTAGTAGGTTTATTTTGCGGTTTTGTAGGATTTTTGGTGATGAAATTTGAGAGAAAAGAGAAGAGAGGAGAGAGAGGGAAAATGAAATAAAGAAAGAAAAGGGTGGGGAAATGGGAGGTTATCCTCCCATTTTCCGGTCCCCGCACCCCGTGCGGTGTTCGTTTCCTCCGCCGTTTAAACGTTAAATCAAGCAGTTATATTTTTAAAAGATGACGGGAATATTTTAATGAAATGCCTTGAAATTAATTATAAAAACATTTGTCGAAGTATTAAAATTCTTAACTCGCATTTAATACGTATTCGTTAAATTATTTAAAATGTCGTCGTGATATTATAAATAGTGTTTGTTCGCTGTGTATTTTATATAATAAAATACGTTCTCATTATTTAGGTAAGTTTCTGTCACCAACGTCCAAGTAATTGTGTCGGACTCCGTCCGGTTAATTCGTACGATTAATCCAAATCGCGTATGTACACACATATATATATAATTCACCTTATATATATACAAATAGAGTCTGCAATTAGTCCTATTACATACTAATTACAACTAGTTACAAGTAATTAGGCATAATTAATTATCCTAATTTAGCAGGTGTTACATTCTCCCCTTGTTAAAGAAATTTCGTCCCGAAATTAGCTTGAGTGCACGGACGGTGCGTTGTCTGGGAAGAGATGTGGGTATTTCTGTCGCATTTGGTCTTCCCGTTCCCAGGTGAACTCAGGGCCGCGCCTAGAATTCCACCTGACTTTTACTATGGGAATACGACTCTGTTTCAATTGCTTGACCTCACGGTCCATGATTTCCATAGGTTTCTCGACGAAATGAAGTTTATCATCGATTTGAATTTCGTCGAGCGGTATAATCAGCGTCTCGTCAGACAGACATTTCTTCAAGTTAGAAATGTGGAATGTGTTGTGTACGCTGCTAAGTTCAGCAGGAAGTTGCAGGCGATATGCCACTGAACCAATCCTTTCAAGGATTTCGAATGGTCCGATGTATCTAGGATTTAGTTTGCCTCGTTTCCCGAATCGAATAACACCTTTCCACGGTGCCACTTTGAGAAGTACCTTGTCTCCTACCTGGAACTCAAGGTGTTTGCGTCTCACGTCAGCATAGCTTTTCTGACGGTCACGTGCGGCTTTCAGCCGGTTTTGAATACCAACGATTTTCTCAGTAGTTTCTTGAATGATTTCTGGACCCGTGAGTTGGGATTCTCCTAACTCAGTCCAACAGACAGGTGATCGGCACTTACGTCCGTAAAGTGCCTCGAACGGTGCAGCCTTTATGCTGGTATGGTAACTGTTGTTGTACGAAAACTCACACAACGGTAAGTGATTTTCACAAGAAGTACCGAAGTCGACTACGCAGGCTCGTAGCATATCCTCCAGTGTTTGAATAGTTCGCTCGCTTTGGCCATCGGTTTGCGGGTGATAAGCAGTACTCATATCCAGACGAGTACCAAGAGATTTCT
The DNA here is from genome assembly GCA_949592205.1 of Helichrysum umbraculigerum. NCBI lineage: Eukaryota > Viridiplantae > Streptophyta > Magnoliopsida > Asterales > Asteraceae > Helichrysum > Helichrysum umbraculigerum. The sequence goes on along the minus strand of CATIUR010000008.1, from coordinate 4,779,479 downwards.
GTAGCGATTGCCAAAAGTTAGAAGTAAAACGGCTGTCCCTATCCGAGATGATCGAGATAGGTACACCGTGTCGCGAGATGATTTCTTTGACATAGATGCGAGTCAGACGCTCCATCTTGTCGGTTTCCTTGATGGCCAGAAAATGAGCAGATTTCGTGAGACGGTCCACGATCACCCAAATGGTATCGCAACCACTCGAAGTTTTCGGTAGTTTGGTAATGAAGTCCATGGAAATCTGTTCCCATTTCCATTGAGGAATTTCAGGTTGTTGAAGCAACCCAGAGGGTCTTTGGTGTTCGGTCTTAACTTTGGAACAGGTTAGGCATTTACTGACGTACAAGGCGATGTCAGCTTTCATGTTAGGCCACCAATACAACCCCTTGACGTCATGATACATCTTGTCAGATCCAGGATGTATAGAGTATCGAGATTTGTGAGCTTCAGCCATCACCAAATCTCGCAAGTTTCCGAATTTGGGTAACCACACCCGGTTAGAGAAGTATCGAGTTCCATCGGGTTTGATTTCGAATTGTTTATCCAAGCCTCGCAAGGCTTCATTTTTCAAGTTTTCATCATTGAGTGTGTAACATCCTGTTTCTGGGCCTGGAAATAAATTATATTTTATTAAGTTTAAATGGTTTATTTGGAAAATAAACAAGTTAAAGAGCCTCAGTTTTTATTGTGATTAATAAAATATAGTTTGTTTTAAATAAACAAAGTTCACGGTAAAATAAAAGTATTTTGACTTACGGGTATTTTCGGGTTCCAGACAATAGGCTAGGAAGCGGGTATAAGTTACACCTAATTAAAAGATGGGGCGGTGGATGACCGACTCATTTCTTGGTTCCTACCTAACTCTCATTTCCTTTGAAACACTCTCAAACCCTCATCTCCATCATTTGTAAATTAAATCAAGAACAAATCATTGTGACTAAATCTTGCTAAAGGAATCTGATTATCATCATCTCCTACATCATCTTCATCATTAGATTGTAAGTGTTTTGGTGTTTTTAAGTTCATTTTATTGAAATTGGGTATATGATGAATATTGGTGTTTGGTATGAATTGAAGCTAGGAAATTATGTTTTGTTAACTACTTGTTAATTATTCATTGATATGAGTTGATTTCATGAAGATTATATACTAAAATTGATAGTGTTCTTGATAGTTAGTTCATAAGCAAGGTTATGATGATTTTGGGGTTTTGATGATGATATATGCTAGGATTACATGTTAGAATTGTTGGTTAGTTGTTAGCATATGATTATGGTTGATACTTGAGGTCATTTGCTGAGTAAATTCGTGTTCATAAACTGATTTGGTGAATTTTGGGGTTTTGGGTTCGTGTTGTGTTCTTGCTAAAAGTGCAGGTCATTTTGAACTATCAAACGCGATCCCGGCCTTGTCTCCGGATCGCGTTCCTTAGTTATAATTTGGTATAGTCGATTTTTGGTCATACGAACGCGATCCAGCCCTTTGTTCCGGATCGCGTTGCCATGTGTATTTCGGTGACAGAACTTTTTCTAAAGGTGAACGCGATCCAGCCACCCTGATCCGGATCGCGTTCGCATGAATAATTTTGACGGGTTTTGTAAATTTTGAAAATGCGTAAGTCTTTTCAGGGTCACGGTTATGTAACAATTTCATTAACTCGGTTTGGGATGAGATTCACATGTTCACTCGGAAACGGCCCAATGGTCAAAACTATATTCTAATAGCCTAGGTGGTTTTTGGCCATTCGGGGTCATTTAAAGGTCGAAAATGACATTTTACAGTCTTTAAACATTAGTTCGGGATTTTTAATTTCAATTCTGATTGAACTTTTGTTTACTTAGACTTTAGAGATTACTTGATTTGATAAATATGTTATGATGATGATTATGAGACGAGTTATTGACTTGTTATCTTTGTGTTCTCAGATAAGCGGGCGGCCACTCAGTAAGATTAGACCACTGAGTTGGTAATCAGACGATAATATTCGGTGAGTGGAATTGTATTCCTCGGTTCAATTCCGTTGTAACGAGTTTGGTTGCAACGGATGAACTTTCGGTTATTGGTTTGACTTGTTATAGATTATTGGTTAATACATTGACATGATTGTTGATATTGTGATTTGGTTTACTTGGTTATTATTGTTATTAATTGTTGGCATGATGATTATGCGGTTTGAATAGGTTAGCTACATATTGTCATGACTATTATGAAATATGTGATGCTTGGGCCGTTTGGCATATGTGATTTCAGAGGTCAACGCTGGTTGGGTTTGTGGCTATTGTTGGGCTGCCTGGGTTTCCCGATACATGTAGTTGAGGGATGAATCCTTGTCAGTGAAGATAGCTTCAAACTATCGGTAAGCCACTGTTGGGGCCGGCAGTGGTTGTAGGCTTTCGCTGGTTGGCTAACCAGGGGCCGCCGGTCCTCTTTGACGATACGTGTTTATGATTGCGAAGCTTTAGGCGGTAATCATAATTTGTGTGATTGTTGTTTACGATGCTTTAGGCTGTAAGCATTATTTGTTGGTTTGGTTGTGCGTTGTAGGCTTGTTATTTCTGGATTGAACCGTCGGTTACGGTTCCATTCACTTAGCATTGGCTAATCCCTCGTTGTTAATCTTTTTGCAGGCTTTTAATAGGTGTGGACCGGGTTGTAGATGCTTAATGGGATGGTTGACTGTCATAGCGCTTACTCTGACAATTTTTGGGGAATCTAACTTTTGGTTTTGATTAGTGTTCTTAATGCCCGGTTGTTTAAGTAAATGTTTGTAACTAAACTTATATATGTGTGTAAATGTTTTGAAAACTTGGTACTTTTGAACTTATGTAAATCGGTAATTATGTTTTGGGACCACGCTTTTAATGTATAATATAAAGTAATATGATATGTTTCGGTTTGTAAAAAGGCGGGGCCTTACAAGTTGGTATCAGAGCATAGGTTTGGGTGAATTGGACATTGGCTAATGTCAATCCCAAATCTTTTGGTGACAGTCAAACATTTCAGTAAGTGGGATTAGCTATGAATGGGGGGTTGATTGGTTAGTATAGGTGATACTAACGATTAACAAATTGTGAGTTATTGTGTATGAGTACAGGAATGGCAGATACTGAGAACCCGGCTCCCAATGATGTTTTGAGAACTGAGCTTCCACCTCCAGAAAATAATGAGGGTAATCAGGGTGGTACATCTAATGTAAATCAAGAGGGAGTTAGTGATGAGGAATATAAATTGCAGTTAGAGGATGAGGTGCTAAGATTAAGAAAGTTTGAGCAATTGTACAAGGAGCAACAAGCAAGGTTAGCACAACAAAGAGATGTGGGATACCAGTTTCCATCACCTCAGCAGCAGAAGAGGGTATGTTCTTTTAAGACATTTAAGTCTTGTGGACCGAAAGAATTCGAAGGGGGTAATGATCCAGCGGTAACTTTAAATTGGTTAAGGGACATTGAGCGAAAGTTCGAGGTATGTCAATGTGAGGAGGAGTTAAGGGTTGGATATGCAGTGCAGTTACTGAAAGGTCAGGCAATGAATTGGTGGGATTCAATGACCGCACATTTGACACCTGTGCAACGATCTTCTATCACTTGGATGGAATTCCATAATGAAGTTTGCAGGCAGTTTTGCTCGGAGTTTGATATGGTTAGAATTAAGCAGGAGTTCATGGATTTGAAATTGACTGAGACTATGACCATGGATGATCTTATAACTCAATTCACAGAAAAGCTACGCTTTGTTCAGCAATGGGTCCCGAATGAAAGAGATAGAATAAACCATTTTGTGGGAGCTTTGCCACCACATTACAGGACGTCGGTGAGATTAGCCGGTAATCTGAAAAATGCTTTTGATTTGGCTAAGTCGGTGGATAGTGACACTCGAGCTTCGGAAAAGTTAGTTAAGGAAAAGGCGGTGCACCATTCCAAGAATAGTTCCACGAGTAGTAAATCAAGTCAAGCGAGTAGGAGGGTGTCTTTTTCTGAGGAGGCAAGAGATAGGATTGCTTGGTGTGTGGATTGTAAAGCGAGGCATCCGGGGCCGTGTACTTCGGATACTGTTAGGTGTGTTAGGTGTGGAGGGTTTGGACACAATATTAAGGATTGTATCTTTCCAAGGAATGTTTGCTGGAATTGTCAGAAGGAGGGCCACAGAGCGGGTCAGTGTTTGGAGAAGGCAAGACAAGGTACGGGTTTGGCTGGGAGTTCAGGCTCGGGTTCCTCGGCATCTGTCGGGCAAAAGAGAAAGACTGCACCTCCTCGGGCATTTCAGATGACCGTAGGAGATTGGCTTGAAGATAACAATCCAGGTAGATTCGATATTGATTTTGATGTGATATGTAAATTGTAATTAGTATTGCATGATTAAGTGTAATCAGTAGCGTTTGGATTAATAGTGTGCGAGATTGGATTTCGGGGACGAAATCTTTTAAGGGGGGAAGATTTGTAACATCCTGTTTCTGGGCCTGGAAATAAATTATATTTTATTAAGTTTAAATGGTTTATTTGGAAAATAAACAAGTTAAAGAGCCTCAGTTTTTATTGTGATTAATAAAATATAGTTTGTTTTAAATAAACAAAGTTCACGGTAAAATAAAAGTATTTTGACTTACGGGTATTTTCGGGTTCCAGACAATAGGCTAGGAAGCGGGTATAAGTTACACCTAATTAAAAGATGGGGCGGTGGATGACCGACTCATTTCTTGGTTCCTACCTAACTCTCATTTCCTTTGAAACACTCTCAAACCCTCATCTCCATCATTTGTAAATTAAATCAAGAACAAATCATTGTGACTAAATCTTGCTAAAGGAATCTGATTATCATCATCTCCTACATCATCTTCATCATTAGATTGTAAGTGTTTTGGTGTTTTTAAGTTCATTTTATTGAAATTGGGTATATGATGAATATTGGTGTTTGGTATGAATTGAAGCTAGGAAATTATGTTTTGTTAACTACTTGTTAATTATTCATTGATATGAGTTGATTTCATGAAGATTATATACTAAAATTGATAGTGTTCTTGATAGTTAGTTCATAAGCAAGGTTATGATGATTTTGGGGTTTTGATGATGATATATGCTAGGATTACATGTTAGAATTGTTGGTTAGTTGTTAGCATATGATTATGGTTGATACTTGAGGTCATTTGCTGAGTAAATTCGTGTTCATAAACTGATTTGGTGAATTTTGGGGTTTTGGGTTCGTGTTGTGTTCTTGCTAAAAGTGCAGGTCATTTTGAACTATCAAACGCGATCCCGGCCTTGTCTCCGGATCGCGTTCCTTAGTTATAATTTGGTATAGTCGATTTTTGGTCATACGAACGCGATCCAGCCCTTTGTTCCGGATCGCGTTGCCATGTGTATTTCGGTGACAGAACTTTTTCTAAAGGTGAACGCGATCCAGCCACCCTGATCCGGATCGCGTTCGCATGAATAATTTTGACGGGTTTTGTAAATTTTGAAAATGCGTAAGTCTTTTCAGGGTCACGGTTATGTAACAATTTCATTAACTCGGTTTGGGATGAGATTCACATGTTCACTCGGAAACGGCCCAATGGTCAAAACTATATTCTAATAGCCTAGGTGGTTTTTGGCCATTCGGGGTCATTTAAAGGTCGAAAATGACATTTTACAGTTTTTAAACATTAGTTCGGGATTTTTAATTTCAATTCTGATTGAACTTTTGTTTACTTAGACTTTAGAGATTACTTGATTTGATAAATATGTTATGATGATGATTATGAGACGAGTTATTGACTTGTTATCTTTGTGTTCTCAGATAAGCGGGCGGCCACTCAGTAAGATTAGACCACTGAGTTGGTAATCAGACGATAATATTCGGTGAGTGGAATTGTATTCCTCGGTTCAATTCCGTTGTAACGAGTTTGGTTGCAACGGATGAACTTTCGGTTATTGGTTTGACTTGTTATAGATTATTGGTTAATACATTGACATGATTGTTGATATTGTGATTTGGTTTACTTGGTTATTATTGTTATTAATTGTTGGCATGATGATTATGCGGTTTGAATAGGTTAGCTACATATTGTCATGACTATTATGAAATATGTGATGCTTGGGCCGTTTGGCATATGTGATTTCAGAGGTCAACGCTGGTTGGGTTTGTGGCTATTGTTGGGCTGCCTGGGTTTCCCGATACATGTAGTTGAGGGATGAATCCTTGTCAGTGAAGATAGCTTCAAACTATCGGTAAGCCACTGTTGGGGCCGGCAGTGGTTGTAGGCTTTCGCTGGTTGGCTAACCAGGGGCCGCCGGTCCTCTTTGACGATACGTGTTTATGATTGCGAAGCTTTAGGCGGTAATCATAATTTGTGTGATTGTTGTTTACGATGCTTTAGGCTGTAAGCATTATTTGTTGGTTTGGTTGTGCGTTGTAGGCTTGTTATTTCTGGATTGAACCGTCGGTTACGGTTCCATTCACTTAGCATTGGCTAATCCCTCGTTGTTAATCTTTTTGCAGGCTTTTAATAGGTGTGGACCGGGTTGTAGATGCTTAATGGGATGGTTGACTGTCATAGCGCTTACTCTGACAATTTTTGGGGAATCTAACTTTTGGTTTTGATTAGTGTTCTTAATGCCCGGTTGTTTAAGTAAATGTTTGTAACTAAACTTATATATGTGTGTAAATGTTTTGAAAACTTGGTACTTTTGAACTTATGTAAATCGGTAATTATGTTTTGGGACCACGCTTTTAATGTATAATATAAAGTAATATGATATGTTTCGGTTTGTAAAAAGGCGGGGCCTTACAAGTTGGTATCAGAGCATAGGTTTGGGTGAATTGGACATTGGCTAATGTCAATCCCAAATCTTTTGGTGACAGTCAAACATTTCAGTAAGTGGGATTAGCTATGAATGGGGGGTTGATTGGTTAGTATAGGTGATACTAACGATTAACAAATTGTGAGTTATTGTGTATGAGTACAGGAATGGCAGATACTGAGAACCCGGCTCCCAATGATGTTTTGAGAACTGAGCTTCCACCTCCAGAAAATAATGAGGGTAATCAGGGTGGTACATCTAATGTAAATCAAGAGGGAGTTAGTGATGAGGAATATAAATTGCAGTTAGAGGATGAGGTGCTAAGATTAAGAAAGTTTGAGCAATTGTACAAGGAGCAACAAGCAAGGTTAGCACAACAAAGAGATGTGGGATACCAGTTTCCATCACCTCAGCAGCAGAAGAGGGTATGTTCTTTTAAGACATTTAAGTCTTGTGGACCGAAAGAATTCGAAGGGGGTAATGATCCAGCGGTAACTTTAAATTGGTTAAGGGACATTGAGCGAAAGTTCGAGGTATGTCAATGTGAGGAGGAGTTAAGGGTTGGATATGCAGTGCAGTTACTGAAAGGTCAGGCAATGAATTGGTGGGATTCAATGACCGCACATTTGACACCTGTGCAACGATCTTCTATCACTTGTATGGAATTCCATAATGAAGTTTGCAGGCAGTTTTGCTCGGAGTTTGATATGGTTAGAATTAAGCAGGAGTTCATGGATTTGAAATTGACTGAGACTATGACCATGGATGATCTTATAACTCAATTCACAGAAAAGCTACGCTTTGTTCAGCAATGGGTCCCGAATGAAAGAGATAGAATAAACCATTTTGTGGGAGCTTTGCCACCACATTACAGGACGTCGGTGAGATTAGCCGGTAATCTGAAAAATGCTTTTGATTTGGCTAAGTCGGTGGATAGTGACACTCGAGCTTCGGAAAAGTTAGTTAAGGAAAAGGCGGTGCACCATTCCAAGAATAGTTCCACGAGTAGTAAATCAAGTCAAGCGAGTAGGAGGGTGTCTTTTTCTGAGGAGGCAAGAGATAGGATTGCTTGGTGTGTGGATTGTAAAGCGAGGCATCCGGGGCCGTGTACTTCGGATACTGTTAGGTGTGTTAGGTGTGGAGGGTTTGGACACAATATTAAGGATTGTATCTTTCCAAGGAATGTTTGCTGGAATTGTCAGAAGGAGGGCCACAGAGCGGGTCAGTGTTTGGAGAAGGCAAGACAAGGTACGGGTTTGGCTGGGAGTTCAGGCTCGGGTTCCTCGGCATCTGTCGGGCAAAAGAGAAAGACTGCACCTCCTCGGGCATTTCAGATGACCGTAGGAGATTGGCTTGAAGATAACAATCCAGGTAGATTCGATATTGATTTTGATGTGATATGTAAATTGTAATTAGTATTGCATGATTAAGTGTAATCAGTAGCGTTTGGATTAATAGTGTGCGAGATTGGATTTCGGGGACGAAATCTTTTAAGGGGGGAAGATTTGTAACATCCTGTTTCTGGGCCTGGAAATAAATTATATTTTATTAAGTTTAAATGGTTTATTTGGAAAATAAACAAGTTAAAGAGCCTCAGTTTTTATTGTGATTAATAAAATATAGTTTGTTTTAAATAAACAAAGTTCACGGTAATATAAAAGTATTTTGACTTACGGGTATTTTCGGGTTCTAGACAATAGGCTAGGAAGCGGGTATAAGTTACACCTAATTAAAAGATGGGGCGGTGGATGACCGACTCATTTCTTGGTTCCTACCTAACTCTCATTTCCTTTGAAACACTCTCAAACCCTCATCTCCATCATTTGTAAATTAAATCAAGAACAAATCATTGTGACTAAATCTTGCTAAAGGAATCTGATTATCATCATCTCCTACATCATCTTCATCATTAGATTGTAAGTGTTTTGGTGTTTTTAAGTTCATTTTATTGAAATTGGGTATATGATGAATATTGGTGTTTGGTATGAATTGAAGCTAGGAAATTATGTTTTGTTAACTACTTGTTAATTATTCATTGATATGAGTTGATTTCATGAAGATTATATACTAAAATTGATAGTGTTCTTGATAGTTAGTTCATAAGCAAGGTTATGATGATTTTGGGGTTTTGATGATGATATATGCTAGGATTACATGTTAGAATTGTTGGTTAGTTGTTAGCATATGATTATGGTTGATACTTGAGGTCATTTGCTGAGTAAATTCGTGTTCATAAACTGATTTGGTGAATTTTGGGGTTTTGGGTTCGTGTTGTGTTCTTGCTAAAAGTGCAGGTCATTTTGAACTATCAAACGCGATCCCGGCCTTGTCTCCGGATCGCGTTCCTTAGTTATAATTTGGTATAGTCGATTTTTGGTCATACGAACGCGATCCAGCCCTTTGTTCCGGATCGCGTTGCCATGTGTATTTCGGTGACAGAACTTTTTCTAAAGGTGAACGCGATCCAGCCACCCTGATCCGGATCGCGTTCGCATGAATAATTTTGACGGGTTTTGTAAATTTTGAAAATGCGTAAGTCTTTTCAGGGTCACGGTTATGTAACAATTTCATTAACTCGGTTTGGGATGAGATTCACATGTTCACTCGGAAACGGCCCAATGGTCAAAACTATATTCTAATAGCCTAGGTGGTTTTTGGCCATTCGGGGTCATTTAAAGGTCGAAAATGACATTTTACAGTTTTTAAACATTAGTTCGGGATTTTTAATTTCAATTCTGATTGAACTTTTGTTTACTTAGACTTTAGAGATTACTTGATTTGATAAATATGTTATGATGATGATTATGAGACGAGTTATTGACTTGTTATCTTTGTGTTCTCAGATAAGCGGGCGGCCACTCAGTAAGATTAGACCACTGAGTTGGTAATCAGACGATAATATTCGGTGAGTGGAATTGTATTCCTCGGTTCAATTCCGTTGTAACGAGTTTGGTTGCAACGGATGAACTTTCGGTTATTGGTTTGACTTGTTATAGATTATTGGTTAATACATTGACATGATTGTTGATATTGTGATTTGGTTTACTTGGTTATTATTGTTATTAATTGTTGGCATGATGATTATGCGGTTTGAATAGGTTAGCTACATATTGTCATGACTATTATGAAATATGTGATGCTTGGGCCGTTTGGCATATGTGATTTCAGAGGTCAACGCTGGTTGGGTTTGTGGCTATTGTTGGGCTGCCTGGGTTTCCCGATACATGTAGTTGAGGGATGAATCCTTGTCAGTGAAGATAGCTTCAAACTATCGGTAAGCCACTGTTGGGGCCGGCAGTGGTTGTAGGCTTTCGCTGGTTGGCTAACCAGGGGCCGCCGGTCCTCTTTGACGATACGTGTTTATGATTGCGAAGCTTTAGGCGGTAATCATAATTTGTGTGATTGTTGTTTACGATGCTTTAGGCTGTAAGCATTATTTGTTGGTTTGGTTGTGCGTTGTAGGCTTGTTATTTCTGGATTGAACCGTCGGTTACGGTTCCATTCACTTAGCATTGGCTAATCCCTCGTTGTTAATCTTTTTGCAGGCTTTTAATAGGTGTGGACCGGGTTGTAGATGCTTAATGGGATGGTTGACTGTCATAGCGCTTACTCTGACAATTTTTGGGGAATCTAACTTTTGGTTTTGATTAGTGTTCTTAATGCCCGGTTGTTTAAGTAAATGTTTGTAACTAAACTTATATATGTGTGTAAATGTTTTGAAAACTTGGTACTTTTGAACTTATGTAAATCGGTAATTATGTTTTGGGACCACGCTTTTAATGTATAATATAAAGTAATATGATATGTTTCGGTTTGTAAAAAGGCGGGGCCTTACAGAGTGCTTCAAGTTGAGCGGTAAGGATTTGAGCAGGAAGCTCGTTATGAATTGTCATAGAAAGTGTTCGAACTCGAAGGGGTTTCACTCGTTCTTTTCGGCTTAAGGCATCGGCAACTACGTTCGCCTTGCCCGGATGGTATTTGATCTCGCAGTCGTAGTCACTAAGTAACTCAACCCAGCGACGTTGTCTCATGTTTAGATCTTTCTGATCGAATATGTGTTGGAGACTTTTGTGATCGGTAAAGATAGTGCTTTTCGTACCATAGAGATAATGTCTCCAGATTTTCAATGCGAAGACCACAGCACCTAACTCGAGGTCGTGGGTCGTATAGTTTTTCTCGTGAATTTTTAGTTGTCGTGAGGCATAGGCAATGACTTTTTCCCGTTGCATCAACACACAACCAAGTCCTTGGTGTGAGGCGTCGCAGTAAACTACGAAATCGTCGGTGCCCTCGGGTAAGGACATGATTGGTGCACTGCAAAGTTTGTTTTTCAATAGCTGGAAGGCTGACTCTTGTTTATCAGTCCAATCGAACTTCTTATCTTTCTGAGTCAGTGTGGTTAGTGGAACAGCTATTCTTGAAAAGTTTTCGATGAATCGGCGATAATAACCAGCAAGACCTAAGAATTGTCTCACTTCGGTTGGAGTGGTCGGTGACTCCCAGCCCTTGATTGCTTCAATCTTGGCGGGATCAACATGAATTCCTTGGCTGTCAATCACGTGCCCGAGGAATTGAACGGTTCGAATCCAGAACTCACACTTAGAGAATTTGGCATATAACTCTTCGTGTTTCAGAAGTCCTAGAATAGTTTTCAGATGTTGAGCATGTTCCTGCTCATTGCGAGAGTAAATCAGGATATCGTCGATGAACACAATGACGAATTTGTCAAGATATGGTTTGCACACCCGATTCATAAGGTCCATGAATACGGCCGGTGCGTTGGTTAACCCGAATGGCATCACTTGGAACTCATAATGCCCATAACGAGTTCGGAAAGCTGTCTTTGGGATATCATTGTCACGGACTCGGAGTTGATGATAACCCGACCGTAGATCAATCTTCGAGTAAACACTCGATCCCTGGAGTTGGTCGAACAGGTCATCGATTCTAGGAAGTGGGTACCGATTCTTTATGGTTAGCTTATTCAGCTCTCGGTAGTCGATACACATGCGGAAAGACCCATCTTTCTTTTTCACGAATAAGACCGGAGCTCCCCAAGGTGAGGAACTTGGTCGAATGAATCCTCTGTCCAGGAGTTCCTGTAGTTGGTTAGACAACTCCTGCATTTCGGATGGTGCTAAACGGTAAGGGGCTCGTGCCACGGGTGCAGCTCCGGGCACAAGTTCGATTTGGAATTCAACTTGTCTAGGTGGCGGAAGTCCGGGCAAGTCTTCAGGAAAGACTTCCGGGAAATCCCGCACGATCGGAACATCCTCAAGTCGCTTCTCCTCCGACTTCTTCTCCGTTACATGTGCGAGGATGGCTTGATACCCTTTTCGTAGATATTTTCTAGTTTTCAGACAGGAGACAATGTTCAGATTCCGTCTGCCGGTCTCCCCTTGTAGGACTAAGGTTCCACCGGAGACAAGAGGTATGCGAACGAGTTTGTCATGACAGATGATTTCAGCTCGGTGCTTGGATAACCAATCCATACCGACAATAATATCGAAGCTGCCGATCTCGACAGGGATTAAATCAATGGGAAACGTTTCGTTCGTGAGGTTAAGTGTACAGTTGTGTATGATACTATCAGTCTCAATCAGTTTGCCATTAGCTAATTCAACAATGTATTTAATATCTAAGGCAGTGGGAGTAATATCAAGTAAAGGGCTAAATTTTGCAGATATGAAGCTTCTATCGGCACCGGTATCAAATAACACAGAAGCAGTAAGGTCGTTGAGAAGGAACGTACCCGTCACGACGTTCGGGTCTTGTCTGGCTTCCCCAGCCTTGATAACGAATGATCTGCCGCGAGCAGGGTTGTTGTTGTTTTTCAGCTTTGGGCAATCTTTCTTGAAATGCCCTGTATTTCCGCACCCAAAGCAGGCCTTTGGTGCATTAGTGTTGGGGGTGGGAATGTTGGTTCGACAATCCTTGGCTAGATGCCCGAACCGCTTGCAGTTGGAGCAAGGGCAAGAACCGTCATGGTGGCGGTTGCATTTGGGACAGTAGGGTCTGCTCCCGCTGTACCCTTTCTTCTCCGAAGTTCCAGATGAATAAGCCTTAATGTACTCAGGCTTTTTGTTGGAGGTTTGGTTGGATGAGTTGGGGTTACCTTCCCACTTGCGTTTGTTGTTTGCAGATGGGGTTGAAGTTGTACCACGGCGGACAGAATTTGCCGTTAGTTCATGGGCCATACGGATGGCGCTCTGAATAGTACCCGGTTTGGAAGAAGTTACCAGATCTTGGAGTCTCTCAGGAAGACCATCAACAAATTTCTCGATCCTCTTGTACTCAGGATCGACCATGGTTGGGCACAGAAGTGCCAGTTGGTGGAAACGGTTGGTGTATCCGGTGATGTCATCACCCTGCATCTTGTGGTTCCAGAATTCCACTTCTAGTTGTTTCAATTCATCCCTGGGGCAATACTCACCCCTCAACATCTTCTTCAACTCCTCCCACGGGAGTTGATAAGCAGTAGCAACACTCACAGTCTGGGCATAAGTGTTCCACCAGGTGAGTGCGGTGTCAGTAAAAGTACTAACGGAGAACTTAACCTTATCTCCCTCCGCACAGTTGCAGATAAGAAATACAGACTCAACTTTCTCGATCCAGCGTACTAGACCGATAGCTCCCTCGGTACCTGCAAAGTTTAGAGGTTTGCAGTTCTGGAAGTCCTTGTAAGAACAAGGTTTAGCAGTAGTGGTTTCAGCGGCATCGCTGTTTCTCGAGGAATTTGGTGGAGTATTCCGAGCCAAGGCTTCAGTAACAGCCTGGGTTATAAGGGAGGTGATCTGGGCATCGGTGTATGGTCGTGTCTTTGGCGGCATGATTCTTCAATAAAAGAAATGAAGATACATGAGATTTGGTATGAAATTGTAATTGTCACAGATGTACATGTATAAAAGCAGTAATACATAACATCAACATGGAAAATGACAATTAATGTGAGTTGAGATAACAAAGGATATCTGATAGATAAAGTGAGTTCAAAAGTTACATCCTACAGAGATATTACAAAAGGTGTCGGGAATGGTTACATCCGACTAGTTTATAGAGTAGTGCTAGATAGTCCCTAGATTACGAGGTAGATTACAAGATAAAAACTACACTATTCATAATGTAGATTAATTTGTTCCATAGCGTGCCAAGGCGGTCCACAGTTTCTGCTAGTCGGTTGGTTCATTCTTAGTTAAGGTTCCTGGCTTTCGGATTCGTCTTCCGACTCCAGGTTCAGGTCGTGTGGGTGGTAGCGTGCCTCAAGCATGTCCCTGTATCTTTGAGTCGTGGAGCGGTACCTAGTCTCCTCCGTTGATTTCCTGCCCAAACGTTTGATCCATGTTTTGGTCCTACGGGTTAGGTTGGTGGCCACTTTCTTCCAGTAACGGATCTTATCTTTGATTCGTGTAGGGACAGATCGGTTTGAGATTCTCAATCTTTGTTCATAGTCTATGCACTTACGCTTAAGTGCCCAATTTCGGCCGTCTAGTCCCACAGCCTGATCTCGTACTCTTTCATATTCTTCTATGTCGATGCCAGTCATTTCGAGATTCTGATTTTCGTTTTCCTCCAGCATGATTTCTTCTTCTGGTACGATGTCCTCATCGAGATACGTATACTGGATTTGTTCCTCGTGGACTTGGTCACTATCAGACATGTGGTCGTCCATTTGGGAATTCGCGTCTTTGAGTTCTATAGAAATGACAGAGAGAGGGTTTTAGTCCTTGGAAGTACGTTGCTTCCGGGTGTTAGATGTGATTTTCATAAAATCATTAGAGTGCGCCACAAGGTGGTGTGACGGTAATCAAGTCTGTCATGGTCGGTGCAAACCGCTGAGAGAAATTCGTAAGTGTCACCAGGGAAACGCCGGCTATCTCTATAGCGAGTGTGATTACGTGCGAGGCCTATTCATATATATTCAATATATAATAGCTTAGTAGCATAGTCAGTGAGTGAGGCCTATGTATGTATATACTCGTATATCACATAATAGCCTAGCGTATGTCTAGCACATAACAAGTAAGAGTCTCGGTTCTCTCGTGGTCAGAGTCTACTAACGCATTCCTGTTTGACATAACCATTTCAGACCTCACATCATCTTTCCTTAATTGTACATAGTTGATCAGGCTATGTTAAATTAAAGTCGTATGATGAAATTCCTGAACCAATCATGCCTAATAAGGAAATACTGCCTAATGGTCATAGTCTAGGCCCACTAAATGCAACCTAGTTCACTATAACCTTAGGCTCTGATACCAATCTGTAACACCCCCGAAATTCACTGTTTTGCGGAAGCATACATGGGGTGTTACTAATCAATATACAAAGCACAAGATGTATAGCAAACGACCTCTAAATGAGACGTTTTGTAAATTAGTTACATTCCATAGATATAATGTTTGAAAACTTAGTGTTTTCGTATACAAAATATAGTTTCCCCTAGAGTCCACGCGTATAGCGGGAGATTCTATTACATAATCGTGATATACAAAAGATAATGCTAAGAATCTCCGTTAATGCAGTTGTGTTGAAATCATGCGACTCTAGCTAAAATCCTGGAGTAATCCTACTCCATCCGGGTACCTGAGAAAACATGCTAAAAAGTGTCAACCAAAAAGGTTGGTGAATCTCACAGGTTTGTAAATAACATCGGCTTTGAACACGAGATTTCATTGGTAGTGCCCGTAGGCGTAAAATCAGCCATTGCAATCCAGCAATCGTAAAATCAGTATTTGCAATCCAGCAAATGTAAATAAATAAGTTTATACCGTTGCCACGAGGCTCATAATCGAAGCTTAACCCGTAATAATATGTTTGCTCCCGTGACATGCTCGTAAGTGAGCAAGCATCAGTAACGAATAAGTTGTCACCCGTTTATACGTGTAAATCGGTACGTGGCAGCGCTACTGCCCCGGGTGGGGAGGGTCATTTCCCTAATGGATCCATTAACTACTGTTCGCGCTTAAGTCCATAACTAACGATATATGATGGAGAGACTTCTGTAAATAGTAACAACTCATGCAATTCCGTTTGGTATAGTAAACAGTTTAGTACTTGTGTTCAAGAAAAGTAGTAGCATGTATCTCCCCCAATAAGATAAAACAGTAAAAGTGGGGCCGTAAGACTCACCTGAGTCTTTGCAAGTACGTTTATATCAATAAACGAGTAAGTAGTATCAACTGTAGGTTCTCCGAACCCGTAACCTTCAAATGCCTAAACATATAAAGTTAAGTAAGTAGATGTCTCGCAAGACCATCTAGGCTAGTTGTTTACACAACTCATTATGTCCAAGTGTTTGTTTAGTAATCCGTTTGTAGTTTGAAAACAAATATGGCCCGTTGGTGACGGTTTGTAATAATGATTCAAAGCGTTATCATTTATAACGCAATTTAGTGTAATTGTAATTGAAAGTATGTTCTATGACGTTTGTTAAGTCGTATGACATAAGTATTTGAAGTTGTGTAAGTTCGACACTTAGTAAAATCTGACTTTTCAAGGTTCTGGTTTGTGCGACGTAGAATGCGACGTAGCATGCGACGTAGGGTGCGACGTAGGAAGGTACGTCGCATGATGCGACCTTCGCAAATCAATGCGACGTAGGTTCGGTTTGCGACGTAAAAGTCTACGTCGCTATGTGCGACGTCCGCAAGTTAATGCGACGTAAAAGGCTGCGTCGCTAGTGCGACGTTGGGATTTTTGTGCGACGTAGGCCGCGACGTCGCTAAATGCGACGTTGGCCACAAAATGCGACGTATTGAGCTACGTCGCAGATAGTCCAGCGTCTCTGCGACGTAGCGGTCTGATCGGAATTTGGTGGCCGGAAAATCGGTCGAAAAGCTTCCGTTCGGTCCAAATCTTTTACCCAACCCATTTTTGGACATTTTAAGCATATATAAACCATAAAAACGTAAAAATGAGCAAAAACGGAGAGTTTCGGGTTTTGTCGGAAACTTACAATTTGCCGAAATGAAATTCCGGAAAGATAGGATTGTAGATCGCGAAGTGGTGAACGTTTTTCCCTAAAGAGGTGGTATGATCCGGCGTCGTTTAGTAGGTTTATTTTGCGGTTTTGTAGGATTTTTGGTGATGAAATTTGAGAGAAAAGAGAAGAGAGGAGAGAGAGGGAAAATGAAATAAAGAAAGAAAAGGGTGGGGAAATGGGAGGTTATCCTCCCATTTTCCGGTCCCCGCACCCCGTGCGGTGTTCGTTTCCTCCGTCGTTTAAACGTTAAATCAAGCAGTTATATTTTTAAAAGATGACGGGAATATTTTAATGAAATGCCTTGAAATTAATTATAAAAACATTTGTCGAAGTATTAAAATTCTTAACTCGCATTTAATACGTATTCGTTAAATTATTTAAAATGTCGTCGTGATATTATAAATAGTGTTTGTTCGCTGTGTATTTTATATAATAAAATACGTTCTCATTATTTAGGTAAGTTTCTGTCACCAACGTCCAAGTAATTGTGTCGGACTCCGTCCGGTTAATTCGTACGATTAATCCAAATCGCGTATGTACACACATATATATATAATTCACCTTATATATATACAAATAGAGTCTGCAATTTGTCCTATTACATACTAATTACAACTAGTTACAAGTAATTAGGCATAATTAATTATCCTAATTTAGCAGGTGTTACAGGGATCGAGTACTACTCAAAGTATCACCTTGGAAAGGAGTAATCCGATTTGGTAAACGAGGGAAGTTGAACCCCAGATACATTGGACCATTCGAGATCCTTGAAAGGATTGGTCCAGTGGCATATCGATTGCAGCTGCCACCTGAACTCCGCAGCGTGCATCCCACTTTTCATGTTTCAAATCTGAAGAAGTGTCTGTCTGATGAGACACTTATCATTCCACTCGACGAAATTCGAGTTGACGAGAAACTTCACTTCGTTGAGGAACCCGCCGAAATCATGGACCGTGAGGTCAAACAACTTAAACAAAGTCGTATTCCCATCGTCAAAGTTAGGTGGAATTCGCGGCGCGGTCCGGAATTCACCTGGGAACGGGAAGACCAAATGCCACTCAAGTATCCTCAACTTTTCAATGACTCCACCTCAAACACGACTTCAACATAAATTTCGGGACGAAATTCTTCTAACAGGGGGAGAATGTGACAACCGTCAATTTAGGACTAGAATTTAGTGCCTAAACAAGTATTAATACATGTAATTAGTTCTGTGTTAGGCTAATTAATGTATCAATTATTATATATATTGTTGAATATATATCTACACAATGATGCGGTTTGTTTAAATCGTACGAGTTTCAAATCGAATGAACTTCGATACATTAAATACGGACGTTGGTGAACAATTTATTTAAGTAATACAAGGATGATTAATAACGTTATCGTATTTAAAAATATTATGTCAATAATATTTCGTATCCAGATTTTATCAAACAATTAATATTAACGCGAATCAGAATGTAACTTCGCAAACGAAACGAGACAATCCACCTTTTCTAATGTAATTATTAAATAGTTAGTTAAATACTTCAACAACAATACTGAATAATTATTCGTATTTTAAAACGTATATTAAAACCGTAAAATAAATATTTAACGATTGAACGACGGAGAAAACGAACACCGCACGGAGCGGGAAAAGCGGGGCGAAAATGAGAGTTAACCTCCCATCCCCACCATCTTTTCTTTCATTTCCCATTTCCTTTCTCTCTCTCCTCTCTTATTTTCTCTCTATCACCACCATCTCCATAATCCATAAAAATCACAAAATAAATACACTAAACGACTTCAAATCATCATACTCGTTTGGAATAAAACGTTCACCACTTCACGATCTACAATCCTATCTTTCCGGAATTTCATTTCGGCGATTTGTAAGTTTCCGACACAACTCCGAAAACTCTCGTTTTTAAGTTTTATAACTTTCTAGTTGTTTGTATAACCTTGTAATGTCCTAAAATGGGTTGGGTAAAAATATTATGTCGATCGATGGCCGGAAAATGCATTTTTGAGGTTGAAACTCCGATCAGACTCCGTACGTCGCATTTGGCCTGGAGCAAATGCGACGCAGCGACTTACGTCACACTATAACCCCAACGTCGCATATAGCGACGCAGCCTATTACGTCGCATTGAATTGCGACATCGCACTTAGCGACGCAGACCCTTACATCGCAGAAATCAACTACGTCGCCTATAGCGACGCCACGTACAACGTCGCATTAAATTGCGAAAGTCGCACATTGTAACACCCCCAAATTTGTTTAGCGGAAGCGTTTAGTTTAAGTACTGGGGTGTCACAATAATAAAGCGTGCATACATATCAGAGCTTATGATTACAACAGAACATAATATATTAAGATGCCAAAATGTTAATTACAAGATTTACGATTCATCGAATCGTACAAGTTAAAAGTAATAAGTGTACAAAAGTGGATTTCTAGAATATGACAAAATAGTTTCAGTTATACTGGAGAAATCCATATGTTTTTCCAAAAATGTTGGCATCCTAAAGCTTCACGGGTCGCCTAATTCTCCATGTGTTGGCGATTCTTACATGCGCAGCTAATTCCCTGAAAAACATAGTAAAAGTCAACAACTAGGTTGAGTGAAGCCACAGGTTTTATGTTGTACGTTGTTGTTTCAAGTTTTGTAGTCATAGTTGTTGGACCAAATACGTTCATAAATAGTAATTGCCATAATAGTCGAGTAATGTTTAGTGGAACGTCATCCAAATTATAAGTTTAGTGGGTTATTCGCCCAAAAGTTTCTGGTCTTGTCGGGACGTTACCCAAAATGTGGTTCGTGTGGGAGGTTGCCCAAAAATAGTTTCGTTGGGACGTTACCCAAATTATATGTTTTGAAAACGTGTTGCTGGTCGTTCCCCAGTAGTTTTAAAGTTTGAGTCGGTCATTCTCAGACTAGTTACCAAATGTACCGGTCGTTCTCCGGTAAGATACCAAGTTAGCACCGGTCGTTCTCCGGCGAGATACACTGCTAGTACCGGTCGTTCTCCGGTAAGATACCATGTTAGTGTCGGTCGTTCTCCGACAAGTTACCAATATGTACCGGTCGTTCTCCGGTAAGATACCAAAATAGTTTCACATAGTGTTAATAGTTTATGTATGGAATACCAATTTGTACGGACAGTTGTAGTAGTTGACCGCAGTTATAAGCAGTTTTGTATAAGTGTACCAAAGATAGTTATGTGATAGTTTGTATAACAGTTTAACAGTTCAAGTACTCTAATTGTTCGAGTAAACAGTATGATAAATAATCATATAGTAAGAGCAGTTATGACAATCAGTAAATCAGTAAAGCAGTTGACTATGTTTTCCACCCCAAAAGTAGTTAAAAACAGTAAAAGTAGGGGCTGTGAACTCACCTGTTGAGTTTAAGTAGTTGTGCGAGTGCTAGCAAACCTAAGCCCAAGTACAGTCTGAAATCTCCTAACGTCCTAAATGTACGAGATTTAATAAGTATGTGGATGTCTAAACTAATCATCCATGCTAGTGTTTGTACAATCAAGACACGTCCAAATCGTTCGTTTAAATGTTTACGTTGCATTTCGATGTTTGTGAAAATGTATACGACTCGTTGGTGATGTTTTGAAACAATAGTTCAAAAATGTTATTATCTCATTTGCTACAGTACTGCTACAGTAAAATTTGACTTTTTAAAGTGTGTTTTTAGGGTTCTGACTTGTGCGACGTAAGGTGCGACGTAAGGGTCTGCGTCGCATTCAGGTTTTGCGACGTCATGAGTTGAAGTGCGACGTAGGGTGCGACGTTAAGTGTTGCGTCGCAGTTGTTGCGAAATTAAATAATTGTGCGACGTAACGGGTTACGTCGCATACGGGTGTTGCGACGTTAAGGTCTGCGTCGCAATTTGCGACATTCGCAATTCAATGCGACGTAGTGGGTTGCGTCGCTATGTGCGACGTAAGGAAGGGTAATGCGACGTAAAGGCCTACGTCGCACTACTGTTTTTGGCTCAAAAGCGACGTAGTCGCCTGTTCGACGAACAGCTTAAATATCAACGAGTTTTGGGTCGATTTGGACATTTTCGGTTGTATAAAACACTAAAACATGGTAATCTAAGTATATTAAACATGAAATATTAATTATAACTTCGAAATCTAAAGATTTGCGGGATTTGTCGGAAACTTACGAGTGTCGGATTTGAAATCCGAAAAGGTAGAAATGTAGATCGTGGTCTCGTGGTCGTTTTATTCCAAAGAAGTATGATGATTCGGCGTCGTTTGAGGGTAATTTGTGGCGTTTTTGTGGTGGTTTTTGGTTGGTGGTGATGGTTGTAGAGAGAAAAAGAAAAAGAGAGGGTGATGATGAATGAGAAAAAGTGGGGAGGGAGAAAGGGTTTTGTTCCCTTTTTCCTTCCTCTGTGTTTGCGCTCCGCGTTTGTTTACCCGTTCGTTAAATGTTATTTTATTTTAACTATTATGTTTTTAATTACATTTTCCATTATTTTTTAATTAGGATCTTTTTATGAAACCAATTTAATTTAGTTATAAAATTTTAAACTTTGTTTTATTTAAATTGTACGAATTAAACGTTTTGCGTTATAAAATGATTAGTAAATATTTTTGACAAAATATTTATTCGTTACGACCTTATTTAATAATTTCGTTTTATTAACAAATTTTGTTCACCAAGAGTCATACATTTTTGTCGCGTTGTTTTCATATTGTTCTGTACGTAATTACAGCTAATTACGAATACGTAATACTACGCGTACTAACTAGTTGGGCTATGCTAGACTTACCTCTAAAATGTGTTGTGAATTCACTCAAGTAGGGAATTAGCCTAATAATGCAAGTGATTAATGAAATTAATCGTGTTCAAATTTGCGAGGTGTTACATTCTCCCCATGTTAGAGAAATCTCGTCCCGAGATTTAAATCAAGTTGGATCGCCCGCAGCGTATGTTCTTCGATAAGTCATGTTGTTAACAATAGTAATAGTTTGCGTGGCGTTCGATTGTTGCCATAGAAGTTTAATCAGTTTAAGTATGCTCGCGACATAGATCATTATGTTGTGTGTTTCGTTTTGTGGTCAGAGTTTACCAAGTGTTGTGTTCGAATAGGCATTCGAATAAAACGTCTGTTAAATTGTAGCAATAGTCGCTAAAACGTACCGTGCTAGTTGAGATCTGCAATAGTCGTTTATTATTATCATAACGCATTTCAATTGATAACACAAATAACTCATGTAACATCATATAATATCACCTACAACATTCACACTTCAATTTTATAACTATATCATTTTGCAAGTAGCTAGTTTCGATGAACTAACATATATATCAACAATTTGCATTATTTTCTAAACACTCACATGCTTACATGTGTTTAATCTCTTGTATAAGAACCAATTATACCAAATCATTTATATAATTGAGATCGTGGTCTCGTGGTCGTTTTATTCCAAAGAAGTATGATGATTCGGCGTCGTTTGAGGGTAATTTGTGGCGTTTTTGTGGTGGTTTTTGGTTGGTGGTGATGGTTGTAGAGAGAAAAAGAAAAAGAGAGGGTGATGATGAATGAGAAAAAGTGGGGAGGGAGAAAGGGTTTTGTTCGCTTTTTCCTTCCTCTGTGTTTGCGCTCCGCGTTTGTTTACCCGTTCGTTAAATGTTATTTTATTTTAACTATTATGTTTTTAATTACATTTTCCATTATTTTTTAATTAGGATCTTTTTATGAAACCAATTTAATTTAGTTATAAAATTTTAAACTTTGTTTTATTTAAATTGTACGAATTAAACGTTTTGCGTTATAAAATGATTAGTAAATATTTTTGACAAAATATTTATTCGTTACGACCTTATTTAATAATTTCGTTTTATTAACAAATTTTGTTCACCAAGAGTCATACATTTTTGTCGCGTTGTTTTCATATTGTTCTGTACGTAATTACAGCTAATTACGAATACGTAATACTACGCGTACTAACTAGTTGGGCTATGCTAGACTTACCTCTAAAATGTGTTGTGAATTCACTCAAGTAGGGAATTAGCCTAATAATGCAAGTGATTAATGAAATTAATCGTGTTCAAATTTGCGAGGTGTTACATTCTCCCCATGTTAGAGAAATCTCGTCCCGAGATTTAAATCAAGTTGGATCGCCCGCAGCGTATGTTCTTCGATAAGTCATGTTGTTAACAATAGTAATAGTTTGCGTGGCGTTCGATTGTTGCCATAGAAGTTTAATCAGTTTAAGTATGCTCGCGACATAGATCATTATGTTGTGTGTTTCGTTTTGTGGTCAGAGTTTACCAAGTGTTGTGTTCGAATAGGCATTCGAATAAAACGTCTGTTAAATTGTAGCAATAGTCGCTAAAACGTACCGTGCTAGTTGAGATCTGCAACCGTTTCCGGTGCACGGAGAATGTATGCGCGGCTTGGGACGTAGCCTTTGTTAGTGATGCGGTTGTTGTTGTTCTGATTGTTGTTCCCGGGGTTGTTCGGTTGTTGGCATTGGTTTCGGTGATGTCCAGGATCACCACACCTAAAGCAGCCAGTGTTTTGTCCCTCGGGGGCGGCTTGAGGAGGTAGGTTTGTCCTACAGTTCTGTGCTAAGTGACCGGGACGTCTGCAGTTTTGACAAAATGTACAATCACCATCGTGGTGTCTCCCGCACTTGTCACACCTCGGTTTTTTGCCAAGGTAGGTTTTGGGTCCAGGGTTGTTGATTGCAGCGTAGGCTCGGGTGTTTCCCGGGTTTCTGTTTTGTTGACCCTGACGGTCGTTACCCTCGCCGTTCCATTTGCGTTTGTGGGTTCCAGATTCGCCCGCATCAGTACGGGTAGGTTCAGTTTTCCCTGTGATAGCTTTCAGGGTTCCAATCTCGACCGCGTCGTCGGTTAAGCTTTGAGCCAGGTCAACTGCGCTCCTAAAAGTGGCGGGTTTGGAGGACATAACCATGCCTCGGATTTGTGGTGCCAAACCCCTGTTGTAACCCTCAATGCGTTTGCTCTCGGGGGTTACCATGTGGGGCACAAGACGTGCAAGCTCCTGGAATCTAGTTGTGTAACCGGAAATGTCAGCGCCGATCATTTGTATGTTCCAGAATTCTGTTTCAAGTTTCTGCATCTCGTTGGGAGGGCAAAATTCCTCCATCAGCATTCGTTTCAGTGTCTCCCATGAGATGGAGTAAGCAGCTGGGCGTCCCATGATTTGCACCTGAGCGTTCCACCATGTTAGCGCTTTGTCGGCTAGAGTGCAGGTGGCGTATTTCACAATTTTGTCGGTGGCGCAGTCGCTGATGTCGATGACTGATTCCGTTTTCTCAATCCAGTGAACCAGGCCGATGGCCCCTTCGGTCCCGGTGAAGGTGCTGGGTTTACATGACTGGAAGGTTTTGTAGGAACACCCCTGCTGGTTATTGGTTGGGGTTTCGCTGTTAACCGGAGTGGCTCCGCTATTGTTGGTCAGGTTTTCACGATTTCGGCTGGCCTCGTATTGTGCGATGGCTTCAGCCACGCGGCGTTCGATAATCTGTTCGGTTGTTTCCGGAGGCGGTGGTGGAGGAGGAATATTTCGTCGACTGTTTCGAGTATTTCTTTGTTTAGGCGGCATGCTGACGTTCTGCGATGAAAAGATGCAGAAGTCAATGCCAATGAAAAATATGTGAGGAGTAAAGTTTCACATATTTCAAGTTTTCGAGTATCAAGAAAAATTGTCGAATCCCCATCACGCATCTTACGACTATGAAACACCCATATGTACTCAGTATAATATAATCACGTTGGCCAGGCGTCATTATATGATGCCAAATACATACTTCTTTTCATCAACCGTTTAATCACGATCAGGTTCATATGAGATCAGAGTACAATGAACGAGTCGAATGTGGTGAACAGTTCACGCGTATCGAGGTATCGTAACGATAGTTTAGATGTATGCAAATGTATGTATGCATGCACGTTCTAGCCAAGGCTATAGTCTAGGTCTCTAGGTCGCTAAGTCACCTAAAGTTTCCTAGTTCGCTATAACCAATGGCTCTGATACCAATCTGTAACACCCCCAAATTTGTTTAGCGGAAGCGTTTAGTTTAAGTACTGGGGTGTCACAATAATAAAGCGTGCATACGTATAAGAGCTTATGATTACAACAGAACATAATATATTAAGATGCCAAAATGTTAATTACAAGATTTACGATTCATCGAATCGTACAAGTTAAAAGTAATAAGTGTACAAAAGTGGATTTCTAGAATATGACAAAATAGTTTCAGTTATACTGGAGAAATCCATATGTTTTTCCAAAAATGTTGGCATCCTAAAGCTTCACGGGTCGCCTAATTCTCCATGTGTTGGCGATTCTTACATGCGCAGCTAATTCCCTGAAAAACATAGTAAAAGTCAACAACTAGGTTGAGTGAAGCCACAGGTTTTATGTTGTACGTTGTTGTTTCAAGTTTTGTAGTCATAGTTGTTGGACCAAATACGTTCATAAATAGTAATTGCCATAATAGTCGAGTAATGTTTAGTGGAACGTCATCCAAAGTATAAGTTTAGTGGGTTATTCGCCCAAAAGTTTCTGGTCTTGTCGGGACGTTACCCAAAATGTGGTTCGTGTGGGAGGTTGCCCAAAAATAGTTTCGTTGGGACGTTACCCAAATTATATGTTTTGAAAACGTGTTGCTGGTCGTTCCCCAGTAGTTTTAAAGTTTGAGTCGGTCGTTCTCCGACTAGTTACCAAATGTACCGGTCGTTCTCCGGTAAGATACCAAGTTAGCACCGGTCGTTCTTCGGCGAGATACACTGCTAGTACCGGTCGTTCTCCGGTAAGATACCATGTTAGTGTCGGTCGTTCTCCGACAAGTTACCAATATGTACCGGTCGTTCTCCGGTAAGATACCAAAATAGTTTCACATAGTGTTAATAGTTTATGTATGGAATACCAATTTGTACGGACAGTTGTAGTAGTTGACCGCAGTTATAAGCAGTTTTGTATAAGTGTACCAAAGATAGTTATGTGATAGTTTGTATAACAGTTTAACAGTTCAAGTACTCTAATTGTTCGAGTAAACAGTATGATAAATAATCATATAGTAAGAGCAGTTATGACAATCAGTAAATCAGTAAAGCAGTTGACTATGTTTTCCACCCCAAAAGTAGTTAAAAACAGTAAAAGTAGGGGCTGTGAACTCACCTGTTGAGTTTAAGTAGTTGTGCGAGTGCTAGCAAACCTAAGTCCAAGTACAGTCTGAAATCTCCTAACGTCCTAAACGTACGAGATTTAATAAGTATGTGGATGTCTAAACTAATCATCCATGCTAGTGTTTGTACAATCAAGCCACGTCCAAATCGTTCGTTTAAATGTTTACGTTGCATTTCGATGTTTGTGAAAATGTATACGACTCGTTGGTGATGTTTTGAAACAATAGTTCAAAAATGTTATTATCTCATTTGCTACAGTACTGCTACAGTAAAATTTGACTTTTTAAAGTGTGTTTTTAGGGTTCTGACTTGTGCGACGTAAGGTGCGACGTAAGGGTCTGCGTCGCATTCAGGTTTTGCGACGTCATGGGTTGAAGTGCGACGTAGGGTGCGACGTTAAGTGTTGCGTCGCAGTTGTTGCGAAATTAAATAATTGTGCGACGTAACGGGTTACGTCGCATACGGGTGTTGCGACGTTAAGGTCTGCGTCGCAATTTGCGACATTCGCAATTCAATGCGACGTAGTGGGTTGCGTCGCTATGTGCGACGTAAGGAAGGGTAATGCGACGTAAAGGCCTACGTCGCACTACTGTTTTTGGCTCAAAAGCGACGTAGTCGCCTGTTCGACGAACAGCTTAAATATCAACGAGTTTTGGGTCGATTTGGACATTTTCGGTTGTATAAAACACAAAAACATGGTAATCTAAGTATATTAAACATGAAATATTAATTATAACTTCGAAATCTAAAGATTTGCGGGATTTGTCGGAAACTTACGAGTGTCGGATTTGAAATCCGAAAAGGTAGAAATGTAGATCGTGGTCTCGTGGTCGTTTTATTCCAAAGAAGTATGATGATTCGGCGTCGTTTGAGGGTAATTTGTGGCGTTTTTGTGGTGGTTTTTGGTTGGTGGTGATGGTTGTAGAGAGAAAAAGAAAAAGAGAGGGTGATGATGAATGAGAAAAAGTGGGGAGGGAGAAAGGGTTTTGTTCCCTTTTTCCTTCCTCTGTGTTTGCGCTCCGCGTTTGTTTACCCGTTCGTTAAATGTTATTTTATTTTAACTATTATGTTTTTAATTACATTTTCCATTATTTTTTAATTAGGATCTTTTTATGAAACCAATTTAATTTAGTTATAAAATTTTAAACTTTGTTTTATTTAAATTGTACGAATTAAACGTTTTGCGTTATAAAATGATTAGTAAATATTTTTGACAAAATATTTATTCGTTACGACCTTATTTAATAATTTCGTTTTATTAACAAATTTTGTTCACCAAGAGTCGTACATTTTTGTCGCGTTGTTTTCAGATTGTTCTGTACGTAATTACAGCTAATTACGAATACGTAATACTACGCGTACTAACTAGTTGGGCTATGCTAGACTTACCTCTAAAATGTGTTGTGAATTCACTCAAGTAGGGAATTAGCCTAATAATGCAAGTGATTAATGAAATTAATCGTGTTCAAATTTGCGAGGTGTTACACACATAGCGACGCCGTGCCCAACGTCGCAGTCCGGATCTGCGACGTCACACCCAACGTCGCACAAACCAGAACCTCAAAAACACAGATTTTTACTAAGTGTCGAGGCTCGAAATTTTATCACTTGATTTCACCCAAATGCAAGTCCGGATGCGTTTTTCCTTAAAACAATATAGTAGGCACAAACAGACTCCGACGTCGCATCTGGGTTGGCCCAATTGCGACGTCGATTGCAACGTCGCAATACCAGTCACCACGTAGCATTAAGTTGCCGACGTCGCGTATAGCGACGCAGGCCCTTACGTCGCAGAAATTAACAACGTCGCATATAGCGACGCCACGCACAACGTCGCATTAAATTGCGAAAGTCGCACATAGCGACACCATGATCAACGTCGCAGTCAGGACCTGCGACGTCGCACCCAACGTCGCACCCAACGTCACAAAAACCAGAAAACACAGATTTTTACTAAGTGTCGAGACCTAAAATTTTAACACCTGATTTTACCCAAATTCGGTTCCGGATGCGTTTTTCGTCAAAGCAATATAGTAGAAATAAAATTTTTCCAAGCTGACCTGTCAGCTCGACCCCAGCCAGGGGCTCTGCCCCTTGGACCCCGCCAGGGGCTGCCGCCCCTTGGACCCCGCTAACCAGGGGCGCTGCCCCCGGACCTCTGTACTTAGATTCTGTAAGCACATTTTTACAACAAAAATGTCAAACTTGTACAACTTCAAAACGCTTACACGATACAACTTTTCAATCATAATGAAAATTTACTTTTCAAGGTTAACACGTTGAGACATAAGGAGAACATTAACATATTTAAATTCAAACAATCACCAACGGGCCGTATACATTTTCAAAACCTAATTCACAATCAAACAAGTCGTTGTAACTTGTATCAAGTCAATCAAACAAGTCGTAGTAACTTGTAACTATACAAACAACCAAATCGGGGTAATTTGGACATCAAGTTAAGCAAACAATTTCAATGGTAGTCTTTCGAGATAACGGTACAATTAATAACAATTCAAGTGTCGTGGACACATTCAGGTTTCAAGACTTTGGACACCAAATTACAGCTAATTACCTCAAGTTTATTAAATTAAACACTTCAAGAATCAGGTGAGTTTCATAGCCCCATTTTCACTATTTTACAACTAAGGGTGTGATAATACTGCTCTGTTTTGTTTTACAAGTAGAACGCAAGTGCCAAACTTCAAATACTACATGAGTTTCAAGCTAATCAATTTAAAGTCCTCCATAGCATAGTCTCTAGTATTTATAGCGTGAATGTTAGTATATGATATCATATGGGATTGACAATCCTCATCCAGGTTAGCACGCACTAACCGGTCAAACGGATGTATTAGCATTTGGGAAGACGAGTGTTGATTAGGCACTCGTAGGAGGCATTTCAAGTTAGGTTTCCTTAAGTGGGCCTGACAAATCAAGTTAAGCTCAGACTATGTGCTCATGGACAGTATAACTTTTATTTTGCTTAATTGCATTTTAAATTCAATATAAATCTTGCGGTTCTTACAACTATACATTGACATACAAACCTGTGAGCTCACCAGCGTTTTCGCTGACCCATTTTAGTATTTATCACAGGTACCCCGCAGTAGGTTGGATGCACAAGCATGAACTATTAGCTCGAGTCAGCATTCATACAACTAGAGATTTGATTGCATTATTATATTTTGTAAAAGTAATTATGCTATGAAATCTCTCAATTCAGAAATCGAGCTAATGTAACAATATTTTGATGTAAACATTTACTTTATCTATACAAGTTTAAAACGACGCATATAGTGGTCGTTCATTATATCTTATGTGCTTTGTATATTGATTAGTGACACCCAAATCGAGCTTCCGCAAATCAATCAAATTTGGGGGTGTCATAATTGGAATCGCAAAGTGTAAAGTTTAATTGTAGAAGGGGGGGGGGGGGGGGGGGGCGTTGAATACAATTTAAAACTATTTCAGATTTTAGCGTAGTTAATTGATGAGTTTTAAATTGATTCACAGAAACAGAGTATAACAGATTATAGATATGACAATATCAAAGTAACAAAGTAATGATAGCTAAAATGATGAATTATATTGATCATACAATTCACAAGTGTTGAATGCGGAATGGATTAACCAAAGTTAATCCAATTCAAACACTTAGCTAAACTATTACAAATGAGATGAACAGCAATGGACAAACACGCTGACTGTTCACTCACTGGATCGTTAATACGTACTCTAGACAAACTGATCACTGACACACAAGTGATAAGTACGATTAAACGACTAACCTCTACAGTACAAAACACTGAACTATTTATACTACAAGAGTTCCTAAAATATCGCCTATAAAATAGGATCTTGGAATGACACGTGTCGCTGCTTGATTGGCTTGATCTCTGATGAACCGATATTCTGCGGGTCCCAATTCTGTTACCGCAAATATCTCGTTACCTTAAAACCAATCATTTGCTGCCACGTAGTCTTTCGGACATACTTCAAGTTGGAACACTCTTGCTGATGTATAGATAAGTACAGTACTTTTTGTACTTGATGATTGAGAGGCTTTATTGAATAGTCCCTGAAGGTGCAGTAATTCTCCTCACTCACTGCGAGCTAACATGCTCTTGTAGAATGACTTGAACTAGAGATATTCAGTGACTAGCTGTTATTCTGGCAGTGACTTTTGCCTTTATTGAATTGAAGAAGTAAAGCTCTCGCTGACGTTGATCAGCGACACACCAAGTTGAGCTTTAATCTTCCTCAGCATATCAAGCAGAATGAATGACATTCAGCGAAACCTATCATCAGCAACATCAGCTTCGATACAATCCATTTCTTCATCGAGTGGTGAACAGTTGAGTTGGTCAGCGACCAGCGACTTCATCATGGTCAGCGACCAGTGACTCAACAATCTCCCCCTAAATGATTGTGATTGAAGCTCCCCAGACAAACTAGTTGCTGTGAAAGTTTATAGTCAGTGTTTAAAGAGTTTAAACATTCAGTGACTTACACTTTGATCCATTCATTTTTCTTTTGGATTCTTTTGATATGATCTGAGTTTTGCACTTTGGTTTTCTCAAAAGATCAAATATTATTGAACTGCAAAATATAAAGTACAGATAGTTTTTCAGTTACAATACATCTAATCTATCACAAACTTTAAATCTACTATCTTCAGTGATTAGATAAATAACAGAGATTCCTACTATCTTCAGCAATTAGATAAATAGCAACGATTCCTACTAACTTCAGCGATTAGATAAATAGTAGAGATTCCTACTATCTTCAGCGATTTAGATAAATAGCAGAGATTTATTACTTATCAAACCTTCGAACCTACAATCTTCAGCATGACATTTCTTTTTTTTCTTTTTTACGAAGCTTTAACCGACTGAAAATCAATGAACCTTAAGATACTTAAGTTGTAACTGATCCGGATAGAGAAGGATTCATTGCTAAGCTGAAGTGACACAAATATTGAATAAAATCGCCAAGAAAATTGTAACTCAAATACAGGAAATACATGATTTTGTGATATGATTTCCAAGTATCAGCTACTTTGTCAGCATCAGCGATGTTATGGATGATATGATTTCCAAGTATTAGCGATTTGGCACATGAGCAACATAGGTTTTTGCATTCATTTGCACGTTTTCTCCCCCTTGATAATACCACGAAGTAGATCAGTATTTCTCTGGTAGCATCAGCAATACTTGAATATTTCTCCCCCTTGATGATAGCATGAAATACTGCAGCAAATGTTTGATCCATTTGTAATAGGTGATTGGTTTTCTCATCATCATCAGCTTGTGTTTTAGCTAATGGATCATTGAAAACAGAGAGATCAGCTTGTATCTCTCCCTGTAACTGGAGAGAGATATTGACAGCTGGTGCAGTGAGAGATGAGAGATAGCTCGGGTCTGTAGCCAGTGATGTGACACCAGCGAAGAGTGTGTTATCACCCACTGATGTCACTTGCCCTTTGTTTAAAACATCATCCTTTTGTGAGAATAATGAGTGGCTCACGGGTTGACTCAATAAAAGTTTGTGATTTGAAAGCTTGATTTTAGCAAGAATGCCCACAGTGACTGCATGTTCAGACCCTATTTCATCCTTGGCGTCCGTAAACGTCTTCTTTTTGAAATTTCTTGTAGAGGTTGGTGCGGTGTTCTTTGATGGTGGTTGACCAGTTTTGATCACTATGGGTTTTGTCAGTGATATGGTCGATTGGGGGGCAGAATCAGGCAGATGTACAATACTTACATACTGGGACACAGATATTCCCAAAATGAAAAACATGAGAGCAAATGGTAAAGATTTTTGTTGTGCTCTGTTTTTTTTTGGCAAGAAGTTTTATTCAAAAGATTTGTTTTTGAAAATTGTTTTAGCAAGATCTGTGTTTCTACATAGGCTTGAAAAGCTTTAAAGTTGTAGAAATGATGTAAGTAAAACTTGATTTTGATCTTGCTATCTTTGAAAAAAAAATTATTTTTATAACAGAGTGACAAGGAAATGATCGGTAAATAGGCGTTATGTGAAATGAGATGAAGAGTCGTTTTTATAATGGAGTTATGTGAGAATTATGTGGTGAAAATTGGATCGTCGTGGTTGATGATGGTGGTAAGTAGAGGTGGCATAGGGGTGATCATTGACGGTGTTTAATGGGATAGGGGTGATGATTGTGGAACTTGGTGGTATTAATGGTGATTGGAGAGGTGCGCCGGAAAAGTATACATGACGTAAGAAAGAGATTGTGTCAGAGGTGCGACTTTTGTGACACATCGAAATGATTAAACGCTTCACCATTAATGATGAAAGGATCAGGGAGTCACTGAAACTTATAATCATATGAGAGTATGCAATGAAAAAATAACACAAATATTCAAGAATACTAATCATAATTTTCTATTTGCCTGAGATGTTATCTCACTGATTTAGTCACAACTTAGAATACTAACTAAGTCATAGAGATTTGATCACTAACAAATATGAATCATGGTTTTTATTCTTGAACATGAGTGTTGTTTATTAAAACAAAATATAATCACAGAGACTTATCTTTCACTGAAAAAGTTACAGCTTGGAATACTAACAAGATCAGCTAGGGAAGGAATATGTCTCTAAATTTTATTTTATTTTTTTTTATGAAAGAAAGATGAGTATAGATTATGTCTGATATGAACTATGTAATACTTTACTATATTATCTTTCACTGATCTAGTTACAACTTAGAATACTAACTAAATCAACTTAAGGAAAAATATAGGACAATAAAATATAGATCATATGAAGATATAACAGATACTCAATTTATTAAAACAAATGAAGCTTTTAAACAAAAATAGCTAACTGAGCTTGATAGCTGAGCTAGTCATTTAAGTTTAACATGCCAAACTCACTGATGAGAAAGTTAAATCTTTTCCCATCTAAATGTTTTGTAAACAGATCAGCGAGTTGGTAATCAGTTGGGATAAAATGCAATTCAATGTCACCTTTCATCACATGGTCCCTGATGAAATGATATCGGACATCAATGTGTGCTTTGTCCTTGAGTGCATTACTGGATTGTTGGCAATGGCTATGGCACTTTGACTATCGTAGTAGATTGGTATCTCACTGAAGTCAAACCCATAATCAGCTAGCTGATTTCTCATCCAGAGAATTTGAGCAGTACAGGCACTAGCAGCAACGTATTCAGCTTCTGCAGTTGAAGTTGAGACTGAGTTTTATTTCTTGCTGGACCAGCTTACTAGCTTTTCTCCAAGAAATTGACAGCTACCAGATGTGCTTTTTCTATCCAG
Source organism: Helichrysum umbraculigerum (assembly GCA_949592205.1). Classification (NCBI taxonomy): domain Eukaryota; kingdom Viridiplantae; phylum Streptophyta; class Magnoliopsida; order Asterales; family Asteraceae; genus Helichrysum; species Helichrysum umbraculigerum. Next base: position 4,746,242 of record CATIUR010000008.1, on the reverse strand, counting down.
TTTGCATCCAGCATGATCAGAATCAGAATATCCTTTCAGGGAGAAGTCTAAACCAGATGGGTACCAGAGACCAAGATTCGGTGTACCCTTCAGATATCTGAATATCCTTTTGACAGCGAGCAAATGTGATTCCTTTGGATCAGCTTGATACCTAGCACATAGACATGTAGCAAACATAATGTCTGTTCTACTTGCAGTTATGTAACACCTCGCAAATTTAAACGCGATTAATTATATTAATCACTTGTATTATTAGGCTAATTCCCTACTTGAGTGAATTCACAACACATTTTAGAGGTAAGTCTAGCATAGCCCAACTAGTTAGTACGCGTAGTATTACGTATTCGTAATTAGTTGTAATTACGTACAGAACACTCTGAAAACAAACGCGACAAAAATGTACGACTCTTGGTGAACAAAATTAGTTAATAAAACGAAATTATTAAATAATGTCGTAACAAATAAATATTTTGTTAAAAATATTTACTAATCATTTTATAACGCAAAAACGTCAATTCGTATAATTAAAATAAAACAAAGTTTGAAATTATAAAAAAATTTATTACTTTAGTTCCTAAAAAGATCCTAATTAAAAATAATAAATGTAAATTAAAAACATACTAGTTAAAATAAAATAACATTTAACGATCGGGTAAACAAACACGGAGTGCAAACACGGAGGCAGAAAGTGGAACAAAACCACCTTCCACCTCCCACTTTTCTTTCATTTTCTTTCATCTTTCTCTCTCTCATCTTTCTCTTTTCTCTCTACTACAACCACCACCAACCAAATACCACCACAAAAACGCCACAAAACTACGCTAAAACGACGCCGAATCACCCTACTCCTTTGGAATAAAAAGACCACGAGACCACGATCTATCTTTCCATCTTTTCGGATTTCAAATCCGACACTCGTAAGTTTCCGACAAATCCCGCAAATCTTTAGATTTCGAAGTTATAATTGATATTTCTTGTTTAATATACTTAGATTAACATGTTTTAGTGTTTTATGCATCCAAAAACGTCCAAAATCGCCCTAAAACTCGTTATTTTTGATCTGTTCGTCGAACAGGCGACTACGTCGCATTTTGCCCAAAAACAGTACTGCGACGTAGGCCTTTACGTCGCATAATCATCCCCACGTCGCAGATAGCGACGCAACCCGTTCCGTCGCATTAAATTGTGAACGTCGCCTATGCGACGCAACCCTTGACGTCGCAAAACCTGAATGCGACGTAGACCTGTACGTCGCACCTTACGTCGCACAAGTCAGAAACCTAAACACACACTTTAAAAAGTCAAAGTTACTGTAGAAAAGTCAAATTTTACTGTAGCAGTACTGTAGCAAATGAGATAATAACATTTTTGAACTATTGTTTCAAAACATCACCAACGAGTCGTATACATTTTCACAAACATTGAAATGCAACGTAAACATTTAAACGAACGATTTGGACGTGGCTTGATTGTACAAACACTAGCATGGATGATTAGTTTAGACATCCACATACTTATTAAATCTCGTACGTTTAGGACGTTAGGAGATTTCAGACTGTACTTGGGCTTAGGTTTGCTAGCACTAGCACAACTACTTAAACTCAACAGGTGAGTTCACAGCCCCTACTTTTACTGTTTTAACTACTTTTGGGGTGGAAAACATAGTCAACTGCTTTACTGATTTACTGATTGCCATAACTGCTTTTACTATATGATTATTTATCATACTGTTTACTCGAACAATTAGAGTACTTGAACTGTTAAACTGTTATACAAGCTATCATATAACTACCTTTGGTACACTTATACTAAACTGCTTATAACTACGGTCAACTACTACAACTGTCCGTACGAATTGGTATTCCATACAAAAACTATTATCACTATGTGAAACTATTTTGGTATCTTACCGGAGAACGACCGGTACATATTGGTAACTTGTCGGAGAACGACCGACACTAACATGGTATCTTACCGGAGAACGACCGGTACTAACAGTGTATCTCGCCGGAGAACGACCGGTGCTAACTTGGTATCTTACCGGAGAACGACCGGTACATATTGGTAAGTTGTCGGAGAACGACCGACACTAACATGGTATCTTACCGGAGAACGACCGGTACTAACAGTGTATCTCGCCGGAGAACGACCGGTGCTAACTTGGTATCTTACCGGAGAACGACCGGTACATTTGGTAACTAGTCGGAGAACGACCGACTCAAACTTTAAAACTACTGGGGAACAACCAGCAACACGTTTTCAAACACATAATTTGGGTAACGTCCCAACGCAACTATTTTTGGGCAACATCCCACATGAACCGCATTTTGGGTAACGTCCCGACAAAGAACGAAACTTTTGGGCGAATAACCCACTAAACTTATACCTTGGATGACGTTCCACTAAACATCACTCGACTATTATGGCAATTACTATTTATGAACGTATTTGGTTCAACAACTATGACTACAAAACTTCAAACAACAACATACAACATTAAACCTGTGGATTCACTCAACCTAGTTGTTGACTTTTACTATGTTTTTCAGGGAATTAGCTGCGCATGTAAGAATCGCCAACACATGGAGAATTAGGCGACCCGTGAAGCTTTAGGATGCCAACATTTTTGGAAAAACATATGGATTTCTCCAGTATAACTGAAACTATTTTGTCATATTCTAGAAATCCACTTTTGTATACTTATTACTTTTAACTTGTACGATTCGATGAATCGTAAATCTTGTAATTAACATTTTGGCATCTTAATATATTATGTTCTGTTGTAATCATAAGCTCTGATACGTATGCACGCGTTATTATTGTGACACCCCAGTACTTAAACTAAACGCTTCCGCTAAACAAATTTGGGGGTGTTACAGATTGGTATCAGAGCCATTGGTTATAGCGAACTAGGAAACTTTAGGTGACTTAGCGACCTAGAGACCTAGACTATAGCCATGGCTAGAACGTACATTTAAACTATCGCTAGATACCTCGATACGCGTGAACTGTTCACCACATTCGACTCGTTCATTGTACTCAGATCTCATGTGAACCGGATCGTGTTAAACGGTTGATGAAAAGAAGTATGTATTTAGCATCATATAATGACGCCTGGCCAACGTGATTATATTATCCTAAGTACATATGGGTGTTTCATAGTCGTAAGATACGTGATGGGAATCCGACAACTTTTCTTGAAACTCTAAAACTTGAAATATGTGAAACTTCATTCCTCACATATTTTTCATTGGCATTGACTTCTGCATCTTTTCATCGCAGAACGTTATCATGCCACCTAAAAGAAAGACCCGCAACAGTCGCCAAACAAACACACCTCCTGTCGTCGAAACAACCGAACAAATCATCGAACGCCGCGTGGCTGAAGCCATCGCACAATACGAGGCCAGTCGAAATCGTGAAAACCTGACCAACAATAGTGGAGCCACTCCGGTCATTAGCGAAACCCCGAACAATACCCAACAGGGGTGTTCATACAAAACATTTCAAGCCTGCAAACCCAACACCTTCACCGGGACTGAAGGGGCCATTGGCCTAGTCCACTGGATTGAGAAAACAGAGTCAGTGATCGACATCAGTGACTGTGCTGCTGACAAAATTGTGAAATACGCCACCTGCACTCTAGCCGACAAAGCGCTAACATGGTGGAACGCTCAGGTGCAAATCATGGGACGCCCAGCTGCTTACTCTATCTCATGGGAGACACTGAAACGAATGTTGATGGAGGAATTTTGCCCTCCCAACGAGATGCAAAAACTTGAAACCGAATTCTGGAACATACAAATGTTCGGCGCTGACATTTCCGGTTACACAACTAGATTCCAGGAGCTTGCACGTCTTGTGCCCCACATGGTAACCCCCGAGAGCAAACGCATTGAGCGTTACAACAGGGGTTTGGCACCACAAATCCGAGGCATGGTTATGTCCTCCAAACCCGCCACTTTTAGGAGCGCAGTTGACCTGGCTCAAAGCTTAACCGACGACGCGGTCGAGATTGGAACCCTGAAAGCTATCACAGGGAAAACTGAACCTACCCGTACTGATGCGGGCGAATCTGGAACCCACAAACGCAAATGGAACAGCGAGGGTAACGACCGTCTGGGTCTGTCGCACCCCCAAATTATGATGCGGAAGCGGGTCGATTCGGGGCGCGACTAATCAATATACAAAGCACACAAGATTACATAATGAACGACCACTACATACGTCGTTTACAAATACATTGATATTATAAAAGTTTTACACTGTTATAACATAGTTTACAAAAGCTCCTGAGTTCGATTGATAGAGATTCTATGGCATAACTAAATTATACAAAATATAGTAATGCATGACAATCTCTTGATGTCTGAATGTGACTCGAGCTAATGGGCATCTTGAGTGGCAGACCTACTGCTGCTGATCACCTGTGATACATGCTAAAATGGGTCAGCGAAAACGCTGGTGAGCTCACAGGTTTGTATGTCAACACATATTTGTATGAACCGCAAGATTTAATGATAATTGAATTTAAAATGCAATTAAGCAAAATAAAAGTTATACAGCCATGAGCACATAGTCTGAACTTAACTCGAGATGTCAGGTCCACATTTAAGGTATCCTGATCGAGGTGCCTCCTACGAGTGCCTAATCAACACTCGTCTACACAAATATTAATACATCCGTTTGACAGGTTAGTGCGTGCTAACCCGGATGAGGCTGGTCAGACCTATATGGTACCATATACTAATATTCACGCTACTACGTATTACCAAACTATGCTGATGGAGGACTTTAAAATGATTAGTGAAAATAACTCATGTAGTATTTGATTTGATGGTACTTGCGTTCATATTGTAAAACAAAACAGAGCAATGAAATCACACCCCTAGGTAAAAGTATTTAAAAAGGGGCTATGAGACTCTCCTGAGCCTATGAGATGCTACTAAGCACAATTGATGATTCACAATGATTTGATGTCGTTACAACGACTGAACCTGCAGGGAGTCTTTGACGCGCAAGGTTTTGATTGATTAGATATTTGAAACTTGCCGGGCGTATTAAACGCGCAAGGTTTAATTGATTTGATGACACTACGGACATCTATGCTAGTTATTCCCTTAACTAGTTTTGACCAAATACTTTGGTTTAATGATTACGTTCGAGTTGTGAAAATGTATACGGCGTATTGGTGATATGATTGAAATAATAATTCTTCAATTATTAATACTACTTTCATTTGTTTTGAACTTATAAAAGCATATTTGAAGTGTTTAAATGTTGTATCGTATAAGTATGAAATATGTCGCGATGTCTGACATTTAGTGTAAACCTTTAGTTTTAAGTTTATGGAAAAACGGAGGTCCGAAAACTAAAATATGCCATTTTCGACCCCTAGATGACCCCGAATGGCCTAAAACTGACAAGGCTAAGGTACTTAGCTTTGATCATTGGGCTGTTTTCGAATGACCGTGCGAATTTGAGCTTAATTCGAGTTAATTGAAAATTTGTTATATTTTCCGTGGGAAAAAGGGCTACTAAACACTTATGCACTTTTGAAATTTGCACACAAAGTTTATGAAAATTCACGCGATCCAGGGACCAGATCACGCGATCGGTTGAAGGTCTTCACGGGATCGGTTTGAAATTGAAATGACGCGATCGGTTTGAATGATCACGCGATCGCGTGGGTTATAGTTTGACGCGATCGGCTGGACAAATCACGCGATCGCGTGGTTTGTCTGCGTGTGCAGGTCTGTGACGAACAGCAGATTAAATTCAAAAACTTGTGTTTGATTTGGGGGCATAATTAGTTTGTAGAACATCCTAGCATGCTAATATACGTAATATAAACATGTAAAATTAACAAAAACGTAAACGATTCCTTACAATCAAAATGATGAACGGATGATGGTGATGATGAACGATGAAGATGATGAAGATGATGATGAGGATGATCACGATGATGATGATGATGCTTGATCTTGTTTTTGTTATTCGTTGTTGTTGTTTGATTTGGAACCGAGAGAGAGCCGAGAGAGTTAGAGAGTGAGATTGAGAATGAAATGAAACAAAGGGTGTGTTCGTTTGGTTTATGCCCAGCTCCAATAATTGGAGTTGGGTGGCTCCATTTTGTGGTACAAAATACCCGTGTTTTTGTACCCGATCGAAAAATAGTAAAATGTTTTAATTTGATAAATTTCTAAAAAATGAATTCGTTTATACTTTTATTGGAAGTATTTTATAAAAATACCTTTAGTGAGATATAATAATATATCTTTGTTTTACGTTTTAGAGACGGATACGATTTGAATGTTTTCGTCGTGTTTGAGTAAAATGTTATAAAACGAAATATGTTTCATTTTATCTAATGTAAATAATAATTACTATCTCCAATAATAATACATTATTTATAAAGGTTGTCGAGAATGATTTGATTTTGTACGATACGAATACTTTATATATTATCAAAATAATATATAATAAATAATGAGTTATTAAATAATAATTCTTATATTATTTAATATTGTTTTTCACCAACGCCATATATATATGAATCGGAAATTTGGCCGATTTGATAATTGCACGATTAAATATAATCGAGTATTGATATATATTCAACAATATATATTTTGATACATACAATTAGCCTAATACATAGAACTAATTACACGTATTTCTAAATGATTAGGAGCTAAAAACTAGTCCTAATTTGACGGGTGTCACAGGGTCAACAAAACAGAAACCCGGGAAACACCCGAGCCTTCGCCGCGATCAACAACCCTGGACCCAAAACCTACCTTGGCAACAAACCGAGGTGTGACAAGTGCGGGAGACACCACGATGGTGATTGTACATTTTGTCAAAACTGCAGACGTCCCGGTCACTTAGCACAGAACTGTAGGACAAACCTACCTCCTCAAGCCGCTCCCGAGGGACAAAACACCGGCTGCTTTAGGTGTGGTGATCCTGGACATCACCGAAACCAATGCCAACAACCGAACAACAACCGCAACAATCAAAACGACAACAACCGCGTCGCAAACAAAGGCTACACCCCAAGCCGCGCATACATCATCCGTGCACCAGAAACGGTCGCGGATATCAACTAGCACGGTACGTTTTAGCGACTATTGCTACGATTTAACATACGTTTTATTCGAATGTCGATTTGAACACAACACTTGGTAAACTCTGACCACGAAACGAAACACACAACATATTGAACTATGCCGCGAGCATACTTAAACTGATTGAACTTCTATGGCAACAATTGAACGCCACGCAAACTATTACTATTGTTAACAACATGACTTATCGGAGAACATACGCCGCGGGCGATCCAACTTGATTTAAATCTCGGGACGAGATTTCTCTAACATGGGGAGAATGTAACACCTCGCAAATTTAAACGCGATTAATTATATTAATCACTTGTATTATTAGGCTAATTCCCTACTTGAGTGAATTCACAACACATTTTAGAGGTAAGTCTAGCATAGCCCAACTAGTTAGTACGCGTAGTATTACGTATTCGTAATTAGTTGTAATTACGTACAGAACACTCTGAAAACAAACGCGACAAAAATGTACGACTCTTGGTGAACAAAATTAGTTAATAAAACGAAATTATTAAATAATGTCGTAACAAATAAATATTTTGTTAAAAATATTTACTAATCATTTTATAACGCAAAAACGTCAATTCGTATAATTAAAATAAAACAAAGTTTGAAATTATAAAAAAATTTATTACTTTAGTTCCTAAAAAGATCCTAATTAAAAATAATAAATGTAAATTAAAAACATACTAGTTAAAATAAAATAACATTTAACGATCGGGTAAACAAACACGGAGTGCAAACACGGAGGCAGAAAGTGGAACAAAACCACCTTCCACCTCCCACTTTTCTTTCATTTTCTTTCATCTTTCTCTCTCTCATCTTTCTCTTTTCTCTCTCTACTACAACCACCACCAACCAAATACCACCACAAAAACGCCACAAAACTATGCTAAAACGACGCCGAATCACCCTACTCCTTTGGAATAAAACGACCACGAGACCACGATCTATCTTTCCATCTTTTCGGATTTCAAATCCGACACTCGTAAGTTTCCGACAAATCCCGCAAATCTTTAGATTTCGAAGTTATAATTGATATTTCTTGTTTAATATACTTAGATTAACATGTTTTAGTGTTTTATGCATCCAAAAACGTCCAAAATCGCCCAAAAACTCGTTATTTTTGATCTGTTCGTCGAACAGGCGACTACGTCGCATTTTGCCCAAAAACAGTACTGCGACGTAGGCCTTTACGTCGCATAATCATCCCCACGTCGCAGATAGCGACGCAACCCGTTCCGTCGCATTAAATTGCGAACGTCGCCTATGCGACGCAACCCTTGACGTCGCAAAACCTGAATGCGACGTAGACCCGTACGTCGCACCTTACGTCGCACAAGTCAGAAACCTAAACACACACTTTAAAAAGTCAAAGTTACTGTAGAAAAGTCAAATTTTACTGTAGCAGTACTGTAGCAAATGAGATAATAACATTTTTGAACTATTGTTTCAAAACATCACCAACGAGTCGTATACATTTTCACAAACATCGAAATGCAATGTAAACATTTAAACGAACGATTTGGACGTGGCTTGATTGTACAAACACTAGCATGGATGATTAGTTTAGACATCCACATACTTATTAAATCTCGTACGTTTAGGACGTTAGGAGATTTCAGACTGTACTTGGGCTTAGGTTTGCTAGCACTCGCACAACTACTTAAACTCAACAGGTGAGTTCACAGCCCCTACTTTTACTGTTTTTAACTACTTTTGGGGTGGAAAACATAGTCAACTGTTTTACTGATTTACTGATTGCCATAACTGCTTTTACTATATGATTATTTATCATACTGTTTACTCGAACAATTAGAGTACTTGAACTGTTAAACTGTTATACAAGCTATCATATAACTACCTTTGGTACACTTATACTAAACTGCTTATAACTACGGTCAACTACTACAACTGTCCGTACGAATTGGTATTCCGTACAAAAACTATTATCACTATGTGAAACTATTTTGGTATCTTACCGGAGAACGATCGGTACATATTGGTAACTTGTCGGAGAACGACCGACACTAACATGGTATCTTACCGGAGAACGACCGGTACTAACAGTGTATCTCGCCGGAGAACGACCGGTGCTAACTTGGTATCTTACCGGAGAACGACCAGTACATATTGGTAACTTGTCGGAGAACGACCGACACTAACATGGTATCTTACCGGAGAACGACCGGTACTAACAGTGTATCTCGCCGGAGAACGACCGGTGCTAACTTGGTATCTTACCGGAGAATGACCGGTACATTTGGTAACTAGTCGGAGAACGACCGACTCAAACTTTAAAACTACTAGGGAACAACCAGCAACACGTTTTCAAACACATAATTTGGGTAACGTCCCAACGCAACTATTTTTGGGCAACATCCCACATGAACCGCATTTTGGGTAACGTCCCGACAAAGAACGAAACTTTTGGGCGAATAACCCACTAAACTTATACCTTGGATGACGTTCCACTAAACATCACTCGACTATTATGGCAATTACTATTTATGAACGTATTTGGTTCAACAACTATGACTACAAAACTTCAAACAACAACATACAACATTAAACCTGTGGATTCACTCAACCTAGTTGTTGACTTTTACTATGTTTTTCAGGGAATTAGCTGCGCATGTAAGAATCGCCAACACATGGAGAATTAGGCGACCCGTGAAGCTTTAGGATGCCAACATTTTTGGAAAAACATATGGATTTCTCCAGTATAACTGAAACTATTTTGTCATATTCTAGAAATCCACTTTTGTATACTTATTACTTTTAACTTGTACGATTCGATGAATCGTAAATCTTGTAATTAACATTTTGGCATCTTAATATATTATGTTCTGTTGTAATCATAAGCTCTGATACGTATGCACGCGTTATTATTGTGACACCCCAGTACTTAAACTAAACGCTTCCGCTAAACAAATTTGGGGGTGTTACAAGTTAGATACAATAGTGACCCAATCATACCTCTGTAAGCAGTGATGTTTACAGATTTACCATCAGGATCAGCATGTAGCTTCACTGCAGGTGACATGGGTGTAGCAAGGGTTGAGCAATTAGCAAATTCAAATTTCTTTAACAGATCTTTAACATATTTTTCTTGACTTATAAAAATTCCAGTTTTGGTTTGTTTTATTTGCAGACCAAGGAAAAATGTTAATTCACCCATCATGCTCATCTCATAACTTTTGGTCATGAGATCAGAAAATTCCTTACACATGTCACTGTTAGTAGACCCGAAAATGATATCATCAACATAGATCTGGACTAATATGACATCTCTCTTATCTCTTTTGATAAATAATGTGCTGTCAATTTTTCCTCTGACGTAGCCACATTTTATCAGGTAGACAGAGAGAGTATCATACCACGCTCTGGGAGCTTGTTTTAGTCCATACAGGGCTTTATCAAGTTTGTAAACATAACCAGGATGTTTTGGATCAATGAATCCAGGTGGTTGCTTGACATATACTTCTTCCTGCAGCTTGCCATTCAGAAAGGCACTTTTCACATCCATTTGATATACTTTAAACTTTGTGTGAGCTGCATAAGCTAGAAATAGCCTGATTGCTTCAAGCCTAGCCACTAGTGCAAAGGTTTCATCATAGTCAATGTGTCACACCCCGCCAAACGGTAATTACAATTACGTAGAGTGATTTGCGGAAGCTTAGTGACGTGGCGGGGGTGTGAGCAGTAAAACAACCAACAGTTACATACATACTCAGAGCATATGATTATCGCAGAACGAAAATAGATTAAGATGCCATTAGTTAAAGTTTTACAAATGATTACCACTTGAGAAGTGATAACAGTAATAGTAGGAGTTGAAATCAGTATTTCATAAAATACATAATATCAAAAGTAGATTTCATAGGTATGACTGCAATAATTGCAGTTATACAGAGGAAATCCAAGTGTCCCAAAAGTAGTGGCATCCTAACAAGTCCAGGGTAGTCCGTCCTGATAATGCATGCAGATCTTACTTACGCTGCTAATTCCCTGAAAAACATAGAGTAAAACGTCAACAAGATTGTTGAGTGAATTCACAAGTTTGTTTGTTATGTAGGAAACACAAGTTATTAACAAATAACATTTCCCAAATCAGTTGTAGTTGTAGTAGGAAACACAAGTTATTAACAAATAACATTTCCCAAATCAGTTATCAGTAGGAAACACAAGTTAACCTAAATAAAGATTAACATTTCCAAATCAGTGTACGTAGGAAATCCTTTCCTAATCATTAGTTTAGTGGGAATATTTAGACGGTGATCCCTTGAAAGGTGAGCTAAACCTGTCAAGTAAGGTAACCCGATCTAACCCTATAACCAAACCACGACCCTAATCTGTTGTTGTTGTGCCAAGTAGGACATTTAAGTATACGCTCCAAAATCCGTAGGAGGGTCGTCACGGCGATAGTACTATCCGTATACTCAGTGGCTAGAGTCACCTAGCTAATGGTTATAGTCTGTAGCCATAAGGTCTTTTATGCACTACATCGTTCAGCCTAGATCTGTACCAAGATTCGTTGCCTAAATTCCCAAAATAGTTATGAAAAACATTTCATAAAACATAGTTCAAATAGTTGTGTGAAATACCCTTTCACAAATAGTTCAAGTATGAAGTACCCCTTCATAAACAGTTTAAGCAAATACGTACAGTATTTAATCAGTCACAACATGAAATCTCATTTCATCAATAGTTTAAGTAAATACATCAAGTATTCAAACAGTTGTCGCATGCAAATATACATACGATTTCTATGTTTTCCACCCCGAGGTTTTAAAACATTAAAACATGGAAAAGGGGTTTGTGAGCTCACCGTGAGTGCTCGGATGTGAATGCTAGCGAGATAAGATAACGAAACCCAAACGTAGTCAACCTATACACAACAATGTATTAACTATAAGTACTATGTTTACTTACGTTAATAGTTCGTTTGTTTCAAGAAATTATCAATTTCTGAAGTTTGTGTATTTCGTTGATAATTGTTGTTTGGAAATATATAATATTATCCAAATATTGTTCGTTTGTTGAATTGTCCGAAAGGTGTAAGCATATATACATATACTTATATAGGTGAATACATATATTCTCGTATATATATATTAGTTGAATATATATATATTCTAATATATATATTAGTTGTCGTCGTTGTTAATTGTCGCGAATAAAACTTGGTTGTCGTTTACGTTTGTCGTATAGTTTGTACTAGATAATTTAAATCGTTCCATTTTTATACGTCTAGTTGTATATATACATTGTCCGTTAGTATATATATATTATTCGTTATCGTATTAAGTTTTGTTGTGTTCTACTTGTCCGTATTCAAAATGTCTCAATAATATGTCTGTCTAGTTCTAAGTCCCTTGTCGTAACATTTTGTACCATTAACGTATAACCGATACATAAGTAGTATACCGTTTATTAGTTTGTACATTATTTAAAAATGCAAAAGTCATCAGTGGGGAATCCGCCGTATTCTGGTGAATACGCCGGATTCGGGTCAGAAGTCGGAATACGCCGGATTCGGGTGAATCCGCCGTATTCATCCTAGTTTTTATGCGGTTTCATTTTTGTTCGGGAATACGCCGGATTTAAATGAATCCGCTGTATTCGTTTGTGTTCACAGGTATTTCGTGTGAAGGTTTGTGAATACGCCGGATTCATTTGAATCCGCCGTATTCACCCGTGTCTTTTACTCGTTCATCGTTTTAGCCGGAGGTTTGTGTGCGGGTCAAAGGTGGGAATACGCCGTATTCGAAGGAATACGCCGTATTCGACTGGTTTAGCAATGGGAATCCGCCGTATTCCCGTGAATACGCCGGATTCATCTGAGCTTCGGCTGGGAATCCGCCGGATTCGCTTGAATCCGCCGGATTCAAAGGTTTTGCAGATTCTGTTTGTGCAGAGCATAAATAAACTCGATGATTTTGTTTCCAATTTGTTTAGATCATAGTACCAAACGTTTATATCAACTAGTTATGTCATTTTATCAACTTATTACCACATTTTTAACAAGTTTTCATTTGTTGATTCTTGGTTTTTAGTTTTGGTTTTTAAAACCCATTTCAAGAATCAATCATCAATCTTCGAGTTTGTGATGTTATGTAGCTAGATTATGATGTATAAACAAGTTGTATAACGAAATTTTAGCAAAGAAATCAAGGAAATAAAAGTTTCCTTACAATGAGAAATGTGAAGGTGGTGATGATCGATGATGATGAAGATACGAGGATGATGATGATGTTGTGCCTCTGTTTCTTGCTTCTGATCTTGTTTGAGTTCCTCCAAATCAAAGAAAAGAAAGAAAGAAGAAAAATAGAAAGAAAATGGTGGTGATGTGTGTGGGTGTTGTTGATCAGACGAAGGGAAGGAGGGAGTATATAATTTAAACGAGTATGGGTTGCTGTAACCTCAAATAATTGAGGTTGGTAGCCCATTTTTGGTACCTCAATTTCAAGTACGGGTATAATTTTAGCAATATAAAATTTAACATTTTATATTTTTATTTTGTAGATGCTTCCCTGGTTCGTAATATGTTCTCAGAATAATGAGATTATCATTATTTTTGATAGTTGTACATTTTTGTACATTTCACTGAGCGCAGTTAATTGAGCGCCAATTTTCAGTAAATTTAGGATTTCATATTTTGAAGTAATGTTCTAACTTCTTCCCAACGAACGAGAAAATTTGTATTTTTATGATTCGACGTCGTATGCGCGTTTTAGAATTGTTTCTGTTCGTGTTATAATACGTTTTATGTTAAACGTATATTTAAACCCTTTTGTCTATTCGTTATAGATATATAAGTACTCGTAATTAATAATTTCATTATTAAGTATTTTTGTGTCACAAAACTTTTGTTATTTATTTGTCGGCTTCGTTCCGATACGTTCGTACGTAATTTATAAATAACTACGTATCATGTAATACTTTTAGTATTATTGTTTAGGGCTCGCTAGATTGACATCACATCATAAGTTTAGTTTAAAACAATTGCAGGGAATTAGCGTAAGAAATGCATGTAATTAAGTATAATTATATACCTAATTTGGAGGAGTGTCACATTCTCCCCCCGTTAGTGAAATCTCGTCCCGAGATTTAAGTCGAGCCGTGAGTCTCGGTCACGCTCTCAAATAGGTTGGGGTATTTCTTTCGCATTTCATCATCTCGTTCCCAGGTAAACTCTGGGCCATGTTTCGAGTTCCAACGAACTTTAACCAGTTTGATTCGTTTGTGTCGAAGTTTCTGCGTTTTAGAATCCATAACTTCAACAGGTTCCTCCACAAAGTTAAGTTTTGAGTCAATGAAGACTTCGTCAGGAGGAATGATAAGTGTTTCATCAGAAAGACACTTTTTGAGGTTGCTAACGTGGAAAGTATCGTGTATGCTACTAAGCTCTTGCGGTAGTTTAAGCTTGTAAGCGACAGGACCAATCCTAGCAAGGATTTCAAATGGTCCGATGTATCGTGGGTTCAGCTTTCCTCGTTTGCCAAATCGTGCTACTCCTTTCCAGGGAGATACTTTGAGTAGGACTTTGTCTCCTACTTGGAACTCAAGAGGTTTACGGCGGTTATCAGCGTAACTCTTTTGTCGATCTCGTGCCGCTTTCAGTCGGCTCAATACTTGAGTTATTTTGTCAGTGGTTTCCTGGACAAGTTCGGGTCCAGATAGTTGTCTGTCGTCTAACTCTGCCCAACAGAGTGGTGATCGGCACTTACGTCCATACAACGCCTCAAATGGTGCCATCTGTATACTCGTGTGATAACTATTGTTGTAAGAAAATTCAGCTAGAGGTAGGTGGGTATCCCAGTTACCTCCAAAGTCTATCACACATGCTCGCAACAAGTCCTCGAGCGTCTGTATAGTTCGCTCACTTTGGCCGTCAGTCTGCGGGTGATAGGCAGTACTCATATCAAGTCGAGTACCCATTGCCTGTTGTAATGTTTGCCAAAAGCGGGAAGTGAATCGTGCATCTCTATCAGAGATGATGGATAGTGGCACACCATGCCGAGAAACAATCTCTTTAATATAGATTTTAGCTAGTTTCTCCATTCCGTCCGTTTCCTTAATAGCGAGGAAGTGGGCTGATTTCGTCAATCGATCGACAATCACCCATATGGCATTTGCTCCCGATGCCGTTCTAGGTAACTTCGTAATGAAGTCCATTGTTATTTGCTCCCATTTCCATTTGGGCAACTCAGGCTGTTGCAAAAGCCCAGACGGCTTTTGGTATTCCACCTTTACCTTCGAGCAAGTTAAGCATTTGCTAACGTAGGTGGCAATGTCACGTTTCATTCCAGGCCACCAGTAAAAACCTTTCACGTCATGGTACATTTTGTCTGCACCAGGATGTATCGAGTAGTTGGACTTGTGTGCCTCGTCCAAAATCAGCTTGCGTAACTCATCTACGCATGGTACCCAAATTCGGTTCATGAAGTACAACACTCCGTTGTCCTTTTTCTCTAATTGTTTTTCCATCCCCTTCAAGGATTCATCCTTAAGACGTTCGGTAGTGAAAGCAGTTTCTTGTGCATCGCGAATTTGAGTAATGAGATTCGAGTGGATTGTCAATCCCAAAGCTTGAACTCTTCGAGGTTTGATTCGTTTCTTACGACTCAGGGCATCTGCTACAACGTTAGCTTTACCCGGGTGATACTTTATTTCATAGTCGTAATCGTTAAGTAATTCGACCCAACGTCGTTGTCTCATGTTAAGTTCTTTCTGGTCGAATATATGTTGTAGGCTCTTATGATCAGTGAAGATCGTACACTTTGTACCGTATAGGTAGTGTCTCCAGATCTTGAGTGCAAAAACAACGGCTCCCAATTCCAAATCATGAGTCGTATAGTTTTTCTCATGCACTTTTAGTTGTCGTGATGCATAAGCAATGACCTTTTCATTTTGCATCAATACGCAACCCAACCCCTGATGCGAAGCATCACAGTAAACAACAAAGTTGTCTACTCCTTCAGGTAGGGATAGTATGGGTGCGCTGCTCAGTTTCTGTTTCAATAGTTGGAATGCCTTCTCTTGTTTCTCATTCCACTCAAATTTCTTGTCTTTTTGAGTTAATGTGGTAAGTGGCTGGGCTATCTTTGAAAAGTTTGCGATGAATCGCCTGTAATAGCCAGCTAGACCAAGAAATTTTCGTACTTCAGTTGGGGTTTTTGGTGCTTCCCAATTGTTGATTGCCTCAATTTTGGATGGGTCTACGTGAATTCCCTTGTCATTTATCACATGACCAAGGAATTGAACCTCTCGTATCCAAAATTCGCACTTAGAGAACTTTGCATAAAGCTTCTCTTTTTGTAGTAGTTCGAGAACGAGCTTCAGATGTTGCTCGTGATCCTCTTTCGATCGTGAGTATACCAAGATGTCGTCAATAAACACAATGACGAATTTATCCAAATAGGGTTTGCATACTCTGTTCATCAAATCCATGAATACTGCTGGTGCGTTGGTCAGTCCAAAAGGCATGACTAGGAACTCGTAATGACCGTATCGAGTCCTAAACGCGGTTTTCGGTACATCTTCTTCTCGTACCTTGAGTTGGTGGTAACCAGATCGTAGGTCAATTTTTGAATAATAACTCGACCCTTGCAATTGATCAAACAGATCGTCAATGCATGGTAACGGGTATCGGTTCTTGATAGTTACCTTGTTCAGTTCTCGGTAAATGATGCACATCCGCATAGATCCATCCTTTTTCTTAACAAACAAAACCGGAGCTCCCCAAGGGGAAAAGCTTGGTCGGATGAATCCCAAGTCTAGAAGTTCTTGCAATTGAGTGGATAATTCTTGCATTTCCGAGGGAGCTAGACGATAAGGTGCACGTGCGATAGGTGCGGCTCCTGGCACTAGGTCAATATGAAACTCCACTTGTCGTGGGGGTGGCAATCCCGGCAACTCATCAGGGAACACTTCTGGATAGTCGCGTACAATTGGCACATCGTCTATACGTCGCTCCTCAGTTTTCTTTTCTACAATGTGTGCCAAAAATGCTTGGTACCCCTTTCGGAGATACTTACTGGCCTTCAAGCATGAAATCATTTTTGTAGCACTTTTTCGTTTCTCACCTTGAACCACAAGTGTTTCTCCTGTCGGTAACGGTAAGCGAACCATCTTATCATGACATATGATCTCAGCGCGGTTCTTAGATAACCAATCCATACCGACTACAACGTCAAAACTTCCCAACTTAACCGGTAGTAAGTCTATTTCGAAGAGATGACCTTCTAACTCCAAGGTACATCCCGGTACTATTTCTCCTGATTCGATCAACTCACCATCGGCTAATTCTATGGTATACTTGTTGTCTAACTTACGGGATTCAAGTTCTAATAGTGGTCTAAACTCAATAGACACAAAACTTAAATCAGCACCCGAATCAATTAACACAGAGGCATAATGATTGTTGACAGGAAACGTACCAGTGACGGTGTTAGGGTCCTGGCGTGCCTCTTGTGCTCCAATCACAAATGCCCTTCCTTGAGCTGGTTGATTGTTGATATTGTTGGCTCGGTTATTGTTGTTACCGCGATTGTTGTTGTTGTTGCGGTTTTGGTTGTTGTTGTTGAGCTTAGGGCATCGGTTGCGGTAGTGCCCCTGCTCACCACATTCAAAACATCCCTGGTTTTGACGTTCAGTGTTTGCCCGTGGGGGAGGGTTAGTTTTGCATTCTCGGGTTCTATGTCCCCATGCCCTACAGTTTCCACAATACCCACACCCTCCTTCGTGGTGTCGGTTGCACTTATCACATTTGGGTTTGTTACCCAAATATGGTTTCGATTCGGTGGTAGTGGCAACATATGCTTTCGCATTTCCAGAAGATTTCTTGTTCTGCTGACCCTGACGGTCAGCGCCACTACCGTTCCACTTTCGCTTTGCACCACCAGAACTACTAACATCAGTACTGTTCGGTTCACTTTTTCCCGACACAGCTTTCTTAGTCAGATTTCCCATCCTGACTGCCTCATCGGTCAAACTTTGTGCTAGAGTAACAGCACTCCTGAAAGTGTCCGGTTTAGATGACGTCACCAGACTGCGAATTTGTGGTACTAGACCGAATATGTAGCGCTCAATACGCTTATACTCGGGTGTCACCATATGTGGCACTAGACGTGCAAGCTCCTGAAACTTAGTGGTGTACCCAGCAATATCGGCACCAATCATGGTGATGTTCCACAACTCTGTTTCTATTTTCTGCATCTCACTGCGAGGGCAGAATTCTTCCAACATCAAATTCTTAAATGTTTCCCATGACATTGAATAAGCAGCTGGTCGACCAAGTGATTGAATCTGACTGTTCCACCATGTGAGCGCTTTGTCAGCCAAAGTGCAAGTAGCATACTTCACCATACAGTCAGGTGCACAGTCACTAATATCCAATACCGACTCAGTTTTCTCTATCCAATGAATCATACCAATTGCACCCTCGGTGCCACGAAAAGAAATCGGCTTACAAGCCTGAAATGTTTTGTATGAACACCCTCGGCTAGCATTCACGAGTGTCTCAGTATTAACAGGGGTAGATCCACTGTTGTTAGCTCCAGGTTCACGACTACGGCTTGCCTCATATTCAGCAATACCTTCAGCTATTCTTCGTGCGATCATTTGTTCAGTGGTTTCAGTAGGTGGTGGTGGTGGAGGCGTAGTCGTCTTTTGACTTTTTCTAGTGACTCGTCGTTTGGGAGGCATGATTCAACTCTGCGATGAATAAAATGCAGAGTGTTAATGTTGAAATATTGAATGTGAATAGATCAAAGATTCACATTTGATAGAAATGAATGACATGAAAAGATGAATGAATAGAATTTTACAACACGTGCCATACGACTTTGAAACACCCACATGTATCTAGCATAATATAATCACGTTGGCCAGGCGTCATTATATAATGTCCAATACATATTTCTTTTCATTGTCGTTTAACACTGTAAATTTCAGAGGTTCTCAAGAATAATCGATCATCAAGCTGTAAAATGTTTCAGGGTTTACAAGAGTTGGTCACAAAGTGTCGATAAAGTATAGGTTTAATCACAAGTCGACAGTTGTAAGATGAAATAACATGGTTGATAATAAGCATAATGCACACGAGATGTAAACCAAGCATACATTATATATTAGAGATCAAAACGCTGTTACATGAGTTTAGTACAAAATGAGATGAGATTTCTAATATACCCATCGATGGTTAGCGTTATACAAAAGATGATGGGTTTCCTATACATATACCCATTTTACTAACAAAGTTTCATCCAACATACAGCTAATCCATAACTAATACATACATATATTTCCCCAAAAGTAATAATCTAATATGATGTAGGCACAGCCGCCATACATAGTCCTAACGGAACCATGGGAAATACATCCTAACCGCAACCATCACTGCTGCAGTCATCACACACACACTAGCTACAATCTCTGACACCCTAGCACGCCTCTCTAAAGCTGCAACGCGTGCACGGGTGGATGCTAGACTCTGCCAGTCTGTCAGACGGTGAGTCTCCACAAAATCCATCCTCTGATGGAGCATAGCCATATCCATATCAGTACGGGAGGCATCGCTCAGTAACTCCATCACATCTCTGCTCCTGCTAGATGATATCCTAAACATGGTGTGAACCACAGCCACAAGGGTAGGCACAGTGAGCTCCAGAGGCTCACCAGTGAGATATGCAGATGGTGGTGAGTGGGAGGACTCTCCAAACTCAAAGGTCGAGGGAATACCCTCTAGTGATCTCCACTCACTCAATACTCGAGGCATCCAGTCCAGATGAGAAGGTCGAAGCCTCTTCTGTGGCGGCTCGACAACTGGAACCTCAGGCTCAGTCACTGGCGACTTATCGCGCGGCGCGAGTGGTCCCCTGGGAAAATCCCGAACACAAATCCTAGCTGTCATCCTAGGTACAGGCACACGAGAAGTACTCGCAACAGGTGGTGTAGAGGTAGGAGTGACCTCAGGTGCGGTCGGAGGTGGTACTAAGTAAGCATCACTAGTGTCAACAGACATGGCTCTCACATGAACTGATGACTCATCCTCTACTGTGATCGCGGGACCCTCAAAAGTAGCCTCGGTCGGCTCTTCATCCGAAGCGTAAACATGGTAATGTGATTGACTAGACATACTGTGACAAAAGAAATTGAGTGTGGCGTGTCAGTCGTATGTTAGTTGTATGCAAAGTATGTATGCATGAATGCACAAATGTTCTAGCCAAGGCTATAGTCTAGGTCTCTAAGGTTTTCAGTCACCTAAAGA
The DNA here is from genome assembly GCA_949592205.1 of Helichrysum umbraculigerum. NCBI lineage: Eukaryota > Viridiplantae > Streptophyta > Magnoliopsida > Asterales > Asteraceae > Helichrysum > Helichrysum umbraculigerum. The sequence continues at coordinate 4,725,845 of CATIUR010000008.1, read as the reverse complement.
CTTCTAGTTCGCTATAACCAATGGCTCTGATACCAAGTCTGTCACACCCCGCCAAACGGTAATTACAATTACGTAGAGTGATTTGCGGAAGCTTAGTGACGTGGCGGGGGTGTGAGCAGTAAAACAACCAACAGTTACATACATACTCAGAGCATATGATTATCGCAGAACGAAAATAGATTAAGATGCCATTAGTTAAAGTTTTACAAATGATTACCACTTGAGAAGTGATAACAGTAATAGTAGTAGTTGAAATCAGTATTTCATAAAATACATAATATCAAAAGTAGATTTCATAGGTATGACTGCAATAATTGCAGTTATACAGAGGAAATCCAAGTGTCCCAAAAGTAGTGGCATCCTAACAAGTCCAGGGTAGTCCGTCCTGATAATGCATGCAGATCTTACTTACGCTGCTAATTCCCTGAAAAACATAGAGTAAAACGTCAACAAGATTGTTGAGTGAATTCACAAGTTTGTTTGTTATGTAGGAAACACAAGTTATTAACAAATAACATTTCCCAAATCAGTTGTAGTTGTAGTAGGAAACACAAGTTATTAACAAATAACATTTCCCAAATCAGTTGTAGTTGTAGTAGGAAACACAAGTTATTAACAAATAACATTTCCCAAATCAGTTATCAGTAGGAAACACAAGTTAACCTAAATAAAGATTAACATTTCCAAATCAGTGTACGTAGGAAATCCTTTCCTAATCATTAGTTTAGTGGGAATATTTAGACGGTGATCCCTTGAAAGGTGAGCTAAACCTGTCAAGTAAGGTAACCGGATCTAACCCTATAACCAAACCACGACCCTAATCTGTTGTTGTTGTGCCAAGTAGGACATTTAAGTATACGCTCCCAAATCCGTAGGAGGGTCGTCACGGCGATAGTACTACTATCGCCGTGACGACCCTCCTACGGATTTGGGAGCGTATACTTAAATGTCCTACTTGGCACAACAACAACAGATTAGGGTCGTGGTTTGGTTATAGGGTTAGATCCGGTTACCTTACTTGACAGGTTTAGCTCACCTTTCAAGGGATCACCGTCTAAATATTCCCACTAAACTAATGATTAGGAAAGGATTTCCTACGTACACTGATTTGGAAATGTTAATCTTTATTTAGGTTAACTTGTGTTTCCTACTGATAACTGATTTGGGAAATGTTATTTGTTAATAACTTGTGTTTCCTACTACAACTACAACTGATTTGGGAAATGTTATTTGTTAATAACTTGTGTTTCCTACTACAACTACAACTGATTTGGGAAATGTTATTTGTTAATAACTTGTGTTTCCTACATAACAAACAAACTTGTGAATTCACTCAACAATCTTGTTGACGTTTTACTCTATGTTTTTCAGGGAATTAGCAGCGTAAGTAAGATCTGCATGCATTATCAGGACGGACTACCCTGGACTTGTTAGGATGCCACTACTTTTGGGACACTTGGATTTCCTCTGTATAACTGCAATTATTGCAGTCATACCTATGAAATCTACTTTTGATATTATGTATTTTATGAAATACTGATTTCAACTACTACTATTACTGTTATCACTTCTCAAGTGGTAATCATTTGTAAAACTTTAACTAATGGCATCTTAATCTATTTTCGTTCTGCGATAATCATATGCTCTGAGTATGTATGTAACTGTTGGTTGTTTTACTGCTCACACCCCCGCCACGTCACTAAGCTTCCGCAAATCACTCTACGTAATTGTAATTACCGTTTGGCGGGGTGTGACACAATACCTTCTTGCTGACAGTAACCTTGTGTAACCAGTCTAGCCTTGTTTCTTGTTACCACACCATCAGCATCCATTTTATTTCTGAACACCCATCGTGTTCCAATCACTGATTTACCAGCAGGTTGAGGCACAAGCTTCCAAACTTTATTTCTTTCAAACTGAGATAGTTCTTCTTGCATGGCAGCTATCCAGTGATGATCAGTGAGTGCTTCATCAACCTTCTTTGGTTCCATCAGTGATACAAAACTTACAAACAAACAAAAGTTAGCAGCTGCTGATCTTGTTTGAACTGTGGATTGTGGATTACCAATAATCAATTGATTATCAATATGTTTTGTCCACTTAGTCATTCGCTGAGGTTCAGCAGTGACTTGATTATTTTGTGAGGGTTCAGAGGGTAAATCAGCATTTGAAGCATGAGTATCGTTGTTATGAGAGTTTTGGTTTGGATATTGAGTTGATGATGATGAGACATCTGTAGGTAAAGATGATGTTCCTGAATTATTCTCAGCTAAAGTAGAACTGGAATTGATTTCAGGAACATTATCTTCCCCTTCAGAGTCTGATGAGAAATTTTTATATTTCTTATCATTTGATTTTATTTCATTTGATGAGTCACCATCCATTTTGTTAAAAACAAGATTTTCATATTCTTTAGGATCAGTGAGTGACTCATCATATGATTCATCAAAAGTAACATCCATTGATTCCTCAATACATTCTCTTCTTTTATTGTAAACTCTGAAAGCTTTAGAGATAATTGAGTATCCAACAAATATTCCTTCATCAACTTTTGGATCAAACTTTCCTAAGTGATCTCTTTTGTTTAAAATGTAGCAAGTGCTACCAAAAACATGGAGAAAACTTATGTCGGGTTTTCTCCCCCTTAATAGCTCATATGCTGTCTTATGATGTCGTTTGACAATCAGTGACCTATTCTGAGTATAGCAGGCAGTACTTACTGCTTCGGCCCACAAATAGGTCTTAAGACCAGCATCAATGAGCATTGACCTGGCAGATTCAATTAAGGTTCTATTTCTCCTTTCTGCCACCCCATTTTGTTCATCAGTGACTGGTATCTGGTGTAAGTAGAAGACAGAGATTCATTTGGTTCCATTGCAAACAGCTCATACTGGCGAGTGAGATTGACTTTCCTACAGTGAATAATATCAGGAGTTCCAATATATATATTCCTAAGGGTATCCCACATGTCTTTAGCAGTTCTACAAAGCCTGATAGATTTGAACACTTTATCAGGAAGTGCCATGCCTATGTAGATTTTGGCTTGTTTATCCAATCTAACCAATCGTCTTTCCTCATCCGACCATTGTTCCTCTCTTTTGGGCACAACCATTTCTGGTATAGCAGGAGTAGTAGCTGTAGCCATGACAGCAGGAACAATTGTGGTTGGAATGTGGGGACCATTGGTTATTGTATTACAGAGACGATCGTCAATTAGGTCTAAAAACATCATCATTCGGGACATCCAAGTTTCAATCCTTGATGGATCAAAAGCTGGAGGTTTGGTTGTAGAACCATTTCCCTTCTGATAATCAGAGTCAACACAACTGTACTTTACTGATTCCATTGCAGACCTGGTTAATTGAATTTAAACCAACCTGGCTCTGATACAAATTGAGAGTCCCGTAATTCATTATTGTTTAGTGAATTGGAATCGCAAAGTGTAAAGTTTAATTGTAGAAGGGGGGGTTGAATACAATTTAAAACTATTTCAGATTTTAGCGTAGTTAATTGATGGGTTTTAAATTGATTCACAGAAACAGAGTATAACAGATTATAGATAGACAATCTCAAAGTAACATAGTAATGATAGCTAAAATGATGAATTATATTGATCATACAATTCACAAGTGTTGAATGCGGAATGGATTAACCAAAGTTAATCCAATTCAAACACTTAGCTAATCTATTACAAATGAGATGAACAGCAGTGGACAAACACGCTGACTGTTCACTCGCTGGATCGTTAATACGTACTCTAGACAAACTGATCACTGACACATAAGTGATAAGTACGATTAAACTACTAACCTCTACAGTACAAAACACTGAACTATTTATACTACAAGAGTTCCTAAAATATCGCCTATAAAATAGGATCTTGGAATGACACGTGTCGCTGCTTGATTGGCTAGATCTCTGATGAACCGACATTCTGCGGGTCCCAATTCTGTTACCGCAAATATCTCGTTACCTTAAAACCAATCATTTGCTGCCATGTAGTCTTTCGGACATACTTCAAGTTGGAATACTCTTGCTGATGTATAGATAAGTACAGTACTTTCTGTACTTGATGATTGAGAGGCTTTATTGAATAGTCCCTGAAGGTGCAGTAATTCTCCTCACTCACTGCGAGCTAACATGCTCTTGTAGAATGACTTGAACTAGAGATCTTCAGTGACTAGCTGTTATTCTGGCAGTGACTTTTGCCTTTATTGAATTGAAGAAGTAAAGCTCTCGCTGACGTTGATCAACGACACACCAAGTTGAGCTTTAATCTTCCTCAGCATATCAAGCCGAATGAATGACGCTCAGTGAAACCTATCATCAGCAACAGCAGCTTCGATACAATCCATTTCTTCATCGAGTGGTGAACAGTTGAGTTGGTCAGCGACCAGCGACTTCATCATGGTCAGCGACCAGTGACTCAACAGTGCTGAAAAACATGATGCTGGAAGAGTTCTGTCCCCGTAGTGAGATGCAAAAGGTAGAAACTGACTTGTGGGACATTAAGATGATTGGTGCTGATGTCACTGGGTACACCACTAAGTTTTAAGAACTAGCATGATTAGTGCCACATATGGTGACACCCGAGTTTAAACGCATTGAGCGTTACATCTGGGGATTGGCACCTCAGATTTGTAGTCTGGTTACATCATCAGAACCTGCCACATTTAGGAGTGCTGTTACTCTAGAACAAAGGTTGACCGATGAGGCGGTCAGAATGGGGACCCTAACCAAGAAGGCTGTGTCAGGGAAAGGTGAATCAAGTAATACTAATGCTGGTAGTTCTGGTGGTGCAAAGAGAAAGTGGAATGGTGGTGGTACTGACCGTCAGGGTCAACAAAACAAGAAAAGTGTAGGAAATGTAAAGGCGTACGCTGCCGCCACTACTGAATCAAAACCATACCTAGGTAACAAGCCTAAGTGTGAAAAGTGCAATCGACACCATGAGGGTGGGTGTGGGTATTTGTGGCAACTGTAAGGTATGGGGTCACAAAACCCAAGACTGTAGAACCAACCTTCCTCCACGAACAAACAATGAACGTCAAAACCAAGGGTGTTTTGAGTGCGGTGAACAGGGGCATTATCGGAACAGATGCCCTAAACTTAACAACAACAACCAAAACCGCAACAACGACAACCAAAAAAACAACAACCGTGGTAACAACAACCGAGCCAACAACGTCAACAATCAACCGGCTCAAGGAAGGGCATTCGTGATCGGAGCACAAGAGGCACGCCAGGACCCTAACACTGTCACTGGTACGTTTCTTGTAAACAACCATTATGCCTCTGTGTTAATTGATTCGGGTGCCGATTTAAGTTTTGTGTCTACTAAGTTTAGACCACTATTAGAACTTGAATCCCGTAAACTAGATAACAAATACACTATAGAACTAGCCGATGGTGAGTTGATCGAGTTAGGAGAAATAGTACCGGGATGCAGCTTGGAGTTAGAAGGTCATCTATTCGAAATAGACATGCTACCGGTTAAGTTGGGGAGTTTCGATATCGTAGTCGGTATGGACTGGTTGTCGAAGAACCGCGCTAAGATCAAATGTTTCAAAAAGTTGGTACGCATACCGCTACCGACAGGAGAAAATTTAGTAATCCAAGGTGAGAAACAAAAAAGTGCCACAAAAATGATTACATGCTTGAAAGCCAGTAAATATCTCCGAAAGGGATACCAAGCAATTTTGGCGCACGTTGTAGAAAAGAAATCCGAGGAGCAACGCATAGACGATATACCTATCGTACGTGATTATCCGGGAGTATTTCCTGACGATTTTCCAGGATTACCGCCCCCGCGACAGGTCGAGTTTCGCATCGATCTGGTGCCAGGAGCAGCACCAATTGCTCGCGCACCTTATCGACTAGCTCCATCAGAGATGCAGGAGTTGTCTGCACAGTTGCAAGAACTCTTAGACTTAGGATTCATCCGGCCGAGCTTTTCACCTTGGGGAGCTCCGGTCTTGTTCGTCAAGAAAAAGGATGGATCTATGCGCATGTGCATCGATTACTGAGAACTAAACATGGTCCTGTTACCACGCATCGACGATCTGTTTGATCAACTACAAGGGTCAAGTTACTACTCAAAAATTGACCTACGATCTGGTTACCACCAACTGAAGGTACGAGAAGAGGATGTACCGAAAAATGCGTTTAGGACTCGTTACGGTCATTACGAGTTCCTAGTCATGCCTTTTGGATTGACAAACGCACCAGCAGTATTCATGGATCTCATGAACAGAGTATACAAACCCTATCTCGATAAGTTCGTCATTGTGTTTATTGACGACATCTTAGTATACTCATGAACGAAAGAGGATCACGAACAACATCTGAAACTTATCCTCGAACTACTTCAGAAAGAGAAGCTTTATGCAAAGTTCTCTAAATGTGAATTTTGGATGCGAGAGGTTCATTTTCTTGGTCATGTGATAAATGAAAAGGGAATTCATGTGGACCCATCAAAAATTGAAGCAATCAAAAATTGGGAAACACCAAAATCCCCAACTGAAGTACGACAATTTCTTGGTCTAGCTGGCTATTACAGGCGATTCATCGCGAACTTCTTAAAGATAGCCCATCCACTTACCACGTTAACTCAAAAAGACAAGAAATTCGATTGGAACGAGAAATAAGAGAAAACTTTCCAATTGTTGAAACAAAAACTAAGCAGCGCACCCATACTATCATTGCCCGAAGGTGTAGATAACTTTGTTGTGTACTGTGATGCTTCGCATCAGGGGTTGGGTTGCGTATTGATGCAAAATGACAAGGTCATTGCCTATGCATCATGACAACTAAAAGTGCACGAAAAGAACTATACGACTCACGACCTAAAGTTGGGAGCTGTTGTTTTTGCACTTAAGATTTGGAGGCACTAACTGTACGGAACAAAGTGTACGATATTCACTGACCACAAAAGTCTCCAACATATATTCGACCAGAAAGAACTCAACATGAGACAACGACGTTGGGTCGAATTACTTAACGATTACGACTGTGAGATCAAGTATCACCCGGGCAAAGAAAATGTTGTAGCTGATGCCCTGAGTCATAAGGAAAGAACTAAACCTCGCAGAGTTCGAGCTTTGGGTTTAACGATCCACTCGAATCTCATTACTCAAATTCGCGACGCTCAACAACTAGCTTTCGTTCCCGAACGACTTAAGGAAGAATCCTTGAAGGGAATGGACAAACAACTTGAAATAAAGGAAAAAAAGTGTTGTACTTCATGAATCGAATTTGGGTACCATGCGTAGACGAGTTACGCAAACTGATTTTGGACGAAGCTCATAAGTCCAACTACTCGATACATCCTGGTGCAGAAAAGATGTACCATGACTTGAAAGGTTTCTACTGGTGGCCTGGCATGAAACGGGACATTGCCACGTACGTTAGCAAATGCCTGTCCTGCTCAAAGGTCAAGGTCGAATATCAAAAGCCGTCTGGACTTTTGCAACAACCTGAATTGCCCAAGTGGAAATGGGAACAAATAACGATGGACTTCATTACGAAGTTACCCAAAACAACGTCTGGAGTAGACACTATATGGGTGATTGTCGATCGATTGACGAAATCAGCCCACTTCCTTGCCATCAAAGAAATGGACAGAATGGAGAAACTAACTAGAATCTACTTGAAAGAGATTGTCTCCCGGCATGGTGTGCCACTATCCATTATCTCTTATAGGGATGCTCGATTTACATCTCGCTTTTGGCAATCACTTTAACAGGCATTGGGTACTCAACTCGATATGAGTACTGCCTACCACCCTCAAACCGACGGCCAAAGCGAGCGAACGATACAGATGCTCGAGGACTTGTTGCGAGCCTGTGTGATAGACTTTGGGGGTAGTTGGGATACTCACCTACCTCTAGCCGAATTCTCTTACAACAATAGTTATAACACCAGTATACAGATGGCACCATTTGAGGCGTTGTATGGATGCAAGTGCCAATCACCACTCTGTTGGGCAGAGTTGGGTGACAGACAACTGTCTGGACCCGAGATTGTTCAGGAAACCACTGACAAAATAACTCAAGTACTGAACCGACTGAAAATGGCACGTGATAGACAAAAGAGTTACGCTGATAACCACCGTAAACCTCTTGAGTTTCAAGTAGGAGATAAAGTCCTACTCAAAGTATCGCCCTGGAAGGGGATAGCACGATTCGGCAAACGAGGAAAGCTGAACCCACGTTACATCGGACCTTTTGAAATCCTTGCTAGGATTGGTCCTGTCGCCTACAAGCTCAAACTACCACAAGAGCTTAGTAGCATACACGACACTTTTCATGTTAGTAACCTCAAAAAGTGTCTTTCCGACGAAACACTTATCATTCCTCCTGACGAAGTCTTTATTGACTCAAAACTCAACTTTGTGGAGGAACCTATCGAAGTTATGGACACGAAAACGCAGAAACTTCGACACAAACGAATCAAACTTGTTAAAGTTCGTTGGAACTCGAAACATGGCCCAGAGTTTACCTGGGAACGAGATGAGGAAATGAGAAAGAAATGCTCTCACTTATTCGAGAGCGTGACCGAGACTCACGGCTCAACTTAAATCTCGGGACGAGATTTCGCTAACGGGGGGAGAATGTGACACTCCTCCAAATTAGGTATATAATTATACTTAATCACATGCATTTCTTACGCTAATTCCCTGCTAAAAAGTAAACTAAACTTTTGATGTGATATAAGTCTAGCAAGCCCGAGACTTTTGTACAAAAAGTCCTACGAATTTCGTAATTAATAATAATTACGTATGAACTATCGGAACGAACCTGACAAAAATAAAATACAAATGTTGGTGAACATATAATTAATAATACGAAATTATTAATTATGAATATTATTAAATTTATATCATTGTTACAATATAAAACATTATACGTTTTATTTAAAACGTATCGTACAAGACTGCGATAAATACAAAACGTACTCAAAGGTCGAAAATAATAAAAGTCTTATTTTTGTCCTTCATAATAAAGTATTTGGGGAATTACCTCAAAATATAATTGCGAAATTTGAATGAAATTTGGCACACAATTGGACCATATCCGAAGTTAACGGGTTAAATAACCTAAACTATACCACTTCAAAAATATCTCTAGACAATTTGAGTACTAACCCATACTGCCTCGTTGAAAATATTTGCTCGTTTCAATTTGATATACTCCCTTCCCTCACTCTGTGATCTAACTCCACAATCACCACCAATAATTCATACACAAATTTCCTCTCTGTAAAGTTCCATCGGCAGAAGCAAGCAAGGAGCAAGAACACAATATCATCATCTTCGTGGCGTCATCTTCATCGGATCACCATTTTCATCATCTCACCATCATCGTCGCATCATCATCATCAAATTTTAACCACTGTGAGAAAATTTTCTATTTCATTTTCTTTCAAAAATTTGTTGATATATTATGTACAAACTTGATGATTATGATAGATTGAACACAGAATGAAAGATTATGTAACCAAAACAAGTAAAATGATAAGTTTGATGATGATAATTTTGAACCCTTAAACAAAGTCTGTACACAAAAATTAGTACGAAAAGTGTCCTAATTGTTTGAGATAATAACCTTAAAAATGATGAGGAAGCGGACTATTACTAGGCTAGCTAATTGTGTATGAAAACTGGACTGAAAATGGAGCTAAAACAGAGCATCGTACTGGTAAAGATGACACCCGAACGGGTGAGAAACCCAACCTTGACGGGTGAGTTAGCCCACCCGAACGGGTGAGATCAACAACCCGGATGGGTGAAAAATGTGACCCTTACAGGTGATTGGTTTAATGGCCCAAAACACACATATTTTACTAACTATCATTATACATATATATATATATATATATATATATATATATATATATATATATATATATATATATATATATATATATATATATAATTATTTACATATAAATGTTAGTAGTAACTCACATAGTCTAATGGCAAGTGACTTTTGTTTTGTAGAGAAAGGTCACAGGTTCGAGTCCTGTGACCTGTTTTGTTTTTATTTGTTATTTATTCTATTTTGTCCTTCCTTACATAATTTATGTATGTTATTGCGTATTAAGCTTAAAACATAACTAATAATTGGTTCGAGTAAGTAACTTTGAGTATAAAAATTTCACCTGCTTAAGTGTATACGACAAAATTTTGAAGCGATAACATTTATATGATATATAATTGGAGTAAAAGTATACACAACGACTTTTGTGAAAATAACTTCTTCAAACAAATATTTACTCCAAATAAAGCGAACGGATTGGACACGACAAATGTTAGAGCGGAAATGATTATTTGAAATATATAAACGAAATGCATTTTGAACGAGTCAAAGTTTTGGTACAAACTTTAATTGGGAATATATATATATATATATATATATATATATATATATATATATATATATATATACTTTTACAGGTGACTAATAATATATATATATATATATATATATATATATATATATATATATATATATATATATATATATATACTTGACAAGATTACGACTCGAGAAAGATTACTTGTATTTTAAAACATTGTCATCAACGAAACAATACAAATTAAGGAATCAACGATTTCTTCATCACAAACAAACTATTAACGTGATTCGACAAATAATCAATCACTTATGTTAATACGTTTACATCGTATAGGTTGACGTACCTCGGGCTACACGACTCTCCACCGCTAGCTATCTGATGTGACCCAAAAAGTCATGTTTTTAAGGACATATTTCCACACTTTTTGGACTATTCTTTGGTGAAAACATTTCAAAACCATCATTATTTACCAAAAATCACCAAGGTAGTCTAAATATAAACGTTGCTGCAAAAATCGGTTAAAACATCCAAATAACACGCAAACCGAGGCAAAACAATCACCTTAAATTTTCCGTTCTCAATATTCTTATGGAAATAGAGCTTAATTCATATTTTATGATTCCATAGGAAAATCCAAGACCGGAGGTGAAAGAATCAGAAGAAACGGACGAAAGACGGAGAAGATATGCAGTCTGGAATCTCACCGTTCGTCATCCGGAACAAGCAAAAGTTAAACACTTCCAAATTTGGCAAACTCAGTTTCATTAGAAGCGTAATGGAAAAACGAATCCAATGGCGCAAGAATCAGTCAAAACGGAGTCCAAACGAAGAAGATACGGAGGAACCAAGCAACCGAGGAATCAGTATACAACATATGGAGCACCAACCCCCCCTGCCCACCTAGGTACCGTATACGGTACCCTAGGTGCCGTATACGGCCCTTAGGGTGCCGTATACGGGGTTGGTTGGCTTGTGAGGTGCCGTTTGCCCCCCTTGGTCCGCTTGCCCCGTATGCTGCTTCGATGCTTGTATCTTATGCTTCAAGACTTGTACCAAGCCTTCCACCATTCTCCTATATATACTAACCTCCATTTCTCATTTTCACACACCTCTCATCTCATTCTCTTTCTCTCTCTAAAAACTTCTCTCTAGAATTAGGTTAGCATTCTCTCTCTAGCACTACTCTTAGGAGTTAGAGGAGAATTAGTAGGTTAGAGTAGAAGCTCTCAGTAGATTTTGTACGGAGTTACTCCGAGACTTCAGATTTGTGAAGATTTGTTTGTATTACTCTCTTATTCAGGTTTAATACAATCTCTCGCATTTATTCTTTTAATTATGCTTTCTTATTATGCATGCTTAGGAATGAATGTTAGAATTATGCTAGGCTAGACAAATCATTGTTTGTTGTGATGTATGCAATGTTAGGATAGTTACGATATGATATACAATTGGGGATGACACCATTATGAAACAACGGAGGTAACGTTATACGGCTTTCATTTGTATAATGCCGAAATCATCACGAATGTGTGTAGTACGGAACGTGGAAGCTATGAAAGTCGTGGGCACAATCCGTTGTAGAAATAATGATTCCCAATTGTAAACATACTGTTACTCTGCCTGTGTAGGTTTAAAACTGTTTCCGAACTTATAAGCTGAACCTCTGCCTGTTATCTATCCAACTTATGTTGTGGTTTGTATCCTCCTCCCTAGAACCTGGCCAATTGCTAGAAGTAGGATTGCCAACTATTCTGTGTATGCTGATCAATGAACTCAACATGGTCGTTGTTCCCTTGATTGAAACACATCCGAGGGACATGAAGCATAATATTAGAGATAGATTAGGTTCACGTTTGTTTGTTGTGTATCTTTGGGACAACTTCCGGGATATCCATGATTTAATTATTAGGTCAGTTAATATGATGACTAGTGTTCCGTCCTATTGCATGTTCTTGTTTGATTGTTGCTTAGGTACTGCATGCTAGACATACGCAAACATTATCACTGCCCTGCTAATTAGATTTTCATAAACATAATAAAAACAATATAGATAGGTTAACATGCATGTAATAGTTGTGATGATTGTATGATTAATGATGAACAATTTAACTGACCGTTAGACAGATTATCCTAACCGGTTCCGCGGGTTAAACCCTGTTCATGTTATTGTTCAATGAACAATTCATGCCATGATACTAACGTCCTCCGGATGTCTGTAAATGGGGACCTAGATTAGAGGATAGTTGTCAGTTGAATTGGTCTGTGCATTTGGGAGAACTTCTGGTGCATTGGACATTCTATAACTGCTATCCATGTGACATATTATATATCTGATTGCGTACAAATCTACGTTAGGTATATAGTAGGATCGTAGCTGTAGCTCATTAAGAAATATAGGAATATCTAGTGAGAAATCTGGAACCCTAACTGGTATAACGGAAAAGCTGTAAAACGCCCGAGTATCCGGTATAGCGTTAACACAAATACGTGGGAAACCAAGTAAAGGACGTAGGCATAATACTTTATCTACCAATTAAGTCTCTATGACCTCACTGGATTAATCATCACACCTAGTAACCTTATCCCTCATAACTATCCATCCAAATAACATTGCCGAAGTCACAACAAACATATTCCTTATCTTGATTTCTCTGCGTTCTCCGTACAAACCCCTGTCTTTAATTTAGTTTTTAGTTTTAGTAATTAGATTAGAAAACCAACCAACCTATCAAAAGTTTTAAAAATCCCAGCTAAATTACAAAATATAATTAATCCTCCTAGATTCCCATGCCCGTTGTAGTTTGAAGAACGACACCTGAGTCATACATACCGCTTACTGCCCTTTAGGTCTTTAGGTTGTATCAAAACTTAGGATACCCAGCATAATAAATATAAAACACACTGTCCGCGCGCCCTTGCCGGAAGGTTCAATGACCGGAGTAAAATCCGACCGACCGCTGGGGTGCACGACAAGTTTTTGGCGCCGCTGCCGGGGACTACAACGACCGACTTTAGGAATTTAGTTATCTTAGTTATTTAGCGACCCTTTCGGGAGATCAATATCATCCGGAAGTTACCTGCTTTATCCTTAGGTTAATTAGGTTAATTAGATTAATTAGGTTAATTAGTTTAGATTAGCTTTCCCTTTCCGTAACCCTAATTTCTACCTTACGAGTTATGACGAACCGTATCACGCTCGCCTCATCAATTAAGCCACTGCTAGAGGGACGAGGAGGACCGATCGTAGCACCAACCGACGAAACCCTTGAAATTAAGCCTCACTACATAAAAATTATTAAATCTGAGTGACAGTTTCTTGGTCTTTCGGTTGAAAACTCAAACGCCCATCTCAACAAGTTCATCAACCTTACCGACTCATTCGATATAGTAGGAACCAATAGAGACCTTCTTCGACTCCATCTGTTTCCTTATTCTCTATCTTCTCAAGCCTTAACCTGGTTTTATGATTTCGAACCCAATTCGATTCATACATGGGAAGAGATGGCTACTAAGTTTCTAGCTAAGTACTTTCCTCCTTCCATGCAAACCAAGCTTAAGACCGACATTGCTAACTTCCGTCAGGAAACTAACGAATCATTAAGCAAGGCTTGGGAACGATTTAAGAATCTTATCGGAAGATGTAAAAACCATCAGTTGGCTGAAACGAATCTGGTCTGCACGTTCTATAACAGCTTAAATCCTCAGCACCAACAAACCCTCGATGCTGCTTCATCCGGAAACTTCATGCAACATACTTCAGACGAAGCTTGGAGATTGATTGAGACGATAACGATGCACCATCATGACTTGGAGCCAGATGAATCCACTTCATAAGAACGGAATACTTCAGATCAAACCTTGGACACCTTAAAAACTCAACTCGAATCCATCTCTAAAGTTGTCAAGGACTTGCAAGAATCTTCTAAACCCATGCAAAAGAAGAAAACCCCAAAGTTCTTCCCAAACATACGGGCCAACGAAGAAATTCTTGACACCACTGGTAGAAACCCTGACCAATCTTTCCATTCTAAACCATTCGTTCAGCGGTTAACCACACTCCCCCCGTCTCAATCTTCAGTTCTCTCTACTCCTACCTAATTGACTTCTCGTCTAAACAATACGATTTTCAATAACTTCATGGTTGAGCAAAATTTTACAAACAAACGAATTCTTGATTTTCAAAACCAAAATGATTATTTGCTCAGGATTTCAAATGATTTAATTAAAAACATGGAGGATAATGTTAAAAGGTTATTTTTAAAAGTTGAGGAGAAGCAAAGGGAGGAAGCGATCTACAATTCTGTCTTTCACTCATCCTATGAGCACGATGACATGCTTGTGGTCACTATAGGAGGAAAAGAGACTAAGAACAAGAAAACCATAGATATTCCTTCAGATGAACCTTCTACTTCTCTACCCACTGACTCAGTACAAGCTGACACCCCTGTCGCTTCTCCTGAGCCAGAACCTTCTAAAGCCCCAGAAGTTTCTAAACCTGTTCGAATACCTTTCCCTGGTAGGCTTAAGAAAGAGAAACAAGAAGCTCAATTTGGAAAATATCTTGAAATGTTCAAAAGCCTACACTTAAACGTTAGATTATTAGATGCTTTAGTAGAAATGCCCAGTTGTGCTAAATTCTTTAAGGAACTGATATCCAACAAAGAAAAACTTAGACAGATAGTTAACTTACCCCTAGATGCCGAGTGCTCTCTAATTATGCAACAAGGACTACCCCCTAAGTTTGGAGATACTGGCCGTTTCACTATTCCTTGTTATCTTCAGGATGTTCAAATAAGTAACGCCTTAGCTGACCTAGGAGCTAGTGTAAACCTCATGCCATTCTCGCTTTATAGGAAACTAGGATTAAACGAACTTTTGCCTACCCGTATGACCATCCAATTAGCAGATAGATCAATTAAACTCCCCCGAGGAATTGCTGAAGATATTATGGTCCGTGTCGACAAATTCGTCTTTCTAGTTGATTTCGTTGTTATGGATATTAAAGAGGACACCCAGGTTCCACTCATCCTTGGCAGACCTTTCCTAAACACTGCCAAGGCCGTCATTGACGTAAATGAAAAATCTTTAAAACTCCGAGTTGGAACTGAAGAGGTCACCTTCAATGTTGATAAACTAATGAAACAGCCTGTGGGAGAAGATCTTGGTCTTGTAGATTCTATGCAGGAAATAATTGAAGAACACTTGGAAGAGATCCTCGCAGTAAGCAGCATTAACCCCCTTCCCAATACTATCATCACTTCAAGAATACTCTGTGAAGAAGGTGCGGGTCTATGCTCAGCTATCTCGGATTCTTCCAACGCATCTGGAGAGTTACTATTTCCTTTAAAGAATTCCGAGCCGCAGCTCAATTCCATCTTGACTGCTCCACTTGGATATGGCACTCCTGTCACTCTACTACGAAGGAACCCGACTTCTGAAGTAGATCAATCATCTCTCTCAAGGGAAGAAATTCTGAAGACTCTTAAAAACATGGAGTCAATGCTTAAAACACCTGCTTCGCAACCATCTGAAGGTTGTGAACATCCTGAAATCACCATCAACAAGTCTTCATCAGCTCAATTTCAGAGATTTGCAACAACTGACAAAGGAAAAGAAATTATCACTGAAGAAAATGCAATCTCTCAATCTTCCCAAGAAAAATATGAGCTGAGAAAAGATGAGCTGTCCAACAATACAGAATGGGTTGAGATAGCGTCAGCCGACATTCCGGAATCACCAGCAATGGAGTCAGATTATCAAACAACGTACGACGAGCTTAAAAGAGACGAGATTGCCATGATGAAACCATCTACTGAAGAACTACCCGAATTGGAACTAAAGGAACTTCTCCCACACCTTGAATATGTTTTTCTTGAAGGAACTTCGCACTTACCGGTTATCATATCTAAAGAATTAAAGCCCGAAGAGAAAGCATGGCTGGTACAGGTTCTAAAGTCACACAAGAAGGCAATTGCTTGGAAGATCTCTGACATACAAGGGATTAGTCCAAACTACTGCACGCATAAGATCTTAATGGAAAACGACTTCAGACCATCAGTTCAAAGGCAAAGGAGAGTCAACCCGAAGATTCAAGACGTGGTGAAAAAGGAGGTTATCAAACTCCTGGATGCTGGTCTGATCTACCCTATCTCAGATTCCCCACGGGTTAGCCCAGTTCAAGTCGTCCCAAAGAAAGGAGGCATGATGGTCATCGCCAACGAAAACAATGAATTGATTCCAACACGAACCATCAATGGTTGGAGGGTGTGTATCGACTATCGAAAACTGAATGAAGCTACACGCAAAGATCATTTCCCTCTACCATTCATTGATCAGATGCTCGAAAGGTTATCAGGAAACGAATTCTATTGCTTCCTTGATGGCTTCTCAGGCTATTTTCAGATACGTCTCGATCCAAAGGACCAAGAAAAGACGACATTCACTTGTCCCTATGGAACAATTACTTACCGACGTATGCCTTTTGGTTTATGTAATGCACCTGCGACTTTTCAAAGATGCATGGTAGCAATCTTCCACGACATGATTGAACAATGCATGGAAGTGTTCATGGACGATTTCTCAGTTTTTGGGGATTCGTTCACCACTTGTCTTTCTAACTTGGATAGGATGCTTGCTCGATGTGAAGAATCAAACCTAGTTCTGAATTAGGAGAAATGTCACTTCATGGTGAAAGAAGACATAGTTCTTGGGCACCGCATTTCAAAATCTGGAATTGAATTTGACAAAGCAAAAGTTGAAACTATCTCGAAGCTTCCACCCTCTACTTCTGTGAAAGCCATCCGAAGTTTTCTAGGTCATGCCGGATTCTACCGTCGCTTTATCAAGGATTTCTCTAAGATCTCTCGACCTATGACTCATCTTCTCGAAAAAGATACTCCGTTTGACTTTACAGATGATTGTCTCAAAGCTTTCAACTACCTGAAGGATCAGCTTGTACATGTACCGATCATGGTTGCCCCCGATTGGAGTCTTCCATTTGAAATCATGTGCGACGCCAGTGATTTTGCTGTTGTAGCTGTACTGGGACAGCGTAAGGAGAAACACTTTCAACCAATATACTACGCCAGCAAAACGCTCACGGATGCTCAAGAAAACTACATCACTACAGAAAAGGAGCTGCTTGCGGTAGTTTTTACTTTTGATAAATTTCGTTCTTATCTAATCTTGTCCAAAACTATTGTCTATACAGATCACTCCGCTTTGAAATACCTTTTCAAGAAGCAAGATGCTAAACCGCGCCTTCTACGATGGATTCTACTCCTACAAGAATTTGATATTGGGATTAAAGATAAGAAAGGAGCAGAAAACGTCGCGGCCGATCATCTTAGCCGATTGGAAAATCCATCAATGGAGAAGTTGCATGAAAACGATATTCAAGATCAGTTCCCCGAAGAACAACTCATGACTATAGGAGGCTACCAACAAGGATCACAGTTCACACACAACCCTTGGTATGCCGACTTCGCCAATTATCTGGTAGGAAACATCGTACCAAAAGGAATACCAACCTCTCAGAAACGAAAATTCTTCCGAGATGTCAAGAACTATTATTGGAATGATCCTTATCTCTTTAAGGTTTGTCCCGATCAACTTATTCGAAGATGCGTCAATGGGAAGGAGGCAGAACTAATTCTACACCAAAGCCACCACGGACCTACTGGAGGACACCATGGCAACAAAATGACTGCACGAAAGGTTACGATGCCGGCTTTTATTGGCCAACCATATTCCGAGATGCTTGCGACCTGGTAAAGCGCTGTGATATTTGCCAAAGGCAAGGCAATATCTCAGCCCGAAACGAAATGCAACTTACTAATATCCAGGCCATGGAGATCTTTGATATCTGGGGATTAGATTTTATGGGACCATTCCCTAAATCTAACGGTAAAGAGTACATCTTAGTCGCAGTTGACTACGTCTCCAGGTGGGCCGAAGCTCAAGCTTTTCCGACCAACGATTCAAAAGTAGTAACCCAGTTCCTCAAAAAGCTGTTCAGTCGATTTGGAACTCCTAGAGCTATAATCAGTGACCGTGGCACGCATTTCTGCAATACTCAATTCATGCGAGTGCTGCAGCAGTATGGTGTTGTCACACCCCGCCAAACAGTAATTACAGTTAACAAGAGTAAATTGCGGAAGCTTAGTGACGTGGCGGGGGTGCGAGCAGTAATACACCCAACAGATACATACATACTCAGAGCATATGATTATCGCAGAACGAAATAGATTAAGATGCCATTAGTTAAAGTTTTACAAAAGATTACCACTTGAAAAGTGGTAACAGTAATAGTAGTATTTGAAATCAGTATTTCATAAAATACACAATATCAAAAGTAGATTTCGTAGGTATGACTGCAATAGTTGCAGTTATACAGAGGAAATCCAAGAGTCCCAAAAGTAGTGGCATCCTAACAAGTCCAGGGTAGTCCGTCCTGATAATGCATGCAGATCTTACTTACGCTGTTAATTCCCTAAAAAACATAGAGTAAATCGTCAACAAAATTGTTGAGTGAATTCACAAGTTTGTTTGTTATGTAGGAAACACAAGTTAATCATTTAAGAATAACATTTCCAAATAAGTGTTGTTTGTCAAGTAGTAAACACAAGTTATTAACAAATAACATTTCCCAAATTAGTTGTAGTTGTAATAGGAAACACATGTTATTTCAATCAAGAGATAACATTTCCTAATTCAGTCATTAGTAGGAAACACAGGTTAACCTAGATAAAGATTAACATTTCCAAATCAGTATACGTAGGAAATCACTTCCTAAACAATAGTTTTGTGGGAATATTTAGACGGTGATCCCTCGAAAGGTGAGCTAAACCTGTCGAGTAAGGTAACCATATCTAACCCTATAACCAAACCAACCCTAATCTGTTGTTGTTTGCCATGCTTGACAATTAAGTATACGCTCCCAAATCCGTAGGAGGGTCGTCACGGTGATAGTACTATCCGTATACTCAGTGGCTAGAGTCACCTAGCTAATGGTTATAGTCTGTAGCCATAAGGTCTTTTATGCACTACATCGTTCAGCCTAGATCTGTACCAAGATTCTTTGCCTAAATTCCCAAAATAGTTATGAAAACATTTCATAAACCATAGTTCAAATAGTTGTGTGAAATACCCTTTCACAAATAGTTCAAGTATGAAATACCCTTTCATAAACAGTTAAGCAAATAAGTACCGTATTTAATCAATCACAGCATGAAATCTCATTTCATCAATAGTTTACGTAAATACATCAAGTATTTAAACAGTTGTCGCATGCAATTATACATACGATTTCTATGTTTTCCACCCCGAGGTTTTAAAACATTAAAACATTTAAAAGGGGTTTGTGAACTCACTGTAGGTGCTCGGATGTGAATACTAGCGAGATATGATAGCGTAGCCCAAACGTAGTCAACCTATACACAATATTGTATTAACCATAAGTACATAGTTTACTTACGTTAATAGTTCGTTTGTTTGAAGAAATTATCAATTTCTGAAGTTTGTGTATGTCGTTGATAATTATTGTTGAAAATAATTAATATTTTCCCACGTTACGTTTGTTTGTTTAATCGTCCAAAAGGTGTAAGCATATATACATATATACTTATATAGTTGAATATATATATTCTCGTATATATATATTAATTGTTTTGTCATTTAGGTTTCCAAATCATTATTCTCATTTGTTCCGTATAATATACATCTCGTCCCAAATGTGTCGAGTTTTGTCTAAAGTTTGCATCATTTAGAACTAGCAAGATCAGTCTCTGGTTTGGGGTCTTGGATCCGCCGGATCAGGTAATGATCCGCCGGATCTTTGTCAGATTTTTGGTGATCCACCGGATCAAACCACAAAAGACCGGATCATTCGATTTATAAGGATCCGCCGGATCAGATAGTGATCCGCCGGATCACGTTCGATTTATAAGGATCCGCCGGATCAGATAGTGATCCGCCGGATCGCGCGTGTCATTTACTCGTATATCGTACTCGTTCACAAGACTTGTTCGTGCATGTTCGTAGTTAGGATCCGCCGGATCACCCGATGATCCGCCGGATCGTGAGTGTCTTTTACTCTTTCACGGTTTTGATCAACGACTAAGGTGCACGAGCGTTTAAGCGTGATCCGCCGGATCAACCATTGATCCGCCGGATCAGTGTAGTTTCCAGGAAAGGATCCGCCAGATCCAAATGTGATCCGCCGGATCTCGAGTGTTTACTTGCGTTTTGTTCATCATTTTCAAAGGTGATCCGCCGGATCCACCTAGGATCCGCCGGATCCTGCGTGTTTCACAGAGTCTGTTCGTGCAGAGTGTATATGAACTCGAATGTTTTTGGTTTCAAATCCTTTACACAACAATTCCAAGTGTTTATAACAATGTTATATGTCGTTTTATCGACTTATTACCACATCTTAACAAGTTTTCATGTGTCGATTTTTGATGTATAGTTTTGGTTTCATAAACCCATTTCAATAACAAATCATCAATCCTTCAAATTTAGATGTTTTATGTTTAGATTATAATGTATAAACATGTTGCATATCGAAATTTAAGCAAAGAAATCAATGATTTGAGGTTTTCTTACAAAGATGAAAATGATGAAGATGATGAACGAGTGATGATGATGATATAGTCACTGGTTTTTGCTCCACTTCCACTTCCTGCTGCTGCTACTCTTCCGATCTTGTTAAAACTTAGCGAGGAAGAAATGGAATTTGATGAAAAATGATTTTGTGTGTGTGTCGTATGATCTCAGAGAGAAAGAGAGGGAGTATGTGTAACACCCCCAAATTCGTTGAGCGGAAGCGTTTAGTTTAAGTACTGGGGTGTCACAATAATAAAGCATGCATACGTATCAGAGCTTATGATTACAACAGAACATAATATATTAAGATGCCAAAAGTATTAATTACAAAGTTACGATTCATCAAATCGTATAAGTTAAAAGTAATAAGTATACCAAAAGTGGATTTCTAGAATATGACAAAACAGTTTCAGTTATACTAGAGAAATCCATATGTTTTTCCAAAAAGTTGGCATCCTAAAGCTTCAAGGGTCGCCTAATTCTCCATGTGTTGGCGATTCTTACATGCGCAGCTAATTCCCTGAAAAACATAGTAAAAGTCAACAACTAGGTTGAGTGAATCCACAGGTTTTATGTTGTATATTGTTGTTTCAAGTTTTGTAGTCACATTTGTTTGACCAAATACGTTCATAAATAGTAATTGCCATAATAGTCGTGTAATGTTTAGTGGAACGTCATCCAAAGTATAAGTTTAGTGGGTTATTCGCCCAAGAGTTTCGGTTTATGTGGGATGTTGCCCAAAATAGTTGTGTTGGGACGTTACCCAAAATCATATGTTTGAAAACGTGTTGCTGGTCGTTCCCCAGTAGTTTTAAAGTTTGAGTCGGTCGTTCTCCGACTAGTTACCAAATGTACCGGTCGTTCTCCGGTAAGATACCAAGTTTGCACCGGTCGTTCTCCGGTGAGATACATTGTTAGTACCGGTCGTTCTCCGGTAAGATGCACTGTTAGTACCGGTCGTTCTCCGGTAAGATACCAAGTTTGCACCGGTCGTTCTCCGGTGAGATACATTGTTAGTACCGGTCGTTCTCCGGTAAGATGCACTGTTAGTACCGGTCGTTCTCCGGTAAGATACCAAGTTAGTGTCGGTCGTTCTCCGACAAGTTTCCAATATGTACCGGTCGTTCTCCGGTAAGATACAGAATTTGTTTCACATAGTAATAATAGTTTTTGTTGTTTGGAATACCATGTCGTACGGACAGTTGTAGTAATTGTCCGCAGTTATAAGCAGTTTGTATAAGTGTGCCAAAGGCAGTTTTGTGATAGTTTGTATAGCAGTTTAACAGTTCAAGTACTCTAATTGTTCGAGTAAGCAGTATGATAAATAATCATATAGTAAAAAGCAGTTATGGCAATCAGTAAATCAGTAAAGCAGTTGACTATGTTTTCCACCCCAAAAGTAATTACAAACAGTAAAAGTAGGGGTTGTGAACTCACCTGTTGAGTTAAGTAGTTGTGCGAGTGCTAGCAAACCTAAGCCCAAGTACAGTCCGAGATCTCCTAACGTCCTAAACGTATGAGATTTGTAAGTATGTGGATGTCTATGTTAATCATCCATGCTAGTGTTTGTACAACCAAGTTATATTCAAAGTGTTTGTTAAACGTTTACGTTTATATTTCGTTGTTTGTGAAAATGCATACGACTCGTTGGTGATAGTTTGAAATCATAACTTCATTAAAATAGCGTGTTTGTAATGTTTGTAAAGTTCACATATAGCATTGTATGTAAGTATTCGTTATCGATTAAGCTCGACACTTAGTGTAAAAATAGTTTGTGAAGTTTCTGTTTTCTGCGACACAGTATGCGACACTAATGTGGTTATGCGACACAATGATTGTGTCGCATAAGGGTGCGACACAAGGGATATGCGACACAAGGGTTGTGTCGCATAGGCGATCGATGCTAATTCAATAGCGACACTAGGTACGACATAATGTGATTTATACGACACAACATGCGACACAATGGTTGTGTCGCATGGATGGTTTATGCGACACAATATGCGACATAGTCGTTGTGTCGCAAAGATGAACACCCAGACAGAACCCAGCGGCTGTCGCGATTTTCCGACCAAAAACCCGATTTTTACCCGTTTTCCGGCCATAAAACCTTGATTTCTTCCATTATATAGTTAAAACAAAGTTGTAGGTTCAATATTACACCCATATAACACATAAAAACGAATGAATCTAAGTTTTTAGAAAATTCTTACAATTGCGAATCGGGACCAAATGAGGAAGAAGATGATGATACGGTTTTTGTTAATGTTGTTCCTTAGCTCGAGAGGATTCCGAAAATGTAACTTTTGTTGATTGATTTGCGAATCCGAATTTTTGGTGTGGGTTTGGTTGAGAGAATAAGTGTGTGTTTTTGGTGAGGTTGAAATGAAAAATGAAAGGAAGAATGGAGATGGGAGGTGGTTTTGTCCCACTTTTCATCTCCTGTGTTTTTGTCCCATGTTTGTTTACCCGATCGTTAAATGTTATTTTACTTTAACTATTATGTTTTTAATTACATTTTTCATTATTTTTAATTAGGATCTTTTTATGAAACCAAATTAATAAATTTTATAAATTTAAAACTTTGCTTTATTTTAATTATAAAAGTTGACGTTTTGCGTTATAAATTGATATGTAAATATTATCGACATAATATCTAATTGTTCAAGACGTTATTTAATAATTTCGTTTTATTAAATAATTTTGTTTACCAAGAGTCGTACATTTTTGTCGCGTCTGTTTTCAGATTGTTCAGTACGTAATTACAACTAATTACGAATACGTAATACTACGCGTATTATCTAGTTGGGCTATGCTAGACTTACCTCTAAATTGTGTTGTGAATTCACTCAAGTAGGGAATTAGCCTAATAATGCAAGTGATTAAAGTAATTAATCGCGTTTAAATTTGCGGGGTGTTACAGTATGGTTTTAAAATCAATCTGTCTCCTGCATTATTGATGTTAGGTGCCATTTTTGGTACCTCAATTTCGAGTACGGGTATAATTATAGCAATATACAATTTAACATTTTATATTTTTATTTTGTAGATGCTCTCTTGGTTCGTAATACATTTTCAGAATAATGAGATTATCATTATTTTTAGTTGTTGTACATTTTTGTACATTTTACTGCGCGCGTCCAATTGAGCGCCAGATTTCAGTTGAATTTCGAATTCATATTTTGAGGTAATGTTCTAAATACTTTAAAACGTACTAGAAAAATAACACTTTTCAGATTTTGGCCTTTTAGGTACGTTTTAGAATTGTTTCTGTTCGTTATATAATACGTTTTGTGTTAAACGTATAAGTGAACTATTTTATCTATATGTTATAGATATATAAATACTCGTAATTAATAATCGAATTATTAATTATTTCATGTTACCAAATCTGGTTAATTATTTTTGTCGGCTTCGTTCCGATACGTTCGTACGTAATTTATAAATAACTACGTATCATGTATGTGACAACCGTCAATTTATGACTATAGTTTAGTGCCTAATCAAGGGTAATACATGTAATTAGTTCTGTGTTAGGCTAATTAATGTATCAATTATTATATATATATATTGTTGAATATATATCTACAATTATGCGATTTGTTTAAATCGTACGAGTTTCAAATCGAATGAATTTCGATACAATAAATACGGACGTTGGTGAACAATTGATTTAAGTAATACAAGGATTTTAATAGTGTTTTTGTACTTAAAAATATTATGTCAATAATATTTTGTATCCAAGTTTTATCACACAATTTATATAAACGCGAATAAAACGTAATTACACAAACAAAACGAGACAATTCACCATTTATAATGTAATTATTAAATGTCTAGTCAAAGACTTTAACAAAAATACTGAGTAATTATTCATATTTTAAAACGTATATTAAAACAAAGAAAACAAATATTTAACGTTTAAACGACGGAGTAAACGAACACCGCACGGAGCGCAGTGCGCGGACTGAAAATGGGAGGTGATCCCTTAACCACCTCCCCACCACTTCTTTTTCTTTCATTTCTCTTTTCCTCTCTCTCTCTCCTCTCAAATTTCTCTCAAGTTTCATCACCACAAAACCACACAAAATCAACAAATAAACACGCTAAACGACCTCGGATCTTCAAGCCCTTTTGGAATAAAACGTTCACCACTTCACGATCTACACTTTCACGTTTCCGGAATTTCATTTCGGCGATTTGTAAGTTTCCGACACAACTCCGAAAACTCTCGTTTTTAAGTTTTATAACTTTCTAGTTGTTTGTATAACCTTGTAATGTCCTAAAATGGGTTGGGTAAAAATATTATGCCGATCGATGGCCGGAAAATGCGTTTTTGAGGTTGAAACTCCGATCAGACCCCGTGCGTCGCATTTGGCCTGGAGTAAATGCGACGCAGCGACCTACGTCGCACTATATCCCCAACGTCGCATATAGCGACGCAGCGACCTACGTCGCACTATATCCCCAACGTCGCATATAGCGACGCAGCGACCTACGTCGCACTATATCCCCAACGTCGCATATAGCGACGCAGCGACCTACGTCGCACTATATCCCCAACGTCGCATATAGCAACGCAGCCTATTACGTCGCATTGACTTGCGAACGTCGCACATAGCGACGCAGACCTTAACGTCGCAAACCGAACCTACGTCGCATAAGCGACGTAGCACCCTACGTCGCTATTGATTTAGCATTGTTGACTTTAGCGACGCAACCCTTTTGGTCGCAAAACTCTTACGTCGCAGCCTACGTCGCAGGCTACGTCGCACAAAACAGAATCTTCAAAACTTAAAATTTTCAAAGTCAAATTTTACTGTAGCAATTCACTGTAGCGACAATATAATAACATTTTAGAACTATCGATACAACCGTCACCAACGGGCAGTACACACTTTCAAATACACAATTAAATCAACTAAGTCGTTGAAACTTAGATAATTCAATCAAACAAGTCGTCGTAACTTGTACCAACTTATTCAAACAAGTCGTAGTAACTTGTAACAAAACAATCAACCAAATCGGGGTAATTTGGACATTAAGTTAGACAAACAATTCCAGTGGTAGTCTTTCGAGATACCACTACAATTAATGATAATTTAAGTGTCGTGGACACATTCAGGTTTCAAGCCTTTGGACACCAACACACTGATAATTACTTCAAGTTTAATTGCTTAACATTTCAAGACTCAGGTGAGTTTCATAGCCCCATTTTCACTGCTTTACAACTAGGGGTGTGATATTACTACTCGATTTTGTTTTACAAGTAGAACGCAAGTGCCAAACTTCAAATACTACATGAGTTTCAAGCTAATCAATTTAAAGTCCTCCATAAGCATAGTCTCTAATATTTTAGCGTGAATGTTAGTATATGATATCATATGGGATTGACAATCCTCATCCGGGTTAGCACGCACTAACCGGTCAAACGGATGTATTAGCATTTGGGAAGACGAGTGTTGATTAGGCACTCGTAGGAGGCATTTCAAGTTAGGTTTCCTTAATTGGGCCTGACAAATCAAGTTAAGCTCAGACTATGTGCTCATGGACAGTATAACTTTTATCTTGCTTAATTGCATTTTAAATTCAATATAAATCTTGCGGTTCTTACAACTATACATTGACATACAAACCTGTGAGCTCACCAGCGTTTTCGCTGACCCATTTTAGTATTTATCACAGGTACCCAGCAGTAGTTTGGCTGCACAAGCAGGAATTATTAGCTCGAGTCAGCATACATACAACTAGAGATTGGACTGCATTATTATATTTTGTAAAAGTAATTATGCTATGTAATCTCTCAATTTCAGGAACCGAGCTAATGTAACTATATTTTGATGTAAACATTTACTTTATTTATACAAGTTTAAAACGACGCATATAGTGGTCGTTCATTATATCTTATGTGCTTTGTATATTGATTAGTGACACCCAAATCAAGCTTCCGCAAATCATTAAATTTGGGGGTGTCACAGATTGGTATCAGAGCCTAAGGTTATAGTGAACTAGGTTGCATTTAGTGGACCTAGACTATGACCGTTAGGCAGTATTCCTTATTAGTTATGACTAGTTCAGGGATTACATCATACGACTTTAATTTAACATAACCTGATCAACTATGTACAATTAGAGAAAGATGATGTGAAATCTGAAAGAGTTATGTTGAACAGGAATGCATTAGTTGACTCTGACCTCGAGAGAAACGGGACTCAAAACACGTCTGTGCTAGACACTCAATAGGTTATTATGTGATATACATATATACTTACATAAGTAGACCTCATTACCACTTTAGGCTATATTATTATATGAATATAGGCCTCTTTCTCTCTAACGCTTTGTCTCGAAATGACAAACACACCACTAGTTCATCATACTCGGACTAGCATCTTATTTCATTTCCTTGTTCTTTCTTACTCAGCATCATGCCTCCTCGTCGTCAAATTACCCTTAGCGAAGCTGAGATCGCGGGAATAATTGCCCGCAGTGTGACCGAAGCCTTGGCTACCCGAACACCACCCGGTAGCGAGGACACAGCAACCAATACTCCACCACCCAAACCCTGCTCCTATAAGGACTTTCTTAGCTGTAAACCGCTATACTTCAAGGGCACGGAAGGTGCCATTGGCTTAATTCGTTGGATTGAGCGCATGGAATCTGTTTTCAGTCTCTGCGATTGCACTGAGAACAACAAGGTCAAATTCGCTGCTTACACCTTTCAGGAAGGTGCACTCACGTGGTGGAAAACCCACGCAAACTCTGTAGGCCTTGAGGTTGCAAATCGACTTCCTTGGGCCGAACTGAAAAAGAAGCTGACAGAAAAGTACTCTCCTGAAGAGGAATTGCACAGGCTGGAAGAAGAATTCTGACATCTGGAGGTGCAGGGAAATGATGTTGCTGATTATACCACTAAATTTCAGCAGTTTGTTTTATTATGCCCGGGTTTAGTCGAACCAGAAAGTAAGGGCATTAAGAAATACATTCGTGGACTCCCCGAGAACATCCAGGGCAACGTCGCCTCATCCAAACCAACTACTACTGAGAGTGCCATTCGATTGGCCCACGAACTCATGGCTCTAGTTGTCAGCCGTGAGACCTCCAACACCTCATCCTCTAACAACAACAAACGCAAATCCACTGAACACCACCACCACCCAAACAAGAAAAACAACACCATCCAAGTCTACAACACCAACTCTGAATCCAACCGCAGCTACACCGGGGACAGACCTTATTGTCCCAAGTGCAACTACCACCACTTTGGTCAGTGCAACCCCCCTTGCAACAACTGCAGGAGGTACGGGCATTTGAATAAGGATTGCCGAGCCCCCAAATCCAACAACAACCCTTCTGACAAAAATACCCGACAACCTAAGTCTTGCTATGAATGTGGAAACCCAGGACACTTCAGGGATTCTTGCCCAAAATTGAAGAATAAGGGCAACAACAACAACAACCACCGCAACAACAACACCAAAAGTAGCGCCTTCGTGATCAACTTAGGGGACGCCCGTCAGGACCCGAATGTGGTCACGGGTATGTTCCTCAACAATTTAACTGCTTCCATACTGTTTGATACTGGTGCCGATAGGAGTTTTATTTCCGATGAATTTTGCCCTCTACTTGACATTACACCTGTTACTTTAGACGTTAAGTACACCGTAGAGTTAGCAAATGGCAAATTGATAGAAACCGATAGTGTGATACCTAATTGCACCTTAAATCTAGCCGACGAAACCTTCTCCATAGATCTTATGCCTGTTGAGATAGGAAGTTTCGATGTCATCGTAGGCATGGACTGGTTATCCAAACATCGCGCCGAAATCATCTGCTATGACAAAATTGTTCGCATACCTCTCACTGTCGGTAGAACCCTAGTCATACAGGGGGAGACCGGAGGGACGAGGCTTAACATCATATCTTGTCTTAAGACCCGAAAATTTCTGAGAAAGGGTTATCCAGCAATCCTCGCGCACATCATGGAGAAAAAGTCGAAGGAGAAGCGACTTGAGGATGTTCCAATTGTTCGAGACTTTCCAGAAGTCTTTCCTGAGGAACTGCCTGGTCTACCACCACCAAGACAGGTTGAGTTCTCAATCGATCTTGTACCGGGTGCTGCGCCTGTGGCCCGAGCACCATACCGTTTAGCTCCATCCGAACTTCAGGAGCTGTCCACCCAGTTACAGGAACTCCTGGAACGAGGGTTTATCAGGCCGAGTTCTTCACCTTGGGGAGCTCCGGTCCTATTTGTTAAGAAGAAAGATGGTTCTTTTCGAATGTGTATCGACTATCGAGAGTTGAACAAGTTAACTGTCAAGAACCGGTATCCACTTCCTCGAATCGATGATTTGTTCGACCAACTTCAAGGGTCGAGTTGTTATTCAAAGATTGATCTCCGATCCGGTTATCACCAATTGCGTGTTCGCGATGCCGATATTCCAAAAACCGCTTTCAGAACTCGTTACGGGCATTACGAATTCCAAGTGATGCCATTCGGCCAAACCAATGCACCGGCTGTATTCATGGACCTTATGAATCGGGTGTGTAAACCTTACCTTGATAAGTTTGTCATTGTCTTCATCGATGACATCCTCATATATTCACGAAGCCAAGAAGAACACGCGCAACACCTCAAAACCATCCTTGAACTACTTAAACACGAGGAGCTCTATGCCAAGTTCTCTAAGTGTGAGTTCTGGATCAAAACCGTTCAATTCCTTGGTCACGTGATTGACAGTCAGGGGATTCACGTCGACCCGTCAAAAATCGAGGCTATCAAAGACTGGCAATCGCCAACCACTCCGACCGAAGTACGGCAGTTTCTAGGACTGGCCGGATACTATCGACGATTCATTGAAAATTTCTCCAAGATAGCCATACCACTTACGACTCTGACCCAGAAAGATAAAAAGTTTGACTGGACTGATAAACAAGAATCGGCATTCCGACTCTTAAAACAAAAGCTTTGCAGTGCTCCTATCCTCTCATTACCCGAAGGCACCGATGACTTCGTGGTATACTGCGATGCTTCACATCAAGGGCTCGGTTGTGTGCTTATGCAACGAGACAAAGTCATAGCTTATGCTTCCCGACAGCTCAAGATTCATGAAAAGAATTACACCACCCACGACCTCGAGCTAGGAGCTGTCGTTTTTGCCCTTAAAATCTGGAGACATTACCTTTACGGTACCAGATGTACAATCTTTACCGACCATAAAAGCCTTCAACACATATTCGATCAGAAGGATCTCAACATGAGGCAACGTCGATGGGTCGAGTTACTTACCGATTACGACTGCGAACTCAAATATCATCCAGGCAAAGCAAATGTTGTTGCTGACGCCCTCAGTCGAAAAGAGCGAGTGAAACCACTTCGGGTTCGAGCCCTCAGTATGACCATTCACAACAATTTAAACATTCAAATCCTCACTGCTCAACTCGAAGCCTTAAAACCCGAAAATGTCAAAGATGAAGCCTTGCGGGGCATGGATAAACAATTCGAAATCAGACCTAACGGGATTAGGTATTTCTCAAACCGAATCTGGTTGCCTAAATTTGGGAACCTACGAGACTTGGTGATGGATGAAGCTCACAAGTCCAAATATTCTATCCATCCGGGATCCGATAAGATGTACCACGGTATCAAGGACTTCTACTGGTGGCCGAACATGAAAGCTGAAATCGCCACCTATGTCAGCAAGTGCCTTTCTTGCTCCAAAGTCAAAATCGAATATCAAAAACCTTCTGGTTTACTTCAACAACCCAGTCTTCCTGAATGGAAATGGGAACAAATTGCCATGGACTTCATAACCAAACTACCCAAATCCTCAAGCGGTTGCGATTCCATTTGGGTGATCGTGGAGCGTCTCACAAAATCTGCTCACTTCCTGGCAATCAAGGAATCCGACAAAATGGAACGCCTCACCAACATTTATCTGAAGGAAATCGTGACCAAACACGGTGTTCCAATCTCAATTATCTCCGATAGAGATAGTCGTTTCACTTCACAATTTTGGCAATCACTTCAAAAATCCCTAGGTACTCGACTTGATATGAGTACCGCATACCATCCTCAAACAGACGGTCAAAGCGAACGAACCATTCAAACACTTGAAGACATGCTACGGGTCTGCGTAGTAGACTTCGGTGTGAACCGGGAAAAACATCTACCATTGTGCGAGTTCTCGTACAACAACAGTTATCATACCAGCATCAAAGCTGCACCCTTCGAGGCACTGTACGGTCGTAAGTGCCGGTCACCTATATGTTGGACTGAGGTTGGGGATAGCCAACTCACAGGTCCGGAAATCATACACGAGACAACCGAGAGAATCGTAGAAATTCAAAACAAACTCAAAGCCACGCGTGATCGTCAGAAAAGTTATGCTGACGTGAGGCGCAAACCACTCGAGTTCCAAGTTGGGGATCGAGTACTACTCAAAGTATCGCCTTGGAAAGGCGTAATCCGATTTGGTAAACGAGGGAAGTTAAATCCCAGATACATTAGACCATTCGAGATCCTCGAAAGAATTGGTCCAGTGGCTTATCGATTGCAGCTGCCATCTGAACTCAGCAGCGTGCATCCCACATTTCATGTTTCAAATCTGAAGAAGTGTCTGTCTGATGAGACACTTATCATTCCACTCGATGAAATTCGAGTTGACGAAAAACTTCACTTTGTTGAGGAACCCGCTGAAATCATGGACCGTGAGGTCAAACAACTTAAACAAAGTCGTATTCCTATCGTCAAGGTTAGGTGGAATTCGCGGCGCGGTCCGGAATTCACCTGGGAACGGGAGGACCAAATGCGACTCAAGTATCCTCAACTC
Organism: Helichrysum umbraculigerum; assembly: GCA_949592205.1. Lineage (NCBI taxonomy): Eukaryota > Viridiplantae > Streptophyta > Magnoliopsida > Asterales > Asteraceae > Helichrysum > Helichrysum umbraculigerum. The sequence continues at coordinate 4,694,049 of CATIUR010000008.1, read as the reverse complement.
TTCACTGATTCAACGTCAAACACGACTTCAACATAAATTTCGGGACGAAATTCTTCTAACAGGGGGAGAATGTGACAACCGTCAATTTAGGACTATAGTTTAGTGCCTAATCAAGGGTAATACATGTAATTAGTTCTGTGTTAGGCTAATTAATGTATCAATTATTATATATATATATTGTTGAATATATATCTACAATTATGCGATTTGTTTAAATCGTACGAGTTTCAAATCGAATGAATTTCGATACAATAAATACGGACGTTGGTGAACAATTGATTTAAGTAATACAAGGATTTTAATAGTGTTTTTGTACTTAAAAATATTATGTCAATAATATTTTGTATCCAAGTTTTATCACACAATTTATATAAACGCGAATAAAACGTAATTACACAAACAAAACGAGACAATTCACCATTTATAATGTAATTATTAAATGTCTAGTAAAGACTTTAACAAAAATACTGAGTAATAATTCATATTTTAAAACGTATATTAAAACAAAAAAAACAAATATTTAACGTTTAAACGACGGAGTAAACGAACACCGCACGGAGCGCAGTGCGCGGACTGAAAATGGGAGGTGATCCCTTAACCACCTCCCCACCACTTCTTTTTCTTTCATTTCTCTTTTCCTCTCTCTCTCTCCTCTCAAATTTCTCTCAAGTTTCATCACCACAAAACCACACAAAATCAACAAATAAACACGCTAAACGACCTCGGATCTTCAAGCCCTTTTGGAATAAAACGTTCACCACTTCACGATCTACACTTTCACGTTTCCGGAATTTCATTTCGGCGATTTGTAAGTTTCCGACACAACTCCGAAAACTCTCGTTTTTAAGTTTTATAACTTTCTAGTTGTTTGTATAACCTTGTAATGTCCTAAAATGGGTTGGGTAAAAATATTATGCCGATCGATGGCCGGAAAATGCGTTTTTGAGGTTGAAACTCCGATCAGACCCCGTACGTCGCATTTGGCCTGGAGCAAATGCGACGCAGCGACCTACGTCGCACTATATCCCCAACGTCGCATATAGCGACGCAGCGACCTACGTCGCACTATATCTCCAACGTCGCATATAGCGACGCAGCGACCTACGTCGCACTATATCCCCAACGTCGCATATAGCGACGCAGCCTATTACGTCGCATTGACTTGCGAACGTCGCACATAGCGACGCAGACCTTAACGTCGCAAACCGAACCTACGTCGCATAAGCGACGTAGCACCCTACGTCGCTATTGACTTAGCACTGTTGACTTTAGCGACGCAACCCTTTTCGTCGCAAAACTCTTACGTCGCAGGCTACGTCGCGGGCTACGTCGCACAAAACAGAATCTTCAAAACTTAAAATTTTCAAAGTCAAATTTTACTGTAGCAATTCACTGTAGCAACAATATAATAACATTTTAGAACTATCGATACAACCGTCACCAACGGGCCGTACACACTTTCAAATACACAATTAAATCAACTAAGTCGTTGAAACTTAGATAATTCAATCAAACAAGTCGTCGTAACTTGTACCAATTTATTCAAACAAGTCGTAGTAACTTGTAACAAAACAATCAACCAAATCGGGGTAATTTGGACATTAAGTTAGACAAACAATTCCAGTGGTAGTCTTTCGAGATACCACTACAATTAATGACAATTTAAGTGTCGTGGACACATTCAGGTTTCAAGCCTTTGGACACCAACACACTGATAATTACTTCAAGTTTAATTGCTTAACATTTCAAGACTCGGGTGAGTTTCATAGCCCCATTTTCACTGCTTTACAACTAGGGGTGTGATATTACTACTCGATTTTGTTTTACAAGTAGAACGCAAGTGCCAAACTTCAAATACTACATGAGTTTCAAGCTAATCAATTTAAAGTCCTCCATAAGCATAGTCTCTAATATTTTAGCGTGAATGTTAGTATATGATATCATATGGGATTGACAATCCTCATCCGGGTTAGCACGCACTAACCGGTCAAACGGATGTATTAGCATTTGGGAAGACGAGTGTTGATTAGGCACTCGTAGGAGGCATTTCAAGTTAGGTTTCCTTAATTGGGCCTGACAAATCAAGTTAAGCTCAGACTATGTGCTCATGGACAGTATAACTTTTATCTTGCTTAATTGCATTTTAAATTCAATATAAATCTTGCGGTTCTTACAACTATACATTGACATACAAACCTGTGAGCTCACCAGCGTTTTCGCTGACCCATTTTAGTATTTATCACAGGTACCCAGCAGTAGTTTGGCTGCACAAGCAGGAATTATTAGCTCGAGTCAGCATACATACAACTAGAGATTGGACTGCATTATTATATTTTGTAAAAGTAATTATGCTATGTAATCTCTCAATTTCAGGAACCGAGCTAATGTAACTATATTTTGATGTAAACATTTACTTTATTTATACAAGTTTAAAACGACGCATATAGTGGTCGTTCATTATATCTTATGTGCTTTGTATATTGATTAGTGACACCCAAATCAAGCTTCCGCAAATCATTAAATTTGGGGGTGTCACAATGTAATAATTTTTGTATTATTGTTTTGGGCTCGCAAGACTGACATCACATCATAAGTTTAGTTTAAAACAATCGCAGGGAATTAGCGTAAGAAATGCATGTAATTAGGTATCATTATATACCTAATTTGGAGGAGTGTCACATTCTCCCCCCGTTAGTGAAATCTCGTCCCGAGATTTAAGTTGAGCTGTGAGTCTCGGTCACGCTCTCAAATAGATTGGGGTATTTCTTTCGTATTTCATCCTCTCGTTCCCAGGTAAACTCTGGGCCATGTTTCGAGTTTCAACGAACTTTAACCAGTTTGATTCGTTTGTGTCGAAGTTTCTGCGTTTTGGAATCCATAACTTCAACAGGTTCCTCCACAAAGTTGAGTTTTGAGTCAATGAAGACTTCATCAGGAGGAATGATAAGCGTTTCATCAGAAAGACACTTTTTGAGGTTGCTAACGTGGAAAGTATCGTGTATGCTACAAAGCTCTTGCGGTAGTTTGAGCTTGTAAGCGACAGGACCAACCCTAGCAAGGATTTCAAATGGTCCGATGTATCGTGGGTTCAGCTTTCTGCGTTTGCCAAATCGTGCTACTCCTTTCCAGGGAGATACTTTGAGTAGGACTTTGTCTCCTACTTGAAACTCAAGAGGTTTACGGCGGTTATCAGCGTAACTCTTTTGTCGATCTCGTGCCGTTTTCAGTCGGCTCAATACTTGAGTTATTTTGTCAGTGGTTTCCTGGACAAGTTCGGGTCCAGATAGTTGTCTGTCGTCCAACTCTGCCCAACAGAGTGGTGATCGGCACTTGCGTCCATATAACGCCTCAAATGGTGCCATCTGTATACTCGTGTGATAACTGTTGTTATACGAAAATTCAGCTAGAGGTAGATGGGTATCCCAGTTACCTCCAAAGTCTATCACACATGCTCGCAACAAGTCTTCGAGCGTCTGTATTGTTCGCTCACTTTGGCCGTCAGTCTGCGGGTGGTAGGCAGTACTCATATCGAGTCGAGTACCCAATGCCTGTTGTAATGTTTGCCAAAAGCGAGAAGTGAATCGTGCATCTCTATCAGAGATGATGGATAGGGGCACACCATGCCGAGAAACAATCTCTTTAATATAGATTTTAGCTAGTTTCTCCATTCCATCTGTTTCCTTAATAGCGAGGAAGTGGGCTGATTTAGTCAATCGATCGACAATCACCCATATGGCATTTGCTCCAGATGCCGTTCTAGGTAACTTCGTAATGAAGTCCATGGTTATTTGCTCCCATTTCCGTTTGGGCAACTCAGGCTGTTGCAAAAGCCCAGACGGCTTTTGGTATTCCACCTTTACCTTCGAGCAAGTTAAGCATTTGCTAACGTAGGTGGCAATGTCACGTTTCATTCCAGGCCACCAGTAGAAACCTTTCAAGTCATGGTACATCTTGTCCGCACCAGGATGTATCGAGTAGTTGGACTTGTGTGCCTCGTCCAAAATCAGCTTGCGTAACTCATCTACGCATGGTACCGAAATTCGGTTCATGAAATACAACACTCCGTTGTCCTTTCTCTCGAGTTGTTTTTCCATCCCTTTCAAGGATTCATCCTTAAGGCGTTCGGAAGTGAAAGCAAGTTCTTGTGCCTTGCGAATTTGAGTAATGAGATTCGAGTGGACTGTCAATCCCAAGGCTCGAACTCTTCGGGGTTTGATTCGTTCCTTACGACTCAGGGCATCTGCTACCACGTTAGCTTTACCCGGGTGATACTTTATTTCACAGTCGTAATCGTTAAGTAATTCGACCCATCGTCGTTGTCTCATGTTAAGTTCTTTCTGGTCGAATATAGGTAGTGTCTCCAGATTTCAATGCAAAAACAACGGCTCCCAATTCCAAATCATGAGTCGTATAGTTTTTCTCATGCACTTTTAGTTGTCGTGATGCATAAGCAATGACCCTTTCGTTTTGCATCAGTACACAACCCAATCCCTGATGCGAAGCATCACAGTAAACAACAAAGTTATCTACTCCTTCAGGTAGGGATAGTATGGGTGCGATGCTCAGTTTCTGTTTCAATAGTTGGAATGCATTCTCTTGTTTCTCATTCCACTCAAATTTCTTGTCTTTTTGAGTTAATGTGGTAAGTGGCTGGGCTATCTTTGAAAAGTTTGCGATGAATCGCCTGTAATAGCCAGCTAGACCAAGAAATTGTCGTACTTCAGTTGGGGTTTTCGGTGCTTCCCAGTTGTTGATTGCCTCAGTTTTGGATGGGTCTACGTGAATTCCCTTGTCATTTATCACATGACCAAGGAATTGAACCTCTCGAATCCAAAATTCGCACTTAGAGAACTTTGCGTAAAGCTTCTCTTTTTGTAGTAACTCGAGGATAAGCTTCAAATGTTGCTCGTGATCCTCTTTCGATCGTGAGTATACCAAGATGTCGTCAATAAACACAATGACGAATTTATCCAGATAGGGTTTGCATACTCTATTCATCAAGTCCATGAATACTGCTGGTGCGTTAGTCAGTCCAAAAGGCATGACTAGGAACTCGTAGTGACCGTATCGAGTTCTAAACGCAGTTTTAGGTACATCTTCTTCTCGTACCTTAAGTTGATGGTAACCAGATCGTAGGTCAATTTTTGAATAATAACTTGACCCTTGCAGTTGATCAAACAGATCGTCAATGCGTGGTAACGGGTATCGGTTCATGATAGTTACCTTGTTCAGTTCTCGGTAGTCGATGCACATCCGCATAGATCCATCCTTTTTCTTGACAAATAGAACTGGAGCTCCCCAAGGTGAAAAGCTCGGACGGATGAATCCCAAATCTAGAAGTTCCTGCAGTTGTGTAGATAGCTCTTGCATTTCCGAGGGAGCTAGACGATAAGGTGCACGTGCGATAGGTGCGGCTCCTGGCACCAGGTCAATGTGAAACTCAACTTGTCGTGGGGGTGGCAACCCCGGCCACTCATCTGGAAACACTCCTGGATAGTCGCGTACAATGGGCACATCGTCTATACGTCGCTCGTCAGTTTTCTTTTCTATAACATGTGCCAGAAATGCTTGGTACCCCTTTCGGAGGTATTTACTGGCCTTCAAACATGAAATCATCTTTGTAACAGTTTTTCGTTTCTCACCTTGAATCAATAAAGTTTCTCCTGTCAGTAACGGTAAGCGAACCATTTTATCATGACATATGATCTCAGCGCGGTTCTTAGATAACCAATCCATACCGACTACAATGTCAAAACTTCCCAACTTAACCGGTAGTAAGTCTATTTCGAAGAGATGACCTTCTAACTCCAAGGTACATCCCGGTACTATTTCTCCTGATTCGATCAACTCACCATCGGCTAATTCTATGGTATACTTGTTTCCTAATTTACGGGATTCAAGTTCTAATAGTGGTCTAAACTCAGTAGACACAAAACTTAAATCAGCACCCGAATCAATTAACACAGAGGCATAGTGGTTGTTTACGAGAAACGTACCAGTGACGGTGTTTGGGTCCTGGCGTGCCTCTTGTGCCCCTATCACGAATGCCCTTCCTTGAGCCGGTTGATTGTTGATGTTGTTGGCTCGGTTGTTATTGTTGCGGTTTTGGTTGTTGTTGTTGAGCTTAGGGCATCGGTTACGGTAGTGTCCTTGCTCACCACATTCAAAACATCCCTGGTTTTGACGCTCAGTGTTTGCCCGTGGGGGAGGGTTAGTTTTGCAGTCTCGAGTTCTGTGTCCCCATGCCTTACAATTTCCACAATACCCACACCCACCTTCGTGGTGTCGGTTGCACTTATCACATTTGGGTTTGTTACCCAGGTATGGTTTCGATTCAGTAGTGGTGGCAACATATGCTTTCGCATTTCCGGAATGTTTCTTGTTTTGCTGACCCTGGCGATCAGTACCACTACCATCCACTTTCGCTTTGCACCACCAGAACTACTAACATCAGTACTGTTCGGTTCACTTTTTCCCGACACAGCTTTCTTAGTCAGATTTCCCATCCTGACTACCTCGTCGGTCAAACTTTGTGCTAGAGTAACAGCACTCCTGAAAGTGTCCGGTTTAGATGACGTCACCAGACTGCGGATTTGTGGTACTAGACCATATATGTAGCGCTCGATACGCTTATACTCGGGTGTCACCATATGTGGCACTAGACGTGCAAGCTCCTGAAACTTAGTGGTGTACCCAGTAATATCAGCACCAATCATGGTGATGTTCCACAACTCTGTTTCTATTTTCTGCATCTCACTGCGAGGGCAGAATTCCTCCAACATCAAATTCTTAAATGTTCCCCATGACATTGAATAAGCAGCTGGTCGACCAAGTGATTGGATCTGACTGTTCCACCAAGTGAGCGCTTTGTCAGCCAAAGTGCAAGTTGCATACTTCACCATACAGTCAGGTGATTAGTCACTAATGTCCAATACCGTTTCAGTTTTCTCTATCCAATGAATCATACCAATTGCACCCTCGGTGCCACGGAAAGAAATCGGCTTACAAGCCTGAAATGTTTTGTATGAACACCCTTGGCGAGCATTCACGGGTGTCTCAGTATTAGCAGGGGTAGATCCACTGTTGTTAACTCCAGGTTCGCGACTACGGCTTGCCTCATATTCAGCAATACCTTCAGCTATTCTTCGTGCGATCATTTGTTCGGTGGTTTCAGCGGGTGGTGGTGGAGGCGTAGTCGTTCTTTGACTTTTTCTAGTGACTCGTCGTTGGGGAGGCATGATTTAGCTCTGCGATGAATAAAATGCAGAGTGTTAATGTTGAGATAGTGAATGTGAATAGATCAAAGATTCACATTTGATAGAATGAATGACATGAAAAGATGATTGAACAGGGCTTTACAACACGTGCCTTACAACTTTGAAACACCCACATGTACCTAGCATAATATAATCACGTTGGCCAGGCGTCATTATATAATGTCCAATACATATTTCTTTTCATTGTCGTTTAGCACCGTTAATTTCAGAGGTTCTCAAGAATAATCAATCACCAAGATGCAATATGTTTCAGGGTTTACAAGAATTGATTACAAAGTTATCGATAAAGTATAGTTTTAATCACAAGTCGACAGTTGTAAGAGGAAATAATATGGTTGATAATAGGTATAACGAACACGCGATGTACACCAAACATACAATATATATTAAAAAGTCATAACGCTGTTACATTAGTTTAGTACAAAATGAGATGGGATTTCTAATATACCCATCATTGGTTAGCGTTATACAAAAGGTAATGGGTTTTCTATACATGAACCCATTCTACTAACAAAGTTCCATCCAACATACAGCTAGTACACACCTAGTACATACATACGTGTACATCAAAAGTAGTAGTATAATCTAGTGTAGGCACAAACCGCCATACACAGGCCTAACGGAACCATGGTAAATACATCCTAACCGCAACCATCACTGCTGCAGTCATCACACACACACTAGCTACAATCTCTGACACCCTAGCACGCCTTTCTAAAGCTGCAACGCGTGCACGGGTGGATGCTAGACTCTGCCAGTCTGTCTGACGGTGAGTCTCCACAAAATCCATCCTCTGATGGAGCATAGCCATATCCATGTCAGTGCGGGAGGCATCGCTCAGTAGCTTCATCACATCTCTGCTCCTGCTAGAGGATATCCTAAACATGGTGTGGACCACAGCCACAAGGGTAGGCACAGTGAGCTCCAGAGGCTCACCAGTGAGAGATGCAGATGGTGGTGAGTGGGAGGACTCTCCAATCTCAAAGGTCGAGGGAATACCCTCTAGTGATCTCCACTCTCTCAATACTCGAGGCATCCAGTCCAGATGAGAAGGTCGGAGCCTCTTCTGTGGCGGCTCGACAACTGGAACCTCAAGCTCAGTCACTGGCACCTTATCGCGCTGCGCGAGTGGTCCCCTGGGAAAATCTCGAAAACAGATCCTAGCTGTCATCCTAGGTACAGGCACACGAGAGGTTCTCGCAACAGGTGGTGTAGGGGTAGGAGTGACCACAGGTGCGGTCGGAGGTGGCACTAAGTAAGCATCACTAGTGTCAACAGACATGGCTCTCAAATGAACGGATGACTCATCCTCTACAGTGATCGCGGGACCCTCAAAAGTAGCCTCGGTCGGCTCTTCATCCGAAGCATAAACATGGTAAAGTGATTGACTAGACATACTGTGACAAAAGAAATTGGGTGTGGCGTGTCAGTCGTATGTTAGATGTATGCAAACGTAAGTATGTATGAATGCATGAATGTTCTAGCCAAGGCTATAGTCTAGGTCTCAAAGGTTTTCAGTCACCTAAAGACTTCTAGTTCGCTATAACCAATGGCTCTGATACCAAGTCTGTCACACCCCGCCAAACGGTAATTACAGTTAACAAGAGTAAATCGTGGATGCTTAGTGATGTGGCGGGGGTGCGAGCAGTAATACACCCAACAGATACATACATACTCAGAGCATATGGTTATCGTAGAACGAAATAGATTAAGATGCCATTAGTTAAAGTTTTACAAAAGATTACCACTTGAAAAGTGGTAACAGTAATAGTAGTATTTGAAATCAGTATTTCATAAAATACACAATATCAGAAGTAGATTTCATAGGTATGACTGCAATAGTTGCAGTTATACAGAGGAAATCCAAGAGTCCCAAAAGTAGTGGCATCCTAACAAGTCCAGGGTAGTCCGTCCTGATAATGTATGCAGATCTTACTTACGCTGTTAATTCCCTGAAAAACATAGAGTAAATCGTCAACAAAATTGTTGAGTGAATTCACAAGTTTGTTTGTTATGTAGGAAACACAAGTTAATCATTTAAGAATAACATTTCCAAATAAGTGTTGTTTGTCAAGTAGGAAACACAAGTTATTAACAAATAACATTTCCCAAATTAGTTGTAGTTGTAATAGGAAACACAGGTTATTTCAATCAAGAGATAACATTTCCTAATTCAGTCATTAGTAGGAAACACAGGTTAACCTAGATAAAGATTAACATTTCCAAATCAGTGTACGTAGGAAATCACTTCCTAAACAATAGTTTTGTGGGAATATTTAGACGGTGATCCCTCGAAAGGTGAGCTAAACCTGTCGAGTAAGGTAACCCGATCTAACCCTATAACCAAACCACAACCCTAATTTGTTGTTGTTTGCCATGCTGGACAATTAAGTATACGCTCCCAAATCCATAGGAGGGTCGTCACGGCGATAGTACTATCCGTATACTCAGTGGCTAGAGTCACCTAGCTAATGGTTATAGTCTGTAGCCATAAGGTCTTTTATGCACTACATCGTTCAGCCTAGATCTGTACCAAGATTCGTTGCCTAAATCCCCAAAATAGTTATGAAAACATTTCATAAACCATAGTTCAAATAGTTGTGTGAAATACCCTTTCACAAATAGTTCAAGTATGAAATACCCTTTCATAAACAGTTAAGCAAATACGTACCGTATTTAATCAATCACAGCATGAAATCTCATTTCATCAATAGTTTACGTAAATACATCAAGTATTTAAACAGTTGTCGCATGCAATTATACATACGATTTCTATGTTTTCCACCCCGAGGTTTTAAAACATTAAAACATTTAAAAGGGGTTTGTGAACTCACTGTAGGTGCTCGGATGTGAATACTAGCGAGATATGATAGCGTAGCCCAAACGTAGTCAACCTATACACAATATTGTATTAACCATAAGTACATAGTTTACTTACGTTAATAGTTCGTTTGTTTGAAGAAATTATCAATTTCTGAAGTTTGTATATGTCGTTGATAATTGTTGTTGAAAATAATTAATATTTTCCCACGTTACGTTTGTTTGTTTAATCGTCCAAAAGGTGTAAGCATATATACATATATACTTATATAGTTGAATATATATATTCTCGTATATATATATTAATTGTTTTGTCATTTAGGTTTCCAGATCATTATTCTCATTTGTTCCGTATAATATACATCTCGTCCCAAATGTGTCGAGTTTTGTCTAAAGTTTGCATCATTTAGAACTAGCAAGATCAGTCTCTGGTTTGGGGTCTTGGATCCGCCGGATCAGGTAATGATCCGCCGGATCTTTGTCAGATTTTTGGTGATCCACCGGATCAAACCACAAAAGACCGGATCATTCGATTTATAAGGATCCGCCGAATCAGATAGTGATCCGCCGGATCACGTTCGATTTATAAGTATCCGCCGGATCAGATAGTGATCCGCCGGATCGCGGGTGTCATTTACTCGTATATCGTACTCGTTCACAAGACTTGTTCGTGCGTGTTCGTAGTTAGGATCCGCCGGATCACCCGATGATCCGCCGGATCGTGAGTGTCTTTTACTCGTTCACGGTTTTGATCAACGACTAAGGTGCACGAGCGTTTAAGCGTGATCCGCCGGATCAACCGATGATCCGCCGGATCAGTGTAGTTTCCAGGAAAGGATCCGCCGGATCCAAATGTGATCCGCCGGATCTCGAGTGTTTACTTACGTTTTGTTCATCATTTTCAAAGGTGATCCGCCGGATCCACCTAGGATCCGCCGGATCCTGCGTGTTTCACAGAGTCTGTTCGTGCAGAGTGTATATGAACTCGAATGTTTTTGGTTTCAAATCCTTTACACAACAATTCCAAGTGTTTATAACAATGTTATATGTCGTTTTATCGACTTATTACCACATCTTAACAAGTTTTCATGTGTCGATTTTTGATTTATAGTTTTGGTTTCATAAACCCATTTCAAGAACAAATCATCAATCCTTCAAATTTAGATGTTTTATGTTTAGATTATAATGTATAAACATGTTGCATATCGAAATTTAAGCAAAGAAATCAATGATCTGAGGTTTTCTTACAAAGATGAAAATGATGAAGATGATGAACGAGTGATGATGATGATATAGTCACTGGTTTTTGCTCCACTTCCACTTCCTGCTGCTGCTACTCTTCTGATCTTGTTAAAACTTAGAGAGGAAGGAATGGAATTTGATGAAAAATGATTTTGTGTGTGTGTCGTATGATCTCAGAGAGAAAGAGAGGGAGTATGGTTTTAAAATCAATCTGTCTCCTGCATTATTGATGTTAGGTGCCATTTTTGGTACCTCAATTTCGAGTACGGGTATAATTATAGCAATATACAATTTAACATTTTATATTTTTATTTTGTAGATGCTCTCCTGGTTCGTAATACATTTTCAGAATAATGAGATTATCATTATTTTTAGTTGTTGTACATTTTTGTACATTTTACTGCGCGCGTCCAATTGAGCGCCAGATTTCAGTTGAATTTCGAATTCATATTTTGAGGTAATGTTCTAAATACTTTAAAACGTACTAGAAAAATAACACTTTTCAGATTTTGGCCTTTTAGGTACGTTTTAGAATTGTTTCTGTTCGTTATATAATACGTTTTATGTTAAACGTATAAGTGAACTATTTTATCTATATGTTATAGATATATAAATACTCGTAATTATTAATCGAATTATTAATTATTTCATGTTACCAAATCTGGTTAATTATTTTTGTCGGCTTCGTTCCGATATGTTCGTACGTAATTTATAAATAACTACGTATCATGTAATACTTTTTGTATTATTGTTTTGGGCTCGCTAGACTGACATCACATCATAAGTTTAGTTTAAAACAATCGCAGGGAATTAGCGTAAGAAATGCATGTAATTAGGTATCATTATATACCTAATTTGGAGGAGTGTCACAGGTGTCACTCACAAAACTTCGACAGCTTACCATCCACAAACAAATGGCCAAGCTGAAGCGACAAATTGGGCTTTGAAAAAGATATTGGAACGAACTGTCGGAAATCACGGGCATATGTGGGCCGAAAAATTAGACGATGCGTTGTGGGCATTCAGAACTGCCTACAAAACACCATTAGGAACCACACCGTATCGACTAGTCTACGGAAAGGCGTGTCACCTTCCAATTGAGTTGGAATATCGGGCGTACTGGGCATTAAAACACTGCAACTTGGAAATTTCAGCAGCTGGAGAACAACGGAGAATGCAATTGAATGAGTTAGCAGAACTAAGAGACCAAGCGTACGACAGTTCGCTGAACTTCAAGGAAAGAACTAAAAGGGTCCACGACGCTAAGTTAAAGCCCTCTAGGTTCAAACAAGGAGATAAAGTGCTGCTCTTCAATTCACGATTCAAGAAATTCTTCGGAAAACTCAAAAGTAGGTGGAGCGGACCATTCATAATCTCAAAGGTATTTTCCTATGGCGCAATCGAACTCGAGGCTCCAGAAGGTAATTTTAAGGTTAATGGTCATCGCTTAAAGCATTATGTTGAAGAATTTTCCATCAGGGAAGACGTCTTCATCTTTGAACATCCATGAGTCTTCAAGAAAGGTACAAAGAGTCAAGCTAGAGACTCGTAAAACAAGCGCTCTTGGGAGGCACCCCAAGCTTATCTTTACTTTTCGGTCAAAATTTTTACTTCTTAGTTTATTTTTGTTAAGTATGATTATCTCTAACGAAATTTCAGGATTTGCTACTTATCTGACTACAAACTTCAAATTTTTACAAAATCAGAGATAAGTTTTAAAAATGCAAATGCCCGAACTCTGATAACAGAAATCTTTATAAAACATCTTCGCACTGTCATCAGATTTCTGTGCATTTGTATTCATCATTTTATGCATTACCTGTTTATTTGTTTGTTTCAGGATGGATAGCTCCAGTGACACCAGAGAGATCATAGCTGAGATACCACCGAGACGTCGCAGAGATCGCAGACGAGGACGTAGAGCACGCAGGATCATGCCCACTATTAGCGAGGAGGACCTTACTGATGTCCCGATCACTCATGAGGAGCCATCCGCTGAGAGACCCCCATCACCTGTTCACCAGTCAGCTCCCATACCCACTCTTGAGTATGGGATTACACTAGCTGACCCGGTTGCAGCCTGGGCCCTCTTTCGGACACTCCACCTTCAACATGACATCATGTCCACCCTCTGTGTGCATGTAGGGCTTCCGAGGCCCTCTGACTGTCCATTCCATCTAGGTCCGGACCCAGGACCGTCTCGCCCGCCCTGGTCATTCTTCCATCCTGCTGGACCATTTGCTGCTGGACCTTCCACTACTCCACCTGCTGTTGTTGATCCTGCTATGTCATCAGGGAGTGCATCAGCAGAGCCTTCACTTACTGAGCAGTTGATGGCTGTGTTGGATGTCTTTAGCCCACCTCACGCTCATGCTTCTGCTGGCATTACTGAGCCGAGCATGGATACGATGGAAGAGCTTGCACCATCACCCACCTCAGTCCTTGCTGCTGCTATTGCTGCCTTCGATCCTGACAGCGATGATCTACTTGATGTCTTTTAGTTTATTTAGTTTATTTTATTTTCCTTATTTCAGTACTTAGATTTTATAACTCTTTGTTATTTTTGAGATATGACGATGTGTTGATGATTATTGCAGAACTTAGCTTTTTGTGGAGTGGATAATCTTACACGAAACTGGTCCTCCAATCCAGCAAATCACACGCACCATTTCTACACTAATCTGGTCATGTCCAGTAAACAGAATGGGGAGTATTTTAAACCTTTCTCCGTTTTTGATAATTCTATGTTTACTTAAGTTTATGTGTTATAATCTATGCCACATCCTGACTTATCACTAAGTGTGGGATTCTAGCCCAATTCAACACTTAGGAAACATTTTCTTACATGTTCAAACTCTAAGTGTGGGATTTTAGTCGTAAAATCTCAACTCAAGAGAACATTACGGAAAATGTTTCTCTAAGTGTGGGATGGCAGGTATGGAATACCTTGGATAAACGATTTTTATGTCTACATGGCATATCTCAGAAAATGTTCCCAAAATTTTTTTTTTTTCAAATTTTTCAAAAATACTTTTCAATAAAACTAAAATATGAGCTAAATCTTGCGATTAAACTCTAAATTTTTGAGTTTTGGTATGCCTGAAAGAAATCATTTTCAAAATATGAGGAAAATATTTCAAAAACTTAAGGGAATTAAGGTAGAAATTTCCTAAGCAAGAAACGACAAATAAGCGGGGCATCGCATGACTAGGCACATACAACCCAAATTTGCAGTGAGGTTTTGAGCCTTAAAGGCATTCATTTTTAATGCTACATTGTTCATTTCTTGTGTGTGCCAATGCATGTATCTCTGAATTAGAACTTGCTCTTGACATACGCTTCGAGACCACATTGGTGTGTACCGTATGCGGTATAGGTGCAATTAGATGACCTTGACATTCCTTAGGATTTGAACCCCTTTTTAGCCTTCTTTTTCAAGCCCAAAACCCTTCCGATACTCAATTTTAGTATCGATGATCCGCCTAGAAAACCCTGTTGAGCCTAAACCTTTTCATTTCTTCAAAACCCTAATCACAAACCTACTTTCCCAAATTCCCAAAACCTTATCTTAGAATTTTTGAGGTTATGAAAAACATCTTGAAGAATATCCAACTCGATTATCCTACTCGTTCGTGTTCTCCAAAAAGAATCAAACCTCTCTAAAGGTGCGGGAAAATTAGTACAAAAGAGACAAGAGAACAACGGTGCGGGAAAATTAGCACCCGAAGAAAAGACTCGAATTGATCAAGATAAGAGAAAGGATTTCTGAAGAAGGAAAGAAAATAAAAAGCAAAGAAAGAAAAGAAAAGAAAAGAAAAGAAAAGAAAATAAAGCTAAAAAAGCTTCAAAGTATCAACCATTAAAGGGAGATCCGATAGAAGACGAGTAGCTACTTCATCCGTTCTACAAATAAGTTTTTCATGATTCTTGAAAAGCCTAAGATAAGCAACACCCTTACAAACCAAAAAAATTCCCTTATCCATACCCCTTAACCCTCACAAAACATTACAACCCCCAAATGTCTTGGAATAATTAGCGCCGTTCTCACCTAAGTGGTAGAGATCCGATTCTCGATCAAGCCTATGACGATGAGTACTGCATGACTGGCTTTATAAGCGATTTCGTTTGAACTAGATTGATAGGAAAACCGATACACTATTGAGTGAATTGAGTGACCACCTTATGTGAGATCGCCTAGTCATGTATACTCCAAGATCACGAGAGTTGGAAGTATGCCTATGAGAATCGCTTCTTGTTTCCGAAAGGATCATCTTACTTTCCCTTGGTTTCCTGAAACTATCTACTCATACGAGAAAACGGTGACCGACAGGGATGTCATAACTCTCCTATAAAACCTGTTTTAAAAAATGTTTTCAAAGGGGATGTTGATGAGTATTGCTTGAGGACAAGCAACGTCTAAGTGTGGGATACTTGATGTGACCCAAAAAGTCATGTTTTTAAGGACATATTTCCACACTTTTTGGACTATTCTTTGGTGGAAACATTTCAAAACCATCATTATTTACCAAAAATCACCAAGGTAGTCTAAATATAAACGTTGCTGCAAAAATCGGTTAAAACATCCAAATAACACGCAAACCGAGGCAAAACAATCACCTTATATTTTCCGTTCTCAATATTCTTATGGAAATAGAGCTTAATTCATATTTTATGATTCCATAGGAAAATCCAAGACCGGAGGTGAAAGAATCAGAAGAAACGGACGAAAGACGGAGAAGATATGCAGTCTGGAAGCTCGCCGATCGTCATCCGGAACACGCAAAAGTTAAACACTTCCAAATTTGGCAAACTCAGTGTCATTAGAAGCGTAACGGAAAAAAGAATCCAACGGCGCAAGAATCAAGCAAAACGGAGTCCAAACGAAGAAGATACGGACGAACCAATCAACCGAGGAATCAGTATACAGCATATGGAGCACCAACCCCCCCCCCCCCCACCCACCTAGGTACCGTATATGGTACCCTAGGTGCCGTATACGGCCCTTAGGGTGCCGTATACGGGGTTGATTGGATTGTGAGGTGCCGTTTGCCCCCCCCCCCCCCTTGGTCCGCTTGCCCCGTATGCTGCTTCGATGCTTGTATCTTATGCTTCAAGACTTGTACCAAGCCTTCCACCATTATCCTATAAATACTAACCTCCATTTCTCATTTTCACACACCTCTCATCTCATTCTCTTTCTCTCTCTAAAAACTTCTCTCTAGAATTAAGTTAGCATTCTCTCTCTAGCACTACTCTTAGGAGTTATAGGAGAATTAGTAGGTTAGAGTATAAGCTCTCAGTAGCTTTTGAACGGAGTTACTCCGAGACTTCAGATTTGTGAAGATTTGTCTGTATTACTCTCTTATTCAGGTTTAATACAATCTCTCGCATTTATTCTTTTAATTATGCTTTCTTATTATGCATGCTTAGGAATGAATGTTAGAATTATGCTAGGCTAGACAAATCAATGTTTGTTGTGATGTATGCAATGTTAGGATAGTTATGATATGATATACAATTGGGGATGACACCATTATGAAACAACGGAGGTAACGTTATACGGCTTTCATTTGTATAGCGCCGGAATCATCACGAATGTGTGTAGTACGGAACGTGGAAGCTATGAAAGTCGTGGGCACAATCCGTTGTAGAAATAATGATTCCCAATTGTAAACATACTGTTACTCTGTCTGTGTAGGTTTAAAACTGTTTGCGAACTTATAAGCTGAACATCTGCCAGTTTATCTATCCAACTTATGCTGTGGTTTGTATCCTCATCCCTAGAACCTGGCCAATTGCTAGAAGTAGGATTGCCAACTATTCTGTGTATGATGATCAATGAACTCAACATGGTCGTTGTTCCCTTGATTGAAACACATCCGAGGGACACGAAGCATAGGATTAGAGATAGATTAGGTTCACGCTTGTTTGTTGTGTATCTTTGGGACAACTTCCGGGATATCCATGATTTAATTATTAGGTCAGTTAATATGATGACTAGTGTTCCGTCCTATTGCATGTTCTTGTTTGATTGTTGCTTAGGTACTGCATGCTAGACATACGCAAACATTATCACTGCCCTGCTAATTAGATTTTCATAAACATAATAAAAACAATATAGATAGGTTAACATGCATGTAATAGTTGTGATGATTGTATGATTAATGATGAACAATTTAACTGACCGTTAAACAGATTATCCCAACCGGTTCCGCGGGTTAAACCCTGTTCATGTTATTGTTCAATGAACAATTCATGCCATGATACTAACGTCCTCCGGATGTCTGTAAATGGGGACTTAGATTAGAGGATAGTTGTCAGTTGAATTGGTCTGTGCATTTGGGAGAACTTCCGGTGCATTAGACATTCTATAACTGCTATCCATGTGACATATTATATATCTGATTGCGGACAACTCTACGTTAGGTATATAGTAGGATCGTAGCTGTAGCTCATTAAGAAATATAGGAATATCTAGTGAGTAATCTAGAACCCTAACTGGTATAACGGAAAAGCTGTAAAACGCCCGAGTATCCGGTATAGCGTTAACACAAATACGTGGGAAACCGAGTAAAGGTCGTAGGCATAATACTTTATCTACCAATTAAGTCTCTATGACCTCACCGGATTAATCATCACACCTAGTAACCTTATCCCTCATAACTATCCATCCAAATAACATTGCCGAAGTCACAGCAAACATATTCCTTATCTTGATTTCTCTGTGTTCTACGTACAAACCACTGTCTTTAATTTAGTTTTTAATTTTAGTAATTAGATTAGAAAACCAACCAACCTATCAAAAGTTTTAAAAATCCCAGCTAAATTACAAAAGATAATTAATCCTTCTAGATTCCCATGCCCGTTGTAGTTTGAAGAACGACACCTGAGTCATACATACCGCTTACTGCCCTTTAGGTCTTTAGGTTGTATCAAAACTTAGGATACCCAGCATAATAAATATAAAACTGTCACACCCCCAAAACCGGTAATCGTGTTTAATGATAGTTTTGCGGAAGCTTTTAGTTAATTAGCGGAAGCATTTTCATAATAGTTAAACATCGGGGGCTGACAGATTCGATAGTGCATTCACCGTATCAGAGCGTATAATCACACAGAACATATATATATTTAAGATGCCATAAGATCAAAGTTATTACAAAATATACGACTTATAAAGTCGTACATAAGTAGGGTTGTCAAAGACAACATAAGTATTTGAAAATACAAGTTTATAAAAGAGGGATTTCATAAGTATAACCAATGGAATTGATAATACAAAGGAAATCCAAGTGTCCCAAAAGTGGCATCATAAATAGTCGGGTAGCCTACGTCCTTTATGCATGCAGATGTACCTGAGTCCTAATTCCCTGAAAAACATAGTAAACCGTCAACATTGAATGTTGAGTGAATTCACAGGTTTAGTGTGAATGTATTAAATCAAGTTTTGTATAAATCATTCATGTACACAAACAAAATGTTTATATGTAAATAGGAAACACAAGTTTAATCATAAACATTTCCCAATAAGTAGTCGCAGGATATACAGGTTCATCAAATAAGTAAACATATCCATTTCAATAGTTAAAGGAAAATCAGATTTAGCAGTCAAGCAAACATTTTCCAACAGATAGTTAACAGGAACACAAGTTTAACAATAAGGTAAACGTTACAAAAATAATTGTTGCAGGAAACACAGGTTTAACATTTAAGTAAACATTTCCTATAAATAGTTGTTTTGTGGGGAAACCAAGTTTTTCCATATTAAGGCAAACGTTTCCTATAGTAGTCACGAGTTGGAACACCTGTCCTAACAATCATCACAGGGAATACCCTTCCAAAACAATTTGTACTTAGTTGTATAGTTATGTGGGAAATTTAGACTATAATCCCTCCAAGGTGAGCTAAACCTTTAGAGTTAAAGTAACGACACCTTGTACTATAACCAAACCACGACTAGTTGTTTTGTTGTTGCCTCAGTAACATCTTAAGTATACACTCCTCGTTACGACTGCCGTCGATGGGGTTGGAATGACCAACGAGTAATATCCTGGGAGGGTTGTCAAATCGATAGTACTATCTGTATACTTAGTGGCTAGAGTCACCTAGCTAATGGTTATAGGTTGTAAGCACTGGGACTTATGTGCACTACAACTACCTCATGTAAACCTAGGATCGTACCAAGATCTGTTTGTCACACCCCCAATTTAATGATTTGCGGAAGCGACTGTTTTGGGGCATGACTAATCAATAATCAAACCCAAAGTACAAGCAAACGACTCTAAATGAGACGTTGTAGAAAAAGTTACATTAATACATAAGTTTTCAAAAGTAATACATCATTGATGAGTTCGCAACTTGTTTTGTTAGATTTTAAGTACATAATCATTATACAAAAGATAATGCAAGTAAAATCTTCATATGTGTAAGTGCATGCGACTCGAGCTACTAAAGCATATCCTGCTGGGCCATCCGTACTGATCAACCCTACTGTTGCTGTGTACCTGAGAATGCATTACTAAAACAGGTCAACCAAAAGGTTGGTGAATCTCACAGGTTTATAGTAAGTAACAGTTTGAACACATCAGCTTGTAAAATCATTGAGTAAATATTGCACAGTCGCAATAGTTTCCGTATATATTGCCATGAGCACCATAGTCGAAGCTTAACAATCATTGATTTTGCCCTCGTGAATGCTAATCCAGAACATTCATATGTAACGAGTAAGAAACACCCATTTATACCTGTATGTTCGGGGTAGTGCGTGCTACCCTGGGTGAGGATTGTCAGTCCTAATGGATCCATTTACTAGTACTCGCGCTTAAGACCATAACTGACGACTATGATTAAAGGGACTTCATTGGATTAAGTAAACCTCATGCAATCGATATACCAGCAAATCAGTTTGTAATCAAGTGTGTAAATACATGTGTTCGAGTAAAACAAGTAATGCATCTCTCCCAAAGTAAAGCAGTAAAAAGGGGCCATGAGACTCACCTGATGAGCAAGCAATCCTAATGTGCGTGCGTGTTCCAACAGTAATCTCCTAATGTCCTAAACACGCGATATTATATAATTGTAAGTGTACGTTTAATAAATCATTCGTTGCACGTAAGTATATATATCGATATACTTATTAGTTGAATATATATATTCTTATATATATTACTTGTCGTCCTTGAATATATGTATATATATACATATAATTGTAGTTGTCTTTTCAAAAACATAATTTGTTTGTTACGAATGTTAATTTTGTATATATATATATAGTTATCGTAAATTTATACATATACGTATATACATACCAAAACATAGTTTGTATAAAAGTATTTTTATCCGTTCTAAATGTTTTCCATATCATTTAGTGACTCTCTATATAGTTACTACGCGTTATGCACCTAGTTCAAACAATTATGCACCTAGTTTTCTATTATGCACTTGGTTTTTCCATTATGCACCTAGTTTTCCATTATGCACCTAGTTTTTTCATTATGCACCTAGTTTTCTATTATGCACCTGGTTTTTCCATTATGCACCTAGTTTTCCATTATGCACCTAGTTTAAATTAGGGTCCTGGAGATCCACCGTATTGGTTTGTATACGCCGTATTCAATGGTTTCGAAGGGGAATACGCCGTATTCACCCGAATACGCCGTATTCATTGGGTTTGGGCAGGAATCCGCCGGATTCACCTTGAATCTGCCGGATTCAAAGGTCTGGTTCGACTCTGTTCGTGCAAAAAACATACAAAACCAGTTTTAAATCCATTTTCAACCATCAATCATCAATCCTAACATTACTACATGATATATAATGTATTAAAACATGAAATTAACGAAAAAGAGTTGGTGATTCTTACTAATTGAAATTGGAACCGAAAATGAAGTTTGATGGTGATGAACGAGGAAGACGATGATGATGATGATCCAGATTATGATGATGATAGTTGTTGATCTTGTTGTTATGGTTGAAATGAAATAGAGATCGAGAGAGAGAGTGAGAGCCGAGAGAGAGATCAAAGAGTGTGCGAGTGTGTGTGAATTATTGGGGGTCGGTTGATTTAATCGGCCTCCAATAATTGATGGTTGGTGGTATTTTCGACCCGTGTTTGCGTACCCGATCGTAATGTAGTATAATATTTAAATATGATAATTTTCCAAATATTATTTCGTATATGTTTATAATTGAAATATTCTCTAAAATACTTCCAATGAGATATAAAAATATATATTAGTTTAACTCAAAATACACGGATAGTTTTCTGTATCTAAAATGTATTTAAATAATTTTCGGAGTAAGTAATTATTATTCTCAATAATAATACTTTGTTTAAAAATGTTTTTCACCAAATTCTATTTTGAGTTTTTGCGTTCTACTAGATTTGTGTACGTGTGATTATTATATAATCGTTTCAGGTTATATAATACTTTGTAATTAAAGTTTAAATTTGTACTGAAATTTGGGTCATTTTTGACCGGGTGTCACATTCTCCCCTTGTTAGGAGAATTTCGTCCCGAAATTTGTTCGTAGTATATATCGTTGTATTCAAGTTATATTTCGCGTGTTATCTATGTAATTCTGACAACACCTATCTAGAGTTGTCTATCTCCCCTTGTTGAACTAGTGCCCTTCCGGCAACTAAGGAATTCGAAATGAAACTTTGAGATGTGTTGACTATATTGCCTACATGATCAGTCCAGTCGATCATTAGGGGTAACTACAATGTGTACTAGTAGCCTAAAGTAATTCAGTAAATCCTTTGATTGTTTTGTCGGTAGGACAAAGTTGATTGTTTAGCCAATTGCTAGAGTACAGCTACATTTTGTACTAGTAGCCCACCTTAGACTCTATCAGTCTCATACAGAAACGAAGTGGTTTAGCACAATTTAGGTTTGTGCGGGATGTTACCCAAAATACGGTTTTATGTGAGTCGTCACCCAAAAATTTGTTTTACTCGGGACGTCACCCATTATATAAAAGTCAACCGGTATGTTTTCCGGTATACAACAGCGTAGGATATGTTATTCCTATACCTTTGTGCTAAAACTAGTTTCATATATAGAGACTATAGATCTAAATTGTTATTTTCCCCTAACTCTTTAGTGTACTTAGAATCTAGGGAAAACCTAACAAGTATCAAGTAGCAAGTAAAGTTTATCAAGTAAGTAGTATGAAAGTAGATAGGTTGCTAGCGAGTTACCATAATCGCATCTCTATTCAGATTCTGGTAAGTTTTGTTCCTATAACAGCAAGGAGGTCATTGTGTACTGTGTAATTTTGTTGACCATTCAAAGTTTGAAATTTTGTATAAAGTTGTGTACAGTAAGCAAGTTTGAACGGTTTTGAAGTTTTGAAAATTTCTTTAAAACTTTTCGTAAGAAATTTTGCAACATGTTTGTTAAAAGTACATTTGTCAGAAAATTTCGATAGTGAAAGTCGGTTGAAAACTTTGAAGTTTGACGAAAACTTTAGTCAATAAATAGTTTGGTTGAAATTTTTGTCAGCAGTAAAGTTTTGAAATCTTGTTTAACAAAATTTATTTGAAAACATATTTTATGAAAAAGTTCAGGGTAAAAGTATGTTGAAATTGTTGAAAATGGAGTACGTTGTAAATGTAGAATTTAGTAGACAGTAGTAATTTAAAATAGAGTCCCGATCTTCTTATCAAAGGACGTTGAAGTAAGAATGTTTGTTTGTTGTAGTGGTGTAGACGGTCTCAAAATATCATCGAGTAAAGGCCTATTCCTATACATCCAGTATATAATAGCCTAGTGAGTAGTACGTAGTCTAGGCCTATGTATGTATATATACCAATATCCCATAATAGCCTAATCATACTTGTATGTATTACCGATTCCATCGGTTTCATACTGTCTACCTGAAATAGTTCGCCAATTTCCTTATTCTATTTGTACTTAGAATCTAAGGAAACACATAAAGTACTAAGCAGTAATAGTACCTATTCAAGTAAGTAATACAGATGCAGTTTGGTTATCCGGGAATGTACGTACTCGTGTTGAGTAAGTCAATAAGTCTAGGGTTCTGGTGATTACCTTCAGCATTAAGTACATAGAACCTGCCCTTAGCAGCGTTGTTGTTTTTGTCCTTCAGTTTTGGGCAGTCTCTCTTGAAATGCCCAGTACCATTGCACTCATAGCAGGTTTTGGGTGCAGAGGTGTCGGTACCAGTGGTGGTTTCTTTACAGTCCTTGGTCAGATGTCCAAACCGCTTACATTTGGTGCAAGGACATAGACCATCATGATGAAGTTTGCACTTAGAGCAATAGGGCTTTCTTCCCTTATACTCTTTCTAGTCATTGGATTCAGAGGTGTTGGCCTGAGCAGTTGCAGGCTTCTTGTTAGCTTGGCTCTGACTTCCAGAGCTTCCATCAGCTTTCCTCTTGTTATCTCCCGAGCTGTTTTCAGTATTTTTGTCGCCAATTTTTCCTTGGCGAACAATTTGCGCCATCAACTTATGCGCCATACACACAGTGCCGTGGAATGTAGAAGAATCGGCCGAAGTAACCATTCCTTGAATTTGAGAAGGAAGTACCCAGACATAGCGCTCAATTCGCTTAGATTCTGTATCTACCATAGATGGACACAGGTGCGCCAACTGATTAAATCGAGAAGTGTAGCTGGCATTGTCGTTCCCTTGAGTGGAGAGATTCCAGAATTCCGCCTCAAGCTGTTGAATCTCATTCCTAGGACAATACTCATCCTTGAGCATTTTCTTCAGCTCATCCCAAGGAGTTTCCAGAGCAATGTCTTGACTTACGGAGTCGGCATAAGTGTTCCACCATGTCAGAGCATCGTCCATGAAAGTGTAGGTGGAGAACTTGACCTTACAGTTCTCAGGGCAGCTGCAGATGCGAAAGACTGCCTCTGTCTTCTCCAGCCATCTTAACAACCCAATGGCACCTTCAGTGCCGTTGAAATTCAGAGGATTGCAGTTAAGGAAGTCTTTGTAGGTGCAAGGTTTCACTACAGGGGCATTTGGTGTTGTTTCGACACTTTCATATCGTTGTCGTTCGGCAAGTACTGCATCAGCCACCAGTCGGTCAACCTGAGCTTGAGTGAACTTTTGGCGTCGTGGAGGCATGTTCCTTCAATGAAGATAAGGGACATGTCAGAGTTTCGTATAAGAATATGATCATCGTAGTTGCATATATAACAGTAATATATCACAACACAAGTGACAATCAATAGTATGGAATAACAGTGATTGTAATCATCCAACTTGCGAGTTCAAATGATTACGAGGATTAGAGTTTTCAAAAGTGAAAAAGGATATTACATCCGAACAGAGTAGTTTTGCGGAATGTGATAAGGAGATAGGAAAAGATTTGTACTTAGAGAAATACTGGATTCGAATGTTAAAACTGATGGGTGAGTGAAAGATGGTCCTCTGATGACCAGTTGTGCAGAATAAGGTGTCGAAGTTCTTAATCTCTACCTAGGGTAAGTCTATTTCGAAGAGACGACCCTCTCTGTCAGGGCACATCCCGGTACTCTTTCCCTGATTCGATCAACTTACCATAGGCCTATTCTAAAATGTGTTCGTACAGTTAGTGTGTTACTAAATATCGGAGGACCTTAATAAGCCTAATCATATAGGTGTAACCTATATATACTTATTATCCACTTAGTTGTGTCTAACACAGAACAAGTACAAGTCACGGTTCTCTCGTGGTCAGAGTCTACTAGTACATTCCTGTTCAACATAATCCCTTTCAGATCTTTCATCATCCTCATTTAATTGTACATAGTTGATCAGGCTATGTTAAATTAAACTCGTATGACGAAATCCCTGAACCAGTTATATCTAATGAGGAATACTGCCTAACGGTCATAGTCTAGGCCCACTAAATGCAACCTAGTTCGCTATAACCTTAGGCTCTGATACCAATCTGTCACACCCCCAATTTAATGCTTTGCGGAAGCGACTGTTTTGGGGCATGACTAATCAATAATCAAACACAAAGTACAAGCAAACGACTCTAAATGAGACGTTGTAGAAAAAGTTACATTAATACATAAGTTTTCAAAAGTAATACATCATTGATGAGTTCGCAACTTGTTTTGTTAGATTTTAAGTACATAATCATTATACAAAAGATAATGCAAGTAAAATCTTCATATGTGTAAGTGCATGCGACTCGAGCTACTAAAGCATATCCTGCTGGGCCATCCGTACTTATCAACCCTACTGTTGCTGTGTACCTGAGAATGCATTACTAAAACAGGTCAACCAAAAGGTTGGTGAATCTCACAGGTTTATTGTAAGTAACAGTTTGAACACATCAGCTTGTAAAATCATTGAGTAAATATTGCACAGTCGCAATAGTTTCCGTATATATTGCCATGAGCACCATAGTCGAAGCTTAACAATCATTGATTTTGCCCTCGTGAATGCTAATCCAGAACATTCATATGTAACGAGTAAGAAACACCCATTTATACCTGTATGTTCGGGGTAGTGCGTGCTACCCTGGGTGAGGATTGTCAGTCCTAATGGATCCATTTACTAGTACTCGCGCTTAAGACCATAACTGACGACTATGATTAAAGGGACTTCATTGGATTAAGTAAACCTCATGCAATCGATATACCAGCAAATCAGTTTGTAATCAAGTGTGTAAATACATGTGTTCGAGTAAAACAAGTAATGCATCTCTCCCAAAGTAAAGCAGTAAAAAGGGGCCATGAGACTCACCTGATGAGCAAGCAATCCTAATGTGCGTGCGTGTTCCAACAGTAATCTCCTAATGTCCTAAACACGCGATATTATATAATTGTAAGTGTACGTTTAATAAATCATTCGTTGCACGTAAGTATATATATCGATATACTTATTAGTTGAATATATATATTCTTATATATATTACTTGTCGTCCTTGAATATATGTATATATATACATATAATTGTAGTTGTCTTTTCAAAAACATAATTTGTTTGTTACGAATGTTGATTTTGTATATATATATATAGTTATCGTAAATTTATACATATACGTATATACATACCAAAACATAGTTTGTATAAAAGTATTTTTATCCGTTCTAAATGTTTTCCATATCATTTAGTGACTCTCTATATAGTTACTACGCGTTATGCACCTAGTTCAAACAATTATGCACCTAGTTTTCTATTATGCACTTGGTTTTTCCATTATGCACCTAGTTTTCCATTATGCACCTAGTTTTTTCATTATGCACCTAGTTTTCTATTATGCACCTGGTTTTTCCATTATGCACCTAGTTTTCCATTATGCACCTAGTTTAAATTAGGGTCCTGGAGATCCGCCGTATTGGTTTGTATACGCCGTATTCAATGGTTTCGAAGGGGAATACGCCGTATTCACCCGAATACGCCGTATTCATTGGGTTTGGGCAGGAATCCGCCGGATTCACCTTGAATCTGCCGGATTCAAAGGTCTGGTTCGACTCTGTTCGTGCAAAAAACATACAAAACCAGTTTTAAATCCATTTTCAACCATCAATCATCAATCCTAACATTACTACATGATATATAATGTATTAAAACATGAAATTAACGAAAAAGAGTTGGTGATTCTTACTAATTGAAATTGGAACCGAAAATGAAGTTTGATGGTGATGAACGAGGAAGACGATGATGATGATGATCCAGATTATGATGATGATAGTTGTTGATCTTGTTGTTATGGTTGAAATGAAATAGAGATCGAGAGAGAGAGTGAGAGCCGAGAGAGATATCAAAGAGTGTGCGAGTGTGTGTGAATTATTGGGGGTCGGTTGATTTAATCGGCCTCCAATAATTGATGGTTGGTGGTATTTTCGACCCGTGTTTGCGTACCCGATCGTAATGTAGTATAATATTTAAATATGATAATTTTCCAAATATTATTTCGTATATGTTTATAATTGAAATATTCTCTAAAATACTTCCAATGAGATATAAAAATATATATTAGTTTAACTCAAAATACACGGATAGTTTTCTGTATCTAAAATGTATTTAAATAATTTTCGGAGTAAGTAATTATTATTCTCAATAATAATACTTTGTTTAAAAATGTTTTTCACCAAATTCTATTTTGGGTTTTTGCGTTCTACTAGATTTGTGTACGTGTGATTATTATATAATCGTTTCAGGTTATATAATACTTTGTAATTAAAGTTTAAATTTGTACTGAAATTTGGGTCATTTTTGACCGGGTGTCACACTGTTGTCTTATTCCCAAAATGTTATGAAAACGTTTCATATAATTATTTCAAGTTAATTCAATATGAAAACATTTTATAGAAACAGTTCAAGTTTGATAGCATGAAAGAAATCATGTTAATCAGTTTCACATAATAGCATGCAGCGCAATACATAAAGCATATAGAATGTTATATCACATTGTTCTATGTTTTCCACCCCTGGTTTTAAAAGCATTTAAAACAATAAAAGATAGGGGCTGTGAACTCACGTGTAGCAAGTCTTCAGCAAAATAGATAGCTAGTAAACAATCCAAACGCGTCCCTCAAATACCTAGACGCAAATAATAATACTTTACATAAGTATATGGACAAATCGTTAAGTTGAAATGTTTATAATATTTTAGTTGTTGGTGACAATTAAATTTGACAATACGTTGTGTATAAGTATAAATTTAATTATACTTATTATTTGAATATATATATTCTATTATATATATTAGTTGTCGTCATTGTTAATATCCATATATATATATATATATATATATATATATATATATATATATATATGTCGTTTGTTAATGTCGTGTATACATATATAAACGTATATATATAATTTTGTCATTTTATATTTCATAAACATAAGTATATACACTACGAAAATGAATCTCGTTCTAAACTATTAATAAGATTTACGTTTACGTTTTAATCACTATGCGGCTCATTGGGCTCGGTCAAATTTTATTTATTTAACACATTTATAGCTATGGTCCACAATGATCTCGGCCCAACACCCGGCCCAAGTTTCCGGCCCATTAATCCCTTCACCCGTTCGGGTTAGGGGATACCCGTCCGGGTACAGGACACCACCCGTCCGGGTGAGTCTTGTGACCCGTCCGGGTCCTTCATATTTCGGTCAGTTTTAGCCCAAGTCCAAGCCCAACAAGTTATTCCGGCCCAACAATGGTTTCGGCCCAAAAGGAAGTCCACCCCTCCGGGTGGGTATGTGTAAATCGTGTAGTCCGGTCCATTTTTGTAAGGTACCCATTCGGGTATGGTTATTCACCCGTCCGGGTGGAGCAACTCACCCGTCCGGGTCGAGAAGCTCACCCGTTCGGGTGGGGTTTTAGTCCAGGCTGTTCTGTTTCGTTTTGCGTTTTTAAATCTCAAATTCGCTATGTGTTTTCTATGGTTTCGAGTTATAATCATTTCCTTATGTTTATACATCTATTTATACAAGTTTTTACCGTTCGATTTCACTTTTAATCTACACGTATATGTTACCACATTATAACCCATTTTCTAAGTTCTGTGGTTTTTACACCTTAGGTTTCAAGAATTTATATCACTAAATGAGTTTGAAATCATCAACAATAATTTTGTTATAACTAATTTACATACATTATAACTTATATAATCAAAGGAAATACAAAATATGAGTATGAAATATATAGTTTTTGAATCCTCACAATGATTTTTGATGGAGATGATGACGATTCTGATGTAAATGATGATGATGACGAACGATGATGATGATAATGATCAAGAAACCATTTTGTTTGTGTTTGATTGTGTGATGTTTGTGAAGAAGGTGAAGGATGATGAAGATGGTGATGTTGCTTCCTCTGCTTAACTCAGTACGCACACAAACAAACACATATGAAGTTTTTAGGTGGAATGAATTATTGGAGATAAAAGAAGGAAATGTATAAGAGAAGGTTTGGGTCGAGTTTTTCAAAGGAGAGTATGGAGGGAGTATAAATCTGTCGCCCAGATATTTTTCAAGTGTATTATTGGTGGTTTTTAATACATTAATTTTGTGTACGGGTATAATTTGTGGTACTTCGGTTATAATAAAATTACTCGTTAGTTTAATCTTTATTTTAAACTTAGTAGTTTATAATCATAAAAATGAAATACTTTGTTAAAAGTATAATTAAAATTAATTACAGTAAAAGTACTGTACAGTTAAACTGCATGCCAAATTTCAGTCAAATTTGAAATTTATATTTTGAGGTAATGTTCTACACATTAAAACAGTAACTAGCGAAATAATACTTTTATTATTTTGAACCTCTAGGCACGTTTAAAAATTGTTTCTGTTCGTATAACGTGTACCAAAAAGTCATCTAATTGTTTCCATTTTATTTTTGTACTAATACTTTTATATAATAATTTCGACCTAATTTATTCAAAAGTATATTGAAGTTTATTTTGGAACTTTATTATTCGCGTTTAATACGTTTATTATAAAACGTATACTTTACTATATTATCTCAATAATATAATTATCTAATAGTTGTAATTAAAAATTTTCGAATTATTAATTATTTTATATCACCAACATTATTGTGTTCAACTTGTAGATTTTAATATGTTTATTTCGCACGTAATTATATATACACATATAACTACAACCAAATATATCACGTAACACATAGTAAGTTTCACAAAACTTAACACAAAAATCGTTTTGAATTCACTAATCAGGGCATTACTCTAGGTAATGCATGAAATTAGGTTAAGTAAATACCATAATCGGAGGATTGTCACATTCTCCCCCCGTTAGCGAAATCTCGTCCCGAGATTTAATTTGTATGATTCATGTCGATCGCTTGTTCAAATAGGTGAGGGTACTTCTTTCTTATCTCATCCTCACGTTCCCAAGTAAACTCTGGACCATGCTTCGAGTTCCAACGGATTTTGACGAGTTTGATTCGCTTATTTCGAAGTTTCTGTGTTTTTGTATCAGCTATTTCGATTGGTTCCTCCACAAAGTTAAGCTTTGAGTTAATGAAGACTTCGTCAGGAGGTATAATTAATGTTTCTTCGGAAAGAAACTTCTTCAAATTACACACATGAAAAGTGTCGTGAATACTACTAAGCTCTTGTGGCAACTTTAGTTTGTAGGAAACAGGACCAATCCTCGCAAGGATCTCAAAAGGTCCAACTTATCGCGGGTTCAGTTTTCCTCGTTTGCCAAATCATGCTATCCCTTTCCAAGGCGATACTTTGAGTAGAAACTTGTCTCCTACTTGAAACTCAAGAGGTTTACGGCAGTTATCGGCGTAACTCTTTTGTCTATCTCTTGCCGCTTTCAATCGGTTAAGTACTTGAGATATCTTGTCTGTGGTTTCTTGGACAAGTTCGGGTCCGGATAGTTGTCTGTCATCCAACAATGCCCAACAGAGTGGGGATCGGCACTTGCGTCCATACAACGCCTCAAACGGTGCCATCTGTATACTGGTGTGATAACTGTTGTTGCAGGAGAACTCAGCTAAGGGGAGATGAGTATCCTAATTTCCTCCAAATTCAATCACACATGCTCGCAACAAATCTTCGAGCGTTTGAATCGTTCGTTCACTCTGGCCATCTGTTTGCGGATGATAGGCCGTACTCATATCGAGCCGAGTACCTAAAGCCTGTTGTAGCGTTTGCCAGAAACGAGATGTGAATCTGCTATCTCTATCAGATATAATCGATAGTGGCACGCCGTGCCGAGAAACGACTTCTTTGATATAGATCTTTGCCAGTTTCTCAAGTTTGTCAGTCTCTTTGAAAGCAATGAAATGGGCTAATTTCGTCAGTCTATCGACAATCACCCATATTGAATCAACTCCAGTTGATGTCTTTGGTAGCTTTGTGATGAAATCCATCGTTATGTGCTCCCATTTCCATTGTGGCATCTCTGGTTGTTGCAAAAGTCCTGAAGGTTTTTTTGATACTCAACCTTGACCTTTGAACAAGTTAGACATTTGCTGACATAAGTAGCGATGTCTCTCTTCATGTTAGGCCACCAATAGAATCCTTTCACATCTTGGTACATTTTATCTGCGCCAGGATGAATAGAGTAATTGGACTTGTGAGCTTCATCCAAAATCAGCTTACGTAGTTCATCGTCGCACGGTACCCAAATCCTATTCATGAAGTATAAAACTCCATTCTCTTTTGTTTCAAGCTGTTTCTCCATTCCTTTCAAGGATTCGTCTTTCATGCGCTCGGTGAAAGCTAATTGTTGCGCGTCGCGAATTTGAGAAATGAGATTCGAGTGGATTGTCAATACCAAAGCTCGAACTCTGCGAGGTTTAACATTCTCTTTACGACTCAGGGCATCTGCTACTACATTAGCCTTGCCCGGATGGTACTTAATTTCACAGTCGTAATCATTCATCAATTCGACCCAATGTCTCTGTCTCATGTTGAGCTCTTTCTGGTCGAATATGTGTTGTAGACTCTTGTGGTCAGTGAAAATTGTACACTTTGTGCCATATAAGTAGTGTCTCCAAATCTTCAATGCAAAAACGACTGCTCCTAACTCTAAGTCATGAGTTGTATAGTTCTTCTCGTGAATCTTCAATTGACGAGATGCATAAGCAATATCTTTGTCGTTTTGCATAAGAACACAACCTAATCCTTGATGTGAGGCGTCACAATAAACAATGAAGTTCTCGGTTCCCTCAGGTAAGGATAGAATCGGTGCGGTGCTCAACTTTTGTTTCAACAGCTGGAAGGCGTTCTCTTGTTTCTCTCCCCATTCGAATTTCTTATCCTTCTGAGTTAAGGTGGTGAGTGACTGGGCTATTTTGGAAAAATTCTCTATAAATCGTCGGTAATAGCCAGCCAAACCAAGAAATTGTCGAATTTCTGTGGGGGTTTCCGGTGCTTTCTAGTTCTTAATCGCCTCTATCTTGGACGGGTCCACATGAATTCCCTTATCATTTATTACGTGACCAAGGAAATGAACCTCTCTCATCCAAAATTCACATTTGGAGAACTTAGCATACAGCTTCTCGTTCTCAAGTAGTTGAAGGATAAGTTTCAAATGTTGTTCGTGATCCTCCTTCGTCTTTGAGTAAATCAAACTATCATCAATGAACACAATGACAAACTTGTCTAGATATGGTTTGCACACTCGGTTCATGAGATCCATGAATACTGCCGGCGCGTTAGTAAATCCAAACGGCATGACTAAGAACTCATAATGACCATAACGAGTCCTAAACGCTGTCTTCGGCACATCCTCTTCTCGAACCTTCAGTTGATGGTAACCAGAACGAAGATCGACCTTCGAGTAGTAACTTGATCCTTGTAGCTGATCAAACAGATCGTCAATGCGAGGTAACGGATATCGGTTCTTGATAGTTACTTTATTCAACTCTCTGTAGTCAATGCACATCCGCATGGATCCATCCTTCTTCTTGACAAACAAAACCGGAGCTCCCCAAGGTGAAAAAACTCGGTCGGATGAATCCTAAGTCTAAAAGCTCCTGCAACTATGTAGACAGTTCTTGCATCTCTGATGGAGCTAGACGATAAGGTGAGCGAGCGATTGGTGCGGCTCCAGGCACCAGATCGATGCGAAACTCGACTTGTCGCGGAGGTGGTAATCCTGGAAGATCATCAGGAAACACTCCCGGATAGTCACGCACTACAGGTATATCGTCTAAGCGTTTCTCTATAGGGTTCTTTTCCACAACATGCGCCAAAAATGCTGGATATCCCTTACGGAGATATTTACAAGCTTTTAAGAAATTAATAGTTTTGACGGTGCTCGTCCTCTTATCTCCTTGTATCACCAAAGTTTCTCCAGTTGACAATGGTAAACGTACCATTTTATCAAAGCAAACAATCTCTGCATGATTTTTCGACAACCAGTCCATACCGACTACGATGTCAAAACTTCCCAACTCAACCGGTAGTAAGTCTATTTTGAAAAGATGACCCTCCAATGCTAGAGTACATCCTGGTACTATTTCTCCTGATTCAATCAACCTACCATCGGCTAGTTCCAAGGTGTACTTATTGTCTAGTTTACAAGATCTTACGTCTATTAGTGGTCTAAAGTCCTTAGATACAAAACTCAAATCGGCGCCAGAATCAAATAATACGGAGGCATAATGATCGTTAACTAGAAACGTACCAGTGACAGTGTTGGGGTCCTGGCGTGCCTCTTGCGCTCCAACGACAAATGCACGACCCCTAGCTGGCTGGATGTTGGCGTTTCCACGATTGTTGTTGTTGTTCAGTTTTGCAGGGCGGTTTTGATTGTTTTGATTACCGCGGTTCAGTTTAGGGCACTTGTTTCGGAAATGACCTTGCTCGCCACATTCAAAACATCCATTAGCGGGTCGATCCCTAATTGCTTGAGTGGTAGGGTTCGCTCTACAGTATTGGGCCATATGCTCCCAGCGTTTGCAATTCCCACAGAAAGTACAGTCACCATCATGGTGACGTTCACACTTGCCACACTTGGGCTTACTCCCCATGTAAGTCTTTTGTTCAGCAGTAGTGGCAATGTAGGATTTTGTGGTACTAGCCTGCTTCTTATTCTTGTGACCCTGACGGTCATTCCACTTGCGTTTTCCTTTCCCAGCATCAGCATTGCTGGATTCAACCTTTCCAGTAGCAGCTTTCTTAGTGAGTTTTCCCATTCTGACAGCCTCATCAGTCAAACGCTGTGCTAGTTCCACAGCACTCTTAAAAGTAGCAGGATTTGATGATGTTACCAAACTTCGAATTTGTGGCACTAAACCCCAGATATACCTTTCAGTGCGCTTGTACTCAGGAGTGACCATGTGCGGTACAAGGCGAGCCAGTTCTTGAAATCTGGTGGTATATCCTGTGATATCAGCACCAACCATAGCAATGTCCCAGAGCTCAGTCTCAATCTTCTGCAGCTCACTGCGGGGACAAAACTCTTCCATGACCATAGCTTTCAAAGTTTTCCAAGTCAGTGAATGAGCGGCTGGACGTCCAAGTGCTTGTCTTTGGCTGTTCCATCAGGTCAAAGCCTTACCACAAAACGTGCATGCAGCGTACATTACCATGTCTTCACGGGCACACTTGCTAATATCTAGTACAGACTCCATTTTCTCTATCCAATGGATGATTCCAATGGCACCTTCAGTACCACGGAAATGGCTAGGTTTGCAAGCTAGGAATGTTTTGTATGAACATCCCTTTTGAGTGCTCTCAGGGTTACTGCCAGATACAATCGGGTCGGTATCTCTACTACCGCTACGGTTTCGGTCAGTGTCATACTGAGCAAGGGCTTCAGCAATCCTTCGGCTGACCATTTGTTCGGTCGTTTCCTCAAAAGTAGGAGGTGGTGTGGGGTTTCGTTGGCTGTTCCTGGTGTTTCTACGTTTAGGCGGCATGATTCAGTCCTAATCACACACAAGAAACACTCGTAAGATACCAAATCAAGTCATCACTCATAAAGTATGTGATAAATATAAATATAGTATGAAGTCAATCACCAATTGATATCATTCATAATGTACACAGTGATGTAAACCAAACATAAGTTATATATCATAATCATGGGTTAATTGTCGTTACATAAGTTTTGTACAAAGATGGGATTTACTACAAAATATACCCATCGGATCAAACATGATCTACAAAATGTGACGGATTTAACCTATACATCCATCTAGTCAAAAGTCAACCCAAATATATCATAACTATAGTCCTAATACATCATACATACGGTCTAAAAGAAATACGGCAGACTCCATCCCACAAACATCCTAACCGCTGCCATCAACACACAGAATCCAACTGCGGTACCTACAGTCTCCAAACGACTCTCTAGTCGGATCAAACGTGCTCTAGTAGCATCGGCAGACTCCCTGTCTACCTCGATATGCAACTCAAAAGTCGCAAGGCGTCCATATATCGCTAGCACATCATCGTCAAGACGAGAGGCGTCACTGCGCATCACTCGGATGGCAGACTGCGTACCAAAATGAAATCCCAGCAAGGTACGAATAACGGCGACCACAGTAGGGACCGTGAGCTCCAGAGGCTCCTCGGTCAAATGTAGAGACGTCGGCGTGTGAGATGACTCCCCAGTCTCATACGTGGAAGGAATCCTCTCTATGGTCCTCCAGTGGCGTAGTATGCGCGGCATCCAATCCAGATGCAGAACTCTAGCTCTCGGTGTCTGCTGATCACAGCGGATCTCTCGCTCCTCAGTCATCGGCTCCTTGCCGCGAGACGATGAGGGTCCTACGGGAAAATCTCTGACACACGACAGCGATGTCCTCCTAGGTGTAGGCCGATAAGAAGGCTCTCCAATAAGGTGGCGTCTAGACAGGGAAATAGATCCTAACATACGGGTAGCAGGATCATTGGATGGCAATGGTGGAGTGGCTATCGAACCATCTGAAGTATCTCTAGGGAGTGTGGGTGGGTAAACCTCCTCAGACACGACTGTAGCTATCCCGTCGTATGACCCCTCCATGGGCTCCTCCTCAGTATCAGTATCAGTGAGGTAAATATGTGCGTGTCTCGACATGCCTAGTCAAAGAATCGTGTGTGATGTGTCAGACGTATGCAATAGTATGAATGCAGAAATGTGTTAGCCAAGGCTATAGTCTAGGTCTCTAAGGTTTTCAGTCACTTAAAGACTTCTAGTTCTCTATAACCAATG
The DNA here is from genome assembly GCA_949592205.1 of Helichrysum umbraculigerum. Classification (NCBI taxonomy): domain Eukaryota; kingdom Viridiplantae; phylum Streptophyta; class Magnoliopsida; order Asterales; family Asteraceae; genus Helichrysum; species Helichrysum umbraculigerum. The sequence continues at coordinate 4,658,086 of CATIUR010000008.1, read as the reverse complement.
GCTCTGATACCAAGCTCTGTCACACCCCCAAAACCGGTAATCGCGTTTAATGATAGTTTAGCGGAAGCTTTTAGTTAATTAGCGGAAGCATTTTCATAATAGTTAAACATCGGGGGCTGACAGATTCAATAGTGCATTCACCGTATCAGAGCGTATGATCACACAGAACATATATATATTTAAGATGCCATAAGTTCAAAGTTATTACAAAAGATACGACTTATAAAGTCGTACATAAGTAGGGTTGTCAAAGACAACATAAGTATTTGAAAATACAAGTTTATAAAAGAGGGATTTCATAAGTATAACCAAGGGAATTGATAATACAAAGGAAATCCAAGTGTCTCAAAAGTGGCATCATAAATAGTCGGGTAGCCTACGTCCTTTATGCATGCAGATGTACCTGAGTCCTAATTCCCTGAAAAACATAGTAAACCGTCAACATTGAATGTTGAGTGAATTCACAGGTTTAGTGTGAATGTATTAAATCAAGTTTTGTATAAATCATTCATGTACACAAACAAAATGTTTATATGTAAATAGGAAACACAAGTTTAATCAAAAACATTTCCCAATAAGTAGTTGCAGGATATACAGGTTCATCAAATAAGTAAACATATCCATTTCAATAGTTAAAGGAAAATCAGATTTAGCAGTCAAGCAAACATTTTCCAACAGATAGTTAATAGGAACACAAGTTTAACAATAAGGTAAACGTTCCAAAAATAATTGTTGCAGGAAACACAGGTTTAACATTTAAGTAAACATTTCCTATAAATAGTTGTTTTGTGGGGAAACCAAGTTTTTCCATATTAAGGCAAACGTTTCCTATAGAAGTCACGAGTTGGAACACCTGTCCTAACAATCATCACAGGGAATACCCTTCCCAAAACAATTTGTACTTAGTTGTATAGTTATGTGAGAAATTTAGACTATAATCCCTCCAAGGTGAGCTAAACCTTTAGAGTTAAAGTAACGACACCTAGTACTATAACCAAACCACGACTAGTTGTTTTGTTGTTGCCTCAGTAACATCTTAAGTATACACTCCTCGTTACGACTGCCGTCGATGGGGGTCGGAATGACCAACGAGTAATATCCAGGGAGGGTTGTCAAATCGATAGTACTATCTGTATACTCAGTGGCTAGAGTCACCTAGCTAATGGTTATAGGTTATAAGCACTGGGACTTATGTGCACTACAACTACCTCATGTAAACCTAGGATCATACCAAGATCTGTTGTCTTATTCCCAAAATGTTATGAAAACGTTTCATATAATTAGTTCAAGTTAATTCAATATGAAAACATTTTATAGAAACAGTTCAAGTTTGATAGCATGAAAGAAATCATGATAAGCAGTTTCACATAATAGCATGCAGCGCAATACATAAAGCATATAGCATGTTATATCACATTGTTCTATGTTTTCCACCCCTGGTTTTAAAAGCATTTAAAACAATAAAAGATAGGGGCTGTGAACTCACGTGTAGCAAGTCTTCAGCAAAATAGATAGCTAGTAAATAATCCAAACGCGTCCCTCAAATACCTAGACGCAAATAATAATACTTTACATAAGTATATGGACAAATCGTTAAGTTGAAATGTTTATAACATTTTAGTTGTTGGTGACAATTAAATTTGACAATGCGTTGTGTATAAGTATAAATTTAAATATACTTATTATTTGAATATATATATTCTATTATATATATATTAGTAGTCGTCATTGTTAATATCCATATATATATATATATATATATATATATATATATATATATATATATATATATATATATATATATGTCGTTTGTTAATGTCGTGTATACATATATAAACGTATATATATAATTTTGTCATTTTATGTTTCATAAACATAAGTATATACACTACGAAAATGAATCTCGTTCTAAACTATTAATAAGATTTACGTTTACGTTTTAATCACTATGCGGCTCATTGGGCTCGGTCAAATTTTATTTATTTAACACATTTATAGCTATGGTCCACAATGATCTCGGCCCAACACCCGGCCCAAGTTTCCGGCCCATTAATCCCTTCACCCGTTCGGGTTAGGGGATACCCGTCCGGGTACAGGACACCACCCATCCGGGTGAGTCTTGTGACCCGTCCGGGTCCTTCATGTTTCGGTCAGTTTTAGCCCAAGTCCAAGCCCAACAAGTTAGTCCGGCCCAACAATGGTTTCGGCCCAAAAGGAAGTCCACCCGTCCGGGTGGGTATGTGTAAATCGTGTAGTCCGGTCCATTTTTGTAAGGTACCCGTTCGGGTATGGTTATTCATCCGTCCGGGTGGAGCAACTCACCCGTCCGGGTCGAGAAGCTCACCCGTTCGGGTGGGGTTTCAGTCCAGGCTGTTCTGTTTCGTTTTGCGTTTTTAAATCTCAAATTCGCTATGTGTTTTCTATGATTTCGAGTTATAATCATTTCCTTATGTTTATACATCTCTTTATACAAGTTTTTACCGTTCGATTTCACTTTTAATCTACATGTATATGTTACCACATTATAACCCATTTTCTAAGTTATGTGGTTTTTACACCTTAGGTTTCAAGAAATTATATCACTAAATGAGTTTGAAATCATCCACAATAATTTTGTTATAACTAATTTACATACATTATAACTTATATAATCAAAGGAAATACAAAATATGAGTATGAAATATATAGTTTTTGAATCCTCACAATGATTTTTGATGGAGATGATGACGATTCTGATGTAAATGATGATGATGACGAACGATGATGATGATGATAATGATCAAGAAACCATTTTGTTTGTGTTTGATTGTGTGATGTTTGTGAAGAAGGTGAAGGATGATGAAGATGGTGATGTTGCTTCCTCTGCTTAACTCAGTATGCACACACACAAACACAGATGAAGTTTTTAGGTGGAATGAATTATTGGAGATGAAAGAAGGAAATGTATAAGAGAAGGTTTGGGTCGAGTTTTTCAAAGGAGAGTATGGAGGGAGTATAAATCTGTCGCCCAGATATTTTTCAAGTGTATTGTTGGTGGTTTTTAATACATTAATTTCGTGTACGGGTATAATTTGTGGTACTTCGGTTATAATAAAATTACTCGTTAGTTTAATCTTTATTTTAAACTTAGTAGTTTATAATCATAAAAATGAAATACTTTGTTGAAAGTATAATTAAAATTAATTACAGTAAAAGTACTGTACAGTTAAACTGCGTGCCAAATTTCAGTCAAATTTAAAATTTATATTTTGATGTAATGTTCTACACATTAAAACAGTAACTAGCGAAATAATACTTTTATTATTTTGAACCTCTAGGCACGTTTAAAAATTGTTTCTGTTCGTATAACGTGTACCAAAAAGTCATCTAATTGTTTCCATTTTATTTTTGTACTAATACTTTTATATAATAATTTCGACCTAATTTATTCAAAAGTATATTGAAGTTTATTTTGGAACTTTATTATTCGCGTTTAATACGTTTATTATAAAACGTATACTTTACTATATTATCTCAATAATATAATTATCTAATAGTTGTAATTAAAAAATTTCGAATTATTAATTATTTTATATCACCAACATTATTGTGTTCAACTTGTAGAGTTTAATATGTTTATTTCGCACGTAATTATATATACACATATAACTACAACCAAATATATCACGTAACACATAGTAAGTTTTACAAAACTTAACACAAAAATCGTTTTGAATTCACTAATCAGGGAATTATTCTAGGTAATGCATGAAATTAGGTTAAGTAAATACCATAATCGGAGGGTTGTCACAAAAACACACTGTCCGCGTGCCCTTGCCGGAAGGTTCAACGACCGGAGTAAAATCCGACCGACCGCTGGGGTGCACGACTCTATCACATCTACGCATTTTGTAACATCCTCTCTTCGGGTCTCGTAATTTCTAATTTTAAATTGACGTATTTGATTATTTTAGAAATTATTCGATATTAATTGTTTATTTGAGAAATTTAGGTAAATAAGTTTCAGAACTTATTGTGAATAGTAAATGGTTGCTTGTTTTAATTTACTATAGTTGACGGTAGAATAAAATAAGTTTCTCGCAAATGGTTTTTAGGTTCCAGACAATAGATTGAAAGGGGACTAGTTTTAATTGAATGCGGGTCGGGTTAAATTGGAAAGGTCGGCTTATAAACTTTCCCAAAATGGAAAGTTTTACATTCCTTTGAAAACCTAAGACAAAGCTTCAAGAAAACTTGAAACCTTAAAAAGAAAATCAAAACCATAGATTGAATCAGGAAGTTTGTTGTGATCTTGAGCTGATCTTGAGCTAGTTCATCATCTTCCTTGTTATATCTTCTAATTAGTAAGTTTGATTTTAATGATTCATAAACTAGTTTTAATTTAAAATGAATGATTTATGATTTTAAAGTTGTGATAATGTGTTATAAGTTGTTATTGTTGATATATGTTGAAATCTAAGTATAAACAGCAAATAGAATCTGAGTTTTGTGGTTATTAGTTCAAATTTTGGGTTATGGGGTTTTGCTGGGCGATGATGCTGATACAGGGGTGGTTACCCGGCGGGTAGAACCCGTACCCGACGGGTAGTGTACCAAATGAGGGAACCCGGCTGCTGCTCTAGCCTTTAAAACATGGAAAAGTTCTGTTACCATGAAATCTTAATTCACCCGGTTGTTTCATCGGGTACCCGACTGGTAAAGCCAAGTACCCGGCGGGTACTTGGGCTACCCGGCGGGTAGTAACCCGTTTAGTAGCTTTTGATTTTAAGTCATTACAAAGTAAAATGTTGATAAGTATATGTGGATATGCTTTATTATGAACCATGAATATGATTAGGAACTTATTATCGTTATGTAAATAATATTTAGTTCCTTGAATTATGTTGGATATAAGTTCAGTATTGATGATCCTGATTACTAACTTATATTGATTGTTGTTCTCAGATCCTCCAAAAGATAAGTGATACTTGGAATCTGAGTTTGTGAAGACCAAGGTATCGGTGAGTGGATTTAGAACTCACCTTTCGATTTAGTTGTAACTGTTTGGTTGCAACAAGTAAACGTGGATTGATTATTAGACTGTTTAGTCTGTGATATTGATTATGAATCTACGTGATATGTGATTCTATGTGTACCAGATTATTGAGGTCAACGTGTAGTTGGACTTTTTGGTTATATATGAATTACCCAGGTTTTGATTCATCTGTTGTGTTTGTGTAACACCCGCCAAATTAGGACTAGTAATTAGTGCCTAATCAGATGTTAATACATGTAATTAGTTCTGTGTTAGGCTAATTAATGTATCGAATTATATATTGTTGAATATATACGAAAATGCGATTTGGTTAAATCGTACGCAATTTAAATCGAATGTATTTCGATTCAATTTAATACGGACGTTGGTGACCAATTTTATTAAATAATGTTGTTATATCAAAAATATTATTATGATAATATTTCGTATTCATTCGTATCGTGCAAACAGAACCTACACAATTTAAAATATTAAAACGCGCAAACTAAATAAACAAACTTACATTTTATAACTCAAATATAAATTAAATTGTAAAATATTTAAATAAAATATCGCGTAATAATTTGTATTTTAAAACGTACCATTTAATATGTAAAATAATTATTTAACGTCTAAATGACGGAGTAAACGAACACCACACGGAGCGGGAACGCGGGGCAAAAAATGGGAGCTTAACCTCCCATTCCCCACCATTTTCTTTCTCATCTCTCTTATCACTCTCTCTCTCTTACACTCTCTTTCTTTCTTTTCTCTAACCACCACCACCTCCAAAATACTCACAAAATCACCAAATAAACATACTAAATGCACTCGGATCATAGCATCGCTTTGGAGAAAAACGACCACGACACCACGATCTATCATCCTACCTTTTCGGATTTTTGATCCGACACTTTGTAAGTTTCCGACAAATCCCGAAATCTCTCGTTTTTAAATGTTTTCACTTGTTAGTAGTTTGTAACAACTCATAATGTCCATAAAAAGGTTGGGTAAAAATATTGGACCGAACGGTGGCCGGGAAACTCGTTTTCGACACAAAATCCGGCCAACAGCCCGTAACGTCGCATCTGGCCTGGAGCCTTTACGACGTCGCATATAACGTCGCACAGAAATCAATAACGTCGCCTTAGCGACGTCGCACATAACGTCGCATTGAATTGCGAAGTCGCACATAGCGACGTCGCCTACTACGTCGCTAGAATCAACAACGTCGCGTATAGCGACATCATCCTTAACGTCGCATTAAATTGCGAAACGTCGCCTTTAGCGACGTCATGCTCAACGTCGCAATCCTTACCTGTGACGTCGCACCCAACGTCGCACAAACCAGAGAACTCAGATTTTTACTAAGTGTCGAGACCTAAAATTTTAACACCTGATTTTACCCAAATTCGGATCCAGATGCGTTTTTCGTCAAAGCAATATAGTAGAAATAAAAATTTTCCAAGCTGACCTGGCAGCTCGACCCCAGCCAGGGGCTCTGCCCCTTGGACCCCGCCAGGGGCTGCCGCCCCTTGGACCCCGCTACCAGGGGCGCTGCCCCCGGACCCCCGTACTTAGATTCCGTAACGGCTTCTAAAACACAATCAAAACACATTTTTCAAGTAAAACGCCACGAAATCAAAATAATAATAGTTGAGATTATTATTACAAATCCATCACCAACGGGCCGTACACTTTTCAAACACTTAAACGTATCAACCAAATAGTGGAGATTTGGACATTATAGTTGAATGAACAACTACAAGGGTGATCTTTTGAGATACCCAATTATGATTATAACCATCGCGTGTCGTGGACACCCTCAGGTTACAAGTCTTTGGACTTCATACTCAGCTAATCAACTTACGTTTGTTTAAACGCTTTCAGACTCAGGTGAGTCTCATAGCCCCTCTTTTTACTGTTTTACTCAGGGGTGTGATATATTGCTCAATTTTAACATGTGAACGCAAGTACAAACATTTCATATACTACATGAGTTTTTCACAACTAATCATTTAAAGTCCTCCGTCAGCATAGTTGTTAATACGTTGTAGCGTGAATATTAGTATATGGTACCATATAGGATTGACCCACCTCGTCCGGGTTAGCAAGCACTAACCGGGTAAACGGACGTACTAATATTTGGGAAGACGAATGTGGATTAGGCATTCGTGGAGGCACCTCGCCCGGAATTCTCTATAGGGGACCCGGCCCTCGAGTTAAGCTCAACTATGTGCTCATGGCTGTATACACGATGACTATCATTTAATTGCTGGATGCAATTCATTATTTAAATCTTGCGGTTCATACTATATTAACTGATTTCAAACCTGTGAGCTCACCAGCTTTTAGCTAACCTTTTAGCATATATCACAGGTACCAAGCAGTAGGATGTTTCTGCTTCAGGACTTTAGCTCGAGTCAGCATACAAAAGATTGAGATTTTCTTGCATTAGTATATTTTGTACAAGTACTTATGTACTGAAATCTCCTTTTATTTAAACTCGAGCTATGTAAAGCTTTAAATGTTGTAAACATTCGATTATCAATATATTTTGTCAAAACAACGCATATAGAGTCGTTTACTGTATATCTTTGTGCTTTGTTATTGATTAGTAACACCCAAATCAAGCTTCCGCAAATCATCAAATTTGGGGGTGTTACAGTTTGAGACCTGTGTATGAGTTTAATAACCAATAGTTATCGGTCTATTATGTAATGGCCATACAGATTGACGTTAAGTGTTCTTGGAGAATCCCCGGGTATTATGATATCTCCAGAGCCACCGATCCTCATTGAAATTGAAATAGAAATGTGTTTACGATTATTTGCTGTAAGCAGATTGTTATGCTAAGTTGAATAGTGTGTGATAAATTCATTCACTTAGCTTCATGCTAATCCCTCATTTTAACTTCCTGCATATTATGTTTGTTATGTGGGTGATCAGGAAGTGGGTGCTTTGCAAGGAAAGTTTGACAGCTTGTGAACTCTGATATGGTTTTGTTATAAACCTAGTTTTGTAAAATATAATACCCCGGCTTGTGTAGTTTCTAAACAGTTTTAATTTGGTATGTTTGGAACATGTAACTGTTTATGTACATTATATTAATGTACAGTAAATAAATATGTTTTAAATTCATACGCTTCCGAGTAAAATAATAGAATATTATGTGGAAGAAAGAGGGGTGTTATAAGTTGGTATCAGAGCATAGTTTTGGGCTAATTGAGCATTGTAAAGTGTTCAATCCCAATTCTGAAGCATGTTTTGTCAAACATTCCTGGTATGGGATTTAGCATTGGTTATGAATTGTTAGTAGTTAGGTGCTAACGATTAACAATTGTTGAGTTATTGTGATGAAAACAGATATGGCAGATAACAAGCAAACGACCGCCAACCCTAATAATGCCTCAAGAACCGATGCTCCTCCTTTGCACATACAGAGTGAACCACCGGCTCATGATGGTACTTCTGTTCGTGTTGGTGAAGAATCAAATCAAGATGACTATATGCATGAAATGGAAGATGAATTGATTTCCCTTAGAGAATTCAAAAGACAAACTGAAGCTGTGTCATCTCAGTAACGGTTTCAACAACCTATCTATCCATTTGGTACTATTCCCTCATCTCAGACTAATAAGACATGTTCTTTCAAGACTTTTATGGCTAGTAAACCTCTTGAATACTCTGGTAGTCCTAATCCGACTGTTACCTTAAATTGGTTGAGAAACATTGAAAGAAAGTTTGAAGTGACTTGTTGTGAGGAAAAGTTTAAAGTTCCATATGCAGTACAGTGTCTTAAGGATGATGCAATGGTATGGTGGGATTCTATTACCGGCCATTTGACCCAACAACAAAAGGAAACTATTCAGTGGTACGAATTTCATCAAGCGGTTCGTAATCAGTATTGTTCAGATTTTGAAATGGCTCGGATCAGACGGGAATTTGTAAATCTTCAATTGACTGATAAGATGACAATGGATGAGTTAATAACCCAGTTTACCGAGAAGTTGAGGTTTGTTCAACAGTGGGTCCCTGATGAGAAAACGAAAATTGAACAGTTTGTCGATGCTTTACCTTCTAATTATCGTACTACTGTGAGATTAGCGGGTACTCTATCCCAAGCTTTTAATCTTGCACGTTCAGTTGATAGTGATATGAGAGGTTCCGTTTTTCCATCTAAGGATAGATCCGATCAGAAATCCAGAAATGAATCTTCAGGTAAAGGAAAACAAAGGTGGCAGGGTAACCGACAGGGCCAGAAAAGTGGTAGTAAAAGTGTTTCTTCTGGTAGTTTCAACTGGTGTAGTACTTGCAGGTCTAAGCATACTGGGCCGTGTACACCTCAGACAAATAAATATGTTAAATGTGGTGAGCTTGGTCATGAGTTTAAGAATTGCAAGTTTCCTAATTATGTGTGCTGGCATTGTAAGAAAGAAGAGCATCGTGTTGGTCAGTGTCCAGAGGCGGGGAAACAGGGTTCGGTTTCGGTCGGGAGTTCGTCATCTTCCGGGCAAAAGCGGAAGAATCCTCCGCCAGCTACTAGTAGGGCGTTTCAGATGACAGTCGATGAGGCTGTTCACACAGATGATGTGATTACTGGTACTTTTCTTATAAACTCTGTACCAGCATGTGTTTTATTTGATTCTGGAGCAAACTGCTCATTTATATATGTGTGTTTCTGTGATAAGTTGAAACTGATTCCTACTGTGATAACTAAGCCCTTAGAAGTAGAGATTGTTAGTGGCAACTTAGTTCCTGTTACCACCTCGGTGACTGGAGCTAATATTGTGATAGATGGTCAGACTTTTCCAATTTTGTTTCTGTTAATGCCGATTCCAAGTTTTGATGTGATTGTTGGCATAGATTGATTGAGTCAGTTTAAAACTAGTATAGATTGCCACCATAAGCTGATTAGAATCCCAATTTCTGAAGAGTCATATGTTGTGGCTCGAGGAGAAAGGGATGATGAGTGTATAGGAAGTCGTTGTCTAAAGGCTATGAGTCTTACCTGGCTTATGTGATTGATGTGAAATTAGAAAAGAAATCCATTTCTGATGTTTTGGTTGTTTCTGAATATCCGGAAGTGTTTCCCGATGAACTGTCTGGTTTACCACCGGTTAGGGAAGTTGAATATCAAATTGATCTTGTTCCTGGCTCGTCGCCTGTAGCTAAAGCTCCCGATAGATTAGATCCTTCTGAAATACGCGAAATGATGAATCAGATACAAGAGTTATTGGATAAAGGATTCATTAGACCTAGTTCCTCTCCTTGGGGTGCCCCAGTTTTGTTTGTGAAAAAGAAAGATGGGTCTTTTCGAATGTGTATTGATTATAGGGAACTGAATAAACGAACAGTCAAGAATAAATATCCACTGCCTCGCATAGACGATTTGTTTGATCAGTTGCAGGGATCTTCATTCTATTCTAAGATTGACTTGAGATCAGGTTATCATCAAGTTCGGGTTCGTGAACAGGATATTCCTAAAACTGCTTTTCGAACCAGGTATGGTCATTTTGAATTCCTGGTTATGCCTTTTGGTTTGACTAATGCTCCAGCAGTTTTTATGGATTTGATGAACCGTGTTTGTCGGCCTTTTCTCGATAAATTTGTTATTGTGTTTATCGATGATATTCTGGTATACTCTAAATCTGAATCAGAACATGAATTGCATTTGAGAATAGTGTTAGAAACATTGAAAAGAGAACACTTGTATGCCAAATTTTCTAAATGTGAGTTCTGGATTCGGGAAGTACAGTTTCTGGGTCATATTATCTGTAATGATGGTGTCAAAGTTGATCCTGCTAAAATTGAAGCTGTTATGAATTGGAATGTTCCAAAGAATCCTTCTGAAATCAAAAGTTTTCTTGGGCTAGCTGGATATTATAGAAAATTCATTAAAGATTTTTCAAAGATTGCTGGTCCGTTAACCAAATTGACAAGAAAAGATATTAAGTTTCAGTGGGATGAGTCACAGGAGACAGCTTTTCAGACCTTAAAGCAGTTATTGTGTCAGGCACCTGTGTTAGCTTTGCCAGATGGCTCAGATGATTTTATTGTTTATTGTGATGCGTCCTATGCTGGTTTGGGTGGTGTTCTTATGCAGAGAGACAGAGTTATTGCTTATGCTTCTCGGCAATTGAAACAGCATGAAAGAAATTACCCTACCCATGATTTAGAACTGGCAGCTGTTGTGTTTGCACTGAAAATCTGGAGACATTATCTCTAATGTACAAAATGTATTATTTGTACAGATCACAAGAGTCTTCAGTATATGTTTTCTCAGAAAGAACTAAATATGCGTCAGAGACGGTGGTTAGAACTAATCAAAGATTATGATTGTGAAATTCGTTACCATCTAGGAAAGGCAAACGTGGTTGCTGATGCATTAAGCCGAAAAGGTACTTCTGATCGCATTTATTATTTGAAAGTTGATGTTTCTTCTAACTTAGTGGATAAAATTAAAGATGCACAGTTAGAAGCTTTATTAGATCCTAATCTAAAGTCAGAGATCATGTTGAAAAGAAAAGATTTGTTAGTTGATGATTCTAGAGGATTGAAGACTTTTCAGTCTCGTGTATGGATTCCTCTGATTGGTGGTATTCGGGATATGATTTTGACTGAAGCCCATAAGTCACGTTTATCTGTTCATCCCGGTAGTACCCGTATGTATAATGACTTGAAACCTTTGTATTGGTGGCCCACGATGAAAACCGATATTGCACAGTTTGTTAGTTCATGTCATATTTGTGCTCAGGTTAAAGCTGAACACCAGAAACCATATGGGTCATTGAAACAGTTAGAAATTCCAGAGTGGAAGTGGGAACATATCACTATGGATTTTGTGACTAAACTTCCGCGTACGTCTCGAGGTAATGATATGATTTGGGTCATTGTTGATCGGTTGACCAAAAGTGCTCATTTTCTAGCTACCAGTGAAACTGCATCTCTGAGAAACTTGCACAGTTGTATGTGAATGAAATAGTTTCGAGACATGGAATTCCTTTGTCGATTGTGTCAGATAGAAATTCTCGGTTTATTTCTCATTTCTGGCAGAGTTTGCAACAAGAATTGGGTACACGTGTAAATCTTAGCACAGCTTATCATCCTCAGACCGACGGTCAGTCAGAACGCACGATTCAGACACTTGAGGATATGTTAAGAGCTTGTGTTTTGGAGTATGGCGGTTCTTGGGATTCTCATTTACCGTTGGTTGAATTTGCATATAACAATTCTTATCATTCCAGCATTGGTATGCCTCCTTATGAGATGCTATATGGTAGACGTTGCAGAACGCCTACGTGTTGGTTAGAGGCTGGTGAGAAACAGTTTGCTGAGCCAAACATTGTTCAGATGACAGCTGACAAAGTAGCAGTTGCACGGGAAAAGTTGAAAGCTGCACGTGACAGACAGAAGCAGTATGCAGATCCACGTAGACGACCGGTATCATTTGTTAAAGGTGAACTTGTTTATCTTAAAGTTTCGCCTGGTTATTCGGTTTGGGAAACGTGGTAAATTGGCTCCTCGGTATATTGGTCCATTCAGAATCAGTAAAGTCGTTAATGATCAATCAGTTACACTTGATCTTCCTTCAGAACTTGCTGGTATTCATGACACGTTTAACATTTGTTATTTGAGGAAATGTAACGTGGAGGATCAGTATCAGATTCTTCCTTTGAAAGATTTGAAAGTTGATCGGACCCAGAAGTTAGTTGAAGAACCTGTTGAACTTCTAGACCGAAAAGTTGTTAAACTTAGGAAGAAACAGATTCCCATGGTGTTAGTAAAATGGAAACATAGTTTAGGTTCAAACCTAACTTGGGAAACCGAGGACAGTATGAGATCCAGATATCCTGGATTATTTGACCGTGTTGAGATTTCGGGGACGAAATCTTCGTAAGGGGGGAGATTTGTAACATCCTCTCTTCGGGTCTGGTAATTTCTAATTTTAAATTGACGTATTTAATTATTTTAGAAATTATTTGATATTAATTGTTTATTTGAGAAACTTAGGTAAATAAGTTTCAGAACTTATTGTGGATAGTAAATGGTTGCTTGTTTTAATTTACTATAGTTGACGGTAGAATAAAATAAGTTTCTCGCAAATGGTTTTTAGGTTCCAGACAATAGATTGAAAGGGGACTAGTTTTAATTGAATGCGGGTCGGGTTAAATTGGAAAGGTCGGCTTATAAACTTTCCCAAAATGGAAAGTTTTACATTCCTTTGAAAACCTAAGACAAAGCTTCAAGAAAACTTGAAACCTTAAAAAGAAAATCAAAACCATAGATTGAATCAGGAAGCTTGTTGTGATCTTGAGCTGATCTTGAGCTAGTTCATCATCTTCCTTGTTATATCTTCTAATTAGTAAGTTTGATTTTAATGATTCATAAACTAGTTTTGATTTAAAATGAATGATTTATGATTTTGAAGTTGTGATAATGTGTTATAAGTTGTTATTGTTGATATATGTTGAAATCTAAGTATAAACAGCAAATAGAATCTGAGTTTTGTGGTTATTAGTTCAAATTTTAGGTTATGGGGTTTTGCTGGGCGATGATGCTGATACAGGGGTGGTTACCCGGCGGGTAGAACCCGTACCTGGCGGGTAGTGTACCAAATGAGGGAACCCGGCTACTGCTCCAGCCTTTAAAACATGGAAAAGTTCTGTTACCATGAAATCTTAATTCACCCGGTTGTTTCATCGGGTACCCGACTGGTAAAGCCAAGTACCCGGCGGGTACTTGGGCTACCCAGCGGGTAGTAACCCGTTTAGTAGCTTTTGATTTTAAGTCATTACAAAGTAAAATGTTGATAAGTTTATGTGGATATGCTTTATTATGAACCATGAATATGATAAGGAACTTATTATCGTTATGTAAATAATATTTAGTTCCTTGAATTATGTTGGATATAAGTTCAGTATTGATGATCCTGATTACTAACTTATATTGATTGTTGTTCTCAGATCCTCCAAAAGATAAGTGATACTTGGAATCTGAGTTTGTGAAGACCAAGGTATCGGTGAGTGGATTTAGAACTCACCTTTCGATAAAAATAATTAAATTTAGAACTCACCTTTCGATAAAATACAATTATCAGTTATTTTTATGGAATTTAGCATACCCATAAATTCTAAAAGAAGCTAATATAATGTAAAAATTTTATGTAGGTTTATTAAATTATCTAATAATTGATTTACGAAAACAGTCCCTATACTCTTTTTTAAGTTGTAATCACATGTGAATTATCAGTTATCAACACATACTTCATTTGGAAATCACATGTGATATAAGCCGTAAACGAATGCAATTTTGAAAAATCTTATTATAGTTATTAATGTGAATGAATATTAAGTACTAATCACGTGTGAATTTACATCTACCATTGATGAATAATCGTGAACCAATGTAAATTTTTATCATAAATCAAATGTGATTATATAAAGTCGCGTTTTTAAGACCCGGCAAAAACGAAAAAAAAAAAAACTTTTTCAAAATTATAGCCCGTGAGATATCTAATCGAAGAAAATAAGACGCCGATTTCGAACATGTAATTTTTATAATTTATAGACATACGATTTTTGAGATATTTAATTTTAAAAATTGGAGGGAAAGTGGAGTTCTGAAAGAAATAGAACAATTCTATAGGTTATCTCATTCTTTACCTTTATATCATTCTTAATTCAACCTATAACTGACTTAGAGATGGCAATTTTAGACCCATTGGTTATTTATGGGTCAACTTGGTTAATATTTTTGAGAGGATGAGTTTGTTGGGTATCCTCCTATTTTTTTGGATGGATCTAAATGGTTATTTAATATAACCTCCAATTGTATAACAATTAACCAACGGGTCTAGTCGGGTCTAGCGGGTCAATTTTTTTTTCCACCTCATTTCATTTTTTTCATTTTTCACTCAAACAAAAAAAAAAGTTTGGTGGAAAAACGTCGACCCGACCCGAGACCCATTTGAGCCGGACCCGTTTAGACCCATCTAGACCCGGACCCATTTAGACCCAAATCCATCTAAACCCATGACCCGACCCGACCCGACCCAACCCATTCATTTTGCCACCTATAGACTTAAACATGTCATCATTGCATCGTTGTATATAACATTTATTATTTTTTATTTTGTAGATAATGTTCTAATTTAATAAAATATAATCTTGATATGAAAAGAATTATATTTGGAATAAAAACTTTCCTATAATAATTTATTTATATTTATATTTATATTTATGAGGTTAAGATGAGTAAATGAGTAATTTTGATTTCTTTTTACTCCCGAGGCCAAATTTTTTTGTCCACCTTTCCATATTGGTATGTTCCAAAATAATTGTCCTATTTCAAAATCAAACAATCAAAATGTTTAAAACTGGTAAAGATGAAATTCTATTGGTGGTCAACAGTAATAAATATACATTTTTCTTAAACCGTGTATTTCTTGTTTGATGACAATAATTTTGGGACGGAGGGAATATGATTTTAAGACTCAACGTTTAAAATGCTTTTTAATAGTACAATATTAGATAAATAATTAATCACAACACGATTTCTAATGTATTTTTGCATTGTAAGTATTATGTCTTTATTTACTAAAGAGTAAATTCCATAAATGGTCCTTGCGGTTTACATTAATTTACGAAAACAGTCCATGTACTCTTTTTTCAACGTTTCTGGTCCAATAACTTTGGATTTGATCGCAAAAAGGGACCATTTGCGAGCAAATCCAAAGTTAGACGGAGGGACCATTTGCGAGCAAAAAATCCAAAGTTAAGGGACCATTTGTGAGCAAATTCAAAGTTATTGGACAGAAAACGTTAAAAAAAGAGTATAGGGACTGTTTTCGTAAATCAATGTAAACAACATGGACTATTTATGGAATTTACTTTTTACTAAATTTAGTGGCCAAAGTAATTTGCAACTTACTGGTTTACTCAAATGTAATGTACGAAAATAATATTATATAAAAACAATAAATACACATAAAGCTAATTTATGTTTTTTTTATGTGCATTGGACTAACATTTGAATTTTTAAAATGTCTATAAGACATTATATTGTTGGATAGACAATTTAGATGAACGATAACTAATTTTATCATGGCATTGTGCTGGTTCCGAAGCTAGTAATATACTAAACTAAATTACTTGTTTTAGAGTAGTTTACCGTTTGAAATGTGAAATAGAACTATTGAGTGAATCATAATCCCATAAAAAGTAATAATACCAGTGTTTTAAAAATCGGTTTTTTCATCGAATCGGTTTTCTTCCCGATCCCGGTTTAATCCAGTCGAACCGGACCTATGTCCGGTCGAACCGCTTATTTTACACTACATATATCGAACCGGATTTGTGCCCGTTTCCGGTTCAATCGGTTTAACCGGACCGATTCAATCGGTTTTCGAAACATTGAATAATACACAAGTCAAGTCAATTAAGATTCAAATGGATTCAATAGTAGGTCTAACATGACACAGTTTATCTCTCATAATCTTATAAGCTGAACATGACAATTTATGTCACCGCAAGTAGTCATATCTATCATTTTCCATAAACGCGTGTGAGGTTTACAACTTAAGCTTGAATTGAACTTGCTAAAACTTGAAATTATATTTTTATGCAATCTTGAACTTGACCTTGAACATAAAACAACTTCATCTATCAAGACCAAAAGTGGGCAAACTACGCCCAACTGAATATATCTGTTTACATTTGTGGGCAAACTACGCCCAACTGAATATATCTGTTTAAACAAAAGAAAGCTATCACCGCATACATCTGTTTACATTTGTGGGCAAACTACGCCCAACTGAATATATTAAGAACCTTGCTTGTTAAGAAAGGGTTTATGAAACCTTGACTAAAACCCTTGAAAATCCGAACTCAAAACAAAAGCATAACAACTTTCTCCAACAAGAGACTGAGAAACTTAGTTGAGACCACCCTCTTATGACCTTCCATTCTTTAATATCTTGCTTATACACCGATAAACATGTGAAACACCGTAAAGACACTTTCACACATCAACATTGAAACAACAAAAACTACTTACTATTTGGTTAACCCATGAAACCTTTGTTACGTCGACTAGTTGGAATCGTTGCAGGAGGCATCGAAACCAAAAATAGAGTCGTTGAATAAATCTGATGCGTCCGGGTTAAACAAGGATGTTCATATAAAGAATCAGTAAAGGTGGAAATTAAGATAGTCGACAACCAAAATCCAACGGGGGTTTGAAGGAAATGTATTGAAGATGGAACGTAATGACGGAGCTATGTACACCTTGGAAAGATAACGGCAAAGGAAGAATCGTTTATAATAATATGACACTTGGAATTGCTAAAATTTGCCAAACAAGAAAAATGGAAGATCCAAATTAAAGAAAGGAAGAGATAAAAGGAGAAACAATGT
The DNA here is from genome assembly GCA_949592205.1 of Helichrysum umbraculigerum. Lineage (NCBI taxonomy): Eukaryota > Viridiplantae > Streptophyta > Magnoliopsida > Asterales > Asteraceae > Helichrysum > Helichrysum umbraculigerum. The sequence goes on along the minus strand of CATIUR010000008.1, from coordinate 4,640,656 downwards.
GACGCTCTCTGGACTGCCAGTGGAAATCGATGGTCGAAGGCTAAAACGTGAATTTAAAAAAAGGTGGTACATTATATTTAACAAGCTTGAAAAAAAAAGTTGAAATGAAATAGAATATGCAATCCACTTTCCTGAGTTTTTTTTATAAAGGAAAGAGAGGGATTTGGAAAGAAAAAGCAATCCTCCCAATTTGGGATGATTTGGAAGATAAGAAGCATTCCGAAGGATTTTCTTTCACCTTCTCTTCATTTCATTTAATGATAGAACTCGGGAACAAAATGGATAGAGGGGGTTATTATATAATATTCCTTATAATAATAATAGTACTCCTAGGAGTTATCTTTTCCTTTTCTAATCTCAATATTAGAATTATATTCACTTTAGTAAAAGATTATTATTTTATTAGACACTCACAACTAAAATTTATGATAAGCACGTACTATAAATTTTCATGTGTATTTGGATTAATACATAACTGTGTAACACTTTAATCACAAATTAAACACTAATATACCAAAATACATACGACTTCTGCCTGTGTTAACAATCGGCTAACACTACCATTTTGATGAGTTGATCATCTGCCTTCTTCCTAAACACGTTATGTATTTATTTACTTTGTTTGGTATTTGTAAGAAATGATAGTGATAATGTAGTCGTGATCTAAATTCGTGATGTAGTTTGAATTGATTAGGAGATGAATACAAGGAGGAACAATTGTTTGTATCAAAGTCAAATAGAAGTTTGAAACTTGTTTAGTTGAATACTCGATGGATTGTACATGTTTGTGCTCCTTTTTACAATTGATTTTATGCAGGCTTTTACTACACATATGCAGGCTAATACTACATTGTTTCTGGAAAAACATACCGCAGTTTTTGAGTGCAAAATTGCTACTTCTAGTGCAGTTTTTGTGCTGGAATTTTGCTTCATACTTGATGTTTTTTTTACTGCAAATTTGTCGTGTACATGCTTTTTATGCTGTTTTTTTTGGTGCAAGTATGCTGTAATTATATCTAAGTGCTCTCAATTTTGCTACATATTTGCTGAAAACCAGGTCAATCGACGGGTAAATCGGTTGAACTGGACCAATGATTTAGTTGGTCAATCTAAAACGTAAGTTTTAAGACCTTGACGAATACATATAATAATCTGTTATTGTAAAAACGTGTTTAACAATATCAACTAATGAACAAAATGAACTATAGCAATTACATAGATCAAAAGTTGTTTTTTTCTCTCTAATTTGAATATAATTTAGATTAGATGCACACATTTACAAAACTCTCATTAGCTTTAAAAATGAACTCTTGGAAAACCATTGAAAAAGAAATATGAAGTTTGTTCCATGTTAAAGACATATTACATCATACAAATCCAACATATATCTTTAACAATTATGTAAATCTATAGCCTGGTTTACCGAACCATATAAACGTTTTGAAAAAACTCAAACCATTAAACCATTTCAGAAAAATAAACCTGACCCAATCACTCCGTTTTTGCTGGTTTAAATGGTTTGACCAGATCATACATATCTATATCTATATTGTCTATAACCTCACACTATGGGTGCATTTAACAAAGGAATTCTAGGTTTGGGCTTCTAATTTTAACAATCTCAATCCACTCGTAAATGAATAATCTCTGGCAACAAAAACATGAAAAAAAAAAAAAAAATTCTCAATCCTCAATAATATCGATGCCCTCTTTAATCACACCACTCAGCCCTTTAATCATTTAAGTAAACAGACCTTAGTGCCATTCAACAATATATACACATCACTTTATCATCTATATAAATATCTTTGTAACCATTTACAATTAGGAATTGCTTGACCATTTGATGCAAGACAGTTGTATTAGAGGGTATATTTTACCGAAATGCAAATCTTTTAACCATCTTAATTTGTAGCCTGTTTTGGTGGATGAAATGAGGAAAATGACTAGAGCAGTCCGCAATTGCTGATACTCTCGTATATAAAAACTGTATTTTTATAAGGAAAATACTTACCTTTGACACTTTGATTATCCATTCCTCTACTTTACGGCTAAAAACACTACACATGCAGTATCTCGATAGAACGTTGCTCAGAATCTTTGGAAAAAAGAATTGTAACATAATCAACTTACCCATGGCTACATCCACTCTAAACTTGTAAATTAGACTTCCTATGGTGTTTGGGGTGGATAATGATACTTCAAAATCTCAAATGATGTTCTGAAACAACATATTTTGAAACAAAGTCTCCACCACATGTGAACTTTTACTTGCTGTAAAGGTAAACAAAGCTGAAGATGAAAAATCCAGCCATCTGTAAAAATCAAAGATCGTGTAAAAATCTCATTTTGAAGAGCATTGTAACGTTTTTACTTGATAAGAATCTAAGTAGCTGAGAGAAAAATACCGTTGAGAAAGATGCTCCGTAATATGGAAAAGCTGTAGGTATGAATCTCTCGTATTCGTTGTGTCTGAAAGGCCTAACTGGAATCTGCAAGTGCGAAGATAAATAAAGTGGTGAGTAGAGGTGGCAATTTCGATCCATTTAGTTATGGATTGGTTGATTCAGGTTATGTTTTATTTATAGAATGCCACAGTCCCTTGGTTCATGATCACGGTTAGTAAGAAAGTAGGTGTATCCCAAAGAGGATGACTTGGATAGGCTGCAAAAGCACCTTGCAAATTTGGTATCTATGAAAGGGATTTAAACAAAAGCATTTCTCGCTCTTTGACAGGATTAACTAATCACCCAAAAGGAAAAAAAAAAAAAAGAAAAAAAAAAAAAAGAAGAAGAAGGTGATTGTAGAGCTACTTAATTATTTTACCTGTTTTGCAAGTGATAAGCTAGTGTAGCCAAGCCTCTGATATTCAAGCTTAAACTGAAAAACACCATAAACATCTGGAACCTTAAAAGAAGCATGGTACAACCCCTGCATAATTATAAAAAAGAGAAATATGTAGAAATGAATGAGACCTTTAAGGAACATACATTCTTGAGAAAAATATGAGATGTAGTAAGGAGATATACTCGTTTAGACTATGTTACCTTCGCATCACTAGACATGGTTTTCAACACATAGGGGCTCATCATGTAAAACTGAAGCTGAACATCATCTGCAACATATGGTTCCCAACTTGATCCAGACCACTCATAGATCTCTACTGTGTACTCCTGAAAAAAATTCACATTAACTAGGGTTTAGTGAATGTGTGTTCCTTTCATGGTCAGCTAAAAGGGCATTTTCATTCGCCTTTTTAACTTTAAATAGAGGTGGCAAATGGATGGGTTGGGAAATTGGGTCAGAACGAGCTGGATTGACCCCAAACGTTTTTTTTCTCCAAATCTTTTTATGAAAGTGAAAACAGAAGGAAAAAAAAAACACTAATATGTCAAATTTGATTAGAAATATAATATCATTTATATTTATATATTTATTTATTTAAAATAAAAAATGGAATAAAAGGTTATGCATTAGATAGTACACTTCCAGCGACGTCCCTTTTAAGCTACTTTTTGCTTTTAAACTATACGCCATCCCTTAGAGATAAAAAAAAATGCCAAATTGACCCATTTACAAGTATATGGGTCGAGATTGACACCTCTACTATTTACGCAACATATTGCTGGCATATGATATGAATGACTACCAGGTCATCGTTGATCCTGTAGATAGCAGGTTCATCAGTCTCACCAACTCTGTGGTGTTTAACATTCACAGCCTGTTCACATTCAAGATGAAGATTCAGAAGAGTTTCTAAAGAAGTTCAAATGTTCAAATATACATGGGATGCAATCTATACGTCAGAAGGGCGACTGTTTCTATGAAATCCCTAGCCCTACCTTTTCACGTGAAAAAGAAACAGAGTATACTTTTCAGCCCAATCCACATTTAGGGTCAAAGTTGGAAAAACACATGATAATTACCAAGTGAAACATAAAAAATGAACAAATGAAATACACATACATCTCACCTTTAAATGACCTCTTTCATGGAAGACCCATTTGCTAAGCTCGGTAACGAACTCTTCATTGCCGGATTTTGCATATCTGTTACAAGTAACAGTTTCTAAGTTTTTGCAACAACTAAATGAAGCGAACTATAAGATTTCCAACGCCAGTTGTTTTAAAGCAGATGAGTGCATCAATGCACGATACTGTAAGAGGATACACTCATAAGAAGATACACTTACTTATTAGAGGCCCCTGCCTTTTGCACTGGTGATTTGAAGAATCTGCATAGCAAAATATTCAGTCCCACTTCAACCACAACATATATTGACAGTAAAAATATTTCTACATAAAAATGAAAAATATAGCATACTTGTTGCTGAACAGATCTAAAGAGCCAGAGAACACAACTCTTGCATTATTTCTAGCCTGCAGTATCAAGAGACATAATATTAGAGAACATTTTCTTCATGCGATCTGCATCTCACCAACCAGTGTAATAAAGCAATAGTATAGAAGACCCAACGTGTGAAGCATATGAGTATTCATTTAGGATGATATCTAGATGTCTCTTAAGTGTCAACATAGCCATGTTTACGTGTGTGGATGAAGGTTTCACTTGTCTAACAACCTTACAACATTATAAACATGTAAAATAACTTCACATGGATTCCTGTTTAATAATATTCAGAATCATACAGTCCTCCTAAGTCGCAATAATCAACAGTACCTGAACGACTGAAACCAATGAAATGGATGATCCAGAAAGGGATGGTGGACTCGATAGCTTGGACTTAGGATTGGCAGAATATGCTGATGGAGAAGCTGAAAGGACCTTCCAAACCTGCAACATGAGTTCAATATAAAACGAATTCACAAGTGAACCAGATAGAAACCTAGTAAGTAAACAGATACTGTATCTTAGACTTACCAAGCTATTTGCTGGGTTAACAGAATGAGCGATTCCTTTGAAAAGTACAGGAGCCTAGTTTACACAATAACGATAAGTGAGATAAGACAACATAAAGTTATACAGCACAAGAGAATGTGGATTGTTAATATTTGAAAATATAAAACTACTCGATTGATACTTAGAAGCCAAATATTTTTTATAATAATATATTTTTAAATTGAATGAGTGTCAGTCCCGATGAAGAACTACAGTTGCAGAGACACTCGTCTTTGCACATATGATTTTAATTATCTTATATTTTAAGGGTAATATACGAAATGAGTAAAATACCCAACACCTTAGGCATGTACAAAGAAGAGAATTGCTCATATGGGATTCCAAGTAAGATTCAAGTTTCAGTAGCAATGTCCAACCAATATTCTTAAGATCTTTCCACTCCTTCCTTACCTCATTAATATCTACCAAACAGCACTAAGGCCATAAGCATTATTTGCCAGTACTGTAAAACTCGTATTACTCGGTAGAGGAGTACTCACTGCGCGGTCATGGTCCTAGGAGGTTCGTACTGACTCGGACTCATAACTTGGCTACTTTAAAACCCGGTCAATACTCAGATTACTCGGTCACAGGTCAAACTCGGTCAATTTTTTGTCAATTTTATTGCAACTTTGATGGAGAAAAACAAAAAAAGATGCACTAAATATGTTTATGTTTGAATAATAACTATACTTATGTTCGAAGTATTTGAACGGTTATATTTATGCTTCTAGTAAGCATATAATTTGAAATTTGTTATTATTTAAATTTAAAAATTCCAATCCATGTAGTACTCGCCTAGGTGGATTACTAGCTACAAGGTTCCCGTCCGCTCGAGTACAGCCTAGCGAGTTTTACAACCTTGTAATTTTCTAAAGAATACAGAAATTTCCACAAAACCGAAATGCTTTCAGGCACTAATATTCAAATCATCATAACAATGACAATTGACAAGCGCATTGAAAGCAGTAGTAGGAACAGCTTGAAGATAGTAACAAATCTTTGGATGGTTGAACCCAATGTAGCTGCCATAGACACTACATGCACTGACCTCGTTTTTTGTACTCCCTAAAATCACTTTAGAGTGAATGAAATCATCAGCAGCAACTAGTGTATGATCCCCCTCGGTTCCAGAGACAGCATAGCTGCCATGATCGATAACCACAGCAGATGAATCCTGTGCAATTGAAGTATAAAAAATGTCAACCGAAGCTTCTTTCTTTGTTTAAAACACCAGTCAAATGTATTACCCCTTAAAGACATGCATGACCTTTCCTCATGACGAGGTCAAAAGGCATTAGGTCTAGTTCTATTCTAGATTCACAATTAACAACTTTGATTCTTGGAATCATGGTGAAGTATACATAGACAGACAATGTACAATGATCTTTCAGTCTACAGAGGCAGACAAATATATGAAAGGTTTGATCCCTTTCCTTAATCTTCTAGTAATCTAAAGCACAGACTATAGCAACCATTAATGAAAGATTTGGGTCAAAATGATAGCAGCATTAAAACCGATCAATGACGGAAACCACAATAGACACAAAAAGCGACGATTACCGGCTGTGAAATTAAAAATAACTACATCCAAAGCTTTCAATTATCTAAAACACACAACAAGTTGACATTTGCAACCAATCTTTTTACCTTTTTCCGTAACACATTTATTGTCTTCCAACATATGTAAAACATTGTTCTAGTTAAACTGTCTCATCAAATTCTTCTAAAACATACGGTAAACATATCACATCATTTTTCATGTAACTAATTTCTATCAACAACAATAACTATATCAGATCGATAATTACTAGTGTAGAAAATGAACCTACCTCATCAAAATCAACTCCACACTCCGCAGCAATATTTCGAATCAAATCAGACGCACTTGAATCAGCAGCAACAATCAAATCTTTACCAGAATCAACAAAATCCAAAACAGACGCTACATCCAACGATCCTCCAAACCCTAAAACAATTCAATAACCATCATTTCACCAAATTCACAATAAAAGCACACCAATTAAAATGTATTAACTTGATAATTACGTTCAGTGGTGGGAGAAAACAAAATCAAGCCATCATAGAGATACTGGCCGTATCTCTGAAGTGCGATCTTAGGATCATCAGATAGCTTGAAATCGAGCTCAAATCCACGTGATTGTAACGAATTGAAGAAGATCGAGTGCGATGATTTAAGAGCTAAGTCGTCTAGCAACACTAAAATGCGCCGATCTGTAGGGTTATCGATTGAAAAAGAGTGAGTGAGAGTAAGTACAAGTGAGATCGATAGTATGAAGATGGTGGCGATGCCCAATTTCTCCATGTTTTCTCCGATTGGAAAATGTTAGGGTTTTAGATACTAAATCAGAAAGTCTGGCGTGACTGAGGGGGCTAGTTTAAACATTCATTGACTTCGTAATTGAAATGCTCGTAAAACGGTCCCTCTATTTAGACAGACTTGCATTTTGTAACACAACTTTATATTACGGGGTATATGGTTTAACCCAAGTATTAGGTTTGTCGATACGACGGATTATTCGGTTTTCAGATTATTTGGATCAAATTATTTGAATTTTGAAAAATCATAAATTAATCCGTAATTCAACCAAATAAGAAATGAGTTAATCAGATATAGCTTTGAACGGTTTCAGTTTACTTTTCGGATCAAATGTACCTTGAGTTAGGACTAAATATAACACGTGATTTACATCTAAATTCTGTTAAAAACATGATGATGTACCAAGTATCCTTCGGTTGAGACGAAAGCCGAAGGCATACTAATGCTAAAAGTCGGAATAGCATACTAATGCTGGAAGTTGGGTGCTGAAGACTATAACGCCAAAAGTTGAATGTTAAACGCTCTGATGCTGAAAGTTGGATGCTGAAGGCTCTGATGATGCCGAAAGTTGGATGCTGAAGGACGATGCCGAAAACTAAAGGGACCCAAAGCTAATGACAAAATCAGAAAGGGTCCAAAGGTGATGCGAAAATAAAAAGAGCCCAAAGCTGATGACGAAAATCGAAGGGGAACAAAGTTGAAAGATCATACCCAAAACCGAAGGATCCGACAAATAACAAAATTTGGACTCGTACTCATATATGATACTTTAAAAGAAGAAAGATTTAGATAAGCAAACGGAATACACACTATTATTCAATGGTCATCTACATGTATCTCAGGGTACACTTCATTATCCAAAGTGAATCCTATAAATATGACTCATCCCTATGATGGAACGTAAAAAGTCATGTTTTTACACACATGATTCTTCACTGTTTGACCTAATACTTGGTGAAAATATATGATTTAAACGTTTATTTAAATAAATTCATCAAATAGGTCAAAATATAGACGTTGCTTTAAAAATCAATAGAGACGTCTAAATAACGTACAAAATGAAGCAAATTGATCTGAACCGATTCTTTCACCTTTTTAGTTAAATTATGAGACACACATCCTAACTAGTCTAATATGATTCCATAGGTAATTACGAGACCGTAGAATCAAGAATTGTGCGAAACGGATAAGGAACGAAGAAGATAGAGCGTCTAAAGACAAACCGAATGCATTCCGGATATGCCTGATCTAGAGACATGAAAAATATTCCTAAATGGTATCAACACGAGCATAACATAATTACGAGATTATAGGCAAAAGAATTGAGTCAAATGGACAAGAAAGAAAGAAGTTACGGCCGATTTAAGCAACGAAGAAAAGCCAGAACACCCCGTATACGACCCTAGAGGTGCAGTATAAAGCCCCTAAGGGGAGGGGGGAGGTGCTCCCTTCGCGCTTTGTTCTCTTTTAACGTATGTTTCTAGGCTTGTAAGTAAGATATCCTTTCTTGCCCATATATAGAGACCTCGGTAACCTCATTTCAATACATCTTCACCTCTCATTTCATTCTTCACTTTCCCTCTCACACACACACTCTCTCTAGTTTCTCTCTGTAGGTTAGTTTTTGGTTAGTAGTTGTCGTGTGCCCGATCAGTCACGGTCGTCAACGCAACGGAAGGAGGACACGGCAGTGGAGTTTTAAATTTATAAGAGCTGGGGACCTAAGTTTTACTACGGCTGTATAGCAGCAGTATGACCTAGGGTCGTTCTTAAAGCTAATCGTATTGTGAAACGAGAGTATCAAGACAAGTTGTTTAATTTAGTGATGGGACTTTTAAAACAGAGTTTGAGTGGGTTTTTGTTACTTAGGTCCGTAATTTAAAGCAATTAAGTAAAAAGTAAATAAATGGAAAATAGAAATAGGGATGAAATCAATATGGAGGGTATGTGTCTGTTATGACTTCGTTAGCTTATGCGGGGGTGATGCTAGGGTTTTGATATGAAAACGTCTTTTAAAGGTTTGTGTCTTATCTAAGCTTAATTGTTCGTAGTGTAAACACTAGTACCCTACTGATTGGGGAAACCAATCAGTATGTCACTGAATACTAGGCCAAATTGAGTCTGATCGGAGGAGGATGCTCAACTCTTTAACGTTATCCAGAGATGGAGTAACGACCCTTCTTGGAATGTTAGTTCCTGGGTGCATGAGATAGAGTAACATACCCACTAAGGTTCCGACCTTTCTTAACACTACGAGGACAACAAAGTCAAACAAGGCATTTAAGATTAAGACTTGGTTTGGTGACTATTAACTTTATATTAATGGTTATATTTTAGCCTAGAGCTTTCATCACGGTGTACAGTGCGACTATGCATTTCCACAGTTTTCCAGACCTAAGATGTACTAACGGTGTACAGTGCTTCTAAGCATTTCCACAGTGTTCCTGATCTTTAGGTGTACTAATGGTGTACAGTGTGATCAAACATTTCCACAGCTTTGAAGTCAAACCAGGATGTGACACAGTTTTCAACCACCGACATTTCCTTAGCTCCACGTATTTGTACTTCGCCAAAGGTGTTTCCAACGTTACACGAAGTACAGTGCCGTTTATCGTGGTCTTTCCGGGGTCACATACTTTATGGTCACTCTAGACTAGTTTAAACTACGTTTGTATTAAAGCTCAACCATCTATGATATAAACCAGCCCTCACTATTTCCCAATAAATCCCTGATTGATTCACGGTGTACTATACGAAAGGTTTTAAACAGTATTTCCACAGCTACGCAATTCAGACCATGTTTACAGTTTCAGAAAACATAGATAGGTAGTGACCGTTTGATCAAGGTTCGCGACTCCTTGTTATAAAGGTTCTAACCACGTTTAATTGGAGGAAAGGCGATTTGGTTTAGAAATTCATAAATACAAGATTAATAGATCACCGGTTTTCATTTATATCCTATAACTGGAAACATTATTTCCACAACGGATTGTGCCCACGACTTTCATAGCTTCCACGTTCCGTACTACACACATAAGTGATGATTCCGGCGCTATACAAATGAAAGCCGTATAACGTTACCTCCGTTATTTCATAATGTTATCCAATTATATGTTTAAAGCAGCATCACCCCACACATATATAAACTAACTACATCATAACAAACACACAAGGAAACTACTCACTACGCGTAATAACAGATCCTAAATCTAGCATAATAACTGATGCCGCCTGAACGGTCGGTCGCGATTTTACTCGCGTCGTTGCGGACCTCTCGTTTAGAGCGGCGATCAGAGGGTTTTAAAATTTATATTTGCGGGGCCTAAGTATACCTAGTTACTATTGGTGTATAGCAGCAAGGATGACCTAGGGTCGTTCTCTGAGTCAGTGTATTGTGGATCGTGGACGAAACAGGCGTACTTATCAATCTAGCGGGTTTTTAAAAGATTTTGATTGGTGGTTTTGTTTTTGGTTTTTTTATACTTAGGCAGGAAATGTAAATTAAAGCAGATAAAGTAAATGTAGATAGCAGATAATCTAGAGAGGGTGTTTGCTATGATTTCGGTAGCCTTATTGATTGGAATGATGTATGATGTATTAAAACGTGTTCTAAAGGTTTGTATTTTATTTATTTCAGGTATATGTGGAGTGAGCACTAGCCCCCTACTCATAGAGTTCTCGATCAGTATGTCACTGGGCGACTAGGCTATCCTGATTCTGATCGGAGTAGTTTATCCAGCCCACAACACTAACCGGTGAAGGTATAGTGACCCTTATCTGAGATGAAACCCTTGGTGCATGAATAAGCCCCAACTCGATGTCCGACCTTTCTTAACCCCACAATAATACCTAATCTAAACAAAGCATTTAAGACCAAGTTTATAGAATGTGCTTGATTACTTTCTATCGATGGTTTGGTGAGTCTGGGTGTTGAGTGATGACTCGGTGATTCACATAGACCGATAACAACGACTCTTTCCGTGATTACTACACTGTACTCCACTGAAAGTGTTTCCATTGATGAACCAAGGACCAAGTCGGTACCAGCTCTGCTGAGCACAGAGTTACCGTTATTCCACAAGGCTTAGTAACTGCGGTTTTTCCTCGGCTTCCACGTATTAACTACACCGGAGGTGTTGTCGACGCTATACAGAGTACTCAGCCGACTTACGGTACCTTACATTGCTTCACAAAGGCCAACCCAGACTACTTAACTAAGTTTGTATTTAAGCATAATATTATCCATCTATGATATAAACCAGCCCTTACTTTTAAGTCCCAATAAATCCCTAACTTGTCAACAGTGTAATATTCACATTCAGTTAGAAAACCATACTTCCACGGGTACAGTGTACTTTGCGTTCAGAATAGAAAGTATTATTTCCACGGCTCCAGTGTACTTGGTGTTCAGTTAGAAAACCATATTTCCATAATCACAGTGTACTTTGCGTTCAGAATAGAAAGCATTATTTCCACGATGACGATGTACTTAGCGTTCATTTAGAAAGCGATGTTTACATAATTAACAAATCAGACCATGTTCATGTTTGACACAGATAAGTAAGTACCTTTGATGGGGTTCGCGACGTCCCATCATTAAGGCCGTAATCAGGTTTACTGGTTGAAAGGCGATTAGTTTAATAGGTTTAAAATCATAAATAGAAAGTGAATCAAAGCACTAATTTTCATAGCATCATTCCAACCAATTTACGACTAACTATATCATAGCAAACACGCAATATCACTACTCGCTAATCATGGCAATCAATCCTAAATCTAGCATGACAACAGTAATAACAATCATCATAATGAAATAGATAAAGGATAGATATAACCGTAATAAGAGCGTAGCTGAATACAACTTGAACGTTACACGAGCAGAACTCCTAGTATGCGCCAAGCGATATTACAATATTGCCCCTTCTAACTAGCCGCTAATCTACGACTAATTATATCCTAATATTTCTCCTCTAACTCCTAAGAGTAGTGCTAGAGAGAGAAATCTACTAACTAAACTAAGAAATTAAAAACGTAAGAGAGTGATTGTTGGAGTGATTCTTGGATGGATTGATGAATGTGTGGATGTTGAAAATGAATAAATGAAGCCTCTATATATAGAACTCGCACAACCGTATCTGTAGACCGTATCCAAAACTTCAAACGCACAACCGTATCGTAAACCCGAATAAAAATCAGATTTTAATCGCCTAAACGCACGATACGGTTGAGCTAGGGCAAATACGGGAGAACTGGAGCGTATACGGGAGAACGTAGGGTGAATACGGGAGAACACAAGCCGTATACGGCTGTGCTAGGCCGTATACGGTCTAGCTAGGCCGTATACGGTCTGTGCTAGGCCGTATACGGTCTAGTTTGGCAGTATACGGTCTAGCTCTCCCGTATCCTGATTCTTCGGTTCTTCGTTTCTTCGTTCGGTCGTAACTTCTTCGTCGTTTATCCGTTTTGAGTGATTCTCGCGCTCACGGTTTCGTAATTTCCTAACGAAGAAAATGACATAAGTTAGAGGTCAAAATTCCAAGTATAGCTTAAATTGTGCTTAAATGCGTGAACGGAAGATTCAATGATCGTTTGTGCTATATTTTACTCGTTTTTAGGTCTTTTTGGTTGATTCTTGAAACATCGTCTATATTTTAGCCCTTATGATGAAATGTGATGTTTAAGTTCATATTTAAGTGTTTTCATTAATAATTGGGCTAAAATGGTGAGATAATGGCACACAAAAACATGACTTTTTGCGTGTCATCAAATATCCCACACTTAGACTTTGCTTGTCCTCAAGCAAAACTCAAAATTCTCACCTGCTTTTAGGAAAAACATTTTGAAAAAACGAGTTTATTTTTGGGGTGAGTCAAAATATATCAAAAACAACCATCTTCATATACAAGTAACATATCCTGGAAATAAGAGAAAGTAAGGTATTCCTTTCAGAGGCATGAAATGATTCTCTCAGGCATGCTTTCAATTCTCGCGATCTTGGAATATACATGACTAGGCGATCTCACAAGGTGGTCACTCAATTCACTCAAAAAGTGTTTCGGGTTACCTATCAATCTAATCAAACGAAATCGCTCATAAGCCAGTCATGCAACATCCATCGTCATAGGCTTGCTCGATAATCATATCTCCATCACTTAGGTGAGGACGGTGCTAGCTATCTCAGGACATTCAGAGTGGGTTGTAATGGCAGGTGAGGGTTACGGGGTATGGATAAGTGGAAATTTTTAATGGTTATAAAGGGTTCTGCTTATCTTAGGACTTCTAAACTTTTGAAAAACATTATTTAAACAACCTTTTTAATGAAAACGGAAACGGATAACAGTACGGGAAGATAGCTATTTTGACTTCTATCTTTTGAAAATACACGAAGGAATTTATGACTTTTATAAGAGCGGGAATTTTCGAGAGATTTGAAGCACTTAGCTTTATTCTATTTTTTTTCTTTTTCTTTTGTTTCTATTTTTGGGCTTTTCTAGGGATTTTATTTTGTTTCTTTATTTTGCCCTTTTGAAATCCTTTTCTTTCTTTCATCTTTTTCATCCTTTTGATGACTTTGCATTTACTTGGTGTCAATTTTTCACACCATAATCTCTCAACTTTTGATTTATCAAGGGAACGCACGCGAGAGAATTTGAGTAAACACTAGTATTTGTGATTTGGAGTGAAAACAAAAAGGACATTTAAATGACATTTTCCACAAGTTTAAAATTTCTAAGATAAGATTTTTGGTGGGTGTGGAATAAGTGGGTTAAGATTTAAAGGGTTTTGAAAGAAACGAACAGGTTAAGGCTCAACAGGGTTATCTAAGTGGATCATCAACACTAAAGATGAGTGTTGGAAGGGTTTTGGGCTTGGAGAGATATGATAAAAATGGGTTAAATCCTAAGGAATGTCAAGGTCATCTAATTGCACCTATACCGCGTACGGTACTCAACCAATGTGGTCTCGAAGTGCATACCAGGAGCAAGTTCTAATTCCGGATGCATGCATCGGCACACTCAAACAAACGAATAGTGAAGCATTAAAGATGAATGCTTATATTGGCTCAAGATACCTCACTGCAAGTTTTTGGGTTTGTTTGTGCCTAGCCATGCGATGCCCCTTTTAGATTATCATTTTAGACCTAAGAAATTCATATCTTATTTACTCTTAATTTCCAAAATACCCTACTCATATATGAAAATGCTCCTTCTTAAGACATTTTAACTCAAAATTTTTGAAAATTTTTAGCAAAAGTGAGTTTTTTAAACAAATTGAGGAACATTTTCCGAGTTTGCTTTTGGAAATAAGAATCAAACAAGCAAACCTAAGGTATTCTATACCGCTATCCCACACTTAGAGGAACATTGTCCATAATGTTCTCTTGAGTTGGGATTTGAGAAAAATCCCACACTTAGAGTTTGAACATATCAGAAAATGTTACTCAAGTGTTTGTTTTGGGCTGGAATCCCACACTTAGTGATAAGCTGGGGATATGGCATAGACTACTTTAATGAGAATTTAAAGCTAACAATCATATCAAAAACGAGAGTGAGAACGAGAGAACTCCCCTATCGAAGCGAATGTAGAAGGATGGAATTCTGGAAGATGCGCTGAAGAGGAGATCCTGACTGGAATTCTTCTTTAGTGGTGGCTCCATGTAGATCTTTCGGCATTAGCGTGCGCAGCTTACAAATAGCAGCTTCGTCCTCCATTTTTAACACTTCTTTCACTCTCTTGTGAAGATATCTCGTAGGTGTGAACACGTTGGGTATATTTTTACCGACTTCTTGTTATAGCTTTTTACTGAAAGTGCCTAAATCCAGAATGAAAAGATGTTTTCTAATTCAAAATGAGTTTTAAGTCATGTGTTTTTAAACGAGTTCGAGCATAATGCGTGAAAGTAGCACGCAAGTACCTCAAATGCTCGAAACACATGGCTTGATAAAATTTAATTCCTATTTTCCTGGATTAGGTGGTAAAAGCTGAAGTGGTGCTTTGAAAGCATTTGGTATACCCAAGTGTGAAAGATAGTCAGAGATATATCACTTCTTGGAATTTAAAACTAATACTAATACTAAGGATACTTATTGCACGGGTTGCCTCCCGAGAAGCGCTTCTATTTAGAGTCGAGGGCTCCACTTTTCCTCTTGGATCAGCCAGAAGAGGATCTCCCAGGACTTGGGATGCGGAATGGAAGTGTCCTGGGGTTTGGTGGGTAGAATCTCATAAAATGTCGTGTGACGACTTCTGTGATGTTCGGGATTCTTGCCACATGAAGAGGATAGGTATGGAAATGCTCCTCAGCAGTTCTTTGCAAGTATAAAAGATCCATTATAGCATCTTGGACTGCCTTGGAGATTGGTCCATTAGTGTCCACAAGGGTGGCTCCATCGTGCTCAAGCGTCTCACGCACCGGTCGATCTGTCCGTAGGGTGTCCATAAATCCGAAGAAGCGTAGGTGGATGTCCTCATGAGTGGCATTGCTGATGTCTTGCCCTAGTTCTTCAATGGATCTGAATATGCCTTGGATCAGCTGTTTCTGATGGTCGGTATACGTGAGCTCTGGTTTCAGGAAGATGTTAATCATCCTGTTGTAAATCTCTCGTAGCCCATTGTGGAATAGCTGTCTGGGCTGCTCCCATAGGATAGAACCAAAAATGTCTTTAAGTCGTTCAGAGACGAAATATGCAACGTTAACCGTCAAACCTTCTGGAACAGAAGAAGGGATGGCACGTGCTCTCTCGTCTGAACTGACGTGTTCTAACTTTTCGACAATTATCTGGGCGTGATGCTCGATAGTGCAGCTGATGAAAAACCTGTGTGGTGAGGACTCGTCAATGTGATTATTATCGGCCATAGAATCTAGAAGTCCCTTGAGATCCGCCATTAGCTGAACATCTACTTCGTTTTCAGGTAGCATAATCCATGTTGTGTCTGAAATTTTGGAGAAACTCCATCTGTTGGTGCGAATATGGAAATGCTGACCTGATAAATGCTTGATACACCCGGCCATACGTGGTCTTCTGTGTTTCATAGAATTCCTCTTCATCGGGGAAAGGCTCATCATTGTCTGATGATTCTCCTGCGAGATCGTTGGCGAAGGCGTTGATGCGACTAACTAGATGTTGCGGACTCAGGTAGGAGTTGGCTCGATAAACTTCATATTCAGTCTCAATGTCCTCAATAATATCCCTCTGATGTTGCGTGTATTCAATAGTAGAATCTCGTATAATCGCAATCAGAGTTTGGAAATCCTCCTCGTGTTCTTCAATAGCACTAAGCATTTCTTCTGGTTCAGACACGATTGGGATTTCGGTATTTCCTGTAGTAGGAGGAGGGATAATGACTGGAGGGAGAATGATTGGAGTGTGGTGAAGGCGAATGGAGCGGGTATCGATCGGAACATCCATGAGAACGATATCGTCCTCGTCACTTTCGGTTGCTGAAGTGTCTGGAAACTCAACAGCGTCGGTGAGTGGCTGAGACTCGTCGGTGATCTGTGATACTGGCTGGGAAGAGTCTATCTCGATATCCCTCTCGTCCTGGGAATCAGAATCATCGCTTGATCCAAATGTACCTCCAAGCTCGAAATGTGATCGAGGCTCGGATGAGTCAAGGGGTGGAATCCCTCGAGGAGGTATATGTGGCTTAAGTAGAGACTCATCATCCAAGGAGTGGTCAATCGAAGGTTCCTTTGGGTCGCTCTCCGGCAGAGGGATGAAGTTCAAAGCATAGTCTATCTGCATGATCTCTGCGGTCGGAGGGTGTGTCTCAGGAATGTGTGGCGGTGTAGCTTCCTCTGGCTCTTCCTCCTCTTCTTCTTCTATCTCCTCTTCTTCTTCCTCAGTCTCCTCTTCTATCTCTTCTTCCTCAGTGTCGGAAGTAATCGTGATGGGCTCGTCAGACATAGGGGTGTCTGGTTCAGAATCATCATCCGTGGTAACTCTTCCTGTCGAAATCGCACATATCTCCGCATGCTCTGTGATAGACTGATCATCTTGATCGATCTTGAAGGTGATAGTCTCTCCATGAGATCTAAGACTGATAGTCTGAGAATAAACATCTATGATAGTGCGTGCGGTGTTCAAGAATGGTCTTCCTAAGATGATAGGGATATGGACATCCTCCTGAATGTCCATCACTACAAAGTCTGTGGGAAATAGGAACTTATCAACTTGAACCATGATGTTCTCAGCTATTCCCTTAGGGTGTCTAATGGATTGGTCAGCTAGTTGGACACTCATTTTGGTCGGTTTAAGGGGTCCTAGTTCCAATCTAGTGTAAAGCGAATAGGGCATCAGGTTGATACTGGCTCCTAGGTCGGCTAGAGAGTGTATCATGCCCGAGTGGTAGATCGAACAGGGTAGGGTAAAGCGTTCAGTATCACCTAATTTCTCAGGGATAGAGTTTTTTATAAGAGCTGAACATTCCGCGTTCAGTGGGACATTGGGTACTTCGGGTACCTTATCCTTTGTTGACAAGAGTTTTAGGATGTATTTTGAACTGGAAGGGGTTCGGGACACGGTGTCCACGAACTTTCCATCGAGACGGAAGTCGTTAGCCTTATAGGCTTTCTTAAGACGGCCGGGAAACGGGATGCGTACTTCCCTTTGTGGTGTAGGGACAAACGGGGATACAACTGTCGGCGGGACAGGAGTATCTTCCTTCACCGGAGAAGGAGTGGGAGGTTGGCTCGGTGCCACCTTCTTGTCTGTAGTACTCATTTGCTTGGCCTCTTCTACGTGTGGGTTCTGTACCGTGTTACTAGGGAGATTACCTTGAGGCCTAGAGTCAAGATGTTGGGCTAGCTGTCCTATCTGGGTCTCAAGATTTTTGAGAACGGCCAGTTGGTTCCTAATGAATAGGTCGGTTTGGTCCTGCCTAGCGCTAGTCTTTTGGTTAATTTGGTGCTGGCCTTGGATGAACTTAGTGAGGGTATCATCCGTACTAGTAATGGGTACTATGGTTTTAGAGGGTTCGGTTGATTGAGCTGCGTCGGGTGCAGTCAATGATAGTGGTTGGTTATAGGTGAGTTGGGGTTGTTGTTGGTAAGAAGGGTACCTAGGTTGGTAGTTGGGCTGAAAGGGTGGTTGGTTTCTAGGTGGGTATTGGGTGCCTCTAGTCCTAGGCGG
Source organism: Helichrysum umbraculigerum (assembly GCA_949592205.1). NCBI lineage: Eukaryota > Viridiplantae > Streptophyta > Magnoliopsida > Asterales > Asteraceae > Helichrysum > Helichrysum umbraculigerum. The sequence goes on along the minus strand of CATIUR010000008.1, from coordinate 4,622,284 downwards.
AGAGGTTCGAGCGAAGCCAGGTGGATTTTGTTGACGAGCTGGAAATTGAGCGTAGTAAACCGTTCCGTCAGCAGGATCCTCGTACTCAACCTGATAACTTTCTGTTGGGAGGTTGGCACAGTTCTGGCATGCATTAACTTGATGGGCGTGCTGGGATGGTTTCTTCATTTTGCCGATCTGCTTCGTCGGGTGCTCGATCTTCTCTGTCAGAGACTTGATAGCTTCGGTCTGGAATGGATTGGGTGCAGCAATCGGTGCTGATGGTGAGGAATGCTCACCAGAGTTCCAGTCGTGATGGTGCATCGTCATATTTTCGATCAAGTTCCAAGCTTCCTCATCGGTGAGTTGCATGAAGTTGCCCTGAGCAGCGGCGTCAAGGGTAGTGCGATGGTTCGGAGCGAGACCGTTGTAAAACGTGCACAGCTGGCTGGTTTTCTCTATAAGGTGGTTAGGGCATTTGTTCAACAGACTCTTGTATCTCTCCCATGCTGTGTAGATAGACTCATCATGAGCTTGGTGGAAGTTCATAATGTCATTCTTGTACTTGGTTTGCTTAGCCGGAGGAAAGTACTTAGTAAGGAATTTTGTAGCCATATCCGTCCAGGAGGTGATAGAGCCGGTCTCTAATCCCTCAAACCAAGTCAAAGCGTGGTGAGTAAACGAATAGGGGAATAGGTATAGACGGACTATATCCTGATCAACCCCGTTCTGCTTGTACGAGGTAGTCTGAATGAATCGGTTGATGTGGGCGTTAGGATTGTCATGGGGTAAACCATGGAATTGGCAGAATTCCTTGATAAGCTGAACGATATGATGTTTAAGTTCGAAGGACGCGTCGTCGATGACCGGATAGCTGATGGGTCCACCTCGACCTTCAATTGATGGTTTGGTGCTGTCGGCAAGCGTGACACGTGCAGCCATCGGTTGTCGGTTGCGGAAGCGTTTCTCCTTGCGGATCGTTCGGATGATCGTCTCAGGATCGGGTACGAAAGTGAGAGATTCGAATCCGGATGATTGGGTCAAATATCGTTGTGTGTTGTGGGAAGGAATTTTCGAATGGAACAAGGAAAAATTGAAAACTAAACTAAACTACGGGATACTAGAAAGAAAAATTTCGTCTGGAACGTCTTCAGATCTTACGGCTGACTCCCCGGCAGCGGCGCCAAAAGCTTGATGCCGCCCGAACGGTCGGTCGCGATTTTACTCGCGTCGTTGCGGACCTCTCGTTTAGAGCGGCGATCAGAGGGTTTTAAAATTTATATTTGCGGGGCCTAAGTATACCTAGTTACTATTGGTGTATAGCAGCAAGGATGACCTAGGGTCGTTCTCTGAGTCAGTGTATTGTGGATCGTGGACGAAACAGGCGTACTTATCAATCTAGCGGGTTTTTAAAAGATTTTGATTGGTGGTTTTGTTTTTGGTTTTTTTATACTTAGGCAGGAAATGTAAATTAAAGCAGATAAAGTAAATGTAGATAGCAGATAATCTAGAGAGGGTGTTTGCTATGATTTCGGTAGCCTTATTGATTGGAATGATGTATGATGTATGAAAACGTGTTCTAAAGGTTTGTATTTTATTTATTTCAGGTATATGTGGAGTGAGCACTAGCCCCCTACTGATAGAGTTCTCGATCAGTATGTCACTGGGCGACTAGGCTATCCTGATTCTGATCGGAGTAGTTTATCCAGCCCACAACACTAACCGGTGAAGGTATAGTGACCCTTATCTGGGATGAAACCCTAGGTGCATGAATAAGGCGACAAACCAACTCGATGTCCGACCTTTCTTAACCCCACAATAATACCTAATCTAAACAAAGCATTTAAGACCAAGTTTATAGAATGTGCTTGATTAGTTTCTATCGATGGTTTGATGAGTCTGGGTGTTGAGTGATGACTCGGTGATTCACATAGACCGATAACGACTCTTTCCGTGATTACTACACTGTACTCCACTGAAAGTGTTTCCATTGATGAACCAAGGACCAAGTCGGTACCAGCTCTGCTGAGCACAGAGTTACCGTTATTCCACAAGGCTTAGTAACTGCGGTTTTTCCTCGGCTTCCACGTATTAACTACACCGGAGGTGTTGTCGACGGTATACAGAGTACTCAGCCGACTTACGGTACCTTACATTGCTTCACAAAGGCCAACCCAGACTACTTAACTAAGTTTGTATTTAAGCATAATATTATCCATCTATGATACAAACCAGCCCTTACTTTTAAGTCCCAATAAATCCCTAACTTGTCAACAGTGTAATATTCACGTTCAGTTAGAAAACCATACTTCCACGGGTACAGTGTACTTTGCGTTCAGAATAGAAAGTATTATTTCCACGGCTCCAGTGTACTTGGTGTTCAATTAGAAAACCATATTTCCATAATCACAGTGTACGTTGCGTTCAGAATAGAAAGCATTATTTCCACGATGACGATGTACTTAGCGTTCATTTAGAAAGCGATGTTTACACGATTAACAAATCAGACCATGTTCATGTTTGACACAGATAACTAAGTACCTTTGATGGGGTTCGCGACGTCCCATCATTAAGGCCGTAATCACGTTTACTGGTTGAAAGTTAGTTTAATAAGTTTAAAATCATAAATAGAAAGTGAATCAAAGCACTAATTTTCATAGCATCATTCCAACCAATTTACGACTAACTATATCATAGCAAACACGCAATATCACTACTCGCTAATCATGGCAATCAATCCTAAATCTAGCATGACAACAGTAATAACAATCATCATAATGAAATAGATAAAGGATAGATATAACCGTAATAAGAGCGTAGCTGAATACAACTTGAACGTTACACGAGCAGAAATCCTAGTATGCGCCAAGCGATATTACAATATTGCCCCTTCTAACTAGCCGCTAATCTACGACTAATTATATCCTAATATTTCTCCTCTAACTCCTAAGAGTAGTGCTAGAGAGAGAAATCTACTAACTAAACTAAGAAATTAAAAACGTAAGAGAGTGATTGTTGGAGTGATTCTTGGATGGATTGATGAATGTGTGGATGTTGAAAATGAAGAAATGAAGCCTCTATATATAGAACTCGCACAACCGTATCCGTAGACCGTATCCAAAACTTCAAACGCACAACCGTATCGCAAACCCGAATAAAAATCAGATTTTAATCGCCTAAACGCACGATACGGTTGAGCTAGGGCAAATACGGGAGAACTGGAGCATATACGGGAGAACGTAGGGTGAATACGGGAGAACACAAGCCGTATACGGCTGTGCTAGGCCGTATACGGTCTAGATAGGCCATATACGGTCTGTGCTAGGCCGTATACGGTCTACTTTGGCCGTATACGGTCTAGCTCTCCCGTATCCTGATTCTTCGGTTCTTCGTTTCTTCGTTCGGTCGTAACTTCTTCGTCGTTTATCCGTTTTGAGTGATTCTCGCGCTCACGGTTTCGTAATTTCCTAACGAAGAAAATGACATAAGTTAGAGGTCAAAATTCCAAGTATAGCTCAAATTGTGCTTAAATGCGTGAACGGAAGATTCAATGATCGTTTGTGCTCCATTTTACTCGTTTTTAGGTCTTTTTGGTTGATTCTTGAAACATCGTCTATATTTTAGCCCTTATGATGAAATGTGATGTTTAAGTTCATATTTAAGTGTTTTCATTAATAATTGGGCTAAAATGGTGAGATAATGGCACACAAAAACATGACTTTTTGCATGTCATCAATAACAATAGCAATTATCATTATAACAGATAAGGAAAGAAGTAACCGTTAATAAAGCGTAGATTGAATAAGCGTTTAGAGAGAGAGTACAAGCAGAACTTCCGCAATATCCTTGACAATATTACAATAAAAGCCCCTGGACTATTCCCTATGCTATTACAAGAGTAGTCCCTCCGTTAGTTTCAGTTAAATATTAACTGAGAACTAACTGGACCTAACCCTAATTTGTAGAGAGAGAAAGAAAGAAAGAGAGTTTAGAGAGAGAGAGAGAGTGTGTGAGAGAGAAAGTGGAAATGGAGAAATGAATGGAATGATGAAGTGTGTGGAATGATGGAGGAGTGGCCTCCTATTTATAGGCAAAGCTTGAAATCAGCCGAACAACTCGCGAAGCACGCACGTACAAGCGAACGAAGCACAAACGAGCAACATATGGGGGTCATGGGACCGTATACGGCCTTCATAGGGCCGTATACGGTGTATAAAGGGCCGTATACGGTCTATGAAGGGCCGTATACGGTGGCCAAGGCCGTATGCGGCCTCCGTCTGATTTTGTTCGTTGCTTAAAACATCCGTATCTCCATCGTTATGCGTCCGTTTGACCTGATTCTTTCGCCTGTGTCTTCGTAATTCCGTTACGCTTCTAATGGTGCCAATCTCACTGAAATTGGATGTGTACAACTTTAGCATAGCCGAAATCACTTTATAGGAGTTTGTAACCGTCCAGTCTTTTCCGTCCTTTGTCCGATTTGCATGATTCTTGATTTTCTCGTCTCGATTTTACCTATTACATCATATCATAAGGTTAGAATATGTTTATCATAGGATAAATGAGGGTGCGAGAGTTGGTTGCTGCTTATTTGCTCCGTTTTGTTCGTTATTCGGATGTTTTTACTGATTTTTGTAGCAACGTCTATATTTTGAGCACTTTAGTGAATTTTGGTAAATAATGATTGTTTTGGAATGTTTTTACTAAAGATGTGCCCAGAAAGTGTGGAATAATGGCCTTGAAAACATGACTTTTTGCATCACATCAAGTTATCCCACACTTAGACGTTGCTTGTCCTCAAGCAACACTCAGTTTCTGAAAAAATTTTAAAACAATTTTTTAGAGCGAGCTTTAACATTTTTAAGAGTTACCACAGTCAAATGCAAATAAGATAGTTTCAGGAATATAGGGAAAGATAAGATGATCCTTCCTTAAACAAGAAAAGATTCTCTTGGGCATACATCCAAATCTCATGATCTTGGAGTACACATGACTAGGCGATCTCACTAAAGGTGGTCACTCAATTCACTCAAAGTGTATCGGGTTTCCTATCAGTCTAGAACAAAAGAAATCGCTCAAATAGCCAGTCATGTAGCACTCATCGTCATAGGCTTGGTCGAGAATCGGAATCTCCACCACTTAGGTGAGGACGGTGCTAATTATCCCAAGACATTCATGAGGGTTGTAGTGTTTGGTGAGGGGTAAAGGGTATGGATAGTGGTATTTTTGGGTTGTAAGAGTTGCTTATCTTAAAACAACTGAGATCATGAACAACTTTATTTCAGAACGGAGAGAGAGGCAGCTTTTGGTCTTCCATTAGAATCTTGATGATACTTCAAAGGACTTTAAGCTTTATTCTTGCGGAACTATTTTTCTTTCTTTTCTTTTTTCTTCTTTTTATTTTCTTTTTCTGCTTTTGTATTTTTCTATTTTTCTTTTCTTCTTCAGAATTTCTTTCCCAGAGAATTTCCAAGGATATTTTTCTTCTTTTGATTCTTTCAGAAATCCCTTATCTTGAACGTTTCGAGTCTTTTCGCGGTGTCAATTTTTCACACCAAGGATTCTTCAATCTTTTTGAGAGCACGAAAGGGGGTAGGATAAGACATTCTAAAAGATGTTCTTCATAACCTTAGAAATTCTAAGATAAGTTTGGGAGTATTTTGGGAAGTAGGGTTTATTGGGGGTTTTTATGAAACGAAAGGTTTAGGCTCAACAGGGTTTACTAGGCGGATCATCGATACTAAAAGTGAGTATCGGAAGGGTTTTGGGCTTGAAGAGATATGTGAAAAGGGGTTTAAATCCTAGGGAATGTCAAGGTCATTTAATTGCACCTATACCGCGTACGGTACACACCAATGTGGTCTTGAAGCGTATGTCAAGAGCAAGTTCTAATTCAGAGATGCATGCATCGGCACACACAAGAAATGATTAGTGAAGCATTAAAGATGAATGCTATTAGGCTCAAGATACCTCACTGCAATTAGGGTTGTATGTGCTTCGTCATGCTTCCATCAGATTATTATTTCTTGTTTAAGCAATTTCTACCTTATTTTCCCTAGACTCCGAAATATATTACTCATATCTGAAAATAGCTCCTCTCAAAAGATATTTTGGCTCAAAATTAGCAGAGTAAATCAATAGATTTAGCTCATACTTTTAATTTTCTTGAAAAATTTTTGAAAAATTTGAGGAACATTTTCTGAGTTTACTATTTCGGACATTAAAAATCAAAGAAAACTAACTAAGGTATTCTATACCTGCTATCCCACACTTAGAGGAACATTGTCCCTAATGTTCTCTTGAGTTGAGATTTACTGAAAGTAAAATCCCACACTTAGAGTTTGAACATGTAAGAAAATGTTTCTCAAGTGCTTGTTTTGGGCTGGAATCCCACACTTAGTGATAAGCTTAGGATAGGGTATAGACTACTTTCACAAACTAACAAAGCAACTAATATATAGAATCATAAATAAAAGAGAGTAAAGGTTAAGACACTCCCCAGATAGCGAGCAACAAAGAAGCTGAGAATCTGAATTTTGCTGAAAGGAGATGTTGCCAAGATCTTTTTCTGCATTCATGAAGGGCGGCACAGCTTCAAGCGTCTTGCTATTTGGTTTCTTTTCCATCCATTATTCCTTTTGTGAATCAATCTCGTAAGTGTGAACACGTTGGTCGTACCAGTTTACAAACTCAAAGTATTTGCAAATGAAAAGATAAATCATCGTCTCAGAACTTTGAAAAGATATTTTCTACTACAAATCATTTTTATAAAACATGTGTTTTTAGACGAGTTCGAGCATAATGCATAAAAGTAGTATGCAAGTACCTCAAATGCTCGAAACACATGAATTATCATTTTTCAAATTGATTTCCTTATTTCTGAGACGAGTGGTTTATTTGCAAATGAGTTGTAATATCATAAAAGTGTTTCGGTGACGACCAAGTGTGAAGGATAGTCAGAGATATATCTTCACTTATTGACACTGTTCTCTCTACACGTCTTATTACACGGGTTGCCTCCCGAGAAGCGCTGCTTTTAGAGTCGAGAGCTCGACTTTGCCTTCCTTCAGATTTAGTTGGTGCTGGAACCACCAGGACCGGAAGTGCGCAGTAGTGGAATCCTGGGGTTGCGTGGGTATATTCTTAGAAAATGGCGAGCGATGATGTCGATGATGTTTGGAATCTCAGATGAAAATATGGGGAAGCTCTGCAGATGCTGCTCTGTAATCTTTTTTATGTGCAGCAGGTCCCAAGTAATCTCCTTTACTGTGCTGGAGATAATTCCGCGGGAATTTACAAAAGAGAATCCATCAGCTTCAATCATCTCTCGTTCAGGATGGTATTGTCTGAGTGAGTCCATAAATCCAAAGAACTGCAGGTGTAAAGTTTCGTGATCTGCAATACTGGAGTTTACTCCAAGTTTTCGGATAGATTCATGAATACCCTGGATGAGATTGGTCTGGTAGTGGGAAAACGTGAGGTCGGAGTTCTTAAAGGTATTGTTCATCATGTCGTAAACCTCACTTAATCCGTAGTTGAATATTTGGCTGTGCTCTTCATCAGGTACTTCAGCGAAGATTTCCTTGATTCGATTAGTGAGGAAGTTCGCGATGTTAACCATCGATCCTTCTGGTATAGAAGAAGGGATGACACGCGTCCTCTCGTCAGAACTCTCGTACTCGAGATCTTCGGCAATCTTGTGAGCGTTGTACTCGATGGTGCAGTCAATGTAGAACCGATGAGGAGAAGTTTCGTCAATATGATCATTCCTAGCCATAGAATCTAGAAGTCCCCTGAGATCATTCATCAACCGGATGTCTATGTCTGCGTCAGGATTCCCAGTAGCATTGTACATATTGCTGCGATAAGAATTTAAGAACTCGTGTTGCTCAGCAGAATATGGAAATGCGGATCTGAACAGCGTGTCATAGATCTTCTTGTACATGCGTCTTTGGTCTTCAAAGAACTCTAGCTCCTCAGGTGTTGGTCCAGCAATGTGGTGCTCTCGTAGCAGTTGAGCAGCGAGGTCTTCGGCAAAGGCATTTAGGCGGTTGTGAAAGAATCTGTAATCTTGGGAATTCTCGGCTTGGTTGACCTCAGATTCGGCTATGATTTCCTCAATCAGGTTCCTTTGGTGTGGAGTGTAATCATTGGTGGAGTTAATGATAATGCTTGTCATCATAGGTATGTTGTTTTCGAATTCTTCAATAGCACTAATCATTTCCTCATGGTTGGAGATAGTCGGAATTTGAGGAGAAGCGGGAATAGTTGAAGATGCAAGAAGTCGGACATACCGAATATCTATTGGAACGTCAGTATAGATGATGTCATCGTCATCACTCTCCTTAGCTGGAGTATCCCTAGCCTGGAAATCAGGGAACTCAACAGTATCGGATGGTGGAAGGGTGTCATCAGTAATCTGAGATATCGGCTGAGAGGAATCCATCTCGATGTCTTTTTCCTCCTGAGAATCAGAATTACGGCTAGATCCGGAAGTACTTCCCTTCTCGAACTGACTTCGAGGTGCAGATATGTCAAAGGTTTGAATCCTTTGGGGAAGTCGGGATGCTTTATATGCTGCAATCTTTCTCAAGAGTTTGTCTCGAAGCTCCGGGTGCTGTGTGGATAAAGCTATAGTCTTCTCAATATTCAGCAGAGCGTCAAGTCGGGGAGACACGAGAGGTTTGGTGGGATCAATAGCTGATGCAATGAGTTTCTCCATGGTGAGACCAAATTCTGCATCGTGAGAGTAATCAGTCGGTGGGTCTTCATCTGATTCATCTTGTGACAGAGGGATGAAGTTCTCGAGGTTCTCGATCTGCATAATCTCTGCTGTCGGTAAATATGAGTCAGGAAGGTATTGATGAGGTGGTGTGGACTGATATACTTCCTCGGGCTCTGATTCTTCCTGTTCTTCCTTGGATTTTTCCATTTCTTCTGGTTCCGTTTCTTCCATCTCTTCTTCCTCTGGTTCTGTTTCAGGTTGTTCCTCTTCTTCTTCATCCTGCTCTGAATCTTCCCCCTCCTCTATTTCTTCCTCTGGTTCAGATTCTTCCATTTCCTCTTCTTCTGATTCTGACTCTTCAGTAGCTGAGATAAGACAAGTATGCTCGTATGGCCTATATGGTTCTGGCTCTGAATCAGAAGTGTCATCATCCGAAGTAATTCTGCCCATGGATATTGCGTATATCTCTGCATGCTCCATTATTGAACAGTCGTTCTGATCAATCTTGTATGATATTGTCTATCCATGTGCTCGTAGACTGATAACCTGAGAATATACGTCAATAATAGCACGTGCAGTATTCATGAATGGCCTACCTAGGATAATGGGTATGTTAATGTCTTCCTGTATATCCATCACTACAAAGTCAGTGGGGAAATAAAACCTGTCAACTTTTACCATGACGTTCTCAGCAATGCCTTTCGGGTATCGGACTGATTGATCGGCAAGCTGGACGCTCATTTTAGTGGGCTGGAGAGGTCCTAATTCTAATCTGGAGTAGAGCGAGTAAGGCATCAGATTGATACTAGCTCCAAGATCGGCCAAGGAGCGTATTGTGCCTGAGTGATAGATGGAACAGGGCAAGGTGAATCGACCCGTGTCTCCTAGCTTTTCCGGTAAGGCATTCTGGATGACGGCTGAACACTCGGCGTTCAGGGAGACTTTAGGAGTGGAAGGAATCTTGTCCTTAGTTGCCAGCATTCGTCGGATGTACTTCGTACTAGAAGGGATTCTAGACACGGTGTCTAAGAATTTTCCATCAAGTTTGAATGACTTAGCATTGTACTTCTTGTGCAGGCGGTTAGGGAAAGGAATCTCAACTTCATGATTCGGCGTGGGAATTGATTTGGTCTCAACTGTCGGCGGGACAGGAGAATGTTCCCTTGGAGAAGTAGTCATAGAAGGAGTTGGTTTATCAGAGTTTAAGGTATTGGCTTCCTCGACGTGGGGGTTCTGAATAGTATTGCTTGGTAAGGTCCCTTGCGGTCGGGTATCGAGACGTTGGGCTAACTGACCGATCTGGTTCTCAAGGCTTTTTAGGACCGAGAGTTGATTTCGAAGGAATAGATCAGTTTGGTCTTGTCGAGCCGTAGTCTTTTGGTTGAAAGCGGTCTGACCTTGGATGAATAGACCATCAGTACTCGTGACTGGAATGATGGTCTTTGCAGGCTCAGCAGGCTGGGTATCCTCAGTGGTGGTTAATGGAAGTGGTTGATTGTATGGAAGTTGTGGTTGTTGGGGGTACGTCGGATATCGTGGCTGAAACCTGGGCTGGAAAGGGGGTTGGTTGTTCCGTGGAGGATATTGGTTTCCTCGAGTTCGTGGTGGTGAAGTTCTAGCGAAACCGGGCGGATTTTGAGGTCTGACAGGAAACTGGGCATAGTAGACTGAACCGTCAGTAGGATCTTCGTACTCAACCTCGTATTCTTCAGCGGGATGGTTGGTACAGTTCTGGCAAGCCTGAACTTGGTGGACCTGCTGTGGTTGTTTCTTCAGATCTGCTATTTGTTTTGTCAGAGTCTCAATTTGATCGCTCAGAGACTTAATGGCTTCAGTTTGGCGGGTGTTGTTTGCGGAGAGGGGTAAGGATGAGGAGTGCTCATCAGACTTCCAATCGTGGTGATGCATCGTCATATCCTCAATCAAGCTCCATGCTTCATCATCAGTAAGTTTCATGAAGTTTCCTTGAGCTGCTGCGTCAAGATTGATGCGATGGTTAGGATCAAGACCTCGGTAGAAGGTGCACACCTTGTCAGTCTTCGTCATTTGGTGGTTTGGACATTTCCTCAGTAAACTCTTGAATCGCTCCCATGCTGAGTAGATAGATTCATCGTGGGCTTGTTGGAAGTTTGCGATGTCATTCTTTGCCTGAGTTTGTTTGGACGGGGGAAAGTATCTAGTGAGAAACTTATTACCCATGTCGGTCCATGAGGTGATTGAGCCGGTCTCAAGTCCCTCAAACCAGGTAGAAGCATGTAAAGCAAGAGAATAGGGGAACAAGTATAAGCGGATGATATCCTGCTCAACCCCATTCTGCTTATAGGAGTTTGAAACCTGAATGAATTTGTCGATATGAGCGTTGGGATCATCACGGGGTAGACCGTGGAATTGGCAGTTATCTTTTATGAGTTGTACGATGTGGTGTTTAAGCTCAAAAGAAGCTCCGTCAATCACTGGATAGCTAATCGGTCCTCCTCGTCCTTCGATGGATGGTTTGGTGTTGTCGGCGAGAGTAACACGAGCGGCCATTTGTGGAAAACGGGAACGTCTTTCTTTGCGGATGGTACGGATAATCGACTCAGGATCGGGTACGAAAATGAGAGATTCAGATCCGGATGATTTGGTCGAATATCGTTGTGGGATATGGGAAGATATTGTCGGTTGGAACAAGGAAAAGAAAATAAGAATGGGAAAGAAGTATCACTAAATATCAAACTCGTCTGGATGCTTCAGAGTCTTACGATTAACTCCCCGGCAGCGGCGCCAAAAACTTGTCGTGTGCCTGATCAGTCACGGTCGTCAACGCAACGGAAGGAGGACACGGCAGTGGAGTTTTAAATTTATAAGAGCTGGGGACCTAAGTTTTACTACGGCTGTATAGCAGCAGTATGACCTAGGGTCGTTCTTAAAGCTAATCGTATTGTGAAACGAGAGTATCAAGACAAGTTGTTTAATTTAGTGATGGACTTTTAAAACAGAGTTTGAGTGGGTTTTTGTTACTTAGGTCCGTAATTTAAAGCAATTAAGTAAAAAGTAAATAAATGGAAAATAGAAATAGGGATGAAATCAATATGGAGGGTATGTGTCTGTTATGACTTCGTTAGCTTATGCGGGGGTGATGCTAGGGTTTTGATATGAAAACGTCTTTTAAAGGTTTGTGTCTTATCTAAGCTTAATTGTTCGTAGTGTAAACACTAGTACCCTACTGATTGGGGAAACCAATCAGTATGTCACTGAATACTAGGCCAAATTGAGTCTGATCGGAGGAGGATGCTCAACTCTTCAACGTTATCCAGATATGGAGTAACGACCCTTCTTGGAATGTTAGTTCCTGGGTGCATGAGATAGAGTAACATACCCATTAAGGTTCCGACCTTTCTTAACACTACGAGGACAACAAAGTCAAACAAGGCATTTAAGATTAAGACTTGGTTTGGTGACTATTAACTTTATATTAATGGTTATATTTTAGCCTAGAGCTTTCATCACGGTGTACAGTGCGACTATGCATTTCCACAGTTTTCCAGACCTAAGATGTACTAACGGTGTACAGTGCTTCTAAGCATTTCCACAGTGTTCCTGATCTTTAGTTGTACTAACGGTGTACAGTGCGATCAAACATTTCCACAGCTTTGAAGTCAAACCAGGATGTGACACAGTCTTCAACCACCGACATTTCCTTAGCTCCACGTATTTGTACTTCACCAAAGGTGTTTCCAACGTTACACGAAGTACAGTGCCGTTTATCGTGGTCTTTCCGGGGTCACATACTTTATGGTCACTCTAGACTAGTTTAAACTACGTTTGTAATCAAAGCTCAACCATCTATGATATAAACCAGCCCTCACTATTTCCCAATAAATCCCTGATTGATTCACGGTGTACTATACGAAAGGTTTTAAACAGTATTTCCACATCTACGCAATTCAGACCATGTTTACAGTTTCAGAAAACATAGATAGGTAGTGACCGTTTGATCAAGGTTCGCGACTCCTTGTCATAAAGGTTCTAACCACGTTTAATTGGAGGAAAGGCGATTTGGTTTAGAAATTCATAAATACAAGATTAATAGATCACCGGTTTTCATTTATATCCTTTAACTGGAAACATTATTTCCACAACGGATTGTGCCCACGACTTTCATAGCTTCCACGTTCCGTACTACACACATAAGTGATGATTACGGCGCTATACAAATGAAAGCCGTATAACGTTACCTCCGTTATTTCATAATGTTATCCAATTATATGTTTAAAGCAGCATCACCCCACACATATATAAACTAACTACATCATAACAAACACACAAGGAAACTACTCACTACGCGTAATAACAGATCCTAAATCTAGCATAGTAACAATAGCAATTATCATTATAACAGATAAGGAAAGAAGTAACCGTTAATAAAGCGTAGATTGAATAAGCGTTTAGAGAGAGAGTACAAGCAGAACTTCCGCAATATCCTTGACAATATTACAATAAAAGCCCCTGGACTATTCCCTATGCTATTACAAGAGTAGTCCCTCCATTAGTTTCAGTTAAATATTAACTGAGAACTAACTGGACCTAACCCTAATTTCTAGAGAGAGAAAGAAAGAAAGAGAGTTTAGAGAGAGAGAGAGTGTGTGAGAGAGAAAGTGGAAATGGAGAAATGAATGGAATGATGAAGTGTGTGGAATGATGGAGGAGTGGCCTCCTATTTATAGGCAAAGCTTGAAATCAGCCGAACAACTCGCGAAGCACGCACGTACAAGCGAACGAAGCACAAACGAGCAGCATATGGGGGTCATGGGGCCGTATACGGCCTTCATTGGGCCGTATACGGTGTATAAAGGGCCGTATACGGTCTATGAAGGGCCGTATACGGTGGCCAAGGCCGTATAAGGCCTCCGTCTGATTTTGTTCGTTGCTTAAAACGTCCGTATCTCCTTCGTTATGCGTCCGTTTGACCTGATTCTTTTGCCTGTGTCTTCGTAATTCCGTTACGCTTCTAATGGTGCCAATCTCACTGAAATTGGATGTGTACAACTTTAGCATAGCCGAAATCACTTTATAGGAGTTTGTAACCGTCCAGTCTTTTCCGTCCTTTGTCCGATTTGCATGATTCTTGATTTTATCGTCTCGATTTTACCTATTACATCATATCATAAGGTTAGAATATGTTTATCATAGGATAAATGAGGGTGCGAGAGTTGGTTGCTGCTTATTTGCTCCGTTTTGTTCGTTATTTGGATGTTTTTACTGATTTTTGTAGCAACGTCTATATTTTGAGCACTTTAGTGAATTTTGGTAAATAATGATTGTTTTGGAATGTTTTTACTAAAGATGTGCCCAAAAAGTGTGGAATAATGGCCTTGAAAACATGACTTTTTGCGTCACATCAGTAGTCAGTTAGTTCTTGGTTAATAATTAACCAAGACTAACGCAGGGGCTTTATTGTAATATTGTTGGATAATTTGAAGGGCATATTTATAATATTGTCAAAGATATTTCGGAGTTCCGCTAGTGTAATCTCTTCATCATATATTCAATCCACGCGCTATTTACGGTTACATATTTCCTTATCTATTATGATGCATGTTTATACTATTATTATGCTAGATTTAGGATTAGTTGTCATGATTAGTGAGTAGTAATATTGAGCATTTGTTGTAATGTAGTTAACCTTATTAATTGGGATGATGTCATTATGAAACAACGGAAACACCATAAACTAGCTGAGTCTTTGGTATAGCGCTGGAAACACCTGTGTGTGTAGTACAAATGCGTGGAAGCCACGAAAAGGTCGTTAGTACAATACGTTGTGGATTAATGTTTCAAAATATTATATTTATAAATGAAAACTCGGTGCTTTGATTACGCATTCTATTTATGATTCTAAAGCGCATTTTCAAATAACGCCTTTACACCAATAAACGTGGTTAAAACCTTTTTAATAAGATGTCATATCATGGGTAATTAGTTATCTGTGTTTAAATAACATCATCTACTTTTGAAGCCGTGTAATTACTGTTTTAAACAAGTATTGTACATTGTGAATAAACTAGGAATTTATTGGTTAGTTTTAAGTAAAGGATGGTTTAAATCATAAATGGATAATTTGTGATCTAAAATACGAACTTAGTTTATGAATCCAGAAAGGAAGACGGTTAATCATTAAGTATTCCAAGTTTTGTTTATCACCTATGGATTCTACAAAACCATTTATGGAAAGTAATCAAACACCAACCAAGTGTTAAACCTAAATGTTTTATTCAATTGAGTATCACTATGGTGTTAAGAACTGTAAGACCGTTAGTGAGTTTGTTACTCTATTCATGCACCTAGAAATCTTCGTATTCCAGAAAAAGGTTATTGTTCTGTAACAAGGCAGTGTTGAGAGTTGAGCAACCTTTTCCGATCAGAATAGCCTAGTTACTCAGTGACATACTGATTGAGCAATCAATCAGTAGGGTGCTAGTGCTTACATCTTAAATACTTAAAACAAATAAAATACAAATATTTGGAAAGAAGTTTTCATAACTTAAACTAAAATATCATCCCAAAGTAAGGCTAACGAAGTCACAACAAACACCCCCTCTATCCTGACTTCTACCCCTTTATACTATTTTATTGCCTAGTATTAATTAATAGTATAACTTAGAAAACAAAAAAAAAACCCAGCTTCCAACTATTCTCTAAACATCTTCACTAGCTAGTTTGGACATCCCGATTACTCTGTTTCACAATACAGTTAATTTTGAAGAATGACCCTAGGTCATATTTGTTGCTATACACCCTTAGCACTAGTAAACTTAGGCCCCAACAATTATAAATATTAAAACCCCCTAACACGTCGCTAGTAGTCGGTCCAACGACAGGGTAATTCCTGACCGACCGCTGGTGGCGCGTCACCCTCCTTCAGAAGGGGCCTCTCTCCCTATAACTCTTTTCCTCTCTCTAACTTTCTCTCTCTACATTGCTGCTTCTAGAATAGCTCTCAAACCGAAGGAGGTTTCTGACTTTCGTTGTTGGTGCAAGGTGGTATGTTAGACACCTTGGAAGATTGAAGCTTAAAAGATTGAAGATTTGAACTTTGTTTTGTAACACTTAGACGTTTTTGAAATTTGTATTGCGTACTTATTTTGTACTGCGAACTTGTCATTCGAACTTGCGACAAGTTCGCATAGGTCTTTAAGTTCGTAAGTAAGTACGCATGAACAGTGAGTCTATAAATAGGTGTTTGTTATTTTTGTTTGACCCCGTCCATGTGTGTGTAAGTCAATCTGTGAGTTTGTAATCAATCAACTCGGTGAATTAATAGAAGAAAATCATTATTTAGCTTTGTGTGTATTCGGTTAATTCATTTCATTACGTTTCCATCACAATTACTAGATTCCACATAGTAATTGTGTTAGATTGAAATCTATATTAGAGAAAAGGGAACCTACAAATGGTATCAGAGCTGTGTATACACGGATATACAGGTGATTTGAATCGAAATTCATGTGAAATTGGCATCAATATTGTAAGTTACGTCGGACGGATCAAAATTCAACATTAAAAGTTGCAATTTCGAGTAAATTGAGATCGGAAATCATTTCAGTAGTAAAAACCGCATCGACTGAACGTGAAATTGTAACATTTCATCGATGGATTTGGATTTTCGAAAATCTCACTATTTGACGATTATTTTGCGCACCTAAGCTGCGTAACTGAAGAGCGAACTTATTCACTGTTTCTGCGTACTTGTCTTGCGAATTTGTTTAAGTTCGCCAAAACTGTTATAGCAAACTTATTTTTGGACTTCTCTCTAGTGACATTCTGTAACACCTCAAAATCTAAAGTACTATTTTGGTAAAGGTAAAACTAATTGTTTTAAATTATTATTTTATAAGAGGTATAAAATAATAATAACTGTGAATAGTTTTTAAGTTCCAGACAATAATAATTATGGGGAGTAAAATTTAAAGATAAATATATATATATATATATATATATCCATATATATCTACGTACGCTTACATATATATCCATATTTCATTCCAAACAATTCCAGAGATAAATAGAAAGGAAGAAACATGCAGGAACTAAAATCCATTACCAAAAACAGTTCCAAAACATCAAATTGAAGCTAGTGAACTCGAATTCTTCATTGATTAATCATTTCTAACTTGAGGTAATTACAATTCTTGATTAATTCTAACCTAGAAATGGGATCTAAGGGGGTTTGAGTGATCAATGATTTCTAAAACAAAATTAAGATGTATTATGATTGAATTGCAGTGTAAAAGTGTAGAAATCAATGTTAGTAACACTAATTCAATCTAAAAGTGGATTGTTTAAATTATGTTCATTAGTGATTATGGTGGGTTTTGTTCAAATGATTATGAATTGTTGTTAATTCACCCTAATTACTAGTTAGAGATGTTGTTAAAATGTTATAAGTGGAAATTGAAGTAGTGAATCAAATGGTTAAACTCTTGAATTAATTATAGATATGAAAGATGAGGTTATTATAATGATGTTGTTGATCATCATCATAGTGGAAATTAAATAATTAAAACTTGAAAGTGGATTATGATTATGAATGGTGTGTTATGTTAGTTTTTATGTAATCATGTAATAACACACCTTAATTACTAGTTAGAAAACTTATTGTGAGGTTGATGATGACAATTAAAGTAGTAGCTCAAAAGATTGAACACTTAAACTAAATATGATTATGAAGGGTGAAGTTATGTATAGTTTGATTAAAAGTTAGACTTGATCAATCCAATGGACGGTGGATTGATGATTATGATTAGTTGATTATGATGATTGTTAGTTGCTATATGTGTTGTTGTATTGATGTATTTCATGTTAGGTGATCTGTCACACCCCGCCAAACGCTAATCACGATCAACGCTAATTAAACATGCGGAAGCCTTAATGACGTGACGGGGCGTGAACAGTTTAAATTTAATCAAATAGTACATACATACTCAGAGCATATGGCTATTGCGTAACATAATAGATAAGGATGCCAGTTTAAAAACAGTTGTTACAAAAGTAGTACGACTATGTAAGTCGTACGGTAGTAGTAGAGTTTTAAAACATTAAGTATTACAATACATATGTTTATAATAAGATTTCATAAGTATAACTGCAATGTCTGCAGTAATACAGAGGAAATCCTCAAAAGCTGTCCCAAAATATGTGGCATCCTAAGTAGTCCAGGGTTGTCCATCCTGAATGCATGCGATGCTTACTTACATAGCTAATTTCCTGTAAAACATAGAAAGAAAGTCGTCAACAAATATGTTGAGTGAATTCACAGGTTTTGTATAAATGTAAGGTATGTTAAACCATTTATGATTGTGTTATTGAAAGGTCATTCAATAAATAATCGTTTGCAGGTTTTAGAAATATAAGTTTGTAGAGTTGTTACCCTAAAATACATATTTATGTGGGTTGTCACCCAAAGTATATGTCTGGTTGTTTACCAGTATTTGAAGATAACCAGATTGTTTATCTGGTATAAGATAGTTGTAGGATACGTTCATCCAATAATTTAGGTGGGAAATGCTTAGACTTATAATCCCCTGAAAGGTGAGCTAAACCTCACAGGTTAAAGTAACACGACCTAACCCTATAACCAAATCACAACCAGAACTTATGTTGTTTGCCTGAAGGACATTTAAGTATACGCTCCATCCACAGGAGGGTCGTCACGGCAATAGTACTATTCGTATACTCAGTGGCTAGAGTCACCTAGTTAATGGTTATAGTTTGCATGACATAAGGACTTTTCATACATACATTGGGAGTCTGGGTCCGTACTAGGATATGTTGTCTAATTCCCAAAACAGTTGTGAAATATATCATTTCATGTCAAACAGTTGTATAAAGCAATAAAGCATTTATATAATTTGTTGCATGTGTTTTGCATGCAGTTTCTATGTTTACACCCCTATATTTAAAAGCATAAAACATTTGCAAAGTAGGGGCTGTGAACTCACGGTGATTTGCTCGGTTTGAAAGCTAGCAGCCAACAGATAATGCCCAAGGTATGTTAACCTATATACAATAAATGTATTAACATAAGTACGTTTGATTTGTTTGATCAACTTATGTTAATGGTTTGTTTATTCGAAGAAATTGTTAATTTCTTAATAATGTATATTGTTGAATTTGTTGGTGACATTGCGTTGAAATATTGTTATTATTTCTCAAATCGTACACTTGTTAAGTGTACTTACAATTATGTAGTTGTCTATATAACGGAAGGTCGTTTTGTTCTCATTTGTACATATACTTTGTATATAGTTGTACGTATAATTCGAACGTTGTTCCATTATCATTGTTTGTACATATATTTGTTTTATATATGTATATTTATGTAACTATATTTGTTATATATTATGGTACGCTTGTTAAACGTACATTTCATTTGTGTATATATGTGTGTAAATATATATATTATCAAGTGTCGAACGTATATATATTATATATATATTCCCAATATATATGTATATATCTATAAATCTTGAACACGTGGTTTACGTATATAAGTTTTACTTGTTATAAAACTTTTCATTTTATTTATTTCCGTTTATAAAATAAATATATGTTATTGTTTCAAAAATCGTCGTTTGTATATATATATATATAAAGATTTGTCGTGATATATATATATACATACATATTTAGATATGTGGGTATCAAATTTTATAACTTTTATTTATATCGTATCATTATAAAAGTTTATCGTTCGTTTTATAATTACTCGTTCCGTTTTGCATTTAACTGTTTGTTGGGCTCGGCCCAATTAATCGGCCCAATAACATTCGATTTAATTTCATAACTCGTGAGGCCCGATTAAGCCCGTTTATACAATCCGGCCCAATTAATAAATCGGACGACCCATTACACATTCAGCCCAGTTTATGATCCGTCCCAGCCCAGTTACTTGGCCCAACAAACCTTCGGCCCAAGCCCAAGTCTACATCAGCCCGTATGGGTTAAAATCGTGTCGCGATTAATTACAAATCGCGTCGCGTTTGGTTTAAAATCGCGTCGCCTTTTTGTTTATAAATCGCATCGCGTTTGTATGTAAATCGCGTCGCGATATTTGTGTTTTCGCGTCGCAAGCCTAAACGATTATGGCTCTGTTTCGTTTCCAGTTCTTCAACAACGATTTTGTGGTATTTTTACGTTATAATTCGAATGGTTTTCGGGTTTATGTGTTTTATATCATCAATATACATCTTAATAACATCAAACAATAAGCTTTTACACATTAATTCATGATTTCCAGTTTATGGTTTTATAAAACCGTTTTGCAAGAACACACAACATAATCATCAAATTTTTGGGTTATTCACATGGATTATGATATATGAACATGTTAGATTATGAAATTTAAGTGTAGAAAATTAAAGAAAATTTAGTTCCCTTACAAAGTGTGAATGATGATGATGATAGCCGATGGTGTTGATGATGATGTTGTTGTAGTTTCTCCCTAATGTTGTTTGTTTGTTGCTGATTTTGATCTTGATATAAAAAGAAGGAGAAAGGAAATGGTTTTTGATTTTGTGTGTGTGATTGTGAGATCACAGTGAGAAAACGGAGGGAGTATGACGATGACAAAAAAAAAAATATGGTTTGAATATAATTTGGTCTGCTCAATTATTTGAGTTAGGTGCCATTTTCGGTACATCAATTTCGTGTACGGGTATAATTTTAGCAATATAAAATATAACATTTTATATTTTTATTTTGTAGATGCTCTCCTGGTTCGTTATTTAAAATTAGAATAATGATATTCTCATTATTTTAGACTGTTGTAAAAATTTGTACATTTTACTGCGCGCAGTTAAATGAGCGCCAAATTTCAGTCAAATTATGATCTCATATTTTGAGGTAATGTTCTGAATACTTTCAAATGACTTAGAAAATTTGAATTTTTATGATTTGCGATCTCGGGGTATGTTTTAC
Source organism: Helichrysum umbraculigerum (assembly GCA_949592205.1). Lineage (NCBI taxonomy): Eukaryota > Viridiplantae > Streptophyta > Magnoliopsida > Asterales > Asteraceae > Helichrysum > Helichrysum umbraculigerum. The sequence continues at coordinate 4,601,622 of CATIUR010000008.1, read as the reverse complement.
AATTATTTCTGTTCGTTTATAATACGTTTAATGTTAAACGTATATTTAACTCATTCTATCTACATGTTATAGATATATTAATACTCGTAATTAATAACTGAATTATTAATTATTTTTGTGTCACGAACTTTTGTTATTTATTTTTGTCGGGTTCGTTCCGATACGTTTGTACACGATTATAATTAATCACATAATATGTAATACTTTTTGTTTAAAAGTATTGGGCTTGCTAGACTTACATCACATCAAAAAGTTTTGTTAAAAATTAACCAGGAAATTAGCGTAAGAATGCACATGCTCAACGTTTAATTAATACCTAATTTGGAGAGTTGTCACATTCTCCCCCTGTTAGGGAAATCTCGTCCCGAGATTTAAGATGTGTCGTGAGTCGTGGTCACGGGTTCAAATAGTTGAGGATACTTCTTGCGCATTTCATCCTCACGTTCCCAGGTGAACTCTGGGCCTCTTTTCGAGTTCCATCGAATTTTGACAAGTTTGATCCGACTGTTTTGGAGTTTCTGCGTTTTCGTGTCCATTATTTCAAGTGGTTCCTCCACAAAGTTAAGTTTTGCATCGATATAGATTTCGTCAGGAGGTATGATTAACGCTTCGTCAGATAGACACTTCTTAAGGTTACTCACGTGAAACGTGTCGTGAATATTGCTAAGTTCTTGCGGCAGTTTAAGCTTATAAGCTACAGGGCCAATCCTTGCTAGGATCTCAAAAGGTCCAATGTAACGTGGGTTCAGTTTACCGCGTTTTCCAAATCTTACAACTCCTTTCCAAGGAGATACCTTGAGTAGGACTCTGTCACCTACTTGAAATTCCAAAGGTTTTCGTCTATTGTCTGCATAACTCTTTTGTCGGTCTCGTGCCGTTTTCAATCAATTAATCACTTGAGATATCTTGTCCGTAGTTTCTTGGACTATCTCAGGACCTGATAACTGTCTGTCATCCATCTCTGCCCAACAGAGTGGTGATCGGCACTTGCGTCCGTACAACGCCTCAAAAGGTGCCATTTGAATGCTCGTATGTTAACTGTTGTTGTACGAGAATTCGGCTAATGGGAGGTGAACATCCCAGTTTCCTCCAAAATCAATCACACAGGCTTGTAGCAAATCCTCGAGCGTTTGTATCGTTCGTTCGCTTTGACCATCGGTTTGTGGGTGGTAGGCAGTACTCATGTCGAGTCTAGTGCCCAATGCTTGTTTCAGTGTTTGCCAGAAGCGAGAGGTGAAACGTGCATCTCTATCGGAGATGATAGACAACGGTACTCCATGTCTAGATACAACCTCTTTTATGTAGATTCTAGCCAGCTTTTCCATCTTATCCGTTTCCTTGATGGCTAAAAAGTGAGCTGACTTTGTCAGTCGGTCGACAATCACCCAGATGGTATCCATTCCAGATGATGTTTTTGGTAGCTTTGTGATGAAGTCCATTGTGATGTGCTCCCATTTCCATTTGGGCAGCTCAGGTTGTTGCAAAAGCCCAGACGGCTTTTGATATTCAGTTTTTATTTTTGCACAAGTCAGGCATTTACTAACGTAGGTGGCAATATCTCGTTTCATGCCAGGCCACCAATAAAAACCTTTCAAATCGTGGTACATCTTATATGCACTAGGATGTATCGAGTAATAGGACTTATGTGCTTCGTCCAATATCAGGCTACGTAGTTCATCAACACAAGGAATCCAGATTCGGTTCATGAAATACAATACTCCATTGTCTTTCGACTCCAGTTGTTTCTCCATCCCCTTGAGGGATTCATCCTTCATACGTTCTGGAGTAAAGGCCGCTTGTTGAGCGTCACGAATTTGGGTAATCAGATCCAAGTGGATTGTTAATCCCAATGCTCGAACTCTTCGAGGTTTTACTCTTTCCTTACGACTCAAGGCATCCGCTACTACATTAGCTTTGCCTGGATGGTACTTGATTTCACAGTCGTAATCATTCAGCAGTTCAACCCAACGTCTTTGTCTCATGTTGAGTTCTTTTTGATCAAATATGTGTTGGAGACTTTTGTGATCTGTGAAGATCGTACACTTTGTACCGTACAGGTAGTGTCTCCAAATATTAAGTGCAAACACGACTGCTCCCAGCTCTAAGTCATGCGTCGTATAGTTCTTCTCATGAACTTTCAACTGACGAGATGCATACGCAATGACTTTGTCGTTTTGCATTAACACGCAACCTAATCCTTGATGTGACGCATCACAGTAGACAACAAAGTTTTCTACTCCTTCTGGTAGCGACAGGATAGGTGCAGTGCTCAGTTTCTGTTTTAGCAGTTGAAAAGCGTTCTCTTGCTTTTCGCCCCAATCAAACTTCTTGTCTTTTTGTGTTAGGGCGGTAAGTGGTTGAACTATTTTTGAGAAATTCTCGATGAATCGTCGGTAGTAACCGGCTAACCCAAGAAATTGTCGTATCTCAGATGGAGTCTTTGGGGCTTCCCAATTCTTAATTGCCTCAATTTTGGATGGGTCCACGTGAATTCCTTTATTATTGATCACATGACCAAGGAAATGAACCTCACACATCCAAAATTCGCATTTAGAGAACTTTGTATAAAGCTTCTCTTTCTCCAGTAGTTCAAGAATCAGTCTAAGATGATGTTCATGGTCTTCCTTCGTCCGCGAGTATATCAAAATATCATCAATGAACACTATGACGAACTTATCGAGATAGGGTTTACATACTCTGTTCATTAGATCCATGAACACTACTGGTGCGTTTGTCAATCTAAACGGCATGACCAAGAACTCATAATGTCCGTATCGAGTCCTAAACGCAGTCTTTGGGATATCCTCATCCCGTACCTTCAGTTGGTGGTAACCAGATCGCAAATCGATCTTTGAGTAGTAACTTGACCCTTGCAGCTGGTCAAACAAATCATCGATGCGTGGTAATGGGTATCGGTTTTTGATATTCACTTTGTTCAGTTCCCGATAATCGATACACATTCGCATTGATCCATCCTTCTTTTTGACAAACAAAACCGGAGCTCCCCACAGTGAAAAGCTCGGTCGGATGAACCCCAAATCCAACACTTCTTGCAACTGTGCAGACAGTTCCTGCATCTCTGATGGAGCTAGACGATAAGGTGCACGAGCAATTGGTGCTGCCCCAGGCACTAGGTCGATATGGAATTCAACCTGTCGTGGGGGTGGTAATCCTGGTAGTTCGTCCGGAAATACCCCTTTGTAGTCACACACTATAGGCACATCGTCTATGCGTCGCTCCTCGGGTTTCTTTTCCACAACATGTACCAAATACGCTTGGTACCCCTTTCGTAGGTACTTACTTGCCTTCATGCATGTAATCGTTTTCACTACACGATTACTCTTTTCTCCTCGGACCATTAGCATTTCTCCTGACGGTAAAGGTAACCGTATAATCTTTTCATGGCAGATGATTTCCGCGCGGTTTAATGACAACCAATCCATGCCAACCACTATATCGAAGCTCCCTAACTCTACCGGTAGTAAGTCTATCTTGAAAGAATGACCTTCTAACGTTAAGGAACATCCTGGTACTATTTCTCCTGATTCAATCAACTTACCATCGGCTAGCTCTACAGTATATTTGTTATCTAGCTTAAGGGATTCAATTTCTAATAGTGGTCTAAACTCAGTGGACACAAAGCTTAAATCAGCACCGGAATCAAATAACACAGATGCAAAGTGGTTGTTTACTAAAAACGTACCAGTGACTGTGTTAGGATCCTGACGTGCTTCTGGTGCTCCTATCATGAACACACGCCCACGAGCTGGCTGATTGTTGTTGTTGTTGTTGTTTGCACGGTGGTTGTTGGCTCGGTGGTTGTTGTTACCGCAGTTTTTCCCATTGTTGTTGCGGTTCTGAGCGTGGTTGGTATTTCGGTTTTGGGTATTGAGTCGAGGGCAACGGTTTTGATAATGCCTCGTGTCGCCACACTCAAAACATCCCTGGTTTTGACGTACAGTGTTTTCCCTAGGGGTAGGGTTTACCTTACAGTTTTGGGTTTTGTGACCCCATCCCTTACAGCTGTCGCAAAACCAACATTCACCCTCATGGTGTTTGCTACACTTATCACACTTAGGTTTGTTGCCCAAGTATGGCTTCGGTTCCACAATGGTGGCAGCATAAGATTTTGGATTTCCAGATTCTTTCTTGTTTGATTGACCCTGACTGTCATTCCACTTGCGTTTCTTACCTCCAGAACCGCTAGCTTCAGCACTGTTCGGCTCAACTTTACCTGGTACAGTTTTCTTGGTCAGGGTCCCCATTCTGACTGCTTCATCAGTCAGACTCTGCGCTAAAGTAACAGCGCTCCTGAATGTGTCAGGTTTGGAGGACGTAACCAAACTCCTGATCTGTGGTGCCAGACCATACACATAGCACTCAATACGCTTGTACTCGGGTGTTACCATATGTGGCACAAGACGAGCTAACTCTTGGAACCTAGTTGTATAGCCAGTGACATCGGCTCCAATCATGGCAATGTTCCACTGCTCAGTCTCAACTTTTTGCATCTCACTGCGGGGGCAGAATTCTTTTAACATCATACGTTTCAACGTTTCCAATGTCATGGAGTAGGCAGCTGGTCGTCCAAGTGATTGAACTTGACTGTTCCACCAAGTCAAAGCTTTATCAGCTAGTGTGCAGGCGACATATTTTATCGCAGTATCAGGTAGACAATCACTGATGTCCAACACATAATCCATCTTTTCTATCCAGTGTATAATACCGATGGCACCCTCGGTGCCACAGAAAGGAGGTGGCTTACAAGCCTGAAAGGTTTTATATGAACACCCACGTCTAGTGTTCACAGGCGTCTCACTGTTTGGAGGGGTTGTTCCGCTGTTATTTACTCCCTGATCGCGGTTGCGGCTTGCCTCATATTCAGCAATACGCCTCGCAATCATTTGCTCAGTGGTTTCCACGGGGTTGGGTGGTGGAATGGTTTCAGGAACAGGAGGTGTAGCCGTTCGTTGGCTATTCCTAGTCACTCGTCGCTTAGGAGGCATGGTTCAGTTCTGCGATGAATAAAATGCAGAAATCAATACCGAGATAATGAATGTGATGAACAAGATTTCACATTGTCTATCAAATGAACAGTATGGAGAATTTGAAGAATAAGGTTTCACATTATTTAAACGAAGAAGGGTATGAAAGAACAAGATTTCATAACGTGTGTCACACGACTTTGAAACGCCCGTATGTATTTAATACAATATAATCACGTTGGCCAGGCGTCATTATATAATGCCAAATACATATTTCTTTTCATCATCATTTAACACAATCATTGTTCAATGGAATCCAAGATAGAAGTCAATTGTCAAAATATGATACGTTGCAATGTTTGCAAGGAATGATTTCAAGTGGTTATTGGTTGTTTTTCGTTCTAACACGTGTGTACAATGTGAGTAGGACACTCTAGTCAATATTAATGTAAAGGTTACGAGGTCTAAACCAAACATACTTTATATTATACATTAGATGAGGACGTTCATACATGGTTTCGTACAAAACTTGATGGATCCTTCTATGTCCATTTGATAGGCGTTTTTAGTGCAATACAAGTTACTACGGTACTAGTTAAACTTAACTTAGCTATACATAGATCTACAAAATGGTTATATTCCTACGACAGTTCTTTGTTAAGTCATTATCAAGCTATCTTTAGCTATGTTCTCTGTCGTAGTTCAGATCTTCTCGCTTTTACTCCTGGTTTAGATTGGGAGAGAAGTAGCGTGTTTCCAGCATAGTCTTGTATCGCAGAGTCGTATGACAGATCACATCATTCTCAGTTGAGCATTTGCACAGATGTTTGATCCAAATCTTGACTCTTTTCTTGCGATCACTAGATACTTTCTTCCAGAAACGAATTTTATCCTTAATTCGTACAGACACAGGCCTCTTTAGGATTCTCAGTTCCAGTTCATAGTTCCTGCATTTGAATGCAAGCTCCCAGTTTTGACCATCCAATCCTTCAGCCTGGTCTCGTACCCTTTCGTACTCTTCTATGTCAACCATGCCAAATTGGTGGTTCTCAATCTCTTCTTCCACAAGTTCCACTATCGGAATTGTTTCCGTATCGACATATACATATTGTATTTGCTCGTCGATGGTTATGTCATCATCTGATGATTACTCACTTATGACAGGTTCTGCCATCTTTCCAGTTCAAGAGATCTATAGGTTATACAGACTAATTTCAGTTTTTCATAGTTATGAAATTTCAAATTTCAGTCCATAATCCAATCACAATCGACAGTAAAATAAACAGTAGTAATAAACCCAACATATAACATGTCATACTACTAAACAAGGTCAATACATCAGTTTTTATACAAAACAGGATGGGTCTTTCCTAGATACCCATCGATCCAGAGACTAATCAAAGTATGACGGATCTGTCTACACCGTCGATCCCATATGATATACAAAACATGACAGGTCTGTCTATACCCGTGATGCGTCCCGAAACGGTCGTTCACGCAACGGGACACATCGGTGGGATAGTTTTAAATTTATAAAAGTCGGGGGGAGCCTAATCCTCCGAACTACCTACTAATACTAGGTACGAATACCTGATATAAGTATGTGGTAAGGATGATCCAGGGTCGTTCCTCACAACGGCAGAATTGAAACAGAGCTAGTTCTGACAAATCAGTAATTAAGCTAGGGTTGGACAGATTTAAAGGTGATTGTTTTGGTTTTTATCTATTTATCTATTTAAACTATTAAACTAATAAAGCATAAAAGTAAAAATGGAGGGTTGTGCTTGCTATGACTTCATTGGTTTATGCATGGGGTGATGTTTAAGGTTTAAGTATGAAAACGTCTTTTAAGGATTTGTGTCTTGCTTTCGTCTAAGTATTCACAGAGTAAACACTAACACCCTACTGTTTGATTTCTCAGACAGTATGTCACTGGGTTGCTAGGTTATGGTGATTCTGATCAGAGGAGGCTGCTCAACTCTTCAACACTTTCCATATGGTGGAGAAGTGACCCTTCTTGGAATATTATTCCTGGGCGCATGAGATAGAGTAACAGACCCGCTAATACTAAGACTAGACAAGGCATTTATGATTAAGACTTGGTTTGGTGACTGCTAATTCTACATTAATGGTCTTTGTTTAGTCCAGAGCTGTGTGGTTCAACCAGGATGTGACACAGTCTTCAACCGACGACAGTTCCTTAGCTTTTCCCACGTATTTAAACGCTATACGAAGTACTGTGCCGTTTTACGGTCTTTCCGGTGCCACATACTTTATGGTCACTCTGGACTAGTTTAACTAAGTTTGTATTAACGTTTAACCATCTATGATATAAACCAGCCCTCACTACATTCCCAATAAATCCCTGATTGATTCACGGTGTACTATACAAAAGGTTTAAACAGTATTTCCACAGCTACACAATTCAGACCATGTTGATTTGTTTGATTTGAAAACACAGATAGGTAGTGACCGGTTGATCAAGGTACATGACTCCTTGTCATACAGGTTCTAACCACGTTTATTGGAGGAAAGGCGTTTAGGTTTAGAAATTCATAAATGTAAAATTAACAGTACACCGGTTTTCAATATGTAACAATTGGGAACATTATTCCACAACGGATTGTGCCCACGACTTTCATAGCTTCCACGTTCCGTACTACACACATTCGTGATGTTTCCGGCGCTATACAAATGAAAGCCGTATAACGTTACCTCCGTTGTTTCATAACGATAGTATCCCAATTGTATATTTAAAGTAACATCACCCGCAATACATAAACTAACTACATCATAACAAGCACAAGGTAACTACTCCCTACGCATAACAAACAATCCTAAATCTAGCATAGCAACAATAATAATAATCATCATTATGAAAGATAAGGAAAGAGATAACCGAATGTAACGCGTAGTTTGAATAATGTTGAAAGAATACACGAGCGTAACCTCCGCAATATCTTGGACAATATTACAAATAAGACCCTCGAAATATCCCTAACACTATTACAAGAGTAGCCCCTCCGTTAGTCTTGGTTAAATATTAACCAAGAACTAACTAACTAAAACCCTACTATTTCTCCTCTAACTCCTAAGAGTAGTGCTAGAGAGAGAAAGCTAAACTAGAAAGAGAAAGAAAGAGTGTGTGAGAGAGAAAGTGAGAATTCTATTTGAAGAATGGTGTGTGGAATGAGGTGAATGAGGCCTCTATTTATAGGCAAGCCTTGGATCCAAGAGTACAAGTCCACAAGCATACGTACAAGCACACGAAGCAAGGAAGAGGCCGTGTGAGAGCAAAAGAGGCCATACACGGCCTAAACAGGGCCGTACACGGCCTGTTTAGGGCCGTACACGGCTATATCATGTCCGTACACGGCTTCATGGTGGCCGTGTGCTAGGCCGTGTGATTTCTTCGGCTTTTCTCGCAACTTCTGAAGGCCGTATCTTCTTCGTTTCGCGTCCGTTTGACTTGATTCTTTCGCCTACGACTTTGTAATTCCGTTACGCTTCTAATGATGTCAATTTGGTAGAAATTGGATGTGTGGGGCCCAGGCGTGTCCAGAATACGTTTTGTAGCTTTCGGCTGCGTTGTAACTTGCATAACTTTTTCATCCTTGATCCGTTTTGAGCAATCCTTATATCCACGTTCTCGTAATCTCCATAGCTACAAAATAAGATAATTGTGAGGTCTTGGTATGGAGTTTACAGTAGATTTAGGGTTTGGCTCAATTCGGTGCCTATTTCGGTTAGTTTTCTGACCTTTTTGCATGATTTTCACAGGACCGGCAAGTTTATACCTTTCTAACAAAAGTTAATGAATAATGATTATTTTAAGATGTATTTGTTAGAAAAGAGCTAAATATGGGACAAATAATGCAGGTAAAAACGTGACTTTTTGCGCTACATCAAATATCCCACACTTAAGCTTTTGCTTGTCCTCAAGCAAACCTCATTTGGAAAATAATTTTTTGAAAATGATTTTGGATGCTTAGAGTATCTTCTGCAGAAAGTCACTTTCTTCAAATCAGATAAATATTTTCAGAAAGTAAGCATCAACAAAAATTAACTATACTTAAACATAAAATCGATCAACCCTTTTTGTCATGCTTTGCAACTCTCGAGACGTAGATGTACATGACTGGGCGATTCTCACAAGTCGGTCACTCAATTCACTCAAAGTGTATCGGGTTACCTATAATCTATAGAAACGAAATCGCTCATTGCCAGTCATGCAGTGCTTATCGTCATAGGCTTGGTCGAGAATCGAATCTCCACCACTCCTTTGAGAACGGTGCTAATTATCCCAAGGCATTTTAGTGGGTTGTGTGAGTAAGGGTAAAGTAGGTAAGGATAGGGGTAGTTTGGTCAATGGTTTTAGGGTTTTGGAACTTCAGACTCGGAGCTTTCAAAAGATCAAAGCAAGTTTCACTTGAGATAACTTCTAGAGTAGACTCATCTCCTAGAGGAATAATATCTTCTCTTGATGTTTCTTTTTGAGTTCTGATAGATTTTTCTTCTTTGGAGAGTAGTCTTTTTCTTCTAGGGGCTCTCCAAGGTCTGCTTTTCTTTTCTTTTCTTTTCTTTTCTTTTTTTTTTCTTTTTCTTATTTTTGTGACCCTGGAGATCCTTCGTATAGTGAGACATCTTTGACTTCTCTTTTGACAAGTACCAATTTTTCGTACTGTCTTTGGCGGGTAATATTTTCGTGATGAGTAATAACTTCGCCTTTGTACCGTATCTTCATTTTGGATTTCTTTCTTTAAACTCTTGATAGGTACGGAGAGATGTTTGAAGATGAGACACCAGTAGAAAGATATCTCAAGTAGTCCATAACTTATGATCTATGAAGATTCACGAGCTGGAATGGTGTTTGGTGGGAAAGTGTTTGTGTTGTGGGGAAGTCTTTTAGGGTTTATAGAAATGAAATGGCTAAGGCGCAAAGGGTTTTCTAATTGGATCATCAACAATCTTAGAAAGAAAGTTGGAAGGGTTGGCTTGAAAAGATATGAAAGAAATGGGTTAATCCTAATAAATGCCAAGATCCTCTAATTGCACCTATACCGCGTACGGAACTCATTGGTATGGTCTCGAAACGCATTACAGGAGCAAGTTCTAATTCAAAGACACATGCATCGGTGCACACTCAGAAATGAAAGTGAAGCATTAAAAATGAATGCTTATTAAAGGCTCAAGTACCTCACAATCAAAAGGGTCATATGCACCAAGTCATGCGATGCCTATAGGACTTCTCAATTTCAGTTTAAGATACGTTCTTATTTTTGCCTTATCTTACTTTCCAAAGCAACTTATTTATTTTGACAGAAAGTTTATTTCTTTGAAAGAATCTTCTAAGTCTAAAATCTTTAGAAAATCATTCGAAATCAACCGAATGGATGTCGGACACCGTCGAGGTTGGGTTTTCGAATGTTTTGGTAGTAAAAATCTCAACCTATTAGGTTGGTTTTGCGAAAAATTTTAAAAAATTTTGAATGAAAGTAGAGGTATTACTTTGGATAGGCAAATATGAACTTGCGGTTTTATATACCGTGTATCCCACACTTAAAACAACATTGTCCTCAATGTTCATTGCTAAGATGGAATATTTTCTTCGGGAAAAATCCCACACTTAGGGTTTGAAACAGTGAAACAATTTTAAGTGTTTTTGAAAAGATGGTGGGATGAAATCCCACACTTAGAATTTAGGCATATTAGGATGTATGGTAACGGAAAAAAAAATCATAATAGAAAGGAAAGGAACTTCCCTACGATAGAGGAAGAGGTGTTTTGAAGAAAGAATCCGCAGTCTACCGATAGTTGAAATTTCTTTAGCTGGCTCCTTGCAGAGTGCGGTTTCTTCATGAACGTCCGTCATCTCTTTGCGCAATATTTCATTCACAACCTCACACATTTGCCGGCATATTTGGTGAGCTGAGGATCTGAAAAATAGACTGTGTTGGCACCAGTGTTTGCTGGATCAAAGTCAGTCTTCATGAAATGCACTCGAGCTCACAATGGCATATTCTTCATCCAATCTTTCCACTAACTTTCCCACGAAAATAACTAAGACCAAAAGGATAGGTTGTAGAAAGTGAACTGAAGTGATGTCTTCCTCCGGACACAGGCAGAATCAACCAAGCTACACCATATGTTGGGTGGAGATAATGGACGAGAATCCAAATCATCAAGAGCTGCTGATGTAGTTTAACTGCTCTAGATGATCTGAGAGTGCTGAATCCAACGACCATAACATCTGAGATCTTCTTCGACAAACTAATGAAATAAATCTGATGTTGTTCTTATCGGCAGAGATCTCTAGCTTGCATCCCATATACTATGTACTCACCCTGATTACATGGCGAACAAAAGATCCCGGATGGTGATGATAAATTTGGATGGATGGCGAATGTCGGTGGATATGATGATGGATGATGGTGATGATTTCGGGTTCCATGTAACTCCATGCTATCAACCAAGGAAATTGTAAAGTGTAGTTCTGGGATGTGGTGAATTTTGATGTGATCCACTCGATGACCTAGTCATAGACAACTAGAATGTGACCATCTACGTGCCAGAAAGAGCCATCTCTTCTCCTGAAAAGCAATGCTCAAAAGTTTCCTCATTTAATGAACTTGTAAGCTCCCCTTGTCGTCTTTCCATTATACTCAAAAGCTCTTTATCCATAGGCGTCAGTCCCTGTTTAATAGAACAAACAAGCATGATCTAACAAACAAGTGATCATTCTCCAAATCACATATCACTGGTTTGCTAAAGAACTATCAACGCGAGTACTTTGAAGAAGCAAACCAGTGTATGACTTAGAGTTTGATTTCACACAAAAAGGTGTCAGTTGCCTATAACAACAAATATGGGAATACTAGCATGAGTAATTTAAATCAGGCAACCAAGAATAAAGATTTCCAAAACACACATTTTTAAACGAGTTTGAGCATAATACACATATTAACATACAAATCAGGTTTTCAGATAAATCATTTAAAGATCTTATATGTATGTTTACAGAAACATATGTAAGTACCTCCAATGCTCGAAATATGTGAATGGGTTGTATAAGATGACTACGGTTTCTAATTCTCATTCTAGTAGGTTTCCATGTTTGTAAGGGATAGTAAGAACTCGAGATCTTAGATAATGGTTAAAATAGATGTTACCATGAGGTTCAAACAAACGGGAGTAGGAAGTTTTAAGGTTTTGACAAAAATTTGACTTACAATGAAGTAATTTCGCAAACCATCCTTTTTGTTCATAAAAATAAATAAAACTTTGAACATGCAATTTAGGGTTTCATTTTCTACTTATTGAGGTTATCATACTACTTATCCTAAAATAACTACTATTATGATTACTACTATTAAAACTACGTTAGACACGGGTTGCCTCCCGAGAAGCGCTTGTTTTTGTTCGAGTCTCTAGCTTGACTCTAGAACTATATGTCAGGAGATCCTAGCGGCTTCCTTGCATCCATCAGTAGACACAAGTGGTAATATTGGTACATACCTAAGAGTTTAAGGCAATTCAAGGCTAGGGTATGTCCAATATGAGGAAATAATTCAAAGTGAGGGAATTGTTCTACCGGAGGCGTAACAAATCTCTCAACTTTGATTACCTCCGTGGGTTGGATGGGCAGAATGGGTTGGTCAAAGGCGTCCTTACCTCTCCAGGACGTATACGTCATTATGTTGTGGAGAGATGGTTTGTAAGGCAACCATGATGCAAAACCCACCTTACTTCCTATGGTCTTTGAGTTGGTGAGAATGTTGTACTCTGGGCATGGAGGTGGGACAGTATCCGTTGAAGTCTCCAATCTTGTAGCAACATTCTCATCAACTACTTGGGCAACTGGCTGGTCTATGGCAGAAGGTACAACTAGATCAGGGGGTGATTCATTCGGAAAGATAAGTGGGACAGTGTCAACCACAACTTGTTGCGGACTGTTGTCAACCACGTCGGTTTTAATTGGAATGAGATCACTTCTCGGAGTTGGTGCGTATTTCTCTGGTCCTTCTGAAGCTTGGTCTTCTATGTAAATCTCCATCTCTGGGCTCTCTACTTCTATCTCTTCGTCTACCTCGTCATCCTCGTCACTCCGGCCAAGAGTTTCAAGTTGCAATGACTCGGAAAGCTCCTCTAGAATGAACTCCTCATCGGTTTCGGATGTAGATAGGTTGAGAATAGGTGGAAGTGAGGATTTAGAAGATTGGGTAGTTGAAGGGTTTGGAGGAATTTTGCAACCAGGCTCATGAGATTGAAAGTCTATGTCAAGTGAAGTAGGTATGGTGTGTGGATGCCTCTCATCTTCCTGTACTCTATAGATGGTTGTAACTTGATCCCCAATTCTCTCACAACTTTCTTGGACTATTTTTTCCATTTTTGCCAGCTTATCGGTATATCCTTTAAGCATGTCGGCTATTTGTTGTTCATATGGGGTGAAAGAGGGTGAGAAAGTGACATTACTATTGGGATTAGCCATGGACATTTCTCTCAAGTTAGAACTCTCGCATGATTGTGGTTCGTATACAGGGTAAGATGGTTGTGGGTAGACTCTGAATGGTTCAGGATAGTAAGGTTGGTAGTGTTGTTGGAAAGCATAAGGGTTATACTGATATTGTAATTGAGGATTTAAGTTCCCTATGTTATCCGAATAATTCATACTATACCTTTGACATTCATTATCTAAGTGGGCATCACTCCTACGTCTATCTTGGATTGACTTAACAAGACTATCTAATTGATCTTTTAGTTGTTGTAAAGTTGCCATTGCCAAGTTATCAGTGAAGACATCACAAGAAGAAGGTTTTCAGAATTAAAGTTGTTGTATGGTGGGAAGTTATTCTAAGCTAATCTAAGCTAATTTAATCTAACTATGCTAATCTACGGTCAGAAAGTAACTTCTGACAAGGATGGTGAATCCAAGTCAAAAAGGATCACTTAAAAACTAATCTATCTAAACAGGCTCCGAATCGTACTACCGTCCCCGGCAGCGGCGCCAAAAACTTGATGCGTCCCGAAACGGTCGTTCACGCAACGGGACACATCGGTGGGATAGTTTTAAATTTATAAAAGTCGGGGGGAGCCTAATCCTCCGAACTACCTACTAATACTAGGTACGAATACCTGATATAAGTATGTGGTAAGGATGATCCAGGGTCGTTCCTCACAACGGCAGAATTGAAACAGAGCTAGTTCTGACAAATCAGTAATTAAGCTAGGGTTGGACAGATTTAAAGGTGATTGTTTTGGTTTTTATCTATTTATCTATTTAAACTATTGAACTAATAAAGCATAAAAGTAAAAATGGAGGGTTGTGCTTGCTATGACTTCATTGGTTTATGCATGGGGTGATGTTTAAGGTTTAAGTATGAAAACGTCTTTTAAGGATTTGTGTCTTGCTTTCGTCTAAGTATTCACAGTGTAAACACTAACACCCTACTGTTTGATTTCTCAGACAGTATGTCACTGGGTTGCTAGGTTATGGTGATTCTGATCAGAGGAGGCTGCTCAACTCTTCAACACTTTCCATATGGTGGAGAAGTGACCCTTCTTGGAATATTATTCCTGGGCGCATGAGATAGAGTAACAGACCCGCTAATACTAAGACTAGACAAGGCATTTATGATTAAGACTTGGTTTGGTGACTGCTAATTCTACATTAATGGTCTTTGTTTAGTCCAGAGCTGTGTGGTTCAACCAGGATGTGACACAGTCTTCAACCGACGACAGTTCCTTAGCTTTTCCCACGTATTTAAATGCTATACGAAGTACTGTGCCGTTTTACGGTCTTTCCGGTGCCACATACTTTATGGTCACTCTGGACTAGTTTAACTAAGTTTGTATTAACGTTTAACCATCTATGATATAAACCAGCCCTCACTACATTCCCAATAAATCCCTGATTGATTCACGGTGTACTATACTGTAACAACCCCAAATTTAGGGTAAATTTAAAATTTTCCTAATTACGTGTTTATTACTTGTATATAATATGAAATAGGATTATATACATTACATACTTATATATATGTATATGGATGGAATATATGTATATATACGCGTATACGATTCGAACAAATATCGTATAAAACAACAACTGTACAAACTTGCGTACACTGATAAAACAATTATTAAATAATGTGAAATTATTTAATTACTTTGATTATTACTTTATATTATGTTTATAATATAACGAAAACGTACGATTTAACTAAAACGTCACCGAACTCTCCGAAAACTCGACCAACCGACAAAACAAAACTAAATTATGTTTTATAACTTGAAAACTAGTATTTTGGTAAAATACTACAACTTAATTATCGAGTAATATTGCGTATTTTAAAACTTATATTAAATCGCGTACAAAATGATTTTTACGTTTAAACGACCGGGGAAACGAACGCCGCACGGAGCGCAAACGCGAGGGAACGAAAAATTGGTGAGACCACACCTTGTGGCCCCACCATGGCCGGCCAAGGTCAAAGGGGGGGGGGGACAAGCCCCCATACCTCCTTTTTCTTGATCACTTACACACACCACACTCCCACACCTTCAATCATTCTCAACCTCTCTCTTCCCCATCTCTCTCTCTCTAAAATCTGCACTCTCTCTCTCTACTCGACAGCCCCAAACACCCCTAAAAACCATCACTAAATCACCTTGGATCGTGACACGGTTTGGAGCAAAAACGATCACCACGCGAGCACGAACGTTTCTATCTTTTCGGTTTTGAAAACCGAGTCTTGTAAGTTAACCAAACTCTAAAACTCTTTTAAATACTTTTATTTACTTCTCTAGTTGATAATCTAGCTAGATAATGTCCAAATCATAAGCTAAAACTCGTTTTTAGAACTCGAAAACTTAAACCGAGAACCACCACTGAAAACAGTCCACTTCCGGAATTTTTATAAAATCGTGTGTTCAAAATCAACGAAAACTTTCTAAATAAGAAATCTTCGTCTCTTCGTCGCCTACGACTTTCATGAAGGGCGTTTTGCCCAGAAATACACCCATCTCCGGCTAATACTAGAACTTTGGACTTAGTTCTGTTTGGAACCAAATCTGACCACACTTCACTTTTATTTTTGTTTAAAATAGTAAACGGACATAAGAAAATACCATAAAATGCAGAAATGAACTTTAGATATATGAGAATATGTGTGATTTTTCGTTAGTCTTGAAATGGACTACAAATGGGTTAAATCGAGGGTTGGAACCGAGCCAAGAATCTGAAACAGGAAACCACTAAACTGAGATCAGTCCACTTCTCGAATTTTTATAAAATCATACGTTTGAAACTAGCGAAAACTTTCTAAACATAAAATCTTCGTCTTTTCGTCGGCTACAACTTTCGTGAAGAAGGTTTAGCCCAGAAACGCCCTCGTTTTGCTATAAAAATCAATTTACAAACATATACATTTTGTGTCAAAACTTTGGAAAAGATTAACTAAAAACCGACACCTCGAGGACCTCTAGAACCGAAAACTCAGTTGATAAAGTGATTATTAGCCATAATATGACTTAGGTAAAAGCCTCGGGTCAAGACTCGAACGTTTGACCTCAAAACCGAGCAAACACCAAAACAGCCCCTTTGTGTCGCATCTGGACACATCTTTATGCGACACTACCATAGTGTCGCATGGTTGTGTCGTACCCGTCGCTTGACTGCGACACAGCTCTTATGTCGCACCTTGTTTCCACGACACTTCTCTTGTGTCGCATATTTTCGCTTGATTGCGACACTACGACTATGTCGTATACAGTGTCGTACCCATGTCTGCGACACAGCCCTTGTGTCGCATAAACTCCAAACCAGAACCAAGTCATACGACACTTCCCTTGTGTCGCATATTGTCTGCGACACTACCCTAGTGTCGCATTATAGTGTCGCATAATGCCCAGAACAGAAAACTAAATATTTTCTAAGTGTTGGAACCACTTTTCAATTACTAAAACGAATACGATACGACTTATACATGAAAACAATATAATTTTGAAAGTATACAACGATACCCGAATACGTACAAGACTATACTAAACTAAACGTGAGATTTCACTCACACACGCGTACGGGATTACACTTGGAAATACTTAGGAGATCACACTCCAACGAACATACACTTGTACATTACACGGGATTGCATCCGATACAACTTACAAGTTCACTCACTAGTTACGTGCTGGATTACACGTTAACTGATACGAACATACATACGAATACTTACGAGGTTTCACTCGTACCCTTTGGGGTCTAAGCCCATTGGAACGTACACAAACGATACAGGTTGTAATACAAACAAACGATCATACGAGTATACTTTACAACTGTACCACTACTATGAATACATAATAATAATGGATGGAATTATTATTATACACCGATAACAAACGGACAGTACAACTTTTATACAAACTACGATTTACAAACGATTACAAACTTACAAACAAACTAATGGACATTAACTAGTTTGGGAACAACTAGCGTGGATACTTTACAAGTATTCCATTTACTTACTAAACCTTATGCGTATTAGGACGCTAAGGGTTGCTAGTTCCGGATACTCCTTGCTTACTTACTGCATTATCTGCAAGACTCAGGTGAGTCTTACAGCCCCTACTTTACTGTTTTATACTCAGGGGTGAGATGCATTACTGTTTTACATGAACACACAAAACTTACTTGCTGCCATGATTTACTTACTGTACGAGATTAACGATATGCCAATTGCATGGGTTTACGACTAATCCAATGAAATCCTCCTGAACCATAGTTGTTAGTTATGTGATAAGCGCGAGTTTTAGTATATGGATCCATATGGGACTGACAATCCCCGCCCGGGGTAGCAAGCACTACCACGAACCGTTCCTGTAGAAACGGGCGTTTCTTACTCGTTCCGTATGAATGTTTTGGATTACATTCATGAGGGGGGTACCGATATTTACTGTACGTTAAGCTTCAACTATGGTGGCTCATGGCGATTGTATCAAACGGTTTGCATGACTTGCGACCACCCACTTATTAAAACTTATGTGAACGATGTGCATGACTTGTGATCGTTACATACTGGCTAGCTGTGATTTACAAATACTACTTGTGTGTTCAAACTGTTTACTTACTTACAAACCTGTGAGATTCACCAACCTTTTGGTTGACCGTTTTAGTAATGTTTCTCAGGTACACAGCATCAGTAGGGATGCCCAGCAGGATAAGCTTACTTAGCTCGAGTCGCATGCATTACAAGCTTGGAGATTTTATTGCATTACTTTTGTACTTACTGTTATGTATTAGAATCTCTAGGAATTTACTCGAACTCGAGCTTGTATTTTGAAACTACTTATGTATTAATGTAATAACTTTTCGAACGTCTCATTTAGAGTCGTTCACTGTATCCTTTGTGCTTGTGATTATTGATTAGTAACACCCAAAACATCGCTTCCGCAAACTGTTAAATTTGGGGGTGTTACAGATTGGTATCAGAGCCTAAGGTTATAGTGAACTAGGTTGCATTTAGTGGGCCTAGACTATGACCGTTAGGCAGTATTCCTCATTAGGTATAACTGGTTCAGGAATTACAGCATACAAGTTTAATTTAACATAGCCTGATCAACTATGTACAATTAAATGAAGATGATGTGAGTTCTGAAAGGGGTTATGTTGAACCGGAATGCATTAGCTGACTCTGACCTCGAGAGAACCGGGACTTTTACTTGATTGTGTGCTAGACACACACTAGGCGGTTATGTGTTATATATATATATACATAGGCCTCTTTCCCCGATACGATACTCTCTCTCGACTACTACGAAATTCACTTTCAAATTTTATCAAACAAACGACAACCCGACTCTCGTCGTTCCATCCTTGTTCGATTTTTATAAATTCACGACTACCGGCTTACGTCCGAAGACTTCCACACCATTATAACCGACAACAGTAGATACTCGAACGTCCTTCGATATAAAGATCGAGACCTTGTTTTCATTTACTATTCCTACCTAATTCGACGTTTATACCATTCTACAACGTACCCCACCGTACCGTTATATGTATCCCAATAGAATCATTTTCAACCCAAGTCTCCGTCAGACTTCAAATTATACAACCGATTTCTTTTATTCATCGAAATTTTATAACAAATGTATTTTTGTCAAACATGTTACAAAAATTTCTTACAAAATGTTTTATGAAATTTTCAAAAATTTCGAAACTGTATAAACTTATTTATAACCCACAAACTTTGAACCAATTTCAACCGTTGACGAAATTTCTTTAAACGTACTAAATCATCACCGCCATAATTCTTATTCAAATCCTCACATGTTCTTTATTATTGTTTCAAGGAACATGCCTCCTCGACGTCAAATCATGCTTACTGAAGCCGAAGTAGCGGGTATAATTGCCCGTAGCGTGGCTCAAGCTCTAGCTACCCGGACATCAGCTCCTGGTAGCGAAGATACTGCCAACAATGGACCACAACCCAAAACCTGCACCTACAAAGACTTCCATAACTGCAAGCCTCTGAGCTTTGCAGGAACTGAAGGAGCGATTGGTCTGATTCGTTGGACCGAGAAAATTGAATCAGTGTTCCTCATCTGCAATTGCAAGGAAGAGGATAAAGTCAAATTCGCCGCCAGCACCTTTTCTGAAATTGCCTTAACCTGGTGGAACACTTATGCTCAAACGGTGAGTATTGCCGATGCTTACAAACTACAGTGGGATGAACTAAAGAATATGCTGAGGGGCGAGTACTGCCCGAGAGATGAGCTGAAGCAACTAGAGTTAGAATTCTGGAATCACAAGATGCAGGGTGATGACATCACCGGCTACACCAACCGTTTTCACCAGCTGGCACTCTTGTGCCCATCCATGGTTGATCCTGAGTACAAAAGGATCGAAAAATACGTTGATGGACTTCCCGAACGACTTCAAGATTTAGTAACTTCGTCCAAACCGGGAACCATTCAGAGCGCCATTCGTATGGCTCATGAGTTGACGGCCAATTCTGTCCGCCGTGGCTCAACTTCAACCTCATCTGCAAATAACAAACGTAAATGGGAAGTGATTCCCCACTCACCCAACCCGACTTCTGACAAAAAGCCTGCAATTGTCAACGCAAATGACTCAAAGGCTTACAAGGGGAGCAAACCTTTCTGCTCCAAATGTAGTCGTCATCATAACGGCTCTTGTCCCTGTACAAAATGCAAGAAATTCGGGCACCTGGCCCAAGATTGCCGAACCAACCCCACTGGTACTGAAGCTCCTGCACCCAAAACTTGCTATGAGTGCAATGGTACCGGGCACTTCAGGAAGGACTGCCCAAAACTGAAACTCCGAACCAACAATACAAGGAGTAGAGCTTATGTAATCAACGCTAGGGAGGATGACCCAAACCCGAGACTTTGTGATTTGCTTAACCCGGGTACGCTCATTCTTTGATTACCCGAAACTGTTTTTCTCATAAATCTCTCGCTTAATAATTATGTGTAACTGTCTATTATTCTGTGTGATCCTAAGTACCCAATAGGATTAGGAAACGACCGACTATACGAAATCCGAATGTATAACTTGTATTACACTTAGACTACCAATAACAAACTCTTTTCCCAATTATCTCACACTGGTTGAGACCGGGAACTCGTATATTATTCGTACTTTAAACAAGTCATCCAATAGAACTTCACTGGCTGGTAAAAATTCTTAAATAGAATAATATTTTCGTAGGAAATGACAACTTACTCCGCCAACAATCCTACCTTGGATGATGACCTGCTCAGTGAGGAACCAACGATGTTTCCTTACCTCCTCGAACTCGAGTGTGATACAGAACACTCCGCCGAATCAGAAATGACACCTGCTGTTCCTGCTGCTCCAACTGCTGCAAAAGCACCAGTTGATGAAACCTTAACTACTGAATCAGTCAGTCACCTCAACCAAACTATGGATTCGCTGCTAAAACAACTGACTGAAGCCCGGGAGGACATTGATGACCTGCGACGAATTGCTTTCCAAAGCGACCTGCGTATGCGTGAGTACGAGCTACGTTTGACAGCCTTAGAAAACCCTACTCCACCACCAACTTCACAAAGTAATCCTACTGAAAAGGATACCGACGCTGATTTTACACCACCTCCAGCAAAAAGGGTGAAAGTTTACAGGGGAAATAGACCTTACTGTGCTCGATGCACTCGACATCATGACAACCCGTGTACCACACCCACCAGTCGAAGCAAGTCCGACCCAAAAAGTACGAACCCTCCTAAGGTGAAACTCTGCTTCAACTGTGGGAGTGCTGGCCATCTCAAGGCCCAATGCCCACTACCTCCAGACAACAAAAATTAGGGTACGTTACCACCTGACAATTTCTTAATTTCAAACACTGTAGGATATACCCTACTACTGTAGGCTACTGGTACGTAATGTAGCTACCTAACGAATATCAAACTACCGATTACCACTTCGAACAAATTTCGGGACGAAATTTAATTAACAAGGGGAGAATGTAACAACCCCAAATTTAGGGTAAATTTAAAATTTTCCTAATTACGTGTTTATTACTTGTATATAATATGAAATAGGATTATATACATTACATACTTATATATATGTATATGGATGGAATATATGTATATATACGCGTATACGATTCGAACAAATATCGTATAAAACAACAACTGTACAAACTTGCGTACACTGATAAAACAATTATTAAATAATGTGAAATTATTTAATTACTTTGATTATTACTTTATATTATGTTTATAATATAACGAAAACGTACGATTTAACTAAAACGTCACCGAACTCTCCGAAAACTCGACCAACCGACAAAACAAAACTAAATTATGTTTTATAACTTGAAAACTAGTATTTTGGTAAAATACTACAACTTAATTATCGAGTAATATTGCGTATTTTAAAACTTATATTAAATCGCGTACAAAATGATTTTTACGTTTAAACGACCGGGGAAACGAACGCCGCACGGAGCGCAAACGCGAGGGAACGAAAAATTGGTGAGACCACACCTTGTGGCCCCACCATGGCCGGCCAAGGTCAAAGGGGGGGGGGGGACAAGCCCCCATACCTCCTTTTTCTTGATCACTTACACACACCACACTCCCACACCTTCAATCATTCTCAACCTCTCTCTTCCCCATCTCTCTCTCTCTAAAATCTGCACTCTCTCTCTCTACTCGACAGCCCCAAACACCCCTAAAAACCATCACTAAATCACCTTGGATCGTGACACGGTTTGGAGCAAAAACGATCACCACGCGAGCACGAACGTTTCTATCTTTTCGGTTTTGAAAACCGAGTCTTGTAAGTTAACCAAACTCTAAAACTCTTTTAAATACTTTTATTTACTTCTCTAGTTGATAATCTAGCTAGATAATGTCCAAATCATAAGCTAAAACTCGTTTTTAGAACTCGAAAACTTAAACCGAGAACCACCACTGAAAACAGTCCACTTCCGGAATTTTTATAAAATCGTGTGTTCAAAATCAACGAAAACTTTCTAAATAAGAAATCTTCGTCTCTTCGTCGCCTACGACTTTCATGAAGGGCGTTTTGCCCAGAAATACACCCATCTCCGGCTAATACTAGAACTTTGGACTTAGTTCTGTTTGGAACCAAATCTGACCACACTTCACTTTTATTTTTGTTTAAAATAGTAAACGGACATAAGAAAATACCATAAAATGCAGAAATGAACTTTAGATATATGAGAATATGTGTGATTTTTCGTTAGTCTTGAAATGGACTACAAATGGGTTAAATCGAGGGTTGGAACCGAGCCAAGAATCTGAAACAGGAAACCACTAAACTGAGATCAGTCCACTTCTCGAATTTTTATAAAATCATACGTGTGAAACTAGCGAAAACTTTCTAAACATAAAATCTTCGTCTTTTCGTCGGCTACAACTTTCGTGAAGAAGGTTTAGCCCAGAAACGCCCTCGTTTTGCTATAAAAATCAATTTACAAACATATACATTTTGTGTCAAAACTTTGGAAAAGATTAACTAAAAACCGACACCTCGAGGACCTCTAGAACCGAAAACTCAGTTGATAAAGTGATTATTAGCCATAATATGACTTAGGTAAAAGCCTCGGGTCAAGACTCGAACGTTTGACCTCAAAACCGAGCAAACACCAAAACAGCCCCTTTGTGTCGCATCTGGACACATCTTTATGCGACACTACCATAGTGTCGCATGGTTGTGTCGTACCCGTCGCTTGACTGCGACACAGCTCTTATGTCGCACCTTGTTTCCACGACACTTCTCTTGTGTCGCATATTTTCGCTTGATTGCGACACTACGACTATGTCGTATACAGTGTCGTACCCATGTCTGCGACACAGCCCTTGTGTCGCATAAACTCCAAACCAGAACCAAGTCATACGACACTTCCCTTGTGTCGCATATTGTCTGCGACACTACCCTAGTGTCGCATTATAGTGTCGCATAATGCCCAGAACAGAAAACTAAATATTTTCTAAGTGTTGGAACCACTTTTCAATTACTAAAACGAATACGATACGACTTATACATGAAAACAATATAATTTTGAAAGTATACAACGATACCCGAATACGTACAAGACTATACTAAACTAAACGTGAGATTTCACTCACACACGCGTACGGGATTACACTTGGAAATACTTAGGAGATCACACTCCAACGAACATACACTTGTACATTACACGGGATTGCATCCGATACAACTTACAAGTTCACTCACTAGTTACGTGCTGGATTACACGTTAACTGATACGAACATACATACGAATACTTACGAGGTTTCACTCGTACCCTTTGGGGTCTAAGCCCATTGGAACGTACACAAACGATACAGGTTGTAATACAAACAAACGATCATACGAGTATACTTTACAACTGTACCACTACTATGAATACATAATAATAATGGATGGAATTATTATTATACACCGATAACAAACGGACAGTACAACTTTTATACAAACTACGATTTACAAACGATTACAAACTTACAAACAAACTAATGGACATTAACTAGTTTGGGAACAACTAGCGTGGATACTTTACAAGTATTCCATTTACTTACTAAACCTTATGCGTATTAGGACGCTAAGGGTTGCTAGTTCCGGATACTCCTTGCTTACTTACTGCATTATCTGCAAGACTCAGGTGAGTCTTACAGCCCCTACTTTACTGTTTTATACTCAGGGGTGAGATGCATTACTGTTTTACATGAACACACAAAACTTACTTGCTGCCATGATTTACTTACTGTACGAGATTAACGATATGCCAATTGCATGGGTTTACGACTAATCCAATGAAATCCTCCTGAACCATAGTTGTTAGTTATGTGATAAGCGCGAGTTTTAGTATATGGATCCATATGGGACTGACAATCCCCGCCCGGGGTAGCAAGCACTACCACGAACCGTTCCTGTAGAAACGGGCGTTTCTTACTCGTTCCGTATGAATGTTTTGGATTACATTCATGAGGGGGTACCGATATTTACTGTACGTTAAGCTTCAACTATGGTGGCTCATGGCGATTGTATCAAACGGTTTGCATGACTTGCGACCACCCACTTATTAAAACTTATGTGAACGATGTGCATGACTTGTGATCGTTACATACTGGCTAGCTGTGATTTACAAATACTACTTGTGTGTTCAAACTGTTTACTTACTTACAAACCTGTGAGATTCACCAACCTTTTGGTTGACCGTTTTAGTAATGTTTCTCAGGTACACAGCATCAGTAGGGATGCCCAGCAGGATAAGCTTACTTAGCTCGAGTCGCATGCATTACAAGCTTGGAGATTTTATTGCATTACTTTTGTACTTACTGTTATGTATTAGAATCTCTAGGAATTTACTCGAACTCGAGCTTGTATTTTGAAACTACTTATGTATTAATGTAATAACTTTTCGAACGTCTCATTTAGAGTCGTTCACTGTATCCTTTGTGCTTGTGATTATTGATTAGTAACACCCAAAACATCGCTTCCGCAAACTGTTAAATTTGGGGGTGTTACATATACAAAAGGTTTAAACAGTATTTCCACAGCTACACAATTCAGACCATGTTGATTTGTTTGATTTGAAAACACAGATAGGTAGTGACCGGTTGATCAAGGTACATGACTCCTTGTCATACAGGTTCTAACCAAGTTTATTGGAGGAAAGACGTTTAGGTTTAGAAATTCATAAATGTAAAATTAACAGTACACCGGTTTTCAATATGTAACAATTGGGAACATTATTCCACAACGGATTGTGCCCACGACTTTCATAGCTTCCAAGTTCCGTACTACACACATTCGTGATGTTTCCGGCGCTATACAAATGAAAGCCGTATAACGTTACCTCCGTTGTTTCATAACGATAGTATCCCAATTGTATATTTAAAGTAACATCACCCGCAATACATAAACTAACTACATCATAACAAGCACAAGGTAACTACTCCCTACGCATAACAAACAATCCTAAATCTAGCATAGCAACAATAATAATAATCATCATTATGAAAGATAAGGAAAGAGATAACCGAATGTAACGCGTAGTTTGAATAATGTTAAAAGAATACACGAGCGTAACCTCCGCAATATCTTGGACAATATTACAAATAAGACCCTCGAAATATCCCTAACACTATTACAAGAGTAGCCCCTCCGTTAGTCTTGGTTAAATATTAACCAAGAACTAACTAACTAAAACCCTACTATTTCTCCTCTAACTCCTAAGAGTAGTGCTAGAGAGAGAAAGCTAAACTAGAAAGAGAAAGAAAGAGTGTGTGAGAGAGAAAGTGAGAATTCTATTTGAAGAATGGTGTGTGGAATGAGGTGAATGAGGCCTCTATTTATAGGCAAGCCTTGGATCCAAGAGTACAAGTCCACAAGCATACGTACAAGCACACGAAGCAAGGAAGAGGCCGTGTGAGAGCAAAAGAGGCCATACACGGCCTAAACAGGGCCGTACACGGCTATATCATGGCCGTACACGGCTTCATGGTGGCCGTGTGCTAGGCCGTGTGATTTCTTCGGCTTTTCTCGCAACTTCGGAAGGCCGTATCTTCTTCGTTTCGCGTCCGTTTGACTTGATTCTTTCGCCTACGGCTTCGTAATTCCGTTACGCTTCTAATGATGCCAATTTGGTAGAAATTGGATGTGTGGGGCCCAGGCGTGTCCAGAATACGTTTTGTAGCTTTCGGCTGCGTTGTAACTTGCATAACTTTTTCATCCTTGATCCGTTTTGAGCAATCCTTATATCCACATTCTCGTAATCTCCATAGCTACAAAATAAGATAATTGTGAGGTCTTGGTATGGAGTTTACAGTAGATTTAGGGTTTGGCTCAATTCGGTGCCTATTTCGGTTAGTTTTCTGACCTTTTTGCATGATTTTCACAGGACCGGCAAGTTTATACCTTTCTAACAAAAGTTAATGAATAATGATTATTTTAAGATGTATTTGTTAGAAAAGAGCTAAATATGGGACAAATAATGCAGGTAAAAACGTGACTTTTTGCGCTACATCAACCCGTCAAACCAAAGTTCCAAATCTAATACATACTATGTACAGCCCCATCCAGTGGGTCTACTTAAAATAAGACGAACAAAACATCACGGTAGTCACCATCACTGCCAACATCAAAGCAACTCCCAGAACAATCCCTACTATTCTAGCACGCCTCTCCAAAGCAACCACACGTGCGCGAGTAGCATCAGCTGACTCTCTGTCCACATCTACATGAGTCTCCACAGTGCTGAGTCGTCCGTAGATAGACGTCACATCCCCATCCAGTCGGGAGGTGTCACTGCGCAACTCTCGGATATAGCTATGCGTACCATAGTGTAACCCGAATAGGGCACGTACTAAGGCAACCATAGTGACAACTGTGAGCTCCAGAGGCTCACCAGTGACTAGTAACGGGCGTGAAGACTCCCCGATCTCCAAAGTAGGAGGAATGTCCTCCAGTGCTCTCCAATACCTGAGCATACTGGGCATCCAGTCTAAGTGTGGGGACTGCCCCTGTGGTGGCTCCTCAGGCTCAG
This sequence comes from Helichrysum umbraculigerum, assembly GCA_949592205.1. NCBI lineage: Eukaryota > Viridiplantae > Streptophyta > Magnoliopsida > Asterales > Asteraceae > Helichrysum > Helichrysum umbraculigerum. The sequence goes on along the minus strand of CATIUR010000008.1, from coordinate 4,574,569 downwards.
TCATGGGCGCCTTGTCCCGTGGCGCTAGTAATCCAGTGGGAAGGTCTCGGATGCACTTCCTAGGTGCACGAACCAATCGGGGTCTACAGGATGTAACACCCCGCAAAATTTATCGCGATTATTACCGTTAATCACTTGCATTATTAGGCTAATTCCCTACTTGAGTGAATTCACAACACATTTTAGAGGTAAGTCTAGCAAAGCCCAACTAGTTAAAACGCGTAGTATTACTTGTTTGTAATTAGATGCAATTACATACGAAACGATTTGATCAAACGCGACAAAAATATACGACTGTTGGTTAACAATTTTTATTTAATAAAACGGAATTATTAAATAACGTTATTAACTATTAAATATTATGTCGATAATATTTACAAAGTATTTCGCAAACTAAAACAACTCGAAACATTTCTGACAAAACGAAACAAAATAAACTTTTAAATTTTTATAACTTAACAAAAACATCTTTATAAAATATCTCAACTAAAAATAAATTCGAATACATATTTAAAAAGTTACCAAATTAAAATAGTATAACATTTAACGATCGGGTAAACAAACACGGAACGCAAACACGGGAGGCGAAAAAGGGAAATAAAACCCGCCTCCCACCTCCCTTTTCTTTCATTCCTCTCTTTCACTCTCCCTCTCTTCACTCCTTTTTCTCTCATCTCTCTCTCTAAACTTAACCAAAAACCACACAAATCATACCAAAACTACACCAAAAACGCGCCGAATCATCTAACCATTTAGAGAAAAACGATCACGGGATCACGATCTACACTTCCACCTTTTCGGATTTCAAAACCGACACGCGTAAGTTTCCGAAATTTCCCGTAAATCCTTAGATTTCGAAGTTTTCTTTGATATTTCATGTTTAATATACTTAATATAACATGTTTTAGTGTTCTTAACAACCGAAAATGTCCAAAATCGACCAAAAACCCGTTTTTACCAAGCTGTTCGTCGAACAGTTGGAAGTGTCGCTATGTGCCAAAAACAGTGCTAGCGACACTAGATAAGTGTCGCTATGCCTAAGTGTCGCCCTTATAGTGACACTACTTAAGTGTCGCTGAAACCCTTAACCAGATCCATCCTAGCGACACTACCTTAGTGACGCCATAATTGAACAAGTGTCGCCTATAGCGACACTAACCAAGTGTTGCTACCCAATTAAAAATCAGGAATCTAGCGACACTCACCTAGTGTCGCCTAACTAGTGTCGCCTATAGCGACACTAGCCCAGTGTCGCCAAAAACAGAAAGTTTACAACTTTTTCACTAAGTGTTGAGACTGAGATTTTACCACCTGATTTTACTCCGAAATGAAGTTTCGAATGCGTTTTTACTACAGCAACAAAGCAGAAATAAAAATTTTCCAAGCTGACTTGGCAGCTCGACCCCAACCAGGGGCTCTGCCCCTTGGACCCCGCCAGGGGTTGCCACCCCTTGGACCCCGCTACCAGGGGCACTGCCCCCGGACCCCCGTGCACAATTTCATACTTTATAAAAATACAACGAAACAAACACAATTATGCTTCTGAAGTTATGGTTTTCAAACTATCACCAATGAGTCGTATACCTCTTCACAACTACAAAATACAAACGTAAACATTAAACAAACACTTTGGACATAACTTGGTTGTAAGAACACTAGTATGGATGATTAGTTTAGACATCCACATACTCATTAAATCTCATACGTTTAGGACGATAGGAGGTTCGACTAGACTTCTTGGGCTTTAGGCTTTGCAAGCACTCGCACAACTACTTAACTCAACAGGTGAGTTCACAGCCCCTACTTTTACTGTTTTTAACTGCTTTGAACAGGGGTGAAAAACATAGTCAAACGCTTTTATATATACATGATTGTATACTATTTTACTCAAACGAATGGAGTACATTGAACTGGTAAACCGATACACAAACTGATGATTATGAAATAACGCTTTCATACTATAAATACTGTAAACGCATAAACATGTTTTGAAAACGCTGGAGAACGATCAGCAACACTTTTTGCTTAACTGATTGAGCAACTGAAAAGTCCCTACTGACATGGGCACAGACCGTTGAAAAGTCCCTTCTGACATGGGCACTAGATCCTGCGAACATGGGTCTACTATTGTTGATAAACTGTTAAAAAGTCCCTACTGACATGGGCACAGACCGTTGAAAAGTCCCTTCTGACATGGGCACTAGATCCTGCGAGCATGGGTCTACTATTGTTATTAAACTGATGAAAAGTCCCTACTGACATGGGCACTGGGTTCCTACTGACATGGACCCACCAAACGATTAGGATACTAACATTCCTACGAGACACAACTATTAGGATACTGACATTCCTACGATCATCTAATAGGATACCTACATTCCTACTATAACTTGAAATATACTTTTGGGCGACATCCCAACGAAACATACCTACTACTAGGATACGTATATCCCTACAGAACATACTTGGAAATAGGATACTGCTTTCCTACAACTACTAGGATACAAACTTTCCTACAAACAACTATTTGGAAACGTAATTTGTTTTACGAATTTACACTTTTGGGTGACATCCCAACGATACTGTATAAACAACAAGTGGGTTGCCAAATGTGCTTACAAACTCGAAACAATAAATTACAAACATAAAACCTGTGAATTCACTCAACCTCGTTGTTGACTTTTACTATGTTTTTCAGGGAATTAGCTGCGCATGTAAGAATCGCCAACACACATGGAGAATTAGGCGACCCGTGAAGTTTTAGGATGCCAACTTTTTGGAAACATATGGATTTCTCTAGTATAACTGAAACTGTTTTAGTTATATTCTAGAAATCTACTTTTGTAAACTTATTACTTTTAACTTGTACGATTCGATGAATCGTAAACTTTGTAATTAATACTTTTGGCATCTTAATATAAATGTATGTTTGATTATAATCATATGCTCTGATACGTATGCATGTACAATGTTGACGTGGCACCCCCAGCCAATACTAATGCTTCCGCTAATCAAAACCGACGAATTTGGGGGTGTTACACAGGAGGTCTCTCCTAGATGATAGTGTGGCTCGGGAACAGGACCTGTCGGGGTAGGAGTAGTGACACGCTGTGTGGGTGGCGGCACAACAGTGTCATCAGATGTAGCCCTGTCGTGTACAGGCGGACTCTCGGGCACAAATGAATCCTCCATAGGCTCCTCCTCCGAGTCAGACAAGTATATCGGGTGATGTCTCGACAGGCTGAGACAAAAGAATGGTGTGTGACGTGTCAGTCGTATGTTAGATGTATGCAAGGTATGTATGCGTGTATGCACAAATGTTTCTAGCCAAGGCTATAGTCTAGGTCTCTAAGGTTTTCAGTCACCTAAAGACTTCTAGTTCGCTATAACCAATGGCTCTGATACCAAGTCTGTCACACCCCGCCAAACGCTAATCACGATCAACACTAATTAAACATGCGGAAGCCTTAATGACGTGACGGGGCGTGAGCAGTTTAAATCCAATCAAACAGTACATACATACTCAGAGCATATGGCTATTGCGTAACATAATAGATAAGGATGCCAGTTTAAAAACAGTTGTTACAAAAGTAGTACGACTATGTAAGTCGTACAGTAGTAGTAGAGTTTTAAAACATTAAGTATTACAATACATATGTTTATAATAAGATTTCATAAGTATAACTGCAATGTTTGCAGTAATACAAAGGAAATCCTCAAAAGCTGTCCCAAAATATGTGGCATCCTAAGTAGTCCAGGGTTGTCCATCCTGAATGCATGCGATGCTTACTTACATAGCTAATTTCTTGTAAAACATAGAAAGAAAGTCGTCAACAAATATGTTGAGTGAATTCACAGGTTTTATATAAATGTAAGGTATGTTAAACCATTTATGATTGTGTTATTGAAAGGTCATTCAATAAATAATCGTTTGCAGGTTTTGCAAATATAAGTTTGTAGGGTTGTTACCCTAAAATACAGACTTATGTGGGTTGTCACCTAAAGTATATGTCTGGTTGTTTACCAGTATTTGAAGATAACCAGATTGTTTATCTGGTATAAGATAGTTGTAGGATACGTTCATCCAATAATTTAGGTGGGAAATGCTTAGACTTATAATCCCCTGAAAGGTGAGCTAAACCTCACAGGTTAAAGTAACGCGACCTAACCCTATAACGAAACCACAACCAGAACTTATGTTGTTTGCCAGAAGGACATTTAAGTATACGCTCCATCCACAGGAGGGTCGTCACGGCAATAGTACTATTCGTATACTCAATGGCTAGAGTCACCTAGTTAATGGTTATAGTTTGCATGACATAAGGACTTTTCATGCATACATTGGGAGTCTGGGTCCGTACTAGGATATGTTGTCTAATTCCCAAAACAGTTGTGAAATATATCATTTCATGTCAAACAGTTGTATAAAGCAATAAAGCATTTATATAATTTGCTACATGTGTTTTCCATGCAGTTTCTATGTTTACACCCCTATATTTAAAAGCATAAAACATTTGCAAAGTAGGGGCTATGAACTCACGGTGATTTGCTCGGTTTGAAAGCTAGCAGCCAACAGATAATGCCCAAGGTATGTTAACCTATATACAATAAATGTATTAACATAAGTACGTTTGATTTGTTTGATCAACTTATGTTAATGGTTTGTTTATTCGAAGAAATTGTTAATTTCTTAATAATGTATATTGTTGAATTTGTTGGTGACATTGCGTTGAAATATTGTTATTATTTCTCAAATCGTACACTTGTTAAGTGTACTTACAATTATGTAGTTGTCTATATTACGGAAGGTCGTTTTGTTCTCATTTGTACATATACTTTGTATATAGTTGTACGTATAATTCGAACGTTGTTCCATTATCATTGTTTGTACATATATTTGTTTTATATATGTATATTTATGTAACTATATTTGTTATATATTGTGGTACGCTTGTTAAACGTACATTTCTGTCGCACCCCCAAAACACGTGGCAGCGGAAACATGAGGTGTCATGGGGGCGTCGACCAAATCAAATATCACAACACAAGATTAAAGCAAACGACCTCTATATGAGACGTTTGAAAATATTACTTACCATAAATTCAAATTGTTTACAACCGTTGTACAAAACATAGGAGTTCGCATAAAATGTGTAGATTACATAACTACAAACTATAGTAAAATGCAATCTAAATCCTTTGAGTTTGAAAGCAATGCAACTCGAGCTACGCTATCCATAAGCGTCCTACTGCTGTGGGTTACCTGAGAAATACATACTAAAAAGGTCAACATAAAGTTGGTGAGTTCATAGAGTTGTTTAACAATTGTTTAAATGTTGGTATAAAACCCAATAGTATGAAACACGAGTTATGAAACACACGATTTTAACAGTTGTATCATTCAACAATGATAAGTAATTGTATCGTTTAACAAACGATAAGTAAATCTGTTGAGTAAATGTATCGTTAACAAACGATAAATAAATATGTAGTTGCACGAATGCAAAAATATGTATACCATTTGCCATGAGCTCATAGTCCGAAGCTTAACAATGTGTGTCGTGCCTCTTTCGAGTACACGATCGTGGGTGCCCCAATGCAAGTGTCTAATCCGGTACACTCGTTATGAACAAATATTAATACGTCCGTTTGACAGGTTAGCGCGACTAACCGGGACGTGGATTGTCAGTCCCAAATAGATCTATTTACTAATATTCACGTTTTAGCAAAACTAACAAACTATGATGTGTAGGGCCTTTGTGGATTAGTGTGTTAACTCATGCAATCCGTATAGCGTTGTTTATGGTACTTGTGTTCATAAAAGAAGTTGTATAAAGCAAGAGTAATAAGCAGTTGTAGTATGTATTCTCCCCCAAAATAGTTATAAAACAGTAAAAAGAGGGGCTATGAAACTCACCTGAGTTTTAGCAATTAGTAAGCAAGCAAGGTGTGATCCAATGTGTAGCCTTCTAACGTCCTAAACGTATAAGGTTGGGTATAAGTAGATGTCTCAAAAGACCATCTATAGCGATTGTATAAGTGGGGGTCAATGTCCACTTAAGCCAATCGTGTATGTGGAGGGTTAATGTCCACCTAAGGCTAGTTCATCAACCAGTATGTCCAAATAAGTTGTTCAAGTTCGTTTATTAAAAACATGTACGACCCGTTGGTGAAAGTTTGTAATTATAATCTTAAACCATTATTATTATGTGTTGTTTCATTGTATACTATCCAAGTATATGTTTCGTGTGTTGCAAATAGATTATTTTAGTTTGTATAAGCCTTAAACCGTAGGTCAAAGTTGGTCAACTCGTTGGTCAAAGCTGGTTAAACATGTCAAACCTGGTCAAACTGGTCAAACCTGGTCAAACTTGGTCAAACTGGTCAAACCTGGTCAAACTGGTCAAACCTGGTCAAACTGGTCAAGGTTGGTCAAACTAGTCAAACTTAGCATCACTAGCAAAATGTAGCAACACTAGTAATTGTGGCATCACTAGGTTAGTGTCTCTACTTGAGACTTAGGATATTTTCAGAAATTGTAGCATCACTAACAAAATGTAGCAACACTAGTAATTGTGGCATCACTAGGTTAGTGTCTCTACTTGAGACTTTGGATATTTTCTTCAAGTGTTCTAAGTGTCGGTTTCTAATTCGGGAAACTTTCTAAGTTTAGTTTTTGGTCCAAGTTACTAACTAAGTCACCCAAACCCATTTTTGTTACCACTTTCCAAAAATAGTAAGTTTGGGATAAGGGTTGGGTAAAAGTTCGGGTCAAACCGGGTATGTCAAACCGGGTAAGTTTTGTCGTTTTTAGAAACCGAGCCGTTTTTGTTGACTTGGTCAAACCTACCCGGTTTGACCCGAACTTTTACCCAACCCTTATACCAGTAAATAAAGTTTATAAAAATTATCGTTTCATGTTGGAGTCATTTCGAGATGTCGGTTTTTAAATACACATCTTAAAACTTCAAGATTCAATATTTCGGTTTTTGTCGGGTTGTTACGCTACCTAATTTCGCCTACTTCTGGTCCAAATCAGACTTCACCATTTTTACCAGATGTTCATCTACTAATATAGGTCATAACATAAAAATTTCAGCATCTATAACGTCCATTTACATTTTCAATTAATTCCGCGTAATAACCGATCATACATTTCGATAATGATCAGGTCAGTCCTATAAATCGACGTGTAGAGAAAAATGTGTATGGATCTGGTAAAAACGCAAAACATGAAAGTTGTATATCTTTTCAATACGCAAATTTTATTAAAAAATTAGACCTCTAAATCTTAATATATGATTTTATACGAATTTTTCTTTGTGACTGCGTTTTTGGGACAGATTCATGCATGTTCTTGTATGAGCTTTAAAAACGATTTTTATCAATAGTTTTGGACATAATCATGATAGATGAACTAAATAGCATCTAAATCAGTAGAATTTAAGTGAAATAAATGGGAGTTTAGTGATTCTTACAAAGAATTAAGTAGAGAAGATGAATGTGATAATCTTGAGCTCCAAAGTCTTGAAATCCTTTTGCAAAGTGTTGGTGATTTTAGGTGGTTTGTGGTGGTTGTTTATGGTGGTTTGTGGTGGAGAAAAGGGGCTGGGATTCTCAGCAAAGTTGAGAGAGAAAGGAGTTGAGAGGATTAGAGGGAGAGAGTGAATGGAGGGTTGAGTGTGAAATGGTAGGAGATGATGGTTTTAAGTCTTGCATGGGTTCATATTGGGTCAAAAGGAGGTGACCACATGGGGGAAAGGGAGTGAACGAATTTTGGGGCCCCACAAGGGTCAAAAATCAATTAAATTTGAATCTATTAAGTTTAGGTTACGTACTGTGTTTGTTTGTTCGTTATTCGGGTTTAAACGTTAAATCGCGTAAAGTTATTTTGAGTCGTTTAACTTAACGATATAATTTGGATAATTTTTCATCGAAGTATTATTTAAAATACTTAATTAATTTGAGTTGTCAAATTAATTATTGACGTTTATTCGGTTGTCGAATTAAATACGCGCGCTATCGTTGCGTTTTGAGACGTTTTAATCGAAACGTCTAGGTTTTTCGAATATTATTTTAAGAAAATAATAAATAATGATAAATAACTTCTAAAAATAGATAAAAGTCATTTATAGAAATGTTTTCACCAACGTCGTATTTTGTGTCAGAATCAGTCCGATAATAGAATGTACGATTTAAGCAAATCGCATACGTGTGTAAATATAATAACATATATTAATACACATAATGATACACATAATTTACCCTAATTGCATGTATTAACAAAATGATCAGGAACTAACACTAGCCCTAATTGGTCGGGTGTCACAATTTCGTTTGTGTATATATGTGTGTAAATATATATATATTATCAAGTGTCGAACGTATATATATTATATATATATATTCCCAATATATATGTATATATCTATAAATCTTGAACACGTGGTTTACGTATATAAGTTTTACTTGTTATAAAACTTTCCATTTTATTTATTTCCGTTTATAAAATAAATATATGTTATTGTTTCAAAAATCGTCGTTTGTATATATATATATATAAAGATTTGTTGTGATATATATATATATATATACATACATATTTAGATATGTGGGTATTAAATTTTATAACTTTTAATTATATCGTATCATTATAAAAGTTTATCGTTCGTTTTATAATTACTCGTTCTGTTTTGCATTTAACTGTTTGTTGGGCTCGGCCTAATTAATCGGCCCAATAACATTCGATTTAATTTCATAACTCGTGAGGCCCGATTAAGCCCGTTTATACAATCCGGCCCAATTAATAAATCGGACGACCCATTACACACTCAGCCTAGTTTATGATCCGTCCCAGCCCAGTTACTTAGCCCAACAAACCTTCGGCCCAAGCCCAAGTCTACATCAGCCCGTATGGGTTAAAATGGCGTCGCGATTAATTACAAATCGCGTCGCGTTTGGTTTAAAATCGCGTCACCTTTTTGTTTATAAATCGCATCGCGTTTGTATGTAAATCGCGTCGCGATATTTGTGTTTTCGCGTCGCAAGCCTAAACGATTATGGCTCTGTTTCGTTTCCAGTTCTTCAACAACGATTTTGTGGTATTTTTACGTTATAATTCAAATGGTTTTCGGGTTTATGTGTTTTATATCATCAATATACATCTTAATAACATCAAACAATAAGCTTTTACACATTAATTCATGATTTCAAGTTTATGGTTTTATAAAACCGTTTTGCAAGAACACATAACGTAATCATCAAATTTTTGGGTTATTCACATGGATTATGATATATGAACATGTTAGATTATGAAATTTAAGTGTAGAAAATTAAAGAAAGTTGAGTTCCCTTACAAAGTGTGAATGATGATGATGATAGCCGATGGTTGTAACACCCCGCAAATTTAAACGCGATTATTAACGTTAATCACTTGCATTATTAGGCTAATTCCCTACTTGAGTGAATTCACAACACATTTTAGAGGTAAGTCTAGCAAAGCCCAATTAGTTAATACGCGTAGTATTACGTATTCGTAATTAGTTGTAATTACGTACTGAACAATTTGTAACGAACACGACAAAAATATACGACTGTTGGTGAACAAAATTATTTAATAAAACGAAATTATTAAATAACGTCGTAGACGATTAAATATTATGTCGATAATATTTACATAGCATTTTATAACGTAAAACGTAAACTTGTATAATTAAAATAAAACAAAGTTAAAATTTTATAACTAAATTAATTTGGTTTCATAAAAAGATCCTAATTAAAAATATAATGAGAGATGTAATTAAAAATATATTAGTTAAAAATAAAGTAACATTTAACGATCGGGTAAACAAACACCACACGGAACGCAAACACATGAGGCGAAAAAGGGACAAAACCCCTTCCACCTCCCATTTTTCTTTCATTTTCTTTTCATCTCATTCTCTCTCCACTCTCTTTTTCTCTCAACTCTCTATCTCTCTTTCACCACCACCACCACAAAATCAAAGAAAACTACCACTAAAACTCGAAGAATCATATAGCTCCTTTGGAATAAAACGACCACGAGACCACGATCTACATTTCTACCTTTTCGGATTTCAAATCCGACACCCGTAAGTTTCCGACAAATCCCGCGAATCTTTAGATTTCGTAGTTTTATTAAATATTTCATGTTTAGTATACTTAGATTAACATGTTTTAGTGTTTTATACAACCAAAAACGTCCAAAATCGCCCAAAAACTCGTTATTTTTTATCTGCTCGTCGAACAGGCCCAAGTGTCGCATAAGGCCCAAAAACAGTATTGAGCCACTAAGTGACGCTATATAGAGTCACTAGCGAAGTGACGCATATGAGTCACTAGCGAAGTGACTCATACCAGTGACTGAGTCACTAGCGAAGTGACGCTATTAAGTGACTCATACCAGTGACCGAGTCACTAAGTGACGCTATCAACCTGAAAAATCCTTATTTTTGAGTCACTAGCCTAGTGTCGCCCAAAACCAACAAGTGACGCATCAAGTGTCGCTAAAAACAGATTTTACACTAAAAACTCACTTTCAAAGTGTCGGGCTTAACCGGGAACGAATACGCATATACGATACGATATATGAACTATACAGACATTGTAAACACACTTATCTTATTGAAATAATGATTTTAAACTATCACCAATGAGTCGTATACATTTTCACAAACAACGAAATACAAACGTAAACGTTTAACAAACACTTTGAATATAACTTGGTTGTACGAACACTAGCATGGAGGATTAGCTTAGACATCCACAATACTTATTAAATCTCATACGTTTAGGACGTTAGGAGATTCTGGACTGTACTTGGGCTTAGGTTCCTAGCACTCGCACAACTACTTAACTCAACATGTGAGTTCACAGCCCCTACATTTACTGTTTTAACTGCTTTGAACAGGGGTGGAAAACATAGTCAAACACTTTTATACAAACATGGTTGTATACTATTTTACTCAAACAAGTGGAGTACATTGAACTGTTAAACTGTTACACGACTAATGTTTATGAAATAACGCTTTCATACGACAAACCATTACAAACGGGATAAACTATACTTGATAAACCGGAGAACGACCGGTACTGCTTTGAGAACGCTGGAGGATAACCAGCAACACTTTATGTAACGGATTGGGTAACTAAAAGTCCCTACTGACATGGGCACTAGATCCCACTAATACGGATCTACTATTGTTATTACATTACTGAAAAGTCCCTACTGACATGGGCAACACTACTGAAAAGTCCCTACTGACATGGGCAACACTATTGAAAAGTCCCTACTGACATGGGCATCGACTGTTGAAAAGTCCCTTCTGACATGGGCACTAGATCCTGCGAACATGGGTCTACTATTGTTATTAAACTGATGAAAAGCCTCTACTGACATGAGCACTGGGTTCCTACTGTCATGGACCCACCAAACGATTAGGATACTAACATTCCTACGAGACATAACTATTAGGATACTGATATTCCTACGATCAACTAATAGGATACCTACATTCCTACTATAACTTGAACTATACTTTTGGGCAATATCCCAACGAAACATATCTACGATTAGGATACGTATAATCCTACAGAACATACTTGAAAATAGGATACTGCTTTCCTACAACTACTAGGATACGAACATTCCTACAAACAACTATTTGGAAACATGTTTGGTTTTACGATCTACACTTTTGGGTGACATCCCAACAACACTGTACTTTTGGGTAACATCCCAATGATACATTATAAACAACCTGGCTTATCAAAACTGAACTTGTAAACATAAAACCTGTGAATTCACTCAACCTAGTTGTTGACTTTTACTATGTTTTTCAGGGAATTAGCTGCACATGTAAGAATCGCCAACACACATGGAGAATTAGGCGACCCGTGAAGTTTAGGATGCCAACTTTTGGAAACACATGGATTTCTTTAGTATAAATGAAATATTTTAGTCATATTTCAGAAATCTACTTTTGTAAACTTATTACTTTTAACTTGTACGATTCGATGAATCGTAAACTTTGTAATTAATATTTTTGGCATCTTAATATATTATGTTCTGTTGTAATCATAAGCTCTGATACGTATGCAGGCTTTGTTATTGTGGCACCCCCGTACTCAAACTAAATGCTTCCGCTAAACAAAACAGACGAATTTGGGGGTGTTACAGATTGGTATCAGAGCCATTGGTTATAGCGAACTAGATTTCTTAGGTGACTTAGAGACCTTAGAGACCTAGACTATAGCGTTGGCTAGAACGCACATGCATACACACATTTGCATACGCCTAACTATTGATACGACACCTCGATATGTGTGATCCCTCTATCGAACCATGCCACGTCAGAACTCTTTCGATCACACTCTGGTCTTACATGAACCTGATCGTATTAAACGGTTGATGAAAAGAAGTATGTATTTAGCATCATATAATGACGCCTGGCCAACGTGATTATATTATACTAAGTACATATGGGTGTTTCATAGTCGTAAGATACGTGATGGGGATTCGACAACTTTTCTTGATACTCGAAAAACTGAAAACATGTGAACCCTCATTCTTCACATTTCCTACTTTAGCGTTGGCTACTATTTGAACTAATACTCAGTCACGTTTTACAACTATTCGGTCGAGTTGACCACTTTACAAACAAACTCTTACTCTCTAACGATCGAACGAAATTGTACTAAACGTTTAACGAATGGAACCGACGACTCACCAATCGGATAGACGGGTGGGAAACAAACAGAGATCGTTATATACCTCGGAGATTTACGAGCCTTTCAGGTACTATGCGAACGAAACATAGCTATGTACTACTACCAGATAATCGAGACGGAGTCTCACACAATCACTTGGGTGATCGGACCTAACCCTGCGAAACGAAACACGAGTAGCTAACTTTATCAAAACAAAAACCTATGAACTATATTTTGAAATGTTCATTTCACAAACAACTATACTGGAAGATTTTCCTACTAATTATTTACCAGAATGATTTTTCTAAACGAACACGAATTGATGAATTACAACAAATGACACATCAGACTCTTGACAGAGTTTTTCTAGCGAAATACTTAACGAGGAATTTCTCAAACGATTCATGATGGACGAGGTCCAACCGTTTATACCCGACATAAATTTATTTCTTGATCATGAATTGATCACTACTTTGACCGAATGTCAACGATTTACACATAACTGTTTATAAATAAACAACGAATGAATTGCAGTAAATCTTATCAACTGTTTTCAAACAAACGTTTTGTCATGATTTGACCACAACTTAAACATTTCGAATCATCAACTGTTTTGACAACTGTTTATCATTTCGAACTACAACCGCAACATTTACGCGCCCGGACGCACAAACATCCTCAGAACAAAGGATACACAACCGGATCCCTGCGCTAACATTGGTACGTTTTAGCAAACTATTTCGCTTTAACGTTACACTATTCGAATGTCGATTCGGGCTTAACGCATGGTAAATCTTTGACCACGAAACGAAACACACAACTTATTGAACTATGCCACGAGCATACTTAAACTGTTTGAACTTTTATGGCAACTCAGAACACCACATAAACTACTACTACTGCCGAAACATACTAAACTATACCGCGAGTATACTAAATCGTTAAAACTTGTCTGGCAACAATTGAACGCCACGCAAATTGGTATTATTATTGACGACGTGACTTATTCAGAGAACATACGCCGCGGCCGATCCGACTTGATTTTAAATCTCGGGACGAGATTTCTCTAACATGGGGAGAATGTAACACCCCGCAAATTTAAACGCGATTATTAACGTTAATCACTTGCATTATTAGGCTAATTCCCTACTTGAGTGAATTCACAACACATTTTAGAGGTAAGTCTAGCAAAGCCCAATTAGTTAATACGCGTAGTATTACGTATTCGTAATTAGTTGTAATTACGTACTGAACAATTTGTAACGAACACGACAAAAATATATGACTGTTGGTGAACAAAATTATTTAATAAAACGAAATTATTAAATAACGTCGTAGACGATTTAATATTATGTCGATAATATTTACATAGCATTTTATAACGTAAAATGTAAACTTGTATAATTAAAATAAAACAAAGTTAAAATTTTATAACTAAATTAATTTGGTTTCATAAAAAGATCCTAATTAAAAATATAATGAGAGATGTAATTAAAAATATATTAGTTAAAAATAAAGTAACATTTAACGATCGGGTAAACAAACACCACACGGAACGCAAACACAGGAGGCGAAAAAGGGACAAAACCCCTTCCACCTCCCATTTTTCTTTCATTTTCTTTTCATCTCATTCTCTCTCCACTCTCTTTTTCTCTCAACTCTCTATCTCTCTTTCACCACCACCACCACAAAATCAAAGAAAACTACCACTAAAACTCGAAGAATCATATAGCTCCTTTGGAATAAAACGACCACGAGACCACGATCTACATTTCTACCTTTTCGGATTTCAAATCCGACACCCGTAAGTTTCCGACAAATCCCGCGAATCTTTAGATTTCGAAGTTTTATTAAATATTTCATGTTTAGTATACTTAGATTAACATGTTTTAGTGTTTTATACAACCAAAAACGTCCAAAATCGCCCAAAAACTCGTTATTTTTGATCTGCTCGTCGAACAGGCCCAAGTGTCGCATAAGGCCCAAAAACAGTATTGAGCCACTAAGTGACGCTATATAGAGTCACTAGCGAAGTGACGCATATGAGACACTAAGTGACGCATATGAGTCACTAGCGAAGTGACTCATTGTAACACCTGCATAATTAGGGTAATTAATTATGCCTAATTGTTTGTAACTAGTTGTAATTAGTATGTAATAGGACTAATTACAGGCTCTATTTGTATGTATATATAAGGTGAATTATATATATGTGTGTGTACTTACGCGATTTGGATAAATCGTGCGAATTAACCGGACGTAGTCCGACACAGTTTACTTGGACGTTGGTGACAAAAATTTACTTAAATAATGAAAACGTATTTTGTTATATAAAATACGCAACCGAACGAGCATTGTTTATATATTATTGTGACGACATTTTAACTAGCGCAACAAAACGTAATAAACGCGACTTAATAATTTAAATATTACGACAAATGTTTTTATTATTAATTTCAGAGTATTTCTATTTAAATATTCCAGTTACATTTTTAAAATATAACGGTTTGGTTAAATACTATAAACAAAGGATTAAACGATTAGGACACGGAGTAAATACTGAGTTTTAGGGAGCGTTTGCCCCTCCTTCCTTCTTTGGATCAGCCAAACCCCACCCCCATTCTCACTTCTCTCTTTCATTTTTTTTCATTATCACAAAACACACACAAACCAAACTCTCTCAACTCCAATCTACACCAAATTTTCGGAATCAAATCCCGACCACGAAAATTACATATTCGGAATCACCATCACGAGTGGAGCAAGAATATCAAGATCGTTTTCACCATTTCATCCTCCATTTAGCTCGATTTGCAAAAGTAAGAAATTTCTAAAATCTTAGATCTATTCAATTTGGTGTAATGTTTTAATGTTTTGATGTGTACACAACTTAGATATAACCTAATACATGAATAATACACGATTTTATAGCTCAAAAATGGGTTAGATTTGCGTTTTTGGTCGAAAATTCTCGAAACCCGTAAGTTTCTGGGCTGGTGTTCATACGTGCGACACAAGCCTTGTGTCGCACACTGTGTCGCATAAACCCATTAGTGTCGCACCTTGTGTCGTACTGATCCTTTAGTGTCGTAATCTTTGTGACACAATATTGTGTCGCACTCTATGTCGCATACTATGTCGTATTTTATACGACACAACCGTTATGTCGCTATTGAATTAGCATCGCAAGCTTTTTGCGACACAACCACTGTGTCGCAGGGCTCTTGTGTCGCATCCTTCATGCGACACAACCTTTGTGTCGCATTACAACCTTAGTGTCGCATTTTGTGTCGCAAAACACAGCAGATTCACAAATAAATTCCAAGTTAAGTGTTATACATTTCGGACTTCAAACGACTATACGATATAACATCTAAGGTACATTGAAACATGTTTTTCAAAGATAACAATTCAAACAAGTATAGATAAATGTCGAGATTAACGTTTCAACTAAGTCACCAACGGGCCCAAACATGTTTTCAACAAACGAACAATTACAAACATACGAACAAACATTGGCTATACTAGTTGTGTACAACTAAACGAAACGTCTCGTGAGACGCATACTTACATAACTTCATATGATTAGGCATTTGAAGGTTACGGGTTCAGAGAACCTACTTGCTTTACTTACTACTTGCTAATTGCAACTGATTACTACAAGACTCAGGTGAGTCTTACGGCCCCACTTTTACTGTTTTATCTTATTGGGGGAGAAACATGCAACTGCTTTTCTTTGAACACAAGTACTAGAACTGTTTACTATACCAAACGAAATTGCATGAGTTTACTTACAAACAGAAGTCTCTCCATCATATATCGTTAGTTATGGACTTAAGCGCGAACACTAGTTAATGGATCCATTAGGGAAATGACCCTCCCCACCCGGGGCAGTAGCGCTGCCACGTACTGATTTACACGTAGAAACGGGTGACTAATTATTCGTTACTGATGCTTGCTCATTTACGAGCATGTCACGGGAGCAAACTTATTACTTACGGGTTAAGCTTCGATTATGAGCCTCATGGCAACGGTATAAACTTACTTATTTACATTTGCTGGACTGCAAATACTGATTTTACGATTGCTGGATTGCAATGGCTGATTTTTACGCCTACGGGCATTACTAATGAAATCTCGTGTTCAAAGCCGATATTACTTACAAACCTGTGAGATTCACCAACCTTTTGGTTGACACTTTTTAGCATGTTTTCTCAGGTACCCGGATGGAGTAGGATTACTCCAGGATTTTAGCTAGAGTCGCATGATTTCAACACAACTGCATTAACGGAGATTCTTAGCATTATCTTTTGTACATTACGATTATGTAATAGAATCTCCCGCTATACGCGTGGACTCTAGGGGAAACTACATTTTGTATACGAAAACACTAAGTTTTCAAACATTATATCTATGGAATGTAACTAATTTACAAACGTTGCATATAGATGTCGTTTGCTTTATCTTTGTGCTGTGATATTTGATTAGTAACACCCCAAACTATGCTTCCGCAAAACAGTGAATTTCGGGGGTGTTACACTCATACCAGTGACTGAGTCACTAGCGAAGTTGTGACAACTCTCCAAATTAGGTATTAATTAACATTTAAGCATGTGCATTCTTACGCTAATTTCCTGATTAAGTTTTAACAAAACTATTTGATGTGATGTAAGCCTAGCAAGCCCAGTACTTTTAAAACAAAAAGTAATACGTAATACGTAAGTAATTATTAGTTACGTACAAATATATCAGAACGAACCCGACAAAAATAAATAACAAAAGTTTCGTGACACAAAAATAATTAATAATGTAATTATTAATTACGAGTATTTATATATCTATAACATATAGATAAAATGGTCTAAATATACGTTTAACATAAAACGTATTATAACACGAACAGAAACAATTTTAAAACGCTCATAAAATGTCGAATCATAAAAATACAAATTTTCTCATTCGTTTGGAGGAAGTTAGAACATTACCTCAAAATATGAAATCCTAAATTAACTGAAATTTGGCGCTCAAATAGTTGAACGCAGTAAAATGTACAAAATTGTACAACTATTTAAAATAATGATAACATCATTATTCTGATTATAAATTACGAACCAGGAGAACACCTACGAAATAAAAATATAAATTGTTCATTTTTATATTGCTAAAATTATACCCGTACTCGAAATTGAGGTACCCAAAATGGGCACCTAACTTCAATAATGCAGAAGCATGGTTATTTTAAAACCATACTCCCTCCTGTTGATCTCTATCTCTCGGCCATACACACACACATACATGATCACTTATCATTTCTCCTTCTTCTTCAAAATTAACAAGATCAAAATCAGCAGAGGTAAACAACAACATCAGTAGTGAGGTGGAAGTAACAAAAATATTAAAACATTAATAATAATCATCATCATCACCATCGGCATATCATCACCACCATTTTTCACTTTGTAAGGAAACATCTTCCTTTTTAATTTCTACCCTTTAAATTCGTTTTCTAACATGTTTATATATCATAATCTAAACATATAACATATATATATGAAGGTTTGTTGGATTGATCATGAAAATGGTTTATAAAACCCAAAATTACAAAACCAAAATCGTTATATAAAAATTTGTTAAAGTGATGTAATAACTTGTAAAAACGACATATAACACTTATATAAACATTTGGTATTGATGTATAAAAGATTGGAACCAAAAATTCGAGTTTGTGTTTTGCCCTGTTCGAACAGGCTCTGGAACAAACATGAATCCGGCGGATTCATGTAGAATCCGGCGGATTTCCCTACAAAACTCGCAAACCCCGTAATCGGTTAAACATTTGTGAACTAGTAAAAGACACGCTCGAATCCGGCGGATTCACCTAAATCCGGCGGATTCCCAAAGCTTCACATGAACGTTTTGTGAACACAAAAGAATCCGGCGGATTCAACTCAATCCGGCGGATTCACTTAATTTTGACCCGACCAGGCGGTTTGACCCGAAGATCCGGCAACACCTTCTCTATTAACGAGAATCCGGCGGATTCAAATAGAATCCGGCGGATTCACATACTGGGCTGGGCTTCAGGCTGGGCCGGTGGTCTTTTGGGCCAAAGTAATGGGTTAAACCAAAGATTAAATAAATGGGTTATATAAACTAGTTAACGGACCAAACGAGTTACAATATTATTAGTGGGCCAACGAATCGGGCCGAGCCCAACAAACTATAAAACACTTGACTTTTATTTTAAAACACAAAACAATTCCGTTAACGACTACAATTGTACAAGACATATACGAGACATGATAAATTGTTGAATGACATTATAAAACGAGACAAACTATGAATACGGACATTGGACTTATTTGTTTCGTATGAACAAACGATATATGACATATATATATATACGAACTTTGTAAATTATACGATTTGGATACGATTACACAATCGGGACATTTAAACTTTTTAACATTTACTAAACAAACGTAGTGATATTAAAAACAAATGACATTCGTTTTATAAAAACAATCTAAGTTTTAAAACAAATAAAACTTGCAACCTTTTTAAAAATACGAAACAACGTATTACAATATATATATATATATATATTCGAGGACACACGATATATATAGACACAAAAGTATACGTTTTCTTAAACAAATGAAAACTTATATATATATTTTGATATACGTAAACAATGTATTGATTAAATATATAAATATACATACGACACTTAAGAATATATATTCACAAATATATATATATATATACAATGATATTGGAACAACATTCGAATTATACGTACAACTATATACAAAGTATATGTGCAAAAGACAACAAAACGATCTTCCGTTATATATAGACAATTAAATGATTGTTTGTACACTTAACAAGTGTACGATTTGAGGAATAATAACAATGTTTCAACGATATGTCACTAATAAAGTTAACAACTTATATTACTAAGAAATCAACCATTTCTTCAAACAAACAAACTGTTAACATGAGTGATTAAAACAAATCAAACGTACTTATGTTAATATATTTATTGCATATAGGTTAACAAACCTTGGGCAATTATCTATTTGGCTGCTAGCTTTCATACCGAGCAAATCACCGTGAGTTCACAGCCCCTACTTTGCAAATGTTTTATGCTTTTAAACATAGGGGTGTAAACATAGAAACTGCATGCAAACACATGCAGCAAATTATATAAATGCTTTATTGCTTTATACAACTGTTTGATACGAAATAACATTTTCACAACTGTTTTGGGAATTAGACACTGTATCCTAGTACGGACCAGACTTGAGATGTGTGCATGAAAGACCTTATGTCATGCAGACTATAACCATTAGCTAGGTGACTCTAGCCACTGAGTATACGAATAGTACTATTGCCGTGACGACCCTCCTGTGGATGGAGCGTATACTTAACTGTCCTTCAGGCAAGAAACATAAGTTTTGGTTGTGGTTTGGTTATAGGGTTAGGTCGCGTTACTTTAACCTGCGAGGTTTAGCTCACCTTTCAGGGGATTATAGTCTAAGTATTCCCACTCATTATTTAGGATGAACGTATCCTACAACTGTTTTATACCAGTATACCTACTGGTCATATTTATATGGTGGTAAACTACCAGATATACATTTTGGGTAACAACCCACATAATACTATATTTTAGGGTAACTATCCCTACCACCTTATAAATTGCAAAACCTGCAAACATTTATTTATTGAATAACAATTCAATAATCTAAACAAAAATGGTTTAACATACCTTATATTTATACAAAACCTGTGAATTCACTCAACATATTTGTTGACGACTTTCTTTCTATGTTTTACAGGAAATTAGCCATGTAAGTAAGGATCGCATGCATTCAGGATGGACAACCCTGGACTACTTAGGATGCCATATATTTTGGGACAGCTTTTGAGGATTTCCTCTGTATTACTGCAGACATTGCAGTTATACTCATGAAATCTTATCTTAACATAACTATTGTAAAACTCAAATGTTTTAAACTCTATTACTACTGTATGACTTACATAGTCGTACTACCTTTGTAACAACTGTTTTAAACTGGCATCCTTAATATATTATGTTCTGTATGATCATATGCTCTGATACAATGAATGCACAATTGATACGTCATCACCCCGCTGTTAAACTGTTTAAACAAGATGCTTCCGCTAAATCTTAACTTGCTTCCGCTAAACATTAAATAAACACAATTATGGATTTTGGGGGTGTGACAGACTTGGTATCAGAGCCATTGGTTATAGCGAACTAGAAGTCTTTAGGTGACTGAAAACCTTAGAGACCTAGACTATAGCCTTGGCTAGAACATTCATGCATTCATACATACATACGTTTGCATACATCTAACATACGACTGACATGTCACACACAATTTCCTTTGTCACAGTATGTCTAGTCAATCACTTTACCATGTTTATGCTTCGGATGAGGAGCCGACTGAGGCTACTTTTGAGGGTCCTGCGATCACTGTAGGGGATGAGTCATCTGTTCATTTGAGAGACATGTCAGATGACACTAGTGACGCTTACATCGCACCACCACCGACAGCACATGAGGTTACCCCTATCACTACAGGTATTCACCACCAGGCTGCTGAGACTTCTCGCAGGCCTGTGTATAGGAGGACACCGAGGATGTGTGTCCGAGATCTTCCTATTGGTCCGTTAGCACCAGCGGACGAGTCTGTTAAGTCTCCACAGAGGGCACCCAGGTTTGCTCATCTAGAGTGGATGACTCCTATGTTGAGGCACTGGAGGTCATTAGAGGGTTTTCCCTCCACATTTGAGACAGGAGAGTCCTCACGACCCCCAGCACCACTGCCTACCACTGGAGAGCCGATAGAGCAGACTCTCCCTACATTAGTTGCTGTTATGCGTACATTGTTCTGTATTACCTCTAGCAGGAGTTCTCACCTTGGACAGGTACAGGATGAGGTCTCCCGTCTGTATGGGGACATGGCTGGTATACATGAGCATCATCACTTTCTGTTGAACCATGTGTTTACTGCCCAGGAGATAGCTAAGTCCGCACGTGCTCGTGTGAGGACACTTGAGAGACGTGTTAGGATTGCAGGGCTTGTGGTTGGTGCTTGTGTAGTGATGGCTGTGTTGAGGATAGCCGTGGGATCATTTCTACCGTATTTCCGTTAGACCTATTTATGGCGAGTTGTGCCTACTTAGGATTGTATATATACTATGTATTAGACTTGGAACTTTAGTTCGACGGGTATAGACAGACCTGTCATGTTTTGTATATCATTTGGATCGACGGTGTGTAGACAGACCCGTCATGCTTTGATTAGTCTTTGGATCGATGGATATCTAGGATAGATCCATCATGTTTTGTATAAAAACTTGTGAACTAACTATGATCAGTTATATGATATGACATATGTATTTGGTTTATTATTATTGTTTATGTTACTGTACGTTGTGATTGGATTATATATTGACAATAGAGACTACATAACTGTGGATACTGAAAAATGTCTTTGTAACCTATAGATCTCTTGAAACTGGAAAAAATGGCAGAACCAGTTATAAATGAATACTCCTCAGATGAGGACATAACCATCGACGAGCAGATACAATATGTATATGTCGATACCGAAACAGTTCCGATAGTGGAACTTGTGGAAGAAGAAATTGAAAACCACTAATTCGGCATGGTCAACATAGAGGAGTACGAAAGAGTACAAGATCAGGCTGAAAGATTGGATGGTCAATATTGGGAGCTTGTGTTCAAATGTAGGAACCATGAGCTAGAATTGAGAATCCTAAAGAGGCCTATGATTGTCCGAGTTAAGGATAAAATACGCTTCTGGAAAAAAGTGGCTAGTAATCGCAAGAAAAGAGTTAAGTCTTGGATCAAACGTTTGTGCAAATGCTCAACTGAGAATGATCTGGACTATTATCCGACTCTGCGATACAAAACTATGCTGGAAACACGCTACTTCTCTCCCAATCTGAATCAGGAGTAAAAGTGAAAGATCTACACTGCGACAGAGAATATAGCTAAAGATAGCTTAATAATGAACTGATGAAGAACTGTCGTAGGAATATAACCATTTTGTTAAGATTTAAGTATAGCTAAGTTTAGCCTAATTAGTACTGTAGCAACTCGTGTTGTATTGGAAACCACTCTTGATGGATATAGAAGATATCATCAAGTTTTGTAATGAAACGATGTAAGAACGTTCTAGTTAATGTATAATATAACCTAGGTTCGATTCGAAATTTCGTGCGAATGATATTCATCTCTATATACATGTGATAGAAAAGTTACCACGTAATAATTGTTGAAACCATTTCTTGCAAACTTTGAAACCTACCATACTTTGAATTATTGATTTTATCTTGAATCCCATAAAACATTGATTGCACTTAAACGATGATGAAAAGAAATATGTATTTGGCATTATATAATGACGCCTGGCCAACGTGATTATATTGTACAAAATACATATGGGTGTTTCAAAGTCGTGCAATATACAATGTGAAACCTTATTCTTTCAAATTCTCCATACTATTCATTTGATAGACAATGTGAAATCTTGTTCATCACATTCATTATTTTGGCATTGACTTCTGCATTTTATTCATCGCAGAACTAAACTATGCCGCCAAAACGACGAATTACTAGGAACAGTCAGAAGACAACTGTACCCCCTACATCTGAAACCATTCCACCCCCTAACACTGAAGAAACTACTGAGCAGTTGATAGCTAGACGCATAGCTGAAGGTATTGCCGAGTATGAGGCAAGTCGAAACCGTGAGAATGGGATTCATAACAGTGGATCGACCCCTGTTAATGCTGAGACTGTTGTGAATACTCGCCGAGGGTGTTCATATAAGACATTTCAGGCTTGTAAACCACCTCCCTTCTGTGGCACTGAAGGTGCTATTGATATTATACACTGGATAGAAAAGATGGATTCTGTGTTGGACATCAGTGATTGTCTACCAGACACTGCGGTGAAATATGTCGCCTGCACACTGGCTGATAAAGCTTTGACTTGGTGGAACAGTCAAGTCCAGTCGATGGGACGACCAGCTGCTTATTCCATGACATGGGAAACATTGAAGCGTATGATGATGGAAGAATTCTGCCCTCGAAGTGAGATGCAGAAAATTGAGACCGAGCTATGGAACATTGCAATGATTGGTGCTGATATCACTGGTTATACAACCAGGTTCCAAGAACTAGCTCGTCTTGTGCCACATATGGTAACACCTGAGTACAAGCGTATTGAACGCTATGTGTATGGACTGGCACCACAGATCAGGAGTTTAGTTACGTCCTCCAAACCTGACACCTTCAGGAGCGCTGTTACTCTAGCGCAGAGTTTGACTGATGAAGCAGTTAGAATGGGGACGCTGACACAGGAAACTGTGCCAGCCAAGGTTGAGCCGATCAGTACTGAAGCTGGTAGTTCTGGAGGTAAGAAGCGTAAATGGAATGACCGCCAGGGTCAATCCAACAAGAAGGGATCTGGAAATCCAAAGTCTTACGCTGCCACCATTGTAGAACCAAAGCCATACTTGGGTAACAAACCTAAGTGTGATAAGTGTAGCAAACACCATGAGGGTGAATGTTGGTTTTGCGACAGCTGTAAGGGATGGGGTCACAAAGCCCAAAACTGTAAGGTAAACCCTACCCCTAAGGGAAACACTACTCGTCAAAACCAAGGATGTTTTGAGTGTGGCGACACGAGGCATTATCGGAACCGTTGCCCTCGACTCAATAATCAAAATAGTAACGCCAACAACGCTCGTAACCGCAACAACAAAGGAAACAACCGTGGAAACAACAACAACCGAGCCAACAACAACAACCGTACAAACAACAACAACAATCAACCAGCTCGTGGACGCGTGTTCATGTTAGGAGCACCAGAGGCACGTCAGGATCCTAACACAGTCATTGGTACGTTTCTTGTAAACAACCATTTTGCTTCTGTGTTATTTGATTCCGGTGCTGATTTAAGTTTTGTGTCCACTGAGTTTAGACCACTGTTAGAAATCGAATCCCTTAAGCTAGATAACAAATACACTGTAGAGCTAGCCGATGGTAAGTTGATTGAATCAGGAGAAATAGTACCAGAATGTTCCTTAACGTTAGAAGGTCATTCTTTCAAAATAGACTTACTACCGGTAGAATTAGGGAGCTTCGATATAGTGGTTGGTATGGATTGGTTGTCACTGAACCGCGCGGAAATCATCTGTCATGAGAAGATTGTACGGTTACCTTTACCGTCAGGAGAAATGTTGATGATTCAAGGAGAAAAGAGTAATCGTATGGTGAAAATGATTACATGCATGAAGGCAAATAAGTATCTACGAAAAGGGTACCAAGCATTTTTGGTACATGTTGTGGACAAGAAACCCGAGGAGCGACGCATAGACGATGTGGTCGTAGTATGCGACTACCCAGGAGTATTTCCTGACGAGCTACCAGGGTTACCACCTCCACGGCAGGTTGAATTTCATAGCGACCTAGTGCCGGGAGCTGCACCAATTGCTCGTGCGCCTTACCGTCTAGCTCCATCAGAAATGCAGGAACTGTCTGCACAATTGCAAGAACTGTTGGATTTAGGATTCATCCGACCGAGCTTTTCACCGTGGGGAGCTCCGGTTTTATTCGTCAAAAAGAAGGATGGATCAATGCGGATGTGTATCGATTATCGAGAACTGAACAAAGTGACGATTAAGAACCGATACCCACTGCCACGCATTGATGATTTGTTTGACCAGCTGCAAGGGTCAAGTTATTACTCAAAGATCGACTTGAGATCGGGCTACCATCAACTGAAGGTACGGGATGAAGATATCCCTAAGACTGCGTTTAGGACTCGATATGGTCATTACGAGTTCCTAGTTATGCCATTTGGGCTAACGAATGCGCCAGCAGTATTCATGGATCTAATGAATAGAGTATGTAAACCTTACTTGGATAAGTTCGTCATAGTGTTCATTGACGATATTTTGATATACTCGAGAACGAAGGAAGACCATGAACAACATCTGAGGCTGATTCTTGAATTACTGGAGAGAGAGAAGCTTTATGCAAAGTTCTCTAAATGCGAGTTTTGGATGCGTGAGGTTCATTTCCTTGGTCATGTGATCAATAACAAAGGAATTCACGTGGACCCATCCAAAATTGAGGCGATTAAGAATTGGGAAGCCCCAAAAACCCCAACTGAGATACGACAATTCCTTGGGCTAGCCGGTTACTACCGAAGATTCATCGGGAATTTCTCGAAAATAGCTCAGCCACTTACCGCCCTAACGCAAAAAGATAAGAAGTTTGATTGGGGCGAGAAGCAAGAGAATGCTTTTCAACTACTGAAAGAGAAATTGAGCACCGCACCTATCCTATCCTTACCAGAAGGAGTAGAAAACTTTGTTGTCTACTGTGATGCTTCACATCAAGGATTAGGTTGCGTATTGATGCAAAACGACAAAGTCATTGCATATGCGTCTCGTCAATTGAAGATTCACGAGAAGAACTATACGACGCATGACTTAGAGCTGGGAGCAGTCGTTTTTGCACTTAAGATTTGGAGGCACTACCTATACGGTACGAAGTGTACGATCTTTACAGATCACAAAAGTCTCCAACATATATTTGATCAGAAAGAACTCAACATGAGACAGAGACATTGGGTTGAATTGCTGAATGATTACGACTGTGAAATCAAGTACCATCCAGGCAAAGCTAATGTAGTAGCGGATGCCTTGAGTCGCAAGGAACGAGTAAAGCCTCGAAGAGTTCGAGCTTTAGGACTGACAATCCACTTGGATCTTATTACCCAAATTCGTGAAGCTCAACAAGCAGCCTCTACTCCAGAACGTATGAAGGACGAATCTCTCAAAGGGATGGAGAAGCAACTGGAGTCTAAGGAAAATGGAGTATTGTACTTCATGAATCGAATTTGGATTCCTTGTGTTGATAAGCTACGTAGCCTAGTATTAGACGAAGCTCATAAGTCCAATTACTCGATACATCCTGGTGCGGATAAGATGTACCACGATCTGAAAGGATTTTATTGGTGGCCTGGCATGAAAAGAGACATTGCCACCTATGTTAGTAGATGTCTGACTTGTGCAAAAGTTAAGACTGAGTACCAAAAGCCGTCCGGACTTTTGCAACAACCTGAGCTGCCCAAATGGAAATGGGAACACATCACGATGGATTTCATTACGAAGTTACCGAAAACATCATCTGGGATGGACTCCATATGGGTGATTGTCGACCGACTGACAAAGTCAGCTCACTTTCTTGCCATTAAGGAAACAGATAAGATGGAAAAGCTGTCTAGAATTTACATAAAAGAAGTTGTTTCTAGACATGGAGTTCCATTATCTATCATCTCTGATAGAGATGCACGTTTCACCTCTCGCTTCTGGCAAACACTGCAGTAAGCATTGGGTACTAGACTCGACATGAGTACCGCCTATCATCCACAAACCGATGGTCAAAGCGAGCGAACGATACAAACGCTTGAGGACTTGCTACGAGCTTGCGTGATTGATTTTGGAGGAAACTGGGATGTTCATCTCCCTTTAGCCGAATTCTCGTACAACAATAGTTATCATACGAGCATTCAAATGGCACCTTTCGAGGCGTTGTACGGACGCAAGTGCCGATCCCCACTTTGTTGGGCAGAAATGGATGACAGACAGTTATCAGGTCCTGAGATAGTCCAAGAGACAACGGACAAGATATCTCAAGTGCTTAATCGATTGAAAACGGCACGAGACCGACAAAAGAGTTATGCAGACAATAGACGAAAACCTTTGGAATTTCAAGTAGGTGACAAAGTCCTACTTAAAGTATCTCCTTGGAAAGGAGTTGTGCGATTTGGAAAACGCGGTAAATTGAATCCACGTTACATTGGACCTTTTGAGATCCTAGCAAGGATTGGTCCTGTAGCTTATAAGCTTAAACTTCCGCAAGAGCTTAGTAATATTCACGACACGTTTCACGTGAGTAATCTTAAGAAGTGTCTATCCGACGAAGCGTTAATCATACCTCCCGACGAAATTTATGTCGACTCAAAACTCAATTTCGTGGAGGAACCGCTTGAAGTAATGGACACGAAAACACAGAAACTCCAAAACAGTCGGATCAAACTTATCAAAATTCGACGGAACTCTAAAAGGGGCCCAGAGTACACCTGGGAACGTGAGGACGAGATACGCAAAAAGTACCCTCACCTATTTGAACCCGTGACCACGACTCACGACACAAATTAAATCTCGGGACGAGATTTCCCTAACGGGGGGAGAATGTGACAACTCTCCAAATTAGGTATTAATTAACATTTAAGCATGTGCATTCTTACGCTAATTTCCTGATTAAGTTTTAACAAAACTATTTGATGTGATGTAAGCCTAGCAAGCCCAGTACTTTTAAAACAAAAAGTAATATGTAATACGTAAGTAATTATTAGTTACGTACAAATATATCAGAATGAACCCGACAAAAATAAATAACAAAAGTTTCGTGACACAAAAATAATTAATAATGTAATTATTAATTACGAGTATTTATATATCTATAACATATAGATAAAATGGTCTAAATATACGTTTAACATAAAACGTATTATAACACGAACAGAAACAATTTTAAAACGCTCATAAAAGGTCGAATCATAAAAATACAAATTTTCTCATTCGTTTGGAGGAAGTTAGAACATTACCTCAAAATATGAAATCCTAAATTAACTGAAATTTGACGCTCAAATAGTTGAACGCAGTAAAATGTACAAAATTGTACAACTATTTAAAATAATGATAACATCATTATTCTGATTATAAATTACGAACCAGGAGAACACCTACGAAATAAAAATATAAATTGTTCATTTTTATATTGCTAAAATTATACCCGTACTCGAAATTGAGGTACCCAAAATGGGCACCTAACTTCAATAATGCAGAAGCATGGTTATTTTAAAACCATACTCCCTCCTGTTGATCTCTATCTCTCGGCCATACACACACACATACATGATCACTTATCATTTCTCCTTCTTCTTCAAAATTAACAAGATCAAAATCAGCAGAGGCAAACAACAACATCAGTAGTGAGGTGGAAGTAACAAAAATATTAAAACATTAATAATAATCATCATCATCACCATCGGCATATCATCACCACCATTTTTCACTTTGTAAGGAAACATCTTCCTTTTTAATTTCTACCCTTTAAATTCGTTTTCTAACATGTTTATATATCATAATCTAAACATATAACATATATATATGAAGGTTTGTTGGATTGATCATGAAAATGGTTTATAAAACCCAAAATTACAAAACCAAAATCGTTATATAAAAACTTGTTAAAGTGATGTAATAACTTGTAAAAACGACATATAACACTTATATAAACATTTGGTATTGATGTATAAAAGATTGGAACCAAAAATTCGAGTTTGTGTTTTGCCCTGTTCGAACAGGCTCTGGAACAAACATGAATCCGGCGGATTAATGTAGAATCCGGCGGATTCCCCTACAAAACTCGCAAACCCCGTAATCGGTTAAACATTTGTGAACGAGTAAAAGACACGCTCGAATCCGGCGGATTCACCTAAATCCGGCGGATTCCCAAAGCTTCACATGAACGTTTTGTGAACACAAAAGAATCCGGCGGATTCAACTCAATCCGGCGGATTCACTTAATTTTGACCCGACCCGGCGGTTTGACCCGAAGATCCGGCAACACCTTCTCTATTAACGAGAATCCGGAGGATTCAAATAGAATCCGGCGGATTCACATACTGGGCTGGGCTTCAGGCTGGGCCGGTGGTCTTTTGGGCCAAAGTAATGGGTTAAACCAAAGATTAAATAAATGGGTTATATAAACTAGTTAACGGACCAAACGAGTTACATTATTATTAGTGGGCCAACGAATCGGGCCGAGCCCAACAAACTATAAAACACTTGACTTTTATTTTAAAACACAAAACAATTCCGTTAACGACTACAATTGTACAAGACATATACGAGACATGATAAATTGTTGAATGACATTATAAAACGAGACAAACTATGAATACGGACATTGGACTTATTTGTTTCGTATGAACAAATGATATATGACATATATATATATACGAACTTTGTAAATTATACGATTTGGATACGATTACACAATCGGGACATTTAAACTTTTTAACATTTACTAAACAAACGTAGTGATATTAAAAACAAATGACATTCGTTTTATAAAAACAATCTAAGTTTTAAAACAAATAAAACTTGCAACCTTTTTAAAAATACGAAACAACGTATTACAATATATATATATATATATATATATATATATATATATATATATATATATATATATATATATTCGAGGACACACGATATATATAGACACAAACGTATACGTTTTCTTAAACAAATGAAAACTTATATATATTTTTTGATATACGTAAACAATGTATTGATTAAATATATATATATATACATACGACACTTAAGAATATATATTCACAAATATATATATATATATACAATGATATTGGAACAACATTCAAATTATACGTACAACTATATACAAAGTATATGTGCAAAAGACAACAAAACGATCTTCCGTTATATATAGACAATTAAATGATTGTTTGTACACTTAACAAGTGTACGATTTGAGGAATAATAACAATGTTTCAACGATATGTCACTAATAAAGTTAACAACTTATATTACTAAGAAATCAACCATTTCTTCAAACAAACAAACTGTTAACATGAGTGATTAAAACAAATCAAACATACTTATGTTAATATATTTATTGCATATAGGTTAACAAACCTTGGGCAATTATCTATTTGGCTGCTAGCTTTCATACCGAGCAAATCACCGTGAGTTCACAGCCCCTACTTTGCAAATGTTTTATGCTTTTAAACATAGGGGTGTAAACATAGAAACTGCATGCAAACACATGCAGCAAATTATATAAATGCTTTATTGCTTTATACAACTGTTTGATACGAAATAACATTTTCACAACTGTTTTGGGAATTAGACACTGTATCCTAGTACGGACCAGACTTGAGATGTGTGCATGAAAGACCTTATGTCATGCAGACTATAACCATTAGCTAGGTGACTCTAGCCACTGAGTATACGAATAGTACTATTGCCGTGACGACCCTCCTGTGGATGGAGCGTATACTTAACTGTCCTTCAGGCAAGAAACATAAGTTTTGGTTGTGGTTTGGTTATAGGGTTAGGTCGCGTTACTTTAACCTGCGAGGTTTAGCTCACCTTTCAGGGGATTATAGTCTAAGTATTCCCACTCATTATTTAGGATGAACGTATCCTACAACTGTTTTATACCAGTATACCTACTGGTCATATTTATATGGTGGTAAACTACCAGATATACATTTTGGGTAACAACCCACATAATACTATATTTTAGGGTAACTATCCCTACCACCTTATAAATTGCAAAACCTGCAAACATTTATTTATTGAATAACAATTCAATAATCTAAACAAAAATGGTTTAACATACCTTATATTTATACAAAACCTGTGAATTCACTCAACATATTTGTTGACGACTTTCTTTCTATGTTTTACAGGAAATTAGCCATGTAAGTAAGGATCGCATGCATTCAGGATGGACAACCCTGGACTACTTAGGATGCCATATATTTTGGGACAGCTTTTGAGGATTTCCTCTGTATTACTGCAGACATTGCAGTTATACTCATGAAATCTTATCTTAACATAACTATTGTAAAACTCAAATGTTTTTAACTATATTACTACTGTATGACTTACATAGTCGTACTACCTTTGTAACAACTGTTTTAAACTGGCATCCTTAATATATTATGTTCTGTATGATCATATGCTCTGATACAATGAATGCACAATTGATACGTCATCACCCCGCTGTTAAACTGTTTAAACAAGATGCTTCCGCTAAATCTTAACTTGCTTCCGCTAAACATTAAATAAACACAATTATGGATTTTGGGGGTGTGACAGAAGTGACGCTATTAAGTGACTCATACCAGTGACCGAGTCACTAAGTGACGCTATCAACCTGAAAAATCCTTATTTTTGAGTCACTAGCCTAGTGTCGCCCAAAACCAACAAGTGACGCATCAAGTGTCGCTAAAAACAGATTTTACACTAAAAACTCACTTTCAAAGTGTCGGGCTTAACCGGGAACGAATACGCATATACGATATGATATATGAACTTTACAGACATTGTAAACACACTTATCATATTGAAATAATGGTTTTAAACTATCACCAATGAGTCGTATACATTTTCACAAACAACGAAATACAAACGTAAACGTTTAACAAACACTTTGAATATAACTTGGTTGTACGAACACTAGCATGGAGGATTAGCTTAGACATCCACAATACTTATTAAATCTCATACGTTTAGGACGTTAGGAGATTCTGGACTGTACTTGGGCTTAGGTTGCTAGCACTCGCACAACTACTTAACTCAACAGGTGAGTTCACAGCCCCTACATTTACTGTTTTAACTGCTTTGAACAGGGGTGGAAAACATAGTCAAACACTTTTATACAAACATGGTTGTATACTATTTTACTCAAACAAGTGGAGTACATTGAACTGTTAAACTGTTACACGACTAATGTTTATGAAATAACGCTTTCATACGACAAACCATTACAAACGGGATAAACTATACTTGATAAACCGGAGAACGACCGGTACTGCTTTGAGAACGCTGGAGGATAACCAGCAACCCTTTATGTAACGGATTGGGTAACTAAAAGTCCCTACTGACATGGGCACTAGATCCCACTAATACGGATCTACTATTGTTATTACATTACTGAAAAGTCCCTATTGACATGGGCAACACTACTGAAAAGTCCCTACTGACATGGGCAACACTATTGAAAAGTCCCTACTAACATGGGCAACACTATTGAAAAGTCCCTACAGACATGGGCAACACTATTGAAAAGTCCCTACTGACATGGGCATCGACTGTTGAAAAGTCCCTTCTGACATGGGCACTAGATCCTACGAACATGGGTCTACTATTGTTATTAAACTGATGAAAAGCCTCTACTGACATGAGCACTGGGTTCCTACTGACATGGACCCACCAAACGATTAGGATACTAACATTCCTACGAGACACAACTATTAGGATACTGATATTCCTACGATCAACTAATAGGATACCTACATTCCTACTATAACTTGAACTATACTTTTGGGCAATATCCCAACGAAACATATCTACGATTAGGATATGTATAATCCTACAGAACATACTTGAAAATAGGATACTGCTTTCCTACAACTACTAGGATACGAACATTCCTACAAACAACTATTTGGAAACATGTTTGGTTTTACGATCTACACTTTTGGGTGACATCCCAACAACACTGTACTTTTGGGTAACATCCCAACGATACATTATAAACAACCTGGCTTATCAAAACTGAACTTGTAAACATAAAACCTGTGAATTCACTCAACCTAGTTGTTGACTTTTACTATGTTTTTCAGGGAATTAGCTGCACATGTAAGAATCGCCAACACACATGGAGAATTAGGCGACCCGTGAAGTTTAGGATGCCAACTTTTGGAAACACATGGATTTCTTTAGTATAAATGAAATATTTTAGTCATATTTCAGAAATCTACTTTTGTAAACTTATTACTTTTAACTTGTACGATTCGATGAATCGTAAACTTTGTAATTAATACTTTTGGCATCTTAATATATTATGTTCTGTTGTAATCATAAGCTCTGATACGTATGCAGGCTTTGTTATTGTGGCACCCCCGTACTCAAACTAAATGCTTCCGCTAAACAAAACAGACGAATTTGGGGGTGTTACAATGGTGATGATGATGATGTTGTTGTTGTTTCTCCCTAATGTTGTTTGTTTGTTGCTGATTTTGATCTTGATATAAAAAGAAGGAGAAAGGAAATGGTTTTTGATTTTGTGTGTGTGATTGTGAGATCACAGTGAGAAAACGGAGGGAGTATGAAGATCACAAAAAAAAAAAAAAAATGGTTTGAATATAATTTGGTCTGCTCAATTATTTGAGTTAGGTGCCATTTTCGGTACATCAATTTCGTGTACGGTTATAATTTTAGCAATATAAAGTGTATAACATTTTATATTTTTATTTTGTAGATGCTCTCCTGGTTCGTTATTTAAAATTAGAATAATGATATTCTGATTATTTTAGACTGTTGTAAAAATTTGTACATTTTACTGCGCGCAGTTAAATGAGCGCCAAAGTTCAGTCAAATTATGATTTCATATTTTGAGGTAATGTTCTGAATACTTTCAAATGACTTAGAAAATTTGAATTTTTATGATTTGCGATCTCGGGGTATGTTTTACAATTATTTCTGTTCGTTTATGATGTGACTCAAATAGTCATGTTTTTAAGGGCAATATTCCGCACTTTTTTGACGTATCTTTAGTGAAAACATTCCAAAATGATCATTATTTACTAAAATTCACTAAAGTGGTCTAAATATAGGCGTTGCTGCAAAAATCACCTAAAACGTCCAAATAACAAGCAAATCAGGATGAATAAACGTGCACAAAATCATCCGGCCTCATTTACCTTATATAGATCACATTCTAACTTCATAATATGATAAAACAGGTAAAATCGAGACGGGAAAATCAAGAATCATGCAAATCGGATAAAGAACGGAGAAGACTGAGCAGTATCAGACCCTATAAAGTCATTTCGGCTATGCTTGAGCTATACACATCCAATTTCAGTGAAGTTGGCATCATTAGAAGCGTAACGTAATTACGAAACCACAGGCGAAAGAATCGGGTCAAACGGACGCATAACGAAGGAGATACGCGCGTTTTAAGCAACGAACGAAATCAGACAGACACCGTATACGGCCCTGGGAACCGTATACGGCCCTATACAGACCGTATACGGCCTTGTATACACCGTATATGGCCCTACCAAGGCCGTATATGGCCCCCTTGCCCCCGTATGCTGCTTCGTTTGCTTGTACGTGCTGTTTCGCGAGTTGTACGGCTGATTTTTGAGCTTTGCCTATAAATAGGGGATCACTCCTCCTCATTTTACACACCTCAACACATTCACACATTTCTCATTCTCTCACTTTTCTTATTTCTCTCTTTTCTTTCACTTTCTCTCTCTAACTTTCTCTCTCTAGCACTACTCTTAGGAGTTAGAGGAGAAATGTTAGGGTTGAGCTTACGGTTCGAGTCTAGAGGAAGTTTAAGGAAATTGGTAATCTTGTTGTAACGAGTTTTTCATGTTCAGACTATTTGTAATCCTCAGTATTACGCTGCTGTATTCCCGGTGATATCTAAACTTTACTTACTGTTATAATGCTTGTGCTTTATGTTATTTCAGTTTGTATTCTGCATATTGCCATGTTTATAGAGTAGTTTAATATTGTGATTGTTGAAATGTAGATATTAGGAGTAGGGATGATGTTAAATTAATGTTTCATTTATACGATTGGAAATTGTTATGCTGTGTATCTGGTTAAGCTTATCCTGAATATAGATCTAGTCTCTCATCACCCTTTCCAGACTTTCACGTGACTGTTGCCCTAGGATAGGATCTGATCAACCCTAATACTATGAATATACAGTTATCTCCAGTTACAGTATGAAACTATGAACTTTCCTTTAAAAAGGCACGGTACTTCGTATAGCGTTGGAAACACCTCGTGTGGAGTACAAATACGTGGAAGCTAAGGAAATGCCATGGACTGTTTCATCGTGAATTACCTAGAAGTGATCCTTCTAGAACTGTGGTCTAGGAATCAAAGCTGTGGAAATGCTTGTTGCACTGTACACCGTTAGTACACCTAAGATCTGGAACACTGTGGAAATGCTTAAATGCCCAGTACACCGTCAGTACATCTAGGGTTTGGAACACTGTGGAAATGCCTAATTGCCCTGTACACCGTGATTATTCCAAGGGATGAACTCCTGACTGTAAAGGAGGGTCTATATTTATGATGGTTAAGTATGTGCTTCAATAGAAACAATACAGGGTAGTGTCAATCATATACCTAGACATGCAAAACCCTAATCACACCAATAGTTTAACATACACAGGATACAATCAGTATTTGCTATAATGAAAGTAAATAGACGATTAGGTGTTAAGAAAGGTCAGTAAATACAATTGCGGTCTGTTGCCTTATGCCTGATCCCTAGAACATTTAGGGTGACTTTGTCTTAGTTAAGCAAAGGCTCAGGAGGGTTTGAAAACAGCCTGATCTGATCAAAATCATGATAACCTAGGATTCCAGTGACATATGTTTCTAGGGTTTCACCTGAACGTAGGGTCCTAGTGTTTACACCGAAAGTATGTCTACTCTTTATTTGGTGAATCTCCAATCAATTTTATAATAAACATCATCCCGAAACCCTAATATCCAAGTTTCAGCAATCACATCTCTACCTGTCTGCTTAAACCCTAATTTCATTTCTCGTTATTTACTTTTCTTCATTTAAGATAATTAGAAAACCAAATCAATCCAAGATCTATCTACCTACCCCCATCCTAATTGCGACCATAATCTTTGGTGACCCGCTTTATTTCAATTCGCTCCGATTTAAGAACGACCTCGAGTTATAGTTACTGCTTGCTCCCAAGGTAGGTAGTACTTATAGTTTGAGCCCCAGCTCATATAAATTTAAAACTCACTGTCCGCCGCTTCTGTTGCTGTTGGAACAACGACCGGAGTCAAATCCGACCGACCGATAGGGGTGACGACAAGTTTTTAGCGCCGCTGTCGGGGATCGTAGAGCGTTACGATTTGAAGCCGCCTTAGATATTATAGCTTTTAGGAGATCCTTTCCAATTAGGTTTTCCCAAACTTAGTTGGTAGTTATTTGCTTTCCTTAGAATAATTTAGATAGTTTAATTAAAAATGAAAAATACAAAAATGTCTTTCTATGATTCATTTCCGTCTAGCCCCATTTCTCCACTCGCCCTCAAGACGTCCGAAGAAATGATGGTCGTGGATGACGCTGAGTTCTTCGCCTGCTTAGAACAAGAGTTGGAATCTGACGTCTACTCTTCATCTTTATCCTCTTCCGAAGTTATCTCCGCTAATTCAGACGATGAATATAGAACCATAGGGCAATTCTTAGATCTTGACTTAGGAAACCATGATTCTCATCAGAAGATCTCAACTTCTGCATCTAGCATTCTAAGCTATCAGGTTATGCCTGCTCCTGAGATTTCATATTCCTTAGAAAACTTCTTTCAATTCCCTACCTCATCTGGTTTTGTCGAGAGTAACTCTGAACATCTTCAACTCTTTCGTTTTCCACCCATTGAAGAACGTCTTCCACCATGGGACGAAGAAGTTTACGAATACCCTCCAAAATCACCTATCTGTTTGAACCTCGTACCCGAACCTGAGTACACCATCTATCGTGTTGTTGATAGGACTTTACCAATCAAACCTGAAGAAAATATCCGCTACGTAGGTAACTCTTTTGATCCTGATAGGAGATTAGATGTTTGTCGGGCATTTGCCAGACAACTCAAAACGTCTGACTTTCCTTTTTCAGTTGAACAAAGAGAAGTCACTCGTAGGATAAAGAAACAGGTTGGTATTCTCCACCATCTTCCAAATCAAAAGGAGGAAGGTATCTTCACACATTATCGAGAGCAAGAACTAAAGCTTAAATCAGAAATAGACCTACTAATGGATCTATTCGCCTGCACCGATTATCAACCGGTTTCCCAAACACTAATTAATCGTCATGTTGCAGCTATGATTTATGAGCTTGAGTTCTGGATCAGCAAAGATCCCGCTATATCTCTGGTCATTTCTGATAAAATTCCATTTTTCGTTGACCCCGCTACTTATATGATCGACAAGTTGTTAGAGATATTCCCTGGAGCCACTGACGATAACATGGAAGCTACTTTCTTTGCTGGAAGGAAGGATATTAACGTCTCACTCACTTTGTTATTTGCTCAGTCAAAATTCCCTTTCACCATTTCACAAACATCTTTAATCGAAGAAATCACGGAGTCAGTTCACACTACCACCGGAGATCCCGATTCAAGAGAAGAATGGAAATTTCAACAAGCCCTAGGAATGCTTCTTCATGACTTAAACCATATAGATGACGGATCACGAAACGGAATTTCAAACCCTAAGAAAGTTAGAAAGGAATTTAACAAGTTTATTGACAATCTTCTAGATTTAGGCAAAAAGGAACGTATGTTTCTCACTGAACACGAACGATTCTCGTTACATCCCGCAGACCTAGTTGATTCTGTCATTAAGATTCTCACTTGTGACTTTATTCCTCGCTACACTTTCCCTCAACCAAGAGCACCAAATTCACTTAAACAATTGCTCTTGGGCAATATTCAATAAATTTGTCCAAAAGTCGAGCTACCGACTTTAACCAAGCGCTTTTTGGGAGGCAACCCAAACTTTAGTTAATTTAGTTTTATTTTATGTATTTAGGCTAAGTAATATTAGTGGTTTATTTTTAAATTTAAAAGCTTGCATTTAAAAATACAAGAAAACGTTCTTTTAAAATTCAAATTCGCACAACACAGTAACGAATTTCAGACATTTTCAGAAAGTTCAAAAAAAATTTATTTTTAAATTTTAAAAAAATTAATTTTGAATTTGTCTTGGATTTTAAAGAACACAAAAAGATTGTCTTGTTTTAAATAAAAACGTATACGATTTCGCATACGATTCGCAATATCTTTTCAGACTGCGCGTAAAGATTCAGAAAATTACGAACATACTTTTTAAAATTGTTTTATTACAAATTTTTAAACTTTGAAATTTTACTTGTATGTTTCGTATCTTTCGCAAATTTTAAATCGCATGCGTTTGGAAGAATGTAAAAGGGACTTTTGGCCACACACATAAGACAAAACATTAAAAACTTCATCTTCTTCCTCCTCCCCACACCCAAACCGTCGGCCATCACCTCCATCACCACCAAACCTTCATTACTCAACCATTTTGCATGATTCCAAGCTCAAAATTCATCATTTTATGATCTTTCTTGCATCCACAACATCATTACATCAAGTTTAAGGTAATTCTTGACCTACTTTTGTGATTTTCATGAAACTTTAAAAATTAGGGCTTGTAACTCATTTTCATAGATTTCATGGTTAAAAGTTGCAATCTTTAGTGTTATTTCATGCTTATCTTGATACTTAACATGATTACAAGCTTAATCTAGTGATTTGTTGGCTTGATTGCAAGATTGGGAATTAAAGTGTTGACTTTTTGATGAACTATGGCTAGTTTGACTTTTTAGTTGATTAATTGTTTATGTTGACTTTTGTTGATTGAGTTATGCTTAAATATGTTAACATGTTTTGATTGATCATTTGCGATTAGAAAAGGGTTAAGCTAGTTTTTGATAATTAAAGTAAGCTCATTTTTAATAAAATCATCATAAACATTATTTTTACTTAAAACTTTTATTTTAAAACCATGTTTATGACTTTTCTAAACTTAAAAAGCTTACAAGATT
Organism: Helichrysum umbraculigerum; assembly: GCA_949592205.1. Classification (NCBI taxonomy): domain Eukaryota; kingdom Viridiplantae; phylum Streptophyta; class Magnoliopsida; order Asterales; family Asteraceae; genus Helichrysum; species Helichrysum umbraculigerum. The sequence goes on along the minus strand of CATIUR010000008.1, from coordinate 4,535,248 downwards.
ATCAAAACAAGCTTCGGTTCATTTAATCAATTTTTAAGTTTATCACTTTAATTAATAAAGTGTATGACTTTGAAATGAAACCCACAAAAACGCTATTTTCTAAAAACTACCATCTTGTCAAATAAGTTTACTTCCGTCATTTGCTTGAAATCATGTAAATAAAGCTTTATGTCTTTTGGAAATTACGGAATATTGTATTGCATATTTAATTGGTAATATGCCCTTTTATGATTAATTGATTTACTTGAGGTAACTATATGACCTTGGACTTAATCTCATTTAGATTGATTAACCGTAAACATGAAGTATTTAAGTTTCTAGTGCTTGGGATAATTAAGTTAGGTACCTTGTTGACTTGCTTTAATTATGTTAGGAACTTGAAGCTTTGTGCCACTTACCCTTATTTAGACATAAGTTGATAAAAGTTTTTGGATTTGTGATTGGTTGCGGTTAGGTTTAGCAATTTTAAAATTTCTGGATATGCCCATTTCTAAAGCCTACATTTCCAATTTTTTCTGAAAATTTGGAAGTACTTTAGCATATCCATTAATATATCACTATTATGGCCTAATCTTTTCTTGTCTTTTATCACAGATGGAAAATTGCCCACCTTCACTCAGCTACTTGGCCAAATCTTCAAAGAATAGGTCACTCATTCGCCAGTGGTTGCAGCGACCGATAGGCAGTAATCGATATGTGGTATGGAAAGACATGATTAAGCTAGGGATCAGGGATGAGTTGAAGAGTTTGTTGATGTATGAGACCGAGGCTCAAGTGAACAATGCCTTTCTCCGTCTCTTCGATATAGATGAGTATGCATACCGAGAAGTAGTGACAGAGTTCATGATGACTTACCAGCTGAACCCAAAGATGAGCGTATCCGACAAAAGAAAGATTTCATTCAGGTTTCAGGAACAGATTCATCATATCTCAGTTGCCGACTTGGGAGTGTATCTTGGTTTATATACAGAGTCTCAGGTCAACTCTGCATCGTTCAGAAACAGTGTTCAAGACATCTCCAGCCTACCAAACAGGAACCATAAGGATATTTGGATGGATTTAGCAGGATCAAACTTTAGGAGCTGTGTTAAGTCATCCACTTTCATCAAGCCGGTTCATCACATCCTTCACAAGTTGTTAGCATGTTCTATATTTGGAAAGAAGGAAGGTGGTGCTGTGAGTGCCGAAGAGTTGAAGTTCATGGAAGCAATCATAGGAGGAAAGAATCTGAATGTTGCTTTCTTGATCGCTGAGAGACTTGGAGCTGAGACAGACATGGATAGGCACATGTTCATGGGGTCGATTATTACTAGATTGCTTTATAGTATGGGATTATTGACTGAGGCCCACACTGAGGAGTTTACTGTTTGTTCTCGTTCTTTGCCATTCAACTTAGACTACTGCAAGTTGATCCATCTTGTTGAGGTAGATGAGCAGAGACAGTGCCTATGGAAGAACACCAAGCAGATCATTCCAGGATGTCGTCTCCCTGGGAAGCGTGTTAGAGGATCCTCACCTGTTGCAGATACTGAGGATGGCCCATCTGATAGAGCCCGAGCACCTACTACTCATGCTAGTGTCCCGCATAGAGGAGCTGAGACAGCCGAGCCACCAGCTCAGGCTACTGTTCACTACACAGATCCAGTGACCTCGCTGACACAGTATTATCTTTTGCATGCTCTTCAGGTTAGCCGTTACCATCAGCTGTTGATTTCCAGGAAACTTGGTATTCCTGACCCAGAGCCTTACATGTACCGATGCGGTCCACCACCACCAGCCATAACACCACCACATACATCCATCCCATCACATACCACCCATACACCATCACCCGCTATCCGGACCACACCAGTACCAGAGCAGGTCCAGTCAGTTGAGACCGAGATACCAGTAGTTCAGCCAGTAATTTCTGCACCTGTGATTCCTCATCCTGCCCAGCCAGTCGCCAGTGGATCTTACCGTGCTGACACAGTCTACTTGGGCACTGATGCTGTATCTTTTGACACTTCCGGGATGCTATTAAACTTGGGACCGATCTCTTCCTCAGCTGTACCAACAGAGAGCATGCTACGTCAGGCTTACATGACCTTACTAGAGCAGGCAGGGGTTACTTCGGCTATTTTGCTAGAGTGGGGCTACACTGATCCGATGAGACTGCCAGCAGCTACCCTCAGAGACATATTGATTCAGCTAAAACTGATCAATGCTGAAGAACATGGACAGAGAGTATCTAGTGGTCAGCAGTAAGTCGTAGGACCATCCACAGCACCAGCTCCTACTCAGCATATTGATGCACCTGACCAGGGATCCCCAGCTTCATAGTTCTACCCCATTTGCATCATCTGACTTTGGTTTCAGACATTATTACTATTATTATCTTGTGTTTGTTTGGCTACTATTGGACCTTACTTTTGGAACTTTTCTGTATCAACCTCTAGTTGGTTGATCACTCTATCCGTATTTACATTATGCTATTACTTATTATGTTTCATTTTCTTTCTGTTTAATAAGTAGAAATGTTGTGATGTATGAACGTGGAAAAAAGCGAGATGACGCACTTTCAAGAAGAAAATCCGTGAAGTCAAAAGGCAACCCGAACCAGTTTTCAATATTTGCAGACTGCGGAACATTCAAACATCTCATGGAGGGGCCTCGTTCTTCTCAAAACTTCGTGGTATCCAAGCACTTCAAAGAACTAAGTGTGGGATCACTCCCCACACCGCAAACACTTATCAAAATCACTCCAACTTCTTCAAAACCTAAAGTATGGGATTCTACACCATAAGGATCCCCACTTAAAAGAATTGAAGTTGATTTCTGATAACGTTGGATACATGACACCGGATAACCCCGTATGAAGCTTGATGCCCTTCAAGAAGAATGCAGAAGAAAGCTCACTTCGACTCTTTCTCCTGCAAAATTTCGCATGCTTCAAAACGTTATCTGGGGAGTTTCTTAACCTTCTATCCATTTCATGATCACATATATTCTGTCTTGATAGCTTGTTATAGTCTATACCCTATCCTGAGCTAATCACTAAGTGTGGGATTCAAACCCAAATTTAACACTTAAGAAACATTTTCTTACATGTTCAAACTCTAAGTGTGGGATTTTACCTCCAGTAAAAACTCAACTCAAGAGAACATTAGGGACAATGTTCCTCTAAGTGTGGGATAGCAAGGTATAGAATACCTTGGATAATTTTAGGCAATTTTTATGTCCAAAATAGCATTACTCAGAAAATGTTTTCCCAAATAACAAATTTTTCAAACAAATTTTTTCAAAAATTTAAAATTATGAGTTAAATTATGACTAAACTCTAAGTTTTTGAGTTAAATACTTTCGAAAAGAATCATTCTCGAAATATGAGTAAGGTATTTTGGAATATAGGGAAAATAAGGTAGAAATTTCTCGAGCAAGAAACAATAATCTGAAAGGAGCATGGCTAGGCACATACAACCCTATTTTGTAGTGAGGTATCTTGAGCCTAAAAGCATTCATCTTTAATGATTCACTTTCATTTCTTGTGTGTGCCGATGCTTGCATCTCTGAATTAGAACTTTCTCCAGACATACGTTTCAAGACCACATTGGTGTGTACCGTACGCGGTATAGGTGCAGCTAGATGACCTTGACATTCCTTAGGATTTAAACCCAATTCTCACATATCTCTTCAAGCCCAAAACCCTTCCGATACTTATTTTCAGTATCGATGATCCGCCTAGTAAACCCTGTTGAGCCTAAACCTTTCATTTCGAAAAAACCCTCGTACTAAACCCCCACTCAACCAAAATTCCCAAAACCTTATCTTAGAATTTCTAAGGTCGTGAAAAACATCTTTGGAACATCCTCTTCAATTATGCTCTAAAGACTTCCTCTTCTGTGTACTCTAAAAAAGTCAAAAGTGCGAAAAAATTGGCACAATAAAAGAAATTGAAGTTCAAGATCAAAGATCATAGTTCCGAAAAGGATTTCTGAAAGGATCAACATAAAATATCCTTAGGAATTCTCTGGCAAAGAAGTTCTGAAGAAGAAAAGAAAAATAAAAAGTAGAAAAATCAAGAAAAGAAAAAGAAACAGTTCCATCAAATAAAGCTGAGTGCTTCAAGTATCACCTTCTCAAGAAAAATTCGATAGAAGACGAGCAGCTACAAAATCCTCCGTTCCGTTCTAAAATAAAGTTTTTCACTATCTTTGAGTTTTAAGATAAGTCAAACCCTTACAACCAAACATATACCACTACCCATACCCTTAAACCTCACCAAACACTACCACCCGTTGAATGTCTTGGGATAGTTAGCACCGTCCTCACCTAAGTGGTGGAGATCCGATTCTCGACCAAGCTTATGACGATGAGTGCTGCATGACTGGCTTATTTGAGCGATTTCAATTGTTCTAGATTGTTAGGGAACCCGATACACTTTGAGTGAATTGAGTGACCACCTATAGTGAGATCGCCTAGTCATGTGTACTCCAAGATCACGAGAATTGGTAGTATGCTTGATGATAATTGCTTCTTGCTTCTGAAAGGATCATCTTATCCTTTCCCTTATTCTTAAACAGTCTTAGTCATATTAGAAGTGGTATCATTTTGAAATTATTTTGACTCACCCCTTAAAAACCTCATTTTAAATGTTTTTTTTAAATGAGTGTTGCTTGAGGACAAGCAACGCCTAAGTGTGGGATAACTTGATGTGACTCAAATAGTCATGTTTTTAAGGGCAATATTCCGCACTTTTTGGACGTATCTTTAGTGAAAACATTCCAAAATGATCATTATTTACTAAAATTCACTAAAGTGGTCTAAATATAGGCGTTGCTGCAAAAATCACCTAAAACGTCCAAATAACAAGCAAATCAGGACGAATAAACGTGCACAAAATCATCCGGCCTCATTTACCTTATATAGATCACATTCTAACTTCATAATATGATAAAACAGGTAAAATCGAGACGGGAAAATCAAGAATCATGCAAATCGGATAAAGAACGGAGAAGACTGAGCAGTATCAGACCCTATAAAGTCATTTCGGCTATGCTTGAGCTATACACATCCAATTTCAGTGAAGTTGGCATCATTAGAAGCGTAACGGAATTACGAAACCACAGGCGAAAGAATCGGGTCAAACGTACGCATAACGAAGGAGATACGCGCGTTTTAAGCAACGAACGAAATCAGACAGACACCGTATACGGCCCTGGGAACCATATACGGCCCTATACAGACCGTTTACGGCCTTGTATACACCGTATACGGCCCTACCAAGGCGGTATACGGCTCCCTTGCCCCCGTATGCTGCTTCGTTTGCTTGTACGTGCTGTTTTGCGAGTTGTACGGCTGATTTTTGAGCTTTGCCTATAAATAGGGGATCACTCCTCCTCATTTTACACACCTCAACACATTCACACATTTCTCATTCTCTCACTTTTCTTATTTCTCTCTTTTCTTTCACTTTCTCTCTCTAACTTTCTCTCTCTAGCACTACTCTTAGGAGTTAGAGGAGAAAGGTTAGGGTTGAGCTTATGGTTCGAGTCTAGAGGAAGTTTTAGCTTGGTAATCTTGTTGTAATGAGTTTTTCAAGTTCAGACTATTTGTAATCCTCAGTATTACGCTGCTGTATTCCCGGTGATATCTAAACTTTACTTACTGTTATAATGCTTGCGCTTTATGTTATTTCAGTTTGTATTCTGCATATTGCCATGTTTATAGAGTATTTTAATATTGTGATTGTTGAAATGTAGATATTAGGAGTAGGGATGATGTTAAATTAATGTTTCATTTATACGATTGGAAATTGTTATGCTGTGTATCTGGTTAAGCTTATCCTGAATATAGATCTAGTCTCTCATCACCCTTTCCAGACTTTCACGTGACTGTTGCCCTAGGATAGGATCTGATCAACCCTAATACTATGAATATACAGTTATCTCCTGTTACAGTATGAAACTATGAATTTTCCTTTAAAAAGGCACGGTACTTCGTATAGCGTTGGAAACACCTCGTGTGGAGTACCAATACGTGGAAGCTAAGGAAATGCCATGGACTGTTTCATCGTGAATTACCTAGAAGTGATCCTTCTAGAACTGTGGTCTAGGAATCAAAGCTGTGGAAATGCTTGTTGCACTGAACACCGTTAGTACACCTAAGATCTGGAACACTGTGGAAATGCTTAAATGCCCAGTACACCGTCAGTACATCTAGGGTTTGGAACACTGTGGAAATGCCTAATTGCCCTGTACACCGTGATTATTCCTAGGGATGAACGCCTGACTGTAAAGGAGGGTCTATATTTATGATGGTTAAGTATGTGCTTCAATAGAAACAATACAGGGTAGTGTCAATCATATACCTAGACATGCAAAACCCTAATCACACCAATAGTTTAACATACACAGGATACAATCAGTATTTGCTATAATGAAAGTAAATAGACGATTAGGTGTTAAGAAAGGTCAGTAAATACAATTGCGGTCTGTTGCCTTATGCCTGATCCCTAGAACATTTAGGGTGACTTTGTGGTTAAGCAAAGGCTCAGGAGGGTTTGAAAACAGCCTGATCTGATCAGAATCATGATAACCTAGGATTCCAGTGACATATGTTTCTAGGGTTTCACCTGAACGTAGGGTCCTAGTGTTTACACCGAAAGTATGTCTACTCTTTATTTGGTGAATCTCCAATCAATTTTATAATAAACATCATCCTGAAACCCTAATATCCAAGTTTCAACAATCACATCTCTACCTGTCTGCTTAAACCCTAATTTCATTTCTCGTTATTTACTTTTCTGCATTTAAGATAATTAGAAAACCAAATCAATCCAAGATCTATCTACCTACCCCCATCCTAATTGCGACCATAATCTTTGGTGACCCGCTTTATTTCAATTCGCTCCGATTTAAGAACGACCTCGAGTTATACTTACTGCTTGCTCCCAAGGTAGGTAGTACTTATAGTTTGAGCCCCAGCTCATATAAATTTAAAACTCACTGTCCGCCGCTTCTGTTGCTGTTGGAACAACGACCGGAGTCAAATCCGACCGACCGATAGGGGTGACGACAGTTTATAATACGTTTAATGTTAAACGTATATTTAACTCATTCTATCTACATGTTATAGATATATTAATACTCGTAATTAATAACTGAATTATTAATTATTTTTGTGTCACGAACTTTTGTTATTTATTTTTATCAGGTTCGTTCCGATACGTTTGTACACGATTATAATTAATCACATAATATGTAATACTTTTTTTTTAAAAAGTATTGGGCTTGCTAGACTTACATCACATCAAAAAGTTTTGTTAAAACTTAACCAGGAAATTAGCGTAAGAATGCACATGCTCAACGTTTAATTAATACCTAATTTAAAGAGTTGTCACATGATCAAAAGACATGGCATCTATAATCAAGTGTGAAATCGCATAATTTGCCTAAAAAGCAAAGGTGAGTGATATGGGGGTTAAATGTGTGATTTCGGATTGCTTATGAGCAAGAGGTTTATACAATTAAGTGAAGTATGGTTTGTTTCTTATCTTGTTTCTAATAGTTGTTTATGTATGCTGTTGTTATGGCACGTTATGTTGAATACATGCTAAGATGATTAGTGTTGACAGAACTTGTTGATATGTGGAAGATTACGTTGAATTATGTGGAATGAGCATTTGTAGAGATTTGTTGTTAATCAGATCGGTAACTGCGGTTAGCATAGAGTTGTTGATGAATATGTGTGTTGCACATGATGTTGTTATAGTATGCATACTATTGGCCGCGGAACCGCATAGAGTTGTTGTTGGATATGTGCGTAGCACATAATGTTATTAGCATATATATCAATGTGATATGGTGCTAAGTGATATTGGCCACGGATCCGCATAGAGAACAGAGTAATCTCTACAATTGCTTAGTAGTTATCTGTATAAGCAAATATGTGTTGTTAATATTTGCTATATCTGGTTTCAGTGTTGGATTATTCATTTAATTGCTCGTATGCTCACTAAGCGTTTTGCTTGCACCTTCAGTTGTTTTATGTTATAGGTGCATGGTTCGGTTGAACCAATTGGATAAAATGAGTAAAATGTGGTTGCAAGAAGGCATCATAGATATGGAGCTTGCTTTTATGGTTAGACAAGCTTCTTCCTTCTTTTGAATTGTCGTTGTGGTTATCACTTGTATAAACCGCCCAAAACTACATTATATGTCATCTGTAGATTTGAAACAGCGTTCCAATAGTTTATGGTGTAGTACCTTCGACTTTGGAAAGTCAAAGTAGAATGTAATCATCTTACATGGTGATTATATATGTGTTTTGGGATATAAGAGGTTAATAGAAGTGTTGTGAAACATGTTTGATTAAATAATGAGATATACTTATGATTTGGTAGAAGTATGGTCAAATGTGTTAAAGTTGACATTGAACATATTTAGTTGTCAAAAGAAAGTTGAAATCTGATGTCAAATGACGAATATGTTGTTGATTTTGTTAACTGGTTAAAATAGTGTCAAAATAGGTCACATAATGGGGTTGATCCGCTAAAATTAGTTGAAGTGTAGATGGTTATTATTGGTTATTGTCGTTGGAGTCGAAACGATATTGGAAACATGTTGGTAAAAAGTCAAAGTCAGAAAGCAAGGAGTTTGTGAATTGACTTGGTCATACAAGTGGTCCAAAATGACCATAATTTAGTAATACTGTCGCACCCCCAAATTCACTGTGCAGCGGAAGTCGGGTCAGGGTGCGACTAATCAAATATCAATACACCAAGATTACATTGAAGGACTCTATATGAGACATTTAGAAAATAGTACAAAATATTACATTGAACCATAAGGTATTACATAGTTTGCGAGTTCGTGAATAGTCCTAGAGATTCTAGTACATAACTAGTGTTACAAAAGTAATGCAAGAAAATTAATGCTTGTAAGCCGTGTGACTCGAGCTATCGTTCCTGTTGGGTAACCCTACTGTTGCTGTGTACCTGAGAATATATGCTTAAAATGTCAACACAAAGGTTGGTGAGTTCATAGGTTTAGCAGTTAAATCATTTGTATGAAACACAAGATTTCCGATGTTTTGATACCAAGCAAAAATAAATAAGTAATAAATACTTCCGATTGCCATGAGCTCACAGTTCGAAACCTAACCTGTTTGGTGCCTCCCGGAAGTGTCTAATCCAGAACACTTATAAAACAAATACTAGAGTGCCCGTTTGATGTGGTTACAGCTACTAACCCGGACGGGGGTGTCAATCCCAAATAGATCTATTCTCTAATACTCGCGCCAATGCAATTAACGAACCATGATGTGATGAGGACTTTTAGTGGATTATGAAATCACTCATGAAATTATGTAAATATGCTTCAAATACTTGTGTTCATGAAAAACAGTAAGCAATATATCTCACCCCAATGTAAAAATAGTAAAAACGGGGCTATGAGACTCACATGAGTCTTGAAAGCAACTACGTTTATATGAATAAACGAGTATCCGAATGTAATAATCAATCAAGTAGGTTCTCTAACCTCGCAACCTTCTAGCACCCTAAACGCATGAGGTTGTGTGAATGAATGTCTAATAAGATCATTCCCGCTTGTTGTCCACTCAACTAGTTATGTCCAAATGTTTGTTTATCATTTACATTTTAGAAAAACGTGTACGGCCCATTCGTGACGTTATGTAATAATAATTCTCAAAGTATTATTATTATGTTTGTTTCTTTGTACACTTTGTAAGGTATGTGTCGCACCCCCAAATTCGGATTGCGGAAGAGAATCGGGTCGGGGCGCGACTAATCAATAATCAAAGCACATAAGATAAAGTGAACGACTCTATATGCGTCGTTTTACAATTACATTGATATTATAAAAGTTTTACAATGTTGTAATAGTTACAAAAGCTCGTATTTCAAATGTTTAGAGATTCTAAGGCATATCTAGTTTACAAAATGTAGAAATGCAGAGGAATCTCCTGGTGTCTGTATGCGACTCAAGCTATCTAACCTTGAGCAGACCTACTGCTGCTGAGTACCTGAGAATACATGCTAAAAGGTCAGCTAAAAGCTGGTGAGCTCACAGGTTTGTATATGATAAAGTCTGTGTGTGAACCGCAAGATTTAAGTATAATGATTTGCAATTAAGCAAATAAGTAAACAAATAAATGTATATCACTGCCATGAGCACATAGTCTGAGCTTAACTGAGGTGTCAGGATCACAATTAAGTGCCTGAGCGAGGGTGCCTCTATGCGAGCGTCTAATCTACACTCATTGTGAACAAATGCTATTGTGTCCGTTTGACTAGTTAGTGCTTGCTAACCCGAACGAGGATTGTCAATCCTATATGGTACCATACACTAACATTCACGCTAAATCCATATTAACGGAACTATGCTTTAGAGGACTTAAAATGATTAGATGAAAACAACCCATGCAGTATATAGTGATGATTTGATACTCGCGTTCACATGTAAAACAAAACATGGCATGTATGCCCACCCCTGGGTTAAAAACAGTAAAATAGGGGCTATGAGACTCTCCTGAGTCTGATGTGTATATGTTGCTACAAGCAATGATGTGATGTCCGCAGACTGTAACCTGCCGTGCGTTCAAGACGCACAAGGTTATAAATATGTGTAGATGTCTCAACAGACCATCTATGCTAGTTGTTCATTCAACTAGTAATGTCCAAATGATTTGGTTTGATTGATTAGGTTTGAGTTTTGAAAATATGTACGGCCCGTTGATGATGGTTTGTAATAATAATAATCTCGAGTGTTATAATTATATGTTTCGTTGTATACTTATATATGTATGTGATATTATGTATTTGTTTACATATATATATATATATATATATCCAAAAGTGTATATATATATCGATGTCCGATAATGTATGTATATATATCCGAAAGTATTTCTTAGTCCGAAAGTATATATATATATATACATGTGTATGTCCGGACTTCCTTTATCCGAATGTATACTTATATTTAAGTCCTAAAGTGGAGTCCGAAAGTGTAAATATTTAAGGTTTTGGGCCAAAACACTGTTCATCCGAAAGTCAACTCCGAAAGTTGACTTTCGGAGTCAAAAATCCGAATTTAGCACAAAAGTCCGAATTTAGCTTGAAAATCCGAAAGCCAACAAAAGTCAAAGTTCGGAGTAAAATTAGTCCGAATTTGTGAATTTTATTTGACTAAGAAAACGTTATCAAAACGTTCCGAAATTTTTACACGACTTTCTCACATATCTTATGTACTTCGTGTAATTTTTTCATGACTTTTAGAGGTCGTTTGATATTTTTAAAAAAATCACAATGTATGACAGTTCAGTTTGGTCCGAATTTTAAACCTTTGCTCACAAATCTAAATTTCTGGAAAAATTAGTGCATTTTTAGAACTTTCATGACTTTTAAGAATTTAAAATATATCATTTAGAGTAAAACTTTATTGAAAATATCTCATTTGATGTTAATAATGAAAAACGTCTAATAAAAACGTTACGCGATTAAACCTCCGTACAACGAGCACGCAAATCGAGACCGATCAAAAGACGGAACATTTTTATAAATGTTTTTAAGTATTTTAATAAATACTTCAATCAAAAATATCGAAATTTAAGTCGTCACTTAAAAACGCGTATAAAACATTTAACGTGCGAATAAACGTCTAAAAAATCGGGTAAACGAACGGGAAACGTAACAAATTAATTTAGAAACAAGAAAATGACCAAAATACCCTTGATGGGGCCCCCAAATTCGTTCACCACCCCCTCCCCCCATCCAAGATTCATGCAAAACCTCATCATGAGGTTCCTTTCCCTCACTTGGTTACTAGGACACTCAAACCACATGCACTCTTCATTTTGAACTCCTCACACTCTCTCACTAACTCTCCCTAATCTCTCTAACCTCTCTCTTTGCTGGAAACTCCAGCCCTCAAACCACCCCTACACCACCATTCATCCACCATAAACCACCAACAAAGAGAAGAAGAAGAAAACAAGAATCAAGCCTCTTTCATCATCATCACTTTCTCTACACCATTTTCTTTGTAAGAATCATGAACTTTTCCTTTAATATACTTTTATTCTACTGATTATGATGTTATTAAGCTCTATCAACAAGATTATGTCCAAATACCATGTTAAAATACGTTTTTATACTTTATTCAAGAACATGCATAATCTGCCCAGAAAAAGACAGTCCACTAAAATGACCATATCTCGAGCTGTAGGAAGAATTAGACAACGAATGTTTTTTTAAAAGTTTCGTATTGAAAAGGGCTACAACTCTCGTGTTTTGCATTTTTTCCAGATCTGTACGTATTTTTGTGAATAATCTGATCTTTGAGTCTGGTCTGGAAGTTTTCGAAAACTGTGTACGGTTCATACGCGAATTTGTTTAAATATGTATATGGACACTATGGTTGCTGTAAAAATTATATGTTAGACTAGATATATACATGATCAGTTGGTAAAAATCTCAGACCCTAGTTTGGACCATAAGTGGTAGAAATTAAATGGTGAACCAAACCGACAAAACCGAAACAACCCCTTTTTGGACTGATTTTGTACCAAGTGTAAAACCGACACTTCGGACCGACTATAAAGTGTACCAACAGTTTTCTAAGGCTTAATAAACTATTTTAAGACTTGGGTAAAAATTTTGGGTCAAACCGAGCAGGTTTGACCAAGTCAACAAAAGCGGCTCGTTATCTAAAAACCGACAAACTTACTATTTTTAGAAGGTGGTAACAAAAATGGGTTTGGATGACTTAGTTAGTAACTTGGACCAAAAACTAAACTTAGAAAGTTTCCCGAATTAGAAACCGACACTTAGAACAATTTCTGAAAATATCCTAAGTCTCAAGTAGAGACACTAACCTAGTGATGCTACATTTTGCTAGTGATGCTACATTTTGCTAGTGATGCTACATTTTGCTAGTGATGCCACATTTTCTGAAAATATCCTAAGTCTCAAGTAGAGACACTAACCTAGTGATGCTACATTTTGCTAGTGATGCTACATTTTGCTAGTGATGCTACATTTTGCTAGTGATGCCACATTTTCTGAAAATATCCTAAGTCTCAAGTAGAGACACTAACCTAGTGATGCCACAATTACTAGTGATGCTACATTTTGCTAGTGATGCTACATTTTCTGAAAATATCCTAAGTCTCAAGTAGAGACACTAACCTAGTGATGCTACATTTTGCTAGTGATGCTAAGTTTGACCAACCTTGACCAGTTTGACCAGGTTTGACCAGTTTGACCAGGTTTGACCAGGTTTGACCAACGAGTTGATCAACTTTGACCTACGGTTTAAGGCTTATACAAACTAAAATAATCTATTTGCAACACACGATTTGTACTACTGAATAGTATACAACAAAACAAAATTAATAATAATGTCTAAATGAATTATTATTACAAACTTTCACCAACGGGTCGTACACGTTTTTAATAATCGAACTTGAACAACTTATTTGGACATACTAGTTGATGAACTAGCTCTAGGTGGACATTAACCCTCCACCTTCACGATTGGCTTAAGTGGACATTAACCCCCACTTATACAATCGCTATAGATGGTCTTATAAGACATCTACTTACACAACCTTATACGTTTAGGACGTTAGAAGGTTGCACATCGGCTTGCTTGCTTATTTGATATTTGCTTGCTACTTACTAAACTCAGGTGAGTTTAATAGCCCCTTTTTACTTGTTTGAACTGTTTTGGGGTGAGAATACATGCACTGTTTTATGAACTGTTATGTGAATTGTTTTATGAACTGTTGTTAGGAAAACACTTATACATATTGCATGAGTTACTTTCTTTTCCACTAAGGCCAATACAATCATATAAATCTGTTGATTTACGCTTGCGATATTGCGGTAAAGCAATACAAAACGATATTGTGGTAAAGCAATACAAAACGATATTGCGGTAAAGCAATACAAAACGATATTGCGGTAAAGCAATACAAAACTATATTGCGGTAAAGCAATACAAAACGATATTGCGGTAAAGCAATACAAAACGATATTGCGGTAAAGCAATACAAAACGATATTGCGGTAAAGCAATACAAAACGATATTGTGGTAAAACAATACAAACATTTCGATATTGCGGTAAAGCAATACAAAGCGATATTGTGGTAAAGCAATACAAAGCGATATTGTGGTAAAGCAATACAAACATTTCGATATTGTGGTAAAGCAATACAAACTATTAAATCTTGTGATTTACAAATACGATATTGGCAATAGTATACATAATTTGATTTCACACAGAAACTCTGTTTTTACAGAACTTTGATATGCAGAACTTGATTCACACAGAAACTCTGTTTTACAGAACTTTGATATGCAAAACTTGATTTCACACAGAAACTGTTTTTACAGAACTTTATTACGCAGAACTTGACTTAACACAGAAACTCTGTTTTATAAAACTCTATTTTACAAACAGAAAACCTTGTGTTTACATGATTCCTTTACAGATTAAACCTATGAACTCACCAACTTTATGTTGACCCTTTTAGTATGTATTCTCAGGTTTACAGACGCAGTAGGACTACCCACAGGAAACAGGACAGTAGGATGCTTTTGGAAAGCATAGCTCGAGTCGCATATTTTCAAACAGGAGATTTAAATTGCATTATGACATTTTGTATCAACGATTATGTATTATAAATCTCTAGACTATGTTTGCGAACTTTAGAATCTTATGTAAACTTTTATTTATGGAATGTAACGTTTTCAAACGTCTCATATAGAGGTCGTTTGCTTTAATCTTTGTGTTGTGATATTTGATTTGGTTGTAGCCCCCTTGACACCTCATGTTTCCGCTGCCACATGTTTTGGGGGTGCGACATATCGCACAGCTGTATAAAAATCTCATTTTTATTGCCTGAACACGAAATACGGTTGGTTTTGGCCGTATACGGGTGTACTAGAGCAAATACGGGTGGCCACCAACCGTATACGGCTGGGCACAGGCCGTATACGGTCTACACAGGCCGTATACGGTCTGTGTCCAGCCGTATACGGTCTGGTCCAGCCGTATACGCTCTGGGACAGCCGTATTCGGTCCTTTCGGTTCTTCGTTTCTTCGATTTGGCGTAACTTCTTCGTCGTTTATCCTTTTTGAGTGATTCTTATGCTCACAGTTTCGTAATTTCCTAACGAACAAAATGACATAAGTTAGAGGTCATAATTCCAAGTATACCTTAAATTGTGCTTAAATGCATGAATGGAAGATTCGTTGATAGTTTGTGCTCTATTTTACTCGTTTTTAGGCCTTTTTGGTTGATTCTTGAAGCATCGTCTATATTTTAGCCATTATTATGAAATTTAGTATAAAAGTGTATATTTCAAATGTTTTCATTCATAATTGGGCTAAAAATGTGAGATAATAGCACACAAAAACTTGACTTTTTGCGTGTTATCACTGTTGTTGTACGAAAATTCGCACAATGGTAAATGAGTTCCCAGTTTGTACCGAAGTCAACTACGCAGGCTCGTAGCATGTCTTCCAGTGTTTGAATTGTTCGTTCACGTTGGCCGTCGGTTTTGTGGATGATATGTAGTACTCATGTCCAGACGAGTACCCAAGGATTTTTGTAATGATTGCCAAAAGTGAGATGTGAAGTGACTATCCCTATCAGAGATAATCGAGATTGGAATGCCATGTCAGGATACAATTTCTTTGAGATAGATTCGTGTGAGGCATTCCATTTTGTCGGTTTCTTTGATCGCACGGAAATGAGTAGATTTTGTGAGCCGATCAACGATCACCCAAATGGTATCGCAACCTCTCGATGTTTTTAGGAGTTTGGTGATGAAATCCATAGTGATCTGCTCCCATTTCCACTGAGGGATATCCGGTTATTGTAGCAAGCTGGAAGGTTTCTGATATTCAGCTTTGACTTTAGAGCATGTAAGGCACTTGCTGACATACGTGGCGATTTCAGCTTTCATGTTACGCCACCAATACAACTCTTTGATGCCATGATACATCTTGTCGGATCCAGGATGTATAGAATATTTGGACTTGTGAGCTTCATCCATCACCAAGTCCCGGAGATTTTCAAAATAGGGCAACCAGATTCGGTTGGCGAAGTATTTGACTCCGTTGGGTTTGGTTTCAAACGGTTTTTCCATGTTACGCAAGGCCTCAAGTTTCAGGTTTTTTGGTTTCAAGGCTTCGAGTTGAGCGGTACGGATTTGAATGACGAGATCATTGTGAATGGTAATGCTGAGGGCTCGGACTCGAAGTGGTTTTGTGCGTTCTTTTCGGCTGAGGGCATCGGCAACAACATTTGCTTTGCCTGGATGGTAACGAATTTCACAATCGTAATCGGTAAGCAACTCGACCCATCGACGTTGCCTCATGTTGAGATCTTTTTGATCGAAAATGTGCTGGAGGCTTTTGTGATCTGTGAAGATTGTACACTTGGTACCGTATAGATAGTGTCTCCAGATTTTGAGTGCAAACACTACAGCTCCCAATTCGAGATCGTGAATGGTGTAATTCTTTTCATGGATTTTGAGCTGTCGAGAGGCGTACGCGATAACCTTGTCTTGTTGCATCAACACGCAACCGAGACCTTGGTGAGAAGCGTCGCAGTATACCACGAAGTCATCGTTGCCTTCGGGTAATGATAGAATAGGTGCACTGCAAAGCTTTTGTTTGAGTAGTTGGAAAGCTGATTCTTGCTTATCTGTCCAATCGAATTTCTTTTCTTTTTGAGTGAGCATTGTGAGTGGTTGGGCTATTTTTGAGAAGTTTTCAATGAATCGCCGATAGTACCCAGCAAGACCCAAGATATGGCATACTTTGGTCGGCGTAGTAGGTGCTTGCCAGCACTTGATAGCCTCGATTTTTGAAGGATCAACATGAATTCCTTGACTGTCAATCACATGTCCAAGGAATTGAACGGTTTGCATCCAGAACTCACATTTAGAGAATTTAGCATATAGCTCCTCGTGCTTGAGTAGTTCTAGGATGGTTTTCAGATGTTGCACATGTTCACGTTCATTGCGCGAGTAGATCAAGATGTCATCAATGATTACAATGACAAACTTGTCGAGATATGGTTTGCACACTCGGTTCATAAGGTCCATGAATACAGCCGGTGCGTTTATTAAACCAAATGGCATCACTTGAAACTCATAATGCCCGTAACGAGTTCGGAAAGCAGTTTTTGGAATATCAATGTCGCGAACTCGCAATTGATGATAACCTGATCTTAAATCAATTTTTGAGTAATAACTTGATTATTGAAGTTGGTTAAACAACTCATCAATGCGGGGAAGTGGATAACGGTTCTTGACAGTTAACTTGTTCAGTTCCCTGTAATCGATGCACATGCAGAAGGAATCGTCTTTCTTTTTAACAAATAGGACCGGATCTCCCCAAGGTGAGGAACTTGGTCGAATGAATCCTTTGTCCATGAGTTCCTGTAACTGAGTGGACAACTCCTGAAGTTCGGATGGGGCTAAACGATAAGGTGCTCGTGCCACGGGTGTTGCTCCGGGCACAAGGTCGATTTAGAATTCAACTTGCCTAGGTAGTGGAAGGCCGGGAAAGTCTTCATGAAAGACTTCTGGGAAGTCTCGAATTATAGGCACATCCTCAAGTCGCTTCTCTTCCGACTTTTTCTCCATAACATGTGCGAGGATTGGCTGAGACCTTTTCCTTAGGTATTTGCGGGTTTTCATGGATGAGATGATATTCAATCTCGTCCCACTGGTCTCCCTTGGTATGATTAAGATACTACCGGTGACGAGAGGAATACGAACCATTTTATCAAAGCAAATGATTTCGGCACGATGCTTGGACAGCCAATCCATGCCAACAATGATGTCGAAACTTCCAATCTCGACAGGATTAAGATCAATAGAAAACAATTCATCGACGAGGTTTAAAGTGCAATTGGGTATCACACTACCAGTTTCAATGAGCTTGCCGTTAGCTAACTCTACAATTTACTTAGCATCTAATGCAACAGGTTGGATGTCAAGTAGTGGATAGAATTCGTCAGATATAAAACTTCTATCAGCACCAGTATCAAATAGAACATAGGCAGTTCAGTTGTTGAGGAGGAACGTACCCGAGACCACATTCGGGTCTTGACGGGCTTCCCCTAAGTTCAGAACGAAGGCTCTACCTTTAGCAGTGTTGTTGCCCTTGTTCTTCAGCTTTGGACAATCATTCATGAAATGCCCTGGGTTGCCGCACTCAAAGCAGGCCTTTGGTTGACTGGTGTTGGAGTTGGTGTTGGCATTGGTAGACCTGTAGTCTTTGGGCAGATACCCATAACCCTGACAGTTAGTGCAAGGAGTACCACAAGGACCATCATGACGTCTGCAGCACTTAGAACAGAAGGGCTTGTTTCCAGTGTAGCCCTTTTTGGGTTCGGACCCAGAAGAGT
The DNA here is from genome assembly GCA_949592205.1 of Helichrysum umbraculigerum. Classification (NCBI taxonomy): domain Eukaryota; kingdom Viridiplantae; phylum Streptophyta; class Magnoliopsida; order Asterales; family Asteraceae; genus Helichrysum; species Helichrysum umbraculigerum. The sequence goes on along the minus strand of CATIUR010000008.1, from coordinate 4,516,812 downwards.
AGGCCTTAATGGTGTTAGGCTTCTTGGTTGATTGAGTGTTGTTGTTATTCCTAGACCATTTGTGCTTATTATCCCCAGACTGGTTTGAGTTGTTGTTGGCAGCAGGTGTTCCTTGGCGAACTACTTGTGCCATGAGATTGTGTGCCATACGAACGTCACCTTGAATGGTCGTGGAGTTAGAAGCAGTGACCATACCCTGAATGCGTGGGGGAAGTCCCCAGATGTAACGTTCGATCCGCTTATATTCCGGATCAACTAAGGATGGGCACATCAGTGCCAGTTGATTAAATCGGGTGGTATAACCGGCAATATCATTGCCTTGTGTGGTGAGGTGCCAGAACTCGTGTTCCAGTTGTTGAATCTCATCTCTTTGACAGTATTCGTCCTTCAGCATCTTTTTCAATTCTTCCCAGGGAGTCAGATAAGCATTGTCAATGCCCACAGTCTGAGCATAGGTGTTCCACCATGTTAGTGCACCATCCATGAAGGTGCAGGTGGAGTACTTGACTTTGCAGTCTTCCTGACAGTTACAGATCCGGAAGACCGACTCCATTTTCTCCATCCAGCGCAATAAACCAATAGCACCCTCGGTGCCTTAGAAGTTCAGTGGTTTGCAGTTCAGAAAGTCCTTGTATGAGCAGGGTTTTGGTGGAGGGGTGTTGTTAAGTGTTTCATTGCTCTCAGATTGTTGCTGTCGGGCAGCTAGAGAATCAGCTACCCCTTGGGCAACAATTCGGTCAACATCAGCTTGATTAAACATACGTCTCGGAGGCATAATGCTGAACACAAAGGAAAGAGATAAATGAGATGTTTGTACAAAGTCATGATATATCACACATGTATATATATTGAGGTAATATACAACAGCACGAAGTGATAATCATATTTCATTAGATAATAAGATTAGATTACAAGGCACGGGTTTTCAAAAGGTTACAAAAGATAAGGATTACAAAAGATGCCGGGAATTGTTACATCCAGTCGATTTACATGAGTTTACATAGATAGCTATTAGGTTACAAGATAGATACTACACTACTCTTGACGTAGGTTTAGCTGTGGCAGTAGGGAAGTAAGGTGATCAACTGATTCAGCAAGTCTGCTGACCATTCTGAGAGCATCCTCGGTTTCCCTCAAGCGTGTCTTGCATTGATTCAACTTGGACTATAAAATGGAGATTTCATTTCGGTTATTGATTAGTTGTATGAACAATCTCCATGGTTTCTGTGGTTTCCTCCAATTGGTCGTGCGTACGAGTGATAGTCTCAGAGATATCTGCCTGACCTATGTACGACTGTGCGATACCGTCTTGGGTTTGATCCATCCAGTTAGAGCGAATATTACGTTGTTCGATTTCCATGTAGTGTATCCTGCGTTCGTGACGGTGCACTCGAGCAGCTAACACAGGAATAGTGAGATGCGTTGGTTCTTGGGTATAAGGGGAAAGGTCCATGGCTGAGTATCTTCCAACTTCAGCAGGGATTTCAATGTTTTCTTCGATTCTCCAGGTGGCAATTGCCGTAGGCAACCAGCTCCATTGGTGAGCAGTTGCTCGATGACGATCTATAGCAGATACGTTTCCTGTGACGGCAGGATTGTGATATGGCCTAGCTCGGTGTGAGCTACCAGTGCGTCTAGCCATTAGTGGTTCTGAGCGGCTTCAACATGAGTATGTGAGAGATGATGAAGTACGTGGAGTTTGTCTAGAGGATGAGTCTGCAATTTCTGTGGCAATAACATTTAATAATGTGAGGCCTATGTATATATATAACATATAATATAGCCTAATGTGTCTAGCACAAACAAGTATGAGTCCCGTTTCTCTCGTGGTCAGAGTCAACTGGTGTATCCCTGTTCAACATAACCGTTTCAGACCTCACATCATATTTCCTTAATTGTACATAGTTGATCAGGCTATGTTAAATTAAAGTCGTATGATGTAATTCCTGAACCAGTCATACCTAATAAGGAAATACTGCCTAACGGTCATAGTCTAGGCCCACAAATGCAACCTAATTCACTATAACCTTAGGCTCTGATACCAATCTATCGCACCCTCAAATTCGGGTTGCGGAAGCGAATTAGGTCGGGGCGCGACTAATCAATAATCAAAGCACATAAGATAAAGTGAACGACTCTATATGTGTCGTTTTACAATTACATTGATTTTGTAAAAGTTTTACAATGTTGTAATAGTTACAAAAGCTCGTATTTCAAATGTTTAGAGATTCTAAGGCATATCTAGTTTACAAAATGTAGAAATGCAGGGGAATCTCCTGGTGTCTGTATGCGACTCAAGCTATCTAACCTTGAGCAGACCTACTGCTGCTGAGTACCTGAGAATACATGCTAAAAGGTCAGCTAAAAGCTGGTGAGCTCACAGGTTTGTATATGATAAAGTATGTGTGTGAACCGCAAGATTTAAGTATAATGATTTGCAATTAAGCAAATAAGTAAACAAATAAATGTATATCACTGCCATGAGCACATAGTCTGAGCTTAACTGAGGTGTCAGGATCACAATTAAGTGCCTGAGCGAGGGTGCCTCTATGCGAGCGTCTAATCTACACTCATTGTGAACAAATGCTATTGTGTCCGTTTGACCAGTTAGTGCTTGCTAACCTGAACGAGGATTGTCAATCCTATATGGTACCATACACTAACATTCACGCTAAATCCATATTAACAGAACTATGCTTCAGAGGACTTAAAATGATTAGATGAAAACAACCCATGCAGTATATAGTGATAATTTGATACTCGCGTTCACATGTAAAACAAAACATGGCATGTATGCCCACCCCTGGGTTAAAAACAGTAAAATATGGGCTATGAGACTCACCTGAGTCTGATGTGTATATGTTGCTACAAGCAATGATGTGATGTCCGCAGACTGTAAACTGCCGGGCGTTCAAGATGCGCAAGGTTATATATATGTGTAGATGTCTCAACAGACCATCTATGCTAGTTGTTCATTCAACTAGTAATGTCCAAATGATTTGGTTTGATTGATTAGGTTTGAGTTTTGAAAATATGTACGGCCCGTTGATGACGGTTTATAATAATAATAATCTCGACTGTTATTATTATATGTTTCGTTGTATACTTATATATGTATGTGATATTATGTATTTGTTTACATATATATATATATATATATGTATATATATATATATATATATATATATATATATATATATATATATATATATATATATATATATATATATATATCCAAAACTATATATATATAGATTAATCACGTACGTGTATATATATTCCAATATATATATAATGATACATACAATTAGCCTAATATAGCACTAATTACATGTATTTACAAATGATTAGGCACTAATTACTAGTCCTAATTTGTCGAGTGTCACAGTATGTTCCATATGTTTTCGTGTTGTATCGTATATATGATTGTTTGTTATTACGCGAGTTCGATACTTTGTGAAAATAGCTGTTTTCAAACTGTTGTGATATGCGACACAAGGGTTGTGTCGCTATGAGGTGTTGCGACACAAAGGTCTGTGTCGCTAGTTGAAAAAAAATCAGTGATGTTGCGACACAATGATGGTGTCGCCGAATGTGAATTGTAATAAGTGTGCGACATAGATGTTTGTGTCGCAGGTCGTGACTTCGAATAGGTGTGTTACACAGGATGCTGTGTCGCAGTTATGAATTACAAATTATATTGCGACATAAGGGTTCGTGTCGCATATTGCGACAATAGGATTCGTTTGCGACATAAGTCTGGTGTCGCAGGTGCATTGCGACAAAGTGAAGGTTGCGACATAAGTTAATACTGCCAGTTGTAGTTGCGACACAAGGGGTTATGTCGCTAGTTATCACTGCTAGTTACGTGAGTGCGACATAAGAGCTTGTGTCCCAGTAGATTTCGGCCTTCGGCGACACAAGAGGTCTGATGGTTTCGAGTGCTCGGGAAATTGGTCAAACGTGCTCGGTTTGACTCGAAACTTTTAGACAAGTCTTAAACATGTTTCTAGAATTTATAAAAATTAGTGTTACATTTTATGGTTAACCAAAAGTGACGCTTTCATAAAACTTACAAAAACAGTCCCTAGGGTCACTTTGACAGGTTTTTAGGTCGTTTCGAGCCTCGTTTTCACCAAGTAAAAGTCCGAAATAAATTCCTAGAAAATTTACCAAGATACCTCTATGTCTTAACTATTTAACTAAATTTTTTCATAATTTTTAGGCAAAGTCTAGTCGGTCAAATAAAATGGAAAATCCCATGACGTCCAAAAGTGACGAATCCGGATACAGTGGTGATAATCTAATTACCGAGCAAAATCTACCTATTTTCAGGAAATGTGGTAGAAGAACTTTTTGAAGCTAACAAAATTTGTAGTTCATAGAAAGAAACCTCACGTGTTTTTGAGCTCTAGAACTCGAGATATGGTCTCGAGAAGTTGGTGTAATTTTCTGTCACCCGAGGACAAATTATACATGTCATTTTGTTTTTCCGTTTTTGAGTAGTAAAGGGAGTCAAAAAATTACGAAAAATTTTGTTGGAAAGTTAACTTCTTGAACTTCATTTTTGAGCTAAGATACGTCCATTTTAGTTGAGAAATGAGGTCGTAATAATTAGATGAAGTCGAGATATTTTTAGTCTCAGAAAACTGTGATGGTTTTCATGTCTGAAAAACGATTTTCGTCTTAAGCTTTGGACATGCTCTTGTTGAGCGAGCACTAGAACATGTTAATATATGGATTGCAAGTATTTTAAAAGAGTTATGAAGTTCTTACAATGAAATGAAGAATCTAGTAGTGGAAATGGAATGAGGATGCGATGAGCTTCGTTTCCTTGCTTTTATCTTCGTTTTTCTTCCAAGAATGAGGTGGTGGTCCTTGGTGGTTGATGGTGGAGGAAAAAGGGGCTGGGGAAACCGATTGAAAGAGAGAGAGAAGAGTGGAGAGAAAAATAGAAAGTGTGTGGAAGTGGTGAATGAGATGAGGGGGTTGATGTTAGAGTGTTATGTAAGAAAAAGGAAAGTATGTCTTGCCATACTCTAGGCCTCATGGCCAGTTTTTATGGGGCCCACAAGGGTGTGGGTGTGTTAAATTTTATCCCCCAAGTTTACGTAACGCGCGGTGCTCGTTTACCTGTTCGTTTAACATTCGTTTGAATCGCGTAACGTTTAATTCGTTATGCATCGTTATCAATTAAATCGTGATATTCTTAATGAAACTATTATTTTAAATAATTTATTTAAAGTTATTAATAACGTTGTCGGGTTTCGTTCGTTTGTCGGGCGCAATTCGCACATTTTTGTCGCATACGGTTTATTTTATATGATACGTATAACGTTTTATATATTATCAAAATGATATAACATAAATAAAGATGTTATTAAATAAATTCATATTATTTAATAATTGTTTCACCAACGTACGTATTTGTGTTGTCGGATATTCATCCGACTCGAAATTGCACGATTAAACTTAATCGCGTACGTGTATATATATAAATATACAAAGTATTACACATATTTAGCCTAATATAAAACTAAATACATGTAATTACATAGTGATTAGGCACAACTAAATGTCCTAATTTGGCGGGTGTCACAAATACGTCCGATTTCTTCGTTAATGTGAATTTTGAAAAGTGTAAAAAGGGAAACCTTTATTTTGATATAGTAGAAGTGTCTGCAAATTCTCAGATCCTAACTCATAACGAATTAAAAGTTATGCGCGTTTGAAATTCGTATTTTGAAGTTGAGTGGTGCAGGGCTGAAAACTGATGAACTACCCGGTTGCTTGGGATGGAACCCGGCTGCTAAATAGGTTTACCCGGTGGGTAATAACCTTACCCGGCTGATACTTGTGGTTTAAAATGAGGTCCAACTTCTGTTGTCGAAAAATGAATTATACCCGGTTGGTTTATGTTTTACCCGGCTGCCTTAGCCTTTACCCGGCGGGTACCCTGCCAGATTTGAGGTTCTTGTTTTTTTAAAGCTTGTTTCAATCGTAAAATGTTAGTAATGATCAAACAAACATACGTAGAAGTTGTGGGACATTGTTAAGAGTGTTTTAACAGTAAGTTTTTTTTCATTCTTAAGGGAAAAAAAGTTATTTGGAGGGAAAGTCGCGAAAAATTTTGTGTTTCCAAATTTTGATCTTAGGCTTAAAAGTGTTCAATTTTAGCTTGAAAAAAGTTTCATTTTACCTGAGCAGTTTTGGACGTTTTTGAACGAAAATTTGGAGGGAAAACTCGGAAATGGCTTTTGAGGAGTTTGTGGAGAAATCTTCTAGGTCATTATTCTTTGAGGATTTTATCACTTGGAAGAGTAAGTTTGAAGAATTCGTTGCATACAAAGATCCATATTTATTGTAACACCCCCAAATTTACTGTTTAGCAGAAGCATACATTGGGTGTTACTAATCAAATATCAAAGCACACAAGATATAGCAAACGACTCTATATGCGTCGTTTTAACAAAATACATTAATATAAGAAATGTTTACAACATTTGAAGCTGTACATAGCTCGTGTTCGTTTTAAATGAGAGATTTCAGTACATAAGTACTTGTACAAAATATACTAATACAAGAAAATCTCTAATATCTGCATGCTGACTCGAGCTATAGTATCCCTGATGGCAGTCCAACCTACTGCTGTGTACCTGTGAAACATGCTAAAATGGGTCAGATAAAGCTGGTGAGCTCACAGGTTTGAAATCAGATAATATCGTATGAACCGCAAGATTTAAGTAATGATTTGCATCCAGCAAATAAATAGTAATGTATACAGCCATAAGCACATAGTCTGAGCTTAACTCGAGGGTCAGGTCCCATATAGAGAATTTCGAGCGAGGTGCCTCCACGAGTGCCTAATCCACACTCGTCTGAATAATTATTAGTACGTCCGTTTACCCAGTTAGTGCATACTAACCCGGACGAGGAGGGTCAATCCTATATGGTACCATATACTAATAATCACGCTACAATGTATTACCAAACTATGCTGACGGAGGACTTTGAAATGATTAGTGGAAAACAACTCATGTAGTATATTGTAAGGTTTGTACTTGCGTTCACATGTTAAAATAAGCATTGAATCACACCCCTGAGTGAAAAGCGGTAAAAAGAGGGGCTATGAGACTCACCTGAGTCTTGAAGCGATCAGTCAATAACGTACGGTGCTTAATCAAGCAATGAGATGTCCGCAGACAGATAACCTGAGGGTGTCCACGACACGCGATGGTTATTAATATGAGTGGGTAGTTATAAAGACTACCTTTGTAGTTGTTCGTTCAACTAGAATGTCCAAATTACTACGATTTGGTTGATGTGTTTAAGTATTTGGAAACGTGTACAGTCCGTTGGTGATTAGTTGTAATAATAATCTTAACATCATTATTTCAATTTCAAATAGCCATACTTAAAAAGTATTTATAAACTTTAGGTGACGGGGGTCCGGGGGCAGCGCCCTTGGTAAGCGGGGTTCCAGGGGTGGCAACCCCTGGCGGGGTCCAAGGGGCTAGCCCCTAGAAAAAATTTTATTTCTACTAAATTGCTTTGGTGAAAAACGCATCTGGAATTTAATTTGGGTGAAATCAAGTGATAACATTTTAGGTCTCGACACTTAGTAAAACTTGGTTTGAAACCTTCTGTTTTTGGCGACACTTGGCTAGTGTCGCTATAGGCGACACTAGTTAGGCGACACTAGGTGAGTGTCGCTACAGGCGGCACTGGTTAGGCGACACTTGGTGAGTGTCGCTAGATTTCTGGTTTTCTATAAATTGGCGACACTTGATTTGTTACACCTGCATAATTAGGATAATTAATTATGCCTAATTGTTTGTAACTAGTGGTAACTAGTATGTAATAGGACTAATTACAGATTCTATTTGTATATATATATATATAAGGTGATTTATATATATATATGTGTGTACTTACGCGATTTGGATGAATCGTACGAATTAACAGGACGGAGTCCGACACAGTTTATTTGGACGTTGGTGACAGAAATTTACTTAAATAATGAGAACGTATTTTGTTATATAAAATACACAACCGAACGAGCATTATTTATATATTATCGCGACGACATTTTAACTAACGCAACAAAACGTAATAAACGCGACTTAATTTAAATATTGCGTCAAATGTTTTACTATTAATTTCAAAGTATTTTTACTTAAATACTCCAGTTACGTTTTAAAAATATAAACGTTTGGTTAAATATGAAAAACTAGTGAATAAACGATTAGGACACGGAGTCAACACTGTGTTTTGGGGAGTATTTTCCCCCTCCTTCCTTTTGGATCAGCCACCAACCCAAACCCCCACCCCAATTTCCCTTTCCATTTTCATTCTAACTAAACACACACAAACCACAAACTCTCTCAACCTCAATTCACGCCAAATTTTCAACATCAAATCTCGACCACGAAAATTACATATTCGGAATCACCATCACGAGTGGAGCAAGAATATCAAGACCGTCTTCATCAATTCATCCTCCATTTAGCTCGATTTGCAAAAGTAAGAAATTCCTAAAATCTTAGATCTATTCAATTTGGTGTAATGTTTTGATGTTTTGATGTGTACACAACTTAGATATAACCTAATACATGAAGAATACACGATTTTATAGCTCAAAAATGGGTTAGATTTGCGTTTTTGGTCGAAAATTCTTGAAACCCGAAAGTTTCTGGGCTGGTGTTCATACATGCGACACAAGCCCTGTGTCGCATGCTGTGTCGCATAAACCCGTTTGTGTCGCACCTTGTGTTGTACCAATCCTTTAGTGTCGTAACCTTTGCGACACAATATTGTGTCGCACTCTATGTCGCATACTATGTCGTATTTAATACGACACAACCGTTCTGTCGCTATTGAATTAGCATCGCAAGCTTTTTGCGACATAACCACTGTGTCGCAGAGCTATTGTGTCGCATCCTTCATGCGACACAACCCTTGTGTCGCATACAAATCCTTGTGTCGCAGCTTATGTCGCAGAAAACAGAAAACTTGGAAATTTTAAAGGATTTTCACTATAGAAAAGTCAAAGTTACTGTAGCAAAAAGTCAAATTTTACTGTAGCAATTCACTGTAGCACATTTACTGTAGCAAAGTCAACATTTTAGAATTTTTGCTACAAACCGTCACCAACGGGCCAAACATGTTTTCCAACAAACAAACAATTACAAACATATGGACAAACACTGGATATACTAGTTGTGTACAACTAAACGAAACGTCTCGTGAGACGAATACTTACATAACTTCATATGATTAGGCATTTGAAGGTTACGGGTTTAGAGAACCTACTTGCTTTACTTACTACTTGCTAATTGCAACTGATTACTACAAGACTCAGGTGAGTCTTACGGCCCCACTTTTACTGTTTTATCTTATTGGGGGAGAAACATGCAACTGCTTTTCTTTGAACACAAGTACTAGAACTGTTTACTATACCAAACGGAATTGCATGAGTTTACTTACAAACAGAAGTCTCTCCATCATATATCGTTAGTTATGGACTTAAGCGCGAACACTAGTTAATGGATCCATTAGGGAAATGACCCTCCCCGCCCGGGGCAGTAGCGCTGCCACGTACTGATTTTCACGTAGAAACGGGTGACTAATTATTCGTTACTGATGCTTGCTCATTTACGAGCATGTCACGGGAGCAAACTTATTACTTACGGGTTAAGCTTCGATTATGAGCCTCATGGCAACGGTATAAACTTACTTACTTACATTTGCGGGATTGCAAATACTGGTTTACGATTTCTAGATTGAAATTGCTGATTTTACGCCTGCGGGCATTATTGATGAAATCTCGTGTTCAAAGCTGATATTACTTACAAACCTGTGAGATTCACCAACCTTTTGGTTGACACTTTTTAGCATGTTTTCTCAGGTACTCGGATGGAGTAGGATTACTCCAGGATTTTTAGCTAGAGTCGCATGATTTCAACACAACTGCATTAACGGAGATTCTTAGCATTATCTTTTGTATATTTTGATTATGTAATAGAATCTCCCGCTACACGCGCGGACTCTAGGGAAACTACATTTTTGTATACGAAAATACTAAGTTTTCAAACAATATATCTATGGAATGTAACTAATTTACAAACGTTGCATATAGATGTCGTTTACTTTATCTTTGTGCTGTGATATTTGATTAGTAACACCCCAAATTATGCTTCCGCAAAACAGTGAATTTCGGGGGTGTTACAGATTGGTATCAGAGCCTAAGGTTATAGTGAACTAGGTTGCATTTAGTGGGCCTAGACTATGACTGTTAGGCAGTATTCTCATATTAGACATGACTGGTTCAGGAATTACAGCATACGACTTTAACTTAACATATCCTGATCAATTATGTACAATTAAGGAAAGATGATGTAAGGTCTGAAATGAATATGTTGAACGGGGATACGTTAGTTGACTCTGACCACGAGAGAACCGGACCATTACTTGATACGTGCTAGACACTAGGCTGGATATGATATATGTATATATATATTAGCCTCGTCTTACTTACACTCTGCCACAGGAATGGCAAACATACCACCTAATCCGTCACACTCTCACTCACATGGGTCACGGAACCCACGAGAAGCCAGGAGGAACACAAGGTCACCTCGAACCAGCCCCTATCCTGTTCATAACTCTCAGAACTCGGCACACCTCACGATGCCAGTGTTGGCTACCCAACTTCACCGTCAGGAGCAAAGGCTCGAACATCTCGAACGGGAACAACTCCGAATGACCTACCTGCTTCGCCAGGCACTTGATCACATATCCCAACTCCAGCGAGAACAAGAGGATACCAACCTCTCTGTAAGCATAATTCAGGACTCAATGACCGCCGAATTAGGTGCGGATGAACTTGTAAGAAACCAACTAGAGGAATGTAAACAGCGTTCACATGAGACTGAGGATCACTCTCGTGTACTAGCACAACGACTGGCCTTAGTTGAAGACAATGCCAGGCAAACCAACAGGCTGGCAGAAACCGTGGACCGCCTTGTCGCGCTGATGGAACAGATTAATCTACATTAAGACTAGTGTAGTCTTTGTCTCGTAATCTAATGACTATCTAGCGCTATTCTATAAACTAGTCGGATGTAACAATTCCCGACACCTTTTGTAATATCTCTGTAGGATGTAACCTTTGAACTCGCATTATCCATCAAATATTCCTTGATATTTCAACTCATAATAATTGTCATTTTTCCATGTTGATGTTATGTATTACTGCTTTTATACATGTACATCTGTGACAATTACAAGTTCCTACAAAATCTCATGTATCTTCATTTCTTTTATTGAAGAATCATGCCGCCAAAGACAAGACCATACACCGATTGTAACGACCGGCAAATTAGGACTAGAATTAGTGCCTAATACTTTGTGAATACATGTAATTAGTTCTGTGTTAGGCTAATTTATGTATCAGATTATATGTTGGTGAATATATACAACTTTGCGATTTGGCTTAAATCGTACGCAACTTAAATAGAATGAAATTCTATTCGATTAACACGGACGTTGGTGAACAAATGTTTATAAACTAAAATTACACAACTATGACCGAAATGCTATTTTATAACAAATAGTAACTGCCTCGTATTACACGATTAAAACTTACACGATTTAATAACAAAAGTAATTAAATTTAATTTAAACTATTAAAGATTTAAGGAAATAATTTAAATAAATTATTTAACAAGATTTATGATTTTTGAAATATAATTAAACGCGTAAAATAAATATTTAACGCCTAAACGACGGAGAAAACGAACACCACCCGGAGCGAGAACGCGGAGCGAAAATGGGAGATAACCTCCCATTCTCCACCTTTTCTTCTCATTTCATTTTTCTCTCTCTCTCTCTTACACTCTCTTTCTTCCTTTTCTCTCTAAAATCACCACACCACCACCAACTCACTAATTCACAAAATACTACCTCAAAACGCACTCGGTTTTACTCGGTCATTTGGAAGAAAAGCACCACCACTTCACGATCTACAACTCCATCTTTCCGGATTTTCATTTCGACACTTTGTAAGTTTCCGACAAATCCCGACGTCTCTCGTTTTTGATCATTTTTGCTAGTTTATGGTTTAAATAGGCTTATTATGTTCATATAAGGGTTGGGTAAAAGATTTGGACCGAACGGAAACCGGAAAACTCATTTTCGGCACATTTTCCGGCCAACAGACCGCTACGTCGCACCTGGCCAGGGGCCTCTGCGACGTCGCGACCTACATCGCACAAAAACCTCTACATCGCACTAGCGACGCAGCCTATTACGTCACATTAACTTGCGGACGTCGCACGAAGCGACGTAGACTTTAACGTCGCAAACCGAACCAACGTCGCATTAGCGACGTCGCCCCCTACGTCGCATTGATTTGCGAAGGTCGCATCATGCGACGTACTTGCCTACGTCGCACCTTACGTCGCTTGCAACGTCGCATGCTACGTCGCACAAACCAGAACCTTGAAAACTCACATTTTCACTAAGTGTCGAACTTTTACAACCTCAAATCCTTATACGATACGACCTAACAATCATAATAAAACATACTTTCCTATTACAATTACTTTAATTTGCGTATTGAATGATAAACTTTAATTATAACAAATCACCAACGGGCCGTATACTTTGTTACGAACGCGAACAAACCAACATTTAAACATAACGGGTTGTATGAACAACTAGCCTAGATGGTCTTGCGAGACATCTACTTACTTAACCTTACGTGTTTAGGCACTAGAAGGTCACGGGTTCGGAGAACCTACTTGCTTTACTACTACTTGCTATTTACCACTGCTTGACTCAGGTGAGTCTTACGGCCCCACTTTTACTGTTTTAACTTATTTGGGGGAGATGCATGCTACTGATTTCTTGAACACAAGTACTAAACTGTTTACTATACCAAACGGAATTGCATGAGTTACTTACTATTTACTGAAGTCTCTCCATCATATATCGTTAGTTATGTACTTAAGCGCGAACAGTAGTTAATGGATCCATTAGGGAAATGACCCTCCCCGCCCGGGGTAGTAGCGCTACCACGAACCGTTATGTATAAACGGGCGACTATTATTTCGTTACTTACGCTTGCTCAGTTTCGAGCATGTCGCGGGAGCAACACTTATTATGAACGGGTTAAGCTTCGATTATGAGCCTCATGGCAACGGTATAACTGGATTACTTTACTTTTGCGAGATTTGCAAATACTTGATATACGCCTACGGGCACAACTGATGAAATCTTGTGTTCAAACTGATTATTTACTGATAAACCTGTGAGATTCACCAACCTTTTGGTTGACCCTTTTTAGCATGTATTCTCAGGTACACTTACGGAGTAGGATCACTCCAGGATTACTAGCTAGAGTCGCATGATTTCCAAACTGCATTTAACGGAGATTCTTTGGCATTATCTTTTGTAACTATGGTTATGTAATAGAATCTCCCGCCACATACGCGGACTCTAGGCTTACATATTTTTGTAAAGAAAACTATATGTTTTCAAATGATTTAATTATGAAATGTAATTATTTTACAAAACGTCTCATTTAGAGGTCGTTTGCTGTATATCTTGTGCTTTGTATATTGATTAGTAACACCCAAGTATGCTTCCGCAAATCACTAAATTTGGGGGTGTTACAGATTGGTATCAGAGCCTAAGGTTATAGTGAACTAGGTTGCATTTAGTGGGCCTAGACTATGACCATTAGGCAGTATTCCCTTACTAGGCATGATTGGTTCAGGAATTACATCATACGACTTTAATTTAACATAGCCTGATCAACTATGTACAATTAAGGAAAGATGATGTGAGGTCTGAAATGGTTGTGTCGAACAGGAATGCGTTAGTTGACTCTGACCACGAGAGAACCGGACCATTACTTGATACGTGCTAGACTTTAGGTTGGATATTATATGCCTATATATATTAGCCTCGTCTTACTTACACTCTGCCACAGGAATGGCAAACACACCACCTAATCCGTCACACTCTCACCCACATGGGTCACGAAACCCACGTGTAGCCAGGAGGAACACAAGGTCACCTCGAACCAGCCCCTATCCTGTCCATAACTTTCAGAACTCGGCACATCTCACAGTGCCAGTGTTGACTACCCAACTCCGCCGTCAGGAACAAAGGCTCGAACATCTCGAACGAGAACAACACCGGATGACCTACCTACTTCGCCAAGCGCTGGATCACATAGCCCAACTCCAGCAAGAACAAGAGGATACAAACCTCTCTGTAAGCATAATTCAGGATTCAATGACCGCCGCACTAGGTGCGGATGAACTCGTAAGAAACCGACTAGAGGAGTGTGAACAGCGTTCACAGGAGACTGAAGATCACTCTCGAGCACTAGTACAACGATTGGCCTTGGTCGAAGATAACGCCAGGAAAGCCAACAGACTAGTAGAAACCGTAGACCGCCTCGTCGCACTAATGGAGCAGATTAATCTGCATCAAGATTAGATCAGTCTGTAATTTGTAACCAGTCAACTATCTAATTAGAACCTATGTAATTCAACCGGATGTAACGATTCCCGGTACTTTTGTACTACTACTACTACTCTGTGATCTTTTGGAAAACCCGAACTTTGTATCCAACTTGTTTACCTAAATGGAATATGATTATCACCTCGTACTGTTATCGTGTATCTCATTATATACACTTGTGATGTATCATAGTTTCATGCAAATAACTTATTCCACTTTCCCTGTTCTTTCCTTGATCAGCAGCATGCCTCCTCGTCGACAAATCACCCTCACTGAAGCCGAAGTTGCGGGTCTGATTGCCCGTAGCGTGGCCCAAGCCCTAGCTACCCGAACTTTAGCTCCTGGTAGCGAAGACACCGCTAACAATGGACCACAACCGAAGCCCTGCTCATACAAGGACTTCCAAAACTGCAAACCGCTAAACTTTGCAGGTACTGAGGGAGCGATCGGTCTAATACGCTGGATCGAGAAAGTTGAATCTGTATTTCTTATCAGCAACTGTGCGGAGGGGGACAAGGTTAAGTTCTCTGTTAGTACTTTTACTGACACCGCACTCACGTGGTGGAACACCTATGCCCAAACTGTGGGCGTTGCCAATGCTTATAAACTCCCGTGGGAGGAGTTGAAGGAGATGTTAAGGGGTGAGTATTGCCCCAGAGATGAACTGAAACAACTGGAGCTGGAATTTTGGAACCACAAGATGCAAGGTGATGATATCACCGGGTACACCAACCGTTTCCACCAACTGGCACTTCTGTGCCCAACCATGGTCGATCCTGAGTACAAGAGGATCGAGAAATACGTTGATGGACTGCCCGAGAAACTCCAGGACCTGGTGACTTCATCCAAACCAGGTACTATCCAGAACGCCATCCGTATGGCCCATGAACTCACATCAAACGCTGTCCGCCATAACACAACCTCAGCCCCACCTGCAAACAACAAACGAAAGTGGGAAGGAAACCCCAACTCATCCAACCAAATCACCAACCGAAGACCCGAGCCTATTAGGGCTTATTCATCCGGCTCTTCAGAAAAGAAAGGGTACAGTGGAAGCAGGCCCTACTGTCCCAAATGCAATCGTCACCACGACGGTTCCTGTCCTTGCACAAACTGCAAACGCTTTGGGCATCTGGCCAAGGATTGTCGAAACACCAGTGCCCCGAAGACTTGTTATGGGTGCGGAAGTCCTGGGCATTTTCAGAATAATTGCCCTAAGCAGAAAAACAACAACAACAACAACAACAACAACAACAACAGCAACAAACGGAACAACAACCCTGCTCGTAGCAGAGCATTTGTCATCAAAGCTGGGGAAGCTAGGGAAGACCCGAATGTTGTAACGGGTACGTTTCTTCTCAACGATCTTACTGCTTCAGTATTATTTGATACCGGTGCTGATAAAAGTTTCATATCTGATGAGTTTTGCCCACTACTTAATATCACCCCTTCGGCCTTAGATGTTAAGTACACTGTAGAGCTCGCAAATGGTAAACTCATAGAAACCAGTAGTGTGATACCTAATTGCACTTTAAACCTCGCAAACGAAACCTTCTCAATCGATCTAATGCCTGTTGAACTAGGAAGTTTTGATGTCATCGTGGGTATGGACTGGTTGTCCAAGCACCGGGCCGAAATTGTTTGCCATGATAAAATCGTCCGAATTCCTCTCGCCGCCGGTAGTACCTTGATCATACATGGGGAGACTGGTGGGTCGAGACTAAACTTAATCTCCTATTTAAAAACCCGAAAATTTCTGAGAAAGGGTTACCCCGCAATCCTCGCACACATCACGGAGAAAAAGTCGGAGGAGAAGCGACTTAAAGATGTGCCAATCGTTAGAGATTTTCCCGAAGTCTTTCCAGGAGAACTACCTGGTTTACCTCCACCGAGACAGGTTGAGTTCTCGATTGATCTCGTGCCGGGTGCCGCACCGGTGGCCCGAGCACCGTACCGCCTAGCCCCATCTGAACTTCAGGAGTTGTCCACTCAGTTACAGGAACTCCTAGATAGAGGGTTCATTAGACCGAGTTCTTCACCTTGGGGAGCTCCGGTCTTATTTGTCAAAAAGAAAGACGGTTCATTTCGAATGTGCATTGACTACCGGGAGTTGAACAAACTAACCGTCAAGAATCGATACCCACTCCCCCGAATCGATGATCTGTTCGATCAACTTCAGGGATCAAGCTGTTATTCAAAGATTGATCTTCGATCAGGTTATCATCAGTTGCGTGTTCGCGATGCTGACATCCCAAAAACCGCATTCAGAACCCGTTACGGGCACTACGAATTCCAAGTAATGCCCTTTGGCCTAACCAACGCACCGGCTGTATTCATGGACCTTATGAATCGGGTGTGCAAACCTTACCTCGACAAGTTTGTTATTGTTTTTATCGATGACATCCTTATCTATTCGCGAAACGAACAGGAACACGCACAACACCTCAGAACCATCCTAGAACTACTTAGACACGAGGAGCTTTACGCCAAATTCTCTAAGTGTGAGTTCTGGATAAACACCGTTCAATTCCTTGGACACGTTATCGATAGTCAGGGAATTCATGTAGACCCGTCAAAAATCGAGGCAATCAAGAATTGGCAAGCACCAACCACTCCCACCGAAGTACGCCAATTCTTGAGATTGGCCGGTTACTACCGCCGTTTCATCGAAAACTTCTCAAAAATTGTCAAACCCCTCACAGTGCTGACTCAGAAGGAAAAGAAATTTGATTGGACCGATAAACAAGAGTCGGCATTTCAACTGTTGAAATCCAAGCTTTGCAGTGCACCCATTCTATCTCTACCCGAAGGCACCGATGACTTCGTGGTATACTGCGATGCTTCTCACCAAGGTCTCGGTTGCGTGCTGATGCAACGAGACAAGGTCATTGCTTACGCCTCCAGACAACTTAAAGTTCACGAGAAAAACTACACAACTCACGACCTCGAGCTAGGAGCCGTAGTGTTCGCTTTAAAAATCTGGAGACATTATCTTTATGGTACCCGCAGCACTGTATTCACCGACCACAAAAGTCTCCAACACATTTTCAACCAGAAAGATCTTAACATGAGGCAACGTAGATGGGTTGAATTACTCACTGATTACGACTGTGAGATCAAATATCATCCGGGCAAAGCAAACGTGGTTGCTGATGCTCTCAGCCGTAAGGAACGAACAAAACCACTCCGAGTCCGGGCACTCAGTATTACCATTCATAACGACCTCACCACCCAAATACACCTTGCCCAACTCGAAGCCCTGAAACCCGATAACTTCAAAAATGAGGCCTTGCGGGGCATGGATAAACAACTCGAGATCAGACCCAACCGAGTTAAGTATTTCTCTAACCGAATCTGGTTGCCTAATTTCGGGAACCTTCGGGACTTGGTGATGGATGAAGCTCACAAGTCCAAATATTCTATCCACCCGGGATCCGACAAAATGTATCACGGCATCAAGGAGTATTACTGGTGGCCGAATATGAAGGCTGACATTGCTTTGTACGTCAGCAAATGCTTAACTGGTTCCAAGGTCAAGGCCGAGCACCAAAGACCTTCTGGATTGCTCCAACAACCTGAAATTCCTCAATGGAAATGGGAGCAAATTACCATGGATTTCATAACCAAACTACCTAAATCGGCGAGCGGTTGCGATACCATTTGGGTGATCGTCGATCGTCTCACCAAATCAGCTCATTTCTTGGCAATCAGAGAAACCGACAAATTGGAACGCCTTACACAAATTTACATCAAAGAAATCGTTTGCCAACATGGTGTCCCTCTCTCGATTATCTCCGACAGGGATGCCCGTTTCACATCTCGCTTCTGGCAATCACTCCAAAAATCACTGGGTACCCGTCTCGATATGAGTACCGCGTACCATCCTCAGACCGATGGCCAGAGCGAACGAACTATTCAGACACTGGAAGACATGCTACGAGCATGCGTAGTGGATTCCGGCACAAATTGGGAAAGACACCTACCGTTGTGCGAGTTCTCATACAACAACAGCTATCACACCAGCATTAAAGCTGCACCTTTTGAGGCACTGTACGGTCGTAAGTGCCGATCACCTATCTGTTGGACTGAAGTGGGAGAGAGTCAACTCACTGGTCCTGAACTCATACATGAAACCACAGAGAAAATCGTTGAAATCCAAAACCGACTCAAAGCCGCGCGTGATCGTCAGAAAAGCTATGCTGACGTGAGACGCAAGCCACTCGAGTTCCAAGTTGGGGATCGAGTACTCTTAAAAGTATCGCCTTGGAAAGGCGTAATCCGATTCGGCAAACGCGGAAAATTAAACCCCAGGTACATTGGACGTTTTGACATCCTCGAGAAGATAGGTCCAGTGGCATACCGATTGCAGCTGCCCTCTGAACTCAGCAGCGTGCACCCTACCTTTCACATCTCTAACTTGAAGAAATGTTTGTCTGACGAGACACTTATTATCCCCCTTGACGAGATTCGCATAGATGACAAACTACATTTCGTTGAGGAACCTGTCGAAATTATGGACCGTGAGGTCAAACAACTAAAACAGAGTCGTATTCCCATCGTGAAAGTCAGGTGGAATTCTAGACGTGGTCCGGAATTTACCTGGGAACGGGAAGACCAAATGCGACAGAAATATCCACATCTCTTCCCAGACAACGCACCGACCGTGCAATCGAACTAATTTCGGGACGAAATTCTTTTAACAAGGGGAGAATGTAACAACCGGCAAATTAGGACTAGAATTAGTGCCTAATACTTTGTGAATACATGTAATTAGTTCTGTGTTAGGCTAATTTATGTATCAGATTATATGTTGGTGAATATATACAACTTTGCGATTTGGCTTAAATCGTACGCAACTTAAATAGAATGAAATTCTATTCGATTAACACGGACGTTGGTGAACAAATGTTTATAAACTAAAATAACACAACTATGACCGAAATGCTATTTTATAACAAATAGTAACTGCCTCGTATTACACGATTAAAACTTACACGATTTAATAACAAAAGTAATTAAATTTAATTTAAACTATTAAAGATTTAAGGAAATAATTTAAATAAATTATTTAACAAGATTTATGATTTTTGAAATATAATTAAACGCGTAAAATAAATATTTAACGCCTAAACGACGGAGAAAACGAACACCACCCGGAGCGAGAACGCGGAGCGAAAATGGGAGATAACCTCCCATTCTCCACCTTTTCTTCTCATTTCATTTTTCTCTCTCTCTCTCTTACACTCTCTTTCTTCCTTTTCTCTCTAAAATCACCACACCACCACCAACTCACTAATTCACAAAATACTACCTCAAAACGCACTCGGTTTTACTCGGTCATTTGGAAGAAAAGCACCACCACTTCACGATCTACAACTCCATCTTTCCGGATTTTCATTTCGACACTTTGTAAGTTTCCGACAAATCCCGACGTCTCTCGTTTTTGATCATTTTTACTAGTTTATGGTTTAAATAGGCTTATTATGTTCATATAAGGGTTGGGTAAAAGATTTGGACCGAACGGAAACCGGAAAACTCATTTTCGGCACATTTTCCGGCCAACAGACCGCTACGTCGCACCTGGCCAGGGGCCTCTGCGACGTCGCGACCTACGTCGCACAAAAACCTCAACGTCGCACTAGCGACGCAGCCTATTACGTCGCATTAACTTGCGGACGTCGCACGAAGCGACGTAGACTTTAACGTCGCAAACCGAACCAACGTCGCATTAGCGACGTCGCCCCCTACGTCGCATTGATTTGCGAAGGTCGCATCATGCGACGTACTTGCCTACCTCGAACCTTACGTCGCTTGCAACGTCGCATGCTGTAACAACCCCAAAATTAGGACCAATTTAAAATTTTCCTAATTACATGTTTATTACTTGTATATAATATGAAATAGGATTATATACATTATCTACTTATTATATATATATATATGGATGGAATGTATTTATATATACGCGTATACGATTCGTACAAATCGTATAAAACAACAATTGTACAAACTTGAGTACACTGATAAAACAATTATTAAATAATGTGAAATTATTTAATTACTTTGACAATTACTTTATATTATGTTTATAATATAACGGAAAACGTACGTTTTAATAAAAACGTCACCGAACTCTCCGAAAACTCGACCAACCGACAAAACAAAACTAAGTTATGTTTTATAACTTGAAAACAAAGTATTTTATTAAAATACTTCAACTTAATTATCGAGTAATATTTCGTAATTTAAAACGTATATTTAATCGCGTATAAAATCATTTTTACGTTTAAACGACCGGGGAAACGAACACCGCACGGAGCGCGTACACGAGGAAGCAAAAATTGGTGAGACCACACTTTGGTGGCCCCACCCAAAACCGGCCAACAAAGAGGGGACATCACCCCCCTCCCTTTTCTTTCTTCACTTACACACACAATCACATACCCATACTCCATCTTTCTTCTCTCTCTCTCTCACTCACGGCTCACTCTCTCTCTCTCTAAAACCCACACTAAAACACCTTAAAAACACCACTAAAACACTTCGGAAGCTAGGTACGTTTTGGAGAAAAGCGATCACGAGAACGAGGGCTACAATCTCATCTTTTCAGATTTTCGTTTCGACGACTTTGTAAGTTTTCCGGCGACCCGAAACTTTTCCGATTACTTTTATTTTGCTAGATTATTGTTCCCCTAGCTAAATGATGTCCAAATATGTAATCTAAACTTGTTTTTGAACACTTTTACGAAAATGTCGGTTTTGGTCATTTTAAATAAAACGACACTACAAACATTAAAAATGACATCCAACAATTTTTATGAATTCTACATAACATAATATAACTTGTGTAAAAGTTTCATCTTGAACGGAACTCACTAAATACGTTTTCGACACGAATCAAAAACTGGACAGAGGTAAGTGTCGCATGGCTCACGCCAGTTATGCGACACTTCGCCTTAGTGACGCATAGGTCACGAACTGTCCATACGCGACACTTCATTAGTGCCGCTAAAACATTAATACCGTCACTTACCTAGTGACGCAATCTAACACCTTCGGTAGCAACAACACGACACTCCATAAGTGTCGCTACCATATAACGTTCAGCAGAAACCATACGACACTTACATAGTGATGCTAGAACACTTATACCGACACTTCGTTAGTGTCGCTAATATCAGTATAAACGAATAACTTTCAGTAGAAACGAATAACACCTAGTTACTACCGATGACGTCACTGACCCTCATACCGTCACGTCACCAGTGACGCATACATGTATATACCGACACTTGTCGAGTGTCGCCCCATAAACTGATTTACTTCCTTACCCCGTCACTTCTTCAGTGGCGCATAAATACGTATACCGACACTTGCCTAGTGTCGCCCTGATATCAAATTGTTCATTTATACCGTCACTTTATTAGTGACGCACTAACGAGAAACTATACTTGATAACGTCACTTACTTAGTGACGCACCCTATGAAATACCGACACTACTTAAGTGTCGCATACATCATCAAACAGATAACATAATACGACACTGCCTGAGTGTCGCATGATATCCAGAAGTGACGCATACAAGTGACGCTATAACAGGCTGATTGAAACTTACATTTTATACAAGTATGGAATATACTTAAAACGTAAACGTACCTTACTCAGCGTTACTTATACATGAAAATACTATACTTTTGAAAGTATACAAAGATACTTGAATACGTACAAGGCTATACTAAACTGAACGTGAGATTTCACTCACACACGCGTACGAGATTTCACTCGGAAATACTTAGGAGATTACACTCCAACGAACTTACACTTGTACACTACACGGGATTACATCCGATACGAACTTACAAGTTCACTCACTAGTTACGTGCTGGATTACACGTTAACTGATACGAACATACATACGAATACTTACGAGGTTTCACTCGTACCCTTTGGGGACTAAGCCCATTGGAACGTACACAAACGATACATGTTGTAATACAAACAAACGATCATACGAATATACTTTACAACTGTACCACTACTATGAATACATAATAATAATGGATGGAATTATTATTATACACCGATAACAAACGAACCGTACAACTTTTATACAAACTACGATTTACAAACGATTACAAACTTACAAACAAACTAATGGACATTAACTAGTTTGGGAACAACTAGCATGGATACTTTACAAGTATTCCATTTACTTACTAAACCTTATGCGTATTAGGACGCTAAGGGTTGCTAGTTCGGAAATACTACTTGCTTACTTACTGCATTGTCTGCCAGACTCAGGTGAGTCTCACAGCCCCTACTTTACTGTTTTATACTCAGGGGTGAGATGCATTACTGTTTTACATGAACACACAAAACTTACTTGCTGCCACGATTTACTTACTGTACGAGATTAACGATACGCCAATTGCATGAGTTTACGACTAATCCAATGAAATCCTCCTGAATCATAGTTGTTAGTTATGTGATAAGCGCGAGTTTTAGTATATGGATCCATATGGGACTGACAATCCCCGCCCGGGGTAGCAAGCACTACCACGAACCGTTCCTGTAGAAACGGGCGTTTCTTACTCGTTCCTTATGAATGTTTTGGATTACATTCATGAGGGGGGTACCGATATTTACTGTACGTTAAGCTTCAACTATGGTGGCTCATGGCGATTGTATCAAACGGTTTGCAAGACTTGCAACCACCCACTTATTAAAACTTAAGTTAATGATGAGCATAACCTGTGATCATTAATTACTGGCTGGCTATGATTTACAAATACAACTTGTGTGTTCAAACTGTTTACTTACTTACAAACCTGTGAGATTCACCTACCTTTTGGTTGACCGTTTTAGTAATGCTTCTCAGGTACACAGCATCAGTAGGGATGCCCAGCAGGATAAGCTTACTTAGCTCGAGTCGCATGCATTTACAAGCTTGGAGATTTTCATACATTACTTTTGTACTAGTTGTTATGTATTAGAATCTCTAGGAATTTACTGAACTCGAGCTTGTATTTTGAACTACTTATGTATTAATGTAATAACTTTTCGAACGTCTCATTTAGAGTCGTTCATTGTATCCTTTGTGCTTGTGATTATTGATTAGTAACACCCAAAACGTCGCTTCCGCAAACTGTTAAATTTGGGGGTGTTACAGATTGGTATCAGAGCCTAAGGTTATAGTGAACTAGGTTGCATTTAGTGGGCCTAGACTATGACCGTTAGGCAGTATTCCTCATTAGGTATAACTGGTTCAGGAATTACAGCATACAAGTTTAATTTAACATAGCCTGATCAACTATGTACAATTAAATGAAGATGATGTGAGTTCTGAAAGGGGTTATGTTGAACCGGAATGCCTTAGCTGACTCTGACCTCGAGAGAACCGGGACTTTTACGTGATTGTGCTAGACACACACTAGGCGGTTATGTGTTATATATATATACATAGGCCTCTTTCCCCGATACGATACTCTCTCTCGACCACTACGAAATTCACTTTCAAATATCATCAAACAAACGACAACCCGACTCTCGTCGTTCCGTCCTTATTCGACTCTTTATAAATTCACGACTACCGGCTTACGTCCGAAGACTTCCACACCGTTATAACTGACAACCATAGTTACTTCAACAGTCTTCGATATGAAGATCGAGACCTTGTTTTCATTTGCTATTCCTACCAAACTCTGCGTTTATAACATCCTATTACGTGCCCCACCATACCGTTAGATGTATCATAATAAAATCATTTTCAACCCAAGTCTCCAGCAGACTTCAAAATTTTACAAACAACTCTTACTATCAAATTTTATAACAAATATATTTTTATCGAACATGTTACAAAATTTCTTACAAAAGGTTTTATAAAATTCTCAAAAATTTTGAAACTGTATAAACTTATTTATAACCCACAAACTTTGAACAAATTTCAACCTTTGACGAAATTTCCTTTGAACTTACTAAATCATCACCGTCATAATTCTTATTCAAACCCTCACATGTTCTTTATTTGTTGTTTCAAGGAACATGCCTCCTCGACGACAAATCACTCTTACTGAAGCCGAAGTAGCGGGTATAATTGCCCGTAGTGTGGCACAAGCTCTAGCTACCCGAACTTCAGCCCCTGGTAGCGAAGATACCGCTAATACTGGACCACAACCCAAAACCTGCACCTACAAAGACTTCCAAAACTGCAAACCCTTAGGCTTTGCAGGTACTGAAGGAGCGATCGGTCTGATTCGCTGGACCGAGAAAATAGAATCCGTGTTCCTCATCTGCAACTGCAAGGAAGAGGATAAAGTTAAGTTCGCCACCAGTACCTTTTCTGACATCGCCCTTACTTGGTGGAACACATATGCACAGACGGTGAGCGTTGCTGAGGCTTACAAAATACAGTGGGATGAACTGAAGCTTATGCTGAGGGGCGAGTACTGCCCAAGAGATGAGCTGAAACAGCTAGAAATGGAATTCTGGAATCACAAGATGCAGGGTGATGACATCACCGGATACACCAACCGCTTTCACCAGCTGGCACTTTTGTGCCCAACCATGGTTGATCCAGAGTACAAAAGGATCGAAAAGTACGTTGATGGACTCCCTGAACGACTTCAAGATCTAGTGACTTCATCCAAACCGGGAACTATTCAGAGCGCCATTCGTATGGCTCATGAGTTAACGGCCAATTCTGTCCGCCGTGGTTCGACTTCAACCCCGTCTGCGAATAACAAACGTAAATGGGAAGTAAGTCCCCACTCATCCAACCCGACTTCTGACAAAAAGCTTGCAATTGTCAACGTCAATGACTCAAAGGCTTACAAGGGGAGCAAGCCTTACTGCTCCAAATGTAGCCGCCATCATAACGGCTCCTGTCCCTGCACTAAGTGCAAGAAATTCGGGCACCTGGCCCAAGACTGCCGAACCAACCCCACTGGTACTGATACTCCCGCACCCAAAACCTGCTATGAGTGCAACGGTACCGGGCACTTCAGAAAGGATTGCCCTAAACTGAAACTCCGAACCAACAATACAAGGAGTAGAGCTTATGTAATCAATGCTAGGGAGGATGACCCAAATCTGAGACTCTGTGATTTACTCCACCCGGGTACGCTTATTCTTTGACTACCCGAATCTGTTTTCTCATAAATCTCTCGCTTAATGATTTATGTATAACTGTATTTTATTCTGTGTGTTTTCTTTGATCCTAAGTACACAATAGGATTAGGAAACGACCGACTACTTAAATCCCGTCAACACAATTTGCCTTACACTTTAGATACAGTAACCAAACTCCCTTCCCAATTATCTCACACTGGTTGAGACCGGGAACTCGTATACTATTCGTTACTTTAAACGGATAAATTAATATAACTTCACTTACTTGAGGCAAATTCTTAAATAGAACACTTATTTCGTAGGAAATGACAACTCACTCCGTCAACAACCCTACACTGCAAAATGAACTGCTCAGTGAGGAACCGAGGATGTTTCCTTACCTCCTCGAACTCGAGTGTGATACAGAACACTCCGCTGAATCAGCAGCAGCACCTGCCTCTCCTATTGCTCTAACTGCTGCAAAAGCACCAGTTGATGTAACCTTGACTGCTGAATCAGTCAACCACCTTAACCAAACTATTGATTCGCTACGGAAACAACTGAATGAGGCACGGGAAGACATTGATGACCTACGACGAATTGCTTTCCAAAATGACATACGTATGCGTGAGTACGAGCTGCGTTTGATAGCCTTAGAAAACCCTACTCCACCATCAACTTTACAAAGTACTCCTACTGAAGAGGATACCGACACTGACTGTGCACCACCTCCAGCTAAAAGGGTGAAAGTTTACTTAGGAAATAAACCTTACTGTTCTAAGTGCACTCGGCATCATGAAGGACCGTGTACCTTACCTATCGGTCGATGCAAGTCCTACCCTAAAAGTACGAACCCTCCTAAGGTGAAACTCTGCTTCAACTGTGGGAGTGTTGGCCATCTCAAGGTCAAATGCCCACTACCTCCAGGCAACAAAAATGAGGGTACGTTACCACCTAACAATTACTTGATCACCAACACTGTAGGATCCACCCTACTACTGTAGGCTACTAGTACGTATTGTAGCTACCTGACTAGTATCAAACTACCGACTACTACTTCGAACAAATTTCAGGACGAAATTTTATTAACAAGGGGAGAATGTAACAACCCCAAAATTAGGACCAATTTAAAATTTTCCTAATTACATGTTTATTACTTGTATATAATATGAAATAGGATTATATACATTATCTACTTATTATATATATATATATTGATGGAATGTATGTATATATACGCGTATACGATTCGTACAAATCGTATAAAACAACAATTGTACAAACTTGAGTACACTGATAAAACAATTATTAAATAATGTGAAATTATTTAATTACTTTGACAATTACTTTATATTATGTTTATAATATAACGGAAAACGTACGTTTTAATAAAAACGTCACCAAACTCTCCGAAAACTCGACCAACCGACAAAACAAAACTAAGTTATGTTTTATAACTTGAAAACAAAGTATTTTATTAAAATACTTCAACTTAATTATCGAGTAATATTTCGTAATTTAAAACGTATATTTAATCGCGTATAAAATCATTTTTACGTTTAAACGACCGGGGAAACGAACACCGCACGGAGCGCGTACACGAGGAAGCAAAAATTGGTGAGACCACACTTTGGTGGCCCCACCCAAAACCGGCCAACAAAGAGGGGACATCACCCCCCTCCCTTTTCTTTCTTCACTTACACACACAATCACATACCCATACTCCATCTTTCTTCTCTCTCTCTCTCACTCACGGCTCACACTCTCTCTCTCTAAAACCCACACTAAAACACCTTAAAAACACCACTAAAACACTTCGGAAGCTAGGTACGTTTTGGAGAAAAGCGATCACGAGAACGAGGGCTACAATCTCATCTTTTCAGATTTTCGTTTCGACGACTTTGTAAGTTTTCCGGCGACCCGAAACTTTTCCGATTACTTTTATTTTGCTAGATTATTGTTCCCCTAGCTAAATGATGTCCAAATATGTAATCTAAACTTGTTTTTGAACACTTTTACGAAAATGTCGGTTTTGGTCATTTTAAATAAAACGACACTACAAACATTAAAAACGACATCCAACAATTTTTATGAACTCTACATAACATAATATAACTTGTGTAAAAGTTTCATCTTGAACGGAACTCACTAAATACGTTTTCGACACGAATCAAAAACTGGACAGAGGTAAGTGTCGCATGGCTCACGCCAGTTATGCGACACTTCGCCTTAGTGACGCATAGGTCACGAACCGTCCATACGCGACACTTCATTAGTGCCGCTAAAACATTAATACCGTCACTTACCTAGTGACGCAATCTAACACCTTCGGTAGCAACAACACGACACTCCATAAGTGTCGCTACCATATAACGTTCAGCAGAAACCATACGACACTTACATAGTGACGCTAGAACACTTATACCGACACTTCGTTAGTGTCGCTAATATCAGTATAAACGAATAACTTTCAGTAGAAACGAATAACACCTAGTTACTACCGATGACGTCACTGACCCTCATACCGTCACTTCACCAGTGACGCATACATGTATATACCGACACTTGTCGAGTGTCGCCCCATAAACTGATTTACTTCCTTACCCCGTCACTTCTTCAGTGGCGCATAAATACGTATACCGACACTTGCCTAGTGTCGCCCTGATATCAAATTGTTCATTTATACCGTCACTTTATTAGTGACGCACTAACGAGAAACTATACTTGATAACGTCACTTACTTAGTGACACACCCTATGAAATACCGACACTACTTAAGTGTCGCATACATCATCAAACAGATAACATAATACGACACTGCCTGAGTGTCGCATGATATCCAGAAGTGACGCATACAAGTGACGCTATAACAGGCTGATTGAAACTTACATTTTATACAAGTATGGAATATACTTAAAACGTAAACGTACCTTACTCAGCGTTACTTATACATGAAAATACTATACTTTTGAAAGTATACAAAGATACTTGAATACGTACAAGGCTATACTAAACTGAACGTGAGATTTCACTCACACACGCGTACGAGATTTCACTCGGAAATACTTAGGAGATTACACTCCAACGAACTTACACTTGTACACTACACGGGATTACATCCGATACGAACTTACAAGTTCACTCACTAGTTATGTGCTGGATTACACGTTAACTGATACGAACATACATACGAATACTTACGAGGTTTCACTCGTACCCTTTGGGGACTAAGCCCATTGGAACGTACACAAACGATACATGTTGTAATACAAACAAACGATCATACGAGTATACTTTACAACTGTACCACTACTATGAATACATAATAATAATGGATGGAATTATTATTATACACCGATAACAAACGAACCGTACAACTTTTATACAAACTACGATTTACAAACGATTACAAACTTACAAACAAACTAATGGACATTAACTAGTTTGGGAACAACTAGCATGGATACTTTACAAGTATTCCATTTACTTACTAAACCTTATGCGTATTAGGACGCTAAGGGTTGCTAGTTCGGAAATACTACTTGCTTACTTACTGCATTGTCTGCCAGACTCAGGTGAGTCTCACAGCCCCTACTTTACTGTTTTATACTCAGGGGTGAGATGCATTACTGTTTTACATGAACACACAAAACTTACTTGCTGCCACGATTTACTTACTGTACGAGATTAACGATACGCCAATTGCATGAGTTTACGACTAATCCAATGAAATCCTCCTGAATCATAGTTGTTAGTTATGTGATAAGCGCGAGTTTTAGTATATGGATCCATATGGGACTGACAATCCCCGCCCGGGGTAGCAAGCACTACCACGAACCGTTCCTGTAGAAACGGGCGTTTCTTACTCGTTCCGTATGAATGTTTTGGATTACATTCATGAGGGGGTACCGACATTTACTGTACGTTAAGCTTTAACTATGGTGGCTCATGGCGATTGTATCAAACGGTTTGCAAGACTTGCAACAACCCACTTATTAAAACTTAAGTTAATGATGAGCATAACCTGTGATCATTAATTACTGGCTGGCTATGATTTACAAATACAACTTGTGTGTTCAAACTGTTTGCTTACTTACAAACCTGTGAGATTCACCAACCTTTTGGTTGACCATTTTAGTAATGCTTCTCAGGTACACAGCATCAGTAGGGATGCCCAGCAGGATAAGCTTACTTAGCTCGAGTCGCATGCATTTACAAGCTTGGAGATTTTCATACATTACTTTTGTACTAGTTGTTATGTATTAGAATCTCTAGGAATTTACTGAACTCGAGCTTGTATTTTGAACTACTTATGTATTAATGTAATAACTTTTCGAACGTCTCATTTAGAGTCGTTCATTGTATCCTTTGTGCTTGTGATTATTGATTAGTAACACCCAAAACGTCGCTTCCGCAAACTGTTAAATTTGGGGGTGTTACACATGCTACGTCGCACAAACCAGAACCTTGAAAACTCACATTTTCACTAAGTGTCGAACTTTTACAACCTCAAATCCTTATACGATACGACCTAACAATCATAATAAAACATACTTTCCTATTACAATTACTTTAATTTGCGTATTGAATGATAAACTTTAATTATAACAAATCACCAACGGGCCGTATACTTTGTTACGAATGCGAACAAACCAACATTTAAACACAACGGGTTGTATGAACAACTAGCCTAGATGGTCTTGCGAGACATCTACTTACTTAACCTTACGTGTTTAGGCACTAGAAGGTCACGGGTTCGGAGAACCTACTTGCTTTACTACTACTTGCTATTTACCACTGCTTGACTCAGGTGAGTCTTACGGCCCCACTTTTACTGTTTTAACTTATTTGGGGGAGATGCATGCTACTGATTTCTTGAACACAAGTACTAAACTGTTTACTATACCAAACGGAATTGCATGAGTTACTTACTATTTACTGAAGTCTCTCCATCATATATCGTTAGTTATGTACTTAAGCGCGAACAGTAGTTAATGGATCCATTAGGGAAATGACCCTCCCCGCCCGGGGTAGTAGCGCTACCACGAACCGTTATGTATAAACGGGCGACTATTATTTCGTTACTTACGCTTGCTCAGTTTCGAGCATGTCGCGGGAGCAACACTTATTATGAACGGGTTAAGCTTCGATTATGAGCCTCATGGCAACGGTATAACTGGATTACTTTACTTTTGCGAGATTTGCAAATACTTGATATACGCCTACGGGCACAACTGATGAAATCTTGTGTTCAAACTGATTATTTACTGATAAACCTGTGAGATTCACCAACCTTTTGGTTGACCCTTTTTAGCATGTATTCTCAGGTACACTTACGGAGTAGGATCACTCCAGGATTACTAGCTAGAGTCGCATGATTTCCAAACTGCATTTAACGGAGATTCTTTGGCATTATCTTTTGTAACTATGGTTATGTAATAGAATCTCCCGCCACATACGCGGACTCTAGGCTTACATATTTTTGTAAAGAAAACTATATGTTTTCAAATGATTTAATTATGAAATGTAATTATTTTACAAAACGTCTCATTTAGAGGTCGTTTGCTGTATATCTTGTGCTTTGTATATTGATTAGTAACACCCAAGTATGCTTCCGCAAATCACTAAATTTGGGGGTGTTACACCGATGCCCAGATTACCTCCCTTATAACCCAGGCAGTTACTGAAGCCTTGGCTCGGAATACTCCACCAAATTCTACGAGGAACAGCGATGCCGCTGAAACCCCTACTGCTAAACCCTGTTCATACAAAGACTTTCAGAACTGCAAACCTCTAAACTTTACAGGTACTGAGGGAGCTATCGGTCTAGTACGCTGGATCGAGAAAGTCGAATCCGTATTTCTGATCTGCAACTGTGCGGAAGGAGACAAAGTTAAGTTCTCCGTTAGTACTTTTACTGACACCGCACTCACCTGGTGGAACACCTATGCCCAGACTGTGGGTGTTGCTAATGCTTACAAACTCCCGTGGGAGGAGTTGAAGGAGATGTTGAGGGGCGAGTACTGCCCCATGGATGAATTGAAACAGCTGGAAATGGAATTCTGGAACCACAAGATGCAGGGTGATGACATCACCGGTTATACTAACCGTTTCCACTAACTGGCACTTCTGTGCCCAACCATGGTCGATCCTGAGTACAAGAGGATCGAGAAATTCGTTGATGGACTTCCCGAGAGACTACAGGAACTGGTGACTTCATCCAAATCGGGTACTATTCAGAGCGCCATCCGTATGGCCCATGAACTAACGGCAAATTCTGTCCGCCGTGGCACAACTTCAACCCCATCTGCAAACAACAAACGCAAGTGGGAAGGTAACCCCAACTCATCCAACCAAACCTCCAACAAAAAGCCTGAGTACATTAAGGCTTATTCATCGGGGACTTCGGAAAAGAAAGGGTACAGCGGGAACAAGCCTTACTGTTCCAAATGCAGCCGCCATCATGACGGTTCTTGCCCTTGCTCCAACTGCAAACGGTTCGGGCATCTAGCCAAGGATTGCCGAACCAACATTTCTACCCCCAACACCAATGCACCAAAGGCCTGCTTTGGGTGCGGAAATTCAGGGCACTTCAAGAAAGATTGCCCAAAGCTGAAAAACAACAACAACCCTGCTCGTGGTAGAGCATTCGTTATATAGGCTGGGGAAGCCAGACAAGACCCGAATGTCGTGACGGGTACGTTCCTTCTCAACGACCTTACTGCTTCTGTATTATTTGATACAGGTGCCGATAGAAGCTTCATTTCTGAGAAATTTAGCCCTTTACTTGATATAACTCCCACTGCCTTAGATGCTAAATACATTGTAGAATTAGCTAACGGCAAACTGATTGAGACTGATAGCATCATACACAACTGTACACTTAACCTCACGAACGAAACGTTTTCCATTGATTTAATCCCTGTCGAGATCGGCAGCTTCGATATTATTGTCGGTATGGATTGGTTATCCAAGCACCGAGCTGAAATCATCTGTCATGACAAACTCGTTCGCATACCTCTTGTCTCCGGTGGAACCTTAGTCCTACAAGGGGAGACCGGCAGACGAAATCTGAATATTGTCTCCTGTCTGAAAACTAGAAAATACCTACGAAAAGGGTATCAAGCCATCCTTGCACATGTAACGGAGAAGAAGTCGGAGGAGAAGCGACTTGAGGATGTTCCGATCGTGCGGGATTTCCCGGAAGTCTTTCCTGAAGACTTGCCCGGACTTCCGCCACCGAGACAAGTTGAATTTCAAATCGAACTTGTGCCCGGAGCTGCACCCGTGGCACGAGCCCCTTACCGTTTAGCACCATCCGAAATGCAGGAGTTGTCTAACCAACTACAGGAACTCCTGGACAGAGGATTCATTCGACCAAGTTCCTCGCCTTGGGGAGCTCCGGTCTTATTCGTGAAAAAGAAAGATGGATCTTTCCGCATGTGTATCGACTACCGAGAGCTGAATAAGCTAACCATAAAGAATCGGTACCCACTTCCTAGAATCGATGACCTGTTTGACCAACTCCAGGGATCGAGTGTTTACTCAAAGATTGATCTACGGTCGGGTTATCATCAACTCCGAGTCCGTGACAATGATATCCCAAAGACAGCCTTCCGAACTCGTTATGGGCATTACGAATTCCAAGTGATGCCATTCGGGTTGACCAACGCACCGGCCGTATTCATGGACCTTATGAATCGGGTGTGCAAACCATATCTTGACAAATTCGTCATTGTGTTCATCGATGATATCCTGATTTACTCTCGCAACGAGCAGGAACATGCTCAACATCTGAAAACCATTCTAGGACTTCTTAAACACGAAGAGTTATATGCCAAATTCTCTAAGTGTGAGTTCTGGATTCGAACCGTTCAATTCCTCGGGCACGTGATTGACAGCCAAGGAATTCATGTTGATCCCGCCAAGATTGAAGCAATCAAGGGCTGGGAGTCACCGACCACTCCAACCGAAGTGAGACAATTCTTAGGTCTTGCTGGTTATTACCGCCGATTCATCGAAAACTTTTCAAGAATAGCTGTTCCCCTAACCACACTGACTCAGAAAGATAAGAAGTTCGATTGGACTGATAAACAAGAGTCAGCTTTCCAACTATTGAAAAACAAACTTTGCAGTGCACCGATCTTGTCCTTACCCGAGGGCACCGACGATTTCGTAGTTTACTGCGACGCCTCACACCAAGGACTTGGTTGTGTGTTGATGCAACGGGAAAAAGTCATTGCCTATGCCTCACGCCAACTAAAAATCCATGAGAAAAACTATACGACCCACGACCTCGAGTTAGGTGATGTGGTCTTCGCATTGAAAATCTGGAGACATTATCTCTACGGTACGAAAAGCACTATCTTCACTGATCACAAAAGTCTCCAACACATATTCGATCAGAAGGATCTAAACATGAGGCAACGTCGCTGGGTTGAGTTACTTAGTGACTACGACTGCGAGATCAAATACCATCCGGGCAAGGCTAACGTAGTTGCCGATGCCTTAAGCCGAAAAGAACGAGTGAAACCCCTTCGAGTCCGAGCACTTTCTATGACAATTCATAACGAGCTTCCTGCTCAAATCCTTACCGCTCAACTTGAAGCACTCAACGATGAAAACTTGAAAAATGAAGCCTTGCGAGGCTTGGATAAACAATTCAAAATCAAACCCGATGGAACTCGATACTTCTCTAACCGGGTGTGGTTACCCAAATTCGGAAACTTGCGAGATTTGGTGATGGCTGAAGCTCACAAATCTCGATACTCTATACATCCTGGTTCTGATAAGATGTATCATGACGTCAAAGGGTTGTATTGGTGGCCTAACATGAAAGCTGACATTGCCTGGTACGTCAGTAAATGCCTAACCTGTTCCAAAGTCAAGGCCGAACACCAAAGACCCTCGGGGTTGCTCCAACAACCTGAAATTCCTCAATGGAAATGGGAATAGATTTCCATGGACTTCATCACCAAACTACCGAAAACTTCGAGTGGTTGCGATACCATTTGGGTGATCGTGGACCGTCTCACGAAATCTGCTCATTTTCTGGCCATCAAGGAAACCGACAAGATGGAGCGTCTGACTCGCATCTATGTCAAAGAAATCATCTCGCGACACGGTGTACCTATCTCGATCATCTCGGATAGGGACAGCCGTTTTACTTCTAACTTTTGGCAATCGCTACAAAAATCTCTTGGTACTCGTCTGGATATGAGTACTGCTTATCACCCGCAAACCGATGGCCAAAGCGAGCGAACTATTCAAACACTGGAGGATATGCTACGAGCCTGCGTAGTTGACTTCGGTACTTCTTGGGAAAATCACTTACCGTTGTGCGAGTTTTCGTACAACAACAGTTACCATACCAGCATAAAGGCTGCACCCTTCGAGGCACTTTACGGGCGTAAATGCCGATCACCTATCTGTTGGACTGAGTTAGGAGATTCCCAACTCACGGGTCCAGATATCATTCAAGAAACTACTGAGAAAATCGTTGGTATTCAAAACCGGTTGAAAGCCGCACGTGATCGTCAGAAAAGCTATGCTGACGTGAGACGCAAACACCTTGAGTTCCAGGTAGGGGACAAGGTACTTCTCAAAGTGGCACCGTGGAAGGGTGTCATTCGATTCGGAAAGCGAGGCAAACTAAATCCTAGATACATCGGACCATTCGAAATCCTGGAAAGGATTGGTCCAGTGGCATACCGCCTGCAACTTCCTGCTGAACTTAGCAGCGTACACAGCACATTCCACATTTCTAACTTGAAGAAATGTCTGTCTGACGAGACACTGATTATACCGCTCGACGAAATTCAAATCGATGATAAACTTCATTTTGTCGAGGAACCTATGGAAATCATGGACCGTGAGGTCAAACGATTGAAACAGAGTCGTATTCCTATCGTAAAGGTCAGGTGGAATTCTAGGCGCGGCCCTGAGTTCACCTGGGAACGGGAAGACCAAATAAGATAGAAATACCCACATCTTTTCCCAGATAATGCACCGTCCGTGCACTCAAGCTAATTTCGGGACGAAATTTCTTTAACAAGGGGAGAATGTAACACCTGCATAATTAGGATAATTAATTATGCCTAATTGTTTGTAACTAGTGGTAACTAGTATGTAATAGGACTAATTACATATTCTATTTGTATATATATATATAAGGTGATTTATATATATATGTGTGTACTTACGCGATTTGGATGAATCGTACGAATTAACAGGACGGAGTCCGACACAGTTTATTTGGACGTTGGTGACAGAAATTTACTTAAATAATGAGAACGTATTTTGTTATATAAAATACACAACCGAACGAGCATTATTTATATATTATCGCGACGACATTTTAACTAACGCAACAAAACGTAATAAACGCGACTTAATAATTTAAATATTGCGACAAATGTTTTACTATTAATTTCAAAGTATTTTTACTTAAATACTCCACTTACGTTTTAAAAATATAAACGTTTGGTTAAATATGAAAAACTAGTGAATAAACGATTAGGACACGGAGTCAACACTGTGTTTTGGGGAGTATTTTCCCCCTCCTTCCTTTTGGATCAGCCACCAACCCAAACCCCCACCCCAATTTCCCTTTCCATTTTCATTCTAACTAAACACACACAAACCACAAACTCTCTCAACCTCAATTCACACCAAATTTTCAACATCAAATCTCGACCACGAAAATTACATATTCGGAATCACCATCACGAGTGGAGCAAGAATATCAAGACCGTCTTCATCAATTCATCCTCCATTTATGTCACACCCCGCCAAACGGTAATTACAATTACGTAGAGTGGTTTGCGGAAGCTTAGTGACGTGGCGGGGGTGCGAGCAGTAAAAACAACCAACAGATACATACATACTCAGAGCATATGATTATCGCAGAACGAATATAGATTAAGATGCCATTAGTTAAAGTTTTACAAAAGGTTACCACTTGAAAAGTGGTAACAGTAATAGTAGTAGTTGAAATCAGTATTTCATAAAATACATAATATCAAAAGTAGATTTCATAGGTATGACTGCAGTAGTTGCAGTTATACAGAGGAAATCCATGTGTCCCAAAAGTAGTGGCATCCTAACAAGTCCAGGGTAGTCCGTCCTGATATGTATGCAGATCTTACTTACGCTGCTAATTCCCTGAAAAACATAGAGTAAAACGTCAACAAAATTGTTGAGTGAATTCACAAGTTTGTTCGTTATGTAGGAAACACAAGTTAAACATTTAAGAATAACATTTCCAATAAGTGTTGTTTATCAAGTAGGAAACACAAGTTATTAACGAATAACATTTCCCAAATCAGTTGTAGTTGTAGTAGGAAACACAAGTTATTAACAAATAACATTTCCCAAATCAGTTATCAGCAGGAAACACAAGTTAACCTAAATAAGGATTAACATTTCCAAATCAGTGTACGTAGGAAATCACTTCCTAAACAATAGTTTTGTGGGAATATTTAGACGGTGATCCCTTGAAAGGTGAGCTAAACCTGTCAAGTAAGGTAACCCGATCTAACCCTATAACCAAACCACAACCCTAATCTGTTGTTGTTTGCCATGCTGGACAATTAAGTATACGCTCCCAAATCCGTAGGAGGGTCGTCACGGCGATAGTACTATCCGTATACTCAGTGGCTAGAGTCACCTAGCTAATGGTTATAGTCTGTAGCCATAAGGTCTTTTATGCACTACATCGTTCAGCCTAGATCCGTACCAAGATTCGTTGCCTAAATTCCCAAAATAGTTATGAAAAACATTTCATAAAACATAGTTCAAATAGTTGTGTGAAATACCCTTTCACAAATGGTTCAAGTATGAAGTACCTCTTCATAAACAATTTCAGCAAATACATACAGTATTTAATCAATTACAGTATGAAATCACATTTCATCAATAGTTTAAGTAAATACATCTAGTATTTAAATCAGTTGTCGCATGTACATATACATACGATTTCTATGTTTTCCACCCCGAGGTTTTAAAACATTAAAACATTTAAAAGGGGTTTGTGAACTCACAGTAGGTGCTCGGATGTGAATGCTAGCGAGATAATATAACGAAGCCCAAACGTAGTCAACCTATACACAACAATGTATTAACTATAAGTACTTTGTTTACTTATGTTAATAGTTTATTCGTTTGAAGAAATTATCAATTTCTTAAGTTTGTGTATTTCGTTGATGTTTGTTGTTGGAAAATAAATAATATTTTTCCCAAGTTATGTTTGTTTGTCAAATCGTCCGAAATGTATAAGCATATATGCTTATATAGTTGAATATATATTCTGATATATATATTAGTTGTCGTCGTTGTTGATGTCCATAGATATAAATATAGTTGTCGTTGTAATTGTCCGAATTATCATGTCTCAATAATATGTCCGTCTAGTTCTAAGTTCCATGTCGTAGCATTCTGTACCATTAATTGTTTGTACATTATATTACAATGCAAAAGTCAGTGACTGGACCAAAAAGGGTGAATACGCCGTATTCTGGTGAATACGCCGGATTCGGGCCAAATCAGGGGAATACGCCGTATTCTGATGAATACGCCGTATTCATTCGAAAATAGGGAAATACGCCGTATTCTGGCGAATACGCCGTATTCATTCGAGTTTAAAAGGATTCACCGGATCCACCGATGATCCGTCGGATCGAGTGTGTCTTTTACTCGTTCATCGTTTTAGCCGAAGGTTTGTGTGCGGGTCAAGGGTGGGAATACGCCGTATTTAACTGAATACGCCGTATTCGAAGTTTCATAAATTGGGAATCCGCCGTATTCCCGTGAATACGCCGGATTCATCTGGGTTGTTCAAAGTGTTCGAGTTTTAAATGGGGAATACGCCGTATTCGATGGAATACGCCGT
Source organism: Helichrysum umbraculigerum (assembly GCA_949592205.1). Lineage (NCBI taxonomy): Eukaryota > Viridiplantae > Streptophyta > Magnoliopsida > Asterales > Asteraceae > Helichrysum > Helichrysum umbraculigerum. The sequence continues at coordinate 4,478,281 of CATIUR010000008.1, read as the reverse complement.
ATTCACCAATGTTTTAGCTGGGAATCCGCCGTATTAAAATGAATACGCCGGATTCAACTAGTTCTTCAAAATCGTTTATGATTAACAATGGGGAATACGCCGTATTCGAAAGAATACGCCGTATCCCGAGTGTTTACAGCAGCTAGTTCGACTCTGTTACTTCAAAATCATACGGGTTTATATATGTAACCGATTTTTAACATGATCAAACACCTTAATATGTTATATAAACACTTTGTAACATGTTTTTAACAAGTTCTATCAACAATCTTCAACAATTATCATAATTTTAAGAAATTATATAAATGAGATAAAAATGGAGAAATTTATCCTCACAATGATCTTGATGAAGATGATGATGATTCCTGATGTTGATGATGATAATTATGACGATCGATGATGATGAGAATGATTATGTGATCATTTTGTTTATGAGTTTGAAGGTGTGAAGGTGATGATGTTAAGAGAATGAAGAGGATGAAATGGTGTTGTTGTCTTCCTGCTTCTGCTTGTTGTTTCCTCTTCTCCAGTACGCACAAACCAAACCAGAAGAAATAAAACCAGTGAAATGTTGTGTGTGAGATTTTACAGATCAAAATTTTAGGTGAGTTGTATTATTGGTGACAAAGATTTCAAACGGGAGTATGGAGCGAACTTAAATCTGTCGCCCAGATATTTTAGTTTGTGTAATATTGGTAGTTTTTTTTTTTTAGCCCGTTAATTTCGTGTACGGGTATAATTATAGCAATATAAAATTTAACATTTTATATTTTTATTTTGTAGATGCTCTCCTGGTTCGTAATATATTTTCAGAATAATGAGGTTATCATTATTTTTAGTAGTTGTACATTTTTGTACATTTTACTGCGCGCGTCCAATTGAGCGCCAGATTTCGGTTGAGTTTCGAATTCATATTTCGAAGTAATGTTCTAAACACTTGAAAACTTACTAGAAAAATAACATTTTTCATATTTTGACCTTTTAGGTACGTTTTAGAATTGTTTCTGTTCGTTATATAATACGTTTTAGGTTAAACGTATAATTGAATCATTTTATTTATATGTTATAGACATATAAATACTCGTACTTAATAATCGAATTATTAATTATTTCATGTTACCAAATCTGGTTAATTACTTTTGTCGGCTTAGTTCCGATACGTTCATACGTAATTTATAAATACTACGTATAATGTAATACTTTTTGTATTATTGTTTTGGGCTCGCTAGACTCATATCACATTCATAGGTTTAGTTTAAAACAAATGCAGGGAATTAGCGTAAGAAATGCATGTAATTAAGTATAATTATATACCTAATTTGGAGGAGTGTCACATTCTCCCCCCGTTAGTGAAATCTCGTCCCGAGATTTAAGTCGAGCCGTGAGTCTCGGTCACGCTCTCAAATAGGTTAGGGTATTTCTTTCGCATTTCATCCTCTCGTTCCCAGTTAAACTCTGGGCCATGTTTCGAGTTCCAACGAACTTTAACCAGTTTGATTCGTTTGTGTCGAAGTTTCTGCGTTTTAGAATCCATAACTTCAACAGGTTCCTCCACAAAGTTAAGTTTTGAGTCAATGAAGACTTCGTCAGGAGGAATGATAAGTGTTTCATCAGAAAGACACTTTTTGAGGTTGCTAACGTGGAAAGTATCGTGTATGCTACTAAGCTCTTGCGGTAGTTTGAGCTTGTAAGCGACAGGACCAATCCTAGCAAGGATTTCAAACGGTCCGATGTATCGTGGGTTCAGCTTTCCTCGTTTGCCAAATCGTGCTACTCCTTTCCAGGGAGATACTTTGAGTAGGACCTTGTCTCCTACTTGAAACTCAAGAGGTTTACGGCGGTTATCAGCGTAACTCTTTTGTCGATCTCGTGCCGCTTTCAGTCGACTCAATACTTGAGTTATTTTGTCAGTAGTTTCCTGGACAAGTTCGGGTCCAGATAGTTGTCTGTCGTCCAACTCTGCCCAACAGAGTGGTGATCTGCACTTGCGTCCATATAACGCCTCAAATGGTGCCATCTGTATACTCGTGTGATAACTATTGTTGTAAGAGAATTCAGCTAGAGGTAGGTGAGTATCCCAGTTACCTCCAAAGTCTATCACACATGCTCGCAACAAGTCTTCGAGCGTCTGTATAGTTCGCTCACTTTGGCCGTCAGTCTGCGGGTGATAGGCAGTACTCATATCAAGTCGAGTACCCATTGCCTGTTGTAATGTTTGCCAAAAGCGAGAAGTGAATCGTGCATCTCTATCAGAGATGATGGATAGTGGCACACCATGCCGAGAAACAATCTCTTTAATATAGATTTTAGCTAGTTTCTCCATTCCATCAGTTTCCTTAATAGCGAGGAAGTGGGCTGATTTCGTCAATCGATCGACAATCACCCATATGGCATTTGCTCCCGATGCCGTTTTAGGTAACTTCGTAATGAAGTCCATTGTTATTTGCTCCCATTTCCATTTGGGCAACTCAGGCTGTTGCAAAAGCCCAGACGGCTTTTGGTATTCCACCTTTACCTTCGAGCAAGTTAAGCATTTGCTAACGTAGGTGGCAATGTCACGTTTCATTCCAGGCCACCAGTAGAAGCCTTTCAAGTCCTGGTACATCTTGTCCGCACCAGGATGTATCGAGTAATTGGACTTGTGCGCCTCATCTAAAATCAGCTTGCGTAACTCATCTACGCATGGTACCCAAATTCGGTTCATGAAGTATAACACTCCGTTGTCCTTTTTCTCGAGTTGTTTTTCCATTCCCTTCAAGGATTCATCCTTAAGACATTCGGGAGTGAAAGCAAGTTCTTGGGCTTCACGAATTTGAGTAATGAGATTCGAGTGGATTGTCAATCCCAAGGCTCGAACTCTTCGAGGTTTGATTCGTTCCTTACGACTCAGGGCATCTGCCACTACGTTAGCTTTACCCGGGTGATACTTTATTTCACAGTCGTAATCGTTAAGTAATTCGACCCAACGTCGTTGTCTCATGTTAAGTTCTTTTTGGTCGAATATATGTTGTAGGCTCTTATGATCAGTGAAGATCGTACACTTTGTACCGTATAGGTAGTGTCTCCAGATCTTCAGTGCAAAAACAACGGCTCCCAATTCCAAATCATGAGTCGTATAGTTTTTCTCATGCACTTTTAGTTGTCGTGATGCATAAGCAATGACCTTTTCATTTTGCATCAGTACGCAACCTAATCCCTGATGCGAAGCATCACAGTAAACAACAAAGTTGTCTACTCCTTCAGGTAGGGATAGTATGGGTGCGCTGCTCAGTTTCTGTTTCAATATTTGGAATGCCTTCTCTTGTTTCTCATTCCACTCAAATTTCTTGTCTTTTTGAGTTAATGTGGTAAGTGGCTGAGCTATCTTTGAAAAGTTTGCGATGAATCGCCTGTAATAGCCAGCTAGACCAAGAAATTGTCGTACTTCCGTTGGGGTTTTCGGTGCTTCCCAGTTGTTGATTGCCTCAATTTTGGATGGGTCTACATGAATTCCCTTGTCATTTATCACATGACCAAGGAATTGAACCTCTCGTATCCAAAATTCGCATTTAGAGAACTTTGCATAAAGCTTCTCTTTTTGTAGTAGTTCGAGGATAAGCTTTAAATGTTTTTCGTGATCCTCTTTCGATCGTGAGTATACCAAGATGTCGTCAATAAACACAATGACGAATTTATCCAAATAGGGTTTGCACACTCTGTTCATCAAATCCATGAATACTGCTGGTGCGTTGGTCAGCCCAAAAGGCATGACTAGAAACTCGTAGTGACCGTAACGAGTCCTAAACGCAGTTTTCGGTACATCCTCTTCTCGTACCTTAAGTTGATGGTAACCAGATCGTAGGTCAATTTTTGAATAATAACTTGACCCTTGCAGTTGATCAAACAGATCGTCAATGCGTGGTAGCGGGTATCGGTTCTTGATAGTTACCTTGTTCAGTTCCCGATAATCGATGCACATCCGCATAGATCCATCCTTTTTCTTAACAAACAAAACCGGAGCTCCCCAAGGGGAAAAGCTCGGTCGGATGAATCCCAAGTCTAGAAGTTCTTGCAGTTGCGTAGACAGCTCTTGCATTTCCGAGGGAGCTAGACGATAAGGTGCTCGTGCGATAGGTGCGGCTCCTGGCACCAGGTCAATGTGAAACTCAATTTGTCGTGGGGGTGGCAATCCCGGCAACTCATCAGGAAATACTCCTGGATAGTCGCGTACAATGGGCACATCGTCTATACGTCGCTCCTCAGTTTTCTTTTCTACAATGTGTGCCAAAAATGCTTGGTACCCCTTTCGGAGATACTTACTGGCCTTCAAGCATGAAATCATTTTTGTAGCACTTTTTCGTTTCTCACCTTGAACCACAAGTGTTTCTCCTGTCGGTAACGGTAAGCGAACCATCTTATCATGACATATGATCTCAGCGCGGTTCTTAGATAACCAATCCATACCGACTACAACGTCAAAACTTCCCAACTTAACCGGTAGTAAGTCTATTTCGAAGAGATGACCTTCTAACTCCAAGGTACATCCCGGTACTATTTCTCCTGATTCGATTAACTCACAATCGGCTAATTCTATGGTATACTTGTTGTCTAACTTACGGGATTCAAGTTCTAATAGTGGTCTAAATTCAGTAGACACAAAACTTAAATCAGCACCCGAATCAATTAACACAGAGGCATAATGATTTTTTTACAAGAAACGTACCAGTGACGGTGTTAGGGTCCTGGCGTGCCTCTTATGCCCCGATCACGAATGCCCTTCCTTGAGCCGGTTGGTTGTTGATGTTGTTGGCTCGGTTATTGTTGTTACCGCGGTTGTTGTTGTTGAGCTTGGGGCATCGGTTACGGTAGTGTCCTTGCTCACCACATTCAAAACATCCCTGGTTTTGACGCTCAGTGTTTGCTCGTGGGGGAGGGTTAGTTTTGCATTCTCGGGTTCTATGTCCCCATGCCCTACAGTTTCCACAATACCCACACCCACCTTCGTGGTGTCGGTTACACTTACCACATTTGGGTTTGTTACCCAGGTATGGTTTCGATTCGGTGGTAGTGGCAACATATGCTTTCGCATTTCCAGAAGATTTCTTGTTCTGTTGACCCTGACGATCAGTACCACTACCGTTCCACTTTCGCTTTGCACCACCAGAACTACTAACATCAGTACTGTTCGGTTCACCTTTTCCCGACACAGCTTTCTTAGTCAGATTTCCCATCCTGACTGCCTCATCGGTCAAACTTTGTGCTAGAGTAACAGCACTCCTGAAAGTGTCCGGTTTAGATGATGTCACTAGACTGCGGATTTGTGGTACTAGACCAAATATGTAGCGCTCAATACGCTTATACTCGGGTGTCACCATATGTGGCACTAGACGTGCAAGTTCCTGAAACTTAGTGGTGTACCCAGCAATATCAGCACCAATCATGGTGATGTTCCACAACTCTGTTTCTATTTTCTGCATCTCACTGCGAGGGCAGAATTCCTCCAACATCAAATTCTTAAATGTTCCCCATGACATTGAATAAGCAGCTGGTCGACCAAGTGATTGGATCTGACTGTTCCACCAAGTGAGCGCTTTGTCAGCCAAAGTGCAAGCAGCATACTTCACCATACAGTCAGGTGAACAGTCACTAATATCCAATACCGACTCAGTTTTCTCTATCCAGTGAATCATACCAATTGCACCCTCGGTGCCACGAAAAGAAATCGGCTTACAGGCCTGAAATGTTTTGTATGAACACCCTCGGCCAGCATTCACGGTTGTCTCAGTATTAACAGGGGTCGATCCACTGTTGTTAACTACGGGTTCGCGATTACGGCTTGCCTCATATTCAGCAATACCTTCAGCTATTCTTCGTGCGATCATTTGTTCGGTGGTTTCAGTGGGTGGTGGTGGAGGCGTAGTCGTCTTTTGACTGTTTCTAGTAGCTCGTCGTTTGGGAGGCATGATTCAGCTCTGCGATGAATAAAATGCAGAGTGTTAATGTTGAGGTATTGAATGTGAATAGATCAAAGATTCACATTTGATAGAAATGAATGTCATGAAAAGATGAATGAATAGAATTTTATACCACGTGTCATACAACTTTGAAACACCCACATGTATCTAGCATAATATAATCACGTTGGCCAGGCGCCATTATATAATGTCCAATACATATTTCTTTTCATTGTCATTTAACACTGTAATTTCAGAGGTTCTCAAGAATAATCAATCATCAAGCTGTAAAATGTTTCAGGGTTTATAAGAGTTGGTCACAAAGTGTCGATAAAGTATAGGTTTAATCACAAGTCGACAGTTGTAAGAGGAAATAACATGGTTGATAATAAGCATAATGAATACGAGGCGTAAACCAAGCATACATTATATATTAAAGATCATAACGCTGTTACATGAGTTTAGTACAAAATGAGATGGGATCTCTAATATACCCATCGATGGTTAGCGTTATACAAAAGATGATGGGTTTCCTATACATATACCCATTCTACTAACAAAGTTCCATCCAACATACAGCTAGTCCATAATTAATACATACATCTATTTCCCCAAAAGTAATAGTCTAATATGGTGTAGGCACAACCGCCATACACAGACCTAACGGAACCATGGGAAATACATCCTAACCGCAACCATCACTGCTGCAGTCATCACACACATACTAGCTAAAATCTCTGACACCCTAGCACGCCTCTCTAAAGCTGCAACGCGTGCACGGGTGGATGCTAGACTCTGCCAGTCTGTCAGACGATGAGTCTCCACAAAATCCATCCTCTGATGGAGCATAGCCATATCCATATCAGTACGGGAGGCATCGCTCAGTAACTCCATCACATCTCTGCTCCTGCTAGATGATATCCTAAACATGGTGTGGACCACAGCCACAAGGGTAGGCACAGTGAGCTCCAGAGGCTCACCAGTGAGATATGCAGATGGTGGTGAGTGGGAGGACTCTCCAAACTCAAAGGTCGAGGGAATACCCTCTAGTGATCTCCACTCTCTCAATACTCGAGGCATCCAGTCCAGATGAGAAGGTCGGAGCCTCTTCTGTGGCGGCTCGACAACTGGAACCTCAGACTCAGTCACTGGCGCCTTATCGCGCGGCGCGAGTGGTCTCCTGGGAAAATCCCGAACACAGATCCTAGCTGTCATCCTAGGTACAGGCACACGAGAGGTACTCGCAACAGGTGGTGTAGGGGTAGGAGTGACCATAGGTGCGGTCGGAGGTGGTACTAAGTAAGCATCACTAGTGTCATCAGACATAGCTCTCACATGAACTGATGACTCATCCCCTACTGTAATCGCGGGACCCTCAAAAGTAGCCTCGGTCGGCTCTTCATCCGAAGCGTAAACATGGTAATGTGATTGACTAGACATACTGTGACAAAAGAAATTGAGGGTGGCGTGTCAGTCGTATGTTAGTTGTATGCAAAGTATGTATGCATGAATGCACAAATGTTCTAGCCAAGGCTATAGTCTAGGTCTCTAAGGTTCTCAGTCACCTAAAGACTTCTAGTTCGCTATAACCAATGGCTCTGATACCAAGTCTGTCACACCCCGCCAAACGGTAATTACAATTACGTAGAGTGGTTTGCGGAAGCTTAGTGACGTGGCGGGGGTGCGAGCAGTAAAAACAACCAACAGATACATACATACTCAGAGCATATGATTATCGCAGAACGAATATAGATTAAGATGCCATTAGTTAAAGTTTTACAAAAGGTTACCACTTGAAAAGTGGTAACAGTAATAGTAGTAGTTGAAATCAGTATTTCATAAAATACATAATATCAAAAGTAGATTTCATAGGTATGACTGCAGTAGTTGCAGTTATACAGAGGAAATCCATGTGTCCCAAAAGTAGTGGCATCCTAACAAGTCCAGGGTAGTCCGTCCTGATATGTATGCAGATCTTACTTACGCTGCTAATTCCCTGAAAAACATAGAGTAAAACGTCAACAAAATTGTTGAGTGAATTCACAAGTTTGTTCGTTATGTAGGAAACACAAGTTAAACATTTAAGAATAACATTTCCAATAAGTGTTGTTTATCAAGTAGGAAACACAAGTTATTAACGAATAACATTTCCCAAATCAGTTGTAGTTGTAGTAGGAAACACAAGTTATTAACAAATAACATTTCCCAAATCAGTTATCAGCAGGAAACACAAGTTAACCTAAATAAGGATTAACATTTCCAAATCAGTGTACGTAGGAAATCACTTCCTAAACAATAGTTTTGTGGGAATATTTAGACGGTGATCCCTTGAAAGGTGAGCTAAACCTGTCAAGTAAGGTAACCCGATCTAACCCTATAACCAAACCACAACCCTAATCTGTTGTTGTTTGCCATGCTGGACAATTAAGTATACGCTCCCAAATCCGTAGGAGGGTCGTCACGGCGATAGTACTATCCGTATACTCAGTGGCTAGAGTCACCTAGCTAATGGTTATAGTCTGTAGCCATAAGGTCTTTTATGCACTACATCGTTCAGCCTAGATCCGTACCAAGATTCGTTGCCTAAATTCCCAAAATAGTTATGAAAAACATTTCATAAAACATAGTTCAAATAGTTGTGTGAAATACCCTTTCACAAATGGTTCAAGTATGAAGTACCTCTTCATAAACAATTTCAGCAAATACATACAGTATTTAATCAATTACAGTATGAAATCACATTTCATCAATAGTTTAAGTAAATACATCTAGTATTTAAATCAGTTGTCGCATGTACATATACATACGATTTCTATGTTTTCCACCCCGAGGTTTTAAAACATTAAAACATTTAAAAGGGGTTTGTGAACTCACAGTAGGTGCTCGGATGTGAATGCTAGCGAGATAATATAACGAAGCCCAAACGTAGTCAACCTATACACAACAATGTATTAACTATAAGTACTTTGTTTACTTATGTTAATAGTTTATTCGTTTGAAGAAATTATCAATTTCTTAAGTTTGTGTATTTCGTTGATGTTTGTTGTTGGAAAATAAATAATATTTTTCCCAAGTTATGTTTGTTTGTCAAATCGTCCGAAATGTATAAGCATATATGCTTATATAGTTGAATATATATTCTGATATATATATTAGTTGTCGTCGTTGTTGATGTCCATAGATATAAATATAGTTGTCGTTGTAATTGTCCGAATTATCATGTCTCAATAATATGTCCGTCTAGTTCTAAGTTCCATGTCGTAGCATTCTGTACCATTAATTGTTTGTACATTATATTACAATGCAAAAGTCAGTGACTGGACCAAAAAGGGTGAATACGCCGTATTCTGGTGAATACGCCGGATTCGGGCCAAATCAGGGGAATACGCCGTATTCTGATGAATACGCCGTATTCATTCGAAAATAGGGAAATACGCCGTATTCTGGCGAATACGCCGTATTCATTCGAGTTTAAAAGGATTCACCGGATCCACCGATGATCCGTCGGATCGAGTGTGTCTTTTACTCGTTCATCGTTTTAGCCGAAGGTTTGTGTGCGGGTCAAGGGTGGGAATACGCCGTATTTAACTGAATACGCCGTATTCGAAGTTTCATAAATTGGGAATCCGCCGTATTCCCGTGAATACGCCGGATTCATCTGGGTTGTTCAAAGTGTTCGAGTTTTAAATGGGGAATACGCCGTATTCGATGGAATACGCCGTATTCACCAATGTTTTAGCTGGGAATCCGCCGTATTAAAATGAATACGCCGGATTCAACTAGTTCTTCAAAATCGTTTATGATTAACAATGGGGAATACGCCGTATTCGAAAGAATACGCCATATCCCGAGTGTTTACAGCAGCTAGTTCGACTCTGTTACTTCAAAATCATACGGGTTTATATATGTAACCGATTTTTAACATGATCAAACACCTTAATATGTTATATAAACACTTTGTAACATGTTTTTAACAAGTTCTATCAACAATCTTCAACAATTATCATAATTTTAAGAAATTATATAAATGAGATAAAAATGGAGAAATTTATCCTCACAATGATCTTGATGAAGATGATGATGATTCCTGATGTTGATGATGATAATTATGACGATCGATGATGATGAGAATGATTATGTGATCATTTTGTTTATGAGTTTGAAGGTGTGAAGGTGATGATGTTAAGAGAATGAAGAGGATGAAATGGTGTTGTTGTCTTCCTGCTTCTGCTTGTTGTTTCCTCTTCTCCAGTACGCACAAACCAAACCAGAAGAAATAAAACCAGTGAAATGTTGTGTGTGAGATTTTACAGATCAAAATTTTAGGTGAGTTGTATTATTGGTGACAAAGATTTCAAACGGGAGTATGGAGCGAACTTAAATCTGTCGCCCAGATATTTTAGTTTGTGTAATATTGGTAGTTTTTTTTTTTTTAGCCCGTTAATTTCGTGTACGGGTATAATTATAGCAATATAAAATTTAACATTTTATATTTTTATTTTGTAGATGCTCTCCTGGTTCGTAATATATTTTCAGAATAATGAGGTTATCATTATTTTTAGTAGTTGTACATTTTTGTACATTTTACTGCGCGCGTCCAATTGAGCGCCAGATTTCGGTTGAGTTTCGAATTCATATTTCGAAGTAATGTTCTAAACACTTGAAAACTTACTAGAAAAATAACATTTTTCATATTTTGACCTTTTAGGTACGTTTTAGAATTGTTTCTGTTCGTTATATAATACGTTTTAGGTTAAACGTATAATTGAATCATTTTATTTATATGTTATAGACATATAAATACTCGTACTTAATAATCGAATTATTAATTATTTCATGTTACCAAATCTGGTTAATTACTTTTGTCGGCTTAGTTCCGATACGTTCATACGTAATTTATAAATACTACGTATAATGTAATACTTTTTGTATTATTGTTTTGGGCTCGCTAGACTCATATCACATTCATAGGTTTAGTTTAAAACAAATGCAGGGAATTAGCGTAAGAAATGCATGTAATTAAGTATAATTATATACCTAATTTGGAGGAGTGTCACAATTTAGCTCGATTTGCAAAAGTAAGAAATTCCTAAAATCTTAGATCTATTCAATTTGGTGTAATGTTTGGATGTTTTGATGTGTACACAACTTAGATATAACCTAATACATGAAGAATACACGATTTTATAGCTCAAAAATGGGTTAGATTTGCGTTTTTGGTCGAAAATTCTTGAAACCCGAAAGTTTCTGGGCTGGTGTTCATACATGCGACACAAGCCCTGTGTCGCATGCTGTGTCGCATAAACCCGTTTGTGTCGCACCTTGTGTCGTACCAATCCTTTAGTGTCGTAACCTTTGCGACACAATATTGTGTCGCACTCTATGTCGCATACTATGTCGTATTTAATACGACACAACCGTTCTGTCGCTATTGAATTAGCATCGCAAGCTTTTTGCGACACAACCACTGTGTCGCAGAGCTATTGTGTCGCATCCTTCATGCGACACAACCCTTGTGTCGCATACAAATCCTTGTGTCGCAGCTTATGTCGCAGAAAACAGAAAACTTGGAAATTTTAAAGGATTTTCACTATAGAAAAGTCAAAGTTACTGTAGCAAAAAGTCAAATTTTACTGTAGCAATTCACTGTAGCACATTTACTGTAGCAAAGTCAACATTTTAGAATTTTTGCTACAAACCGTCACCAACGGGCCAAACATGTTTTCCAACAAACAAACAATTACAAACATACGGACAAACACTGGATATACTAGTTGTGTACAACTAAACGAAACGTCTCGTGAGACGAATACTTACATAACTTCATATGATTAGGCATTTGAAGGTTACGGGTTCAGAGAACCTACTTGCTTTACTTACTACTTGCTAATTGCAACTGATTACTACAAGACTCAGGTGAGTCTTACGGCCCCACTTTTACTGTTTTATCTTATTGGGGGAGAAACATGCAACTGCTTTTCTTTGAACACAAGTACTAGAACTGTTTACTATACCAAACGGAATTGCATGAGTTTACTTACAAACAGAAGTCTCTCCATCATATATCGTTAGTTATGGACTTAAGCGCGAACACTAGTTAATGGATCCATTAGGGAAATGACCCTCCCCGCCCGGGGTAGTAGCGCTGCCACGTACTGATTTTCACGTAGAAACGGGTGACTAATTATTCGTTACTGATGCTTGCTCATTTACGAGCATGTCACGGGAGCAAACTTATTACTTACGGGTTAAGCTTTGATTATGAGCCTCATGGCAACGGTATAAACTTACTTACTTACATTTGCGGGATTGCAAATACTGGTTTACGATTTCTAGATTGAAATTGCTGATTTTACGCCTGCGGGCATTACTTGTAACACCCGCATAATTAGGATAATTAATTATGCCTAATTGTTTGTAACTAGTTGTAATTAGTATGTAATAGGACTAATTACAGGCTCTATTTGTATATATATAAGGTGAATTATATATATATGTGTGTATACTTACGCGATTTGGATGAATCGTGCAAATTAACCGGACAGAGTCCGACACAGTTTACTTGGACGTTGGTGACAGAAATTTTCTTAAATAATAAGAACGTATTTTGTTATATAAAATACGCAACCGAACGAGCATCATTTATATATTATCGTGACGACATTTTAACTAACGCAACAAAACGTAATAAACGCGACTTAAATAATTAAAATAGTGCGACAAATGTTTTACTATTAATTCCAAAGTATTTTTATTTAAATACTTTAATTACATTTTAAGAATATAAACGTTTGACTAAATATTAAAATTTAGTGATTAACCGATTAGGACACGGAGTAAATACCGCGTTTTGGGGAGTATTTTCCCCCTCCTTCCTTGTGGGATCAGCCAAACCCCACCCCCACCCCAACTTCTCTCTTTCATTTTCATTCCAACAAAACACCCACATTCTCAAAAACTCTCTCAACCACCAATCTACACCCAATTTTCGGAATCCAAACCGACACCCGAAATTTACATATTCGGAATCACCATCACGAGTGGAGCAAGAATATCAAGATCGTTTTCATCATTTCATCCTCCATTTAGCTCGATTTGCAAAAGTAAGAAATTTCTAAAATCTTAGATCTATTCCATTTGGTGTAATGTTTTGATGTTTGGAAGTGTACACAACTTAGATATAACCTAATACATGAATAATACACGATTTTATAGCTCAAATATGAGTTAGATTTGCGTTTTTGGTCGAAAATTCTTGAAACCCGTAAGTTTCTGGGCTGGTGTTCATCCATGCGACACAAGCATTGTGTCGCATGTTGTGTCGTATTTTAGCCTTTATGTCGCATAAAATCCTTTGTGTCGTATCTTATGTCGTACCAGATACTTTTGTGTCGCAAGTCATGCCACACAACCACTATGTCGCATACCCCATACGACACAATCACTATGTCGCTGTTGAATCAGCATTTCGCATCCATGCGACACAACCCTAGTGTCGTATGGACTTTGTGTCGCATCCTTCATGCGACACAATCCTTGTGTCGCATGACAACTTTAGTGTCGCATTTTGTGTCGTAAAACACAGCAGATTTACAAATTTAATTCCAAGTTAAGTGTTATACATTTCGGACTTCAAACGACTATACGATATAACATCTAAGGTACATTGAAACATGTTTTTCAAGCACAACAATTCAAACTAGTATATAACTGTCGAGATTAACGTTTCAACTAAGTCACCAACGGGCCCAAACATGTTTTACAAACAAACGAACAATTACAAACATACGAACAAACATTGGCTATACTAGTTGTGTACAACTAAACGAAACGTCTCTTGAGACGCATACTTACATAACTTCATATGAATAGGCATTTGAAGGTTACGGGTTCGGAGAACCTACTTGCTATATTTACTACTTGCTATTTGCTACGGCATATTACCAGACTCAGGTGAGTCTTACGGCCCCACTTTTATTGCTTTATCTTATTGGGGGAGATACATGCTACTGATTTTTCTTGAACACAAGTACTAAACTGTTTACTATACCAAACGGAATTGCATGAGTTTACTTACAAACAGAAGTCTCTCCATCATATATCGTTAGTTATGGACTTAAGCGCGAACAGTAGTTAATGGATCCATTAGGGAAATGACCCTCCCCACCCGGGGCAGTAGCGCTGCCACGTACCGATTTACACGTATAAACGGGTGACAACTTATTCGTTACGGATGCTTGCTCAATTACGAGCATGTCACGGGAGCAAAGTTATTATTTACGGGTTAAGCTTCGATTATGAGCCTCATGGCAACGGTATAAACTTACTTACTTACATTTGCGGGATTGCAAATACTGGTTTACGATTTCTGGATTGAAATTGCTGATTTTTTTCGCCTACGGGCATTACTAATGAAATCTCGTGTTCAAAGCCAATATTACTTACAAACCTGTGAGATTCACCAACCTTTTGGTTGACACTTTTTAGCATGTTTTCTCAGGTACCCGGATGGAGTAGGATTACTCCAGGATTTTAGCTAGAGTCGCATGATTTCAACACAACTGCATTAACGGAGATTCTTAGCATTATCTTTTGTACATTACGATTATGTAATAGAATCTCCCGCTATACGCGTGGACTCTAGGGGAAACTACATTTTGTATACTAAAACACTAAGTTTTCAAACATTATATCTATGGAATGTAACTAATTTACAAACGTTGCATATAGATGTCGTTTGCTTTATCTTTGTGCTGTGATATTTGATTAGTAACACCCCAAACTATGCTTCCGCAAAACAGTAAATTTCGGGGGTGTTACAGATTGGTATCAGAGCCTAAGGTTATAGTGAACTAGGTTGCATTTAGTGGGCCTAGACTATGACCGTTAGGCAGTATTCTCTTATTAGACATGACTGGTTCGGGAATTACAGCAAACAACTTTAATTTAACATAGCCTGATCAACTATGTACAATTAAGGAAAAATGATGTAAGGTCTGAAATAATTATGTTGAACAGGGATACGTTAGTTGACTCTGACCACGAGAGAACCGGACCATTACTTGATACGTGCTAGACACTAGGCTGGATATGATATATGTATATATATATTAGCCTCGTCTTACTTACACTCTGCCACAGGAATGGCAAACATACCACCTAATCCGTCACACTCTCACTCACATGGGTCACGGAACCCACAAGTAGCCAGGAGGAACACAAGGTCACCTCGGACCAATCCTTATCCTGTACATAACTCTCAGAACTCGGCACATCTTACGTTGCCAGCATTGACCACCCAATTCTGCCGTCAGGAACAAAGACTCGAAAATCTTGAACTGGAACAACACCGAATGATCTACTCTATAAACTAGTCGGATGTAACAATTCCCGACACCTTTCGTAATATCTCTGTAGGATGTGACCTTTGAACCCACATTATCTATCAAACTTTCCTTGCTATTTCAACTCACATTAATTGTCATTTTCCATGTTGATGTTATGTATTGCTGCTTTTATACATGTACATCTGTGACCATTACAATTTCCTACAAAATCTCATGTATCTTCATTTCCTTTATTGAAGAATCATGCCGCCAAAGTCAAGACCTTACACTGATGCCCAGATTACCTCCCTTATCACCCAGGCTGTTACTGAAGCCTTGGCTCGCAATACCCCACCCAACTCCTCAAGAAACAGCGATGCCACTGAAACCTCTGCTGCTAAACCTTGTTCTTACAAGGACTTCCAGAACTGCAAACCTCTAAACTTTGCAGGTACTGAGGGAGCTATCGGTCTAGTACGCTGGATTGAGAAAGTTGAGTCTGTATTCCTGATCTGCAACTGTGCGGAGGGAGATAAAGTTAAGTTCTCCGTTAGTACTTTCACTGACACCGCACTCACCTGGTGGAACACTTATGCCCAGACTGTGAGTGTTGCTACTGCTTACCAACTCCCGTGGGAGGAGTTGAAGAAGATGTTGAGGGGCGAGTATTGCCCCAGGGATGAATTGAAACAACTAGAAGTGGAATTCTGGAACCACAAGATGCAGGGTGATGACATCACCGGATACACCAACCGTTTTCACCAACTGGCACTTCTGTGCCCAACCATGGTCGATCCTGAGTATAAGAGGATCGAGAAATTCGTTGACGGACTTCCCGAGAGACTTCAGGACCTGGTGACTTCATCTAAACCGGGTACTATTCAGAGCGCCATCCGTATGGCCCATGAACTAACGGCAAATTCTGTCCGCCGTGGCACCACTTCAACCCCATCTGCAAACAACAAACGCAAGTGGGAAGGAAATCCCAACACATCCAACCAAACCTCCAACAAAAAGCCTGAGTACATTAAGGCTTATACATCTGGAACTTCGGAGAAGAAAGGGTACAGCGGGAGCAGACCCTACTGTCCCAAATGCAACCGCCACCATGACGGTTCTTGCCCTTGCACCAACTGCAAACGGTTCGGGCATCTAGCCAAGGATTGCCGGACCAACATTTCTACCCCCAACACCGATGCACCAAAGGCCTGCTTTGGGTGCGGAAATTCAGGGCACTTCAAGAGAGATTGCCCAAAGCTGAAAAACAACAACAACCCTGCTCGCGGTAGAGCTTTCGTTATCAAGGCTGGGGAAGCCAGACAAGACCCGAACGTCGTGACGGGTACGTTCCTTCTCAACGACATTACTGCTTCTGTGTTATTTGATACCGGTGCCGATAGAAGCTTCATTTCTGAGGAATTTAGCCCTTTACTTGATATCACTCCCACTGCCTTAGATGCTAAATACATTGTTGAATTAGCTAACGGCAAACTGATTGAGACTGATAGCATCATACACAACTGTACACTTAACCTCACGAACGAAACGTTTCCCATTGATTTAATTCCTGTCGAGATCGGCAGCTTCGATGTTATTGTCGGTATGGATTGGTTATCCAAACACCGAGCTGAAATCGTCTGTCATGACAAACTCGTTCGCATACCTCTTGTCTCCGGTGGAACCTTAGTCCTACAAGGGGAGACCGGTAGACAGAATCTGAATATTGTATCCTGTCTGAAAACGAGAAAATACCTACGAAAAGGGTATCAAGCCATCCTCGCACATGTAACGGAGAAGAAGTCGGAGGAGAAGCGACTTGAGGATGTTCCGATCGTGCGGGATTTCCCGGAGGTCTTTCCTGAGGACTTGCCCGGACTTCCGCCACCTAGACAAGTTGAATTCCAAATTGAACTTGTGCCCGGAGCTGCACCCGTGGCACGAGCCCCTTACCGTTTAGCACCATCCGAAATGCAGGAGTTGTCTAACCAACTACAGGAACTCCTGGACAGAGGATTCATACGACCAAGTTCCTCGCCTTGGGGAGCTCCGGTCTTATTCGTGAAAAAGAAAGATGGATCTTTCCGCATGTGTATCGACTACCGAGAGCTGAATAAGCTAACCATAAAGAATCGGTACCCACTTCCTAGAATCGATGACCTATTTGACCAACTCCAGGGATCGAGTGTTTACTCAAAGATTGATCTACGGTCGGGTTATCATCAACTCCGAGTCCGTGACAATGATATCCCAAAGACAGCCTTCCGAACTCGTTATGGGCATTACGAATTCCAAGTGATGCCATTCGGGTTGACCAACGCACCGGCCGTATTCATGGACCTTATGAAGCGGGTGTGCAAACCATATCTTGACAAATTCGTCATTGTGTTCATCGACGATATTCTGATTTACTCTCGAAACGAGCAGGAACATGCTCAACATCTGAAAACCATTCTAGGACTTCTGAAACACGAAGAGTTATATGCCAAATTCTCTAAGTGTGAGTTCTGGATTCGAACCGTTCAATTCCTCGGGCACGTGATTGACAGCCAAGGAATTCATGTTGATCCCGCCAAGATTGAAGCAATCAAGGGCTGGGAGTCACCGACCACTCCAACCGAAGTGAGACAATTCTTAGGTCTTGCTGGTTACTACCGCCGATTCATCGAAAACTTTTCAAAAATAGCTGTTCCCCTAACCACACTGACTCAGAAAGATAAGAAGTTCGATTGGACGGATAAACAAGAGTCAACCTTCCAGCTATTGAAAAACAAACTTTGCAGTGCACCAATCTTGTCCTTACCCGAGGGCACCGACGATTTCGTAGTTTACTGCGACGCCTCACACCAAGGACTTGGTTGTGTGTTGATGCAACGGGAAAAAGTCATTGCCTATGCCTCACGACAACTGAAAATCCACGAGAAAAACTATACGACCCACGACCTCGAGTTAGGTGCTGTGGTCTTTGCATTGAAAATCTGGAGGCATTACCTCTACGGCACGAAAAGCACTATATTTACCGATCACAAAAGTCTCCAACACATATTCGATCAGAAAGATCTAAACATGAGGCAACGTCGCTGGGTTGAGTTACTTAGTGACTACGACTGCGAGATCAAATACCATCCGGGCAAGGCTAACGTAGTTGCCGATGCCTTAAGCCGAAAAGAACGAGTGAAACCCCTTCGAGTTCGAGCACTTTCCATGACAATTCATAACGAACTTCCTGCTCAAATCCTTACCGCTCAACTTGAAGCACTCAACGATGAAAACTTGAAAAATGAAGCCTTGCGAGGCTTGGATAAACAATTCGAAATCAAACCCGATGGAACTCGATACTTCTCTAACCGGGTGTGGTTACCCAAATTCGGAAACTTGCGAGATTTGGTGATGGCCGAAGCTCACAAATCTCGATATTCTATACATCCTGGTTCTGACAAGATGTATCATGACGTCAAAGGGTTGTATTGGTGGCCTAACATGAAAGCTGACATTGCCTTGTACGTCAGTAAATGCCTAACCTGTTCCAAAGTCAAGGCCGAACACCAAAGACCCTCGGGGTTGCTCCAACAACCTGAAATTCCTCAATGGAAATGGGAACAGATTTCCATGGACTTCATTACCAAACTACCGAAAACTTCGAGTGGTTGCGATACCATTTGGGTGATCGTGGACCATCTCACGAAATCTGCTCATTTTCTGGCCATCAAGGAAACCGACAAGATGGAGCGTCTGACTCGCATCTATGTCAAAGAAATCATCTCACGACACGGTGTACCTATCTCGATCATCTCGGATAGGGACAGCCGTTTTACTTCTAACTTTTGGCAATCGCTACAGAAATCTCTTGGTACTCGTTTGGATATGAGTACTGCTTATCACCCGCAAACCGATGGCCAAAGCGAACGAACTATTCAAACACTGGAGGATATGCTACGAGCCTGCGTAGTTGACTTCGGTACCTCTTGGGAAAATCACTTACCGTTGTGCGAGTTTTCGTACAACAACATTTACCATACCAGCATAAAGGCTGCACCCTTCGAGGCACTTTACGGGCGTAAATGCCGATCACCTATCTGTTGGACTGAGTTAGGAGATTCCCAACTCACGGGTCCAGAAATCATTCAGGAAACTACTGAGAAAATCATCGGTATTCAAAACCGGCTGAAAGCCGCACGTGATCGTCAGAAAAGCTATGCTGACGTGAGACGCAAACACCTTGAGTTCCAGGTAGGGGACAAGGTACTTCTCAAAGTGGCACCGTGGAAGGGTGTCATTCGATTCGGAAAGCGAGGCAAACTAAATCCTAGGTACATCGGACCATTCGAAATCCTGGAAAGGATTGGTCCAGTGGCATACCGCCTGCAACTTCCTGCTGAACTTAGCAGCATACACAACACATTCCACATTCCTAACTTGAAGAAATGTCTGTCTGACGAGACACTGATTATACCGCTCGACGAAATTCAAATCGATGATAAACTTCATTTTGTCGAGGAACCTATGGAAATCATGGACCGCGAGGTCAAGCGTTTGAAACAGAGTCGTATTCCCATCGTAAAGGTCAGGTGGAATTCTAGGCGCGGCCCTGAGTTCACCTGGGAACGGGAAGACCAAATACGACAGAAATATCCACATCTCTTCCCAGATAACGCACCGTCCGTGCACTCAAGCTAATTTCGGGACGAAATTTCTTTAACAAGGGGAGAATGTAACACCCGCATAATTAGGATAATTAATTATGCCTAATTGTTTGTAACTAGTTGTAATTAGTATGTAATAGGACTAATTACAGGCTCTATTTGTATATATATAAGGTGAATTATATATATATGTGTGTATACTTACGCGATTTGGATGAATCGTGCAAATTAACCGGACAGAGTCCGACACAGTTTACTTGGACGTTGGTGACAGAAATTTTCTTAAATAATAAGAACGTATTTTGTTATATAAAATACGCAACCGAACGAGCATCATTTATATATTATCGTGACGACATTTTAACTAACGCAACAAAACGTAATAAACGCGACTTAAATAATTAAAATAGTGCGACAAATGTTTTACTATTAATTCCAAAGTATTTTTATTTAAATACTTTAATTACATTTTAAGAATATAAACGTTTGACTAAATATTAAAATTTAGTGATTAACCGATTAGGACACGGAGTAAATACCGCGTTTTGGGGAGTATTTTCCCCCTCCTTCCTTGTGGGATCAGCCAAACCCCACCCCCACCCCAACTTCTCTCTTTCATTTTCATTCCAACAAAACACCCACATTCTCAAAAACTCTCTCAACCACCAATCTACACCCAATTTTCGGAATCCAAACCGACACCCGAAATTTACATATTCGGAATCACCATCACGAGTGGAGCAAGAATATCAAGATCGTTTTCATCATTTCATCCTCCATTTAGCTCGATTTGCAAAAGTAAGAAATTTCTAAAATCTTAGATCTATTCCATTTGGTGTAATGTTTTGATGTTTGGAAATGTACACAACTTAGATATAACCTAATACATGAATAATACACGATTTTATAGCTCAAATATGAGTTAGATTTGCGTTTTTGGTCGAAAATTCTTGAAACCCGTAAGTTTCTGGGCTGGTGTTCATCCATGCGACACAAGCATTGTGTCGCATGTTGTGTCGTATTTTAGCCTTTATGTCGCATAAAATCCTTTGTGTCGTATCTTATGTCGTACCAGATACTTTTGTGTCGCAAGTCATGCGACACAACCACTATGTCGCATACCCCATACGACACAATCACTATGTCGCTGTTGAATCAGCATTTCGCATCCATGCGACACAACCCTAGTGTCGTATGGACTTTGTGTCGCATCCTTCATGCGACACAATCCTTGTGTCGCATGACAACTTTAGTGTCGCATTTTGTGTCGTAAAACACAGCAGATTTACAAATTTAATTCCAAGTTAAGTGTTATACATTTCGGACTTCAAACGACTATACGATATAACATCTAAGGTACATTGAAACATGTTTTTCAAGCACAACAATTCAAACTAGTATATAACTGTCGAGATTAACGTTTCAACTAAGTCACCAACGGGCCCAAACATGTTTTACAAACAAACGAACAATTACAAACATACGAACAAACATTGGCTATACTAGTTGTGTACAACTAAACGAAACGTCTCTTGAGACGCATACTTACATAACTTCATATGAATAGGCATTTGAAGGTTACGGGTTCGGAGAACCTACTTGCTATATTTACTACTTGCTATTTGCTACGGCATATTACCAGACTCAGGTGAGTCTTACGGCCCCACTTTTATTGCTTTATCTTATTGGGGGAGATACATGCTACTGATTTTTCTTGAACACAAGTACTAAACTGTTTACTATACCAAACGGAATTGCATGAGTTTACTTACAAACAGAAGTCTCTCCATCATATATCGTTAGTTATGGACTTAAGCGCGAACAGTAGTTAATGGATCCATTAGGGAAATGACCCTCCCCACCCGGGGCAGTAGCGCTGCCACGTACCGATTTACACGTATAAACGGGTGACAACTTATTCGTTACGGATGCTTGCTCAATTACGAGCATGTCACGGGAGCAAAGTTATTATTTACGGGTTAAGCTTCGATTATGAGCCTCATGGCAACGGTATAAACTTACTTACTTACATTTGCGGGATTGCAAATACTGGTTTACGATTTCTGGATTGAAATTGCTGATTTTTTTCGCCTACGGGCATTACTAATGAAATCTCGTGTTCAAAGCCAATATTACTTACAAACCTGTGAGATTCACCAACCTTTTGGTTGACACTTTTTAGCATGTTTTCTCAGGTACCCGGATGGAGTAGGATTACTCCAGGATTTTAGCTAGAGTCGCATGATTTCAACACAACTGCATTAACGGAGATTCTTAGCATTATCTTTTGTACATTACGATTATGTAATAGAATCTCCCGCTATACGCGTGGACTCTAGGGGAAACTACATTTTGTATACGAAAACACTAAGTTTTCAAACATTATATCTATGGAATGTAACTAATTTACAAACGTTGCATATAGATGTCGTTTGCTTTATCTTTGTGCTGTGATATTTGATTAGTAACACCCCAAACTATGCTTCCGCAAAACAGTAAATTTCGGGGGTGTTACATTACTGATGAAATCTCGTGTTCAAAGCTGATATGTCACACCCCCAATTTAATGCTTTGCGGAAGCGACTGTTTTGGGGCGTGACTAATCAATAATCAAACCCAAAGTACAAGCAAACGACTCTAAATGAGACGTTGTAGTAGATGTTACATTAATACATAAGTTTTCAAAAGTAATACATCATTGATGAGTTCGCAACTTGTTTTGTTAGATTTTAAGTACATAATCATTATACAAAAGATAATGCAAGTAAAATCTTCATATGTGTAATTGCATGCGACTCGAGCTACTAAAGCATATCCTGCTGGGCCATCTGTACTGATCAACCCTACTGTTGCTGTGTACCTGAGAATGCATTACTAAAACAGGTCAACCAAAAGGTTGGTGAATCTCACAGGTTTATAGTAAGTAACAGTTTGAACACATTAGCTTGTAAAATCATTGAGTAAATATTGCACAGTCGCAATAGTTTCCGTATATATTGCCATGAGCACCATAGTCGAAGCTTAACAATCAGTGATTTTGCCCTTGTGAATGCTAATCCAGAACATTCATATGTAACGAGCAAGAAACACCCATTTATACTGAATGTTCGGGGTAGTGCGTGCTACCCTGGGTGAGGATTGTCAGTCCTAATGGATCCATTTACTAGTACTCGCGCTTAAGACCATAACTGACGACTATGATTAAAGGGACTTCATTGGATTAAGTAACCTCATGCAATCGATATACCAGTAAATCAGTTTGTAATCAAGTGTGTAAGTACATGTGTTCGAGTAAAACAAGTAATGCATCTCCCCCAAATGTGAAAACAGTAAAAAGTGGGGCTGTAAGACTCACCTGTAGAGCCAGCAAATCCTAATGTGCGTACGTATTCCAACAGTAATCTCCTAACGTCCTAAACACGCAAGATTGTATGTTTGTAAGTGTACGCGTCATGATTCGTTTGTTTAGTTGTTCGTTAAGTTAATTACTTAGTTTGCAAAAATGTACGACTCGTGGTTGTCGGGTTACAATTATATTTCAAAAATATAATTAAGTTTGTTCGTATTAATATACTTCATAAGTTATCCTAACGTATCGTATTGTATCCGAATATTAATAGTTTTTATTTTTAACAATCTGACCAAAAACTACAGCTCACGCGATCGCGTGATCTACTCGGCCGATCGCGTGATGTTTCCCTTGACCCGATCGCGTGACCTCCTCGGCCGATCGCGTAACAATACCCATGACCCGATCGCGTGAACTCTTTCGGCCGATCGCGTGACAAGTTAAAAATGTTGGTTTCTTTTGTACATCACGCGATCGCGTGATAGCATGAAATAGCAAAACGGGTTTTTCACTTGAAAATGACGCGATCGCGTCATTTGTTTCAGGCACTGTAGCACCTTAGTGTTAACAGAACCAGTTCGTGATGTTTTTCAAATTTTACCATGTATAAGTTTCCAATCTTTCATAAAATGGTTATAAACAAGTTTTAGGAAGTATTTAACGTAAAAAGAAGTACAAAGAATTTGTTTTTCCTTACAATGATTTATGAAGAAAATGATGATAATGAAGCTCAAGATGATGATAATGATGCTGTGAAGATGATGATGATTCTGCTACTGTTGTTGCTCCTTGTTGTTGTTATTGTTGTTTGGAGATGAAAACTGAGAGAGAAAAGAGGAGAGACCGAGATAGATAGATCAGTGTGTTTGTGTTATTTGCATTATTGGGGTCGGTTATATCCGGCCCCAATTATTGGTGGTAGATGGTAACTTTTTGACCCGTGTTTGCGTACCCAATCGTAATGTAGTATAATATTTAAATATGATAATTTTACAAATATTATTTCGTATGTGTTAACAATTGAAATATTTAATAAAAATACTTCCAAAGAGATATAAAAATATATCTTAGTTTAACTCGAAATACACGGATAGTTTTATGTATCTAAAACGTATTTAAATAATTTTCGGAGTACGTAGATATTATTCTCAATAATAATACTTTGCCTGAAAATGTTTTTCACCAATTCTTAATTTGGATTTCTGCGTTCTACCAGGTTTGTGTACGTACGATTATTATATAATCGTTTCGGGTTTATATATATACATATATATATATATATAATACTTGTATACATGAGTATTGACACGTCTGTAATTACGTGTTTTAAAAGTTCAAATTAGGAGCTAATTTTGGGTTATTTTGACCGGGTGTCACATTCTCCCCTTGTTAGGAGAATTTCGTCCCGAAATTTGCTCGTAGTATTTATCGTTGTATTTGAGTTATAGATTGCGTGTTATCTATGTAAATCTGACAACACCTATCTAGAGTTGTCTAGCTCCCCTTGTTGAACTAGTGCCCTTCCGGAAACTAAGAAATTCGAAATGAATCTTCGAGATGTGTTGACTATTGTGCCTACATGATCAGTCCAGTCGATCACTAGGGAGCAGTTACAATGTGTACTAGTAGCCTAAAGTAATTCAGTAAATCCTTGAGGGTTTTGTCGGTAGGACAAAGTTAATCATTCAGCCAATTGCTTGAGTACAACTACTTTTGCACTAGTAGTCCACCTTAGACTCTATCAGTCTCATACAGAAACGAAGTGGTTTAGCACATTTCAGGTTTGTGCGGGATGTTACCCGAAAATACGGTTTTATGTGAGTCGTCACCCAAAAATTTGTTTTACTCGGGACGTTACCCAGTATATAAAAGTCAACCGGTTTGTTTTCCGGTGTACAACAGCGTAGGATATGTTATCCCTATACCTTTGTGCTAAAACTAGTTTCATATATAAAGACTATAGATCTAAATTGTTATTTTCCCCTAACTCTTTAGTGTACTTAGAATCTAGGGAAAACCTAACAAGTATCAAGTAGCAAGTAAAGTTTATCAAGTAAGTAGTATGAAAGCAGATAGGTTGCTAGCGAGTTACCATGATCGCATCCCTATTCAGATTTTTGTAAGTTTTGTTCCTATAACAGTAAGGAAGTCATTGTGTACTGTGTAATTTTGTTGACCATTCAAGGTTTGAAGTTTTGTATCAAGTTGTGTACAGTAAGCAAGTTTGAACGGTTTTGAAGTTTTGAAATTTCTTTAAAACATTTCGTAAGAAACTTTGCTACATGTTTGTTAAAAGTACATTTGTCAGAAAATTTTGACAGTGAAAGTCGATTGAAAACTTTGAAGTTTGTCAAAAACTTTAGTCAATAAACAGTTTGGTTGAGATTCTTGTCAGCGACAAAGTTTTGAAATCTCGTTTAACAAAATTTATTTGAAAACAGATTTTAAGAAAAGTCCGGGGTAAAAGCATGTTAAAATTGTTGAAAATGATTTTCCTAGGGTTCGCCTAACAGTACGACGGAGTACGTTGTAAACATAAAAATTTTGTAGACTGTAGCAGTTTAAAATAGAGTCCCGATCTTCTTATCAAAGGACGTTGAAATCAGTATGTTTGTTTGTGGCAGTGGTGTAGACAGTCTCAAATGTATCATCAAGTAAAGGCCTATTCCTATACATCCAGTATATAATAGCCTAGTGAGTAGTATGTAGTCTAGGCCTATGTATGTATATATGCCAATATCCCATAATAGCCTAATCATACTTGTATGTATTACCGATTCCATCGGTTTCATACTGTCTACCTGAAATAGTTCGCCAATTTCCTTATTCTATTTGTACTTAGAATCTTAGGAAACACATAAAGTACTAAACAGTAATAGAACATATTCAAGTAAGTAGTACAGATGCGGTTTTGGTTATCCGGGAGTGAGCGTACCCGTGTTGAGTAAGTCAATAAGTCTAGGGTTCTTGTGTTTACCTTCTGCATTAAGTACATAGAACCTGCCCTTAGCAGCGTTGTTGTTTTTGTCCTTCAGTTTTGGACAGTCTCTCTTGAAATGCCCAGTACCATTGCACTCATAGCAGGTTTTGGGTGCAGAGGTGTCGGTACCAGTGGTGGTTTCTTTACAGTCCTTGGTCAGATGTCCAAACCGCTTGCATTTGGTGCAAGGACATAGACCATCATGATGAAGTTTGCACTTAGAGCAATAGGGCTTTCTTCCCTTATACTCTTTCTTGTCATCAGATTCAGAGATGTTGGCCTGAGCAGTTGCAGGCTTCTTGCTAGCTTGGCTCTGACTTCCAGAGCTTCCATCAGCTTTCCTCTTGTTATCTCCCGAGCTGTTTCCACTAGTTTTGTCGCCAGCGGTTCCTTGACGAACCATTTGTGCCATCAGTTTGTGTGCCATACGCACTGTACCATGAAATGTGGGAGAGTTTGACGAAGTAACCATTCCCTGAATTTGTGGAGGAAGTCCCCAAAGATAGCGCTCAATTCGCTTGGATTCTGTATCGACCATTGATGGGCAAAGGTGTGCCAACTGATTGAATCGAGAGGTGTAGCTGGCAATGTCGTTCCCTTGAGTGGAGAGATTCCAGAATTCTGCTTCTAGTTGTTGGATCTCATCCCTAGGACAATACTCATCCTTGAGCATTTTCTTCAGCTCATCCCAGGGAGTTTCCAGAGCAATGTCTTGGCCTATGGAGTCAGCATAAGTGTTCCACCATGTCAGAGCATCGTCCATGAAAGTGTAGGTGGAGAACTTGACCTTACAGTTCTCAGGGCAGCTGCAGATGCGAAAGACTGCCTCTGTCTTCTCCATCCATCGCAACAACCCAATGGCACCTTCTGTGCCTTTGAAGCTCAAAGGATTGCAGTTAAGGAAGTCCTTGTAGGTGCAGGGTTTCACTACAGGGGCATTTGGTGGTGTTTCAGCACTTTCAGATCGTTATCGCTCGGTAAGTACTGCGTCAGCAACCAATCGATCGACCTGAGCTTGAGTGAACTTTTGTCATGGAGGCATGTTCCTTCATTGAAGATAAGGGACATGTCAGAGTTTTGTACAAGAATATGATCATCGTAGTTGCATATATAACAGTAATATATCACAACACAAGTGACAATCAATAGCGTAGAATAACAGTGATTGTAATCATCCAACTTGCGAGTTCAAATGATTACGAGGATTAAAGTTTTCAAAAGTGAAAAGGATATTACATCCGTACATGTATCAGTAGTTTTGCGGAATGTGATAAGGAGGTAGGAAAAGATTTGTACTTAGAGAAATACTGGATTCGAACGTTTAAACTGATAGGTGAGTGAAGAATGGTCCTCTGTTGACCAGTTTGTGCAGAGTAAGGTGTCGAAGTTCTTAATCTCTACCTAGGGTAAGTCTATTTCGAAGAGATGACCCTCTCTGTCAGGGCACATCCCGGTACTATTTGTCCTGATTCGATCAACTTACCACAGGCCTATTCGAAAGTGTGTTACCAAATATCGAAGGATCTTAATAAGCCTAATCATATAGGTGTAACCTATATACACTTAATATCCACCTAGTTGTGTCTATCACAGAACATGTACAAGTCACGGTTCTCTCGTGGTCAGAGTCAACTAGTGCATTCCTGTTCAACATAACCCCTTTCAGATCTTACATCATCCTCATTTAATTGTACATAGTTGATCAGGCTATGTTAAATTAAATTCGTATGCTGAAATCCCTGAACCAGTTATGTCTAATGAGGAATACTGCCTAACGGTCATAGTCTAGGCCCACTAAATGCAACCTAGTTCGCTATAACCTTAGGCTCTGATACCAATCTGTCACACCCCCAATTTAATGCTTTGCGGAAGCGACTGTTTTGGGGCGTGACTAATCAATAATCAAACCCAAAGTACAAGCAAACGACTCTAAATGAGACGTTGTAGTAGATGTTACATTAATACATTGTTCTGCTCGCAATAATTACGGGTAATATCTATCCTTTCTTTTATTAATTATTTGTAATATTCTTGTTTGATGTTTACAATTTATTAACATTAGAAATGTTTATTGCCATGATCTGCGAGTAGTTGCTTATATGTTTGCCATGATTTAGATAGTTATAATGGGATGATATTAAATATTGTGAAGTAATATGACGGCCCCTATTCGACTGTCCTCAGATAAAGTGCTGGAAACGGTTTATGCGGAGTACAAACGTACGGAAGTCTGAGAACGACCGAAGGTAGTTATATTACGGATCAATACTATAAATGTGATAAATGAATTTCTGTTTAATTATAATATTATGAACGAATGATGGCATGTTTGGCCAACCGCTTATGACCAGACTGCCCCAACTTATTCCGGTAGGGTAAAACCTGTTTATGCGACTATTTATTCAATAGACCATGCCATGATACGGACATCTCTGACGACCGAGATTGGGGAATAGGATTCGAGGGTAGTTGTTGGCCGATGTGTTCAGTACATTTGGTAGAACTTCCGGTGTATTGTAATTATTTTATGTTTACTATCCATGTGACATATCTTCTATCTGATTGCGGACAATTCTACGTTAGTTAGTTGATAGGATCGTAAAAACAACTCATTCCAACATAGTTTAAATTTATAAAAAGAAACTTATATGAATGGGAATCATTATACTTTGTTTAAATATATGACACCAGACCTAATTTATGGAGTACCCTTTCCAGTTATCCACGTGACTACAACCTAGATATTAGGGAGTCATGAACCTTAATTGTGGTAAGTAGTTATCTGTGCCCATGACATGCAATAAGTAAGACATAATGAAACCACTCGTTGTATATATTAGGTTTACATTTCTGCACTGCTTTACATTTAGTTAGTTTAGAGTGTCATCTTCACTGTCAATTGCTCTTGACTGCATGTTGGATGTGAGAAGCTGCGGATTTACTATGTAAAGTACACCGTCTATTACTGAAAGGCATGGTCTGCATATGAAACACATTTTGACAAACTGCGAATAATCCAGGGATGTATAACTGTTTTAAAAGGAGAGGTCTAGGTCATAAATCAATGTAATTAGAGCTTAACAAAAGTATTAACAAGGTCTAGGAAGGAAAGTCCTAGTGACTTAGATACATAACCCCCTAGATCTTACATATTTGTTCCTTTAAACATAACAAGTTAATAATTTCCCCATCATAAACACAATCCCGATATTATATTATCCCAAGTCATGGTAAACCACGTCTTCCCTATACTTAGTTGTTCCTTATATGCTAGCTAGTTCATTTTAGTTTTATTGCTTTAGTAGTTTAAATTAGATAAAAACCCAAACAAAACCAACTATCTGAACCCCATCTTGAAGACTGAATTGTCCAAACGAGCTCCGCTTCAAATTCGACCGTCTGGAGACAACCCTGATCATCCTTACCACGTACTAGTATCAGGTACTTGTACCTAGTACCAGTAGGTAGTTCGGAGGTTTAGGCCCTGAGCAAAATAAATTTTAAAACACCCTGATCGCACCCTCGGTTGTTACAACAACACTGACGACACTGACGGCTGGGGGAGCATCAAGTTTTTGGCGCCCCTGCCGGGGACGGTAGTACGATTCGGAGCCTATTTAGATAAGTTCATTTTTAAGAGATCCTTTTGGCTGGGAATCAAAATCCTTATCAGAAGTTACATTTTGCACGTAGTTTAGCGTAGTTAGGATTACCTTAGTATTAGTTTAGATTAAGTTCCCTTCTCACCCCCGACTTTAATTCTGAAACCTTCTCCCTATGCCATCTATTATGGACCCTTGGGAAATGTTAAATCAATGGGAACGATTAGATCAAATGAAAAGTCTTGTTAATTCAATCAAAAATAGATATAGCATGTGCGATAATACCCACGTAGATGGAGAATGCCAAAGCCATAGTATGATGTATTCGGATAACCTAGGGTACTTAGATCCTCAAACACTGTATCAAAATGACCCTAACACTTTCCAACCACATCCATGCCAACCTTTTCATCCTCAACCATTCGAAATCTACCCACACTTACCTCTCCCTGTAAGTATACCACAACCCTATGAGAATCCTGACTTGAGTGATATGCCCTTAGCGTGTCTCAGTAGTAATGCTGTTTTCTCACCTCCTTCCGAATCACTTGAAGAAATGATTAAAGAACAAGAAGACATACTTAGAAGTTTTTCTTATAATATGTCTAGAATCTTTACTGAACTACCAACACAAGCCCAAGAGAGTAGTGAGGAGAGTAGGGATCGAGCTGGAGCCAACTCTAGGATACAGAAAGTTGGGAGACGCACACATACCATATCTATTACACCCGACACAGACTTACATTCTCATGAGTTTGATTACAATATCCCTTCAACTCCCCCACTAACCCAATCTTCTAAACCTTCACATTCACCTATTCCCGACCTATCAACGTCAAAAACCGACGGAGGGTTTGTTCTAGAAGAACTTTCCGAACCACTGCAACTCAAAACTTCCGGCCGGAGTGACGAGGATGACGAAGTAGACGAAGAGATCGAGATGGAAAGCCCGAATTTGGAGATTTACATAGAAGCCTCAACTTCACATGGACTGGAGGAATACATACCGACTCAGAGTAGTGATTTCGTTCAAACTGATATGGTTGAACACGTCCCACAACCAGTTGTGGTTGACTGTATCCCAAAAATCCCTTTGATTGATTCACTTCCTGATCTAATAGACTTCACTAGTACCTTAGAGGAGACAAACACCCAAGTATTTGATGATAACGTTGCTACAAGATTGGAGACACTAATGGACATTGTCCCATCTCCATGCCCAGAGTACAACATTATCATCCAACCAAAGGCTTTAGGAAGCAAGGTGGGTTTTGCATCAAGAGCACCCTACAAACCATCTCCCCATTACATAATGATGTACACGTCGTGGAGTGATGAGGACCTCTTTGACCAACCCAAACAACCCAAAACAAAAGAGGTAGAAAAAGTCGAGAGCTTTGTTTTACCTCAAATAAAACAAATCACTCACTTTACCATGCCTCTGCCACTGATTGGACATACCTTAACCATAATCTGCTTTAATCACTTAGGTATGTTCCAATACTTCCGCTTGTGTCTACTGATTGATGCAAGGGAGCCCCCTAGATTTCCCAATAAATAGGTTTGGAGTCAAGCTAGTGACTCGAACAAAGACAAGCGCTTCTCGGGAGGCAACCCGTGTCTAACATATGATTATCAGTAGTAGTTAAAGTAGTTTTAGTAAAGAACTAACCCCAATAAGTAGAAATGAAACCCTAAAATGAATGTTCCAAGTTTTTCTATCTTTATGAACAAAAATGGATGGTTTGCGAAATTACTTAATTAAAAGTCAATTTTTTGTCAAAACTTAATACTTCCTACTCCCAGTAGTTTGAAATTTATTGCAACATCTATTTTTCACCATTTTCTGAAGTTCTTGTTATCCCTTTCATTCACAAAAATGGAAACCTACTAGGAGTTAGGAGCCTTAGTCATTCTAAACACCCACTGACATGTTTCGAGCATTTGCGGTACTTACATATATTATTGTGAACATACATGAGATACTAATGCTTAATCAGATAACATGATTTGTATGTTAATATATGTATTATGCTCGAACTCGTTTAAAAATATGTGCTTTGGATATCTTTATACTTGGCTGCCTGATTCAACTGATAATACTAGTATTTCCATGTCTGCTATTTGTGCTGCGGTCAAATTATAGGTAACTAACACTTCCTGTGTGAGATTAAACTCAAAGTCATACACTGGTTTGTTTCATCTACAAAGCACTCACTTTGATAGGTTCTTCGCAAACCAGTCTAAATCTATGATTCGGAGAATAATCACTTGTTTGTTAGATCATGTTTGTTTGATCTACTTGTAACAGACAGGGACTGACGCCTATGGATAAAGAATCTTTAAGGATAATGGAAAGACGACAAGAGGAGCTTACAGTTCATTGAGTATGGGAATCTTTGGAGCATTGCTTTGTAGGGGATAAGAGATGACACTTCTAGATACAAAGATGATTTCTAGTTGTCTATGACTAGTTCATCAAGTTGACCAGCTCAATACTCATCATATATGCCCACAAACTCCAAGTCCTATAGCTAAACCTTGCCACATAATGGAACTGTAAACCATCATCACCATATCCACCCACATTCACCCATCCATCAACCCCTCCACACATACAACCATCACCCTGATATCGCGTAAAAAGTCACGTTTTTACTACCGATATCTCTCTCATTCTGGAACGATCTTGGCACTTTAAATCAACAATAGTACAAATCAATAGTATTATGCCAAGATGGTCAAAACAAGGTTGCACGATGAAAATCAAGCAAAACGGATGAAAAACGAAGATTTCACACACGTTTGTAGATTCAAGGCATCAAAACGAGATTTCAAGACAAAAATGCCCATCATTAACATCCATCTCAACCAAGATGTTCGTTTTCAAATTACGAATCCAACAGAAGAAGAATCAACAAAAACGGACGAAGAATGAAGATTCTACGTACGCCGGAAGATCCAAACGATTCGTACGACACATCTAAAGTTCAGAGACATATTTTTGGAATTTATTTTCATCAAAAGCTTCGTTTTTGAATTACGAATCCAATGCAAAAAGAATCAACGCAAACGAAAGCGTAACGAAGAAAACACGCACGAATCGAGAAACGAGGTAACAGGCGATGAACTGGTGCGGGTAGCAGCCAGCCGCCGCTGGCTGCCACCCCCTGCACCGTTCCCGCTTTTTGGTCCTTTCGTGTACCCGGTGCTAGACCTTTACGTGTTTTTCCGTACCCGGTGCACCACCTTTAAGCCCTTTTTCGTACCTGGTGCATCACCTTTTCCACCTTTTGCTAATGTGTGCCTCCAATTGCTAAAATGCACCAAAACTCTCCTATAAATAGGGGGCATGAGGCTCATTTGCAAAAGGCACCTAGGCACCTACACACTTACACACTTTCTTTCTCTAGCTTCTAGCTTTTCTTTCTTTCTTTATTTTCTTACTTTAAAGTAGTATTAGGCTAGTTAAAATAGAAGCAAGGAACGTGCTTGTAGTCCTTGGTGAGAAACGTATTTGTAATCTTTGGTGTACGCTTGGAGCAACTCTTATTAAATCTAGTCTATTCCTTCTCGCATATTAATCTCGGTTATTTCTATCCTTATCTATCTTGATTAAATATGTATACTTTAATTATGCTAGAGATAGTTTGTGCCATGATTAGCGAGTAGATTACTATTGTATTTGTTGTGATGTAGTTAGCATATGTAATTGTGGGATGACTCTAATTGCGTCGTAAAATAATATGACGGCCCCTATTCGACTGTTTACTTGGTATAGTGCTGGAAATGCTTTCGAGCAAAGTACAAACGCATGGAAGCCGGTAACGACCGAAGGTAGTTGTATTATGGATCGACGTCAAAATGGAAACTTTATGAACGGACTTACCTTATGATTTTAAACCTAAAACTTATATTCGCCTTTCGATTAACAAACGTGATTGTAACCTTGTAAAGAGGAGTCGCGAACCTTAATACTTGGTCAATAGTTATCTGTGTAAAAACTATGGTTTTAATTGTAACGTCATGCGAGCATCATAAAATGCAATGTGATTACATGGAATTGCCATGATTATTGTACACTTGAAATCACAATGCACTTATCATGTAAACATTGCTAAGCAATTAAATTCACAATGGAAACATCGGTAAACGATTAAATACATTGTGGACTACCATAGCATTTTCCGACATGGTCTGGGTTTAACTTTATGCGAAAAGCCGCCAACATTTTAATTAGCATTTTAATTAGATTAGTTAGTTTAGATTACATTGGATTAGGTAGGCTATAGGCTAAATAAACATTTACGAAAACCTAGGGATTTGTTAATTGTATTGAGAAAGGCAAGTTTAAAATCCAACTTAAATCGATACTTTTCCTTAACCTATGAAATCTAAAGTAAGGTGCGCAAGAAACCTCAACACTTCCCTTCGCTTACCATGCTTAGATTTCATTAATCGGAATTGATCAACTAAGTCCGAACATATTTGCTAAGTTAGTTGTCTGCTGGATTTGTAGTCTTTATGGTATTAAGAACGGTTGGACTCGTTGTGGACTTGCTACTCTATTCCTTCGCCCACGAGCGAATGCGTTCGATAATAAGGTCCACTGACTCCCTCATAGGAGAGTGTGGAGAGTTGAGCATTGTCTGTCTGATCAGAATCATGACACCGTGGTTCCTCGTGACATATTAGTTGATAACCGACTAATAGGGAATCTATCGGTTATATCATAAACTACCAAGTCTAGTGAACATTCCAAATTTAGTCAACATTTTCTCTATAAGTCATCGTCCCACATTATAAGCTAATGAACTCACAACAAATACTCCTTTTATTATCTGATTTATTATTATCCTTTATTCGCTTTATTTAGTTTACTTAGTTAACTGAACCAAAAACCCCCAACGCATTTTTTTAAAACCTTTACTAGAAAAGAAAGATTGATTGGATCACCTCCATTTCAATTCAGTTTCTCTTTAAGAAACGACTCTAGGTCATACTTACCATCTACTAGCCTTTGGTTCAGTATTAGTAAGTCACGCTTAGACCCCAGCAGATACAAATTTAAAACACCCACTGATCGGCGTTGCGAACCGCTCGCGACGCGCGCATCAAGTTTTTGGCGCCGCTGCCGGGGAGACTAACTGTCCGATACAGATGCCCAACCAATCACAATTCTAGTAAACCCTTAGGATAAAACCTTCTAAAAAAAATAAATATTTTCTTTATTATTAGTTTTCCTTTATTGTCTGTTTTTCTTTAGTGTATGACCTGTTCCCTTAGATCCGCACCACTGTTTAATTACCCTGATCCAGAACATATAATACGTACCATTCGATGAGAAAAGAAGCAATCCGCCCTTAGACAGGCAATGGCTGAACGCATCACTCTCGCTGACAACAGTAAACCCTCTATTGAAGGAAGAGGAGGACCAATTCTCTACCCTGAAACCCCTGGTCAATCTTTCGAGCTTAAACACCACATTATCCAACTAATCTAAAACCACTGTCAATTCCATGGATTACCCAGTGATGATCCCAACTCTCACCACGACAAGTTCATATCTCTTTCAAATTCCTACAAACAAAACGGAATTAGCCAAGACACAATCCGCTTGTATCTTTTCCCTTATTCGCTCACACATCATGCGCAAACATGGTTTGAAGGTTTAGAGACCGGCTCTATCCCCTCGTGGACTGTAATGGCGACAAGGTTTCTAACCAAATACTTTCCGCCCTCTAAACAAACTAAACTTCGAAATGATATCATGAATTTCCTACAAGCTTTTGATGAGTCATTATACACCGCATGGGAACGATTCAAAGGAGCCTTGAAGAAATGCCCCAATCACCGTCTCGACAAATCCGCACAATTGTGTACCTTCTACAATGGTTTAGACCCTAACCACCGAACCACCCTCGATGCTGCTGCACAAGGAAGCTTCATGGCAAAGATCGACGAAGAAGGATGGAACCTTATAGAGAACATGACTATGCATCACCATGATTGGAACTCTGGAGATCACTCAACAATTTCAGCACCTATCGCTGCATCGAATCCAATTCCAGTCGAAGCGATTAAGGTATTGACAGAGAAAATGGAATCACTTGTCAAACAGTTTGGAGAACTTAAGAAACAACAACACCAAGTACACCAAGTGCAAGTCTGTCAACATTGCACCAACCCGCAACCATCTGGTGAATACCAAGTGGAATACGAAGAAGCGGATAGCACCGTCTACCATGCTCAGTTTCCCGCTCGACCACAAAATTTTCCACCCGGTTTCAACCAAAACAATAACCAACCTAGAGGACCTCCATTCCCACAAAGAACCAACCAACCTTTTCAACCCCGATACCCACCTAGATACCCACCGTACCCACAACAACCACAACTTCCTTACAACCAACCCCTCGCACTTCCTGGACCCACTTAGGATACAAACCAAACCCCTGAACAACCTGCAAAGACAAATGCCCCAGCTTCAAGTTCAGATGACGCCTTCACCCAATTCATGCAAGGTCAACACCTACTCAACCAAAAGACGTCCGCTAGACAAGATCAAGCCGACCTCTTCATGAGAAACCAATTGGCTGTGCTAAAGAATTTGGAAGCTCAAATTGGACAATTGGCACAACGTCTTGATAACAGACCCAGAGGAAGTTTGCCCAGCAACACGGTGCACAACCCACATGTTGAGGAAGCA
This sequence comes from Helichrysum umbraculigerum, assembly GCA_949592205.1. Taxonomy (NCBI): domain Eukaryota; kingdom Viridiplantae; phylum Streptophyta; class Magnoliopsida; order Asterales; family Asteraceae; genus Helichrysum; species Helichrysum umbraculigerum. The sequence continues at coordinate 4,441,742 of CATIUR010000008.1, read as the reverse complement.
AAGCAACTCACTACCACCAAGGAAGCAGCCACTCCACCTCCCGCTGCTGTACCAGTAAAGGAAGAACCAAATATCAAGATACTAGCTGTGGAAACCACTCCGACCATGAACAAAGAGGTTAGAATCCCATATCCCGCTAGACTTAAAGCCCAACCTAAGAAATTATCATCCTTTAAGCTAGATGGAAATTTCCTTGATACCATGTCTAGAGTCCCCGGTCGTAATAAATATATTAGAAAATTGTTGTCCACAAAGGATAAACTGCCCGAAGTAAACAACATTCCCCTTAGTTCTGAAACATCAGCCCTACTTAAGAATAGCCTTCCCGAAAAACTAGGAGACACCGGTAGATTCACACTCCCTTGTTTTATTTACCAATCCGGAGATATCTGCGCCTTAGCCGACTTAGGAGCTAGCATTAACCTTATGCCCTACTCTCCGTTTAAAAGGCTAGAACTTGAAAATTTGAAACCCACTAAGATGACTGTCCAGCTAGCTGACCAATCTGTTAGATACCCAAAAGGAATAGCTGAGAACGTCTTAGTTCAAGTTAACAAATTCTTTTTTCCGACGAATTTCATGGTAATGGATATCCACGAGGACATAAACATCCCGATTATCCTTGGAAGACCATTTATGAACACAGCCAGAGCAGTGATTGATGTGTACAACCACACGATTGTTCTACGAGCATATGGTGAAAGCATCACTTACAAAATCGACCAACCAGATTGTACACCAGAACAAGAAGAATGCTATGCTATATCAACAGGCAGGATTTGTTCCGATGAAGAATCAGAATCCGAAGAGGAACGACGTTTCACTCGACCAACAACCTTGATCTACGACACTGAAACTGACCAAGACGAGGACGAGGAGTATCAAGACGCTGAGGAAGAAGAAGAATCCGACGAGGACGAATCAGAATCTGATGAAGAAGAGGAAGAACCCACTGAGGAAGATGAAGGAACGGAAGAAATGGAAGAAGAAGAACCTGAAGAGGAGGAGGAAGAAATGGAGAAAGATGAAGATCAAATTGATTGACCACAAATGGCCGAAGTAAATAGGATACAGAGCTATGATGATTACTCTTCATCAGAAGAATCCGTTGATTATGAAACCCTCCGTCAAGAGCTCAAGTCCACCCATCTCCGAAGAATGGGAAACATTCTTAACTCCTATCTCGATCCTTCCAAACCTTTCACCCGAACCCGACTCCGAGACATAGACAATTTTGAAAAAGAACTCCAATCATCAAAGCACCCAGACCTGTATGTTGGACTCCTAAAGAGAATCTCTGCATATAAGGCACGTCAAAAAGGAGGCTTTGTTGAAGAGAACCTTCAAAATACAACCACGGAAGTCAGAACCATCGAAATAGACAGTACCCAACCTTTCAACAATGCACCATCAGATGAAGAATTCCACCAATTCCCAGATTCACGTGACAAAGATTCTGAAGATGAAGTCGAGTATGACGGTGAATGTATCGACGTCACTCTCGATGAACGCTCTATTCCACAAACTACTCTTGCTCCACCAAACTCTCCCGTCATCACAGTTGAAAGACTAGAAATTCCCCTCATCGACACTCACGAAGAGATGATTGACCTGATTGATGAAAACGACGATGTACGCATCATTGTGGAGTATATTAAAGAATCAACTAACAACTACACCACCACCCAAAGACACCTGATAAGGCAAATTGAACGAGAGTACGATTCATACCTCGCCAATTATGGAGAACTAGTACCCCAGACTCTAATCCGACATACTCAAGAATTTTCCGATTCCCTTCAAGAACAAGTCTTCAGATAAGCTCAACAGCCCGAAAGACCTAACTACCCGATGGGAGAAGTTGAGTTCTGCAGCAGCCAGAAGCAAATATACCAAAAAGTATATTGTGCTTTGGCCGGATCAGCTTTTCCCTATTCAGCGAGTCAGAAGGCTACACTAGCATCCATGAGGACCCATCTTGAAAGAGCTACTGGAAATCCACAAAATTATGCCGATATCAGAATGGTGGGAGATCTTCGAACCCTTCTAGATCTCATTGAGACTGGAGAGCATCTCACAGCCACAGAGAACTATAGGATCGTCATTCACTCCACCATTGGTCATCATGTTGAGCTAATAATTGATGAACTGAACCAGTCAGCAAATGAAGAAGAAACTCGTGAGGTACCAAGATTCATTCCGCATATGTCGCAAATCAACCTAGCAACTTACGTGACAACTCGACTACGCGGAATGTACACTGAAGAAGATGTAGAGCTTAATGTTTATTGTGATGGATATCGCGAAATATTCAGCAAGCTAATCTATATCTTCACAGACTCAGACTTTCCCTTCAACGTGAGCAACATCAACTCATCAGACAAGTATGCCAAGCAACCAGATCCTTTGGAGGAGACCCTTTAGCTAAAGACTTTCAAGAAGTGAAGACTCAATTCATGGCCCTAATTGCCTCGATAGGTCGCAACCACCCCCAGCGTGAGATTGTTCGAACCTACACCTGCACCCGAATTGACCCTAACGGACAGGTCACAAGGGCCGTTCGATACATCAGCTATGGGATGGCAATTCTCGACCGACTGGCCACTGATCACTTCAAGAGCTTCAGAATGGAATCCACCACTCCACCAACTCTCATTGCCGACATGATAGAGCAATTCCTGCGATACTTCCCTCCACGCTACAGCTTACCAAGGAACCATGGTAACCAATCCAACACCAGGGACGCATCCAACATCATTATCTGAAGAAAGGACTAAGTTGAGCTCTCGACTTTAAAAGAGCGCTTCTCGGGAGGCAACCCGTGTTTTTACATTTCTGCAATTTTACTTTCCAAGAAGTGATGATATCTCCGACTATCTTTCACACTCGGATCATACGAAGCATGCTCCAGCCTGCAAGGAAGCATCAACACAGGAAGAATCGTAGATCCGACGTGTTCACACCTACGAGACCAATCACAAGAAGACTTGATCAAGAATATGCACCAAACAAGACGGAGCCGGCAAATGCAAACCAAGGAACACTGCAACTACCGGGGAGTACTTCTATACCGTCTCTTTCATTCGTTTTAAATATACCATATCCAATATGCTTATCACTAAGTGTAGGATTCAAACACAACACACACTGAAAGAATGCGACTTAGATGTTTAAAACCCTAAGTGTGGGATTTTACCCCATTCAGAGCTTAGTATAACATCGAGGACGATGTTCCTTTAAGTGTGGGATAGCAGTAGTTGCACAACTGTCAGATGGATAATGGTATATGCTTGATTCTAAAATCGTTGCTCTTTATAAGACCATCCTTCTCCAAAAAAGTAAACAAAATTTTCAAAATTAAGTTAAAAATATGTTGAAAATTAAAAATTTTAGACGAAGAATGATTTACATTGGGGAAGAAGGACAAATAAAATACAGATTCTTCTGAAAAATTAGTTTAGTAATCCCATAAAGAGCATCGCATGACTAAGCACACAACAACCCAACTTTCGATTCGTGAGGTATCTTGAGTCATATGAAAAGCATTCACTTTTAATGCTTCACTTTTTCGATTCTTGAGTGTGCCGATATATGCGTTTAGAATCAGAACTTGCTCTTGTTATGCATTTCGAATCCGAACTGGTGAGCAAAAAGGAGATCGAATCACATCTCTCTTGAACCCATCCATACACCCGAAAATAAATACGTTACCCCTTACCTACTCAAAAGCATCCCTCGAACTTCATAAGAAGTTCCAAAGATGAAAGAAGAGAAGTCACAATGATACGACGTCAAGGAAAGAAAAATATCCAAGAAAATTCGAAGAAAAGAAAGTCAAATGGAGAAAAAGACTCCTCCCGAAAGAAAAAGGCGTCAATCCTCCCGAAAATTCAAAAATTTTAGCTTTCCTCTTCACCAAAAAGAAACCCGAAAAACCAATACAACCCCCTCTCATACCACCAACACTCCACTCCAAAAAAAAATAAAAAAAAATAAAAAAACCTACATCACTTCCCTTAGAATGATTGTGGCTAGATCGACTTCGCGCTCACCTAAAAGGTAACTATTTGATTCTCGATCAAGCCTATGACGATAAACGATACATGACTGGCGTTCTGAGTGATTGATATAATAGAATAGGAAACCCTAAACACTTTGAGTGATTTGTGTGACCACCCTGAGAGGATCGCCTAGTCATGTATCCAAGATCAAAAGCATGCTCCTAAAGATTACAATCCTTCCTTTTCAAAGAACAAGTATTTTACTTTCCCAAAACCCCTTAGTAAAAAGTTCCGCCTTAAAATTTTGCATCATTTTCATATCTTTAACCATGTTAAAATTCGAGTTTGCTTGAGGACAAGCAAAGTTCTAAGTATGGGATACTTGATATCGCGTAAAAAGTCACGTTTTTACTACCGATATCTCTCTCATTCTGGAATGATTCTTGGCACTTTAACTCAAAAATAGTACAAATCAATAGTATTATGCCAAGATGGTCAAAACAAGGTTGCACGATGAAAATCAAGCAAAACGGATGAAAAACGAAGATTCCACACACGTTTGAAGATTCAAGGCATCAAAACGAGATTTCAAGACAAAAATGCCCATCATTAACATCCATCTCAACCAAGATGTTCATTTTCAAATTACGAATCTAACAGAAGAAGAATCCACAAAAACGGACGAAGAATGAAGATTCTACGTACGCCGGAAGATCCAAACTATTCGTACGACACATCTAAAGTTCAGAGACATATTTTTGGGATTTCTTTTCATCAAAACCTTCGTTTTTGAATTACAAATCCAATGCAATAAGAATCAATGCAAACGAAAGTGTAACGAAGAAAACACGCACGAATCGAGAAACGAGGCAACAGGCGACGAGGGTAGCAGCCAGCCGCCGCCGGCTGCCACCCCCTGCACTGTTCCCGCTTTTTGGTCCTTTCGTGTACCCGGTGCTAGACCTTTACGTGTTTTTTCGTACCCGGTGCACCACCTTTAAGCCCTTTTTCATACCCGGTGCATCACCTTTTCCACCTTTTGCTAATGTGTGCCTCCAATTGCTAAAATGCACCAAAACTCTCCTAAAAATAGGGGGCATGAGGCTCATTTGCAAAAGGCACCTAGGCACCTACACACTTACACACTTTCTTTCTCTAGCTTCTAGCTTTTCTTTCTTTCTTTATTTTCTTACTTTAAAGTAGTATTAGGCTAGTTAAAATAGAAGCAAGGAACGTGCTTGTAGTCCTTGGTGAGAAATGTATTTGTAATCTTTGGTGTACGCTTGGAGCAACTCTTATTAATTCTAGTCTATTCCTTCTCGCATATTAATCTCGGTTATTTCTATCCTTATCTATCTTGATTAAATATGTATACTTTAATTATGCTAGAGATAGTTTGTGCCATGATTAGCGAGTAGATTACTATTGTATTTGTTGTGATGTAGTTAGCATATGTAATTGTGGGATGACTCTAATTGCGTCGTGAAATAATATGAAGGCCCCTATTCGATTGTTTACTTGGTATAGTGCTGGAAATGATTTCGAGCAAAGTACAAACGCATGGAAGCCGGTAACGACCGAAGGTAGTTGTATTATGGATCGACGTCAAAATGGAAACTTTATGAACGGACTTACCTTATGATTTTAAACCTAAAACTTATATTCGCCTTTCGATTAACAAACGTGATTGTAACCTTGTAAAGAGGAGTCGCGAACCTTAATACTTGGTAAATAGTTATCTGTGTAAAAACTATGGTTTTAATTGTAACGTCATGCGAGCATCATAAAATGCAATGTGATTACGTGGAATTGCCATGAGTATTGTACACTTGAAATCACAATGCACTTATCATGTAAACATCGCTAAGCAATTAAATTCACAATGGAAACATCGGTAAACGATTAAATACATTGTGGACTACCATAGCATTTTCCGATATGGTCTGGGTTTAACTTTATGCGAAAAGCCGCCAGCATTTTAATTAGCATTTTAATTAGATTAGTTAGTTTAGATTACATTGGATTAGGTAGGCTATAGGCTAAATAACCATTTACGAAAACCTAGGGATTTGTTAATTGTATTGAGAAAGGCAAGTTTAAAATCCAAATTAAATCGTTACTTTTCCTTAACCTATGAAATCTAAAGTAAGGTGCGCAAGAAACCTCAACACTTCCCTTCACTTACCATGCTTAGATTTCATTAATCGGAATTGATCAACTAAGTCCGAACATATTTGCTAAGTTAGTTGTCTGCTGGATTTGTAGTCTTTATGGTATTAAGAACGGTTGGACTCGTTGTGGACTTGCTACTCTATTCCTTCGCCCACGAGCGAATGCGTTCGATAATAAGGGCCACTGACTCCCTCATAGGAGAGTGTGGAGAGTTGAGCATTGTCTGTCTGATCAGAATCATGACACCGTGGTTCCTCGTGACATATTAGTTGATAACCGACTAATAGGGAATCTATCGGTTATATCATAAACTACCAAGTCTAGTGAACATTCCAAATTTAGTAAACATTTTCTCTATAAGTCATCGTCCCACATTATAAGCTAATGAACTCACAACAAATACTCCTTTTATTATCTGATTTATTATTATCCTTTATTCGCTTTATTTAGTTTACTTAGTTAACTGAACCAAAAACCCCCAACGCACTCTTTTAAAACCTTTACTAGAAAAGAAAGATTGATTGGATCACCTCCGTTTCAATTCAGTTTCTCTTTAAGAACGACTCTAGGTCATACTTACCATCTACTAGCCTTTGGTTCAGTATTAGTAAGTCACGCTTAGACCCCAGCAAATACAAATTTAAAACACCCACCGATCGGAATTGCGAACCGCTCGCGACGCGCGCATCACACCCTCAGGGACTATTCAGACAAAGGAATAGATACGGGAACAATTTGGAAAATGGAGATCTCAGTCGATAAAAGAACAACATCAGATTCATTACATCAGTTGTCGGTTAAAGATCTCATGTAATAAAGATTCATGGTCGTTGATTTCAACACTTTCAGATCATTAGGAGCAGTTGAGTTACAGCAGCGGCTCTTGAAGATTAGGATCTTTGTCCATTAAACTCTATCCAACATTTGGTGTTTATTGTTTAATATGCTTATATCCGAAGGGCGACATCACTTCATTTTCTGCAATCTATCCTTTAGTTCTTAGTTATTTTCGTGAGGAAACTGGTTGAGGTATTAAAGAAAGGTTATACTGCTGGAGTTCGAGTTCAATACATGAAGGTTGATGCCAACCAAGTTCAGAAAACATTGGAGCTGACACAGTCGACCACTCAGCTCACAGTCGTATAAACGATAAGGGAGTTCTGCGTTTCTTTCTCTAGTTTATTTATCCGTTTTTGCAAGATTATATCGACCTATATCCAATTCCAAACACTAAGTGTAGGATCCTTGGAATCCATAAAATACTAAGAGATATTTTCCATAATTACTAGAAATTCTAAGTGTGGGATACTTCGATAAGAGGTGTTCAATACATAGATTCGAACATTAGGGACAATGTTCCTCTAAGTGTGGGATATACGGTCTGCAACCGCAAGTTTAACCTCTTGTCCGTAAAATAAACAATATTTTCATTAAAAGGCTAAAAATGAAGAAGTTTTCACAAAGAAACAAAACGGTTTTCTTAGAATAAGATACGGACGAAAAAGGCAACACATGACTAGGCACACAATGACCCAAATATTCGATTCGTGTGGTTTGAGCCCATATTGAGCATTCATCCTGAAATGCTTCACTTTTCGTTTCATGTTTGTGCCAATGCATGCATTTGAATCAGAACTTGCTCTTGCAATACAATTCGAGATCACACCGATGAGTGCCATACATGGTACATGTACAATATATCTTGATATTTTCTAAGGAATCCCCGACTCCCTCAACCATCAAACATCTTCACACCCACTATCCAACAAAACCTCCCTTTTGTACCTTCATCCCGAAACCACGGAAGTCATGTCTTCCAAACTTTTCATAGACACTCTTAATTTCCCAATTTTCCACAAGAAAAGCCAACAGAATTTCGCAACCCAATGCCAAAAGAAACCCTTCGGACCAGAAAAATATTCCTTGGTAAAGCCGGCATTATAAAAAAAAAAAGAAAAAAAAAGTAGAAAAATATACATGCCGGAACTACTCAAGAAAGTCCAGAAAAGGAAAAATTAGAACCCGAAAAGGATTGCAACATTAAGTCTTTTCAAATTTGAGAAATTCCAAAAGAGACTTTCTCGAAAAAATACCCCAGTTTCAAGAAGATACAAGAAAAGAAAACCCAAAAATACTCTCCTTCTTACTCACCATACACCTTCTTCATTTCTCCAAACCAAAAACCCGATTCCTTTTTAAGATTTCTTGAAAGATTAGTATTGTTCTCTTCCAAAGTGATGGAGATTTGATTCTTGATCAAACCTATGACAAGAATGCTGCATGACTGGCTATATGAGTGATTGACACTAGCAAGTAGGAAACCCTAAACACATGAGTGATTTGACTGACCCACTGCAAGGATTGCCTAGTCATGATTACCATCTAAGTTGCTTGAAGAAAGTATCAAATTCTATAAACCCTTAGTTTCTCTTAAGAATTCTTTCATAACTGGAGCTTTATATTCTTTGGAAATAGTATTTCTAAAAGATATGTGTATCTAGAATCTTTCTAAAGGCCTTTTATGAATGAGTTTGCTTGAGGACAAGCAACGTTCTAAGTGTGGGATACTTGATATCGCGTAAAAAGTCACGTTTTTACTACCGATATCTCTCTTATTCTGGATCGATTCTTGGCATTTTAACTCCAAAACATTACAAATCAATAGTATTATGCCAAGATGGTCAAAACAAGGTTGCACGATGAAAATCAAGCAAAACGGATAGAAAACGAAGATTTCACGCACGTTTGAAGATTCAAGACATCAAAACGAGATTTCAAGACAAAAGTGCCCATTACTAACATCCGTCTCATCCAAGATGTTCGTTTTCAAATTACGAATCCAAAAGAAGAAGAATCAACAAAAACGGACGAAGAATGAAGATTCTACGTACGCCGGAAGATCCAAAAGATTCGTACGACACATCTAAAGTTCAGAGACATATTTTTGGGATATCTTTTCATCAAAATCTTCATTTTTGAAAAAAGAATCCAACAAAAAAAGAATCGACACAAACGGACGCATAACGAAGAAAACACTCACGAATCGAGAAACAAGGCAACAGGCGACGAACCGGGGCGGGGGAGTGCCAGCCGCCGCCGGCCAGCCACCCCACCGCCGCCAGCTGCCACCTAGCCGCCTCTGGCTGCCTGTCCCTCGTCTCTTTTCCGCTTTTTGGTCCTTGCATGTACCCGGTGCTAGACCTTTACATGCTTTTTCGTACCCGGTGCACCACCTTTACGCCCTTTTTGGTACCCGGTGCACCGCCTTTTCCACCTTTTGCTACCATGAGCCTCAAGTTGCTAAAATGCACCAACTTTCAACTATAAATAGAGGCCTCCACGGTTCATTTGAAGACACACCTTTCATATCTTTCTTACTTCTCTCTAAGATCAATTTCTTCCAACTTTTATTTTCTTTTTCTCTCTAAGTTAATTTAATTAATTTGGTGAGAGATAAGTAGGAGATTAATTATGTAGTAGTTAGTAGTAGCTAGCTTAGCAATGTAACGCTTTGGAATATTTGGAAGTAATATAAGCATTGTTCTGCTCGCAATAATTACGGGTAATATCTATCATTTCTTTTATTAATTATTTGTAATGTTCTTGTTTGATGTTTACAATTTATTAACATTAGAAATGTTTATTGCCATGATCTGCGAGTAGTTGCTTATATGTTTGCCATGATTTAGATAGTTATAATGGGATGATATTAAATATTGTGAAGTAATATGACGGCCCCTATTCGACTGTCCTCAGATATAGTGCTGGAAACGCTTTATGCGGAGTACAAACGTACGGAAGTCTGAGAACGACCGAAGGTAGTTATATTACGGATCAATACTATAAATGTGATAAATGAATTTCTGTTTAATTATAATATTATGAACGAATGATGGCATGTTTGGCCAACCGCTTATGACCAGACTGCCCCAACTTATTCCGGTAGGGTAAAACATGTTTATGCGACTATTTATTCAATAGACCATGCCATGATACGGACATCTCTAACGACCGAGATTGGGGAATAGGATTCGAAGGTAGTTGTTGGCCGATGTGTTCAGTACATTTGGGAGAACTTCCGGTGTATTGTAATTATTTGTGTTTACTATCCATGTGACATATCTTCTATCTGATTGCGGACAATTCTACGTTAGTTAGTCGATAGGATCGTAAAAACAACTCATTCCAACATAGTTTAAATTTATAAAAAGGAACTTATATGAATGGGAATCATTATACTTTGTTTAAATATATGACACCAGACCTAATTTATGGAGTACCCTTTCCAGTTATCCACGTGACTACAACCTAGATATTAGGGAGTCATGAACCTTAATTGTGGTAAGTAGTTATCTGTGCCCATGACATGCAATAAGTAAGACATAGTGAAACCACTCGTTGTATATATTAGGTTTACATTTCTGCACTGCTTTACATTTAGTTAGTTTAGAGTGTCATATTCACTGTCAATTGCTCTTGACCGCATGTTGGATGTGAGAAGCAGTGGATTTACTATGTAAAGTACACCGTCTATTACTGAAAGGCATGGTCTGCATATGAAACACGTTTTGACAAACTGCGAATAATCCAGGGATGTATAACTGTTAGAAAAGGAGAGGTCTAGGTCATAAATCAAAGTAATTAGATCTTAAGAAAAGTATTAACAAGGTCTAGGAAGGAAAGTCCTAGTGACTTAGATACATAACCCCCTAGATCTTACATATTTGTTCCTTTAAACATAACAAGTTAATAATTTCACCATCATAAACACAATCCCGATATTATATTATCCCAAGTCATGGTAAACCACGTCTTCCCTATACTTAGTTGTTCCTTATATGCTAGCTAGTTCATTTTAGTTTTATTGCTTTAGTAGTTTAAATTAGATAAAAACCCAAACAAAACCAACTATCTGAACCCCATCTTGAAGACTGAATTGTCCAAACGAGCTCCGCTTCAAATTCGACCGTCTGGAGATGACCCTGATAATCCTTACCACGTACTAGTATCAGGTACTTGTACCTAGTACCAGTAGGTAGTTCGGAGGTTTAGGCCCTGAGCAAAATAAATTTTAAAACACCCTGATCGCACCCTCGGTCGTTATAACAACACCGACGACACTGACGGCTGTGGGCACATCATAGACCGAATGGCATCACCTGGAATTCGTAATGCCCATAACGGGTTCTGAAAGCAGTTTTCGGAATATCGGTGTCGTGAACAGGCAGTTGGTGATAACCTGACCGGAGATCGATCTTTGAATAAAAACTCGACCGTTGAAGTTGGTCAAACAGGTCATCAATACGAGGAAGTGGATATCGGTTCTTGACGGTCAACTTGTTCAACTCTCGGTAGTCGATACACATTCTGAATGAACCGTCTTTCTTTTTCACGAACAAGACCGGAGCTCCCCAAGGTGAAAAACTCTGTCGAATGAATCCCCTTTCCAGGAGTTCCTGTAGCTGGGTGGACAACTCCTGAAGTTCAGATGGGGCTAAGCGGTATGGTGCTCGTGCCACAGGTGCAGCACCTGGCACGAGATCGATTGAGAACTCAACCTGTCTAGTTGGTGGTAGACCAGGCAGTTCTTTGGGAAAGACTTCTGGAAACTCTCGAACGATTGGCACATCTTCGAGTCGCTTCTCCTCCGACTTTTTCTCCATGATGTGCGCGAGGATTGCCGGATAACCCTTTCTCAGAAATTTTTGAGTTTTCAAACAAGAGATGATGTTCAGTCTCGTCCCACCGGTCTCCCCCTGTATAACCAAAGTTCTACCGGCAGCGAGAGGAATGCGAATGACTTTGTCATAGCAAATGATTTCAGCGCGGTGTTTGGACAACCAGTCCATACCAATGATGACGTCGAAACTTCCAATTTCAACAGGCATAAGATCGATCGAGAAAGATTCGTCGGCTAGGTTTAAAGTGCAATTAGGTATCACACTATTGGTTTCTATGAGTTTACCATTCGCTAGTTCTACAGTGTACTTAATATCTAGAGCAGTGGGGGTGATGTCAAGCAGTGGGTAAAATTCATCCAAAATAAAGCTTCTATCGGCACCAGTATCAAATAGAACAGAAGTAGATAAGTTGTTGAGGAGGAACATACCCGAGACCACATTCAGGTCTTGACAGGCGTCCCCAGAGTTGAGTACGAAGGCTCTACCTCTTGCGTTGTTGTTGTTGTTGCCCTTGTTTTTCAGCTTTGGGCACTCATTTCGGAAGTGTCCGGCGTTTCCACATTCGAAGCAGGCTCTAGGTGGCCTGGTGTTGTTGTTGGAATTGGTGTTGTGGTTGTTGTTGCTGGTAGAGTTGTTGTTGGTTTTGGGGGCTCGACAGTCCCTTGTCAGTTGCCCGTACCTCTTACCGTTGTTGCAAGGGGTACTACATGGACCATCGTGGTGGTGGTTACATTTGGAACAATAGGGTTTGCTTCCAGTGTACCCACATTTGGGTTCAGAGTTGGTGTTGTAAACTTGGATGGCATTGGTTTTCTAGTTTGGTTGGTCGTGGTGTTTGCAGATTTGCGTTTGTTGTTGGAAGGTGTGGTGGATGTCTCACGGCTGACGATCAGCGCCATGAGTTCGTGATGCGTTTTTCTTGATGCGTTTTTCCTCCGGATCAACCATACCCAGGCATAAGAGAGCAAGTTGCTGGAATTTGGTGGTATAGCCAGCGATATCAGTGCCCTGAACAGTGAGGTGCCAGAACTCCTCCTCTAACCTGTGGAGTTCCTCATTGGGACAATATTCGTCCCTCAGCATTTTCTTCAGATCCGCCCATGGGAGTCAGTTGGCTACATCAATGCCCACAGAACTGGCATGAGAATTCCACCACGTTAGTGCACCTTCCTGAAAGGTGTAGGCAGCAAATTTGACCTTGCTGTCCTCCGTGCAGTTGCACAAACTGAAGACTGATTCAATCCTTTCGATCCACCTGATCAGTCCAATGGTACCCTCCGTGCCCTTGAAATTCAACGGTTTGCAGCTGAGAAAGTCCTTATAAGAGCAAGGTTTGATAACAGGGGTGGTATCAATAGTTTGATCACTGGTTCGTTGTGAGTCCCGAGCAGCCAAGGCATCGGCTACAGCTCGAGAGATGATGGCATTATGTTCAGCATCACTGTAACTTTTCTTCTTTGGTGGCATGATTCTTCAAGAAAGAAACAAAGGGCATATGAGAAATTGTACCAGAGTGACAATTACAACAGATGCATATATATAAAAGAAGTAATATACAGCATCACAATGTAAAAATCAATAATGTAGAAATAATCGAGGGAAATTGTCAATTGATATTACGAATCTAAAAGATGATAGACAATTTCGAGTTACGAGTTCCAAAAGTTACAGACTTAGATGTTTTACAATAGTACCAGGAATTGTTACATCCGGTCGAATTACATAGGTCCTACGAAAGCATAATAGAGTACAGATTCAGCCTAAGCTAATTCCGATGTAGATTGAGTTGTGGTAGCAGTGCGGTGAGATGGTCCACAGATTCTGCAAGTCTGCTAACCATTCGGTGGGTGTCCTCGGTTTCCCTTAGACGTGTCTCGCACTGATTCAACCTTGATTGTAGGACGGAAATTTCGTTTCGATTACCAATCACTTGGTTGTGGACGACCTCCATGGTTTCGATGGTTTCTCCCATTTGGTTGCGGAGGATGTCCATGTTGTTAATGGTATTGTCGTGATCCTCAGAGACTTGATTGATATGTTCGAGTGATGTGAAGTCTCCAATTTTCGTTGGTTTCCTGTAGTTCGATATCCATATCGCGTAGTCGTTGCTCGTGATGGTGTACCCTGGCAGCTAAGACAGGTACAGTGAAGTGAGCAGGTTCTTGAGTATAGCGAGAAACTTTCATGTTGTAAAATCCTCCGTTTGAGGAGGGGAGTTGGATTCCTTCCTCGTCCCTCCAAGTGTTGAGTCGATTTGATAACCATCGCCATTGGCTAGTTGCTTGCCTCTGGGACTGGTTATTGAGTTGGTTTGAAGTAGGATAGGGGCTAGCTCGAAGCAAACAAGTGTTCCTCCTAGCTACCCTTGAGTTTCGTGATCCATACGGATGAGAGCGTGATGAATTGGGTGGTGTGTTTTCCATTTCTGAGACAAATCGTTAGAAAGAGTGAGGCCTATATTCATATAGTACATATATAATATAGCCTAAGATCGTAGGGAGGCCTATCTATGTATACTTAGTATCACATAATAGCCTATAGGGTGTCTAGCACAGACATGTTTGAGTCCCGGTTCTCTCGAGGTCAGAGTCAACTAGTGTATTCCCGTTCAACATAACCAATTCAGACTTCACATCATTTTTCCTTAATTGTACATAGTTGATCAGGCTATGTTAAATTAAAGTCGTATGCTGTAATTCCTGAACCAGTCATGCCTAGTAAGGAAATACTGCCTAACGGTCATAGTCTAGGCCCATTAATGCAATCTAGTTCACTATAACCTTAGGCTCTGATACCAATCTGTCGCACCCCCAAATTATGATGCGGAAGCGGTTCGGGTCGGGGCGCGACTAATCAAGTAATCACAACACAAAGATGTATAGTAAACGACTCTATATGCGTCATTTTAACAAAATATATTGATATAAGAAATGTTTACAACATTTGAAGCTATACATAGCTCGTGTTCTGAAAATGAGAGATTCCAATACATAAATACTTTTACAAAATATATTAATGCAAGGAAATCTCTAATATCTGCATGCTGACTCGAGTTACAGTAATCCTGAGGGCAGTCCAACTTACTGCTGAGTACCTGTGATACATGCTAAAATGGGTCAGCAAAATGCAGGTGAGCTCACAGGTTTGTATGACAAAACATAATGTATGAACCACAAGATTTAATTGAATTTAAGTTGCAATAAAGCAAAATAAAAGTTATACATCCATGAGCACATAGTCTGAGCTTAACTTGAGGGTCGGGTCCAATGAAGGAATTCCGATCGAGGTGCCTCCTGCGAGTGCCTAATCTACACTCGTCTACCCAAATGCTAATACGTCCATTTGACCAGTTAATGCTTGCTAACCCGGACGAGGATTTTCAATCCTATATGATATCATATACTAACATTCACGCTATAGATGTATTACCAAACTATGCTTGTGGAGGGCTTTAAATTGATTAGTTGAAAACAACTCATGCAGTAATTGATTTGAATTGTACTTGCGTTCACATGTAAATAAATCGAGCAATGTATCACACCCATGATGAAAACAGTAAAATAGGGGCTATGAGACTCACCTGAGTCTTGATGCGTTTAATTTAATAAACTTGATTTGATTAGCCGAGTGTTGTTATCCGAAGACTTGTAACCTGAGGATGTCCAAGACACGCGATGGTTATTAACATGAGTAGGTATCTATAAAGATCACCTTTGTAGTTGTTCGTCCAACTAGAATGTCCATATTATTACGATTTGGTTGATTTGTTTGAGTATTTGGAAAACGTGTACGGCCAGTTGGTGATTGTTTGTAATAATAATCTCAACATTATTATTTTGATTTCGAAGTGTTATACTAAAAAGTATGTCCCAATATGTTTTAGAAGTCGTATCGTATTAAGGTTTGAGGTTATATAAGTTCCACACTTAGTATAAAAATGGTTTGTAAACATTCTGTTTTTAGCGTCACTTATAGCGACACTTAAGGGTTTAGGCGACACTCAAGAAGTGTCGCATAAATGGTAAATTCTGTATTATTGGCGTCACTTGAGGAGGTGACGCATAAGAGTCGACACTTAAGCAAGTGTCGGGTACAAGTGTCGGGTGAATTGAAAATCGATTTCGGGGCGACACTTAAGCAAGTGTCGGGTATAAGTGACGGGTATAGTTGCTGTAATTACAACTTGCGTGAGTGTAATTACAACAAATTTCATAAGCATATATTTCACAAAATATACAAGTAGTTACAAGCAATTACAAGTATTTAGCCTAATTATAAACTAAACACACGTAATTAGGGTTTCGGTTAAGTTTAAAAGTAAACCTAAATTGCCGGGTGTCACATTCTCTCCCTGTTAGGAGAATTTTGTCCCGAAATTTGCTCGTAGTCATAGTTTGTGTGGGATCTAGAGAAAGTGTGAGTAATTCTAACGTTTAACTAAGTCCACGAAAGGAAAGTTCGTTGTTGTGATGCAACGCATCCATTTGTATACGTTTGGAGAATTGTCTCCGTGTACTATTAGTAGGACAAATATTCCTAGATAGTCAGTCGTAGTAAGGTCATTTGCTATAAAGTTGGTTGTAGTAGGAAAACATTCCTATGTTGTTCGTAGTAGGAAAACATTCCTATGTGGTTCGTAGTAGGAAAACATTCCTATATGGTTCGTAGTTCGTGTGAGTGTAAACAGTTAGTTAGATTAAATCCAATATAAATTGCTGGAAACGCATTTCCCATATGTATAACCGTTAAGAGACCCGCAATTGGTCTAATGTAATGTAAAAGTCGTTAGAAAACGTAGGTCCTATTCCCTAAGGTCTATGGAAGAATTTGCTTGCTAAGTTCATAGTGCAAGTTCTAAATCAGTTGGGTGTGATCGTGTAGTGGACTAAACTCGTCCAGTAACGAATAAGAGTGAAATAGTTAAGTTAAGTTATCTGGAAGTATCGTACCCGAAAAAGAGTTATGGGTTCTGTCGGGCGTTGTTGTTCAGTTTCGGACAGTTGTTCCTGAAATGTCCAGTGTTTCCACAACCAAAACAAGTTTTCACTCTGCAATCTTTGGTTGAATGTCCATAGTTTTTGCATTTGTCACATGGAGTGCCACAGGGTCCTTCGTGATGACTGTTGCATTCGGAGCAAAAATGTTTGTTCCCTTTATACCGTTTCTCTTCAGTTCTAGCAGCATAGGCCCTGGCAGTTTCTGACCTCTTCTTTTGTTGTTGACCCAGATTGTTTCCCTGCCATTTCCTCTTGTTATCTCCAGTATTTTTCTTAGCGGGTGTACCACGACGGACAATCTGCGCCATGAGTTCATGTGCCATACGGACGCCACTTTGGATGATTCCGGGTTTCGAAGAGGTTACATTTCCCTGGATTGTCTCTGGAAGACCCCAAATGTATCTCTCGATACGTTTGGGTTCGGGGTCTACCATAGATGGACAGAGAAGAGCTAGTTGGTGGAATCGGGTGGTGTATTCTGTGATATCATTCCCTTGAACAGTGAGGTGCCAGAATTCTTCCTCGAGTTGTTGAAGTTGCTCACGAGGACAATATTTTTCCCTCAACAATTTCTTGAGATCTTCCCAGGGAAGTTGATAGGCGACATCAATTCTCTAAGTCTGGGCGTAAGAGTTCCAAAAAGTGAGTGCACCTTCCGAGAGAGTGCAAGTGGAGAACTTAACCTTGTTCTCCTCGGCGCAGTTGCAAATACGGAATACGGATTCCATCTTTTCTATCCATCGCATCAGGCCGATGGCTCCTTCGGTGCCTGCGAAACTTAGAGGTTAGCAGTTCCTGAAGTCCTTGTATGTGCAGGGTTTGGTTACAGGTGGGTCGTTGGCTGCTCCTCCTAGATTTCCTTGGTTTGGATTGGGATTGTTTCTGGCTGCTTCTAAGGCCTCTTGTACCCTTTGGTTGACAAGTTGTGCGATTTCCTCTGAGCTCATTTGACGTTTCGGTGCCATGATTCTAATAGAAAGAGAGTAAGAGGCACATGAGATGTCGTTGAATAAGAAATAAGAATCAAAGTCATCGCAGGTGTATAAAATACAACAAGATGATTGTTCACAGCAAGATGATCAATAAAACGAGATTGAGGCGCAAGATTAAACGATTACAAGGCTTGAAGTTTATATGTCGCACCCCCAAATTATGATGCAGAAGCGGTTCGGGTCGGGGCGCGACTAATCAATAATCATAGCACCTAAGATATAATGAACGACTCTATATGCGTTGTTTTACAACTTGTATTGATAAAATCAAAGTTTACACAAAAAATATAGTTACATTAGCTCGGTTGAAATTGAGAGATTTAAGTACATAATTAACCTATACAAAATATAATAATGCAGCTAAATCTTTGATTGTTTGCATGCGGACTCGAGCTAATTGATCCTGATTGAGCAGTCCAACCTACTGCTGGTTACCTGTGATACATGCTAAAATGGGTCAGCGAAACGCAGGTGAGCTCACAGGTTTGTATATCAACACATAATTGTATGAACCGCAAGATTTATGATTGAATTTAAAGTGCAATTAAGCAAAATAAAAGTTATACAGCCATGAACACATAGTCTGAGCTTAACTTGAGTGTTAGGTCCAATTAAGGAAACCCAACTGAGGTGCCTCCTACGAGTGCCTAATCTACACTCGTCTTCCCAAATGCTAATACGTCCGTTTGACCAGTTAGGGCGTGATAACCCGGAAGAGGATTGTCAATCCTATATGATATCATATACTAACATTCACGCTACAGATGTATTACCAGACTATGCTATGGAGGGCTTTAGTGATTAGTTGAAAACAACTCATGTAGTATTTATTGATTTGTACTTGCGTTCAACATGTAAATAAAACGAGCAATGTAATCACACCCCTGATTGAAAAGCAGTGAAATAGGGGCCATGAAACTCACCTGAGCCTTGAGTGTTTATCGAAATAACTTGAATTGATTAGCTGTGAATTGATGTCCGAAGACTTGTAACCTGAGGGCGTCCAATACGCACGATGGTTATTAATTGAATAGGTATCTTAAAAGACTACCCTTGTAGTTGTTCGTTCAACTATAATGTCCAAATTATCCCCATTTGGTTGATTGACTTGTCCAAATTACTACAATTTGGTTGATTAACTTGAGTTCAGAAAGTGTGTACGGCCCGTTGGTGATTGTTTGTAATAATAATTTTCAACATTATTATTTTGATTTTTGAAGTGTTGTACTTAAAAATGTTTACAAACTTTTAGGTGACGGGGGTCCGGGGGTAGCGCCCCTGGTTAGCGGGGTTCCATGGGTGGCAACCCCTGGTGGGGTCCAAGGGGCTGGCCCCTGGTTGGGGTCGAGATGCCAAGTCAGCTCGAAAAATTTTTATTTCTACTAAATTGCTTTGGTGAAAAACTCATCTGGACTTGAATTTGGGTGAAATCAAGTGATAATATTTAGGTCTCGACACTTAGTAAAAATGAGTTGTAAACATTCTGTTTTCAGCGTCACTTATAGCAACACTCAAGGGTTTAGGCGACACTTAGGAAGTGTCGCATGAAATGACGGATTCTGATCTAATGGCGTCACTTGTGCAAGTGACGCATAGAGGGAGACACTTAAGGAAGTGTCGGTTGTAAGTGTCAGTATAAAGGTCATGAGTCACTAAGGTTAGTGATGGATGAAATCTGTTCTCGATTATAGGCGTCACTTAAACAAGTGATGCTATAAGTGTTGGTTTATAGTGATGGGTATTGAATTTGCGACACTTAGGCAAGTGTCGGGAAAAAGGGGTTTTATGCGGCACTTAGGCAAGTGACGCAAAATTAGGGCTTTTAGCGACACTCAATGCGTCACTTAAGTGACGCACGAAGTGACGCTATACTGCAGTCGTTGTTGCGACACTTAAAGCTGTTGACGGATTTTTGAGACAAAAACAAGTTTTCCGGCCATAGTTTGGTCCGATCCTTTTACCCAACCCATATATGGACATTATAAGCTTATATAAACAACAAACAAGCATTATAACAAAGATTTGAGTGATTTCGAGAATTTGTCGGAAACTTACAAACTTAACGCCGGAGAAATCCGAAAAGATAGAAATGTAGATCGAGATGCGGTGGTTCTTTTCTTCCAAATGAACGAGATGATTTGAGTGCGTTTAGTGGTGTAATTTAGTGAATTTAGATGGTGGTGGTGGTTTGGTTAAATGAGAGAAAAGAAGATAGAGAGAGAAGGTGTGTTGGTGGAAATGAAGGAGAAATGAGGAGGGAGTGGGGTTTTGTTCAAAGCCTCACTTCCTCAGCTCCTGCAATCGTGCTCCGTGCGGTGTTCGTTCTCCCGATTATTTAAACGTTAAATAATTATTTAATCCTTTTAAATATACATTTTAAAATACGAAAAATCACTAAATGTTTTAGTTGAAGTATTTTATCAAATACCTTATAATTGGGTTATAAAATATAACTTAAACTTGTTTTGTTTGTTCGCGCGTTTAATATTTTCATCGCGTGGGCTTTGTTTGTACGATACGAAATTGAATTGAAATATTATCGAAATAATATTTTGGATATGATAGCGTTATTAAATAATGGTATTTTATTTAATAAAATTGTTCACCAACGTCCGTATTAATTGAGTCGAATTACATTCGATTTGAAACTTGTACGATTTAATCAAATCGCATACTTGTATATATTCAACAATATATATTAATTGATACATCAGTTAGCCTAACACAGAAATAATTACATGTATTACACTTGATTAGGCCCTAATTAATAGTCCTAATTTGACGGGTGTCACATTATAAAACGTGCCGGGCAGTGTTACATCCGGTCTATTACAAAAGTCTTATACAAAACGTGATGAGATTCTTATATACCCATCGGGATAGAAGTTTCTATTATAACGCACAGTTTCGCCATCTTTATCGAGAGGGAGTTCTATTGAAACAGTGAATTAGTGACAAGATTCAGGTGTGGTCATAATAATGAGCGAGTAGTGTTTTCAAGGTAGTCAGTCCTGACTATGTTATTGTTTCAAAGTGAACAAGTGTTTAGTAAAGATGTTCGGTCAAGATAGTTAGTAATTCCGTAGCTGCTATCATCCATTACAGTAGTGATCGAAATGATTAAGTTGTTATTGAGATAGTTTGTGTCCAGAGTAGTTAAAGTCATAAACCGAGTCATAGCTAAGTCGTTGGAATCCATCCAAGTGTTGGAGATATTATTTCGAGTAGGTAGTGTGAATAGGATAAGGTCTAGTTCGAGGAGGTCTGCCCTTCTAGTCGCGTGTAGCACGCGCGCTCCATGGGTCTACGATAAAAGTGGGAAGGAAGGGTGTGGGGTAGACGGAGTAAATGTAACGTGCCTAGACGATGAATCCTTACGAGGTTCTAATTCCATACGTGTTCTCGAATGATTATAATGAGAGTGGGAGGAAGAGGGTGAAGTAGATGTCACTTGTTTGGTTGGCGAATCGTTAGGTGGATTCTCCTCAAGTGAGTCTTATTCGATTATATCGTTGCCCGATTCGGTTGGGCGAGCGGGTACCATGGAAATCTCCACAGTAGTGAGTAAGGCTAGAGCCTCGTTTTCAGAGTTGGATGACGTAGTTGTGGGAGTGGTTGCCGTGAAGGGTGGCAAATAAGTTTAGCGTATGTAAGGTTATACATATATATACATATAAAAGCTTAGCACATAAGCACATATAAGGGTTGGTCCCGTTCTATCCACGGTCTACGTCTGCTACTGTACTCTCGTTCACTATAACCTTTTCAGGTCTTGTATCGAATCTCCTTTAATTGTACATAGTTGATTAAGCTATGTTAAATTAAATTCAAATGATGCAATCGCTGAACCAGTCATACTAAACAAAGAATAATAACCTAATGGTTATAGTTAAGGTCACTAATGCAATCCTAGTTTGCTATAACCTTAGGCTCTAATACCAATCTGTCGCACCCCCGAAACACGTTGCAGCGGAAGTGTTACCGCCGCAACGATCATTTGCACAGCAGCGATAACAGTGGGATGTTTTAAATTTATAGAGCTGGGGAAATCCTAAGCTAATACTACTTTCAGCCCTAATTAGGTTACTAGGGTAGTAAGCGGTATGTTGACTCAGGTGTCGTTCTTACACTACAACGGGCATGGGATCTTAGGCGTTCTAATTATCTTTTGTAATCTAGCTAGGGTTTAAAATAAGATTTGATTTGGTTTGGTTTTATAACTAATCTATTAAAATAAATGCAGGAAAGTAAAAGATGTTTGTACGGAGGCTCAAAGAACAGTGGATACGAGAGTGTTTACTACGATGCCGGTATATGTTTTGAATTAGTAGTTATGGGTATTAAAGCCACTAGTTGTGACTATTAATCCGTTGAGTAACCGAAAACCTAAATCAACACGAAGTATTATACCTACGGCAGTTCCTTAGCTTTTCCCACGTATTTAAACGCTATACGAAATACTGTGCCGTTTTATAGTTTTTCCTTAGCATTGATTCAAGCTGCCAGTTTGCTCATTGGATACCCTATATTATTAATGACGTATAATTACGATCCTATCAAATATCTAACGTAAAGGTCTTTACAATCAGATAAATAATATGTCACATGGATAGCAATTATATAGTGTCAGATACACCGGAAGTTCTCCCAAATGCACTGATCAATTCAATCAACATTTATTCTCTAATCCTATTCCCCAATCTCTGACAAATGTGTGTTGGTATCATGGCACGAATTGTTGAATAAACAATAACGTGAACAGGAGTTACCCTACGGTATAGGTTGGATTAACTTGTCTAACGGTCAATTGAATTGTTCATCATTAATCATATAAATCACCATAACTATTACATGCACATCACTCTACTGTATAAACATTAACTTATATCTGAAAACCCTAATCATGCAGTTACATATAGTAATGGGAGGTTCAGTTCTAGCATGCAGCATTCCTAAGGCAACAATCAAACAAGAACATGCAATAGAAAGGCACACAGATAACTATTCCTAGTTCATACCATTTCACATAACTAGATGACCGGATCATAAATATCCCGAAAGGTCTCTCAAAGATATTTAATATATGAGCTTGAATCTAACCTATCTCTAATCCTATGCTCTGTATCTCTTATGATATAGTTTCAATCTAGAGAATACAGCCATGTCGAGTTCAAATGCTTCATCATACATAGAATAGGTAGAGTACGTACCACTAATAACTGGCCAGGTTTTAGCAGGAAGTTTCTAACCACATCATAAGTTGGATAGGTAAACAATGGAGATTCAATTCATAAATTCAGATACAGTTTAATATTCACACAGGCAGAGTAACAGCATGTTACTATTGGGATCATTATTTCCACAACGGATTGTTCCCACGACTTTCATAGCTTCCACGTTCCGTACTACACACATTCGTGATGTTTCCGGCGCTATACAAATGAAAGCCGTATAACGTTACCTCCGTTGTTTCATAATGGTGTCATCCCAATTGCATATTAAATCATAACTACTTAAGCATAACCATTATCATAGCAAACACAGATTTGTCTAGCCTAGCATGGCATCTCTAGTAAGAAATACAACGCAAACATAATATAAGCAAATCATATTTACGAAATAAAGACAAGAGATATAAATATAACCTGAATAAGTATTACAGACAAATCCTCGTGACCCAAAGTCTCGGTGTAACTCCGTACAAAGCTCGTAAGCTTGCTACTCTACTCCTACTATTTCTCCTCTAACTCCTTAGAGAAGTGTTAGAGAGAGAAAGCTACTACTCTTCTAGAGAGAGAGTGAAGTGTGTGTGAGAGAAAGTGAGAATTCTTGTTGAAGAATGGTGTGTGGAATTAGGTGAATGAGCCCTCTATTTATAGGCAAGCCTTGGATCCAAGAATACAAATCCACAAGCATACGTACAAGCAAACGAAGCAAAAACGAGGCCGTGTGTGACCAAACCAGGCCGTATACGGCCCTGTAGAGGCCGTGTACGGCTTCCTACAGGCCATGTACGGCTCTATGGAGGCCATGTACGGCCCTATGGTGGCCGTGTGCTTGGCCGTGTGATTTTTCTGACTTTTCTCGTTACTTCGGAATGCCGTATCTTCTTTGTTTCGCCTCCGTTTGACTTGATTCTTTCGCCTACGGCTTCGTAATTCCGTTACGCTTCTAATGATGCCTGTTTGGTAGAAATTGGATGTGTGGGGCCCAGGCGTGTCCAGAATACGTTTTGTAGCTTTCGGTTGTGCTGTATCTTGCATAACTTTTTCATCCTTGATCCGTTTTGAGCAATCCTTATATCCATGTTCTAGTAATCTCCATAGCTATAAAATAAGATAATTGTGAGGTCTTGGTATGGAGTTTACAGTAGATTTAGGGTTTGGCTCAATTTGGTGCCTATTTCAGTGTATTTTCAGCCCTTTTAGTATAGTTTTGGAAAGTCCGTCAAGTTTTCACCTTTATAACAAAATATGATAAATAATGATGTTTTGAGAATGTTTTTGTTATAAAAGGTCTAAATATGGGGTCAATAATGTAGGTAAAAACGTGACTTTTTGCGCTACATCAAATATCCCACACTTAGAGTTTTGCTTGTTCTCAAGCAATTCCACCTGTCAACTACACCAAGAAACTTTTTTTGAAATTTTTTTTTATGGGAGTCATAAATATAAGTAAAAGTATGAAAATAATCAAATAAACCCTCAGGTGTAAAATAGGAGATATGCACACGACGTATCCAACTTTTCAGAATGATCATCTTAGGCATGCTTTCAATTCTCGTGATCTTGGAATATACATGACTGGGCGATTCCCCACCAGGTGGTCACTCAATTCACACAAGTCTATCGGGTTTCCTAATAATCTAGATCAAACGAAATCGCTCATAATACCAGTCATGCAACATTCATCGTCATAGACTTGATCGAGAATCGAATCTCCACCACTTAGACAGGGACGGCAATAATTATCCCAGGACATTTGATTGGGTTGTATTTTGGGGGTGAAAAGGGAAATATTTTAAAAAGGAAAGGTTGGTAGGGTATTGAAGGAAGGACTGATCTTGACTCCAGAAACTCTTAAGGTCGTGAGAAACCTTTATTTGACTGAATCCTATAGAAAGGGGAATCCACCGAGAATTTCTTCTTTTTGGATGATTCTTGAACTTCCTTGGATCTTTTATTCATTCTTTTTGTATTTTCTTGAGGCATTTTCTTTTTCTATTTTCTTTTGCTTTTTTAGATGCCTCATCCTCTTTTCGCTTTTGCAGTTTCTTCAAGATAATTTTCACGGCACCATGAATGATTCTTTTGGGAGCTTCGGGTGATTTCTTTTGATATTCTTCTTTTGAAGTTCGTCACCAGGAATTTATGACTCGAGGGAGCAATTGCTCGAGTGGGTAAGGACATCCAAATAGCTGTTTCTCACTTCCTCATAAATTTCTTTTATCAAGACGTTTTGGTGGTGAGTGGAAATGTGGTTTTTTAGGGTTTTCAAAAAGAAACGAAAAGGCTTAGGCTCAACAGGGTTTTCTAGGGGATCTTCAACACGTACTAAAAAGTGTCGAAAAAGGGTTGGCTTGAAAAGATATGAGAAAAAGGGGTTATTCCTAAAAATGTCCAGGTCATATAATTGCACCTATGCCACGTATGGCACCTGTCAATATGGTCTCGAAACGCATGTCAGGAGCAAGTTCTAATTCAAAATGCAAGCACCGGTCACACACAACAAACAAAAATGTGATGTAAGTACCTCACCGCAAGTTTATAGGGTTGTATGTGCCCAGTCATGTGATGCCCCTCTTAGACTTTCATTAAGAAAAAGTTGGAATCTGACCTGATTCTACCTCTTTCTGCTTAACCTTTGAGTTTATTTGAAATTTTGTAGCCTTACATATATTGTTGACTCAAAATGGTTTTGAAAGTTTAGGGTAAAGTGATGACATATTGGCTTCGTGCGAGAACAAGTTGAAAAATTTGAGGACATTTTTTGAAAAAAATTAAGCTTATTATACGAAGTAGGGTATATTGCTATCCCACACTTAAAAATAAACATTGTCCTCAATGTTTTTGCCACTAAGTAGGGAGAATCCCACACTTAGGGTTTTAATGATTTTATTGAACAATTTTTAGTTTCAAGTATTTTCTAAAAATGGGGTTGGTAATCCCACACTTAGAATTTGAAATGGGGGTCATGGCAAAATATTTAAAATGAAAATACTGAAAAGGAACTTCCCTATAAATAGTGGTTACTGGAGTTGGACCAGGTTCGTGCATAAGTGGTGCAAATGATTTCAGCAGTTTAGGCTCAGCCATTCCATATGAAGCTAGTTCTGCAGTAATCACAACCTCATCAGAGTATCACGTCTCACAAGTACAGAGTAATACACGAAATAAAATAAAGATAAAATAAAGAAAAAGTAAACTAATAATAGTCATCTAGCAAGTCATCACTATCTGGATCAAACTTATCCTCTGCAGTCCTATCATAGACTGGTACAGGAGCTGGGCTCGAAACATCAAGCATGGCATAAAGCTGCTCACGAAGAACTGGATCCATAGATGCAGAGGTCCCAGAGGCAGCAGGCTTAGCAGCAGGAGCAATAGGGTGTCCAGTAGATAGTCCAGCAGCAGGTCCAACAAAAGATCTAGCAGCAGGGAAGAAAGACCAGGGTGGTCGAGATGGTCCTGGGTCTGGTCCCAACCTGAAAGGTGGTCCCGCAGGTCTCGGCAATCCGGCTACCTCACACAGTGCTGAAAGGATCTGATGATGTGCAGTGAAGGTCTGGAACAAGGCCCAAGTAGTAGCGGGATCATACAGGGTAATGCCATACTCAAGAGTAGGTGGCTGTCTGATCGCTGGAGTAGTCTGTGGTGGCACAGGCTGGGCTGCCGGTGATGTGGCCTCCTCATCATGCTCTAGCTGAACATCTACAAGTCCCTCCTCAGGGATAGCAGGTAAAGCTCTCCTGTGTCTGGGGTGTCTCCTCTGTCTGGGTCTATGTCGTCTCCTCTGTCTAGGTTGCAACTCAGCAACATGATCCTCAATCTCGATCCGAGCGTCCATCCTGAAATAAACATAAAACAGGTAATGCTAATAGAAAGTGAACAAATGCAGAAAGGACATATGGAATGTCATCTGAACTTATTTTGCATTTGTGTAAATAAAACTTATCTCAGATAAAGCTATTTGATTGTCTGATAAGTCGCAAGCCTGTATACATTAGATCAGTGATAACAATACTAGATTAAAAATAAACTAAGAAATAAAAAGTACAGGAAAAGTAAGATAAGCTTGAGGTGCCTCCCAAGAGCGCTTTGTTTAAAGAGTCTTTTAGCTCGACTCTTGTACCTTTCTGGCTGACTCATGGTGGTTCGAAGATAAAGACATCCTCACGAATGGGGAAGTCTTCGATGTAATGCTTTAACTGATGACCATTTACCTTAAAATTACCTTCTGGTGATTCGAGTTCGACTGCACCATAAGGGAATACCTTTAAGATTATGAATGGTCCGGTCCACCTGATCTTGAATTTTCCAGAGAACTTTTTGAAGCGCGAATTAAAAAGAGGCACTTTATCTCCTGGTTTGAACCTTGAGAGTTTAAGCTTGGAATCATGAATCCTCTTGGTTCTATCTTTGTGGTGCAGGGAGCTTTCATATGCTTGGTTTCTTAATTCGGCAAATTCATTTAGTTGCATTCTCCGATGGGAACCTGTTATAGAAGTGTCCAGGTTGCAGTTCTTCAGCGCCCAGTATGCTTTGTATTCCAACTCTACTGGTAGGTGACATGCCTTGCCATAAACCAGACGATATGATGTGGTACCTAAAGGTGTTTTGTAAGCAGTTCTGAATGCCCACAACGCATCGTCTAATTTGTCAGCCCACTTATTCCCATGATTTCCGACTATTCGCTCCAAGATTCTCTTTAAAGCTCTGTTCGTGATCTCAGCTTGTCCATTTGTTTGTGGATGGTAGGCGGTGGACATCTTGTGAGTGACGCCATACTACTGTATAACCTTCATGAATTGAGTGTTGCAAAAGTGAGTGCCACGATCACTTATGATAGCTCTTGGAGTTCCGAATCGACAGAATAGTTGTTTGAGAAACTTTGTCACTACTCTGGCATCATTTGTAGGGAAAGCTTGTGCTTCGGCCCACCTGGAGACATAATCGACGGCAACTAGGATGTACTCTTTTCCATTAGACTTAGGGAAAGGTCCCATAAAATCTAACCCCCAGATATCAAAGATCTCACAAGCCTGGATATTAGTGAGTGGCATTTCGTTCCTTGCTGACACATTGCCTTGTCTTTGGCAAATGTCGCAGCGTTTCACCATGTCATAAGTATCTCGATAGATGGTTAGCCAGTAAAAGCCAGAATCATACACCTTTCGTGCTGTTAGGTTAACTGTGTGATGTCCTCCAGTAGGTCCATGGTGGCTCTGTCGAAGGATTTGTTCTGCTTCTTTCCCATCGACGCATCTTCTAATGATCTGATCAGGGCAAACCTTAAAGAGGAAAGGATCATCCCAATAGTAATTCTTTATGTCGCGGAAGAATCTTCGTCTCTGAGATGTCGGCATTCCTTTGGGTATTATGTTTCCTGCCAGGAAATTAGCATGATCAGCATACCAAGGATCTTTGGTTGTAGATCCTTGATGGTATTTGCCGATGTGCATGAGTTGTTATTTAGGAAACTGGTCTTGAATATCCTTTTCATTAAGCTGCTGTAGTGTAGGATTTTCTAATCGGCTTAGATGATCTGCTGCAACGTTTTCTGCTCCTTTCTTATCTCTGATCTTGATATCGAATTCTTGCAGGAGTAGAATCCATCTCAGTAGTCTAGGCTTTGCATCTTGCTTTTTGAAAAGATACTTCAAGGCTGAATGATCTGTATAGACAATAGTCTTGGACAACATAAGATAGGAATGAAATTTATCGAAAGCAAATACTACCGCAAGCAGCTCCTTCTATGTGGTTGTGTAATTTTCTTGAGCGTCCGTGAGCGTTTTACTGGCATAGTATATTGGTTGAAAGTGCTTATCCTTCCTCTGTCCCAATACAGCTCCAACTGCGATATCACTGGCGTCGCACATGATCTCAAATGGAAGGCTCCAATCTGGTGCAATCATTATCGGTGCATGTACAAGCTGATCTTTCAGGTAGTTGAAAGCTTGGAGACATTCATCTGTAAAGGCAAACGGAGTATCTTTTTCAAGAAGATGAGTCATAGGTCGAGAGATCTTGGAGAAATCCTTGATGAAGCGATGGTAGAATCCGGTGTGACCTAGAAAACTTCGGATGGCTTTAACAGAAGTAGGTGGAGGAAGTTTTGAGATAGTTTCAACTTTAGCTTTGTCAACTTCAATTCCGGCTTTTGATATGCGGTGTCCTAAGACTATTCCTTCTTTTACCATGAAATGGCATTTTTCCCAATTCAGAACGAGGTTTGATTCTTCACATCGGGCAAGCATCCTATCCAAGTTAGAAAGACAAGTAGAGAAGGAATCTCCAAAGACTGAGAAGTCGCCCATGAATACTTCCATGCATTGTTCGATCATGTCATGAAAAATTGCCACCATGCATCGCTGAAATGTAGCGGGTGCATTACATAAACCAAACGGCATACGTCGGTAAGCGAAAGTTCCATATGGACATGTGAATGTTGTCTTTTCTTGGTCCTTTGGATCGAGAGGAATCTGAAAATAACTGGAGAATCCATCAATAAAACAGTAGAATTCATTTCCTGATAATCTCTCCAGCATCTGATCAATGAACGGTAGAGGGAAGTGATCTTTGCGAGTGGCTTCATTTATTTTTCGGTAGTCAATACACACCATCCAACCGGTGATGGCTCGTGTTGGAATTAATTCATTATTTTCGTTAGCGATAACTGTCATTCCTCCTTTCTTTGGGACAACTTGAACTGGGTTGACCCAAGGGGAATCTGAAATAGGGTAAATCAGGCCAGCGTCCAAGAGTTTGATAACTTCCTTCTTAACCACTTCTTGAATCTTCGGGTTGACTCTCCTCTGCCTTTGAATTGAGGGTCTGAAGTCGTTTTCCATTAAGATCTTGTGAGTGCAATAGTTCGGACTGATACCTTGAATGTCAGAAATCTTCCAAGCAATTGCTTTCTTATGTGACTTCAAAACTTGTATAAGTTTTGCCTTCTCTTCCGGCTTCAGGTCTTTTGATATGATAACTGGTAAGTGTGAAGGTCCTTCGAGAAAAGCGTATTCAAGGTGCAAGGGTAGTTCCTTTAGCTCCAATTCTGGTGGTTCTTCTATGGAAGGTTTCATCCTTGCAATTTCGTCTCTTTTAAGCTCGTCAAACTTCGTTTGAAATTCTGAATCTTCTGCAGGGATCTCTGGACTGTCGGCTGATGCTATTTCAACCCATTCTGGTTTATTGGAGAGCTCATCTTTTCTTAGCTCGTATTTTGCTTTTGAAGAGTGAGAGATTGCATTGTCTTCAGTGATTATGGTATCGTTGTTCTCCGTGAATGCAAATCTTTGGAATTGAGCAGAAGAAGATGTGCTGATAGTGATCTCTGGATTTGATCTTTCAGATTGTGAAGAAGGTGGTTTAAGCATTGACTCCATCTCTTCGAGAGTCTTCAGAATTTGGTTTTTTGAGAGAGATGAATCAAGTACTTCAGGAGTATGGTTCCTTCCTAGGAGAGTGATAGGTGTGCCAGATCCAAGCGGAACAGCTGTGATAGAATTGTTAAGCTGATTGCTGGATTTCTTTAAAGGAAATAGCACTTCCTTAGATGCGGTTGGTGGATCCGAGATAGCTGAGCATAGACCTCCATCTTCTTGGCAAAGTCTTCTAGTAGTGATGACCGTGTTTGGAAGAGAGTTATTACTGCTTACTGTGAGGATCTCTTCCAGGTGTTCTTCGATTATTTTCTGCATAGAATCTACAAGACCAAGGTCTTCTCCCATAGGTTGTTTCATTAGTTTGTCAACATTGAAGGTGACCTCCTCAGTTCCAACTCGAAGTTTTAAATATTTCTCATTTACGTCAATAACGGCTTTGGCAGTGTTTAAGAGAGGTCTGCCAAGGATGAGTAGAACTTCGGTGTCTTCCTCAATGTCCATGACAACAAAATCCACAGGAAAGACGAATTTATCAACACGTACCATAATATCTTCAGCAATTCCACGAGGGAGTTTAACTGATCTATCGGCTAATTTGATGGTCATACGAGTTGGTAAAAGTTCGCTTCATCCTAATTTCCTATAGAGGGAATACGGCATAAGGTTTACACTATCTCCTAAGTTGGCTAAGGCGTTACTTATTTGAACATCCTGTAGATAACAAGGTATAGTGAAACGGCCAATATCTCCTAGCTTTGGGGGTAGTCCTTGTTGCATGATCAAAGAGCACTCTGCATCTAAAGGCAAGTTAACTATTTGTCTAAGTTTTTCTTTATTTGATAAGAGTTCTTTAAAGAATTTGGCACAACTAGGCATCTCAACTAAAGCATCTAAAAGTTTAACATTTAAGTGTAAGCTTTTAAACATCTCTAGATATTTTCCAAACTGAGCTTCTTGTTTCTCTTTCTTAAGCCTACCAGGGAAAGGTATACGTGAAGGAATAATAACTTATGGGGCTTTAGAAGGTGCTGTCTCAGGAGAAGTGACAGGAGTCTTAACTGGTACTGAGTCAGTGAGAGGTGAAGAAATAGAAGGGTTATCGGAATATCTATCGATTTCTCATTCTTAGTTTCTTTTCCTCTAGTGACCACAAGGATATCATCATAATCATAAGATGAATGATGAATAGCTTTGCTAATCGCTTATTCTCTTTGCTTCTCATCAACTTTTAAAAACAACCTTTTTACATTATCCTCCATGTTTTTAACTAAATCGTTTGAAATTCTAAGCAAACTATCAATTTGGTTTTGAAAATCAACAATTTGTTTATTAATATTATTTTGATCAACCATGAAGTTATTGAAAATTTCGGTGTTTAGACAAGAAGTCAAATGAGAGGAAGTAGAGGGTGAAGAAAGAACTAATGATTGAGAAGAAGGTCGACTGGTTGGCCTCTGAATGAAAGATTTTGAATGATGTGCTTGATCAGAGGTTTCACCAGTAGTGGTAAGAATGTCTTCTTTGAACCTTTGGCTTGAGAATAGCCTTTGAGGTTTCTTCTCGTGTTTGGGTTTAGAAGGTTCTTGCATGTCCTTGAAAACTTTAGTGATTGATTCAATTTGAGCTTTTAAAGTGTTCAAGGCATTAGAAGTACTTCTTTCCTCCGAAGTTGATTCATCTTGCTCCAAGTCATGTTGATGCATCGTCATCGTCTCAATCAACCTCCACGCTTCGTCTGAAGTATGTAGCATGAAATTTCCGGATGAAGCAGCATCGAGGGTTTGTTGATGATGAGGATTCAAACTATTGTAGAAAGTGCAGACCAGATTCGTTTCAACAAAATGATGATTCAGACATCTTCCGAGCAATTTCTTAAAGCGTCCCCAAGCAGAGTTTAATGATTCATTATCTTTTTGGAGAAAGTTAGTGATATCATTTTTAAGCTTGGTTTTTAGGGATGGAGGAAAATATTTAGCCATGAATTTGGTAGCCATCTCCTCCCATGTATGAATCGAATTGGGTTCGAGTTCATAAAAGCATATCTGTGCTCGAGAAGCTAAAGAATAGGGAAACAGGTGAAGTCGAGTAACTTCATTACTGAATCCCGTTTGTTCGAAGGAGTCGGAAAGGTTGATGAATTTATTAAGATGAGAGTTTGGATTTTCAACCGAAAGACCATGAAATTGACACTGAGATTTAATCATTTTGATGAAGTGTGGCTTAATTTCAAGGTTTTCGTCAGCAGATGATACGATTGGTCCTCCTCGTTCCCCTAGCAGTGGTTTGATTGATGAGGCGAGAGTGATATGATTCGTCATAACATGTTGGTAGAAAGTAGAGTTTTGGAAAGGATGGGTTTTAACTAATCTAAAAACGGAAAAGGAAATCTAACCTAAAGACAGGAAAAGGAACTTACGGATGATATTGATCTTCCGAAAGGATCGCTAAATAACTAAGATAACTAAAAACCTAAAATCGGTCATTGTAGTCCCCGGCAGCGGTGCCAAAAACTTGTTATCGCTGCAACGGTCGTTTGCGCAGCAGCGATAACAGTGGGATGTTTTAAATTTATAGAGCTGGGGAAATCCTAAGCTAATACTACTTTCAGCCCTAATTAGGTTACTAGGGTAGTAAGCGGTATGTTGACTCAGGTGTCGTTCTTACACTACAACGGGCATGGGATCTTAGGCGTTCTAATTATCTTTTGTAATCTAGCTAGGGTTTAAAATAAGATTTGATTTGGTTTGGTTTTATAACAAATCTATTAAAATAAATGCAGGAAAGTAAAAGATGTTTCTACGGAGGCTCAAAGAACAGTGGATACGAGAGTGTTTACTACGATGCCGGTATATGCTTTGAATTAGTTGTTATGGGTATTAAAGCCACTAGTTGTGATGATTAATTCGTTGAGTAACCTAAAACCTAAATCAACACGAAGTATTATACCTACGGCAGCTCCTTAGCTTTTCCCACGTATTTAAACGCTATACGAAGTACTGTGCCGTTTTATGGTTTTTCCTTAGCATTGATTCAAGCTGCCAGTTTGCTCATTGGATACCCTATATTATTGATGACTGTTTGTCCCGTACCTAGGATCTAACAGAACCGAGTCACTCAATCGTTTGCGGAATCAACGATTAAGTTATCACACGAACACAATGAATAATCAAACACAATAGAATAAGAACAAAACGCTTGTATATTGATTATAACCGATCAGATTACAGGTGGATTCAACTAATTGCGTTTAGGGTTTCGTCAACCCTAAAACAGAAAACGTAAAACGTTTATATACAAAATCTGGCACCTGCGACGTCGCACACGACGTCGCAGGCCCAAACCCATGCGACGTTGACTACGTCGCAGGCCCAATACCTGACGTCGCACCTGCGACGTTACGCACAACGTCGCAGGAATCAGGAAACTCAAATCTAATTACAAAACACTAGCTAGACCAACTGACAGACATAAACATGTACCAACAAACTCCCCCGTGTCTTCAGCTTGGTCTTCAAAAATCTTCTTTAGACCCAGCCCGCAGGAAATTGGCCGTCAGCATGAATTCCATTAGCCACACAAACAGTAACAACATTGTAAAACTGCTCGGCTAAACGTCTGTTGAACTCATTCTTCTGACCAACACGAATCCGATCATCATAGAGTTTTCTTAAATCTTTTTCATGAAAATTAATCAAACTCATCGGATCATACAGTCTAAACGTTGCTTGCTTCAAATTCCATATACCTCCAACTTCTGGCCACGGTTCTGAATCTGGTACAAAAGTAATAACCGATTCACCAGTCTGTGAATCAAGTTCCCATTTTACAAGTCTTCTCAGAAAATAATAAGGAACTGGTTCCAGAGGTATCTCAGTCAAACAGTTAGCAGGCGGATAATGAACTTTAACCATAGGCTTCCTAGTGACTGGATCAATCTTCCTTTTCCATGTATACCGAGTGCCCAACGTCGGTTTCAATTTAGAATATGTCTTCGATAACACTTCCCGACGTAAATTTCTCTGAATGAACTCAGCATAATCATTTTCGAACGGATTAATCAATTTAAGCTGAGCTAATCGATTAATCTCTCCTTTTGGCAACGTACTTAATCTATCAAAACGCATTCTAAAGTACTGAACTCCATCTTCTCTCTTAATCATAAAAGATTCCTCTGACACTTCCAGCTTTTAATAACTCCGGTATAATTTCGACTAACCCGGTACACTTGACATTTAACTGGAATAGGAACTGGATTTCGTCCCTTAGGCCACCATTTCTTATTTCTTTCTCTCTTTTCTTCAGCAGTTAATTTCTTCTTAGGAATATCAGAAGATTCAGTTTCAGGAACTGCTGAGTTCGGTGCCTGTGTCTCTGGAGCTGGAGTTGCAGCAGAACTTGATTCTCCATGTTGAGCTTTAGCTGGCATCTCATCTTCACTTGAATCAGATTCTATAATCGGTGCACCATCGTAAGCTTCTCCAGATTGTGCATCATCATACGTTTCATCTGAATTCAACTGTTCTTCTTCAATCGAAACATCCTCATTCATCTCAAAAATATTCTCCGTTTCTTCCTCAGAGCCAACTCCACTGGCCATTCTCTGAATAAACGATAAGTCAGCGAATGAATAGTCAACAGCCAGCGGTCTCGGTTGCCCTGGAATATCATCAACACAAAAGTAATCGAAAACAGAAATATTTTCATTAACATTTTCAAGTACAGAGTTGGGGTTTACAGATGCAGGTTCACTTGACTCTAAATTGGGTACCCCAGACCCAAACTCCCCCGAGGCAAGTAACCTGCCTTCCAAAACATTAACTCTATGCTTCGTTTCCTCAAGCTCCTAAGACTGAACCTCGATCAGTGCAGACTGCTCAGCAATCTTTTCATCTTGAGCCTCCAGCTTTTGCTTCATCTTCTGCATATCATCCAGCATCTTTTGCATAAAAGCTGGTGTCGGTTGAATCTCAAAAGCATCTTGAGGTGTCGGGTTAACAGGAGCTCTGGAAGAAGTAGATTGATGAGAACGACGACGACGACGAGGCTCAAAGTCTACATCCTCAGGATCATCACCGTCTCGAATACGTTTGCCAGTATTCTTTGGAACATACACACGCCCCTGTTTGAAACGACGCTGAATTCTTTTTTACCTCTGAGAAAACTGACGTCGAATTGTTTCAATCTGAGATGGGTGCGGGACCGCACCATTAGAATCCGAAGGCGTTGGCCCGCCATCATCAGGTTGTTGAACATGATTTTCTTCAGAATCAGATCCTTCGACTGTATGGTGAGAAGCTGAATTGTCCGAATCAACATGTCCAAATTGCTCAATATTATCCAAAAGAGCATTCACATGCTCCCCCGCAGCTTGAACAGGAACGTGCACAAGCGGTTGCTGCGGTTGCTGTGGTGCCAGAATGTCCATATACTGAGGTTCCGGTGGCGCTACGTAATGCTCATCCACAATAGCACCAAATAAGGGAACATCTCTTGGTGCCTCAACCCCTTTCTCATACCCTGCACAAATGGTAAAGATCCGACTCATCATCGGTGAAATCTTTAGTTTCTGATCAATATCACCCTGTGCCTGAAGATCTGGATTATGACGATTGATGTGCAATTGAACAAATCTCGGATATAATACCCATTTCTGATCCCCGGCGTTTGCATTGTCGACCATAGCCTTGAAGATAAAACCCGAGAAGTTGAAAGGCTTGTTGTACACTAAAGCTAACATGGCAGAAGCCAAACTTCG
The DNA here is from genome assembly GCA_949592205.1 of Helichrysum umbraculigerum. Taxonomy (NCBI): domain Eukaryota; kingdom Viridiplantae; phylum Streptophyta; class Magnoliopsida; order Asterales; family Asteraceae; genus Helichrysum; species Helichrysum umbraculigerum. Next base: position 4,405,537 of record CATIUR010000008.1, on the reverse strand, counting down.
GCTCATACCATCCGTTCCACCTTTCCTATTGCCCAAACAAACGATAATCACGTGCATCAAATATCTCCAAACACGTGTGAGATTCGCTTTCCTATACTGATCAGTGGGAATCCCTGGATATCCAATCCTTTGCATAGCCCCTGCGACGAAATTTGGATCAAAACTAACAGGCATATCTGGTTGATCGTTCAGCTGAAGAAGCTCCCTAATGCTCTGTTCAGTAATTGTGATCTCAGTGTTAAGAACTGTAGAGACCAGTCGTCGAACGTTGTTATCCGTAACAACAATTGCGTTTCTCCAGAAAGGGTTGATCAGATTTCCAAAAACCACAGTGTTATCTGAGATGGCGTGGAATACCCTTGAACGTCTCAAAAATGCAATCATCTGACGATACGGTGCAGCTTTATCAGAAGTATCATCAAGGTAAGCAGCAGTATTGTGACGCGCTTCGAAAACAAGAGCCATAGCTCCAAAAAAAGAAATATAATATATATTCTCGAAAAGCGTTAGAATAAACAAAATATACCAAAGTTGTCACAAACAAAAGGTTTCATTGATATGTTAAATAAGTACATAGTTACAAATAAACATATAAAATCCTAAACCCTAAACCCTAAACTTAAACTGTAACACCTGCTAAATTAGGGTAATTAATTACGCCTAATTAATTGTAACTAGATGTAATTAGTATGTAATAGGACTAATTGCAGACTCTATTTGTATATATATATAAGGTGATTTATATATATATGTGTGTACTTACGCGATTCGGATGAATCGTGCGAATTAACCGGACGTAGTCCGACATAGTTATTTGGACGTTGGTGACAGAAATTTACTTAGATAATAAGAATGTATTTTGTTATATAAAATACGCAACTGAACGAACATTATTTACATATTATTGCGACGACATTTAAATAATGCAACAAAACGTAATAAACGCGAACTAATAATTTAAATACTTCGACAAATGTTTTTATTATTAATTTCAAGGTATTTTTATTTAAATACTCCAGTTACGTTTTAAAAATATAAACGTTTGGTTAAATATTAAAAACTAGTGATTAAACGATTAGGACACGGAGTCAACACGATGTTTTGGGGAGTATTTCCCCCTCCTTTCTTGGTGGATCAGCCATCAACCCCACCCCCACCCTAATTTCCTCTTTCATTTTCATCATCCCAAACACACACATCAACCACAAACACTCTCAACCAAAAACCACACCAAAATTTCGGAATACAAACCGACCCACGAAAATTACATATTCGGAATCACCATCACGAGTGGAGCAAGAATATCAAGACCGTTTTCATCATTTCATCCTCCGTTTGGCTCGATTTGCAAAAGTAAGAAATTCCTAAAATCTTAGATCTATTCAAATTGGTGTAATATTTTGATGTTTTGATGTGTACACAACTTAGATATAACCTAATACATGAAGGATACACGATTTTATAGCTCAAAGATGGGTTAGATTTGCGTTTTTGGTCGGAAATTCTTGAAACCCGAAAGTTTCTGGGCTGGTGTTCATACATGCGACACAAGCCTTGTGTCGCATGCTGTGTCGCATAAACCCGTTTGTGTCGCACCTTGTGTCGTACCAATCCTTTAGTGTCGTAACCTTTGCGACACAATATTGTGTCGCACTCTATGTCGCATACTATGTCGTATTTTATACGACATAACCGTTCTGTCGCTATTGAATTAGCATCGCAAGCTTTTTGCGACACAACCACTGTGTCGCAGAGCTCTTGTGTCGCATCCTTCATGCGACACAACCCTTGTGTCGCATACAAATCCTTGTGTCGCAGCTTATGTCGTAGAAAACAGAAAACTTGGAAATTTTAAAGGATTTTCACTATAGAAAAGTCAAAGTTACTGTAGCAAAAAGTCAAATTTTACTGTAGCAATTCACTGTAGCACATTTACTGTAGCAAAGTCAACATTTTAGAATTTTTGCTACAAACCGTCACCAACGGGCCAAACATGTTTTCCAACAAACAAACAATTACAAACATACGGACAAACACTGGATATACTAGTTGTGTACAACTAAACGAAACGTCTCGTGAGACGCATACTTAAATAACTTCATATGATTAGGCATTTGAAGGTTACGGGTTCAGAGAACCTACTTGCTTTACTTACTACTTGCTAATTGCAACTGATTACTACAAGACTTAGGTGAGTCTTACGGCCCCACTTTTACTATTTTATCTTATTGGGGGAGATACATGCTACTGATTTTTCTTGAACACAAGTACTAAACTGCTTACTATACCAAACGAAATTGCATGAATTGTTTACTATTTACAGAAGTCTCTCCATCATATATCGTTAGTTATGGACTTAAGCGCGAACACTAGTTAATGGATCCATTAGGGAAATGACCCTCCCTGCCCGGGGCAGTAGCGCTGCCACGTACCGATTTACACGTAGAAACGGGTGACTAATTATTCGTTACTGATGCTTGCTCATTTACGAGCATGTCACGGGAGCAAACTTATTACTTACGGGTTAAGCTTCGATTATGAGCCTCATGGCAACGGTATAAACTTACTTAATTACATTTGCTGGATTGCAAATACTGGTTTTACGATTTCTGGATTGAAATTGCTGACTTTACGCCTGCGGGCATTACTGATGAAATCTCGTGTTCAAAGCTAATATTACTTACAAACCTGTGAGATTCACCAACCTTTTGGTTGACACTTTTTAGCATGTTTTCTCAGGTACTCGGATGGAGTAGGATTACTCCAGGATTTTAGCTAGAGTCGCATGATTTCAACACAACTGCATTCACGGAGATTCTTAGCATTATCTTTGTATATTTCGATTATGTAATAGAATCTCCCGCTACACGCGCGGACTCTAGGGAAACTACATTTTTGTATACGAAAACACTAAGTTTTCAAACAATATATCTATGGAATGTAACTAATTTACAAACGTTGCATATAGATGTCGTTTACTTTATCTTTGTGCTGTGATATTTGATTAGTAACACCCCAAACTATGCTTCCGCAAAACAGTGAATTTCGGGGGTGTTACAGATTGGTATCAGAGCCTAAGGTTATAGTGAACTAGGTTGCATTTAGTGGGCCTAGGCTATGACCGTTAGGCAGTATTCTCTTATTAGACATGACTGGTTCAGGAATTACAGCATACGACTTTAATTTAACATAGCCTGATCAACTATGTACAATTAAGGTGTAACACCCTGAAATTTCGGGTTGCGGAAGCGATCGGGTCGGGTGTTACCAAATCAAATATCACAGCATAAGATGCATAATGAACTACTCTAAATGAGACGTTTGAAAATAGTTATTACATTTCCCAAAATAAAATGTATACAAGTTGCGAGTTCGCAAAATACTTTCAATACATAACTGATAATACGAAAATTATGCAGAGACATCCAATTGTCCAAACGTGCGACTCGAGCTAGAATTCCTGTAGGCCAATCCTACTATTGTAGTGTACCTGAGAATGCACACTAAAAGGTCAGCTGGAAAGCTGGTGAGTTCACAAGTAATTTGTAATAACAAGTAGTTCAAGAAATATGTATTTCATTCAGAAATGTAGATCAAGTTTAACAGTTTAAATAGTAATGATTACCCCTCGAGGTAATTGTGAGAAATTTATGGTAAACAGGTGAACCTAATCAATAGGTTTTTAGTCAAGTAAAAGGGAACCAATTCCCAGTGGGTGTGTTATCAGGTAAGTTATTGCCACCTGGCAATATGTATATGGGTGTAGCGTAAGATGACTAACTGTCATGCTACTAGTCGAAAGAGATCAAACAAGAAAGTCCGTAGACAAACGGTATTGCTCCCCGGCAATATGGTACGGTCAATTCTTACAGTTTCAAGTATTAGTGTTTCGGGTACTAGTAAGTCACAATGCCATTTGGCATGAGGGGTTGCACCCCGGCAACGTAATAAAGTTATCTATTTTGTAATCGTGTCATATCGGTACGGTTTGTAAGTACGGTCAAGTGAGCAAAAGCTCGTAATTTCCTGAGTCTCCGACTCGTAAGTTATCTAGTAATCACCTACAGTGATGGTAATGGGTATCCCCCAAAGGATATGTCCAGTTACGTCCCGCAGGACCACGTTTAAATAAATATATCAGTTATCGAGCCAACTACCCCTACCGTAAAAATGCGTAGGTCCGTGCTAAGAGTAAGTAAAGCATATAGCTATATGCTGAGTATGAGTAACCGTGCAGTTCCGCAGAACTACGATAGAGCATGAATCCACATGCTAAGTAGGAGCCCACAGCTCGTAAGTAAGTTGTACCACCCACCGTGGTATCGTGAGCCCACAGCTCGTAAGTCACTTTGTGACACCCCCAAATTTAATGATTTGCGGAAGCTTGATTTGGGTGCCACTAATCAATATACAAAGCACAAAGATAATAATGAACGACCACTATATGCGTCGTTTTAAACTTGTATTAATAAAGTGAACGTTTACATCAAAAATAATATAGCACTAGCTCGGTTCCTGAAATTGAGAGATTACATGGCATAATTACTTTTACAAAATAGAATAATGCAGTCCAATCTCTAATTGTATGTATGCTGACTCGAGCTAGAAATCCCTGCTTGTGCAGTCAACCTACTGCTGGGTACCTGTGATATATACTAAAATGGGTCAGCGAAAACGCTGGTGAGCTCACAGGTTTGTAAGTCAATGTATAATTGTCAGAACCGCAAGATTTATAATGAATTTAAAATGCAATTAAGCAAAATAAAAGTTATACTGTCCATGAGCACATAGTCTGAGCTTAACTGATTTGTCAGGCCCAATTAAGGAAACCTAACTGATTTGCCTCCTACGAGTGCCTAATCAACACTCGTCTTCCCAAATGCTAATACATCCGTTTGACCGATTAGTGCGTGCTAACCCGGATGAGGATTGTCAATCCCATATGATATCATATACTAACATTCACGCTATAAAATACTAGAGACTATGCTTATGGAGGACTTTAAATTGATTAGCTTGAAACTCATGTAGTATTTGAAGTTTGGCACTTGCGTTCTACTTGTAAAACAAAATCGAGTAGTAATATCACACCCCTAGTTGTAAAGCAGTGAAAATGGGGCTATGAAACTCACCTGATTCCTGATGTGTTTAACTTAATAAACTTGAAGTAATTAGCAGTGTGTTGGTGTCCAAAGACTTGAAACCTGAATGTGTCCACGACACTTGAATTGTTATTAATTGTATTGGTATCTCGAAAGACTACCATTGAAATTGTTTGTCTAACTTAATGTCCAAATTTCCCCGATTTGGTTGATTGTATTGTTACAAGTTACTACGACTTGTTTGAGTGTTGAAGTATGTTTTGAAAATGCGTACGGCCCGTTGGTGACGGTTGTAACAATAGCTCAAAAGGTTATTATATAGTTGCTACAGTGAATTGCTACCGTAACTTTGACTTTGAAAATTTCGAGTTTTGAAGGTTCTGTTTTTAGCGACGTAGCCTGCGACGTAGGCTGCGACGTAAGAGTTTTGCGACGTAAAGGGTTACGTCGCTAAGGTCAACAGTGCTAAGTCAATAGCGACGTAGGGTGCTACGTCGCTTATGCGACGTAGGTTCGTTTTTGCGACGTTAAGGTCTGCGTCGCTATGTGCGACGTTCGCAAGTCAATGCGACGTAGTAGGCTGCGTCGCTGTATGCGACGTTGGGGATATAATGCGACGTAGGTCGCTACGTCGCATCTGCTCCAGACCAAATGCGACGTACGGGGTCTGATCGGAGTTTCAACTCCAAAAACGCGTTTTCCGGCCATCGATCGGCCTAATATTTTTACCCAACCCATTTTAGGACATTACAAGGTTATACAAACAGCTAGCAAGTTATAAAACTTAAAAACGAGAGTTTTCGGAGTCGTGTCGGAAACTTACAAATCGCCGAAATGAAATTCCGGAAAGGTAGAAGTGTATATCGTCGCGAGGTGGTCGTTTATTGTAAAAGGGGTTTGAAGATCCGAGGTCGTTTGAGGTGTTTATTTTGCGATTTTGATGATTTTTGTTTGGTGGTTTGTTTGAGAGAAATAAGAGAGGAGAGAGAGATAGAAAATGGAAAATGAAAGAAAATGAAAAAGGTGGGGAGGTGGTTAAGGGATCACCTCCCATTTCCAGTCCGCGCACTGCGCTCCGTGCGGTGTTCGTTTACTCCGTCGTTTATACGTTAAATGTTTATTTTCTTTGTTTTAATATACGTTTTAGAATACGAATAATTACTCAGTATTTTGTTAAAGTATTTTACTAACTTTTAATAATCACATTATAAAAGGTAATTTGTTTTGTTTGATTTGCGCGTTTACATTTTATTCGCGTTTATATAATTTGTGTGATAAAACTTGTCTACAAAATATTATGGACATAATATTTTTAAGTACAAAAATGTTATTAAAAATCTTTGTATTACTTAAATCAATTGTTCACCAACGTCCGTATTTATTTAATCGAATTACATTTGATTTGAACTCGTACGATTTAAACAAATCGCATAATTGTAGATATATATTCAACAATATATATGAAAATTGATACATTAATTAGCCTATCACAGAACTAATTACATGTACTAAAACTTGATTAGGCACTAATTATAGTCCTAAATTGACGGTTGTCACATTCTCCCCCTGTTAGAAGAATTTCGTCCCGAAATTTAAGCCGAAGTTGTGTTTGACGTTGAATCAGTGAAGAGTTGAGGATACTTGAGTCGCATCTGGTCTTCCCGTTCCCAGGTAAATTCCGGACCGCGCCGCGAATTCCACCTAACCTTGACAATGGTAATACGACTTTGTTTAAGTTGTTTGACCTCACGGTCCATGATTTCAGCGGGTTCCTCAACAAAGTGAAGTTTTTCGTCAACACGAATTTCATCTAGTGGAATGATAAGTGTCTCATCAGACAGACACTTCTTCAGATTTGAAACATGAAAAGTGGGATGCACGCTGCTGAGTTCAGATGGCAGCTGCAATCGGTAAGCCACTGGACCAATCCTTTCGAGGATCTCGAATGGTCCAATGTATCTGGGATTCAACTTCCCTCGTTTGCCAAATCGGATGACGCCTTTCCAAGGCGATACTTTGAGTAGAACTCGATCCCCAACCTGGAACTCGAGTGGTTTGCGTCTCACATCAGCATAACTTTTCTGACGATCACGCGCGGCTTTGAGTTTGTTTTGAATTTCTACGATCCTCTCGGTTGTTTCGTGTATGATTTCTGGACCCGTGAGTTGGCTATCCCCAACTTCGGTCCAACAGATAGGTGATCGGCACTTACGACCGTACAGTGCCTCGAAGGGAGCAGCTTTGATGCTGGTATGATAACTGTTGTTGTACGAGAACTCGCACAATGGTAGATGTTTTTCCCAGTTTACACCGAAGTCTACTACGCAGGCCCGTAGCATGTCTTCCAGTGTTTGAATGGTTCGTTCACTTTGGCCGTCGGTTTGAGGATGGTATGCGGTACTCATATCCAGTCGAGTACCCAGAGATTTTTGAAGTGATTGCCAAAATTGTGAAGTGAAACGACTATCTCTATCGGAGATAATGGAGATTGGAACACCGTGTTTGGTCACGATTTCTTTCAGATAAATGTTGGTGAGGCGTTCCATTTTGTCGGATTCCTTGATTGCTAGGAAGTGAGCAGACTTGGTGAGACGATCCACGATCACCCAAATGGTATCGCAACCGTTCGAGGATCGAGGTAGTTTGGTTATGAAGTCCATGGCAATTTGTTCCCATTTCCATTCAGGAAGACTGGGTTGTTGAAGTAAACCAGAAGGTTTTTGATATTCGATTTTGACTTTGGAGCAAGTAAGGCACTTGCTGACATAGGTGGCGATTTCAGATTTCATGTTTGGCCACCAGTAAAAGTCCTTGATACCGTGGTACATTTTATCGGATCCCGGATGGATAGAGTATTTGGACTTGTGAGCTTCATCCATCACTAAGTCTCGTAGGTTCCCGAATTTAGGCAACCAGATTCGGTTAGAAAAATACCTAATCCCGTTAGGTCTGATTTCAAGCTGTTTATCCATGCCCCGCAAGGCTTCATCTTTGACATGTTCGGGTTTTAAGGCTTCGAGTTGAGCAGTGAGAATTTGAATGTTTAAATTGTTGTGAATGGTCATACTGAGGGCTCGAACCCGAAGTGGTTTCACTCGCTCTTTTCGACTGAGGGCGTCAGCAACAACATTTGCTTTGCCTGGATGATATTTGAGTTCACAGTCGTAATCGGTAAGCAACTCGACCCATCGACGTTGCCTCATGTTGAGATCCTTCTGATCGAATATGTGTTGAAGGCTTTTATGGTCGGTGAAAATTGTACATCTGGTACCGTAAAGGTAATGTCTCCAGATCTTGAGGGCAAAAACGACAGCTCCTAGCTCGAGGTCGTGGGTGGTGTAATTCTTTTCATGAATCTTGAGCTGTCGGGAAGCATAAGCTATGACTTTGTCTCGTTGCATGAGCACACAACCGAGACCTTGATGAGAAGCATCGCAGTATACCACGAAATCATCGGTGCCTTCGGGTAATGATAGGATAGGAGCACTGCAAAGCTTTTGTTTTAAGAGTTGGAATGCCGACTCTTGTTTCTCAGTCCAGTCAAACTTTTTGTCTTTCTGGGTTAGAGTCGTGAGTGGTATGGCTATCTTGGAGAAATTTTCAATGAATCTTCGATAGTACCCGGCAAGTCCCAAAAACTGCCGTACTTCGGTTGGAGTGGTTGGCGATTTCCAATCTTTGATAGCTTCGATTTTCGACGGGTCAACGTGAATCCCCTGACTGTCAATCACGTGACCAAGGAATTGAACGGTTTTGATCCAGAACTCACACTTAGAGAACTTGGCATAGAGCTCCTCGTGTTTAAGCAGTTCAAGGATGGTTTTGAGGTGTTGCGAGTGTTCTTCTTTGTTTCGTGAATATATAAGGATGTCGTCGATGAAGACAATGACAAATTTGTCAAGATAAGGCTTGCACACCCGATTCATAAGATCCATGAATACAGCCGGTGCATTGGTTAGGCCGAATGGCATCACTTGGAATTCGTAATGCCCGTAACGGGTTCTGAAAGCGGTTTTTGGAATATCGGCATCGCGGACACGCAATTGGTGATAACCGGATCGGAGATCAATCTTTGAATAACAACTCGACCCTTGCAGTTGGTCGAACAAATCATCGATTCGAGGAAGTGGATACCGGTTCTTGACAGTTAACTTGTTCAACTCTCGATAGTCGATACACATTCGAAAGGAACCATCTTTCTTCTTAACGAATAGGACCGGAGCTCCCCAAGGTGAAGCACTCGGCCTGATAAACCCTCGTTCCAGGAGTTCCTGTAACTGGGTGGACAACTCCTGAAGTTCGGATGGAGCTAAACGGTATGGTGCTCGGGCCACAGGCGCAGCACCTGGTACAAGATCGATTGAGAACTCAACCTGTCTTGGTGGTGGTAGACCAGGTAGTTCTTCAGGAAAGACTTCTGGAAAGTCTTGAACAATTGGAACATCCTCAAGTCGCTTCTCCTCCGACTTTTTCTCCATGATGTGCGCGAGGATTGCAGGATAACCCTTTCTCAGAAATTTTCGGGTTTTTAAACAAGATATGAGGTTGAGCCTCGTCCCTCCGGTCTCCCCCTGTATGACTAGGGTTCTACCGACAGTGAGAGGTATGCGAACAATTTTGTCATAGCAGATGATTTCGGCGCGATGTTTGGATAACCAGTCCATGCCTACGATGACATCGAAACTGCCTATCTCAATAGGCATAAGATCTATGGGGAAGGTTTCGTCGGCTAGATTTAAAGTGCAATTAGGTATCACACTATCGGTTTCTATCAGCTTGCCATTTGCTAGCTCTACGGTGTACTTAACGTCTAAAGCAACAGGTGTAATGTCAAGTAGAGGGCAAAATTCATCGGAAATAAAACTCCTATCGGCACCAGTATCAAACAGAATGGAAGCAGTTAAATTGTTGAGGAGGAACATACCCGTGACCACATTCGGGTCCAGACGGGCGTCCCCTGAGTTGATCACGAAAGCAGTACTTTTGGCGTTGTTGTTGTTGCGGGAGTTGTTGTTGTTGTTGCCCTTATTCTTCAACTTTGGGCAAGAATCCCTGAAGTGTCCTGGGTTTCCACATTCATAGCAGGACCTAGGTTGTCGGGTATTTCTGTCAGAGGGGTTGTTGTTGGATTTGGGGGATCGGCAATCCTTAGTCAAATGCCCTTGCCTCCTGCAGTTGTTGCAAGGAGTACCGCACTGACCAAAATGATGGTAGTTACACTTGGGACAATAAGGTCTGCCCCCGGTGTAGCTGTGGGTGGTTTCAGAGTTGGAGGTGTAGACTTGGATGGCGTTGTTTTTCTTGTTTGAGTTGTGGTGGTGTTCAGTGGATTTGCGTTTGTTGGAGGATGAGGTGTTGGAGGTCTCACGGCTGACAACTAGGGCCATGAGTTCGTGGGCCAATCGAATGGCACTCTCAGTAGTGGTTGGTTTGGATGAGGCGACGTTTCCCTGGATGTTCTCGGGGAGTCCACGAATGTATTTCTTGATGCCCTTACTTTCTGGTTCGACCAAACCCGGGCATAGTAAGGCAAACTGCTGAAACTTGGTGGTATAATCAGCGACATCATTTCCCTGCACTTCCAGATGCCAGAATTCTTCCTCCAGCCTATGCAATTCTTCTTCAGGACAGTACTTCTCTGTCAGTTTCTTCTTCAGTTCGGCCCAAGGAAGTCGGTTTGCAACCTCAAGGCCTACAGAGTTTGCGTGGGTTTTCCACCACGTGGATGCACCTTCCTGAAAGGTGTAAACAGCGAATTTGACCTTGTTGTTCTCAGTGCAGTCGCAGAGACTGAAAACAGATTCCATGCGCTCAATCCAACGGATCAAGCCAATGGAACCTTCCGTGCCCTTGAAGTATAGTGGTTTACAGCTAAGGAAATCCTTATAGGAGCAGGGTTTGGGTGGTGGAGTATTGGTTGCGGTGTCCTCACTAGTGGGTGGTGTTCGGGTAGCCAAGGCTTCAGTCACACTGCGGGCAATTATTCCCGCGATCTCAGCTTCGCTAAGGGTAATTTGACGACGTGGAGGCATGATGCTGAGTAAGAAAGAACAAGGAAATAAAATAAGATACTAGTACGAGTATGATGAACTAGTGGTGTGTTTGTCATTCCGAGACAAAACGTTTGAAAGAAAGAGGCCTATATTCATATAATATAATATAATATAGCCTAAAGTTGTAATGAGGTTTATTCATGTAAATATATGTATATCACATAATAACCTATTGAGTGTCTAGCACAGAAGTGTTTTTGAGTCCCGTTTCTCTCGAGGTCAGAGTCAACTAATGCATTCCTGTTCAACATAACTCTTTCAGATTTCACATCATCTTTCTTTAATTGTACATAGTTGATCAGGCTATGTTAAATTAAAGTCGTATGATGTAATCCCTGAACTAGTCATAACTAATAAGGAATACTGCCTAACGGTCATAGTCTAGGCCCACTAAATGCAACCTAGTTCACTATAACCTTAGGCTTTGATACCAATCTGTGACACCCCCAAATTTAATGATTTGCGGAAGCTTGATTTGGGTGCCACTAATCAATATACAAAGCACAAAGATAATAATGAACGACCACTATATGCGTCGTTTTAAACTTGTATTAATAAAGTGAACGTTTACATCAAAAATAATATAGCACTAGCTCGGTTCCTGAAATTGAGAGATTACATGGCATAATTACTTTTACAAAATAGAATAATGCAGTCCAATCTCTAATTGTATGTATGCTGACTCGAGCTAGAAATCCCTGCTTGTGCAGTCAACCTACTGCTGGGTACCTGTGATATATACTAAAATGGGTCAGCGAAAACGCTGGTGAGCTCACAGGTTTGTAAGTCAATGTATAATTGTCAGAACCGCAAGATTTATAATGAATTTAAAATGCAATTAAGCAAAATAAAAGTTATACTGTCCATGAGCACATAGTCTGAGCTTAACTGATTTGTCAGGCCCAATTAAGGAAACCTAACTGATTTGCCTCCTACGAGTGCCTAATCAACACTCGTCTTCCCAAATGCTAATACATCCGTTTGACCGATTAGTGCGTGCTAACCCGGATGAGGATTGTCAATCCCATATGATATCATATACTAACATTCACGCTATAAAATACTAGAGACTATGCTTATGGAGGACTTTAAATTGATTAGCTTGAAACTCATGTAGTATTTGAAGTTTGGCACTTGCGTTCTACTTGTAAAACAAAATCGAGTAGTAATATCACACCCCTAGTTGTAAAGCAGTGAAAATGGGGCTATGAAACTCACCTGATTCCTGATGTGTTTAACTTAATAAACTTGAAGTAATTAGCAGTGTGTTGGTGTCCAAAGACTTGAAACCTGAATGTGTCCACGACACTTGAATTGTTATTAATTGTATTGGTATCTCGAAAGACTACCATTGAAATTGTTTGTCTAACTTAATGTCCAAATTTCCCCGATTTGGTTGATTGTATTGTTACAAGTTACTACGACTTGTTTGAGTGTTGAAGTATGTTTTGAAAATGCGTACGGCCCGTTGGTGACGGTTGTAACAATAGCTCAAAAGGTTATTATATAGTTGCTACAGTGAATTGCTACCGTAACTTTGACTTTGAAAATTTCGAGTTTTGAAGGTTCTGTTTTTAGCGACGTAGCCTGCGACGTAGGCTGCGACGTAAGAGTTTTGCGACGTAAAGGGTTACGTCGCTAAGGTCAACAGTGCTAAGTCAATAGCGACGTAGGGTGCTACGTCGCTTATGCGACGTAGGTTCGTTTTTGCGACGTTAAGGTCTGCGTCGCTATGTGCGACGTTCGCAAGTCAATGCGACGTAGTAGGCTGCGTCGCTGTATGCGACGTTGGGGATATAATGCGACGTAGGTCGCTACGTCGCATCTGCTCCAGACCAAATGCGACGTACGGGGTCTGATCGGAGTTTCAACTCCAAAAACGCGTTTTCCGGCCATCGATCGGCCTAATATTTTTACCCAACCCATTTTAGGACATTACAAGGTTATACAAACAGCTAGCAAGTTATAAAACTTAAAAACGAGAGTTTTCGGAGTCGTGTCGGAAACTTACAAATCGCCGAAATGAAATTCCGGAAAGGTAGAAGTGTAGATCGTCGCGAGGTGGTCGTTTATTGTAAAAGGGGTTTGAAGATCCGAGGTCGTTTGAGGTGTTTATTTTGCGATTTTGATGATTTTTGTTTGGTGGTTTGTTTGAGAGAAATAAGAGAGGAGAGAGAGATAGAAAATGGAAAATGAAAGAAAATGAAAAAGGTGGGGAGGTGGTTAAGGGATCACCTCCCATTTCCAGTCCGCGCACTGCGCTCCGTGCGGTGTTCGTTTACTCCGTCGTTTATACGTTAAATGTTTATTTTCTTTGTTTTAATATACGTTTTAGAATACGAATAATTACTCAGTATTTTGTTAAAGTATTTTACTAACTTTTAATAATCACATTATAAAAGGTAATTTGTTTTGTTTGATTTGCGCGTTTACATTTTATTCGCGTTTATATAATTTGTGTGATAAAACTTGTCTACAAAATATTATGGACATAATATTTTTAAGTACAAAAATGTTATTAAAAATCTTTGTATTACTTAAATCAATTGTTCACCAACGTCCGTATTTATTTAATCGAATTACATTTGATTTGAACTCGTACGATTTAAACAAATCGCATAATTGTAGATATATATTCAACAATATATATGAAAATTGATACATTAATTAGCCTATCACAGAACTAATTACATGTACTAAAACTTGATTAGGCACTAATTATAGTCCTAAATTGACGGTTGTCACATTCTCCCCCTGTTAGAAGAATTTCGTCCCGAAATTTAAGCCGAAGTTGTGTTTGACGTTGAATCAGTGAAGAGTTGAGGATACTTGAGTCGCATCTGGTCTTCCCGTTCCCAGGTAAATTCCGGACCGCGCCGCGAATTCCACCTAACCTTGACAATGGTAATACGACTTTGTTTAAGTTGTTTGACCTCACGGTCCATGATTTCAGCGGGTTCCTCAACAAAGTGAAGTTTTTCGTCAACACGAATTTCATCTAGTGGAATGATAAGTGTCTCATCAGACAGACACTTCTTCAGATTTGAAACATGAAAAGTGGGATGCACGCTGCTGAGTTCAGATGGCAGCTGCAATCGGTAAGCCACTGGACCAATCCTTTCGAGGATCTCGAATGGTCCAATGTATCTGGGATTCAACTTCCCTCGTTTGCCAAATCGGATGACGCCTTTCCAAGGCGATACTTTGAGTAGAACTCGATCCCCAACCTGGAACTCGAGTGGTTTGCGTCTCACATCAGCATAACTTTTCTGACGATCACGCGCGGCTTTGAGTTTGTTTTGAATTTCTACGATCCTCTCGGTTGTTTCGTGTATGATTTCTGGACCCGTGAGTTGGCTATCCCCAACTTCGGTCCAACAGATAGGTGATCGGCACTTACGACCGTACAGTGCCTCGAAGGGAGCAGCTTTGATGCTGGTATGATAACTGTTGTTGTACGAGAACTCGCACAATGGTAGATGTTTTTCCCAGTTTACACCGAAGTCTACTACGCAGGCCCGTAGCATGTCTTCCAGTGTTTGAATGGTTCGTTCACTTTGGCCGTCGGTTTGAGGATGGTATGCGGTACTCATATCCAGTCGAGTACCCAGAGATTTTTGAAGTGATTGCCAAAATTGTGAAGTGAAACGACTATCTCTATCGGAGATAATGGAGATTGGAACACCGTGTTTGGTCACGATTTCTTTCAGATAAATGTTGGTGAGGCGTTCCATTTTGTCGGATTCCTTGATTGCTAGGAAGTGAGCAGACTTGGTGAGACGATCCACGATCACCCAAATGGTATCGCAACCGTTCGAGGATCGAGGTAGTTTGGTTATGAAGTCCATGGCAATTTGTTCCCATTTCCATTCAGGAAGACTGGGTTGTTGAAGTAAACCAGAAGGTTTTTGATATTCGATTTTGACTTTGGAGCAAGTAAGGCACTTGCTGACATAGGTGGCGATTTCAGATTTCATGTTTGGCCACCAGTAAAAGTCCTTGATACCGTGGTACATTTTATCGGATCCCGGATGGATAGAGTATTTGGACTTGTGAGCTTCATCCATCACTAAGTCTCGTAGGTTCCCGAATTTAGGCAACCAGATTCGGTTAGAAAAATACCTAATCCCGTTAGGTCTGATTTCAAGCTGTTTATCCATGCCCCGCAAGGCTTCATCTTTGACATGTTCGGGTTTTAAGGCTTCGAGTTGAGCAGTGAGAATTTGAATGTTTAAATTGTTGTGAATGGTCATACTGAGGGCTCGAACCCGAAGTGGTTTCACTCGCTCTTTTCGACTGAGGGCGTCAGCAACAACATTTGCTTTGCCTGGATGATATTTGAGTTCACAGTCGTAATCGGTAAGCAACTCGACCCATCGACGTTGCCTCATGTTGAGATCCTTCTGATCGAATATGTGTTGAAGGCTTTTATGGTCGGTGAAAATTGTACATCTGGTACCGTAAAGGTAATGTCTCCAGATCTTGAGGGCAAAAACGACAGCTCCTAGCTCGAGGTCGTGGGTGGTGTAATTCTTTTCATGAATCTTGAGCTGTCGGGAAGCATAAGCTATGACTTTGTCTCGTTGCATGAGCACACAACCGAGACCTTGATGAGAAGCATCGCAGTATACCACGAAATCATCGGTGCCTTCGGGTAATGATAGGATAGGAGCACTGCAAAGCTTTTGTTTTAAGAGTTGGAATGCCGACTCTTGTTTCTCAGTCCAGTCAAACTTTTTGTCTTTCTGGGTTAGAGTCGTGAGTGGTATGGCTATCTTGGAGAAATTTTCAATGAATCTTCGATAGTACCCGGCAAGTCCCAAAAACTGCCGTACTTCGGTTGGAGTGGTTGGCGATTTCCAATCTTTGATAGCTTCGATTTTCGACGGGTCAACGTGAATCCCCTGACTGTCAATCACGTGACCAAGGAATTGAACGGTTTTGATCCAGAACTCACACTTAGAGAACTTGGCATAGAGCTCCTCGTGTTTAAGCAGTTCAAGGATGGTTTTGAGGTGTTGCGAGTGTTCTTCTTTGTTTCGTGAATATATAAGGATGTCGTCGATGAAGACAATGACAAATTTGTCAAGATAAGGCTTGCACACCCGATTCATAAGATCCATGAATACAGCCGGTGCATTGGTTAGGCCGAATGGCATCACTTGGAATTCGTAATGCCCGTAACGGGTTCTGAAAGCGGTTTTTGGAATATCGGCATCGCGGACACGCAATTGGTGATAACCGGATCGGAGATCAATCTTTGAATAACAACTCGACCCTTGCAGTTGGTCGAACAAATCATCGATTCGAGGAAGTGGATACCGGTTCTTGACAGTTAACTTGTTCAACTCTCGATAGTCGATACACATTCGAAAGGAACCATCTTTCTTCTTAACGAATAGGACCGGAGCTCCCCAAGGTGAAGCACTCGGCCTGATAAACCCTCGTTCCAGGAGTTCCTGTAACTGGGTGGACAACTCCTGAAGTTCGGATGGAGCTAAACGGTATGGTGCTCGGGCCACAGGCGCAGCACCTGGTACAAGATCGATTGAGAACTCAACCTGTCTTGGTGGTGGTAGACCAGGTAGTTCTTCAGGAAAGACTTCTGGAAAGTCTTGAACAATTGGAACATCCTCAAGTCGCTTCTCCTCCGACTTTTTCTCCATGATGTGCGCGAGGATTGCAGGATAACCCTTTCTCAGAAATTTTCGGGTTTTTAAACAAGATATGAGGTTGAGCCTCGTCCCTCCGGTCTCCCCCTGTATGACTAGGGTTCTACCGACAGTGAGAGGTATGCGAACAATTTTGTCATAGCAGATGATTTCGGCGCGATGTTTGGATAACCAGTCCATGCCTACGATGACATCGAAACTGCCTATCTCAATAGGCATAAGATCTATGGGGAAGGTTTCGTCGGCTAGATTTAAAGTGCAATTAGGTATCACACTATCGGTTTCTATCAGCTTGCCATTTGCTAGCTCTACGGTGTACTTAACGTCTAAAGCAACAGGTGTAATGTCAAGTAGAGGGCAAAATTCATCGGAAATAAAACTCCTATCGGCACCAGTATCAAACAGAATGGAAGCAGTTAAATTGTTGAGGAGGAACATACCCGTGACCACATTCGGGTCCTGACGGGCGTCCCCTGAGTTGATCACGAAGGCGCTACTTTTGGTGTTGTTGTTGTTGCGGTGGTTGTTGTTGTTGTTGTTGCCCTTATTCTTCAATTTTGGGCAAGAATCCCTGAAGTGTCCTGGGTTTCCACATTCATAACAGAACTTAGGTTGTCGGGTATTTCTGTCAGAGGGGTTGTTGTTGGATTTGGGAGCTCGGCAATCCTTAGTCGAATGCCCGTACCTCCTGCAGTTGTTGCAAGGGGTATTGCACTGACCAAAGTGGTGGTAGTTACACTTGGGGCAATAAGGTCTGTCCCCGGTGTAGCTGCGGGTGGTTTCAGAGTTTGAGGTGTAGACTTGGATGGCGTTGTTTTTCTTGTTTGAGTTATGGTGGTGTTCAGTGGATTTGCGTTTGTTGTTGTTAGAGGATGAGGTGTTGGAGGTCTCACGGCTGACAACTAGAGCCATGAGTTCGTGGGCCAATCGAATGGCACTTTCAGTAGTAGTTGGTTTGGATAAGGCGACGTTTCCCTGAATGTTCTCGGGGAGTCCACGAATGTATTTCTTAATGCCCTTACTTTCTGGTTCGACCAAACCCGGGCATAATAGAGCAAACTGCTGAAATTTGGTGGTATAATCAGCGACATCATTTCCCTGCACCTCCAGGTGCCAGAATTCTTCCTCCAGCCTGTGCAATTCTTCTTCAGGACAGTACTTTTCTGTCAGCTTCTTCTTCAATTCGGCCCAAGGAAGTCGATTTGCAACCTCAAGGCCTACAGAGTTTGCGTGGGTTTTCCACCACGTGAGTGCACCTTCTTGAAAGGTGTAAGCAGCGAATTTGACTTTGTTGTTCTCAGTGCAGTCGCAGAGGCTGAAAACAGATTCCATACGCTCAATCCAACGGATCAAGCCAATGGCACCTTCCGTGCCCTTGAAGTATAGCGGTTTACAGCTAAGAAAGTCCTTATAGGAGCAAGGTTTGGGTGGTGGAGTATTGGTTGCTGTGTCCTCGCTACCGGGTGGTGTTCGGGTAGCCAAGGCTTCGGTCACACTGCGGGCAATGATTCCCGCGATCTCAGCTTCGCTAAGGGTAATTTGACGACGAGGAGGCATGATGCTGAGTAAGAAAGAACAAGGAATGAAATAAGATACTAGTCCGAGTATGATGAACTAGTGGTGTGGTTGTCATTTCGAGACAGAGCGTTAGAGAGAAAGAGGCCTATATTCATATAATATAGCCTAAAGTTGTAATGAGGTCTACTTATGTAAATATGTATATATATCACATAATAACCTATTGAGTGTCTAGCACAGACGTATTTTGAGTCCCGTTTCTCTCGAGGTCAGAGTCAACTAATGTATCCTGTTCAGCCATAACTTCCTTCAGATCTTACATCATCTTTATTTAATTGTACATAGTTGATCAGGCTATGTTAAATTAAATTCGTATGCTGTAATCTCTGAACTGGTTATACCTAATAGGGAATACTGCCTAACAGTCATAGTCTAGGTCCACTAAATGCAACCTAGTTCACTATAACCTTAGGCTCTGATACCAATCTGTGACACCCCCAAATTTGATGATTTGCGGAAGCTTGATTTGGGTGTCACTAATCAATATACAAAGCACATAAGATATAATGAACGACCACTATATGCGTCGTTTTAAACTTGTATAGATAAAGTAAATGTTTACATCAAAATATTGTTACATTAGCTCGATTCCTGAAATTGAGAGATTACATAGCATAATTACTTTTACAAAATATAATAATGCAATCAAATCTCTAGTTGTATGAATGCTGACTCGAGCTAATAGTTCCTGCTTGTGCAGCCAACCTACTGCTGGGTACCTGTGATAAATACTAAAATGGGTCAGCGAAAACGCTGGTGAGCTCACAGGTTTGTATGTCAATGTATAGTTGTAAGAACCGCAAGATTTATATTGAATTTAAAATGCAATTAAGCAAAATAAAAGTTATACTGTCCATGAGCACATAGTCTGAGCTTAACTTGATTTGTCAGGCCCAATTAAGGAAACCTAACTTGAAATGCCTCCTACGAGTGCCTAATCAACACTCGTCTTCCCAAATGCTAATACATCCGTTTGACCGGTTAGTGCGTGCTAACCCGGATGAGGATTGTCAATCCCATATGATATCATATACTAACATTCACGCTATAAATACTAGAGACTATGCTATGGAGGACTTTAAATTGATTAGCTTGAAACTCATGTAGTATTTGAAGTTTGGCACTTGCGTTCTACTTGTAAAACAAAATGAAGTAGTAATATCACACCCCTAGTAAAAGTAGTGAAAATGGGGCCATGAAACTCACCTGGTTCTTGAAGTGTTTAACTTAATAAACTTGAAGTAATTAGCTGTGAGTTGGTGTCCAAAGGCTTGAAACCTGAATGTGTCCACGACACTTAAATTGTCATTAATTGTACCGGTATCTCGAAAGACTACCATTGAAATTGTTTGCTTAACTTGATGTCCAAATTACCCCGATTTGGTTGATGGTTTTGTTACAAGTTACTACGACTTGTTTGGAATAAGTTGATACAAGTTACAACGACTTGTTTGATTGAATTATCTAAGTAACTATGACTTAGTTGATTCAATTGTGTATTTGAAAATGTGTACGGCCCGTTGGTGATTTAGTTGAAATAATAATAATTCTAAAATGTTGACTTTGCTACAGTACTGCTACAGTACTGCTACAGTAAATTTGACTTTTTTGAACAGTAACTTTGACTTCAAAATTTTGAGGTTTGAAGATTCTGTTTTATGCGACGTAGGGTGCTACGTCGCAGATCCGGACTGCGACGTTGGGCATGACGTCGCTATGTGCGACTTTCGCAATTTAATGCCACGTTGTACGTGACGTCGCTATAGGCGACGTAGTTGATTTCTGCGACGTAAGGGTCTGCGTTGCTAAGTGCGACGTTGGGGTTATAGTGCGACGTAGGTCGCTGCGTTGCTATATGCGACGTTGGGGATATAGTGCGTGCGACGTAGGTCGCTGCGTCGCTATATGCGTCACCTAGTTGTAATCGTTTATTAGGTACGCATCTACGTCACCTAGTTGTTTGAAGTAATGTGTGAATTCTAAGTATGTTATCTCGTCACTTAACTGTTGGGAAGTACTTATAGTACTTAGTGAAATCATACGTCAGTTCGTAAGGATAGTCGTTACTAAATTAGCAGTTGGTGCCTCTAGTTGGTATTCATAAGTCCACTAGTCATTACTAGTAATTAGCAAGTCACTGATGTAGTGAGGCGTTTGTTCCCTAGATATCATATGTAATATAATTCTAGGTATTTCTAAAATAGTCATACTTAATATCTCTAAGTATAGTCAAGTGGTTCGTAGCTGTCGTAATCTAACACCGTTACCATAAACTATTGTAAACCGTTTGTAAAGATTTATACAGTGGAAAGTAGTAAAACAGGAGTATGCATTCCCGCCCCGAAATCAGTTGGAAAATAGTAAAAGAGTGGGGCTGTGAAACTCACCTGTGAGTTGTCAGCGATCCTATGATACGTGTGTTGTCCGAATGGTAACCTCCTAGTGCCCTAGACACGTGAGGTTATATGAGTAAGATACTAATCGGTTTAACTAAACGTGTCGTGAAAGTAAACTTCCGTCGTTTAGTTTTAGAATCGTGTACGGTCCGTTTGTGGCAGTTTATAATAATGATAATTCTCAATTAAATCATTATTAAAATCGTTTCGTTGTCTATTTTACAAAAACATAATTTTTGTACGTAAGTCATCGTTGTAAAAAGTGTAGTTGTTGTTACGCGGAAGTCGAATCGTTGGGCAAAACTCATTTCGCAGATCAGATCAGTTCAGGTAGCTCGACTCGGCTCGAAGCTCGACTCGGCTCGTATCTTAACTCGGCTCGGTTCGTAGCTCTACTCGACTCGCAATCTCAGCTCGGTTTGTTGTTCGGTTCGACTCGCAGCTAAGCTCGGTTTGCTGCTCGGTCCGACTCGCATCTCGGCTCGGTTCGCTGCTCGGTCCGGTTCGTAGCTCGACTCGGCTCGCTACTCGACTCGGCTCGCTCGACGAGCTGTTCGTATTTTTGATCTTAAAAACGTATTTTTGAGTTGTTTTTGGGACATAATAGGTTGATAAAACACTAATACATGGTATATTACTCATTATAAACATGAAATAGCAAAGAAAAGTGGTGAAATCTTACGGATCGAAGGTGGAACCGAAAATGGTGAAATGGTGATGAAATCGGATGATGGTGATGATGAAGATGATGATGTTGCTGCTGATGATGACGATGGTGATGGTGGTGACGTGCGGCGGTGGTGGTGATGGTCCGGTGGTGGTGGTATAATCCGAGAGAGAGAGAGAGAGAGATATGGGGGTGTGTTTGGTGATGAAAATGAAAAGAGAAAGAAATGGGGAAGAGGGGAGGCCGGCTCACCTTTTTGGTGGGTTGGTTTCCCCCAATTTGCGGTATAAAATACCCGTGTTTTCGTACCCGTTCGTAAAATAAATAATGTTTTTAATTTCGTAATATTTATTCGTATAATTAATAATGGTTTCGAGTTGGAACATTTTATAAAAATATTATTTTGGTATTTAAAGTTTAGTAAGTTGTTTTCGCGCGGTCTTGGATTTTTAAGATGCGTTTTAATTTAAAACGACTTAGATTTTCGAATGTTTAATATTTTCCCCCAAGTGTATAATGTTTATTGCAACATTTAAAATATTCGTTATGGAATTTTGACACCGAAGTTTGGACACGTTAATTACGTTACTTGGACCAAATTATTATTATATATATATTTATATATAATTTTTGAATACTAGGGATTTGGAGTGTATTAAATTCGAATATAAAAAGTTTAAATTTGGCGCGAAAATTAACCTTTTTGACCGGTTGTTACATAAGGAAAGATGATGTAAGGTCTGAAATGAATATGTTGAACGGGGATACGTTAGTTGACTCTGACCACGAGAGAACCGGACCATTACTTGATACGTGCTAGACACTAGGCTGGATATGATATATGTATATATATATTAGCCTCGTCTTACTTACACTCTACCACAGGAATGGCAAACATACCACCTAATCCGTCACACTCTCACTCACATGGGTCACGGAACCCACGAGTAGCCAGGAGGAACACAAGGTCGCCTCGAAACAGCCCCTATCCTGTTCATAACTCTCAGGACTCGGCACATCTCACATTGCCAGTGTTGGCTACCCAATTCCGCCGTCAGGAGCAAAGACTCGAAAATCTTGAACTGGAACAACACCGAATGACCTACCTGCTTCGTCAAGCTCTTGACCACATATCACAACTACAGCGAGAACAAGAAGATACCGGCCTCTCTGTAAGCATAATCCAGGATTCAATGACCGCCGAATTAGGTGCGGATGAACTTGTAAGAAACCGACTAGAGGAATGTGAACAACGTTCACAGGAGACTAAGGATCACTCTCGTGTACTAGCACAACGACTGGCCTTAGTTGAAGACAATGCCAGGAAAACCAACAGGCTGGCAGAAACCGTGGACCGCCTTGTCGCGCTGATGGAACAGATTAATCTACATTAAGACTAGTGTAGTCTTTGTCTCGTAATCTAATGACTATCTAGCGCTATTCTATAAACTAGTCGGATGTAACAATTCCCGACACCTTTTGTAATATCTCTGTAGGATGTAACCTTTGAACTCGCATTATCCATCAAATATTTCTTGTTATTTCAACTCACCTAAATTGTCATTTTCCATGTTGATGTTATGTATTACCGCTTTTATACATGTACATCTGTGACAATTACAAATTCCTACAAAATCTCATGTATCTTCATTTCTTTTATTGAAGAATCATGCCGCCAAAGACAAGACCATACACAGATGCCCAGATTACCTCCCTTATAACCCATGCTGTTACTGAAGCCTTGGCTCGGAATACTCCACCAAGTTCCACGAGGAACAGCGATGCCGCTGAAACCTCTGCTGCTAAACCTTGTTCTTACAAGGACTTCCAGAACTGCAAACCTCTAAACCTTGCATGTACCGAGGGAGCTATCGGTCTAGTACGCTGGATCGAGAAAGTTGAGTCTGTATTTCTTATCTGCAACTGTGCGGAGGGAGATAAGGTTAAGTTCTCCGTTAGTACTTTTACTGACACCGCACTCACCTGGTGGAACACTTATGCCCAGAATGTGAGTGTTGCTACTGCTTACCAACTCCCGTGGGAGGAGTTAAAAGAAATGTTGAGGGGCGAGTACTGCCCCAGGGATGAATTGAAACAACTGGAAATGGAATTCTGGAACCACAAGATGCAGGGTGATGATATCACCGGATACACCAACCGTTTCCATCAACTGGCACTCCTGTGCCCAACCATGGTCGATCCTGAGTACAAGAGGATCGAGAAATTCGTTGATGGACTTCCCGAGAGACTACAGGACCTGGTGACTTCATCCAAACCGGGTACTATTCAGAGCGCCATCCGTATGGCCCATGAACTAACGGCAAATTCTGTCCACCGTGGCACAACTACAACCCCATCTGCAAACAACAAACGCAAGTGGGAAGGTAACCCCAACTCATCCAACCAAACCTCCAACAAAAAGCCTGAGTACATTAAGGCTTATTCATCGGGGACTTCGGAAAAGAAAGGGTACAGCGGGAACAAGCCTTACTGTTCCAAATGCAGCCGCCATCATGACGGTTCTTGCCCTTGCTCCAACTGCAAATGGTTCGGGCATCTAGCCAAGGATTGCCGAACCAACATTTCTACCCCCAACACCAATGCACCAAAGGCCTGCTTTGGGTGTGGAAATTCAGGGCACTTCAAGAAAGATTGCCCAAAGCTGAAAAACAACAACAACCCTGCTCGCGGCAGATCTTTCGTTATCAAGGCTGGGGAAGCCAGACAAGACCCGAATGTCGTGACGGGTACGTTCCTTCTCAACGACCTTACTGCTTCTGTGTTATTTGATACCGGTGCCGATAGAAGCTTCATTTCTGAGAAATTTAGCCCTTTACTTGACATAACTCCCACTGCCTTAGATGCTAAATACATTGTAGAATTAGCTAACGGCAAACTGATTGAGACTGATAGCATCATACACAACTGTACACTTAACCTCACGAACGAAACGTTTTCCATTGATTTAATCCCTGTCGAGATCGGCAGCTTCGATATTATTGTCGGTATGGATTGGTTATCCAGGCACCGAGCTGAAATCTTCTGTCATGACAAACTCGTTCGCATACCTCTTGTCTCCGGTGGAACCTTAGTCCTACAAGGGGAGACCGGTAGACGGAATCTGAATATTGTATCCTGTCTGAAAACGAGAAAATATCTACGAAAAGGGTATCAAGCCATCCTCGCACATGTAATGGAGAAGAAGTCGGAGGAGAAGCGACTTGAGGATGTTCCGATCGTGCGGGATTTCCCGGAAGTCTTTCCTGAAGACTTGCCCGGACTTCCGCCACCTAGACAAGTTGAATTTCAAATCGAACTTGTGCCTGGAGCTGCACCCGTGGCACGAGCCCCTTACCGTTTAGCACCATCCGAAATGCAGGAGTTGTCTAACCAACTACAGGAACTCCTGGACAGAGGATTCATTCGACCAAGTTCCTCGCCTTGGGGAGCTCCGGTCTTATTCGTGAAAAAGAAAGATGGATCTTTCCGCATGTGTATCGACTACCGAGAGCTGAATAAGCTAACCATAAAGAATCGGTACCCACTTCCTAGAATCGATGACCTGTTTGACCAACTCCATGGATCGAGTGTTTACTCAAAGATTGATCTACGGTCGGGTTATCATCAACTCCGAGTCCGTGACAATGATATGCCGAAGACAGCTTTCCGAACTCGTTATGGGCATTACGAATTCCAAGTGATGCCATTCGGGTTGACCAACGCACCGGCCGTATTCATGGACCTTATGAATCGGGTGTGCAAACCATATCTTGACAAATTCGTCATTGTGTTCATCGATGATATCCTGATTTACTCTCGCAACGAGCAGGAACATGCTCAACATCTGAAAACCATTCTAAGACTTCTTAAACACGAAGAGTTATATGCCAAATTCTCTAATTGTGAGTTCTGGATTCAAACCGTTCAATTCCTCGGGCACGTGATTGACAGCCAAGGAATTCATGTTGATCCCGCCAAGATTGAAGCAATCAAGGGCTGGGAGTCACCAACCACTCCAACCGAAGTGAGACAATTCTTAGGTCTTGCTGGTTATTACCGCCGATTCATCGAAAACTTTTCAAGAATAGCTGTTCCCCTAACCACACTAACTCAGAAAGATAAGAAGTTCGATTGGACTGATAAACAAGAGTCAGCTTTCCAACTATTGAAAAACAAACTTTGCAGTGCACCGATCTTGTCCTTACCCGAGGGCACCGACGATTTCGTAGTTTACTACGACGCCTCACACCAAGGACTTGGTTGTGTGTTGATGCAACGGGAAAAAGTCATTGCCTATGCCTCACGACAACTAAAAATCCACGAGAAAAACTATACGACCCACGACCTCGAGTTAGGTGCTGTGGTCTTTGCATTGAAAATCTGGAGACATTATCTCTACGGTACGAAAAGCACTATCTTCACTGATCACAAAAGTCTCCAACACATATTTGATCAGAAGGATCTAAACATGAGGCAACGTCGCTGGGTTGAGTTACTTAGTGACTACGACTGCGAGATCAAATACCATCCGGGCAAGGCTAACGTAGTTGCCGATGCCTTAAGCCGAAAAGAACGAGTGAAACCCCTTCGAGTCCGAGCACTTTCTATGACAATTCATAACGAGCTTCCTGCTCAAATCCTTACCGCTCAACTTGAAGCACTCAACGATGAAAACTTGAAAAATGAAGCCTTGCGAGGCTTGGATAAACAATTCGAAATCAAACCCGATGGAACTCGATACTTCTCTAACCGGGTGTGGTTACCCAAATTCGGAAACTTGCGAGATTTGGTGATGGCTGAAGCTCACAAATCTCGATACTCTATACATCCTGGTTCTGACAAGATGTATCACGATGTCAAAGGGTTGTATTGGTGGCCTAACATGAAAGCTGACATTGCCTTGTACGTCAGTAAATGCCTAACCTGTTCCAAAGTCAAGGCCGAACACCAAAGACCCTCGGGGTTGCTCCAACAACCTGAAATTCCTCAATGGAAATGGGAACAGATTTCCATGGACTTCATTACCAAACTACCAAAAACTTCGAGTGGTTGCGATACCATTTGGGTGATCGTGGACCGTCTCACGAAATCTGCCCATTTTCTGGCCATCAAGGAAACCGACAAGATGGAGCGTCTGACTCGCATCTATGTCAAAGAAATCATCTCGCGACACGGTGTACCTATCTCGATCATCTCGGATAGGGACAACCGTTTTACTTCTAACTTTTGGCAATCGCTACAAAAATCTCTTGGTACTCGTCTGGATATGAGTACTGCTTATCACCCGCAAACCGATGGCCAAAGCGAGCGAACTATTCAAACACTGGATGATATGCTACGAGCCTGCGTAGTTGACTTCGGTACTTCTTGGGAAAATCACTTACCGTTGTGCGAGTTTTCGTACAACAACAGTTACCATACCAGCATAAAGGCTGCACCCTTCGAGGCACTTTACGGACGTAAGTGCCGATCACCTATCTGTTGGACTGAGTTAGGAGATTCCCAACTCACGGGTCCAGAAATCATTCAGGAAACTACTGAGAAAATCATCGGTATCCAAAACTGGCTGAAAGCCGCACGTGATCGTCAGAAAAGCTATGCTGACGTGAGACGCAAACACCTTGAGTTCCAGGTAGGGGACAAGGTACTTCTCAAAGTGGCACCGTGGAAGGGTGTCATTCGATTCGGAAAGCGAGGCAAACTAAATCCTAGATACATCGGACCATTCGAAATCCTGGAAAGGATTGGTCCAGTGGCATACCGCCTGCAACTTCCTGCTGAACTTAGCAGCGTACACAACACATTCCACATTTCTAACTTGAAGAAATGTCTGTCTGACGAGACACTGATTATACCGCTCGACGAAATTCAAATCGATGATAAACTTCATTTTGTCGAGGAACCTATGGAAATCATGGACCGCGAGGTCAAGCAATTAAAACAGAGTTGTATTCCCATCGTAAAAGTCAGGTGGAATTCTAGACGTGGTCCTGAATTCACCTGGGAACGGGAAGACCAAATGCGACAGAAATATCCACATCTCTTCCCAGACAATGCACCGTCCGTACACTCAAGCTAATTTCGGGACGAAATTTCTTTAACAAGGGGAGAATGTAACACCTGCTAAATTAGGGTAATTAATTACGCCTAATTAATTGTAACTAGATGTAATTAGTATGTAATAGGACTAATTGCAGACTCTATTTGTATATATATATAAGGTGATTTATATATATATGTGTGTACTTACACGATTCGGATGAATCGTGCGAATTAACCGGACGTAGTCCGACATAGTTATTTGGACGTTGGAGACAGAAATTTACTTAGATAATAAGAATGTATTTTGTTATATAAAATACGCAACTGAACGAACATTATTTACATATTATTGCGACGACATTTAAATAATGCAACAAAACGTAATAAACGCAAACTAATAATTTAAATACTTCGACAAATGTTTTTATTATTAATTTCAAGGTATTTTTATTTAAATACTCCAGTTACGTTTTAAAAATATAAACGTTTGGTTAAATATTAAAAACTAGTGATTAAACGATTAGGACACGGAGTCAACACGATGTTTTGGGGAGTATTTCCCCCTCCTTTCTTGGTGGATCAGCCATCAACCCCACCCCCACCCTAATTTCCTCTTTCATTTTCATCATCCCAAACACACACATCAACCACAAACACTCTCAACCAAAAACCACACCAAAATTTCGGAATACAAACCGACCCACGAAAATTACATATTCGGAATCACCATCACGAGTGGAGCAAGAATATCAAGACCGTTTTCATCATTTCATCCTCCGTTTGGCTCGATTTGCAAAAGTAAGAAATTCCTAAAATCTTAGATCTATTCAAATTAGTGTAATATTTTGATGTTTTGATGTGTACACAACTTAGATATAACCTAATACATGAAGGATACACGATTTTATAGCTCAAAGATGGGTTAGATTTGCGTTTTTGGTCGGAAATTCTTGAAACCCGAAAGTTTCTGGGCTGGTGTTCATACTTGCGACACAAGCCTTGTGTCGCATGCTGTGTCGCATAAACCCGTTTGTGTCGCACCTTGTGTCGTACCAATCCTTTAGTGTCGTAACCTTTGCGATACAATATTGTGTCGCACTCTATGTAGCATACTATGTCGTATTTTATACGACATAACCGTTCTGTCGCTATTGAATTAGCATCGCAAGCTTTTTGCGACACAACCACTGTGTCGCAGAGCTCTTGTGTCGCATCCTTCATGCGACACAACCCTTGTGTCGCATACAAATCCTTGTGTCGCAGCTTATGTCGTAGAAAACAGAAAACTTGGAAATTTTAAAGGATTTTCACTATAGAAAAGTCAAAGTTACTGTAGCAAAAAGTCAAATTTTACTGTAGCAATTCACTGTAGCACATTTACTGTAGCAAAGTCAACATTTTAGAATTTTTGCTACAAACCGTCACCAACGGGCCAAACATGTTTTCCAACAAACAAACAATTACAAACATACGGACAAACACTGGATATACTAGTTGTGTACAACTAAACGAAACGTCTCGTGAGACGCATACTTATATAACTTCATATGATTAGGCATTTGAAGGTTACGGGTTCAGAGAACCTACTTGCTTTACTTACTACTTGCTAATTGCAACTGATTACTACAAGACTTAGGTGAGTCTTACGGCCCCACTTTTACTGTTTTATCTTATTGGGGGAGATACATGCTACTGATTTTTCTTGAACACAAGTACTAAACTGCTTACTATACCAAACGAAATTGCATGAATTGTTTACTATTTACAGAAGTCTCTCCATCATATATCGTTAGTTAGGGACTTAAGCGCGAACACTAGTTAATGGATCCATTAGGGAAATGACCCTCCCCGCCCGGGGCAGTAGCGCTGCCACGTACCGATTTACACGTAGAAACGGGTGACTAATTATTCGTTACTGATGCTTGCTCATTTACGAGCATGTCACGGGAGCAAACTTATTACTTACGGGTTAAGCTTCGATTATGAGCCTCATGGCAACGGTATAAACTTACTTAATTACATTTGCTGGATTGCAAATACTGGTTTTACGATTTCTGGATTGAAATTGCTGACTTTACGCCTGCGGGCATTACTGATGAAATCTCGTGTTCAAAGCTAATATTACTTACAAACCTGTGAGATTCACCAACCTTTTGGTTGACACTTTTTAGCATGTTTTCTCAGGTACTCGGATGGAGTAGGATTACTCTAGGATTTTAGCTAGAGTCGCATGATTTCAACACAACTGCATTCACGGAGATTCTTAGCATTATCTTTGTATATTTCGATTATGTAATAGATACTCCCGCTACACGCGCGGACTCTAGGGAAACTACATTTTTGTATACGAAAACACTAAGTTTTCAAACAATATATCTATGGAATGTAACTAATTTACAAACGTTGCATATAGATGTCGTTTACTTTATCTTTGTGCTGTGATATTTGATTAGTAACACCCCAAACTATGCTTCCGCAAAACAGTGAATTTCGGGGGTGTTAGATAAACCTAGACCAAAGATCCTGATTAAATAAATACAACCAAAATCAAGACAAGGTCAGGCTAAAATCCAAGACAGGAATGGTATCCCACCAGACCAGAAGGCCGAGATCCAGGATAATGAAGGAATTCCTCCAGACCAGAAAACCAAGATTCAGGACAAAGAGAGAATTCCACCGGATCATCAACCAACGGAGACAAAAATGGTCATATCTAAGTGACCAGATACAAACTTTAAGGCGCATGACCACCAGAAAGCACAAAAAAATCCGCGACCGGAAGAGGATCCTTCTAGCCGCGGACGGGCGAGTGGTGACACTCTTTGGGCAGAAGCAGTGAACACAGTCTTTCTAATTCAGCGAGGAACTGAATGAAATCGCCCGCCATTGCTGGACAGAATTTAACAGTCAGAAAAACGCAACATTTGGTTTGTAACAAAAATTGTCATTTTCCTTTAAGTAGCGACGTAGCTTATGACGTCGCATCTCAGATAGCGACGTAGTAATGGACGTCGCAGGAAATCAGAATAATAACAAAAAGCGGCGTAGCCCGTGACGTCGCACAAAATTCGAGCGACGTTAAAGGGGACGTCGCATTTTGCTATTTATTGTGAATTTAATCACATTAATAAAAGTAGCGACGTAGTGAGGGACGTCACGTAGGACGTCGCAGTAAAAGGCGACGTAGGGAAGGGCGACGTAGACTATTAATATTAATTAAGCAGAGCGACGTAGGCCACGACGTCGCAGCGTACGTCGTACCGAAGAACATTCGTCCCCAACCCAGAAACCCTAACCATCAAATTTAGGGGTTTTCAAAATCAAACGCACTAAAAGGTGCGGCAAACAATGGTGATCACAAAAATATAATTTATAACACGTAAATCTTACAATACACCATCGAATTTATCCCAAAACCCGTAACCCTTTAAACCGTAATATATATATAACAATTAAACGAAATATACACGGTGAAAAAAGGTAAAAATGGTACCTAAGTGTGCGGAATAACGAGTAGATCAAAGGTACGTGAATGAATCGGAATGAAAACGGCTACAAATCACGAAAATGCTCGAAGAAATGCTACGTCGCAAATCGCCAATGGTACGTCGCAGGCTACGTCGCAAGTGAATAGTGAATAGTGTGACGCGTTACGTCGCGGTTGAGACTATATATAGTCTAACCCTATGTGCGACGTAGACTGGGACGTCGCAGGCGACGTTGAGTGGGACGTCGCATAAAGCAGTTAGGATGTGATTTGAGTCGATTTTGAATTTTTTTTTTTTAAGAACCGGTTACTCGTTATTTTAGCAATTAATATCCAAATGACTCATGACTTTGGAAAAATAACTTAGAATAAAATAAAGCATAAAATGAAATAAGTAAACTAAAAAATCTGTTTGGTATTTTCTTTAATATCACAAAAAGTAAAAGTATGACAAAATTACTAACACTCTATTTTTGGTGACGGAGTTGTTTTGTCTGAGTAGGGATCTGATCGGATCGTTTAACTAATTGTAAGCGCGGAATCCAAACAATTGAATAATAAACGTTAAACGAATCAAACATGATCTCTATAATCTTGTATATATTAACAATTGATAATATAACGATTACAGACTTTCACAAACTCGTTTCTCACCAACTCGTTTCTCACCTCACGGCTCTCTCTCTATCTCTAAAACGCTAACCCTAGAAATGAGTTATAACACTCTATTTATATCAACCTATTGGGCCCTGCGACGTAAGGCCCAACGTCGCAGGCCCAACCCAATGCGACATAGCCCATGTCGTCGCCATGTATATTCTATATAATTACATTTCGTTGACACACTAAACACATCATACGTAGACTAATTGACTTTGACAATTACAATAGTTTGACCAACTGACTGACACACAAAATGCACCAAAAAACTCCCCCTTGTCAGCAGCTTGGTCAAATAAGTCTTCAATTAGTCTTCATCAACAAACTCTTTCATGTCTTTGACAATCAGAAACTCCCCCTTTGAGATAGCATGGTCTTCCAAGAAATCTTGATGTCTAAATTCATGTGACTGACACAAATTTATCATACAATAAGATCTTCAAACTCAGTGACCATCTCTCAATCATCAGCAGCTTTGGAGAATAACCGACATCCTTTACATCTTCAATATTTGACTTTAACAAGATATGTGATATTGAAGAAAATAGAAATAAAATCTTTTTGAATTTTTCTTTATAAATGAAAAGTAAAGAACAAAGATTAACATAAATTGGGGATAAGATTGTTTTAAGTCTGCTTAGGGATCATATCAGGCCAACATGCAATTATTAGCAAATAGTAAGTGTTATTTCAATCGTCAGTATATTTGTCCACTTTAAATTTACTTGACATATTTAAAGCACCGTTTATAAAAATTAGTTCAAGACGATCATCGGTATTGTTTGTCCACTTAAACATGTTACATCCGTATCTGTGAGCTAACCTTTATTGTTAGTATGAATATTAATTTTGAGAAACCTATTATATGATATACTGATAAACTTCAGTAAAACAAACACTGCATATTCACACAAGGTAGAGATTACAAGACCAAGTTAATCTCGGTTTTCTCGTAACATACACTTGATATTTATATTTAGGCATACATCAAACCGACTATGAAGATACTAGCGGCCCCAGATATGTACAAAGTACAACAGAGGGTCCCTTAGTATGAACATAACAAGTTTGAGACTATTTGCATAACTAATGGATTCAGGTCTGTACGTGAGTACAACAATAGTCACCATTAGTTAGGCGAATAATCATATTATCACTATATGCCCATTTTACATTTACATAATTATGACAGTGTATGATAGTACCTTCATTTATCAATTAAGACTTATGTCATACATCATATAACATTTTTCACAAAGTAATAGACAAGTTTTATTATTACTTCTTACTCACTCACAAACCGGTGTGTACCATGCCTACCAATACATCATATGAAGAAGCTAATGTTTATAAAAGATGTGTTAAATATACCAGATAAACCTACTGACACATCAAACATAAACCTTAAAATTTCCATTTTTATGCATGTCACCCGATGTACTATCATATCCCAAGTTGTTTACAGACACACAATCCAACATCTTTTCAAGAATTAAGAATCTTGCTGTTCACATTTCTGAATTAAATAATCAGAATTTGTAATATTCAGAATTACTCCTCCTGAACAGCAAATTCTTATATCCAATCCAAAAATACTCCCCTTAAACATTAAACATATTTTTGTATTTTTTTAATTGAATAAATTTCGCAACATTGCATTTCTTTGATACTAAAAAGTATAAAGAATGGCTGTTGCACTAATAATTAAATTTAAAAAAAATTTCAAAATCACATATCAAGTCAAATCAAATCCTTTTAACGCTTTTACCACCTCGAAACTTCAATAAACTCATCTAATCACAAATCATCATCGCATTCTTCCAACAATATCCACATCCATGCAGTCACTAAAAATGTTAGCTTTCAATAACCTAACTGCACCACCACAAACAATTAAACGTTAGTACTTATGGGACACCCAAGCCTTGATAGACTTGGGTTGTCCATGATCATCCATAACCATCACATCAATGAGTTTATGATATTTTAAAAATTCAGAGGATTTCATTGATGTGTTGTTTGTGGATTTGGGTTTCCAAACCTTTGTAGGTTCAGATGAGTTGTTTTCAACAATGTTGTGCTGTTGAACTTGAGGTTTAATAGGCACAACTTTGTTTACTCTAGCCACGGGTTTTGGAGAAGAGGATGCATATCTTGATATAGGCGAATACGAAGCACGCCTAGAAAACGATTTTGAATAAGAATTCCTAAAGGAGGAAGTTCTTGGCAACCCTCTACCAAACCTATCTAGGGATAATAACCGACAATCCCTAATTATATGTCCTTGTTGTCCACAATGGAAACAAGAACGTCTCTCAACATAAGATTTATTCCAATGAGTTCCCTCAAATCGTTTCGATGGAGGACAATACACAGAAGGTCTATTAACAGGAACATTTGTTGAACATGCACTCTTAGGTGGACATGTTGAAGTAGATGAACCTGAGGTTGAGTTAGTTGATTTTGAAGGTTTATTCTTTTCAGATTTATCAACTACAACTTTTGAGGATTCATTGTCAACCTTAGCTTTGCCTTTGCATTTAAAACAATCATCATTTTCAGTTGTAATGATGAAATTTTCAGGTTTGACATTTATTTTCTCAACCTTAATGGTAGACTCTTCAGGTATATCTTCTACCTCAACGACCTCCTCAACACGAACTGGAGGTGCACTATCAGGCTTAACAAACTTAGGTAAAGGATACTCTGGCCTTATGGTTTTCTCCTTTGCCTGTTTGTTTTGCTTAGCTTCTTTAGGTTTAATACCATAAAGCTTCATATAATCAACTGGAATCTCTTCAAGACCTTCCTTAACAGGCGTAGGACAGTATTCGGCGTGAGAAGGTGGTGGTACTTGATTATAACCAAGTCCTGCCTTCTTTTTACCGCCTGTCCCTTGCTTATTAACGATTTCAATAAAGACAAAAGTTGCGGATGAAGAACCTAAAATTTTGCTTTTATGGTTATCGTACTCACTTTTTAAATCAAAAAGCTCTTTATTCAACAATTCAATTTCAGCAAGATAACTATTAATTGCATCTTGTTGACTAAAGACTTTTGCTCTATAAGTTTGTGTGTCTAACTTATATGCCTCAATTTTGTTATCATAAAGTTTCTCATTAGCTTTAAGAAAATTGTTTGATTCAGTAAGTTTGACAACTTTTTCTCGCAACTCTAAATTGTCATATTGATAATTCTCAAGAGATTCAGTCAATGTAAAACAGGAAACACAGTTTATGGGTACCTCAGGTTCATCATGTACCGCATGTATCTTTGCCAAAAGCGCACTGTGTTGAATCTCTCCTTGAAGTGCACTAAAATCAAATATTCCCTGAGAATACACTGTCATTGCCTGTGATGTTGTGTTATTCTCTGGAGTCTTGGGAGCTGAAGGTGTAGTGAATCCAGATGAGGGATTTTTATTCTCCACACATTCCTTAGCAAAGTGCCCATGAATCTAACAGATTTTGCATTTCACCTTGCTTTTATTAAAACCAAGACCTGTATCACCATCATCATCCAGGTCTTTTCTACCCGTTCTTTGAAGAAACTTCTTGGTTCTTTGGGTTATCATGGCCATACTCCATTTGATGTCCATCTGCTAGAGATCGTCAGAATCGATCTGTTCAAAGTCCTCTTCAGTAAGCTGTAGAGTACTAGCCTTCTTGGAAAGAAAATTCTCATAAGAGTTGAGGAAAGCTGCAAAGATTGTAGCATGATCCTCAGTAGCCTTTGAAGGAACTGTATGAGAGATATAGGAAGCATATGAAGTGCTACCAGAAGGAGATGTAGCTGACTTGGAATTAGATATGGAATTATCATTGAGACTAGGATTTTGAGTGGAAGCCGCTGACATCTTTTCTTTCTTCTTCATGTCAAGAGCATCAGCCTGTAACTTTCTGATGAGTTCTTCCAAATCCATGATTTCAATTTCTGGATCTTGTTCCAAAATCTCCACATTGGTAGCCCAGTCCTTAGGTAATGCCCGTAATAGCTTCTTATTTACCTCTCCATTATTAAGTACTATTCCTCCATCAGCCACTTCATCTACGAGTTGGGAATATCTTTTGACGAGTGCTTCTAAAGATTCATTTGATAGTAAATCAAATGTGTCAAACTGTTTCTTGACAAGTTCCACTGTATTTCTCCTATATTTTTCATATCCACCACATCGTGTTTCAATTGCATGCCAGAGGTCGTATGCAATATCATAATGGTTGAACAATTGTTTAACTTCATTTGACATACATTTTAATATTGTGGCATGGGTTTTCTTTTCAATATCCCAAGCTTTTCTCTCCTCAAGTGTCATGCCATTGTAAGACTTTTGTGGTGATACTCTTAAATTCTTTGTTCCAAATATTGGTCTTTCATATCTTTCAACCAATGAGTTCCACATATCTGGATCGTTTTTAGATATGAAAGCTTCGAACTCAAATCTCCATGTAGCATAATCAGTATCATATGTAAGCATGGGGGGTTCAATCTCATTAACAGCTCCACTATAGTAACGCATAAGAGCTTTAGAAGACATCTTCAAACCAGAAAGATATTTGGCCTCTTGCGACTTTCCCTCCAAAATTAAAAATTTCGAAGACTACCCGAGTATAGCGAAACTTATTCGACACTAAAATTAAGCTATTTTAACCTCAAAAACAAAATTTGAAATTACAAAAATTTTCACGTTTTTCCCGCCAAAATTTCGTCCGAAAACGTCAAAAACTGGCCGGGTAAAATGAAATTTTTTCCAGGCTAAAATTGAACACTTTTAAGCCTATGGAATTTTTTTTTTTTTTTTTTTTTTTTTTACGAATCTAGAACGAGGGTAATGTCGCAGAAAAAATTAGCAACGTCGCAGAAGTCCGATGACTCAATTAAGAATCGAAAATGCGACGTAGTGTATAACGTCGCAATCCAACGTCGCAGAGGCTAGCGACGTCGCAGCCTACGTCGCAGTAACCACTTAAGGTCAAAATAACGACTTCGCTAACTACGTCGCAAGACCACTTAAGGTCAAAATCAATAACGTCGCAAGCGACGTCGCAGGTGACGTCGCACAGTCGGGCTGCAGCGGCCAGAAACCCTAAAATCGAATTTTTTTCGAAACCCTAACGAAATTTCAAAAACCAAACGTCGATCTGATCCAAAAACACTTCCAGAAATCGATTTCTTCAAGCAAACTAACTCAGAAACGAAGATTAATCAATTAAACCTTCGCGAATCAAACCAAAAACGTTCAAAATACGATCCGAAACCGACGAATCCTTGATTCTACGGCTCTGATACCAGTTGATAGTCCCGAACACGTGGGATCTGATCGGATCGTTTAACTAATTGTAAGCGCGGAATCCAAACAATTGAATAATAAACGTTAAACGAATCAAAAACACGATCTCTATAATCTTGTATATATTAACAATTGATAATATAACGATTACAGACTTTCACAAACTCGTTTCTCACCAACTCGTTTCTCACCTCACGGCTCTCTCTCTATCTCTAAAACGCTAAGCCTAGAAATGAGTTATAACACTCTATTTATATCAACCTATTGGGCCCTGCGACGTTAGGCCCAACGTCGCAGGCCCAACCCAATGCGACATAGCCCATGTCGTCGCCATGTATATTCTATATAATTACATTTCGTTGACACACTAAACACATCATACGTAGACTAATTGACTTTGACAATTACAATAGTTTGAGCAACTGACTGACACACAAAATGCACCAACAATGACGTATAATTACGATCCTATCAAATTTCTAACGTAAAGGTCTCTACTATCAGATAAATAATATGTCACATGGATAGCAATTATATAGTGTCAGATACACAGGAAGTTCTCCCAAATGTACTGATCAATTCAATCAACAGTTATTCTCTAATCCTATTCCCCAATCTCCGACAAATGTGTGTCGGTATCATGGCACGAATTGTTGAATAAACAATAATGTGAACAAGAGTTACCCTACAGAATAGGTTGGATTAACTTGTCTAGCGGTCAATTGAATTGTTCATCATTAATCATATAAATCACCATAACTATTACATGGACATCACTCTACTGTATAAACATTAACTTATATCTGAAAACCCTAATCATGCAGTTACATATAGTAATCGGAGGTTGATATCTCGTAAAAAGTCATGTTTTTACTACTAATATCTCTCTCATTCTGGAACGATTCTTGGCATTTTGAATTCAAATATGGTACAAATCAGTAACATTATGCCAAGCTGGTCAAAACAAGGTTGCACGAGAAAAATCAAGCAAAACGGATGTAAAATGAAGATTCCACACACGTTTGAAGATTCAAGGCACCAAAACGAGATTTCAAGACTAAAGTGCCCTTCACCAACATCCATTCTATCCAAGATGTTCGTTTTCAAAATACGAATCCAATAGAAGAAGAATCAATTAAAACGGATAAAGAATGAAGATTCTACGCCCGCCGGAAGATCCAAATGATTCGTACGCAATATCTGGAGTTAGGGACCTCATCTCAGGGGCTATCTTATGTCAAAATCTTCGTTTTTGAATTACGAATCCAACAAAAAAATAATCGACTCAAATGGGCGCATAACGAAGAATACACGCACGAATCAAGAAACGAAGCAAAAGACGGCGAAACGGGGCGGGTGGCAGCCACCAGCCGCCGCCGGCCAACTGGTGGGCGGCGCCGGCCTGCTATCCCCCTCCCTGGTTTCCTTTTTTTGCTAATTCTCATACCTGGTGCGCCTACTTTCCGCGTTGTACAGTACCCGGTGCGCCTACTTTCCGCGTTATACAGTACCTGGTGCACCTTTTTACCCACGTTACGCTAATGTGCACCCCTTGATGCTAATGTGAGCCGAAACTCACCTTTAAATATGGGGCTTTAGTTCATTTGCAAAACACACCTTCCATACTTTGGAAAAACTCTTTCTTTCTTACTTTCTCACTAGAAAATCTCTTGTAGTCTTTTAGTCTTTCTCATTCTAGGATTATTGTAATTAGTCTACGGACTAACATAGAAGCTAGGGCGAACGCTAAGGATTCGGAGATCAATCTTTGTACGTACGAAAGAGGTGTCAATTATAATAATACGCTGCTACGCATTTAATTCCGGGTGATATCTAAACTTTTATTATACTTGTCTCATTTCATATTTTGAATATGTATTATTGCCTGGTATGTGATTTATTTGTTGCCATGAATTGCGAGTAGTTTATTATTGTGATTGCTGATGATGTAGATAATTATAAGTAAGGATGTCATTACATAATCAGTGCACGATAATCGTAAAATGATATAACGGTCCCTATTCAACTGTTTATTCGGTATAGTGCTGGAAATGCTTTATGCAAAGTACAAACGTACGGAAGCCTGTAAACGACCGAAGGTAGTTATATCATTGGAATCAGTTCTGGTTTGAAAGTTGGAATTCCGGAAGGATAATACAACTACACAACTAACTGGTGTATCCTACGAGAATCAATGCATTATAAAATAATGTTCGTAAAACACGTTCAGATAAAATAGGAGATAATAATCCTTGTACCGTTAGGACTTTATGAATTTAATTTTAGTTTATGGAGTACCCTTTCCAGTTAACCACGTGACTGCAACCTAGTAATTAGGACCTGATCAACCTTAATTATGGTAAGTAGTTATCTGTGCCCATGACATGCAATAAGTAAGACACAATGAAACCACTCGTTGTATATATTATGTTTACATTTCTGCACTGCTTTACATTTAATTAGATAGAGTGTCACTTTCACTGTCAATTACTCTCGACCGCGTGTTGGATATAAGAAGCCGTGGAAATCTCATGTAAAGTACACTGTCTATTATTGAAAGGCATGGTCCTCATATGAATCATGTTTTAACAAACTGCGAATAATCTGGAGATGTATAACTGTTTGAAAAGGAGAACTTAAACCATAAGTC
This sequence comes from Helichrysum umbraculigerum, assembly GCA_949592205.1. NCBI lineage: Eukaryota > Viridiplantae > Streptophyta > Magnoliopsida > Asterales > Asteraceae > Helichrysum > Helichrysum umbraculigerum. The sequence continues at coordinate 4,365,943 of CATIUR010000008.1, read as the reverse complement.
GAAGCAATCAGAGCTTAATCGAGCAAAAACAAGACTTAGGAATAAGAGTAAAGTCCTAGTGACCTAGAATCCTTAAAACACTAAGCCTTACACAATCGACGGTCCAAACATACAAAGTTATTAATCCGCGTGCTAATAAAGTAGTAAACTACCTTAGAAGTTAAGAACGGTCGGACCTATGAGACGATACGCTACTGATTCATGCACCTCGGTATAAAATCAAAATAGGTTGCTCATCTTTCAACTAGATGAGTATTGGAAGTTTGTGTATTGCTCCGATCAGAATCACGATAACCTAGTTCCAAGTGACATGCCAATGGGAAATTGAGTTGGTAGGGTTCTATAGTTTACACCTAGTAGTTTAACTGCCACATTAAGTGTCAACCCTATTTGTTCTGTCATCCTGAAATATCAATTATCGAAATCTCAGCAATCACATCTTTATCTTTATCTGCTTTTCCTGTACTTTATTTTCCTGCAATTTACTTTCATGCATTTTAATTATCTGTCTTTAAACCCCAAACCTACCTACTTTGTTCCATCCTAAATACTTCGCTACCGAAAGTGTCAATTTTAATCACCCACACGTTTGGATTCATAGAACGATCTTAGGTTATACTTACCACTTACTAATCAGAGTAGGTAGTACGGTTAATTTAAGCTCCGCAAAATATAAATTTAAAACCCCTGCTGCGCTCACATCATCTTTTGAAAGACAACGACACGGTGTGAGTACAACAAGTTTTTGGCACCGCTGCCGGGGAATCACAAATGTAGATTTAAAACCACCTTAAGTAATAAGTATTTAAGAGACCCTTCCGAACGAAACCTTTTCGGGTATCTTTCGAAAGTTAATTTAAGTAATTTAGTTAATTTAATGTTAATTTAGTTAATTAGGATAATATTAGTTTGATAATGACAACTCGAAAACCCACTTCAAAAGACGAACTGATGGCGATGGATGATACAAAATTCTTTGACTACTTAGTAGGAGAATTAAGATCTGATTTCTTTTCACCTTCCTCCTCTAAAGCTAAAGAAATTTCCGAAACCCTAGAAGAATTTAGGACCTCACCTTCTATTCCAAAACATTGCCTGGACTTTGATAATACGAATCAGTTACCTGACCTAGCATCATCTCCAGAAGATCACTCTCCAACTTTGCAATTGCCTGAATTACCAAATTATGTCCACTTCGATTATCTTCCCGAAGAAAATCACGAAGTAGAACCTCCGAAAACGTGTGACCTAATTACCCTCATTCCTGAAACTTCAGTGTATGGAAACACTTTGTCAAATTCTCATAATGACGGTATCTCTCCATTCTTTTCATATGGACACAAGTACACCATCTATCGAGTGGAGGACAAAGTTCCATAAGTCGATCTAGAAAACCCTTGTTCCGAAGAATGCCTCCTAGGCGCATCTTTCAATCCTTCTCGTAGAATAGACGTTTATAGGACATTCGTTAGGAAATTAAACTCCTCCGATCTTCCCTTTTCATACGAACAACGAGAAAAGATCACCGATCTTAGCGAACAAGTAGAATTTCTATTTCGCCTGTCAAATCATGAATGTGAAAGCACTCTCACCAATTTCAGAGACCAAGAGCTAAAGTTTATAGCGGATTTAGATCCACTTTTTGAATCATTTGCCGACATGGATTTCCTTCCAATATCCATGATATTAATCCATCACAACGTCACCGCATGATCAATGAACTCGAGCTGTGGATAGAACGGGACCCGATGATTCCTATCATCATCCCGGGTAAAATTCCATTCTTTGTTGACTCCGCTTCCTACTTAATCTCAAAATTGCGAGACGTTTTTCCTAACCCCACCAAGGAAAGAACCGACACAGCCCTCCTCTCCAAGAGAAAAGACCTTCACGTCAAGCTTGTTCGAATCTTCTTCTTCACCAAATATCCTTTCACTTCCTCACAAAAAGCACTAATCAGCAACCTCTTCAAGATGGTAGATTCTACAACCAGAGACCCTGATTCGCAGGAAGAGAAAGCATTTATGGAAGTCATCGATAAACTCACTCACAATCTCAATTATAAAGAACAAGGACCACGCGACGGTTTGTCAAACCCTAAAAAGATAAGAAAGGCATATAATAGGTTAATTAGCGATCTTGTCAATTTACGATACGAAGAACGAGAAGTCCTAGGGAACATAGAGAACAGTCATTTCCATTTAATTTACAATGTCATCTTGGAACTTTCAAAATGTTTTGTGCCTAACCATGTTCACTTAAGGGAGCAAATCTCGACCCTTTCCCTTTGGAGGGATCGGAACAAATCATAAAACCATTCTCTCCAAAAAGGTCGAGGCTTGCGACTTTAAATGAGCATATTTTAATATATATATATATATATATATATATATATATATATATATAAAATAAAATTTTGAAAGTTTCCCCTAATAGAAAACGTTGTTAAATTATTGTCTAAAGACACACACGTTTAAAAGAACGTACACCTCCTAAAGCATTTTGCCTAAATAGTTGTACATTCTATAAACACCAAAAATAGCTTAAGTTTAATATTTTAAGTTGATTTCAATTGTCCCGCAAAAATTTGCGCGTTTCTTAAATTATTTATAACGTAACAAGAAACTAACAAGTAACTAGTTACAAATAATACATTTAAGACTCATCACCATTATTAGTAGGACATTAGGAATTAACCTAGGACATTAATACTTGACATTTAATTTATTTTAGGGACCATATGAGTACCATAGTACTTAGGGTAAGTACTTGTACCCTTAGGGACCACTATGAGCCTCCTTAACTCCCTATAATTCAAATCAACCAACTAACATCTTCTTCCTCCCCTTTCCTCTCCAAAAAAATCGGCCACCATGAGAGCTCCATGAGATCTCCATCAAAACTCCACCAAATTACATAATCTCTTGTCCTTTCGAGCTCCTTGTTGCATATACTTCTCGGTTGTACTTTCGTTTTTGCATTTCATTCACTAAAAGCAAGGTATGATCACAAAACCCACTTTAAACTTGAAAGAGATTGTTTCTTGAAGTTAGCTAAGCTAGTAACTAGGAAATAGAGCTTTTTCTTGATTAAATGTTTAGGTACTACATGTTCCTACCACTTACCCATGCGAATTCCCATATGTTTGACTTTTTCAATAGAAATAACTTTGATCAATTGATTTGGTCTAGAACTTTGCTTGACTAAGTGTTAGTATGCTAAGTGTCTTAGTAATTATGGTGTTTTGTATAATCACTCTATGTTAATTGCTCTATGTGAACAAATTAGGGTTAGTAAGTTTGACTTTTGAAAGTCATCAACAAGTGGGCTAGCTTGCATAAGAAAGATGATAAGTTGAATTTGCTTGACCATCTTTGCTTACTAGGACACTTGTACTTGCTTGACTAGTCGAACTAGGCAATATAACTAGAGAACCATCATCTTTGAATATGAAGTCTTGGACCACACCAAATACATGGGCATGATAACTTTTTGTGCACAACCTAGTTTGTTTACCAATTAGGAAATGCTTGCAATAAGTTAGATCATGTATAGGTTACAATCATGGCATGCGGATATTTGAAAATATCATTTGAAGAGAAGTTTGACCTAAAAAGTCAACTTGAAGTATTGAAATTTTAAGACAAAACATTTTATTCAAAAACCTTACTTCAACTTGTACTCCCAAAGTCAAACCCCTTTCAGTAATGATGTTTGCATTAATTGTGAATTCTTGACATTTCAAACTTAGTTAACGCCAAGCTTTGCAATACTTCACAATAAAGCAGTTGCCATTTCATCACTATATTTTTCTGAATGATGATATTATCTTGTTAAATTTAATTGTTCGTTGATTGAGAACATTATATGTTCAGTGTTATCTTTAGATTGTCTAGAAATTAAGGCCCTCACTTCGAAATTCTTCGAAGCGTGCTTAAAATTTTTCTTTCTTAAAAGATCCATTACTTTAAATGTTCTCAGGTACAATGCCACCAAAGAAGCAATTAAACCCAGCACGACCCCTTGCAGGATCTTTAGCGTGTCTGAGTGCCACACCAGCTTACGATAAAATGGCACGTATCTGGAAAGATAAGAAATTTGGGCGACTCAGATATATTGATTGGGATATTATGCAAGCATTGGGATTCAAGCAAAGACTCGAGAGCATACTTAGTTACACGGTTGATGGACGGCAGTTCGAGTCATTCAAGAGATTGTTTAGTATTGATGAGCCTGTATACGTGGAGATGGTTACCGAGTTTATGGCTACCTACAAATTTCAGAAAAAGTTGAAAGTTGAAGATTGTTCCATCTCATTCCAATACATGGGCAGCTTGCACACCTTGTCACTTGCCCAGTTCTCACAACACCTAGATTTGTACACACCAGAAGAAATTCAATCCCCTCTGTTCACTAATGGAGCCACCTCTGTTTCTATCGCGACAACACACGCTGAAACATGGAGTCAATGGTCACCTACAACATACTTCTCGGGTATTAAAGCAACCCGACTCAGAGACCCAGTCCTACAAATCCTACACAAGCTCATAGCTTGCTCATTTGACGGGAAGCATACGACTAGCGGTCGAGTTTCTAGATTTGATGTCGCTCTTATAGCATGAATCATCGAAAAGAGAAACATGCAGGTCGCCCATCTAATTGCCCAGCGACTTCTGGAAGAAAAAGGTTTTGGTAAGAAAATATCGTATTTGGGCTCGGTGATTACCAGATTGATCTGAAAAATGGGATTACTTCGGACATCAGATGTCGAGAAATTTAAATCAGGATGGAGTTCTAAGCCATTAGACTACTATTTTCTTAAGAGTATGGAAATACTCCAGATCACAAGAGATGGTGCTGTTTATATCAAAGCACGAGCAGTGGATCCTGACAGTGTTGACACATTGGTACCAGACCTGGTTCTGCCAAAAGAAACAAGGAAAAGGAAGCATCCGCAAGAACCTAGTGATTCGGATACAGGTGATGATGATGAGGATGATGATGATGATGATAACATCCCACCACCACCACCAGCAATGCCACCACATACTAGGGCGGGACCTTCTACTCCTGCCCCCAGACCACGAGTGCCCGCATACATTTACCATTACGGGACACCTCCGGGTTTAGATTATTGGTATTGGCTGATGCAGATGCAGATTAGGTGCTATACAGCCGTCAGACAGCAAGCAGCTGGGATACCCATGAGCCCTCTCCCGGACTTACCATGTGGGATGGGCCGAGCACCACCACACATATATCCACGTGCAGTCCCTACTCCAGCACCTCGACCGCAGCCAGGCCGTGGACATGTTATACCACCTCGGATTGTCATTTCTAGAGCACAGCCACCCCCAGTGCAGGTACCCATCACAAGATAGACTGTTCTGTCAGTTGTTGGATCTTTCAGAGTACACACATCGAGAGGCAGCAGGACATCTAGAGTCTCTGCACGGACTGTCACCATTCAGAGTGCCAGGACTGGCAGACATACCATCCCTTCAGCTGCTGTACCTGTACCGGTTTCTTCTCATAGACAGACAGACCTCTTCCAAAACAACACACACCAAGGATCAGCCATGTTCCCGCTCGACAGCTTCGAAATACCATCGGGGCCACTAATCGATCAGCTTGTACACCAAGGAGCCTTTACAATCGGTACGCCAGAAGCAGAAGCCGTCCATGATGCATCAAATGAAGGAACAAACGATCAGCATGATGACTCCTCATCAGATGAGACTTCTCCTGGGCCTACCACATCTACCGCAGCATCATGATTATCGGCAGAGCAATGGATTGCTCCACCTTCTGACTTCTCTCTACTTTCTACCAAAACTCTATTTGCTATTTTATTATTGTCTGTATTGATGTACGATTGATGCATCGACATCACACCTATCTATTTACTGCTTTATTATGCTTTCACTTTATTTTTCTTATTAGCAGCTATTATTTGATTGTTGAGTGGATTGTTTGTTTGACCAAACGACTATTTATCGAAGACCGGATCAAAAGAAGCAATGGACCCCACGGTGGAGAATTCTGGAGCCATAAAGCTACAAGCCGCGGACCAGTGAACTTCTAACAGTTAGCAAACAACGCGCAAAGCAAAAGTGGTACACCGTTCCAAAACCCTCTATCCGTTTAAAGCTTCGATTATCTCACCCGATATTCCAAAACTAAGTGTGGGATCCTTAATACCACACAACACTTATGAAACAATCCAAAGATAAGTAGAATCTCTAAGTGTGGGATACTTCGACAAGAGGTGTTCAACAAATAGATTCGAACATTAGGGACAATGTTCCTCTAAGAGTGGGATATTCGGTCTACAACCGCAAGTTTTACCTCTTGTCCGTAAGCCAAACAATATTTCATCAAAAGGCTAAAAATGGAAAAAATTTCAAAATTTTTTTTTTCGGATTCAAAAACATCGCTCTTTAGAAATCCTATCTTTCAAAACTATGAATTACAGCGAGAAACGAGTTTTAACAAAGAAACAAAACTGTTTTAGAATAAGATACGGACGAAAAAGGCAACACATGGCTAGGCACATACTAACCAAAACATTCGATTCATGAGGATTGAGACCATAATTAGCATTCATCTTTAATGCTTCACTTTTCGATTCATGTGTGTGCCGATGTATGCATTTGAATTAGAACTTGCTCTTGTAATGCATTTCGAGATCACATCGATGAGTGCCACACGTGGCATAGGTACAACTTATCTTGATAGCTTCCAAGGAATCCAAAACACCCTTCCACCATCAAACATCCACCCACTCTTCACACCCAATAAAGATCTCCTGTCATTTATCCCGAACCTACAAAAGTCTCATCAACCCACAAACCTTCGGAGACACTCCCAAATTCCTAAGACCTTTGCCAGAAAAGCCAACATAACCCAAAATCATTAGAAACCTTCCAGGCCACAAAGTACATTATTAAGATCGGCAGAGTAGAAAAAAAAAGGAATCGAAAGAATCACGCTGGCACAATCATGAAAAGGGCCAAGAAAAAGGAAGAATCCAAAGAAAAAAAAAGGGGGGGGGGGGGGGGGGGGGGGCTATGTAGTCCTTCCAAAAGGCTAAGGAATTTCAAAGAAAAGCTTCAAGAAAATACAAGGAAAAGCATCACACCCCTCACCACTTACCTTCTTCAAACCAAAAACCCGATTCCTTCTAAGATATCTCGAAAGGTTAGTATCGTCCTCATCAAAAGTGATGGAGATTTGATTCTCGATCAAGCCTATGACGAGTATGCTACATGACTGGCTATCCGAGTGATTGACACTAGTAAGTAGGAAACCCTAAACACTTGAGTGATTTGAGTGACCCACTTGTGAGGATTGCCTAGTCATGATCACCATATAAGTTGCCCGAAGAAGGTATCAAGTTCTATAAACCCTTAGTTGTTGAGACATAGATTGTGACAACAGATCTAGCTTGATATAGGACTAGTGTAATTATTATTACGTTTGTATATTGGTTTAGATTTGTAAATAAATATTTGTTTTGTTAGTAATATTCGTTAAACATATTATTGTGTTAAGTTAGACGAATTATTAAATACGAAATAAATACATTCTGTGCGAGTCGAGTTCTCAGGTCGCGAGATTAACGAGCCGAGATGAGAACTGAATTCGTGGAAGTCTGGCGAGCCGAGTTCCGAGTTGGGCTTGGGCTGCGAGTTGGACCGAACTCGCAGGCCCTTGCGAGTCGAGACGAGCTGGACATATATAATGTTTTTCAATCGGTGAAAAACATAACTTTTGCATTCTGATTTCAATTGCTGCGAATTCAACAAACCAGAGAAAAACATAACCTAAGGCTAGGCTTTGACGATTCGTTGTTTAAAGCTAAGTCTAGTTAAAACGCAATACGAACATATTCGTTGTTAGTAAAATAACACCGTATTGAGGGATTCCGCACCTTAATACTACAGATAACGAAGTTATCGATCCTAAAACTAGGGGACTTACATCTGGTATCAGAGCTTTCGGGCTAGATACGAGTGTGTTCGTGAGTTTTAGTTTATTGCGTTTTTGATTCGGGTCGTTTTTACGTGCATTATTGCAATACTAACGATCAAAATCATTCTCTGGAAGTTTTAGGGTTAGTTTACAGTCGAATTTCTCAGTTTCGTTCGTAAAAATACCTTAAAATTCGTTTTTTCGGGTTTAACAGCCGTTTCGCGAGTCGAGATTAGGGTTCCAGCGTCGCCTGCGAACCGAGTTGAACTAGCGAGTCGAACTGAGGCTTGCAAGTCGAACCGAGATCTCTCGCGAATCGACATCACTTGTGAATCGACATCTTTTAGCAATCCGAACTGAGGCTTGCGAATCGACAAATTCTGCGAGTCGAGCTGAGATTGCGAGTTGAGCTGAGTCTTGCGAGTTGAGATTTCTGAATTCGCTGAAACAGTTTAATTTTACGTTTTTAAGATGTCTGACTTAAGTAGAATGATCGAAATGGACCACGAGGTGGGAAAGTCAAACGTTCCACCTAAGTTGTTAAGAATCGAGGATTACTACAATTAGAAGGACAGATTTGAATCTTACTGTAGATTCCATGATCTGTCTATCTGGATGTGTATCAAGAGTGGATACACCCCACCTACTCAAACTGTTCAAAATGCTACTGTAGTTCTTACCTATGCAAACATGAGTGATCAAGAGAAGGAAGCGTACAGAAATGAGAATAAATCACATTCTTGCATAAAGATGTGTCTTCCTAAATCCCTTGCTCATCAACTCAAGTCTTTTCATACTGCTAAAGCGCTCTGGGAAGCTTTAGAGAAAAGAGGTGAGGGAAGTCCACAGGTGAGAGCTGGCAAGAAGAGTCTTCTTAAAAAGCAGTTTACTATGTTTAAAGCTTTAAAAGGAGAAGATCTTGATGCCTATGTTACACGATTCTACCATCTGCTAAGTGAATTAGAATACCATGAAATTTTTGAAGAAGAAGTATCTAAAACCGACAAGTTCCTTGAGGGTTTGCCTTCTAAATGGGAAATGTATGGTGTTATGATTAAGGATAACGAAACTAGGTATTCTACTATGACCTTAGAGCAAGTCATTGACAAGCTGAAAGGTTATGATTTCTCCAAGAAGTCAAGAGATAGTGATTCTGATCAGGTTCAGAACCCTGGGCTGTATCATGGAAAGTCAAGTCTTTCGACTGCGTCATCGAGTTCGACCACTGCACTGTTAGTTGGTGATACTAATGAAAATGGAGAGATGATCACTGAAGATCTGTGCTTTATTTCCTCCTCTGGTGATGAGACAAAGGGAAAGAATTCTGAGAAGTCACCTCAAGAGCATCAGAAGATGCCGATGAGTGTGAAATCTGCTGAACAGCAACTGTCTGTTCTTGCTTCCTTTGTGGCATCATATGAGAACTACATAGAAGGAAAGATCAATGATCCTATTCTATTTGATGAGGATTATGAGCAGATAGATTCTGATTATCTTGAGGAACTGGAACTTCAAGATCAACTAGCGTTGATATCTAGAAAGGTGAAGAATTTCCTCAAGAAAACTGGTAGAAAGGTGTTGGGCAATAGATCAGGGTTTGATAAAACCAAGGTCAGATGCTTTAACTGTCAGGGTATTGGTCATTTTGCTAGAGAATGCCAAAGACCTAAAGTAGAAGCACAAGGAAAACAAGGTTCGGGAAGTACTCTTGCTTCCAAAGCCTTAGTGGTGAAGCAGTTGGATGGCTCGTATGATTGGCAAGCTCATTCTGAAGAAGCTTTGATGGCCGAGATCGAAGAAACAACTGCTGGATCAGTGTCCTACATGCCCACTGACATGGAACAGAGAGTAGAGGTGGCTGAGTCTAAAAAAAAGGCAAGTGATGATGATGTGCTATATATGGATTCAACTCCAGATATGAGTCCTGAAGAATTAGTGGCACGTATGGCTGAATTACAAACTGACAAGAAGAAGGTATGTTTAGATATTCTTAATCTTGCTGATGTTTGTTACTTAGTTACTGATTTACAGTCTCAGAATAGTGTCTTAACTGTGTCAAATAGTAATCTGTCATCACAATTAAATATGGATAAGGAATCTTATAAGACTGTTAGATCTGAACTTGATCAAGCTATTATGGATGTTCGTAGATTAAGTGATGATAAACAGGTCTTAAAAGATAAAATTAAGTCTGATGCGTTGGATAGAACAAAACTTAGAGATACCATAAGTGAAAAATCTGTTGTCATAGATGGTCTCTATATGAATATCAAAGACTTAAATGAGACGATTGCTAGTAAGGATCAGGAAATAGTGAACCTTAACTTAAGGTTAATTGAGCAAAACCGTAAACTTGAGAATTATAGGACATCTCAAATGGATAAAATGTTAGATGCTCAACGTAGTGTAAAGGACAAGACTGGGTTAGGTTACAATGATGTATCCCCGCCTTTTAATGCCAATTACACTCCTATTCCTGAGGACTCTGAGATGACTGAAGTTAATCCTGAGATTTTAGTAGCTGATAAACCTGAACAGTCAGAGGCACAGAAAGATGTTATTAAGAACGTATCATTAGATAATAGCAAGGCTTCTCAGTTCACCAAAATACATTTTGTATCGGGTGGAGTGATTAACGATGCTAAGATTAATGATAAAGTTGATAAGGAACAGCTTAAACCTTTAGTGCCTAAGACTCCGGATGAGAAAGCAAAAGTGAGCAAATCACGCAAGCAGATGTCATGTTTCAAATGTCATCAAAAAGGACACGTGGCTTCGTGTTGTCCTAACAAAAAGCCTGAAGCACCACATAAGCTTGTGATTGAGGAAAAGACACAGACCGACTCTGATATGACTGTAGACGGGTTAGATACCAAACCTAAGTTAGGTAATAAACCTGTGAACATTCTTAAAAGAGATGGTAAGCATAGTGTCTCCCCACCTAAACCTAAACGGTCATATACTCAAAGTGATAATTATGTCCATAAGTCTAGGGATGTGACACCGTCGAGGTTTAGAACTCCAAGTAGAGGCCATAGTCATTATGAAAGTGGCACTACTTCGCGATCACATGAGTTTAATTATAATTATCATAATAGAGCTCATACTTTTATGCCTAAGAGGTTCTCCTCAAATTCACCTCTTAAGGCTGATCGTCCACAAACTCAAGCTACTTCGAAAGTAACCAAAGCTCCTGATGGGAAGAATGGTTATTTTAAAGAGCTTAAGTTTGTTGATGATAAGGGACAAACCAAGACCGTAATGGCTTGAGTCCCTCTTGATAACTGATCGTGTTTTGTGTTATGTGCAGGAGCATGCTGTGAACAAGGACAGTTGGTGGTATGTAGACAGTGGATGCTCGAGGCACATGACCGGTGAAAGAAGTCTACTGAAGGACTTCAAGGATAGTCTCAAGCAAAAAGTAAATTTTGCAGGAGATAAAGGAGGAGTAATTTCGGGAAAAGGAAAAGTTTCAAATGGAACTTTGACTCTTGAGGATGTGAACTATGTTGAAGAACTTACACACAACCTAGTGAGTGTTTCCCAAGTCTGTGATAAAGGTCATCCAGTTTATTTCAATGAAAAGGAGGCCTTAGTCCTGAAGCCAGGTTTTAAAATTCCTGATGAATGGATATTGATGAGGGCGCCAAGGAAGAAGGACATCTATGCTATCAACATGGGTGTTCCTAACTCTTCAATGGTGTCTACATGTTTATTGTCCAAGGCTTCGGAAACAGATGCTCTGTTATGGCATAGGAGAATGGCACATCTAAACTGGAGAAAGATGAATTATATAACCAAAAATGGTTTGGTTCTAGGTGTACCACAAAAACGTTTCGAGTCTGAGGATAAGTGTGTTCCTTGCATGAAAGGAAAGCAGCACAAGAAACCACACAGACCTAAGACTGAAAACTCTATCTCCTCGCCATTTGAATTGCTACATATGGATCTCTTCGGCCCTATAAGCAAGAGAAGTCTAGGTGGCAAATGGTACTGTTTGGTTGTCACAGATGACTATTCTAGATTCTCATGGGTATTCTTTTTGGGATCAAAGGATGAGACTCCTGGAATTCTAATTGAGTTCTTTGATCTAGTAGAGAATGTCTATAAAAAGAGAGTTAAGCGTATTCGTAGTGACAATGGAACAGAATTTAAGAATTCAACGTTGAATATCTATTGCTTAAGCAAAGGGATATTACATCAATTCAGTGCACCTTATGAACCTCAACAGAATGGTGTTGCTGAAAGGAAGAATAGAACGTTGATTGAAGCTGCTAGAACAATGCTTGCTGATTCAAAGCTTCCGGTCATCTTTTGGGCAGAAGCAGTGAATACAGCATGTTATGTTCTTAATAGAGTTCTTACGGTTAAGAGACATAACAAGACTTGTTATGAGCTTTTGAACAATAAGAAACCTAACTTAAAAGGGTTTGAACCCTTTGGAGTTTCATGCACCATATTAAAGACTGGACATCAAGCAAAATTTGGTGAGAAGGCTGACGAAGGATTTTTCCTAGGTTATATGCCCAATTCGCCAAATAAGAGAGTCTTTAATAAAGTCACAGGACGTTTGGAGGTAGTTTATAATATTGAGGTTACAAGCTATTCACCGGATGTTCATAAGGGCTTAGATTGGCAATTTGATTATTCTGATCTTTTTGCATCATTTAAAGTTCCTATTAGTGACTATGTCAGTGATTCAGAGATAGCTGAACATTTAGTGTTTGAAGATGAGAATATTGGTCCCGCTTCAACATCGAGTGTTAAGCAGTCTGGAATTAAGACTACTGTTGACTCAGATAAAGCTTCCACAAGTGAGTCACAAAAACCTTCAGAGGATAAGTCTCTAGAAACAGAAGATCTTGATGATCTTCATACAAAGTTTGATGACATACTTACTCCTTTGAAACATCTAAGAATATCTTCAGCACGTACGGAAGATGTACCTGAATTGGAAGAAATTGGTACTAATTTGGAAGATGAGATACCAGTTGAACCAGTTACTACAACTAGAACGAGTAAGAATCATCCAGTTGAAAACATCATCGGTGATATTAATACTCCGGTTCAAACTAGGCATCAATCCAGAACTAATACGTCTGAGAATTCTGAATACCAAAGCTTGTATACTGCAATGAAAGAGACAGGGATTCCTAATCAATGTCTATATTCATGCTTTATCTCACAAGTCGAGCCTAAAAATGTTCAAATGGCTTTAAAAGAAAACTCGTGGGTAGAAGCAATGCAAGAAGAACTATCTCAGTTCTCTAAATTACAAGTATGGGAGTTGGTTGACCTACCAAAGGGAGAATATCCAATTGGAACTAGATGGGTATTTAAGTGTAAGAGAGATGATAAAGGTATCGTTACTCGCAATAAAGCTCGTCTAGTGGTTCAAGGTTTTAATCAACAAGAAGGTATTGATTACAATGAAGTGTTTGCACCAGTTGCTAGGCTAGAAGCAATTAGAGTATTCTTAGCATTCGCATCATATTATGGTATAAAAGTGTATCAGTTGGATGTTAAGAGTGCCTTTTTGTATGGCAAAGTGGAAGAATTGGTGTATGTTTCACAACCGCCAGGGTTTGCTAATCCTGAGTATCCAGATAGAGTATATCGTTTGAATAAGGCTCTATATGGATTACATCAAGCACCTAGGGCATGGTATGGAACACTATCAACGTATCTACTTGAGAATGGATTTACAAGAGGATCAATTGATAGTACACTATTTGTGAAGTGGAAAAAGAAAGACTTTCTTCCTGTACAAGTGTATGTTGATGACATTATCTTTGGATCGTCTGATGAAAAGATGTGTCAAGAATTTGAGAAAGTCATGAGAAAAAGGTTTGAAATGTCTGCAATGGGAGAGTTGAATTTCTTCTTAGGATTACAAGTTGATCAAAAGAAGGATGGATTCTTTATTCATCAATCTAAATATACATATGAGCTATTAGAACTTTTCAAGATGGATGAAAGTAAGGTCTACAATACTCCAATTCCAGTCAATCATGGATTAGGTCCAGATACATCGAGTGATAGCGATGTGGATCCAACTCTTTATAGAGCCATGATCGGATCACTAATGTATCTTACAGCCTCTAGGCCTGACATCATGTTTGCTGTTTGTTTATGCGCAAGATATCAGGCTAATCCGAAAGAGTCACACATGCAAGCTGTTAAACGAATCTTTCGTTACCTCAAAGGGAAACCTAAGCTGGGTCTTTGGTATCCGATTGATGGAGACTTAGATCTCGTAGCTTATACTGATTCGGATTATGGAGGATGCAATCAGAATAGGAAATCTACGACTGGAGGATGTCAATTCTTAGGAGGTAGATTAGTATCCTGGCAGTGCAAGAAGCAAACCTCGGTAGCCATTTCTACATGTGAAGCTGAGTATGTTGCAGCTGGCAGCTGTTGCTCGCAAGTTCTTTGGATTCAACAGCAACTGCGGGATTACGGGTTAAATATAACCAATACTCCTATGATGATTGATAACGAATCTACTATGTCGATCACCAATAATCCAGTAAAGCACAGTAAAACTAAGCATATTGATATTCGACATCATTTTATTAGAGATTGTGCTGAAAAGAAATTGATAAAGTTAGTTAAGGTTCCATCATTGGATAACTTAGCAGACTTATACACAAAGGCGTTCGACAGAGCAAGATTTGAGACGTTGGTTCAACTAAACGGAATGAGAAATCCAGAGTGATTAGTCTTCCAAGGGTATTCTTGTAATAGTTAGTATTTATGTGTTTATTATTAAAAAAAAAATATATAAAAAAAAAAAAAAAAAAAGGGCGTATGGCATTCATTTGCTTGTTACCTAAGGGGAATCGCCTTCATTTAAGTTTTTATTTACAAAAACTACGGGAAATGATAGTACATTAGGAGAATAAGCTTCACAATAATAAAGCTTAAGTCCTAAGTATGATATGGTAGTAGGTTCAAATAAAGTTGCTTTAGAACTACAGCGGTTCTATCAGGTATGTGTTTATATTTATTTGATTATACACCTATATCCATAAGTTATAATTTGTCTATTTTTAGTAAAATTTTAGATGGCTTCATCATATGATGTACTGGTAGGCAAATTATATGAAATTTTCTAAGTCTTAAGAATTTAATTAACTACTTGTTTATTATTTTGTGTAACTATTCTATGATGTATGACATTAAGTCTTAAATGTTGAATGATGGTATTACCATACACTGTTATCATGCATTTTAATTAAAGTGACAAATAGTAGCAATATGGGTATTAATTTAATTACTGGTAACTATGTTGTACTATGTACAGAACTGAAACCTTTAATTAAATTAATATTCTCAAATATATTTTGAATTATGCTAGAAGGAATCTTCTGTTGTACTACGTACAGACTTAGATAACATAGCATATTCAAAGTATGTTTGATATTTGTCTAACCGTAAAAATTCAAGTGTATGTTATATGTTTCGAAAAGATACATCATTTAGTAACCGCTACCTTGAAAATTTAATGATGCAGTGTTATGTGTTTTACTTGAATTCTTCAGTATGTCATATAATAGGAAGCACTTGATAATTCTCATACTAACAATAAAGAGTTTGCTTAGAAAATTGAGTATAATTTGTTTATGTGGATCATATACTGGTAATCGTCTTGAACTATCTATAATTAAAATATTTACTTTATGTGCGTAATGCATTTATTAATTATGCTATGTGGATAAAGGTACCTAAGATATAGTTTTATAAATATAAATGTATAAATGATATATTTAGTTGTAATTTTATAGTAATTTATTTGAATTTCATGAGGTATGTATACTACCAATCTGCTTAAACTTTTTAAATATATCATGAATTGCTTATTCTTACTAATATGATCCCTAAGCAGATAAATTCTTATTCATTTTGTGTATGTATTTTATTTTGTTTCAAGTGTTTAATAAAATGGTACTTGATACCTATGATTATGTAATTTTGTTTTAGTTTTTAATTTTTGTGTTAATTATGCTTACCCTTCGGAATTAAATCATACTGAATGTTTTTGAGTTGAACAACGTGACAAATACAAGTGAAAATTAATTATAATTTAGACTTGTGAAAATATCGGGTTTTTATTTATACTTAGAATTAAAATTCGCGTTTTTCATTGTTTCTGCGAGTTGACATCAACTTGCGAGTCCACTTAAATCTCGCGAATCGAATGTAAAGTATAAAGGTGGTCAAACGAGTCAGACCAACCCACCGAACCCACATACTTCGCGAGTTCAGTAAAGCTTGCGAATCCGTCAACAAGGCGAAACGAGGCGATTTATTGTTTTCGTTTGATTTCGATTCTTAGATTACGGGAACGAGTTATTCAATCCGAGGACTTTATACACCTTCATATTGCGAACATTTTGAGGTATAAACCAACGGATTTCACCGTGTAAATAACAAGAAATCGAAGTTTTTATAAAACTTAGGGTTTCGGGTTAAAAACTAAACGATTTGCGTCGATTACGATGTTATTGGACATAAATCCTTGTGGTTTATGTTAAATGGATGTTAATAAACGTAAATCAATTGATAGATCATGTTAAATTCAACAGATTAATCGATTTTAATTAAAAATTATCGACGGCTGTTCATCGAACGAGTTGAGATTTTACCTCGACTCCCTGATTGAATGAAACGAGTTGACATTGTGAATCAACTCGCAGCGAGTTGACTAGCGAATCCATGAGATTAGCGAGTTCACTTCAATAGCTGCTTTATAAGTTTAGCGAGTTCATAAGCAAAACGAGTTGACCTCACCTCGTTAGGCCAGTTTATGCGAGTCCAGTACTTAGAAAAATTTTATTTTTTAAAGTAGTGATATAAATGTTAAGACTTTTTAAGTAATAACTTTTATGAAATGGATTTGTGTTAATTCTTATATGATTATATCGAAAGTCTACTAATTTAAGAAGAAAATTAGTGGCGTGTCCTAATTTCACATTAGCGGTATAATTTTTAACGTTAACGACTTGAGATTTTTATTAAAATAACAAGTACCTAACGTGATTTAAATTAGACTTAAGACTTTTTAGTTATAAGTAAAATTTTTATATACGACTTGAGATTATTTTTGTATCAAGTTATATATAATTACAATTTTAAACTAAGATGTTTGATGAATCTCGATTCATAATACATAATAGTTTAAATATTTTTTATCGTGCATTAAATTATATCTGTTGTTTGTATTTATTACAGATATGGCTAGAGCATTTGATAAGGGTCACAACATCCTGGTTGATCTGAACCTTGAGGCCAAACGGGCTGACAGGGTTGCTGATATATTACGTTTTCTAGCACGATCAAGGATTAGATATGCCATTACGGCCAATCCTCCTATCTCACAGACTATACTGAACGATTTCTGGACGGATATTGTTTATGACGAATCTGTCACTCCGCCAGAGATTCGAGCTACAGTTGGTGGACAACCTGTTACCTTTTCAGCTGGTAATCTTCGTGAGATTTTGCAGCTAGGTACGGTAGAACAGGAGAACGGGGATATTGAGTATCCTATGGACTTTATTGAGGGTGCTATTGGACGTATGGGATATACAGGAGACAGGCGTGGACGTCAGTTCCAGAAGCCTCTGGTCATTGGTCAGTGGAGGTTTCTTTGGCACGTGATGAATATAGTCTTCGCAGCAAAGAAAGGTGGCTTTGATGAGTTGAGCCCTGCGATTCTATCGGCTGTACTGTCACTGGTTTACAATAAACCATACAGTTTTTGTGATTACATTTTTGGAGAGATAGCTAGACAGATATCGGGTTCTGTTAGATCTAGATTTATGATCTACCCGAGGTTTTGTATGCTTATCATACGTGCGCGTCTACCGAACTTGGTTATTCCTGAGCCATTTTTATCGGTGAATACCATTGATCAACGTGGTTATAATGCCATGTTTATGCAGACGATTAGGAAGGAAGGAGTGGTGAAACCGGAAATTAGACCACTTTTTGGATATATTGTTGATCCGAACTACGTTGCACCGCCAAATCATGGGTGGTTGGACGTAGCTCCTGCTACTGTTGTTGCTCCTGCTGTTGCTGATGTTGTACCTGCACCTGTAGCTGAGGAAGCTCAACCTGAAGATCCACAAGGGCTCCTTGAGGATGTTCTTATTCAGGCTGGTCAGGTGGATCAGCAGGTGAATCAAGAGGTTGCTGCACAGGTTGTGCAAGAAGTTTTGGAGCAGAATGATGATGAGACAAATCCTTTGCTTCAAGACATTGAGAGTTACTTGGCACCACCTGAGGTAATCTGTTACTTATGTAATAATATAGATGCTTAGTTGATAGATTGTTTTTATTGATCATAGATGCATAATATTATTATATAATGATTCTGATATTAGATATTTAGTAAATTGGATATTATTTCTGATTTTAAAAATATAAATATCATTATACGAACAGGAAGCTGAAGCTGAGGCTGCACATCCAGAAGTTATATTACTTGAGGATGAGCAGATACAGCTTGATAGATCAGTTGTTGTACCAACTGAGGTATTATATCTGATTAATCTTAAATATATAGAACTTGTATGATAGAGCTTACGCTAATCATAAATGTTTAATATATTTAAAATTTAGGATCCTGTTAGATCATCTAGAGGTCGTGATGGTGAGACGGCTTCAGATGAAGATTCTGATAATACACCTTCTCCTCCTCCATCTGCTTCTGAAAAGAAGAGGAAGGGTAAGAGTATTCTGGAGGAAGGTACTGAGGAAGTTGAGATTCCTTTGATGAAGCGTCCGAGAACGCTTACTATTCGAGAAGGTTAGTATTAATTAAAGTTAAATAATCTTAACTTGTTGTTTATCAGGAGTTGAACTGAGACAGTTAATTCTGTATACAGTTTCTCAGGATACACCACAGGTAGAGATGGTTGCACCGGTGGTTACGGAATCGATGTCTTTACCGCTTCAAGTATGAGATATAAATTCTATAACTATGAGTGTTATGCAATTAATTAGAGTTTGAGACAGAGTAATCTGTAACAATAACTGATTTTAATTGTGTTTAACTTTACAGCATGAGGTTGCTGATTTAGTTCGTGGAGCTAATTTTCCGACGAACAAAACAGCTAGATTTGCGACAAGTTTGCTTACGCAAGCTTTGTCTCAACCTCATACACCGCTTACCAGAGACTGGCATATTGAGTCTCTTACACCGCCTGGACCCAGAACGATACCTGTTACTCCAACGACTGATGCTGAAAGGATTACATCCTTAGAGTCGAGGGTAAAGGATTTGGAGAAGCTTACTTCTCAGATTCCAGAGCTGGTGTCGAGCAATCTTCTTCTTTCACAACAGATACTCAAGCAGAGTGAATCGTACAATCTGTTGATGAAGACTCATGAGACGTTACTTGCGGACTTCACTGTACAGAGACTGAAGTTATCTTCTTTAGAGAGTCTGGTCTTGAGATCGCATTCAGGACAGCCTGCTCAGGGGGAGATATTGGTATATCTGGAGTCTTGCAGAGAGAATGAGTTGAAGAGAAAGAGAGATCAAGACAAGGACGATGATCCCAATGCACCGAGTGGTGAGCAGACTGGTCCTTCAAAGACTAGTGAGCAAGCTACTATTCAGGGGGAGTCTGGTGCTGGTGCTAGTGGTTCTGGAGTGGGTACAAGTGCAGATAAGACTGTATCGGGTGATACTGAAGCTGGTAAGATAGCTTAGTATTATCTTAGTACTGTAATATTTGTAATAGTTTGTAGTGAACAAGTGTAAACTTAATTATTGTGTAAATATATTTGGCTTAGGGTTATTATTATTTTAAGTAAAATATGTTTGGTAATTTAAGTTTATAAAATTATGTTAAGATAAAATAGTGATCGAAAGACTTCTGACTTATTGAGTAGTCGAGCGGCGTGTTCCGATTAATTTCGGCGGTCATAATTTTATAATAACATATGCATTTTAGATTTGATTATAGACTTAAGACCGTAAGGTTTATAAGTAATTAACAAGTTAAAAATGTATTCGTATTAACTAGACAAATGATATATAATTTAAAGGTTAAATTGATAATGAATGAGATCAATTAACACTTGGAAATTATATAAGGTAATTAATAGTAAATTTAAATGTTTGGTGATTATTCACAATGCATTAGAATTTAAAATTAATTAATATTTGTTAAGTAGACTTAAGAGATTTTAGATTGATTCAGGGTAATCAATAAAAGATTTTATAAGTTATATTGCGTTTATATGTTAGGTTAAAATATACAAAAGAATTAATAAAGAAATTCTTAGATTGGTTCAGGGAAATCAATAAAGAATTTGAATTATTAATATATTTGTATTTATGTTTTTCTCTAGGAATGGAAATGCTTAATCTATCAGATTCGGAAGATGATATTCTGGATGAGATAGATGAAGAGATTGATTATGATATTGAAGAAGGAGAGTTCAAACTTCCTGAAGATTGGACTGCAGTATTTGAATCAGTGATAGATGAAGGTGTTGATCTGGATGCAAATGTAGATGAACATGTTGTGAATCCATCAACGACTGAATTTGTTTTTGTAAATGAACAAGGAGAATCAGTTATTGATTTAGAAGCTTTTGAGAATGCTTCTGAAGATTCAGATACTGAAGTTGAAGAAATAGAGGACAAATACAAACATATGGTTGGTAATCCTATGTTTATCCAAGAAATGCTGAAAAAGAAAAAGGAAAATAAGCAACGCATTTTGAAAGAAGTTGATATTACTGGAAAGCGTGTACTTAAAACTGGCATTATTGGATGGTATTATGACTCTGACCTGAAGCTCTTCGCGATCAAAAGGTTTGACGGGGTTCAATATTTTGAGAAGAAGCTTACCGTGTTTAGTTCATTGCCTCGATATGAGATTCGAGACTTGGCTAGATTAGATATGAAAAATCCAAGTGATGATGATTATGCTAAGTATGTTGAGCGTATCATTAGGACTGAAGGATTATCTATGAAGTTTTCGAAGATTAAGCCAAGGAAAGGAAAAATGATAAAGCTAAACGAACTTAGTCAGAGAACTGGAAGAAGAAGAAGGAAGAAGGTTTATCCAGCGGTCAAATGCATTAAGCAAATACCAATGAAGACTATGCCTCAGAATATTTTGGGAAAATTGAAATATTGGGGGGTAGATGCTGGAACAGGAGAAGCCTTTATGATTGAAGCTGATGATGATTATCCTAATGGCGAAAAAGAAATTCTTCGTGTATATGATCACAGACATTTGATGAATTTATCAAAGGAAGATTTGATTATGTTATACAAGAACAAGATCATATCTACTGTTGGTTGGGGTGATTTAGCACGAGATTATCATAGGATGGTTAAAACATGCATCAAGCTTAAAATTTTTGCAGGAAGTAAGATTTACAAATGAAGACCAAAGACAGCGTGAAGATAAAGACGCTAGAGCTATTGTCAAGGGGGAGTCTGTTGAGACATAGATTGTGACAACAGATCTAGCTTGATATAGGACTAGTGTAATTATTATTACGTTTGTATATTGGTTTAGATTTGTAAATAAATATTTGTTTTGTTAGTAATATTCGTTAAACATATTATTGTGTTAAGTTAGACGAATTATTAAATACGAAATAAATACATTCTGTGCGAGTCGAGTTCTCAGGTCGCGAGATTAACGAGCCGAGATGAGAACTGAATTCGTGGAAGTCTGGCGAGCCGAGTTCCGAGTTGGGCTTGGGCTGCGAGTTGGACCGAACTCGCAGGCCCTTGCGAGTCGAGACGAGCTGGACATATATAATGTTTTTCAATCGGTGAAAAACATAACTTTTGCATTCTGATTTCAATTGCTGCGAATTCAACAAACCAGAGAAAAACATAACCTAAGGCTAGGCTTTGACGATTCGTTGTTTAAAGCTAAGTCTAGTTAAAACGCAATACGAACATATTCGTTGTTAGTAAAATAACACCGTATTGAGGGATTCCGCACCTTAATACTACAGATAACGAAGTTATCGATCCTAAAACTAGGGGACTTACATTAGTTTCTAGTAAAAACTCTTTCATTACCATCGTTTCATATTTTCTAAAAATAATATTTCTAGCAACTGATGCAATTAGAATCCTTCCAGAAGCTTTTTATGAATGAGTTTGCTTGAGGACACGCAAAGTTCTAAGTGTGGGATACTTGATATCGCGTAAAAAGTCATGCTTTTACTACTGATATCTCTCTCATTCTGGAACGATTCTTGGCATTTTGAATTCAAATATGGTACAAATCAGTAACATTATGCCAAGCTGCTCAAAACAAGGTTGCATGAGAAAATTAAGCAAAACGTATGTATAATGAAGATTCCACACACGTTTGAAGATTCAAGGCACCAAAATGAGATTTCAAGACTAAAGTGCCCTTCACCAACATCCATTCTATCCAAGATGTTCATTTTCAAAATACGAATCCAACAGAAGAAGAATCAATCAAAACGGATAAAGAATGAAGATTCTACGCCTGCCGGAAGATCCAAATGATTCGTACGCAATATATGGAGTTAGGGACCTCATCTCAGGGGCTATCTTATGTCAAAACCTTCGTTTTTGAATTATGAATCCAACAAAAAAAGAATCGACTCAAACGGGCGCATAACGAAGAAAACACGCACGAATCAAGAAACGAAGCAAAAGACGGTGAAACGGGGCGGGTGGCAGCCACCAGCCGCCGGCCAACCACCAGCCGCCGCCGGCCAACTGGTGGGCGCCACCGGCCTGCTGTCCCCCGTCCCGGTTTCCTTTTTTGGCTAATTCTCGTACCTGGTGTGCCTACTTTCCGCGTTGTACAGTACCCGGTGCGCCTACTTTCCGCGTTGTACAGTACCTGGTGCACCTTTTTACCCACGTTACGCTAATGTGCACCCCTTGATGCTAATGTGAGCCAAAACTCACCTATAAATATGGGGCTTTAGTTCATTTGCAAAACACACCTTCCATACTTTGGAAAAACTCTTTCTTTCTTACTTTCTCACTAGAAAATCTCTTGTAGTCTTTTAGTCTTTCTCATTCTAGGATTATTGTAACTAGTCTACGGACTAACATAGAAGCTAGGGCAAACGCTAAGGATTCGGAGATCAATCTTTGTACGTACGAAAGAGGTGTCAATTATAATAATACGCTGCTACGCATTTAATTCCGGGTGATATCTAAACTTTTATTATACTTGTCTCATTTCATATTTTGAATGTGTATTATTGCCTAGTATGTGATTTATTTGTTGCCATGAATTGCGAGTAGTTTATTATTATGATTGCTGATGATGTAGATAATTATAAGTAAGGATGTCATTACATAATCAGTGCACGATAATCGTAAAATGGTATAACGGCCCCTATTCAACTGTTTATTCGGTATAGTGCTGGAAATACTTTATGCAAAGTACAAACGTACGGAAGCCGGTAAACGACCGAAGGTAGTTATATCATTGGAATCAGCTCTGGTTTGAAAGTTGGAATTCCGGAAGGATAATACAACTACACAACTAACTGGTGTATCCTACGAGAATCAATGCATTATAAAATAATGTTCGTAAAACACGTTCAGATAAAATAGTAGATAATAATCCTTGTACCGTTAGGACTTTATGAATTTAATTTTAGTTTATGGAGTACCCTTTCCAGTTATCCACGTGACTGCAACCTAGTAATTAGGTACTGATCAACCTTAATTATGGTAAGTAGTTATCTATGCCCATGACATGCAATAAGTAAGACACAATGAAACCACTCATTGTATATATTAGGTTTACATTTCTGCACTGCTTTACATTTAATTAGATAGAGTGTCAGTTTCACTGTCAATTACTCTCGACCGCGTGTTGGATATAAGAAGCCGTGGAAATCTAATGTAAAGTACACTGTCTATTATTGAAAGGCATGGTCCTCATATGAATCATGTTTTAACAAACTGCGAATAATCTGGAGATGTATAACTGTTTGAAAAGGAGAACTTAAACCATAAGTCGAAGCAATCAGAGCTTAATCGAGCAAAAACAAGACTTAGGAATAAGAGTAAAGTCCTAGTGACCTAGAATCCTTAAAACACTAAGCCTTACACAATCGACGGTCCAAACATACAAAGTTATTAATCTGCGTGCTAATAAAGTAGTAAACTACCTTAGGAGTTAAGAACGGTCGGACCTATGAGACGATACGCTACTGATTCATGCACCTCGGTATAAAACCAAAATAGGTTGCTCATCTTTCAACTAGATGAGTATTGGAAGTTTGCGTATTGCTCCGATCAGAATCACGATAACCTAGTTCCAAGTGACATGCCAATGGGAAATTGAGTTGGTAGGGTTCTAGAGTTTACACCTAGTAGTTTAACTGCCACATTAAGTGTCAACCCTATTTGTTCTGTCATCCTGGAATATCAATTATCGAAATCTCAGCAATCACATCTTAATCTTTATCTGCTTTTCCTGTACTTTATTTTCTTGCAATTTACTTTCATGCATTTTAATTATCTGTTTTTAAACCCCAAACCTACCTACTTTGTTCCATCCTAAATACTTCCCTACCGAAAGTGTCAATTTTAATCACCCACACGTTTGGATTCATAGAACGATCTTAGGTTATACTTACCACTTACTAATCAGAGTAGGTAGTACGGTTAATTTAAGCCCCGCAAAATATAAATTTAAAGCCCCTGCTGCGCTCACATCATCTGTTGAAAGACAACGACACGGTGTGAGTACAACAAGTTTTTGGCACCGCTGCCGGGGAATCACAAATGTAGATTTAAAACCACCTTAAGTAATAAGTATTTAGGAGACCCTTCCGAACGAAACCTTTTCGGGTATCTTTCGAAAGTTAATTTAAGTAATTTAGTTAATTTAATGTTAATTTAGTTAATTAGGATAATAATAGTTTGAAAATGACAACTCGAAAACCCACTTCAAAAGGCGAACTGATGGCGATGGATGATACAAAATTCTTTGACTACTTAGTAGGAGAATTAGGATCTGGTCTCTACAATCAGATAAATAATATGTCACATGGATAGCAATTATATAGTGTCAGATACACCGGAAGTTCTCCCAAATGTACTGATCAATTCAATCAACAGTTATTCTCTAATCCTATTCCCCAATCTCTGACAAATGTGTGTCGGTATCATGGCACGAATTGTTGAATAAACAATAATGTGAACAGGAGTTACCCTACAGAATAGGTTGGATTAAGTTTTCTAACGGTCAATTGAATTGTTCATCATTAATCATATAAATCACCATAACTATTATATGGACATCACTCTACTGTATAAACATTAACTTATATCTGAAAACCCTAATCATGCAGTTACATATAGTAATCGGAGGTTGATATCTCGTAAAAAGTCATGTTTTTACTACTAATATCTCTCTCATTCTGGAACGATTCTTGGCATTTTGAATTCAAATATGGTACAAATCAGTAACATTATGCCAAGCTGGTCAAAACAAGGTTGCACGAGAAAAATCAAGCAAAACGGATGTAAAATGAAGATTCCACACACGTTTGAAGATTCAAGGCACCAAAACGAGATTTCAAGACTAAAGTGCCCTACACCAACATCCATTCTATCCAAGATGTTCGTTTTCAAAATACGAATCCAACAGAAGAAGAATCAATTAAAACGGATAAAGAATGAAGATTCTACGCCCGCCGGAAGATCCAAATGATTCGTACCCAATATCTGGAGTTAGGGACCTCATCTCAGGGGCTATCTTATGTCAAAATCTTCGTTTTTGAATTACGAACCCAACAAAAAAATAATTGACTCAAATGGGCGCATAACGAAGAATACACGCACGAATCAAGAAACAAAGCAAAAGACGGCGAAACGGGGCGGGTGGCAGCCACCAGCCGCCGGCCAACCACCAGCCGCCGCCGGCCAACTGGTGGGCGGCGCCGGCCTACTGTCCCCCGCCCCGATTTCCTTTTTTTGCTAATTCTCGTACCTGGTGCACCTACTTTCCGCGTTGTACAGTACCCGGTGCGCCTACTTTCCGCGTTGTACAGTACCTGGTGCACCTTTTTACCCACGTTACGCTAATGTGCACCCCTTGATGCTAATGTGAGCCGAAACTCACCTATAAATATGGGGCTTTAATTCATTTGCAAAACACACCTTCCATACTTTGGAAAAACTCTTTCTTTCTTACTTTCTCACTAGAAAATCTCTTGTAGTCTTTTAGTCTTTCTCATTCTAGGATTATTGTAATTAGTCTACGGACTAACATAGAAGCTAGGGCGAACGCTAAGGATTCGGAGATCAATCTTTGTACGTACGAAAGAGGTGTCAATTATAATAATACGCTGCTACGCATTTAATTCCGGGTGATATCTAAACTTTTATTATACTTGTCTCATTTCATATTTTGAATATGTATTATTGCCTGGTATGTGATTTATTTGTTGCCATGAATTGCGAGTAGTTTATTATTGTGATTGCTGATGATGTAGATAATTATAAGTAAGGATGTCATTACATAATCAGTGCACGATAATCGTAAAATGATATAACGGCCCCTATTCAACTGTTTATTCGGTATAGTGCTGGAAATGCTTTATGCAAAGTACAAACGTACGGAAGCCGGTAAACGAACGAAGGTAGTTATATCATTGGAATCAGCTCTGGTTTGAAAGTTGGAATTCCGGAAGGATAATACAACTACACAACTAACTGGTGTATCCTACGAGAATCAATGCATTATAAAATAATGTTCGTATAACACGTTCAGATAAAATAGGAGATAATAATTCTTGTACTGTTAGGACTTTATGAATTTAAGTTTAGTTTATGGAGTACCCTTTCCAGTTATCCACGTTACTGCAACCTAGTAATTAGGACCTGATCAACCTTAATTATGGTAAGTAGTTATCTGTGCCCATGACATGCAATAAGTAAGACACAACGAAACCACTCGTTGTATATATTAGGTTTACATTTCTGCACTGCTTTACATTTAATTAGATAGAGTGTCAGTTTCACTGTCAATTACTCTCGACCGCGTGTTGGATATAAGAAGCCGTGGAAATCTCATGTAAAGTACACTGTCTATTATTGAAAGGCATGGTCCTCATATGAAACATGTTTTAACAAACTGCGAATAATCTGGAGATGTGTAACTGTTTGAAAAGGAGAACTTAAACCATAAGTCGAAGCAATCAGAGCTTAATCGAGCAAAAACAAGACTTAGGAATAAGAGTAAAGTCCTAGTGACCTAGAATCCTTAAAACACTAAGCCTTACACAATCGACGGTCCAAACATACAAAGTTATTAATCTGCGTGCTAATAAAGTAGTAAACTACCTTAGGAGTTAAGAACGGTCAGACCTATGAGACGATACGCTACTGATTCATGCCCCTCGGTATAAAACCAAAATAGGTTGCTCATCTTTCAACTAGATGAGTATTGGAAGTTTGCGTATTGCTCCGATCAGAATCACGATAACCTAGTTCCAAGTGACACGCCAATGGGAAATTGAGTTGGTAGGGTTCTAGAGTTTACACCTAGTAGTTTAACTGCCACATTAAGTGTCAACCCTATTTGTTCTGTCATCCTGAAATATCAATTATTGAAATCTCAGCAATCACATCTTTATCTTTATCTGCTTTTCCTGTACTTTATTTTCCTGCAATTTACTTTCCTGCATTTTAATTATCTGTTTTTAAACCCCAAACCTACCTACTTTGTTCCATTCTAAATACTTCCCTACCGAAAGTGTCAATTTTAATCGCCCACACGTTTGGATTCATAGAACGATCTTAGGTTATACTTACCTCTTACTAATCAGAGTAGGTAGTACGGTTAATTTAAGCCCCGCAAAATATAAATTTAAAACCCCTGCTGCGCTCACATCATCTTTTGAAAAACAACGACATGGTGTGAGCACAACAGAGGTTTAGTTCTAGCATGCAGCATTCCTAAGGCAACAATCAAATAAGAACATGCAATAGAAAGGCACATAGATAACTATTCCTAGTTCATACCATTTCACATAACCAGATGATCGAATCATAAATATCCCGAAAGGTCTCTCAAAGATATTTAATATATGAGCTTGAATCTAACCTATCTTTAATCCTATGCTCTGTATCTCTTATGATAAAGTTTCAATCTAGAGAATACAGCCATGTCGAGTTCAAATGCTTCATCATACATAGAATAGGTAGAGTACGTACCACTAATAACTGGCCAGGTTTTAGCAGGAAGTTTCTAACCACAGCATAAGTTGGATAGGTAAACAATGGAGATTCAATTCATAAATTCATATACAGTTTAATATTCACACAGGCAGAGTAACAACATGTTACAATTGGGATCATTATTTCCACAATGGATTGTGCCCACGACTTTCATAGCTTCCACGTTCCGTACTACACACATTCGTGATGTTTCCGGCGCTATACAAATGAAATCCGTATAACGTTACATCCGTTGTTTCATAATGGTGTTATCCCAATTGCATATTAAATCATAACTACTTAAGCATAACCATTATCATAGCAAACACAGATTTGTCTAGCCTAGCATGGCATCTCTAGTAAGCAATACAACACAAACATAATATAAGCAAATTATATTTACGAAGTAAAGACAAGAGATATAAATATAACCTGAATAAGTATTACAGACAAATCCTCGTGACTCAAAGTCTCGGAGTAACTCCGTACAAAGCTCGTAAGCTTGCTACTTTACTCCTTCTATTTCTCCTCTAACTCCTTAGAGAAGTGTTAGAGAGAGAAAGCTACTACTATTCTAGAGAGAGAGTGAAGTGTGTGAGAGAGAAAGTGAGAATTCTTGTTGAAGAATGGTGTGTGGAATGAGGTGAATGAGCCCTCTATTTATAGGCAAGCCTTGGATCCAAGAGTACAAGTCTATAAGCATACGTACAAGCAAACGAAGCAAAAACGAGGCCGTGTGAGACCAAAACAGGCCGTGTACGGCCCTGTAGAGGCCGTGTACAGCTTCATATAGGCCGTGTATGGCTCTATGGAGGCCGAGTATGGCCCTGTGGTGGCCGTGTGATTTTTCTGACTTTTCTCGTTACTTCGGAAGGCCGTATCTTCTTCGTTTCGCGTCCGTTTGACTTGATTCTTTCTCCTACGGCTTCGTAATTCTGTTATGCTTCTAATGATGCCAGTTTGGTAGAAATTGGATGCGTGGGGCCCAGGCGTGTCCAGAATACGTTTTGTAGCTTTCGGCTATGCTGTATCTTGCATAACTTTTTCATCCTTGATCCGTTTTGAGCAATCCTTATATCCACGTTCTCGTAATCTCCATAGCTATAAAATAAGATAATTGTGAGGTCTTGGTATGGAGTTAACAGTAGATTTAGGGTTTGGCTCAATTTGGTGCCTAATTCAGTGTATTTTCAGCCCTTTTCGTATAGTTTTGGAAAGTCCGTCAATTTTTCACCTTTATAACAAAATATGATAAATAATGATGTTTTAAGAATTTTTTTGTTATAAAAGGCCTAAATATGGGGTCAATAATGTAGGTAAAAACGTGACTTTTTGCGCTACATCAGGAAGTATGAGGTGTCACGGGGCTACGACCAAATCAAATATCATCACACAAAGATTACAAAAAATGACCTCTATATGAGACGATTTAATAAAAAGTTACATTTCATAAATATAGCGGTTACAAATGTTATATCAAAACATTGGAGTTCGCATTAAAAGTGTAGAGATTTCTAATACATAAATGTTGATGAAAAATATCGTAATGCAATCTAATCTCTTGTTGTTTGTGAAAACATGCGACTCGAGCTAATGCTTTCCAAAAGCATCCTATTGCCTTGTTTCCTGTAGGTAGTGCTACTGCGTCTGTGAACCTGAGAAATACATGCTAAAAGGTCAACATAAAGTTGGTGAGTTCATAGGTTTATGCAGTTAAAATCATAGTATGAACCACAAGATTTCATAGTTATCAAAGTAGCACGAATGCCAAAGTGAATCATACTATACTATTGCCATGAGCTCATAGTTCGAAGCTTAACCGTAGTTGTTTACCCCCAGTGAGTGTGTAACCAGTACACTCGGCTGTACGAAATATTATGCATCCGTATAGTGGTTAGAGCGACTAACCAGGATGGCGGATTGTCAGGTCCCGATAGATCTATCCATAATGTTCGCGCTTAGTATTAACGTACTATGATATTTGTTAGGGGCCATCGTAGTTTGGTTTAGTTACTCATGCAATCAGTATAAGAGTTTTCGTTACTTGCGTTCATATGTAAAACAATTTATAAAACAGAGCATGTATTCTCACCCCAAAGTAAAAAGCAGTACAAAGTGGGGCTATGAAACACACCTTAGGTTTGCAAGTAGCAAGCAAATATCAATTAAGCAAGCAAGCCGATGGGCAACCTTCTAACGTCCTAAACGTATAAGGTTGTGTAAGTAGATGTCTCATGAGACCATCTATGGCGATTGTATAAGTGGGGGTCAATGTCCACTTAAGCCAATTGTGTAGGTGGAGGGTTAATGTCTACATAGAGCTAGTTCATTAACTCGTATGTCCAAATAAGTTGTTCAAGTTCGTTTATCTAAAATGTGTACGACCCGTTGGTGAAAGTTTGTAATAATAATTCATTTAGACATTATTATTAAGTTTGTTTTGTTGTATAATATTTATTAATATATATCGTGTGTTGCAAACAGATTATTTAGTTCGTAAAAACCTTAAATCGTAGGTTAAAGTTGGTCAAACATGGTCAAAATTGGTCAAACCTGGTCAAACCTGGTCAAACTTGGTCACACCTGGTCAAACTTGGTTAAACCTGGTCAAACCTGGTAAACCTTAGTCAAACCTGGTCAAACTTGGTCAAAGTTGGTCAAACTGGTCAAAATTGGTCAAACCTTAGCAATACTTGCCAATTTATGAGTCACTTCCCAATTTTATGAGTCACTTCCCAATCCAAGTGTTCTAAGTGTCGGTTTCTAATTCGGGAAACTTTCTAAGTTTAGTTTTAGGTCCAAGTTACTAACTAAGTCACCCAAACCCATTTTTGTTACCACTTTCCAAAAATAGTAAGTTTTGTCGTTTTTAGAAACCGAGCCGTTTTTGTTGACTTGGTCAAACCTACCCGGTTTGACCCGAAACTTTTACACAAGTCTTAAATCAGTTAATAGAGTCCATAAAATTTGTCGGTTTGTGTCGGAGTGATTTCGAGATGTCGGTTTTAAAGCGCATGTTCAAACATTTAAAGTTTCATGATTTCGGTTTTGTCGGTTTGGTTCGCCATAGGATTTCTACCATTTCTAGTCAACATCAAGTCTCACAAATTTTACCAACTGGTCATCAAGGTTTCTGGTCTAACATATAATTTTTACAGCAATTATAGTGTCCATTTACATAGGTAATTAATTTCGCGAAGGAACCGAACTCGGTTTTCGAATAAGTGCAGACCAGACTCAAAGATGGGTTTATTCATAAAAATCCGTACAGATCTGGAAAAAGTGTAAAACACAAAAGTTGTAGCTCTTTTCAATACGTAAGTTAAAAAAAAAATGTTATCTAATTCTTCCTAGAACTTAAGTTACGACCATTTTTGTGACCTGTGTATTTGAAGACAGATTGTTGCATGATTGTGTATGATTCATAAAAACGATTTTAACCATTGATTTGGACATATTCAAGTTAGATGAGCTGGATAATACATAAATAAACATCATGCAAGTAAATTTGAAGAGAGAGTGGTGGGATGTATACCAACAAAATGAAGAACAAAGGAAGGAGATGAAGTTGATGAAGAAAATAATGATCTTTTGCTTGTTTCCTCCTCTTGATCTTGCAAGTATGATGATGATTTAATGGTGATGATAATTTGGGTGTTTGAGGGCTGTGTTTTTCTCAGAATCTGAGAAGAAAATGGAGGTGTTTTCTTGAGAGAAAAAGTGAGAAATGATGAAGTGTTATGGAGTGGAGTGTAAGAGTGGATGATTCCTTTGCATGAACAAAGAGAGGTGGTGAGGGTGGTGGAGCACATGGGGTCACATGGGGGAAGGGGGCCCGGCCTAGGGGCCCCACTCAAGGGTCTTTTGGTCATTTTCTTGTTCCCAATTTAATTTGTTGCGTTTTTCGTTCGTTTACCCGATTGTTTTGGCGTTTATTTATAAGTTAAACGTTTTATACACGTATTTTAACAACGAAATAATATGTCGATATTTTCACTAGGGATATTTAATATAAATACTTGAAAACACTTATAAATCTGTTCAGTTTATTTATCGGCCTCGATTTGCACGCTCGTCGTACGGAGGTTTTAATCACGTAACGTTTAAATGGACGTTTTTTTGTTATCATTTTTAAATACGATATTTTAATTGATAGTTTTGTACTAAATGATATATTTTAAATTTATGAAATATATTTTGGCTCACGTTGGGTCGCCGGGTGCGTTTCAGGCATTTTTGTCACGATTAGGATATTTAATACGATACAGTTGATGTGTTAAATATTATCAACATAATATTTATAAGTTTTTGAGTTTATTAAATAATTTTATATTATTTAATTATATTATTCACCAACGTCGTATTTATAGTTGGTCGGACTCCGTCCGGTTGTTTCGCACAATTTCAACAAATTGCGTAAGCGTAATTACAACAAATTTCGTAAGCATATATTTCACAAAATATACACGTAGTTACAAGCAATTACAAGTATTTAGCCTAATTCTAAACTAAACACACGTAATTAGGGTTTCGGTTAAGTTTAAAAGTTAACCTAAATTGTCGGGTGTCACATATACCCTTTTGGTGCTGTTGACTTGAAATGTCATTCTGGGAGAACGTTCAAAGTGAATGGAAGCCGTTTGAAGAAGTATTATGGGGATGCAAGGGACTCCGAACGTGATTTGGAGATGAATCTTAATTAAGTCGTGGAGCAAATTGTCGATCTTACCGACGTGATAAACAAAAGCGCTTTCGGGAGACAACCCGTTATTTTTCTTAATTAATTATTTTGTTTTATTTTTGGTGTGTTAATAAGCTCGTGGAAGAGGGTGCTGTTTGTTGGAAAGTTTCATTTTTAGTTAGTATCTAGAAAATAGCTCAGGGGAGTTTTCTGTTCACTTCTTTTCTATTCCCTTAATTTTGTTCCTTTTTGCAATGAGGGCATTGCATATTTTTAAGTGGGGGATGAGGGAAAAGAAGTTTATTTGTCCAAAGTTATGAATTGGTAAATATTGGTAAATTTCGAGAAAAAGGGCATTCTATGTTAGTCATTTTTCAGCACAATCTTTTCTTTTAAAAATGTATTATGCGTTAAGTTTAGTAATTCTTGTAACACATTTTGGGAATTCAAATGATGAAATGAATTTAATTTTTAAATATTAGATAGTTCATCATGTGATGTATCGATAGGCAATCTATGTGATAGAGGTTGAGCAATTTAAGAAATTAATGTGGGAAGTAGGTATTTTCCCGAGAGGATCTATAGCAAGGTATGGAATTAGTCTTAATTCTTATATGACAGCGTGTTATAGCCCTCATTTCTGGAATCTTAATGATCATCATTTGGAAATATACTGAGTGTTGTCTCCTCTGTTGTACGTAAGTACAGACCTGGTTTCCATCAGTATATTGGATATAAAAAAAAATTATTATCCACCAAGGCCAAGTTATGTCGCTCTGTTGTACTAAGGTACAGACATGTCACCAATGTCTTGGCTTGAAAAATGAATGATTTAAGTGGATTTCCCTTTTTGAGGAAAGTTGTGACACGTTAATTGTATGAGAGTATTTTGCTTTTGGGAATCAAGGGGAAAGCCTGCTAAGAATAATAATAGTCAAGCTCAATTTCTGTAATATAGATTGTTTAGGTGGACTACAATATCGGTAATCCTGGTGTATCATCTTTATTGCCTAATAATAATGCATGAGAAAGTTGTTTTCCTAGGAGAGTTTCTTAATTGCTAAGCATTAAAGTAGAATCACTTTTAATATAAAAAAATTTGGTTTGCGGAATGCTGGTTTGTATGTAAGTCCTTTTGTACTTTGTTTGCCGTTCATATTAAAGGTTTTGAAGTTTTAATCGATAGTCTACTTGAGGACAAGTAGGATTCAAGTGGGGGATGTTTGATGAATGCCAAAATGTACTAGATTATAGTACTAATTACCCCTTTTGTTCAGTAGATTTCTTATGCATTTTATGTGAATAAGATACTTATTTCGTTCATATTTGCATTTAGGAATTTAATTGGAGCTTGGATCGAAAAGAATCAGAAAGTGAGCTATTATTGAAGAAAAGAAGCTAAACAGTTGAAGCTAGGAAAGAAGAGAGTTGGATTAAATTGAAGAAAAAAAATGGGATTTTAAATCCATCTGCCGGATGGAAAATCCATCCGATCCGGCGGATGGATTGATTTTAATGGGCTGACAGATTGCGGGCCGGACTTTTGGACATTTCACATCCATCCGGCGGATGGATCGTTTCGGCAGATTAGGTTAAAACCTCATTTTAATCTCATTTTTAGGGTTATCACCCCACACTCTTTTCCAGCCGATTTTCACCAACAAACACTTCATTTCTGGAGCATTTTGGAGGAGAGAAAGCAAGAAGGATCGAAGGTTTTCGATTATTCATTCATTCTTTCGATTTCTCGGTTTGAATACGTTATTCATTTTCATTTGATTATGATGTTGATTATCTTTTCAATTGTGATTTTTTGTAAAATCATGAGTGGCTAAATCTTTTATGTATTTGCTTAGATGATGATACTTAGATGATGGTTTGATTATTGATTTGTAAAAGATATTGGATTTTATGAATGTTTGTGTGTATATTTGATGATCCTTGTTTATTAATTGATTATTAGTGATTACCTAACGTGGTTTACTAATCAATTGAGATTAAGTTCCTTTTGAGTAGTAAATTATTGATGATTGTTGATTTCGGTTGATAATTATTGCTAAATTTATTGAGTTTGATAGGTTGGGGTAAATAATCGGTAATAACCATTGATGAACAAGATAGTTATAACTAACTATAGACTTTGTTGATTCAAGTCACGAAAGTAAATCACATAAATGGCGTAGGTTTAATTTAGAACACAATTCGGTGGGCAACGTTAGTTGAACAATTAGCGTGTTGAAAACAACCTTGTGTCTTCCTTAGTTGTGTAGATTAACTTACCTCGGAAAGGGGGTTATCTTATTAGTTATGTCGCAATAAAATCCCTTGTTTGAGCAAATCAATAAAGTGATAACCGGATTCTAAGGAAGGTAGTCTAAGTGAATACATTTCTTCTATCATTTGAATCAAGTATTATTATTTGATTAATTGTTTTATAAGTTATTTCTTTTTATTTATTTAGGTTAAAGATTTATTCATATTTCATAATTGTTAGTCAATTGTTCGTTCGGAACTAAAACGCCCCTTGTTTCTATTTTTATTATTTGAAACAATTTCCATTTTATTCGAATTGACATCCGTTCCTCGTGTTCGACTCGGACTTACCATACTATACTATTATGCGATCAGGTATTCTTGCCTGAGTTGTGTAGTAGCAAGTAAAGGTAATTTCCATTTTAAAAACTATAACCTCGTTTACACGACATCAGGTACGATCTACAAGTATTAGAGGAGGAAATCTGCTATTCAAGGGGAGTAATGTAACAACCGGCAAATTAGGACTAAAATTAGTGCCTAATTCTTTATTAATACATGTAATTAGTTCTGTGTTAGACTGATTTATGTATCGGATTATATGTTGGTAATATATACAACTTTGCGATTTGATTTAAATCGTACGCGACTTAAATAGAATGAAATTCTATTCGATTAACACGGACGTTGGTGAACAAATGTTTATAAACTAAAATAACGCAACTATGACCAAAATACTATTTTATAATAATGGATAGTTATCTTGTATCACTCGATTAAACTTACACGATTTAAAAACGAAAGTACAAAGATTTACTCAAACCATACTATATTGCAAATTATTAAAGATTTAGCGAAATAAATTATTTAACAAAAGATATAATTAAACGTGTAAAATAAAGATTTAACGCTTAAAAGACGGAGAAAACGAATACCGCATGGTGCACAGCGCGTGGACTGAAAAGTGGGGGCTTTCATCAAAACCCCCAACTTTTCTCTTTTCTTTCCTCATTCTCACTTCCTCCTTCTCTCTCTTCTTTCCCTTTCTTCCTTTTTTCTCTCTAAACCACCAACCACACCACCACCATTAAAAGCACAAATTAACACCATCAAACGACGCCGGATCATACCACATCTTTGGAGAAAAACGTTCATCTCTTCACGATCTACAACTTCATCTTTTCGGATTTTCATTTCGGCATTTTGTAAGTTCCCGACAAATCCCGACATCTCTCGTTTTCGATCATTTTTACTAGTTTATGGTTTAAATAGGCTTAATATGTTCATATAAGGGTTGGGTAAAAGATTTGGACCCAACGGAAACCGGGAAACTCGTTTTCAGCTAAATTTCCGGCCATCAGACCGCAACGTCGCACCTGGCCAGGGGCCTCTGCGACGTCGTGACCTACGTCGCACAAAAATCTCAACGTCGCACTAGCGACGTAGCCCCTTACGTCGCATTAATTTGCGGACGTCATACATGGCGACGTAGACTTTAACGTCGCAAACCGAACCAACGTCGCATTAGCGACGCCACCCCCCTACGTCGCATTGATTTGCGAAGGTCGCATCATGCAACGTACATGCCCACGTCGCACCTTACGTCGCTTGCAACGTCGCATGCGACGTCGCACAAACCAGAACCTTGAAAATTCACATTTTTACTAAGTGTCGGAACCAAGATTTTACCACCTAATTTTACTCCAAATCCAGATTTCGGATACGTTTTCACTAAAGCAGTATAGTAGAAATAAAATTTTTCCAAGCTGACCTGGCAGCTCGACCCCAGCCAGGGGCTCTGCCCCTTGGACCCCGCCAGGGGCTGCTGCCCCCGGACCCCCGTACTTAGACTCTGTAAGCACATTTCTCACCAAGTGTCAAACCTGTACAATTTCAAATACTTATACAATACGAATCATCGAACATAATAAAACATACTTTTCAAGTGTAATCACTCTAAATCGCGTTATAAGTGTTAAAACTTTAATTATAACAAATCACCAACGGGCCGTACACTATTATACAAACGATAACGAACCAACGTTTAAACACAACGGGTTGTATGAACAACTAGCCTAGATGGTCTTGCGAGACATCTACTTACTTAACCTTACGTGTTTAGGCACTAGGAGGTTACGGGTTCGGAGAACCTACTTGCTTTACTACTACTTGCTATCTACCACTGCTCGACTCAGGTGAGTCTTACAGCCCCACTTTTACTGTTTTTATACTTTGGGGTGAGATACTTAGCAACTGTTTTACATATGAACACAATGTACTGAACTGATTACCTTACTGTTTACAAACAAATGCATGAGTTACTTTTATCCACTGAAAGCCTCCTATTCGTAAGTTGTTAGTTATGGACTTAAGCGCGATTACTAGTAGATGGATCCATTTGGGACTGACAATCCCTGCCTGGGGTGGTAGCGCCACCACGTACTGATTTACACGTAGAAACGGGCATATTAGTATTTGTTACATATGAGTGTACGGATAGCACTCACGGGGGTACGTGATATATTCACACTACACGGTTAAGCTTCAACTTATGAGCTCATGGCACTGTACAGATTTACTGATTTACTTACTTTGCTTGATAGCAATACGGGTACATACTTGTGGTTCATAACACTTACTTAATTCTAACCTGTAAGATTCACCAACCTTTTTGGTTGACACTTTTTAGCTTTGTATCTCAGGTACACAGACGGAGTAGGACCACCCTTGGACACTAGCTAGAGTCGCATGATTTCTACCTTGCATTTAACGGAGATTCTTAGCATTATCTTTTGTATATTATGATTATGTAATAGAATCTCCCGCTATACGCGCGGACTCTAGGAAACTACATTTTTGTATACGAAAACCTACGGTTTTCAAACGATTATTATTTATGAAACCTTTTCAAAACGTCTCATTTAGAGGTCGTTTACTATAAATCTTGCGCTTTGTATATTGATTGGTAACACCCAATGTATGCTTCCGCAAATCGTTAAATTTGGGGGTGTTACAGATTGGTATCAGAGCCTAAGGTTATAGTGAACTAGGTTGCATTTAGTGAGCCTAGACTATGACCATTAGGCAGTATTCCTTATTAGGTATAACTGGTTCAGTGATTACATCATACGAGTTTAATTTAACATAGCCTGATCAACTATGTACAATTAAGCAAAGATGATGTAAGACCTGAATGTAGTTATGGCTGAACAGGGTACAATAGAAGACTCTGACCTCGAGAGAACCGAGACTTAAACATGTTTATGCTAGACACTCAATAGGCTATATTATATAGGAACTATATGAATATAGGCCTCAATCTTACTAACGCTTTGTCTCAGAAATGGCAAACATCCCATCCAATTCATCTCGTACTCAATCCGGGTTGCAGAACCCAAGGGTAGCAAGGAGGAACAACAGGTTGCCTCGAGCTGGCCCGTACCCCACTCACTTCACCTTGCCGGCCTTAGCTGCTAGGGTGAACCAACACGAGCAACGACTTCGCACCATGGATGTCGTGTTGCAAGAAACCAACGAAAACTGGCGAATTACATCTCTTGAACGCATCGAACAAGTCACCGAGGATCACGAAACCACCATTAATAATGTGGACGTTCTTTTCAACAAAGTGGTGGAGATAAGCGTGGAAACCGCTCTTTTGAAACACAGACTTGATGAGTGTGAACAACGCTCACGGGAAACGGAAGAATATACCCGTGGATTGGTACAGCGACTAGCATTAGCTGAAGACAATGCTCGACAAGCCAGCAGACTTGCCAATACTGTGGATCGTCTCATTGAAATGATGGAGCAGATTAACCTACGTTAAGATTAGTGTAGTCCTTGTTCTGTAAACTATCCTGTAATCTAGTAACTATCTAAGCACTACTCTATGTTTCAGTCGGATGTAACAATTCCCGACATCTTTTGTAATACATCCGTAGGATGTAACCTTTGAACTCGTATCATCTATCAAATATTTCTTGCTGTTTCGACTCATATTAATTGCCATAATTCTTTTCATATTGATGTTATGTATTACCACCTTTATACATGTACATCTGAAATAAATGCAACTTTCTTACAAAATCTCATGTATCTTCATTTCTTTTATTGAAGAATCATGCCGCCAAAGTCAAGACCTTACACTGATGCTCAGATTACGTCACTCATAACCCAGGCTGTTACTGAAGCCTTGGCTCGGAATACTCCACCAAACTCCACAAGAAACAGCGATGCCGTTGAAACCCCTGCTGCTAAACCTTGTTCATACAAGGACTTTCAAAACTGCAAACCCTTGAGCTTCAAGGGGACCGAGGGAGCCATCGGACTTATCAGATGGTTCGAAAAGATGGAATCCGTTTTCCGCATCAGCAAATGTGCGGAGGACGACAAAGTCAAATTCTCCACCTGCACCCTTGAAGATGGTGCCCTCTCGTGGTGGAATTCCTACACCCTGTCCGTGGGGATTGACACCGCTTATCTACTCCCTTGGGAGGATCTGAAGAAGATGCTCACGGATGAGTATTGCCCGTCCGAACAAGTTCACAAGCTGGACGAAGAGTTCTGGAACTTAAAAGTGCAAGGAACTGATATCGTTGGATACACCACCAGATTCCAACAACTCACTGTCCTTCGCCCAGCTATGGCAGGTACTGAACCCGAAAAGATTAAGAAGTACATCCGCGGCCTCCCGGAACCTGTCCGGGGAAATGTCGCCTCATCAAACCAAACCACACTTCACGGTGCCATCCGGTTGGCCCATGAACTTTTAGCTATGAACGAGGACCCAGAACCAATCACTCCATCCTCCAACAGCAATAAAAGAAAATGGTCCGACAACCACAACAACCACCAAACCAAGAAACCCGAGACCATTAAAGCCTACACCTCCGGTTCTGATGACAAGGGAGCGTACAAGGGAACCAAGCCCTATTGCTCAAAGTGCCAACGACACCATCATGGTTCGTGTCCCTGTAGCAAGTGTAAGAGATTTGGACACTTGGCTAAGGATTGTAGAACAAACACCACTGGCACCAATACTTCTGCACCAAAGGCCTGTTATGGGTGCAACGGTACGGGGCATTTCAAGAAAGACTGCCCGAAACTGAACAACAACAACAACAAGAACAACAACAATGCTCGAGGAAGGTCTTTTGTGCTGAAATCTGGAGAAGCCCGTCAAGACCCGAATGTGGTCACGGGTACGTTCCTTCTCAACTACTTGACTGCTTCAGTATTATTTGATACTGGTGCTGATAAGAGCTTTATTTCTGATGAGTTTTATCCACTACTTGACACTACACCTATTGCCTTAGATTCTAAGTACACCGTAGAATTGGCAAATGGAAAACTTATTGAGGCCGACAGTGTGGTACCTAATTGCACTGTAAACTTAGCTAACGAGCTCTTTTCCATTGACTTGATACTCGTCGAAATCGGCAGCTTCGACATTATTGTCGGTATGGATTGGTTGTCCAAGCACCGAGCCGAAAT
The DNA here is from genome assembly GCA_949592205.1 of Helichrysum umbraculigerum. Classification (NCBI taxonomy): domain Eukaryota; kingdom Viridiplantae; phylum Streptophyta; class Magnoliopsida; order Asterales; family Asteraceae; genus Helichrysum; species Helichrysum umbraculigerum. The sequence continues at coordinate 4,325,312 of CATIUR010000008.1, read as the reverse complement.
CGTTTGTTTAGAGAAAATTGTACGCATTCCTCTCGTCACCGGTGGAACTTTGAGCATACAAGGGGAGACCGGTGGGACGAGAATAAATATCATTTCTTGCATGAAAACCCGAAAATACTTGAGAAAAGGGTACCAGGCAATCCTCGCACACGTTATGGAGAAAAAGTCGGTGGAGAAGCGACTTGAGGATGTGCCTATTGTTCGAGACTTTCCAGAAATCTTTCCTGAAGACTTGCCTGGCTTTCCGCCACCCAGACAAGTCGAATTTTCTATTGACCTTGTGCCCGGTGCAGCACCCGTGGCACAAGCACCTTACCGACTAGCCCCATCCGAACTTCAGGAGTTGTCCACTCAATTACAGGAACTCCTGGACAAAGGATTTATTCGACCAAGTTCCTCACCTTGGGGAGCTCCGGTCCTGTTTGTGAAAAAGAAAGACGGTTCTTTCCGCATGTGCATCGACTACCGAGAACTCAACAAATTAACTGTCAAGAACCGTTATCCACTTCCTCGCATCGATGACCTGTTCGACCAACTTCAGGGGTCGAGTTTCTACTCAAAGATCGATCTACAGTCAGGTTATCATCAACTCCGAGTTCGTGACGAAGACATCCCAAGAACTGCTTTCCGAACTCGCTACGGGCATTATGAATTCCAAGTGATGCCATTCGGCTTAACCAACGCACCGGCTGTATTCATGGACCTTATGAATCGGGTGTGCAAACCTTACCTTGACAAGTTTGTTATCGTCTTCATCGATGACATCCTGATTTACTCGCGCACTGAACCAGAACACGCGCAACACCTGAAAACCATCCTAGAGCTGCTCAAGCATGAAGAGTTATACGTCAAATTCTCTAAGTGTGAGTTCTGGATGCAAACCGTTCAATTCCTTGGACACGTCATTGACAAACAAGGGATTCATGTCGATCCTTCAAAAATCGAGGCTATCAAGTGTTGGCAAGCACCTACAACACCGACCGAGGTACGCCAATTCTTAGGACTCGCCGGATACTACAGGCGGTTCATTGAGAAATTTTCGAAAATAGCCCTACCTCTCACTGCACTGACTCAAAAAAAAAAGAAGTTCGATTAGACTGACAAACAGGAGTCAGCTTTTCAGCTACTAAAACAGAAACTCTGCAGTGCACCTATCTTATCCTTACCCGAAGGCAACGACGACTTCGTGGTATACTGTGATGCTTCACACCAAGGTCTTGGTTGCGTGTTGATGCAACGAGACAAAGTCATCGCCTACGCCTCTCGACAACTCAAGGTCCACGAAAAGAATTACACCACTCATGACCTAGAGTTGGGGGCTGTTGTATTCGCTCTAAAAATCTGGAGACACTACTTATACGGTACCAAGTGTTCAATCTATACTGACCATAAAAGTCTCCAACATATCTTCGATCAAAAGGATCTCAACATGAGGCAACGTCGATGGGTCGAGTTGCTTACTGATTACGATTGCGAAATTCGCTATCATCCAGGTAAGGCGAATGTTGTCGCCGATGCTTTAAGCCGAAAAGAACGAGTGAAACCACTTCGAGTTCGAGCTCTCAGTATGACCATTCACAACGACCTCATCAATCAAACTCTCACCACTCAACTCGAAGCACTCAAACCAGAAAACTTGATAAGCGAGGCCTTGCGGGGCGTGGACAAACAATTTGAAACCAAACCTAACGGGGCCAAATACTTCTTTAATCGAATCTGGTTACCAAGCTTTGGGAACCTTCGAGACTTGGTGATGAATGAAGCTCACAAGTCTAAATACTCTCTACACCCTGGTGCCGACAAAATGTATCACGGTATTAAGGAAATGTATTGGTGGCCCAACATGAAATCTGATATTGCAACCTATGTTGGCAAGTGTCTTACTTGTTCCAAAGTTAAAGTTGAACACCAGAAACCCTCCGGTTTGCTACAACAACCCGAAATACCACAATGGAAATGGGAGCAGATTACCATGGATTTCATTACTAAACTCCCGAAAACATCTAACGGTTGCGATACCATTTGGGTGATTGTCGACCGACTCACTAAATCTGCTCATTTCCTAGCCATCAAGGAAACTGACAAGATGGAACGTTTGACACGGATCTACCTGAAAGAGATCGTGTCAAGACACGGCGTGCCCATCTCAATCATCTCCGACCGAGATGCTCGGTTTACTTCTCGCTTCTGGCAATCTCTGCAAAAATCTCTTGGTACTCGTCTGGATATGAGTACGGCTTACCATCCTCAAACCGACGGCCAGAGCGAACGAACCATACAAACACTGGAAGACATGCTACGAGCCTGCGTAGTGGACTTCGGTAAAAACTGGGATAATCACTTACCGTTATGCGAGTTCTCGTACAACAACAGTTATCACACCAGCATAAAGGCTGCACCCTTCGAGGCACTGTACGGTCGTAAGTGCCGGTCACCTATCTGTTGGACTGAGGTGGGGGATACACAACTCACCGGTCCAGAAATCATACATGAAACAACTGAAAAGATCGTCGGCATACAAAATCGACTAAAAGCCGCGCGTGATCGTCAGAAAAGCTATGCTGACGTGAGACGCAAACACCTCGAATTCCAGGTTGGGGATCGAGTACTTCTAAAAGTCTCACCTTGGAAAGGCGTTATTCGTTTCGGAAAACGAGGTAAACTAAATCCAAGATACATCGGACCATTCGAAATCCTTGAAAGGATTGGCCCAGTGGCATACCGCCTGCAACTTCCTGCTGAGCTTAGCAGCGTTCACAACACATTCCACATTTCTAATCTGAAGAAATGTCTGTCTGACGAGACACTGATTATACCGCTCGACGAAATTCAAATCGATGATAAACTTCATTTTGTCGAGGAACCTATGGAAATCATGGACCGCGAGGTCAAACAACTAAAACAGAGTCGTATTCCCATCGTAAAAGTCAAGTGGAATTCGCGGCGTGGTCCGGAATTCACTTGGGAACGGGAAGACCAAATGCGACAGAAGTACCCACATCTCTTCCCAGACAACGCACCGACCGTGCAATCAAACTAATTTCGGGACGAAATTCTTTTAACAAGGGGAGAATGTAACAACCGGCAAATTAGGACTAAAATTAGTGCCTAATTCTTTATTAATACATGTAATTAGTTCTGTGTTAGGCTGATTTATGTATCGGATTATATGTTGGTAATATATACAACTTTGCGATTTGATTTAAATCGTACGCGACTTAAATAGAATGAAATTCTATTCGATTAACACGGACGTTGGTGAACAAATGTTTATAAACTAAAATAACGCAACTATGACCAAAATACTATTTTATAATAACGGATAGTTATCTTGTATCACTCGATTAAACTTACACGATTTAAAAACGAAAGTACAAAGATTTACTCAAACCATACTATATTGCAAATTATTAAAGATTTAGCGAAATAAATTATTTAACAAAAGATATAATTAAACGTGTAAAATAAAGATTTAACGCTTAAAAGACGGAGAAAACGAATACCGCATGGTGCACAGTGCGTGGACTGAAAAGTGGGGGCTTTCATCAAAACCCCCAACTTTTCTCTTTTCTTTCCTCATTCTCACTTCCTCCTTCTCTCTCTTCTTTCCCTTTCTTCCTTTTTTCTCTCTAAACCACCAACCACACCACCACCATTAAAAGCACAAATTAACACCATCAAACGACGCCGGATCATACCACATCTTTGGAGAAAAACGTTCATCTCTTCACGATCTACAACTTCATCTTTTCGGATTTTCATTTCGGCATTTTGTAAGTTCCCGACAAATCCCGACATCTCTCGTTTTCGATCATTTTTACTAGTTTATGGTTTAAATAGGCTTAATATGAACATATAAGGGTTGGGTAAAAGATTTGGACCCAACGGAAACCGGGAAACTCGTTTTCGGCTAAATTTCCGGCCATCAGAACCCAACGTCGCACCTGGCCAGGGGCCTCTGCGACGTCGTGACCTACGTCGCACAAAAATCTCAACGTCGCACTAGCGACGCAGCCCCTTACGTCGCATTAATTTGCGGACGTCATACATGGCGACGTAGACTTTAACGTCGCAAACCGAACCAACGTCGCATTAGCGACGCCACCCCCTACGTCGCATTGATTTGCGAAGGTCGCATCATGCGACGTACATGCCCACGTCGCACCTTACGTCGCTTGCAACGTCGCATGCGACGTCCCACAAACCAGAACCTTGAAAATTCACATTTTTACTAAGTGTCGGAACCAAGATTTTACCACCTAATTTTACTCCAAATCCAGATTTCGGATACGTTTTCACTAAAGCAGTATAGTAGAAATAAAATTTTTCCAAGCTGACCTGGCAGCTCGACCCCAGCCAGGGGCTCTGCCCCTTGGACCCCGCCAGGGGCTGCTGCCCCCGGACCCCCGTACTTAGACTCTGTAAGCACATTTCTCACCAAGTGTCAAACCTGTACAATTTCAAATACTTATACAATACGAATCATCGAACATAATAGAACATACTTTTCAAGTGTAATCACTCTAAATCGCGTTATAAGTGATAAAACTTTAATTATAACAAATCACCAACGGGCCGTACACTATTATACAAACGATAACGAACCAACATTTAAACACAACGGGTTGTATGAACAACTAGCCTAGATGGTCTTGCGAGAGATCTACTTACTTAACCTTACGTGTTTAGGCACTAGGAGGTTACGGGTTCGGAGAACCTACTTGCTTTACTACTACTTGCTATCTACCACTGCTCGACTCAGGTGAGTCTTACAGCCCCACTTTTACTGTTTTTATACTTTGGGGTGAGATACTTAGCAACTGTTTTACATATGAACACAATGTACTGAACTGATTACCTTACTGTTTACAAACAAACGCATGAGTTACTTTTATCCACTGAAAGCCTCCTATTCGTAAGTTGTTAGTTATGGACTTAAGCGCGATTACTAGTAGATGGATCCATTTGGGACTGACAATCCCTGCCTGGGGTGGTAGCGCCATCACGTACTGATTTACACGTAGAAACGGGCATATTAGTATTTGTTACATATGAGTGTACGGATAGCACTCACGGGGGTACGTGATATATTCACACTACACGGTTAAGCTTCAACTTATGAGCTCATGGCACTGTACAGATTTACTGATTTACTTACTTTGCTTGATAGCAATACGGGTACATACTTGTGGTTCATAACACTTACTTAATTCTAACCTGTAAGATTCACCAACCTTTTTGGTTGACACTTTTTAGCTTTGTATCTCAGGTACACAGACGGAGTAGGACCACCCTTGGACACTAGCTAGAGTCGCATGATTTCTACCTTGCATTTAACGGAGATTCTTAGCATTATCTTTTGTATATTATGATTATGTAATAGAATCTCCCGCTATACGCGCGGACTCTAGGAAACTACATTTTTGTATACGAAAACCTACGGTTTTCAAACGATTATTATTTATGAAACCTTTTCAAAACGTCTCATTTAGAGGTCGTTTACTATAAATCTTGCGCTTTGTATATTGATTGGTAACACCCAATGTATGCTTCCGCCAATCGTTAAATTTGGGGGTGTTACAAGTAACTTTAAGAATTCTGATTATGCTTATGGGAGAATATTCGGATCAGAATTGTGAATAGGCAGATTCTTGAAGACTTCGGTGAAGCAAAGGCAACGAGAGAGTTGATTGATACGGGTCTCGTAAGTTGAGCAGTTTCAGTTGCAGATTTTATGTAAAGAAATGGACGCGAGTTGGACGTCGACTCTCTCACTCATCACGATGAAGATTAAAGGTGAAAAATTTTTCTACAAGTTGTTGTCAAGGGGGAGTTTGTTGATACATTCTCATTTGACAAAGAGCTTGTTTACAAAGCTTAGCTCGATTGTGTATAAAGATTTATACAAGCTTGTGTCAAGGGGGAGTTTGTTGATGCAACATAGTGTGACAAAAGTATGTGTAGAAATCTTAGCTCGATAAACATTGTACAAACTGCGAATATATGTAAATATGAACTTAAGCTGCGAATTTATGAATAAGTTCGCAGGTACTGTTCATGCGAACTTAATCATTAAGTTCGCAGGTACTGTAGCAATTCCTATAAATAGCAGTTTTCAGTAAAACATGATTCTTATTTGCAGAATCTGTAAATGTGGGAGCTTGAGTGGAGAGAGTGTTAAGCTGATATTGTATATGTTACGTTATCATCAATAAAAGATTATATCTTTTATTTACACTCGTTCGTATTCATTTTCGATTTATTCACGTACATAATCAATTGAGTGATTCCGCAACTCAATTGATTCGATTCATTTACGAAGTCTACGGGACCTACAAAAACTGCTACGTGAACTCAGAGAAGTTGATGTGACGCTTACTGCGATCGTGATTAACAAAAAGTTGCTTCATGCTTTACCTAAAAAGTGAGAGTTTAGAGTGATGTTACTTGAGGAGAATGAGTTGTTGTCTACTTGGACTTTGAATGATCTTATCGGAAAGCTACAAGCTTATGAATTGGATATGCAAACCAAGGCAACTGGAAAAGACACCTGTTTAGGATCCAAGTTTGTACAGTGATGTATCTACATCAGATTCAAGTGGTGTTGCATTGTTTTCAGGATCTCCAATTCTCAATGGTATTCAAGACAATGTGTCTGGAGGTAGTACTAGATGTGCTTTGTAACAACCGCAAAATTAGGGTCAATTTAAAATTTTCCTAATTACGTGCTTATTACGTGTATTTAATATGAAATAGGATTAAATACGATAATTACTTACTATATATATATATATATATATATATATATATATATATATATATATACACGTATACGATTCGTTCAGATCGTATAAAACTACAATTGTACAAACATACGGACGTTGGTGAAACAATTATTAAATAATACGGAATTATTTAATTACATAAATTTATACTTTATATTATGTTTATAATATAACCAATGCGTACGTTTTGTTTAAAACGATACCGAATTCTACGAAATGCGACCAACCGACAGAACAAAACAAAGTTATGTTTTATAACTTAATAACAAGTGGTTTGATAAAATACTCCAACTAAAATATCAAATAATATCTCATATTTTAAAACGTATAAATAAACGCGTATAAAATAATTTTAACGTTTAAACGACCGGGGAAACGAACACCGCACGGAGCGTAAACGCGAGGGAACGAAACTTGGTGAGATCCACACATGGTGGACCCCACCAACCGGCCAACAAGCAAGGGGACATCACCCCCTCACTTTCTTCTTTCATACACAACCCACATACCCACACTCAATCTCTCTCTCTAACCTCTAGTCTCTCTCTCTATCTCGGTCTCTCTCTCTAGCCCAAAAACCACCACTAAAACCTCATAAATCACTAGGCTCGTGTCGTCACCCCTATCGGTTGGTCGGATTTGACTCCGGTAGTTGTTCCAACAGCAACAGAAGCGGCGGACAGTGAGTTTTAAATTTATATGAGCTGGGGCTCAAACTATAAGTACTACCTACCTTGGGAGCAAGCAGTAAGTATAACTCGAGGTCGTTCTTAAATCGGAGCGAATTGAAATAAAGCGGGTCACCAAAGATTATGGTCGCAATTAGGATGGGGGTAGGTAGATAGATCTTGGATTGATTTGGTTTTCTAATTATCTTAAATGCAGAAAAGTAAAAAACGAGAAATGAAATTAGGGTTTAAGCAGACAGGTAGAGATGTGATTGCTGAAACTTGGATATTAGGGTTTCGGGATGATGTTTATTATAAAATTGATTGGAGATTCACCAAATAAAGAGTAGACATACTTTCGGTGTAAACACTAGGACCCTACGTTCAGGTGAAACCCTAGAAACATATGTCACTGGAATCCTAGGTTATCATGATTCTGATCAGATCAGGCTGTTTTCAAACCCTCCTGAGCCTTTGCTTAACTAAGACAAAGTCACCCTAAATGTTCTAGGGATCAGGCATAAGGCAACAGACCGCAATTGTATTTACTGACCTTTCTTAACACCTAATCGTCTATTTACTTTCATTATAGCAAATACTGATTGTATCCTGTGTATGTTAAACTATTGGTGTGATTAGGGTTTTGCATGTCTAGGTATATGATTGACACTACCCTGTATTGTTTCTATTGAAGCACATACTTAACCATCATAAATATAGACCCTCCTTTACAGTCAGGCGTTCATCCCTAGGAATAATCACGGTGTACAGGGTAATTAGGCATTTCCACAGTGTTCCAAACCCTAGATGTACTGACGGTGTACTGGGCATTTAAGCATTTCCACAGTGTTCCAGATCTTAGGTGTACTAACGGTGTACAGTGCAACAAGCATTTCCACAGCTTTGATTCCTAGACCACAGTTCTAGAAGGATCACTTCTAGGTAATTCACGATGAAATAATCAATGGCATTTCCTTAGCTTCCACGTATTTGTACTCCACACGAGGTGTTTCCAACGCTATACGAAGTACCGTGCCTTTTTAAAGGAAAGTTCATAGTTTCATACTATAACTGGAGATAACTGTATATTCATAGTATTAGGGTTGATCAGATCCTATCCTAGGGCAACAGTCACGTGAAAGTCTGGAAAGGGTGATGAGAGACTAGATCTATATTCAGGATAAGCTTAACCAGATACACAGCATAACAATTTCCAATCGTATAAATGAAACATTAATTTAACATCATCCCTACTCCTAATATCTACATTTCAACAATCACAATATTAAACTACTCTATAAACATGGCAATATGCAGAATACAAACTGAAATAACATAAAGCACAAGCATTATAACAGTAAGTAAAGTTTAGATATCACCGGGAATACAGCAGCGTAATACTGAGGATTACAAATAGTCTGAACTTGAAAAACTCGTTACAACAAGATTACCAAGCTAAAACTTCCTCTAGACTCGAACCGTAAGCTCAACCCTAACCTTTCTCCTCTAACTCCTAAGAGTAGTGCTAGAGAGAGAAAGTTAGAGAGAGAAAGTGAAAGAAAAGAGAGAAATAAGAAAAGTGAGAGAATGAGAAATGTGTGAATGTGTTGAGGTGTGTAAAATGAGGAGGAGTGATCCCCTATTTATAGGCAAAGCTCAAAAATCAGCCATACAACTCGCGAAACAGCACATACAAGCAAACGAAGCAGCATACGGGGGCAAGGGTGCCGTATACGACCTTGGTAGGGCCGTATACGGTGTATACAAGGCCGTATACGGTCTGTATAGGGCCGTATACGGTTCCCAGGGCCGTATACGGTGTCTGTCTGATTTCGTTCGTTGCTTAAAACGTGCGTATCTCCTTCGTTATGCGTCCGTTTGACCCGATTCTTTCGCCCGTGGTTTCGTAATTCCGTTACGCTTCTAATGATGCCAACTTCACTGAAATCGGATGTGTATAGCTCAAGCATAGCCGAAATGACTTTATAGGGTCTGATACTGCTCAGTCTTCTCCGTTCTTTATCCGATTTGCATGATTCTTGATTTCCCGTCTCGATTTTACCTGTTTTATCATATGATGAAGTTAGAATGTGATCTATATAAGGTAAATGAGGCCGGATGATTTTGTGCACGTTTATTCGTCCTGATTTGCTTGTTATTTGGACGTTTTAGGTGATTTTTGCAGCAACGCCTATATTTAGACCACTTTAGTGAATTTTAGTAAATAATGATCATTTTGGAATGTTTTCACTAAAGATACGTCCAAAAAGTGTGGAATATTGCCCTTAAAAACATGACTATTTGAGTCACATCAAGTTATCCCACACTTAGGCGTTGCTTGTCCTCAAGCAACACTCAGTTAGAAAAACATTTAAAATGGGTTTTTAAGGGGCGAGTCAAAATAATTTCAAAATGATACCACTTCTAATATGATTAAGATTGTTTAAGAATAAGGGAAAGGATAAGATGATCCTTTCAGAAGCAAGAAGCAATTATCATCAAGCATACTACCAATTCTCGTGATCTTGGAGTACACATGACTAGGCGATCTCACTATAGGTGGTCACTCAATTCACTCAAAGTGTATCAGGTTTCCTAACAATCTAGAACAATTGAAATCGCTCAAATAAGCCAGTCATGCAACACTCATCGTCATAAGCTTGGTCGAGAATCGAATCTCCACCACTTAGGTGAGGACGGTGCTAACTATCCCAAGACATTCAACGGGTGGTAGTGTTTGGTGAGGTTTAAGGGTATGGGTAGTGGTATATGTTTGGTTGTAAGGGTTTGACTTATCTTAAAACTCAAAGATAGTGAAAAACTTTATTTTAGAACGGAAAGGAGGATTTTGTAGCTGCTCGTCTTCTATCGAATTTTTCTTGAGAAGGTGATACTTGAAGCACTCAGCTTTATTTGATGGAACTGTTTTTTTTTCTTTTCTTGATTTTTCTACTTTTTATTTTTCTTTTCCTCTTCAGAACTTCCTTGCCAGAGAATTTCTAAGGATATTTTATGTTGATCCTTTCAGAAATCCTTTTCGGAACTATGATCTTTGATCTTGAACTTCAATTTCTTTTATCGTGCCAAATTTTCACACTTTTGACTTTTTTAGAGTACACAGAAGAGGAAGACTTTAGAGCATAATTGAAGAGGATGTTCCAAAAGAGGTTTTTCACGACCTTAGAAATTCTAAGATAAGGTTTTGGGAATTTTGGTTGAGTGGGGGTTTAGTACGAGGGTTTTTTCGAAATGAAAGGTTTAGGCTCAACAGGGTTTACTAGGCGGATCATCGATACTGAAAATAAGTATCGAAAGGGTTTTGGGCTTGAAGAGATATGTAAGAATTGGGTTTAAATCCTAAGGAATGTCAAGGTCATCTAGCTGCACCTATACCGCGTACGGTACACACCAATGTGGTCTTGAAACGTATGTCTGGAGCAAGTTCTAATTCAGAGATGCAAGCATCGGCACACACAAGAAATGAAAGTGAAGCATTAAAGATGAATGCTTTTAGGCTCAAGATACCTCACTACAAAATAGGGTTGTATGTGCCTAGCCATGCTCCTTTCAGATTATTGTTTCTTGCTCGAGAAATTTCTACCTTATTTTCCCTATATTCCAAAATACCTTACTCATATTTCGAGAATGATTCTTTTCGAAAGTATTTAACTCGAAAACTTAGAGTTTAGTTTCATAATTTAACTCATAATTTTAAATTTTTGAAAAAATTTGTTTGAAAAATTCGTTATTTGGGAAAACATTTTTTGAGTAATGCTATTTTGGACATAAAAATTGCCTAAAATTATCCAAGGTATTCTATACCTTGCTATCCCACACTTAGAGAAACATTGTCCCTAATGTTCTCTTGAGTTGAGTTTTTACTGGAGGTAAAATCCCACACTTAGAGTTTGAACATGTAAGAAAATGTTTCTTAAGTGTTAAATTTGGGTTTGAATCCCACACTTAGTGATTAGCTCAGGATAGGGTATAGACTATAACAAGCTATCAAGACATAATATATGTGATCATGAAATGGATAGAAGGTTAAGAAACTCCCCAGATAACGTTATGAAGCATGTGAAATTTTGCAGGAGAGAGAGTCGAAGTGAGCTTTCTTCTGCATTCTTCTTGAAGGGCATCAAGCTTCATACGGGGTTATCCGGTGTCATGTATCCAACGTTATCATAAATCAACTTCAATTCTTTTAAGTGGGGATCCTTATGGTGTAGAATCCCATACTTTAGGTTTTGAAGAAGTTGGAGTGATTTTGATAAGTGTTTGCGGTGTGGGGAGTGATCCCACACTTAGTTCTTTGAAGTGCTTGGATACAAGGAAGTTTTGAGAAGAACGAGGCCCCTCCATGAGATGTTTGAATGTTCCGCAGTCTGCAAATATTGAAAACTGGTTCGGGTTGCCTTTTGACTTCACGGATTTTCTTCTTGAAAGTGCGTCATCTCGCCTTTTTCCACGTTCATACATCACAACATTTCTACTTATTAAACAGAAAGAAAATAAAACATAATAAGTAATAGCATAATGTAAATACGGATAGAGTGATCAACCAACTAGTGGCTGATACAAATAGGTTCCAAAAGTAAGGTTTAGCAGTAGCCAACAAACACAAGATAATAATAGTAATAATGTCTGAAACCAAAGTCAGATGATGCAAATGGGGTAGAACTATGAGGCTGGGGATCCCTGGTCAGGTGCATCAATATGCTGAGTAGGAGCTGGTGCTGTGGATGGTCCTACGACTGACTGCTGGCCACTAGATACTCTCTGTCCCTGTTCTTCAGCATTGATCAGTTTTAGCTGAATCAATATGTCTCTGAGGGTAGCTGCTGGCAGTCTCATCGGATCAGTGTAGCCCCACTCTAGCAAAATAGCCGAAGTAACCCCTGCCTGCTCTAGTAAGGTCATGTAAGCCTGACGTAGCATGCTCACTGTCGGTACAGCTGAGGAAGAGATCGGTCCCAAGTTTAATAGCATCCCGGAAGTGTCAAAAGATACAGCATCAGTGCCCAAGTAGACTGTGTCAGCACGGTAAGATCCACTGGCGACTGGCTGGGCAGGATGAGGAATCACAGGTGCAGAAATCACTGGCTGAACTACCGGTATCTCGGTCTCAACTGATTGGACCTGCTCTGGTACTGGTGTGGTCCGGATAGCGGGTGATGGTGTATGTGTGGTATGTGATGGGATGGATGTATGTGGTGGTGCTATGGCTGGTGGTGGTGGACCGCATCGGTACATGTAAGGCTATGGGTCAGGAATACCAAGTTTCCTGGAAATCAACAGCTGATGGGAACGGCTAACCTGAAGAGCATGCAAAAGATAATACTGTGTCAGCGAGGTCACTGGATCTGTGTAGTGAACAGTAGCCTGAGCTGGTGGCTCGGCTGTCTCAGCTCCTCTATGCGGGACACTAGTATGAGTAGTAGGTGCTCGGGCTCTATCAGATGGGCCATCCTCAGTATCTGAAACAGGTGAGGATCCTCTAACACGCTTCCCAGGGAGACGACATCCTTGAATGATATGTTTGGTGTTCTTCCATAGGCACTGTCTCTGCTCATCTACCTCAACAAGATGGATCAACTTGCAGTAGTCCAAGTTGAATGGCAAAGAACAAGAACAAACAGTAAACTCCTCAGTGTGGGCCTCAGTCAATAATCACATACTATAAAGCAATCTAGTAATAATCGACCCCATGAACATGTGCCTATCCATGTCTGTCTCAGCTCCAAGTCTCTCAGCGATCAAGAAAGCAACATTCAGATTCTTTCCTCCTATGATTGCTTCCATGAACTTCAACTCTTCGGCACTCACAACACCACCTTCCTTCTTTCCAAATATAGAACATGCTAACAACTTGTGAAGGATGTGATGAACCGGCTTGATGAAAGTGGATGACTTAACACAGCTCCTAAAGTTTGATCCTGTTAAATCCATCCAAATATCCTTATGGTTCCTGTTTGGTAGGCTGGAGATGTCTTGAACATTGTTCCTGAACCATGCAGAGTTGACCTGAGATTCTGTATATAAACCAAGATACACTCCCAAGTCGGCAACTGAGATATGATGAATCTGTTCCTGAAACCTGAATGAAATCTTTCTTTTGTCGGATACGCTCATTTTTGGGTTCAGCTGGTAAGTCATCATGAACTCTGTCACTACTTCTCGGTATGCATACTCATCTATATCGAAGAGACGGAGAAAGGCATTGTTCACTTGACCATCGGTCTCATACATTAACAAACTCTTCAACTCATCCCTGATCCCTAGCTTAATCATGTCTTTCCATACCACATATCGATTACTGCCTATCGGTCGCTGCAACCACTGGCGAATGAGTGACCTATTCTTTGAAGATTTGGCCAAGTAGCTGAGTGAAGGTGGGCAATTTTCCATCTGTGATAAAAGACAAGAAAAGATTAGGCCATAATAGTGATATATTAATGGATATGCTAAAGTACTTCCAAATTTTCAGAAAAAAATTGGAAATGTAGGCTTTAGAAATGGGCATATCCAGAAATTTTAAAATTGCTAAACCTAACCGCAACCAATCACAAATCCAAAAACTTTTATCAACTTATGTCTAAATAAGGGTAAGTGGTACAAAGCTTCAAGTTTCTAGCATAATCAAAGCAAGCCAACAGGGTACCTAACTTAATTATCCCAAGCACTAAAAACTTAAATACTTCATGTTCATGGTTAATCAATCTAAATGAGATTAAGTCCAAGGTCATATAATTATCTCAAGTAAATCAATTAATCATAAAAGGGCATATTACCAATTAAATATGCAATCCAACTTTCCGCAATTTCCAAAAGACATAAAGCCGTATTTTACATGATTGGAAGTAAACTTATTTGACAAAATGGTATTTTTTAGAAAATGGCATTTTTGTTGGTTTCATTTCAAAGTCATACACTTTATTAATTAAAGTGATAAACTTAAAAAATGATTAAATGAACCGAAGCTTGTTTTGATAATCTTGTAAGCTTTTTAAGTTTAGAAAAGTCATAAACATGGTTTAAAATAAAAGTTTTAAGTAAAAATGATGTTTATGATGATTTTATAAAAAATGAGCTTACTTTAATTACCGAAAACTAGCTTAACCATTTTCTAATTGCAAATGATCAATCAAAACATGTTAACCTATCATATTTAAGCATAACTCAATCAACAAAAGTCAACATAAGCAATTAATCATCCAAAAAGTCAAACTAGCCATAGTTCATCAAAAAGTCAACACTTTAATTCCCAATCTTGCAATCAAGCCAACAAATCACTAGATTAAGCTTGTAATCATGTTAAGCATCAAGATAAGCATGAAATAACACTAAAGATTGCAACTTTTAACCATGAAATCTATGAAAATGAGTTACAAGCCCTAATTTTTAAAGTTTCATGAAAATCACAAAAGTAGGTCAAGAATTACCTTAAACTTGATGTAATGATGTTGTGGATGCAAGAAAGATCATAAAATGATGAATTTTGAGCTTGGAATCATGCAAAATGGTTGAGTAATGAAGGTTTGAGGATATGGTGATGGTGGCCGACGGTTTGGGGGAAGAGAGGAGGAAGAAGATGAAGTTTTTTTATGTTTTGTCTTATGTGTGTGGCTAAAATCCCTTTTTATACCCTTTTAAATGTACGCGATTTAAAATTTGCGAAAGATACGAAACATACAAGTAAAATTTCAAAGTTAAAATTTTTTTTAATAAAACAATTTTAAAAAGTATGTTCGTAATTTTCTGAATCTTTACGCGCAGTCTGAAAAGATATTGCGAATCGTATGCGAAATCGTATACGTTTTTATTTAAAACAAGACAATCTTTTTGTGTTCTTTAAAATTCAAGACAAATTCAAAATAATTTTTTTCAAAATTTAAAAATAAACTTTTTCGAACTTTCTGAAAATGTCCTAAATTTGTTACTGTGTTGTGCAAATTTGAATTTAAAAAGAACGTTTTCTTGTATTTTTAAATGCAAGCTTTTAAATTTAAAAATAAACCACTAATATTACTTAGCCTAAATACTTAAAATAAAACTAAATTAACTAAAGTTTGGGTTGTCTCCCAAAAAGCGCTTGGTTAAAGTCGGTAGCTCGACTTTTGGACAAATTTATTGAATATTGCCCAAGAGCAATTGTTTAAGTGAATTTGGTGCTCTTGGTTGAGGGAAAGTGTAGCGAGGAATAAAGTCACAAGTGAGAATCTTAATGACAGAATCAACTAGGTCTGCGGGATGTAACGAGAATCGTTCGTGTTCAGTGAGAAACATACGTTCCTTTTTGCCTAAATCTAGAAGATTGTCAATAAACTTGTTAAATTCCTTTCTAACTTTCTTAGGGTTTGAAATTCCGTTTCGTGATCCGTCATCTATATGGTTTAAGTCATGAAGAAGCATTCCTAGGGCTTGTTGAAATTTCCATTCTTCTCTTGAATCGGGATCTCCGGTGGTAGTGTGAACTGACTCCGTGATTTCTTCGATTAAAGATGTTTGTGAAACGGTGAAAGGAAATTTTGACTGAGCAAATAACAAAGTGAGTGAGACGTTAATATCCTTCCTTCCAGCAAAGAAAGTAGCTTCCATGTTATCGTCAGTGGCTCCAGGGAATATCTCTAACAACTTGTCGATCATATAAGTAGCGGGGTCAACAAAAAATTGAATTTTATCAGAAATGACGAGAGATATAGCGGGATCTTTGCTGATCCAGAACTCAAGCTCATAAATCATAGCTGCAACATGATGATTAATTAGGGTTTGGGAAACCGGTTGATAATCGGTGCAGGCGAATATATCCATTTGTAGGTCTATTTCTGATTTAAGCTTTAGTTCTTGCTCTCGATAATGTGTGAAGATACCTTCCTCCTTTTGATTTGGAAGATGGTGGAGAATACCAACCTGTTTCTTTATCCTACGAGCGACTTCTCTTTGTTCAACTGAAAAAGGAAAGTCAGACGTTTTGAGTTGTCTGGCAAATGCCCGACAAACATCTAATCTCCTATCAGGATCAAAAAAGTTACCTACGTAGCGGATATTTTCTTCAGGTTTGATTGGTAAAGTCCTATCAACAACACGATAAATGGTGTACTCGGGTTCGGGTACGAGGTTCAAAAAGATAGGTGATTTTGGAGGGTATTCGTAAACTTCTTCGTCCCATGGTGGAAGACGTTCTTCAATGGGTGGAAAACGAAAGGGTTGAAGATGTTCAGAGTTACTCTCGACAAAACCAGATGAGGTAGGGAATTGAAAGAAGTTTTCTAAGGAATATGAAATCTCAGGAGCAGGCATAACCTGATAGCTTAGAATGCTAGATGCAGAAGTTGAGATCTTCTGATGAGAATCATGGTTTCCTAAGTCAAGATCTAAGAATTGCCCTATGGTTCTAGATTCATCGTCTGAATTAGCAGAGATAACTTCGGAAGAGGATAAAGATGAAGAGTAGACGTCAGATTCCAACTCTTGTTCTAAGCAGGTGAAGAACTCAGCGTCATCCACGGCCATCATTTCTTCAGACGTCTTGAGGGCGAGTGGAGAAATGGGGCTAGACGGAAATGAATCATAGAAAGACGTTTTTGTATTTTTCATTTTTAATTAAACTATCTAAATTATTCTAAGGAAAGCAAATAACTACCAACTAAGTTTGGGAAAACCTAATTGGAAAGGATCTCCTAAAAGCTATAATATCTAAGGCGGCTTCAAATCGTAACGCTCTACGATCCCCGGCAGCGGCGCCAAAAAATTGTCGTCACCCCTATCGGTTGGTCGGATTTGACTCCGGTCGTTGTTCCAACAGCAACAGAAGCGGCGGACAGTGAGTTTTAAATTTATATGAGCTGGGGCTCAAACTACAAGTACTACCTACCTTGGGAGCAAGCAGTAAGTATAACTCGAGGTCGTTCTTAAATCGGAGCGAATTGAAATAAAGCGGGTCACCAAAGATTATGGTCGCAATTAGGATGGGGGTAGGTAGATAGATCTTTGATTGATTTGGTTTTCTAATTATCTTAAATGCAGAAAAGTAAATAACGAGAAATGAAATTAGGGTTTAAGCAGACTGGTAGAGATGTGATTGCTGAAACTTGGATATTAGGGTTTCGGGATGATGTTTATTATAAAATTGATTGGAGATTCACCAAATAAAGAGTAAACATACTTTCGGTGTAAACACTAGGACCCTACGTTCAGGTAAAACCCTAGAAACATATGTCACTGGAATCCTAGGTTATCATGATTCTGATCAGATCAGGCTGTTTTCAAACCCTCCTGAGCCTTTGCTTAACTAAGACAAAGTCACCCTAAATGTTCTAGGGATCAGTCATAAGGCAACAGACCGAAATTGTATTTACTGACCTTTCTTAACACCTAATCGTCTATTTACTTTCATTATAGCAAATACTGATTGTATCCTGTGTATGTTAAACTATTGGTGTGATTAGGGTTTTGCATGTCTAGGTATATGATTGACACTACCCTGTATTGTTTCTATTGAAGCACATACTTAACCATCATAAATATAGACCCTCCTTTACAGTCAGGCGTTCATCCCTAGGAATAATCACGGTGTACAGGGCAATTAGGCATTTCCACAGTGTTCCAAACCCTAGATGTACTGACGGTGTACTGGGCATTTAAGCATTTCCACAGTGTTCCAGATCTTAGGTGTACTAACGGTGTACAGTGCAACAAGCATTTCCACAGCTTTGATTCCTAGACTACAGTTCTAGAAGGATCACTTCTAGGTAATTCACGATGAAACAATCCATGGCATTTCCTTAGCTTCCACGTATTTGTACTCCACACGAGGTGTTTCCAACGCTATACGAAGTACCATGCCTTTTTAAAGGAAAGTTCATAGTTTCATACTGTAACTGGAGATAACTGTATATTCATAGTATTAGGGTTGATCAGATCCTATCCTAGGGCAACAGTCACGTGAAAGTCTGGAAAGGGTGATGAGAGACTAGATCTATATTCAGGATAAGCTTAACTATATACACAGCATAACAATTTCCAATCGTATAAATGAAACATTAATTTAACATCATCCCTACTCCTAATATCTACATTTCAATAATCACAATATTAAACTACTCTATAAACATGGGAATATGCAGAATACAAACTGAAATAACATAAAACACAAGCATTATAACAGTAAGTAAAGTTTAGATATCACCGGGAATACAACAGCGTAATACTGAGGATTACAAATAGTCTGAACTTGAAAAACTCGTTACAACAAGATTACCAAGCTAAAACTTCCTCTAGACTCGAACCGTAAGCTCAACCCTAACCTTTCTCCTCTAACTCCTAAGAGTAGTGCTAGAGAGAGAAAGTTAGAGAGAGAAAGTGAAAGAAAAGAGAGAAATAAGAAAAGTGAGAGAATGAGAAATGTGTGAATGTGTTGAGGTGTGTAAAATGAGGAGTGATCCCCTATTTATAGGCAAAGCTCAAAAATCAGCCGTACAACTCGCGAAACAGCACGTACAAGCAAACGAAGCAGCATACGGGGGCAAGGGGGCCGTATACGGCCTTGGTAGGGCCGTATACGGTGTATACAAGGCCGTATACGGTCTGTATAGGGCCGTATACGGTTCCCAGGGCCGTATACGGTGTCTGTCTGATTTCGTTCGTTGCTTAAAACGCGCGTATCTCCTTCGTTTTGCGTCCGTTTGACCCGATTCTTTCGCCTGTGGTTTCGTAATTCCGTTACGCTTATAATGATGCCAACTTCACTTAAATTGGATGTGTATAGCTCAAGCATAGCCGAAATGACTTTATAGGGTATGATACTGTTCAGTCTTCTCCGTTCTTTATCCGATTTGCATGATTCTTGATTTTCCCGTCTCAATTTTACCTGTTTTATCATATGATGAAGTTAGAATGTGATCAATATAAGGTAAATGAGGCCGGATGATTTTGTGCACGTTTATTCGTCCTGATTTGCTTGTTATTTGGACGTTTTAGGTGATTTTTGCAGCAACGCCTATATTTAGACCACTTTAGTGAATTTTAGTAAATAATGATCATTTTGGAATGTTTTCACTAAAGATACGTCTAAAAAGTGCGGAATATTGCCCTTAAAAACATGACTATTTGAGTCACATCAGCTCGTTTGGAGAAAAGTGATCACGACAACGAAAGCTACAAACCTATCTTTTCGGTTTCTCGATCCGACGACTTTGTAAGTTTTCCGGCGACTCTCGAACTTTTCCGATTTCAATTATTTTGCTAGATTATTGTTCCCCTAGCTTAGTAATGTCTGTAGGTTCCATTTACGGACCAAATCGAGTAGTTTTACTTGCGTATTCAAAGCGGAAATCAAACACACAAATATATGCTAGATTAACACAACCAATGACCAAAACACAAGTGTATAACTTTGTATATAAAGAGATGGTAACAATACATACACTTTGACAAACACACTATAATCAAAATAACACAAACTAGTATTTTTTCTCTGAGTTTGGAGGTGTTATGTGTGTGTTTTGTGTTGAGGCCTTCCAAACAGAAACTGGCGAGCTTCTATTTATAGTCTGGACCAAACTGTATGCGACACAAGCTTTGTGTCACATAGAATGTTCATGCGACACAGTCCTTGTGTCGCATAGATTGCTTATGCGACACAATTCTTGTGTCGCATAGAATCCTTCTGCGACACATTGCTTGTGTCGCATGACATACAAAAATTGTAATTAAATTAGAACTAAAACTATTCAATACGTAATTACAATTCTGACACGATTACAGACTGAGACCAACTGACAGACACACATTGATGTACCAACAAACTCCCCCGTGTCTTCAGCTTGGTCTTCAAAAAATTCTTCAATTTTCTTCAGTCTTCAAACCCATCCAGGTGGAAAGTTTCCACCAGCGTGTATGCCGTAGGTGAAGCATATATCAACAATTTTCTGAAATCGTTTCGCTAAAACAGAGTTGAACTCGTTTCCTGGATTGTAGCGAATCCGATTGTCGAATAGCTTCTTCATGTCATCTCTTGACAGATTAATCAAGCTCATTGGGTCAAATATTCGGAAGTTAGCTTTTCTTAGACCCCACAAAGATCCTGTCTGAGGCTCTGAATCTGGTACAAAAACTAAGACGGCTTCGCCAGTGTGAGCATCCAGTTCCCAGTAATGAAAACGTTTCAGTAGATTGAATGGAACTGTTTCCAGAGCTATTTCAGTCAGACATTTAGCAGGCGGATAGTGAACTTTTACAATTGGCTGCTTGGTCTTTGGATCGAGCTTCTTCTTGAACGTGTACCTTGTACCCAGTACTGGTTTGACATAATGATATTTCTTTCGTTTAATTTCCTCACGCATGACCTTTTGAATAACATCTGCAACTCCATCATCGTAAGGATTTATCAACTGAAGCTGAGTAAGACGAACGATGTCATGCTTTGGCAATGTACTCAATATCCTCAGTGATCGACGAAAGTACTGGATACCGTCAAGTCTTTTAATCATCAACCTTCCTTTGCTCACCTTCCAGCTTTTTATCAGGCCTGTATAATCACCACCAACCTGATATTTCTTGCATGTAACTGGAGCAGGTTCTGGATTTTTACCTTTTGGAAACCAGTTGTCCCTTTCTCTGATGGGCATTTCTTTGTCAAAAGATACACATTCAGATGTATCAAGAGGGAAAATGTCATTGTAATTTGTCGTTTCTCGAACAGGGACTGGTTGTGCTTGTGAAGAACTGGAGGGTGCAGAAGATTCTTGAGCAGGACCAGGTTGAGAAGAAGATCCTGGAACGTAATTGAACGCTGGCCCTGACTCATCGTCTGAAGAATCCGATAATACAACACCCTCTTGAGGATAGGCTGGACAATCAGAATATTCTTCATTAGGATTAAGCTCTTCTTGTTCAACATCTACATCATCGTCATTATCAGCGGAGTTGAAGTCAAAAGGTTCTTCAGGCGCACGATCGTTATCGTCAACCGCAGATTGAAAGTAAGTCAGATTACAATACGTGTAATCTACAGCTAACGGTTTTGGTTGCCCTGGTTGCTCAATAATATACTCAAGAATAAGAGTTGTTTCATTAATATCAGAAGCATTTACATTTTCAGGATTTACATTTTCTTCGCCTTCGGCGGAAACCCTAGGAATTGATTCTAAGGCCGGTTGGGCTGTCTCCCCCGAAGCAATAGCTTGGGTTTCCAGCTGCAGAACCTTTGTCTTCAATTCTTCATTCTCTTTCTCCAAGCGAGAGATCCTAGCATCCTGAGCTTCAGAAACTGATGCTTGAGCTTCCATAGTCTGCTGCATCTTTTCAATCTTTGACAAGAGCTCCTGAATGACAGCTGGATGAGGAGTGATTGGAGTTTCAGTCCTTAGGGGCTCAGAAGATGTGGAAGTGGAAGTACGGGAACGTCTGACCAGAGGATTCAAATCAGCAATGTCAGAAACATCTCGAGGCCTTTTTCCTCGGGTAGAAGATTCAGGGAGTGGAGAAGAAGGCTGATAATTATCGATCTCAAGATCAAGATCTACCAACTCTGGATCAGCTACAACAGGCTAAACTGGCGGTTGTTGAGCTGGAGGTTGTTGAACCGGAGGCTGCTGAACGGGAGGCTGTTGAACGGGTGGCTGCTGAACCGGAGGCTGTTGTACTGGGGGCCTCGGGATTTGAGGTTGCTGAGCAGGTGGATCATTAAATTGTTCGCCTGGAGGAGGTACATAATCAGGATCCACAATGTGACCGAACAACGCAACCTCACGTTCCGGTGCTTCGCCTGACTTCGCAAACTTTGTACAAGCAGTATAAATTCTGGTATTCATCGGCGTTTGCGCGTAGGTAAAAGAGTTGATCACTGGAAGATCCGAGTGCAAATGGTTGAGTAACAGCTGAGTGAATCGGGGATACAACGCCCATTTGTCTTTATTATCAAAAGCGTTGTTCACAAAACCCCTGAAGATATAGCCTGAGAAGTTGAAGGGCTTGTTGTATATCAGGGCAAGAATAGCAGAGGCAGTCGCAAATTTCATCCCTTCGAGACCTGCCTTGCGACTGGATAAGCACACAATGACGATGTGAGCCAGATACCTCCAAACCTTTGTCATATAGGTTTTCTTGTACTGATCAACTGGAATGTCTTGATAACCAATCGATCGCATGCCCTGAGCAATAGCAGCTGAAGAAAACTGGGTGATCATGTCAGTATTATCACCGAATTCGAAGAAATCTCGAATAAGCTGCTCAGAAAAGATGACTTGGCGGCCGCGAACAGTAGAAATGATCCTAGTATCAGCTTCATCATAGTTTACCACCGCATTATCCCAAAACTCGGTAATGTGATTTGTCAGGATCCGAGTATCTGCAGTGATAGCTTTGTAAATACGCGAGCGTTGAAGAAATGCGATCATTGGGCGATACGGGCGGGAAGTCTCGACCGTTGTATTCATGAACGCCACAATGTTGTGACGTGGCTCCCAGAAGTATTTAGAGATGTCGATCTCTGGGAGTGCTGGAGCAGCTGGAGCAGCTTGAGTAGGTTGTTCAACCATTTCTACAAAAATAACAGTAATACAGCCAAAACTCGAAATGCGTTAGCGTTAGTACCAAAAAATAATTCGCGTTTTATTTTTACAAAAGTTCTGCGACACATCAGTTGTGTCGCATGAGGTTCATACGACATAAGGACTGTGTCGTATAAGAATAATACGACACAAGCATTGTGTCGTATGACACGTGTCACGCGGACAGCATTTCCCCTGCATTTAGCAATAATTGAGAAATTAATCTCGAATGCGACATAGTCGCTGTGTCGTATGGTGTGTCGTATAAAGTGGGTACGACATAACGTTGGTGTCGTATAAAAATACGACATAAGGACCGGTTATCAATACGACATAAAAACCAAGAATCTATGCGACATAACGACTATGTCGTATGTTATGTCGCAAAGATGAACATCAAAGCAACCCAGATTCGATCGATGAAAGTTTTTGGGGTTTTCGAAATCCAGTCATACCCTAGGGTTCGTACACAACAGGGGATCAATAATATGTTTTTATCTAACCCTAATAACCCCTAAACCCTAAATAATTTAACGAAAAACCGAAACCCTAAAAACGTAATACGGGTCGATCGAATTCAGGACATAATACGCGATAAAGACACGAAAGAATTATACCTAAGGATGCGCAAACAGATGATGAACAAGAATCGAGCAACAAAACGCGAAGAAAAGCCTTCGAAATCACGAATCCGATCGAAAAACGCTTGTGTCGCAAAATCGCCTTTATGTCGTATAGTTTGTGTCGTGAAAGATTTGAAAACGTAAATGATTATGTCGTATGTTGTGAATAGTTATCCCTGACCCGCATACGACATAGTATACGACATAAACAAAACTGACTTATACGACACGGATGTTGTGTCGTATAACAGGAGTACGACACAGTGGTTGTGTCGCACGGGACACAAAGCAGAATTTGAAGATTTAAAAAAATTTAATTTCGATGCCGATTCGGATTTTGATTTTAGAATTTTCGCATAGAAGATGAGTTGTGACTAAAAAAAATTAAAAAGAAAAGATACAATTTAAAGAATATTAAAGAGATAAAACTAAATATAAACATAAAATAAAAGAAACAAATACAACTAAAAGCGAGAAATTTATAAAATCGTTTTGGTGACGGAGTTGAGATACTGGTTAGGGATCATACCGAAATAACAAGCAATTATTAGGAATAGAAAGTGTTATTTTGATTATCAGTATGTTTGTCCACTTTAAATTTACGTGGCACATTTAAAACACGTTTTATAAAAATTATTTCAAGACGATTATCGATATTGTTTATCCACTTAAGCATGTTACAACCGAGTTTGTGGAGTTAACCTTTTATTGTTAGAATGTATAAGTCTCTGTGGCACCCACCATTGATATACCCCTATACTCTAGACAATAACATAGTTTCCATATTTAGAAAGAATAAAGAAAGATCATTTTTAAGAATCAGGCTAGAGTTGACAGGTCAGTACAGAAGTACAGCAAAGCAACCTAACGTGATTCAAGTATAATCACAACCAATCGCAGTCAAACTGAAGTTGGAGTTTCCCAAACAGCGACCTTGGTTAGTATGATTTAGGATTAAGCAAAACCGATCGCAGTCAAACTGGATTTGGAGTTTCCCAAACAGCGACCTTGTTCAGTATCATTAAGATTTTTCAAGTGCATTGACCTGTAATTGCTTAACCCCAAGTTTATAGTAACTGTTACCAGTTCTGTACTTTCGTACAACAGAGGCAACAACCAGCATAAACTCCCAAATGATTTCAGATAAAAGTTCCAAAGATAGGAATATGTTAAGCTACGTTAAGGAATTAAGACATTGAGTCGTACATCATACGGAGTTTACCACAAGATAATAGACACATATTTAAATGATTTCTTAATAACCCAGAGACAGGTGTGTATCATGCCTACCGGTACATCGCATGATGAAGACAATTTTCATAAAAACAGTTTTAAGTGTGTCAGATAAACCTACTGACACATCAAAGATAAAACTTAAAATTCCATTTTGTGCATGTCACTCGATGTACTATCATATCCCAAGTTGTTTACAGACTCAACTCAACGTCTATTTTAAAAAATGTAGCAACCATTGCATTTCCTTGATACTAACGAGTATAGAGAGTGGCAGTTGCCCTTTTTTTTTTTTTTTTTTTTTTTTTTTTTTTTTTTTTTTTTTACCAAGAAAAGCAAATAAACTGTACAGAAAATAATTCACAAATCATTTCTTGAGATCAAGGGAAATCATCCCTATCATATCCACAAGTTCGTCGAAACGAGCACGCGAAAAAGCTTTAGTGAATAAGTCGGCCTTTTGCTTAAGGGTATCTATGTGAATGAGGTCAATTAAATGTTTCTCATAGCAATCTCGTATGAAGTGAAACCTAATCTCTATGT
This sequence comes from Helichrysum umbraculigerum, assembly GCA_949592205.1. NCBI lineage: Eukaryota > Viridiplantae > Streptophyta > Magnoliopsida > Asterales > Asteraceae > Helichrysum > Helichrysum umbraculigerum. Next base: position 4,299,909 of record CATIUR010000008.1, on the reverse strand, counting down.
GCTTGGTCTTAGAGTGTTGAACGGGATTGCGAATAATAGATATAGCAGCAGTATTATCAATATGAATAGGAGTCAAAGTAAGAAGTAACCCATAGTCACGCAATTGATGTTGAATCCACAAAATCTGTGAACAACAGCTTGCAGCAGCAATGTATTCAGCTTCCGCTGTTGAGGTGGAAACTGTGGTTTGCTTCTTACACTGCCAAGACACCAGTCGAGAACCGAGGTATTGGCATCCTCCTGTAGTTGATTTTTTATCCGAATTGCAGCCGCCATAATCAGAATCAGAATAGGCAGTGAGAGCGAAATTTTTCTCATTTGAGTACCATAGACCAAGTGATGGTCTATATTTGAGGTAACCAAAAATTCGCTTCACAGCCTTCATGTGAGAAACCTTGGGCTTTGATTGATATCTGGAACAGATAGACACAGCAAACACAATATCTGGTCTGGATGCAGTGAGATACATCAATGATCCTATCATAGAACGATAGTCCCGCTCCTTGCAATCTTCTTCGTGTTCAGCGGGTCCGAGTTTGTGATCAGTTTCAATGGGAGTACCATATGGCTTACAGTCATGGAGTTCATACCGAGTCAACATGTCATTGACATATTTGGACTGATGAATGTAGAAACCCTTGTCAGACTGCTCAACCTGTACACCTAGAAAGAACTTAAGTTCTCCCATGGCACTCATCTCAAACTCGGACTTCATAATCTTCTCGAAGTCTCTGCACAAAGAATCATTTGTTGAACCAAATATGATGTCGTCTACGTAAACCTGCACAAGTAACAAATCTTTTCCAACCCTTTTTATGAAGAGAGTGCTATCAATTTGGCCTCATGAGAAGCCATTTCTCATGAGATGATTTGCCAACCTCGCATACCAAGCTCTTGGAGCTTGATGAAGACCATATAATGCCTTGCCTAACTTGCACACATAATCAGGATGGTTTGGATCTTCAAAACCAGGAGGTTGCAAGACATACACATCCTTCAAAACCTCTCCATACAGAAATGCGCTCTTGACATCGAGTTGATAAACCCGAAAACCTTTAAATGTCGCATAGGCCAGAAAAATGCGAATGGACTCCAATCTTGCAACTGGAGCAAACACATCATCATAGTCCAAACCCTCAATCTGAGTAAAACCTTGAACAACCAGCCGAGCCTTATTCCGAATAACTACGCCTCTGTCATCTTTCTTCACACGATAAACCCAGCGAGTTCCAATTGGATCGACATCCATTGGTAAAGGAACCAACTCCCAGACATCAAGCTTTTTGAATTGATTCAATTCTTCCTGCATAGCCTCAACCCAGTATGGATCTTTCAAAGCTTCAGCAATTTTCTTTGGCTCATGCTGAGACAAGAAGCATTCTTCCAATTCTTCTTCAACACAGGCAAAATTGGCAGATGAAGATTCTTCACGGACTTCATTAGCAGCAGATTGATGCCTAGTTAAGACACCTTGTTGAAGATCACCAATGATGTTTTCAGTGGGGTGAGTAGAATGAATTCTAAGCTGAGGAATCGGATCAGGCACCATGATTGAATCCAAATTTGACAGATCACCTCCAGGATTTTCAATTTCAACTGAGCTATTAGTGGCAGTATCCTCATTGTCAATTGGTGTGACAATATCGGTTTCAGTTTGAGGATTAGATTCAGAAGCCACTTGATCAACATCGGAGGGATTGTCATCATTGACAACATTCTCAGTAGGTACTACTCTAGAATTGGAGATTGAGTCGTTAGAGGTAAGATCCAATCCATGAAGTAGAGACACCACCTGTTCTTCTTCACTAAATTTGGGAAGATTGAAAGAGTCCACCAACTTATCATACTCAAACAAGGAATCAGGTCCCTTGCCTTTTGGAGAATCAGTATATTTCATAAACCTTACTTCAAAATGTTCTTCTATTCTCCCAGTAGACTTGTTGAAAACTCTTTTATTTGGAGAGTTCACAGAATATCCCAAAAATAACCCATCGACTGCTTTTTCATCAAATTTGCCTACCGAGTCCTTAGTAATTAAAATTGAGCAAGGACACCCGAAAGGCTCAAGAAACTTCAAATTTGGTTTGCGATTATTCAGAAATTCGTAACATGTTTTCTTTCGCTTTTTAACAATCGAAACCCTATTTAACACATAGCAGGCAGTGTTAACAGCTTCTGCCCAAAAAGTGGTTGGCAGATGCGCATCAGACAACATGGTTCTTGCTGCCTCAATGATTGTCCTATTCTTTCTTTCAGCTACTCCATTTTGCTGAGGAGTACGAGCAGCACTAAACTGATGAAAGATTCCCTTTCGAAGACAATACATTTCCAAAGTTCTGTTCTTGAATTCTGTTCCATTATCACTGCGCAGTTTCTTGATTTTCAGATTACACAGATTTTCCAGTCTGTCGAACAAGTAAGTTAAAGTATCAGCGGTTTCATCCTTTCCAGCCAAGAAATATACCCAAGAAAACCTTGAGTAATCATCAGTGACAACCAGATAGTATGATTTTCCTCCAATGCTTTTCTTATTCACAGGACCGAACAGATCCATGTGAAGCAACTCCAATGGAGATTCAATAGAGTTCACCTGCTTAGACTTATGGAACTTCTTGTGTTGTTTCCCTTTGAGACAGGAAACGCATTCATCATCTGTTACGAATGACTTTTTAGGCACACCTAACACAAGATCATTATTAACAAGATAATTCATTCTGCGAAAATGAATATGTCCCATTCGTCTGTGCCAAAGCAGTGAATCTTTAGAAGATGCTTTTGATAGCAAACAAGTATGCTCCTTGGTAATCACAGTTTGCATATCCAAAATGTACGAGTTGCGTACACGGGGTGCTCTCAGTAACACCCATTCCTCGGGAATAACAAATCCCGGTTTCAAAATTAAACATTCAACATCTGTAAATGCGGTAGTGAACTTCTTGTCGCAGACTTGAGAAACACTGATCAGATTGTGTTGCAGTTCCTCGACATAGTTCACTTTATCAAAACTCACTTGCCCATTAGAAAGAGTACCCTGACCCGTGATATTACCACCTGTATCTCCCGCAAAAGCAACATGTCCTCCTCGATATGGTTTCACATCAGACAGAAGGGACATGTCACCAGTCATGTGCCGTGAGCAGCCACTATCCACATACCATTTACTTCTTTGTATATGATCTGACTGCTACAGCACAACATAGAGAGAAAGTTAGTTAGAAATGGAGACCCAGGCCTTTACAGACTTGGGTACTCCAGAGACCTCATCAATAATAACTACATCAGTTAAAACTTTGTTTTTCAATAAATCAGGTGCAATTCCTGATGCAGTATTACTTGATGATGAGTCATTTAACGACTCTTTTGGTCTCCAAATTTTCACAGGAACAATAGTGGGTTGCTTGTTAACATTGTCAGGCTGTTTAACCGGAGGTTTACTAGGCCTAGCAGCATTAACTTTTGGGATAGAAGTATGAGAGAGTGAACCCTTCTTTGAAAAAGATTTAACAGATGAATTTTTGTAAACAGAATTTCTGGGAACACCTTTTGAAAACTTCTTTCTCAAAAGCAACGGGCATTGATTGATCAAGTGACCTTGTTTCTTACAGTAGAAACATGATCGTCTTTCCCTAAAGGTGCGGTCGTTACTGCCTAAAGATTGAGGTGAGACAGGTAACTTATGTGAGCATGTTGAAGTGGATGCACCAGAATGTGAAACAGAAGGTTTAACAAAATTCTTAATTGATTTGTCATTAGTATTCTGTAAATCTTTCCTTTTATGTTCAGCCTTAACCTTAGTATTCATTGGAAAAGTTTCATCATCTGATTCAGTAGTGAGAATGTGATGTTCAGGCTTAATGTTTTTCTTTTCACATTGAGGCACAAACTTACAGGGAACATCCTCAACTTCGACCTTTTCTTCAATAGTTTTTAAGGGAGCAGGCGAAAAACTACCAAAGGGGGTAAACTTGACGGTTCCTGAGGGGGTAAACCTAACAGGTTCAAAAGGCTTCATAGGTTCAACCTTAATTGTCTTAGGTTTCTTCTTATCATGGTTAACTTCTATGTTGGCTTTATAGAATTCAGGCAACTTAAACGGATTCAAACTAATAGGTTCACGTACAGGCATAGCTACTTTCTTAACAACAGGTTCATTAACTGATATTTCAATGGGCTTTGCATCTACTAAAGCAGTAGGCACAAAATCTTTAATTTCATCCTTAGACGGTCTACACAAATTGACATCTAAAGACGGAGGCGGTTGATTATGATAACCATAACCGGACTTATCTTTAGAACTAGTTCTACCCGTCTGCAGGATATCAGTAAAGACCAAGGCTGAAGTGTTGATATTCTTGAGTTTTCGTTGCAAATCAACAGCTTTGGCTTGAGAGTCAGCCAATTCCTTTTTCAAATGAGCAATCATTTTTAAGTAACTGTCAATTTCATCTTGATTACTGAAAATTAGAGCTTTCAGCTCCTTTTTATCTTCAATAAGTTGATTAATGTTACTTTCAAAGTGTTTCTCATTATTTTTTAAAACTTTGTTTGCTTCCATCAAATTCAAGATATCTGACTTCAAGTTGTCATTATGTTCCATAAGCCCATTTACTTTACCAGTTAAACTAATACATGAATCATAAGTAAATTTAGCAAATGGTACCTCATTGTTGATAGCCATGAAACATTGCTCTTGAGTTTCATGAGCAGAAAAATCATAAGCATCTCCATCCTCAATCAACAATGCAGCCTTAGCAGTAGTATGCTCAATCTGTTTTGGAACAACAGATGGTTTAGTGAAACCCGAAGCAGGTTGTCGTCTTTTCTCACATTCACGGGCAAAGTGTCCAAGATTCTGACACTTATAACACTTGATTTTGCTTTTATCGAATCCCGTTGGTGTTCGGTCAGCTGCATCTTCAAGAGATCTCTTTCCAGTTCGTCTTAGATAGTTTTTGGCTCTACGAGTGAGCATAGCCATATTCCATCTAATGTCGATCCTTTCTAACTCATCGGGATCAACCTGATTGAAGTCTTCATCAGTCAGTTCCAATGTACTGACTCTTTTAGAAAGAAAGTCTTCATATGATGACAAGAAAGCAGTAAACATGGCTGCATGTTCATCAGTGGTTGCTGAAGTAGGAACAGATGGTGATGAACATGTACTGCTTGAAGAAGCATTATAAGCTGGTAGGGCTGAAAATGTTCCTACAGTAGGATTACTATAAGAAGAGAATCTCTGAGAATTTGTCTCAGCTGAGATGAAAGCTGTTCCACCATGACTTGATTCTGATGCACGAGCAGTAGATCTTGTTTCCTTCTTTTCAATATCCAATGCCCCAGCTTCAAGTTTTCCAATAAGATCATCCAGAGACAATTGCTTTGTTTTTGGATCGCTTTCTAATAACAAAACTCGTGTTTCCCAACTTGATGGCAGAGCAGCTAAAGCCTTTTTGTTAATCTCAGAATTTTTGAGATTATATCCGCCAGCTTGCAGTTCATTTACTGTGCGGGTAAATCTGCAAAGCATGTCTCTGACAGTTTCATTCTTCTGGATATAGAAATAATCAAACTGAGTTTTGACTAATTCCAATTTGCTTTCGATGTACTCAGTGTTGCCACAAAATCTCTTTTCAATTGCAGTCTAAAGATCATAAGCAATAGTTTGTGGAAACATATCCAAAACGTCTGTTGGAAGCGACATAGTAATAGCAGAATGAGTCTTCCGCTCAATTTCCCATGCTTTACGTTCTTCAGGAGTGTATGAGCGAATGGGTTTGGGTGGAGGAACACCCATGTGTTCTCCAAGGGCAACAGGAGGAACATATCGTTCAAGAAGGGCCAACTCCATATCAGGATCGGTGAATAAAACAAACGATATGAACCGTTGTTTCCATGCTCGAAATGGCAAACTCGGTGCAAAATAAGGAGGTTTATTTGCACTACCAATCGTAGCATTATGTTGTAAAACTGCATCAACGCTTTGAAGAGACATGATGAAAATCTGCAAAGCAAATCAGAAAATACACAACAAACAAACTGATTTTTGTCTAAGTCTGGAATTATGCGACACAGTGTTATGTCGCAAAGTATCAATACGACACAGTGGTTATGTCGCAGAGAAGCAATGCGACACAGGTGTTGTGTCGCTGAAGTTAATCAGACAGAAGACAAAAATGCGACACAACTGTTATGTCGTATGTTATGTCGCAAAGTGTGTCGCAGACCAGTCAAGGTCAAAATAATTGTGTCGTAGGCTTATGTCGTATACGATGTCGCACGTTATGTCGCACGATATGTCGCAGACAAGTTAATGTCGTATTGGTGTGTCGTATGAACAGTGATACGACACAAGCCTTGTGTCGCAAAAGTGCACGTCCAGACAGTTTTTGATCCTACAAAAAGTTTCAATTTTCAAAACAAATCATTACAAACCAACTACACCATGCTTCATCAGACTGGTTTTTCAAACTTTTAAGCAAAATGATTACTAACTTTTCACCAAACAAATCAACAACAAAAATCTTTGAAGATTAACAACCAAATATGATCAAAACAACCCTTTTTGAACCAAGAACATCAAGAACACCAAGAACATTTAAAAAACATAAATTATGAAAATAATGTTTTTGGACCAAAATCTAGCACCAAACTAACTCGAAACCGCAACTCAAGAGTATGCGGCTCTGATACCAATTGTAGGTTCCATTTACGGACCAAATCGAGTAGTTTTACTTGCGTATTCAAAGCGGAAATCAAACACACAAATATATGCTAGATTAACACAACCAATGACCAAAACACAAGTGTATAACTTTGTATATAAAGAGATGGTAAAAATACATACACTTTGACAAACACACTATAATCAAAATAACACAAACTAGTATTTTTTCTCTGAGTTTGGAGGTGTTATGTGTGTGTTTTGTGTTGAGGCCTTCCAAACAGAAACTGGCGAGCTTCTATTTATAGTCTGGACCAAACTGTATGCGACACAAGCTTTGTGTCGCATAGAATGTTCATGCGACACAGTCCTTGTGTCGCATAGATTGCTTCTGCGATACAATTCTTGTGTCGCATAGAATCCTTCTGCGACACATTGCTTGTGTCGCATGACATACAAAAATTGTAATTAAATTAGAACTAAAACTATTCAATACGTAATTACAATTCCGACACGATTACAGACTGAGACCAACTGACAGACACACATTGATGTACCAACAAACTCCCCCGTGTCTTCAGCTTGGTCTTCAAAAAATTCTTCAATTTTCTTCAGTCTTCAAACCCATCCAGGTGGAAAGTTTCCACCAGCGTGTATGCCGTAGGTGAAGCATATATCAACAATTGTTCCCCTAGCTTAGTAATGTCCAAATGTATAATTAAAACTCGTTTTTGAAAACATTATCGAAAATCTCGGTTTTGGTCACTTTTAAGAAAATGACACCTCGAACACTAAAAACGTCAACTAATAATTTTTATGAACTCATTATAACATTCTAAAACTTGTGTAAAAGTTTCGGGTCAAACCGAGGTCGTTTGACCCAAAAACCGAACCCCAAAAACGTAACAGCCCTTGTGTTGCGTCAGACCAAAAATCCATGAGACACAAGGCTTGTGTCGCATAGAAGCATAAGACACAAGGCTTGTGTCTCATAAAACATAAGACACAAGCGTTGTGTCGCATAAAACATAAGACACAAGCGTTGTGTCGCATAAACCATAAGACACAAGGATTGTGTCGCATAAAACATAAGACACAAGGACTGTGTCGCATTTTGTGTCGCATTAAGTTGCGTATCATAAGACACAAGCCTTGTGTTGCGGAACACAAGCATTGTGTCACATAAATCATAAGACACAAGCACTGTGTAGCATTTAGTGTCGCAAAAAAACCCAAAAACAGAAGCTAAAAACATTCAAAGTGTTTAAAAATCACTTTTCAACAACCAAATCAAATACGATACGATTTATACATGAAAATACTATACTTTTGGAAGTACACACCAATACTCAAATACTAATAAGATTACACTTATCTAAAACGCGAGATCTCACTCGCGCACATACCCGAGATTACATTCGATACCGACTTATGAGTTTACACTCAAACTAATACGAGCTTACACTCGAACACATACGAAATTTCACTCGTACACTTTAGGATTACACCCGCACGGACGTTACAAGTTGCAATACAAATGTATATAAAACTATACGATACAACAAATACATAATAATAATAAATGAGATTATTATTATACGCCGCTACCAATGGGCCGTACAACTTTTATACAAACTACAAATATAAACAAATACAAACGTACAAACAACAAATGGACATTAACTAGTTTGGGAACAACTAGCATGGATACCTTACAAGTATTCCATTTACTTACTAAACCTTATGCGTATTAGGACGCTAAGGGTTGGTAGTTCGGGATACTACTTTGCATGCTTACTGCATTCTCTGCTAGACTCAGGTGAGTCTCACAGCCCCTATTTTACTGTTTTCACTCAGGGGTGAGATGCATTACTGTTTTACATGAACACACGTACTAACTTGCTGGCATGATTTACTTACTTTACTGAATTACGGATACGCCAATTGCATGAGTTTCGACTAATCCAATGAAAGCCTCCTAATCATAGTTGTTAGTTATGGGTTAAGCGCGAGTTTTAGTATATGGATCCATATGGGACTGACAATCCCCGCCCGGGGTAGCACGCACTACCACGAACCGTTACTGTAGAAACGGGCGTTTCTTACTCGTTTCATATGAATGTTTTTGGATTAACATTCACGGGGGTACTATATTTACTGTACGTTAAGCTTCAACTATGGTGGCTCATGGCAAGGGTATCAAACGGTTAGCATGACCTGCAACCACCACTTACTTACTGGCTGGCTGATGTTTTACAAATACGACTGTTAATTGTGTTTTCAAACTATTTACTTACAAACCTGTGAGATTCACCAACCTTTTGGTTGACCGTGTTAGTAATGCATTCTCAGGTACACAGCTCTAGATGGATTGCCCAGCAGGATATGCTTACTTAGCTCGAGTCGCATGCATTTACAAGCTTGGAGATTTTTATACATTACTTTTGTACTAGTTGTTATGTATTAGAATCTCTAGGAAACTTACTCGAACTCGTGCTTGTATTTTGAACAACTTATGTATTAATGTAATAACTTTTCGAACGTCTCATATAGAGTCGTTCACTGTATCCTTTGTGCTTGTGATTATTGATTAGTAACACCCAAAAAACTCACTTCCGCAAACCATTAAATTTGGGGGTGTTACAGATTGGTATCAGAGCCTAAGGTTATAGTGAACTAGGTTGCATTTAGTGGGCCTAGACTATGACCGTTAGGCAGTATTCCTCATTAGGTATAACTGGTTCAGGGATTGCATCATACAAGTTTAATTTAACAGAGCCTGATCAACTATGTACAATTAAATGAAGATGATGTGAGTTCTGAAAGGGGTTATGTTGAACAGGAATGCACTAGCTGACTCTGACATCGAGAGAACCGTGACTTTTACTTGTTTGTGCTAGACACACACTAGGCTATTATGCGATATATATAAATATACATACATAGGCCTCTTTCTCCGATACGATACTCTCTCTCGACAACTGCAAAATTCATTTTACAACTTACACCGAATAACGACAACTCGATTCTCGTCGTTCCATCCTTATTCGACTTTTATGGTTTCACAAATACCGACATACTTCCGAAGGCTGAAACTCCTTCCCTGTCATTTTGTAGAACTGCTCATCTGGAAATGGCACACTTCTCGTCATGTGACTACACGTCAGACAACGAACAAATTAACGACGAACAAATCCAGTACGCGTATCTCGATGAAGAGATAGCCCCAGTGGAAGGACTTGAGAATCACAATTTCGGACTCGTAGGCATTGAAGAGTACGAAAGAGTACGGGATCTGAAGATCTGGATGGCCGTAACTGGGAGCTGCAACTGAAATGCAAAGCTTACGAGATGGAGTTAAGGATTCTGCAAAGGTCCATCCCTGAACGAATCCGAGACTCTGTTCTCTATTTGAAGGAAGTAACTACTCATCTGAATCAACGAGTAATAGCATGGATCAAATGGATGTACCTACAAGCTACCGGAGATGCTTTGGTTTATCCTACCCTTCGACGATACCAAGATATGCTGGAAGCTCGTTACTACCCCTACAATCTACACCAAGAATAGGCCGACGATAGCTATGACCGTATTGTATAGCAGTTAGGCGTGTATGTAATAGGTCTTAGTTAGGACCGCTAATCCGATGGTTATATTAAAATCCCATCACATTTTTTAACTTATCTTGCTTGTCCGGATGTTCAAATTCCCGACACTTTTGTAAACTGTAAACGCCTGTAATCTTTTGAACTCGTATGTTTTAATTTCAACCATCTTATTACTTTTGTGAAACTAGCAGCGTGTCAACCTTTGGCGTAGTTTCTTTGTACTTACTCGATCATCACGATCATAATTCTTGTTCAAACCCTCACATGTTCTTTATTTTTTGTTTCAACGAACATGCCTCCTCGACGACAAGTCACGCTTAGTGAAGCCAAAATCGTGGGTCTGATTGCCCATAGTGTGGCTCAAGCCTTAGCTGTCCGAGCAGCCACTCCTGGTAGCGAAGATACGGCTAACAATACACCACCACCCAAACTCTGCACCTACTAGGACTTCCAAAACTGCAAACCCTTGAGCTTTGCAGGTACTGAAGGAGCGATCGGTCTAGTACGCTGGATCGAGAAAATCGAATCGGTATTCCTTATCTGCAACTGCACTGAGGAGGACAAGGTCAAGTTCTCCGCCAGCACTTTTTCTGACACCGCCCTTACCTGGTGGAACACCTATGCCCAGACTGTGGGTATCGCTAATGCTTACAAACTCCCATGGGAGGAGTTGAAGAAGATGCTGAGGGGCGAGTACTATCCCAGAGATGAATTGAAACAACTGGAAGTAGAGTTTTGGAATCACAAAATGCAAGGTGACGACATCACTGGTTACACCAACCGTTTTCACCAACTAGCACTCCTGTGCCCATCCATGGTTGATCCTGAGTACAAGAGGATCGAGAAGTACGTCGACGGACTTCCTGATAGACTCCAAGACCTAGTAACTTCATTCAAACCGGGTTCTATTCAGAACGCCATTCGTATTGCCCATGAACTGACGGCCAACTCTGTCCGTCGTGGCCCAACTTCAAACCTATCTGCAAACAACAAACGCAAATGGGAAGTAAGTCCCAGCTCATCCAACCAGATCTCCAACAAAAAGCCTGTAACCGTTAATGCCGATGACTCGAAGGCTTACAAGGGGAGCAAGCCTTACTGCTCCAAATGTAGTCGTCATCATGACGGTACCTGTCCCTGCTCCAAATGCAAGAAATTTGGACACCTAGCCAAAGATTGCCGAACCAACATCACTGGTACCAACACCAACGCACCCAAGACCTGCTACGAGTGTAATGGTACTGGGCACTTCAGGAAGGATTGCCCAAAGCTGAAGTTGAAAAACAATAACACTGCTCAAGGAAGAGCTTATGTACTTGAAGCTAGGGAGGATCCCCAGGATCTGAGGCTTATTGATTTGCTCAACCCGGGTACGCTCATTCTTAGATTACCCGAACTGCTTCCCAAAATTTATCACTTAATAACGTTTGTGTATTATTTTGTATTCTATGTGTTCCTTAGATCCTAAGTACCCGATAGGACTAGGAAATGAACGACTATACGAATACCGACAGTGTAACTTGCAGTGCACTTTAAATACCGCGAACAAACTTCCTTCCCAAATATCTCACACTGGTTGAGACCGGGAACTCTAACGTTATTTTAAACATATCATCTAATAGAACTTCACTTACATGTGGTGATTCTTAAATAGAACACTTATTTCGTAGGAAATGACAACTCACTCCGTCAGCAGTCCTACATTGGATGATGAACTGTTCAACGAGGAACCAATGATGTTTCCTTACCTCCTTGAACTCGAGAGTGATACAGAGCATACAACTGAATCAGCGACAGCACCTACCTCCACTGTTGCTCTAACTGATGCCAAAACACCCGTCACTGTGGACCAGTGTACAGAACTGGTCAATCGCCTCAATGATACTCTCAACTCGGTGCGAAAGCAACTAAACGAAGCACTGGAAGACATCAAGGACCTACGACGAATTGTCTTCCAGAATGACGTGTGTATACGTGAGTACGAACTACGTTTGATAGCCTTAGAAAACCCTGCTTCACCACCAACTTCACATGGTACTCCTGCTGAAGAGGATATCGACACTGACTGTACACCGCCTCCAGCAAAAAGAGTGAAAATCTCTCCGACCAACCCTTCAGGAAACTACAAAGGAAAGAAGCCACTCTGTTTCCAATGCACTCGGCATCATAAAGGACCGTGTGCCATACTCATCGGTCGATGCAAATCCTACCCTAAAAGTACGAACTCTCCTAAAGCGAAGCTGTGCTTCAACTGCGGGAGTGCCGGCCATTTCAAGGCCCAATGCCCACTACCTCCAGGCAACAAAACTAAGGGTACGTTACTACCTGACAACTACCTTACTATGAACACTGTAGGACCTACCCTACTACTGTAGGCTACTACTACACATTGTAGCTACCTGACGAATATCGAACTACCGACTACTACTTCAAACAAATTTCGGGACGAAATTCTTCTAACAAGGGGAGAATGTAACAACCGCAAAATTAGGGTCAATTTAAAATTTTCCTAATTACGTGCTTATTACGTGTATTTAATATGAAATAGGATTAAATACGATAATTACTTACTATATATATATATATATAGGTGATATATATATACACGTATACGATTCGTTCAGATGGTATAAAACTACAATTGTACAAACATACGGACGTTGGTGAAACAATTATTAAATAATACGGAGTTATTTAATTGCATAAATTTATACTTTATATTATGTTTATAATATAACCAATGCGTACGTTTTATTTAAAACGATACCGAATTCTACGAAACGCGACCAACCGACAGAACAAAACAAAGTTATGTTTTATAACTTAATAACAAGTGGTTTGATAAAATACTCCAACTAAAATATCGAATAATATCTCGTATTTTAAAACGTATAAATAAACGCGTATAAAATAATTTTAACGTTTAAACGACCGGGGAAACGAACACCGCAAGGAGCGCAAACGCGAGGGAACGAAACTTGGTGAGATCCACACATGGTGGACCCCACCAACCGGCCAACAAGCAAGGGGACATCACCCCCTCACTTTCTTCTTTCATACACAACCCACATACCCACACTCAATCTCTCTCAACTCTCTCTCTAACCTCTAGTCTCTCTCTCTAGCCCAAAAACCACCACTAAAACCCCATAAATCACTAGGCTCGTTTGGAGAAAAGTTAACACGACAACGAAAGCTACAAACCTATCTTTTCGGTTTCTCGATCCGACGACTTTGTAAGTTTTCCGGCGACTCTCAAACTTTTCCGATTTCAATTATTTTGCTAGATTATTGTTCCCCTAGCTTAGTAATGTCCAAATGTATAATTAAAACTCGTTTTTGAAAATATTATCGAAAATGTCGGTTTTGGTCACTTTTAAGAAAACGACACCTCGAACACTAAAAACGTCAACTAATAAATTTTATGAACTCATTATAACATTCTAAAACTTGTGTAAAAGTTTCGGGTCAAACCGAGGTCGTTTGACCCAAAAACCGAACCCCAAAAACGTAACAGCCCTTGTGTTGCGTCAGACCAAAAATCCATGAGACACAAGGCTTGTGTCGCATAGAAGTATAAGACACAAGGCTTGTGTTGCATAAAACATAAGACACAAGCGTTGTGTCGTATAAAACATAAGACACAAGCGTTGTGTCGCATAAAACATAAGACACAAGCGTTGTGTCGCATAAACCATAAGAAACAAGGATTGTGTCGCATAAAACATAAGACACAAGGACTGTGTCGCATTAAGTTGCGTATCATAAGACACGAGCCTTGTGTTGCGGAACACAAGCATTGTGTCGCATAAATCATAAGACACAAGCACTGTGTCGCATTTAGTGTCGCAAAAAAACCCAAAAACAGAAGCTAAAAACATTCTAAGTGTTTAAAAATCACTTTTCAACAACCAAATCAAATACGATACGATTTATACATGAAAATACTATACTTTTGGAAGTACATACCAATACTCAAATACGAATAAGATTACACTTATCTAAAACGCGAGATCCCACTCGCGCACATACCCGAGATTACATTCGATACCGACTTATGAGTTTACACTCAAACTAATACGAGCTTACACTCAAACACATACGAAATTTCACTCATACACTTTAGGATTACACCCGCACGGACGTTACAAGTTGTAATACAAATGTATATAAAACTATACGATACAACAAATACATAATAATAATAGATGAGATTATTATTATACGCCGCTACCAATGGGCCGTACAACTTTTATACAAACTACAAATATAAACAAATACAAACTTACAAACAACAAATGGACATTAACTAGTTTGGGAACAACTAGCATGGATACCTTACAAGTATTCCATTTACTTACTAAACCTTATGCGTATTAGGACGCTAAGGGTTGGTAGTTCGGGATACTACTTTGCTTGCTTACTGCATTGTCTGCTAGACTCAGGTGAGTCTCTGTAACACCCTCAAATTTAACGAGTTGCTGAAGCATACATTGGGTGTTACTAATCAATAAACAAAGCGCAAGATTAATAGTAAACGACCTCTAAATGAGACGTTTCGAAACGTTTTCATAAATAATAATGGTTTGAAAACCGTAGGTTTTCATATACAAAAATGTAGTTTCCTAGAGTCCACGCGTATAGCGGGATATTCTATTACATAATCATAATATACAAAAGATAATGCTAAGAATCTCCGTTAAATGCTGTTTGGAAATCATGCGACTCTAGCTAGTAATCCTGGAGTGATCCTACTCCGTAAGTGTACCTGAGATACAAAGCTAAAAAGTGTCAACCAAAAAGGTTGGTGAATCTTGTAGGTTAGAATTAAGTAGGTGTTATGAACCACAAGTATGTACCCATATTGCTATCAAGCAAAGCAAGTAAATCAGTAAATCAGTACAGTGCCATGAGCTCATAAGTTGAAGCTTAACCGTGTAGTGTGAATATATCACGTACCCCCGTGAGTGCTATCCGCACACTCATATGTAACAAATACTAATATGTCTGTTTCTACGTGTAAATCAGTACGTGGTGGCGCTACCACCCCAGACAGGGATTGTCAGTCCCAAATGGATCCATCTATTAGTAATCGCGCTTAAATACCATAACTAACAACTTACGATTAGGAGGCTTTCAGTGGATAAAAGTAACTCATGCGTTTGTTTGTATACAGTAACGTTTTCAGTTCAGTACATTGTGTTCATACGTAAAACAGTTGCTAAGTATCTCACCCCAAAGTATAAAACAGTAAAAGTGGGGCTGTAAGACTCACCTGAATCGAGTAGTGGTAAATAGCAGGTAGTAGTAAAGCAAGTAGGTTCTCCGAACCCGTAACCTCCTAGTGCATAACACGTAAGGTTAAGTAAGTAGATGTCTCGCAAGACCATCTAGGCTAGTTGTTCATACAACCCGTTGTGTTTAAATGTCGGTTCGTTCACGTTTGTATCAAAATATACGGCCCGTTGGTGATTTGTTATAATTAAAGTTTATCATTCATAACGCAATTTAGAGTAATTGTAATAGAAAAGTATGTTTTATTATGTTTGTTAAGTCGTATGGTATAAGTATTTGAAGTTGTATAAGTTCGACACTTAGTGTAAAAATAGTTGGAAAGCTGCTGTTTTATGCGACACTTATATGCGTCACTTAGGTCGGTCATGCGACACTGAGACAGTGTCGGGTGAAGTGTCGGGTAGCCAGATCATGCGTCACTAACGAAGTGTCGTGAATCATAGTATGCGTCACTTAAGAAGTGACGGGTTCCGTAACAATAGCGGCACTCAAGAAGTGTCGTATAAAAAGTGTCGGTATTAGGCTAAGGGCGTCACTAAGCTAGTGTCGGTATAAGTGTCAGTTCGATTATAGGCGTCACTACTGAAGTGTCGTAATTGTAGTGTCGGTAAAGGTTCTGCGTCACTAATGAAGTGTCGGTATAAGTCTTATGCCACACTCAGCAAGTGTCGCACGAAGTGTCGCATATCTGGGTTCATCTATGCGACACTAGCGTCTGCTCGACGGATTTCGAGCCAAAAACATGTTTTCGGGTTTCCGTTTGGTCTGATTCTTTTACCCAACCCTCATATGAACATATTAAGCCTATTTAAACCATAAACTAGTAAAAATGATCAAAAACGAGAGATGTCGGGATTTGTCGGAAACTTACAAAGTGTCGAAATGAAATTCCGAAAAGATAGGAATGTAGATCGTGTGATGGTGAACGTTTTCTTCCAAAGGAGATCCAAGCTCGTTTAGTGGTAGTAATTAGTGATTTTGGGAGTATTTTGGGTGGTGGTGTGGTTGGTGATTAGAGAGAAAGAAAAGAAGAGAGAGAGAGAAGGAAAATGGAAAGTGGGAAGAAAAGAAAAGAAGTGGGAGGTTTTAACCTCCCATTTTCGGTCTCCCCTCGCGCTCCGCGCGGTGTTCGTTTTCTCCGTCGTTTAGGCGTTAAATATTTATTTTACGCGTTTAATTATATTTATAAATTCACAAATCTTGTTTAAATAATTTACTTAAATTATTTCCTTAAATCTTTGATAGCTTAAATTAAATTTAATTACTTTTGTTATTAAATCGTGTAAGTTTTAATCGTGTAATACGAGGCAGTTACTAATTGTTATAAAATAGTATTTCGGTCATAGTTGCGTTATTTTAGTTTATAAACCTTTGTTCACCAACGTCCGTATTAACCGAATAGAATTTCATTCTATTTAAGTTGCGTACGATTTAAGCCAAATCGCAAAGTTGTATATATTCACCAATATATAATCCGATACATAAATTAGTCTAACACAGAACTAATTACATGTATTTACAAAGAATTAGGCACTAATTCTAGTCCTAATTTGCCGGTTGTTACATTCTCCCCTTGTTAAAAGAATTTCGTCCCGAAATTAGCTCGATTGCACGGTCGGTGCGTTGTCTGGGAAGAGATGTGGGTATTTCTGTCGCATTTGGTCTTCCCGTTCCCAGGTGAATTCAGGACCATGTCTAGAATTCCACCTGACTTTTACGATGGGAATACGACTCTGTTTTAGTTGTTTGACTTCGCGGTCCAGGATTTCCATAGGTTCCTCGACAAAATGAAGTTTATCATCGATCTGAATCTCATCGAGCGGTATAATCAGTGTCTCGTCAGACAGACATTTCTTTAGATTAGAAATGTGGAATGTGTTGTGAACGCTGCTAAGCTCAGCAGGAAGTTGCAGACGGTATGCCACTGGACCAATCTTTTCAAGGATTTCGAATGGTCCGATGTATCTAGGATTTAGTTTGCCTCGTTTTCCGAATCGAATGACACCTTTCCACGGTGCCACCTTGAGAAGTACCTTGTCCCCCACTTGGAACTCAAGGTGTTTGCGTCTGACGTCAGCATAACTTTTTTGACGATCACGCGCGGCTTTTAGTCGTTTTTGTATGCCGACGATCTTTTCAGTTGTTTCATGTATGATTTCTGGACCGGTGAGTTGTGTATCCCCCACCTCAGTCCAACAGATAGGTGACCGGCACTTACGACCGTACAGTGCCTCGAAGGGTGCAGCCTTTATGCTGGTGTGATAACTGTTGTTGTACGAGAACTCGCACAATGGTAAGTGATTTTCCCAGTTTTTACCGAAGTCAACTACGCAGGCTCGTAGCATGTCTTCCAGTGTTTGTATGGTTCGTTCGCTCTGGCCATCGGTTTGAGGATGGTAAGCCGTACTCATATCCAGACGAGTACCAAGAGATTTTTGCAGTGACTGCCGGAAGCGAGAAGTAAATCGAGTATCTCGGTCGGAGATGATTGAGATGGGCACGCCGTGTCTTGACACGATTTCTTTCAGGTAGATCCGTGTCAAACGTTCCATCTTATCAGTTTCCTTGATGGCTAGGAAATGAGCAGATTTAGTGAGTCGGTCAACGATCACCCAAATGGTATCGCAACCGTTAGATGTTTTCGGGAGTTTAGTAATGAAATCCATGGTGATCTGCTCCCATTTCCATTGTGGTATTTCGGGTTGTTGTAGCAAACCGGAAGGTTTCTGGTGTTCAGCTTTAACTTTAGAACAAGTAAGACACTTGCCAACATAGGTTGCAATGTCAGCTTTCATGTTGGGCCACCAGTACATTTCCTTGATGCCGTGATACATTTTGTCGGCACCGGGGTGTATAGAGTATTTAGACTTGTGAGCTTCATCCATCACCAAGTCTCGCAGGTTCCCAAAACTTGGTAACCAGATTCGATTCGAGAAGTATTTGGCCCCGTTAGGTTTGGTTTCAAATTGTTTGTCCATGCCCCGCAAGGCCTCGTTTATCAAGTTTTCTGGTTTGAGTGCTTCGAGTTGAGCGGTGAGAGTTTGATTGATGAGGTCGTTGTGAATGGTCATACCGAGAGCTCGAACTCGAAGTGGTTTCACTCATTCTTTTCGGCTTAATGCATCGGCGACAACATTCGCCTTGCCTGGATGATAGCGAATTTCGCAATCGTAATCAGTGAGCAACTCGACCCATCGACGTTGCCTCATATTGAGATCCTTTTGATCGAAGATATGTTGGAGACTTTTATGGTCAGTAAAGATTGTACACTTGGTACCGTATAAGTAGTGTCTCCAGATTTTTAGAGCGAATACAACAGCCCCCAACTCTAGGTCATGAGTTGTGTAATTCTTTTCATGGACCTTGAGTTGTCGAGAGGCGTAAGCGATGACTTTGTCTCGTTGCATCAACACACAACCAAGACCTTGGTGTGAAGCATCACAGTATACCACGAAGTCATCGTTGCCTTCGGGTAAAGATAAGATGGGTGCGCTGCAGAGTTTCTGTTTTAGTAGCTGAAAAGCTGACTCCTGTTTGTCAGTCCAATCGAACTTCTTTTCTTTTTGAGCCAGTGCAGTGAGAGGTAGGGCTATTTTCGAAAAATTCTCAATGAACCGCCTGTAGTATCCGGCGAGTCCTAAGAATTGGCGTACCTCGGTTGGTGTTGTAGGTGCTTGATAGCCTCGATTTTTGAAGGATCGACATGAATCCCTTGATTGTCAATGACGTGTCCAAGGAATTGAACGGTTTGCATCCAGAACTCACACTTAGAGAATTTGGCGTATAACTCTTCGTGTTTGAGCAGCTCTAGGACGGTTTTCAGGTGTTGCGCGTGTTCTTGTTCAGTGCGCGAGTAAATCAAGATGTCATCGATAAAGACGATAACAAACTTGTCAAGGTAAGGTTTGCACACCCGATTCATAAGGTCCATGAATACAGCAGGTGCGTTGGTTAAGCCGAATGGCATCACTTGGAATTCATAATGCCCGTAACGAGTTCGGAAAGCAGTTTTTGGGATGTCATCGTCACGAACTCGGAGTTGGTGATAACCTGACCGTAGATCGATCTTTGAGTAGAAACTCGACCCCTGAAGTTGGTCGAACAGGTCATCGATGCGAGGAAGTGGGTAACGGTTCTTGACAGTTAATTTGTTGAGTTCACGGTAGTCGATGCACATGCGGAAAGAACCGTCTTTCTATTTCACAAACAAGACCGGAGCTCCCCAAGGTGAGGAACTTGGTCGAATAAATCCCTTGTCCAGGAGTTCCTGTAACTGAGTAGACAACTCCTGAAGTTCGGATGGGGCTAGTCGGTAAGGGGCTCGTGCCACGGGTGCTGCGCCGGGCACAAGATCAATAGAGAATTCGACTTGTCTAGTTGGCGGTAGGCCAAGCAAGTCTTCAGGAAAGACTTCTGGGAAGTCTCAAACAATAGGCACATCCTCAAGTCGCTTCTCCACCGACTTTTTCTCCATAACGTGTGCGAGGATTGCCTGGTACCCTTTTCTCAAGTATTTTTTCGTTTTCATGCAAGAAATGATATTTATTCTCGTCCCACCGGCCTCCCCTTGTATGCTCAAAGTTCCACCGGTGACGAGAGGAATGCGTACAATTTTCTCAAAACAAACGATTTCGGCTCGGTGCTTGGACAACCAATCCATACCGACGATGATGTCAAAGCTGCCGATTTCGACAGGTATCAAGTCAATGGAAAAGAGCTCGTTAGCTAGGTTCAAAGTGCAATTAGGTATCACACTGTCGGCCTCAATAAGTTTTCCGTTTGCCAATTCTACAGTGTACTTAGAATCTAAGGCAATAGGTGTGGTGTCAAGTAGTGGATAAAACTCATCAGAAATAAAACTCTTATCAGCACCAGTATCAAATAATACAGATGCAGTCAAGTTGTTGAGAAGAAACGTACCCGTGACCACATTCGGGTCTTGACGGGCTTCCCCAGATTTCAGCACAAAAGCTCTTCCTCGAGCATTGTTGTTGTTCAGCTTCGGGCAGTCTTTCTTGAAATGCCCCGTGCCGTTGCACCCATAACAAGTCGTTGGTGCAGAGGTGTTGGTGTCAGTGGTGTTTGATCTACAATCCTTAGCCAAGTGTCCAAATCTCTTACACTTGCTACAGGGACACGAACCATGGTGGTGTCGTTGGCACTTTGAGCAATAGGGCTTGTTTCCCTTGTACGCTCCCTTGTCATCAGAACTGGAGGTGTAGGCTTTAATGGTCTCAGGTTTCTTGGTTTGGTGGTTGTTATGGTTGTCGGACCATTTTCTTTTATTGCTGTTGGAGGATGGAGTGGGTGGTTCTGGGTCCTCGTTCATGGCTAAAAGTTCATGGGCCAACAGAATGGCACCGTGAAGGGTGGTTTGGTTTGATGAGGCGACATTTCCCCGGACGGGTTCCGGGAGGCCGCGGATGTACTTCTTAATCTTTTCAGGTTCAGTACCTGCCATAGCTGGGCGAAGGACGGTGAGTTGTTGGAATCTGGTGATGTATCCAACGATATCAGTTCCTTGCACTTTTAAGTTCCAGAACTCTTCGTCCAGCTTGTGAAGTTGTTCGGACGGGCAATACTCATCCGTGAGCATTTTCTTTAGATCCTCCCAAGGGAGTAGGTAAGCGGCGTCAATCCCCACGGACTGGGTATAGGAATTCCACCATGAGAGGGCACCATCTTCGAGGGTGCAGGTGGAGAATTTGACTTTGTCGTCCTCCGCACATTTGCTGATGCGGAAAACGGATTCCATCTTTTCGAACCATCTGATAAGTCCGATGGCTCCTTCGGTCCCCTTGAAGCTCAAGGGTTTGCAGTTTTTAAAATCCTTGTATGAACAAGGTTTAGCAGCAGAGGTTTCAGCGGCATCGCTGTTTCTTGTGGAGTTTGGTGGAGTATTCCGAGCCAAGGCTTCAGTAACAGCCTGGGTTATGAGTGACGTGATCTGAGCATCAGTGTAAGGTCTTGACTTTGGCGGCATGATTCTTCAATAAAAGAAATGAAGATACATGAGATTTTGTAAGAAAATTGCATTTATTTCAGATGTACATGTATAAAGATGGTAATACATAACATCAATATGAAAAAGGATTATGGCAATTAATATGAGTCGAAACAGCAAGGAATATTTGATAGATGATACGAGTTCAAAGGTTACATCCTGCGGATGTATTACAAAAGGTGTCGGGAATTATTACATCCGACTGAAACATAGAGTAGTGCTTAGATAGTTACTAGATTACAGGATAGTTTACAAAACAAACACTACGCTAGTCTTAACGTAGGTTAATCTGCTCCATCATTTCGATGAGACAATCCACAATATTTGCAAGTCTGCTGGCTTTTCGAGCATTGTCTTCAGCTAATGCTAGTCGCTGTACCAATCCACGGGTATATTCTTCCGTTTCCCGTGAGTGTTGTTCACACTCATCAAGTCTGTGTTTCAAAAGAGCGGTTTCCACGCTTATCTCCACCACTTTGTTGAAAAGAACATCCACATTATCAACGGTGGTTTCGTGATCCTCGGTGACTTGTTCGATGCGTTCAAGAGATGTAATTCGCCAGTTTTCGTTGGTTTCTTGCAACACGACATCCATGGTGCGAAGTCGTTGCTCGTGTTGGTTCACCCTAGCGGCTAAGGCCGGCAAGGTGGAGTGAGTGGAGTACGGGCCAGCTCGAGGCGACCTGTTGTTCCTCCTTGCTACCCTTGGGTTCTGCGACCCGGATTGAGAACGAGATGAATTGGATGGGATATTTGCCATTTCTGAGACAAAGCGTTAGTAAGATTGAGGCCTATATTCATATAGTTCCTATATAATATAGCCTATTGAGTGTCTAGCATAAATATGTTTAAGTCTCGGTTCTCTCGAGATCAGAGTCTTCTATTGTACCCTGTTCAGACATAACTACGTTCAGGTCTTACACCATCTTTGCTTAATTGTACATAGTTGATCAGGCTATGTTAAATTAAACGCGTATGATGTAATCACTGAACCAGTTACACCTAATATGGAATACTGCCTAATGGTCATAGTCTAGGCTCACTAAATGCAACCTAGTTCACTATAACCTTAGGCTCTGATACCAATCTGTAACACCCTCAAATTTAACGAGTTGCGGAAGCATACATTGGGTGTTACTAACCAATAAACAAAGCGCAAGATTAATAGTAAACGACCTCTAAATGAGACGTTTCGAAACGTTTTCATAAATAATAATCGTTTGAAAACCGTAGGTTTTCGTATACAAAAATGTAGTTTCCTAGAGTCCACGCGTATAGCGGGAGATTCTATTACATAATCATAATATACAAAAGATAATGCTAAGAATCTCCGTTAAATGCAGTTTGGAAATCATGCGACTCTAGCTAGTAATCCTGGAGTGATCCTACTCCGTAAGTGTACCTAAGATACAAAGCTAAAAAGTGTCAACCAAAAAGGTTGGTGAATCTTGCAGGTTAGAATTAAGTAGGTGTTATGAACCACAAGTATGTACCCATATTGCTATCAAGCAAAGCAAGTAAATCAGTAAATCAGTACAGTGCCATGAGCTCATAAGTTGAAGCTTAACCGTGTAGTGTGAATATATCACGTACCCCCGTGAGTGCTATCCGCACACTCATATGTAACAAATACTAATATGTCTGTTTCTACGTGTAAATCAGTACGTGGTGGCGCTACCACCCCAGACAGGGATTGTCAGTCCCAAATGGATCCATCTATTAGTAATCGCGCTTAAATACCATAACTAACAACTTACGATTAGGAGGCTTTCAGTGGATAAAAGTAACTCATGCATTTGTTTGTATACAGTAACGTTTTCAGTTCAGTACATTGTGTTCATACGTAAAACAGTTGCTAAGTATCTCACCCCAAAGTATAAAACAGTAAAAGTGGGGCTGTAAGACTCACCTGAATCGAGTAGTGGTAAATAGCAGGTAGTAGTAAAGCAAGTAGGTTCTCCGAACCCGTAACCTCCTAGTGCATAACACGTAAGGTTAAGTAAGTAGATGTCTCGCAAGACCATCTAGGCTAGTTGTTCATACAACCCGTTGTGTTTAAATGTCGGTTCGTTCACGTTTGTATCAAAATATACGGCCCGTTGGTGATTTGTTATAATTAAAGTTTATCATTCATAACGCAATTTAGAGTAATTGTAATAGAAAAGTATGTTTTATTATGTTTGTTAAGTCGTATGGTATAAGTATTTGAAGTTGTATAAGTTCGACACTTAGTGTAAAAATAGTTGGAAAGCTGCTGTTTTATGCGACACTTATATGCGTCACTTAGGTCGGTCATGCGACACTGAGACAGTGTCGGGTGAAGTGTCGGGTAGCCAGATCATGCGTCACTAACGAAGTGTCGTGAATCATAGTATGCGTCACTTAAGAAGTGATGGGTTCCGTAACAATAGCGGCACTCAAGCAGTGTCGTATAAAAAGTGTCGGTATTAGGCTGAGGGCGTCACTAAGCTAGTGTCGGTATAAGTGTCAGTTCGATTATAGGCGTCACTACTGAAGTGTCGTAATTGTAGTGTCGGTAAAGGTTCTGCGTCACTAATGAAGTGTCGGTATAAGTCTTATGCGACACTCAGCAAGTGTCGCACGAAGTGTCGCATATCTGGGTTCATCTATGCGACACTAGCGTCTGCTCGACGGATTTCGAGCCAAAAACATGTTTTCGGGTTTCCGTTTGGTCTGATTCTTTTACCCAACCCTCATATGAACATATTAAGCCTATTTAAACCATAAACTAGTAAAAATGATCAAAAACGAGAGATGTCGGGATTTGTCGGAAACTTACAAAGTGTCGAAATGAAATTCCGGAAAGATAGGAATGTAGATCGTGTGATGGTGGACGTTTTCTTCCAAAGGAGAGGTGTGATCCAAGCTCGTTTAGTGGTAGTAATTAGTGATTTTGGGAGTATTTTGGGTGGTGTTGTGGTTGGTGATTAGAGAGAAAGAAAAGAAGAGAGAGAGAAGGAAAATGGAAAGTGGGAAGAAAAGAAAAGAAGTGGGAGGTTTTAACCTCCCATTTTCGGTCTCCCCTCGCGCTCCGCGCGGTGTTCGTTTTCTCCGTCGTTTAGGCGTTAAATATTTATTTTACGCGTTTAATTATATTTATAAATTCACAAATCTTGTTTAAATAATTTACTTAAATTATTTCCTTAAATCTTTGATAGCTTAAATAAAATTTAATTACTTTTGTTATTAAATCGTGTAAGTTTTAATCGTGTAATACGAGGCAGTTACTAATTGTTATAAAATAGTATTTCGGTCATAGTTGCGTTATTTTAGTTTATAAACCTTTGTTCACCAACGTTCGTATTAACCGAATATAATTTCATTCTATTTAAGTTGCGTACGATTTAAGCCAAATCGCAAAGTTGTATATATTCACCAATATATAATCCGATACATAAATTAGTCTAACACAGAACTAATTACATGTATTTACAAAGAATTAGGCACTAATTCTAGTCCTAATTTGCCGGTTGTTACAGTCTCACAGCCCCTATTTTACTGTTTTCACTCAGGGGTGAGATGCATTACTGTTTTACATGAACACATGTACTTACTTGCTGGCATGATTTACTTACTTTACTGAATTACGGATACGCCAATTTAATGAGTTTCGACTAATCCAATGAAAGCCTCCTAATCATAGTTGTTAGTTATGGGTTAAGCGTGAGTTTTAGTATATGGATCCATATGGGACTGACAATCCCCGCCCGGGGTAGCACGCACTACCACGAACCGTTACTGTAGAAACGGGCGTTTCTTACTCGTTTCATATGAATGTTTTTGGATTAACATTCACGGGGGTACTATATTTACTGTACGTTAAGCTTCAACTATGGTGGCTCATGGCAAGGGTATCAAACGGTTAGCATGACCTGCAACCACCACTTACTTACTGGCTGGCTGATGTTTTACAAATACAACTGTTAATTGTGTGTTCAAACTATTTACTTACAAACCTGTGAGATTCACCAACCTTTTGGTTAACCGTTTTAGTAATGCATTCTCAGGTACACAGCTCTAGATGGATTGCCCAGCAGGATATGCTTACATAGCTAGAGTCGCATGCATTTACAAGCTTGGAGATTTTTATACATTACTTTTGTACTAGTTGTTATGTATTAGAATCTCTAGGAAACTTACTCGAACTCGAGTTGAACAACTTATGTATTAATGTAATAACTTTTCGAACGTCTCATATAGAGTCGTTCACTGTATCCTTTGTGCTTGTGATTATTGATTAGTAACACCCAAAAAACTCGCTTCCGCAAACCATTAAATTTGGGGGTGTTACATGCTTTGTGTGTGCATTGTTCAAATAATGCAAAGGCTTCATGGGTTGCTCAAACTACTACTTCAATACCGAAGATTACTGATGATCATCTTCCACTTTTCTATGCCTTTCTAAGTTCTAAGGAATGATTTCTTTCTACAAAGACATCGAATCTTGATCTTACCATAGAGGATTATGATCAGATTCATCCTGATGACTTAGAATAAATGGACTTGAAATGGAATATGGCAATGTTGACAAGAAGGGCGAAAAAGTTTCTTCAAAGAACTGGACGATCATAGATTAGTGGTAACACGAAACAAGGGTTTGGTTTCGATAAAAGCGAAGTTCATTGTTACAATTGTCAGAATTATGGTCACTTTGCTCGAGAATGTGAGAAAGCCAAACAACCAGCCTCTGGGTTCACAAAGCCGAATACTCCAAGGCCATCTCATAACTACAACACTGTACCTCCAGCTCGCCTACTTCTCAAGGCAACTATTCCTTTATCTACTAAGATGAAAACTATGATTGGAGTGCACAAGTTGAGGATATTGCTGCTTATGCTCACACTCAGAATTCGGCATTCATGGCCAACATCACTATGGTTGATGCTGATTCCTTTAAACAACCATGTGTGACGTGTGATGAGCTTCAAGAAAAGCTCAAGATCTATCAAGATCAAAATCAATCTTTGATTGATGACATCGATAAGCTTAAACTTGCAAACAAAGTCTTGAAATTAAATGAAAAGCTTTATGAAGAAAAATCTAAATCTTCATGTGATGAACCACATCATTTGAAAATAAAGATTTTGAATCAACAAGCCGCTATCGATAGTTATCGAACAGAGATTGATATTCAAAGAAAGGAATTGGCTGAGATACAAAGTGAGATTTTGAATTACAAACGTAAATGTTCAAATTTCTCAGCTTCTTCTATGATTCTTGATTCAATCATTCATGATCAAAATTTGGATACTAAATCCAAAACCAGCTTAGGGTATCATATGGTTCCCCCACCAAAGTCAGATACCCAAATGCAAGAGCCTGTTGATCATGAACCTTCTGAAAAACAGAAAGGAAAGAAGAAAGATTCAAAGGAACTTTCTTCTAAAGAGTCAAAGCCTATTGAGAAACACGATATTGACGCACCAATCAGTATCGTTTAAGAATGTGATGAACCAACGATTGATAAATCTTCCGTCAAACCGAAAACTTCATCATCACTAATGAATATCAAGAGGCTGCCAAAAAGGGCAAGTCAAAACTTGAGGTGTATTAAGAGATTTCGGAAAAGAGTTTAAAATCATCGATAAATCTAAGAAACCTTTTTCTAAATCTAAACCTAAACTTGAGACACCCAAACTTGTGAAAATCTTACAACGAGAAAAATCTTTTGATAAACCTTCCACTTCTAAATCAAGTGCCAAACCAAAAGATAATATTTGACAACCTTACTCATCACATTGTTTTTCTTCTCATATACCAAGCTTGACTCCGAAAACTCTAAATCAAGAGTTTTTTTTTTAAAGAAGAATATGCTTTTATTGTGGCTATAAGGGCCATTTGGTTAGAGATTGCTTACGTCTTGCAAATCATAAACCGAATTGTAACACCCGGTCAAAAAGGTCAATTTTCGCACCCAATTTAAACTTTAAACTTTCGTACTTTGTACGCATCTAAAACCAAAATATTCAAAATTATATATGTAGATATATATAACGCAAATGATATTTATTTACTCGAAAAACATTTAAACACATTTCGTTTCATTTAAAAATTGTTTTACTAAACTGAAACCGCGCGGAAACAAGTTATAAAATTTTAACACAAACACTTTATTTTTATAAAATGTATCGACTCGAAAACATTTCGAAAGAATATTAATAAATTCTTAAAATCGAAAATAATACATTTATATACGATCGGGCATACAAACCCACGGGCTTTTACCGCAACAATTGGGGACAACCAACCCCCAGTAAAAGTGAGGGTCGGCCTCCCTCCCCACCCCATTTTATGGCTTTCATTTCTCACCAAACACACCCTTCTCCACACACTCTCTCGGTTCACTCCAAACCGCCACCATCATTATCAAATCGGACATCATCACCATCATATTTCGAAGGAGGAAGCAAGAAGAACACACATCATCATCTTCATCTTCATCATCGCCATCTCCATCATCTCTATCCGTCACTTTTAAGCTCGGTGAGAAAACCCCTATTTTCCTTTGATTTTTCGTGTTAAAAAGGCTCATAATATCATGTATAAGTGTTCTACCAACTGATTATGTGTAACACCCCCAAATTTACTGTTTAGCGAAAGCATACATTGGGTGTTACTAATCAAATATCAAAGCACACAAGATATAGCAAACGACTCTATATGCGTCGTTTTAACAAAATATATTAATGTAAGAAATGTTTACAACATTTAAAGCTGTACATAGCTCGTGTTCGAATAAATAAGATATTTCAGTACATAAGTACTTGTACAAAATATACTAATGCAATAAATTCTCTAATGTCTGCATGCTGACTCGAGCTATAGTAATCCTGAGGCAGTCCAATCTACTGCTGGGTACCTCTGATACATGCTAAAATGGGTCAGCTAAAGCTGGTGAGCTCATAGGTTTGAAATCAGATAATATCGTATGAACCGCAAGACTTAATTAATGACTTGCATCCAGCAAATAAATAATAATGTATACAGCCATAAGCACATAGTCTGAGCTTAACTCGAGGGTCGGGTCCCAAATAGATAATTCTGAGCGAGGTGCCTCCACGAGTGCCTAATCTACACTCGTCTGAACAATTATTAGTACATCCATTTTCCCAGTTAGTGAATGCTAACCCGGACGAGGAGGGTCAATCCTATATGGTACCATATACTAATAATCACGCTACAACGTATTACCAAACTATGCTGATGGAGGGCTTTGAAATGATTAGTGAAAAGAAACTCATGTAGTATATTGTAAAGTTTTGTACATGTGTTCACATGTTAAAAATGAGCAATGGATCACACCCCGTAGTAAAAACGATAAAAGAGGGGCTATGAGACTCACCTGAGTCTTGAAGCGTTTAAATCAGTAAACGTGAGTTGATTAGCCGAGTAATGAAGTCCGAAGACTTGTAACCTGAGGGTGTCTACGACACGCGATGGTTATAAACGTGAGTAGGTATCTATCAAGACTACATTATCATTTTGATTTCAAATAGTTATACTTAAAAAGAATTTATAAACATTAGGTGACGGGGGTCCGGGGGCAGCGCCCCTGGTAAGCGGGGTTCCAAGGGGCTGGCCCCTGGTTGGGGTCGAGGTGCCAAGTCAGCTCGAAAAATTTTTATTTCTACTAAATTGCTTTGGTGAAAAACGCATCTGAACTTGAATTTGTGTGAAATCAAGTGATAAAATTTTAGGTCTCGACACTTAGTAAAATCTGTGTTTTCTTGGTTCTGTTTCATGCGACACTTATAGCGTCACTTAGGGGTTTAGGCGACATTTAAGAAGTGTCGCATAAAATAGTAAAATCTGAGTTGAAGGCGTCCCTTAGAGAAGTGACGCATGATGAGGTGTCACTAAGGTAGTGTCGGGTATCAGTGTCGGAAAAGGGTTCTGGGCGTCACTAGGCAAGTGACGGTTTGATGTCAGAGTCTGATTATAGGCGACACTTAGACAAGTGTCGCTTGAAGTGTCGGTCATTGAATTTGCGACACTTAGGCAAGTGTTGGGAAAAGAGGGTTTTATGCGGCACTTGAGCAAGTGACGCAAAAATTAGGGTTTTATACGTCACTTAATGCGACACTTAAGTGACGCTATACTGGATCTGGTTATGCGACACTTAAGACTGTTCAACGGGTTTTGAGCCAAAAACGAGTTTTTCGGCCACCGTTTGGTCCAAATCTTTTATCCAACCCATATTTGGACATTTTAAGCTTACAGAAACAACTTGTATGTAAAAATGAACGAAATCGGAGCGTTTTCGACTTTTGTCGGAAACTTACAAGTTTGCGCGCGGAGAAACCAAAAAGATAGGAATGTAGATCGAGATGCGGTGGTTCTTTTCTTCTAAACGAGCGTGATGATCCGAGTTCGTTTGGTGTTAGTTTTTAAGGAATTAAGATGATGGTGGTTATGGTGTTGGTGGTGATTAGAGAGAAAAAGAAGAGAAGAGAGAGAGTGGGGAAAGTGAGAATGAAATGAGGGGGGAGGTGATGACCCCCTTTTTGGCTGATTTTTCGGTGGGGTCCACGCGGTGGGCTTCACCAATTTTAATTCCCTGCAATCGCGCTCCGTGCGGTGTTCGTTTTCCCGATTATTTAAACTTTAAATAATTATTTAAAACATTTAATTATACGTTTTAAAGTGCGAATAATTTCCCGATATTTTTGGTTGAAGTATTTTACCAAATACTTTGTACTTGAGTTATAAAATATAACTTATCTTTATTATGGATTGTTTGCGCGTTAAATCTTTTAATCGCGAAATTGTAATTTGTACGATACGAAATGAATATGAAATATTGTCAAAACAATATTTTAATTTCGATAGTATTATTAAATAATGTTAAATTACTTAATAAAATTGTTCACCAACGTCCGTATTTATTGAACCGAATTATAGTCGATTTAAATTGCGTACGTGAGAGTCCCGTAATCACTATCAGTTAGTGATTTGGAATCACAAAGTGTAAAGTTTAATTGTAGAAGGGGGGTTGAATACAATTTAAAGCTTTTTCAGATTTTAGCTAAGTTAATTGATTAGTTTTAAATTGATTCACAGAAACAGAGTATAAGCAATAGTAACACAGTATAACAGATTATAGATATGACAATATCAAAGCAACAAAGTAACGATAGCTAAATGATGAATTATATTGATCATACAATTCACAAGTGTTGAATGCGGAATGGATTAACAAAAGTTAATCCAATTCAAACACTTAGCTAATCTATTACAAATGAGATGAACAGCAGTAGACAAACACGCTGACTGTTCACTCGCTGGATCGTTAATACGTACTCTAGGCAAACTAATCACTGACACACAAGTGATAAGTACGATTGAACGACTAGCCTCTACAGTACAAAACACTGAACTATTTATACTACAAGAGTTCCTAAAATATCGCCTATAAAATAGGATCTTGGAATGACACGTGTCGCTGCTTGATTGGTTTGAACTCTGATGAACCGACATTCTGCGGGTCCCAATTCTGTTACCGCAAATATCTCGTTACCTCAAAACCAATCATTCGCCGCCACGTAATCTTTCGGACATACTTCAAACTGGAACACTCTTGCTGATGTATAGATAAGTATAGTACTTTTAGTACTTGATGATTGAGAGGCTTTATTGAATAGTCCCTGAAGATGCAGTAATCCTCCTCACTCACTGTGAGCTAACATGCTATTGTAGAATGACTTGAACTAGAGATCTTCAGTGACTAGCTGTTATTCTGGCAGTGACTATTGCCTTTATTGATTTGAAGAAGTAAAGCTCTCGCTGACGTTGATCAGCGACACTCCAAGTTGAGCTTTAAATCTTCCTCAGTATATCAAGCAGAATGAATGACGATCAGCGAAAACCTATCATCAGCAACAGCAGCTTCGATACAATTCATTTCTTCATTGAGTAGCGAACAGTTGAATTGGTCAGCGACCAGTGACTTCATCATGGTCAGCGACCAGTGACTCAACAATCTCCCCCTAAATGATTGTGATTGAAGCTCCCTAGACAAACTAGTTGCTGAGAAAAGTTTATAGTCAGTGTTTAAGATTTTAAACATTCAGTGACTTATACTTTGATCCATTCATTTTTCTTTTTGGATTCTTTTGATATGAACTGAGTTTTGCATTTTGGTTTTCTCAAAAGAAAAATTAGATTTCATTGAACTGTAAATATAAAGTAATTTTAGTTACAATAAACCTAATTTATTACAAGCTTCAATTTAAACAGCCCCAAACTTCTTATTCTTTTACGATGCCCAGCTCACTTTGCAATTCATACTTTTCACTGGATGGCAGGTATCTGTACTGTCTAGCAAGCCCTTCTTCTATAATTGCTTTTCTCATCACTGAGTCCTTTAAAAGCACACTGACTACTCTGATGAGATGTACAAGTTGCTCATGGTCTATCTTCTCAAGTTCTGATTCTCTTTGGAAACACAACTTTCCATTGAAGTCTCTGTAGACAATTCCTTTCTCTCCTTCAGTAACTTCAGTGCCTTCAATTCTTGGCACTCCATCAGGAATGGATAGATTTAGAGTTCTGGATTTTGGAACTCTGATGATTCTATTGGTACCCGATCTATACCTTGGGCTTGGTGGCTGCACTATTTCTTCTCCAAATATGACAGTGTCTTCTGGTCTAAGTAGCTGCAGATCCACCATTTTCTTGAATAACCTGTCAATCTCATTCAAGACTTCTTCTTTTGCAACGCTTGAGGAATGACTGATAGCAAGTCTGATTTCATTCCATTCTTCTCTATGTAATTTGCAGACTTGATCGAGATTAATTGCTTGAGACTCCATTCCTCTGTGGATAAGTAGCTGAGCTTGTGATTTATTCTTAGGCTTTTTCAAGTTGACTTTGGTGATAGGAGCAGGATTTGATCTTCCAGTCATTCTGACAGCATATTTCTTTCTGTCAATTTCATCCAACATTTTATCTGCTATTGTCTTTGCTCCCCCTTTCTTTTTCAACTTGCTGCCCTCTTTATATGCACAAAGTTCTTGTTGAAGATCAGATTCTTCAACATCTTGAAGGAGTTTAGACAGCCTAAAATCTTCATCTTCTTGCTGTTTCTTTAAGAAGATTTCTCTTTCTCTTTGTATAGCTTCATCTCCACTTAGTTTCAACAGAAAAGCTCTATCAGAATCAGATTGTTCTTTCAGCTTTCTTTTCCTTTCTTCTTCTTCTTTTGCATCTTGCTCAGCTTGAAACTTTAAGAGCATCTCCCTCTCATGCTTCTGTCTTTCTC
The DNA here is from genome assembly GCA_949592205.1 of Helichrysum umbraculigerum. Classification (NCBI taxonomy): domain Eukaryota; kingdom Viridiplantae; phylum Streptophyta; class Magnoliopsida; order Asterales; family Asteraceae; genus Helichrysum; species Helichrysum umbraculigerum. The sequence continues at coordinate 4,267,060 of CATIUR010000008.1, read as the reverse complement.
TTATTTTTCTTTCTATTCGCTGCGTTTCAGTTTCTTCAGGATGAGGACTTTCTGAAGTTAAAATTATTGACAAAAGATGAGCAGGAACAGAAGAATCTGGATCTGTGATCTCTGGTTGTGAGTGGTGATAAGTTGTTGTGGTTGTTGCAACTGTTGGTGTAATGATAGTGGGGATTGAGAGGGTGATCTGTGTTGTTACTGTTGTGGTTGTGGTAGCTGGAGAAGTTGTTGTTGTTGGAATTATTGGTTGTGTTGTTGATGTTGTTTGGATTGTTGCTGGTGGTATGATTGCTGTTGGTTGAATTGTTGATGGTTGTGTTGTTGCTGTTGTTTGGATTGTTGCTTGTTGAATTGTTGTTGGTGGTATGATTGCTGTTGATTGGATTGTTGCTGGTGGAATGATTGCTGTTGGTTGTGATGCCTCAGATATGACAGTATCTGTATGAGGCGTTTCTGATAAAGACTTAGGTTGCTCCATGATGGTTTTGAGATTGTGCATGGTGGCTGATATTTCTTCCTCAGAGAAGATTATTTTTATCAGTCACATCAGCAGTATTATTTCCATTTTTACCATTGTCATCATCATCTCCTTCATCCATATTATCAGTCACATCATTCTTACTTTCCGTATTATCAGCATCATTATTTCCATCATTACCATCATTATCATCATTATTATCATCATCTCCTTCATCCATATTGACAACATCATCTTCTTGTTGTCTATTCATCCATTCCCACCTCATCAGTTCAAATCTTGCTGACTCCCCCATAACTCGTGCATTCTCATTAGCGGCCCACTCTCTAACCTTATAATCATACATTCTTTGTTCATCCGGATGAAACTCAGGGAATGTAACCTCATAAATATCATCAGCGACATCCATATCTGATGTATTTTGATTGGAGAAGGTGTCATTCTCAGCATCATCACTTTTATCACTTTTATTCTCATCATCATCACTTTCATCATCATCTTTATTCTCCCCCTCTGCCTCATGAACGAAATTGATAATCTCAGCAAGTCGGTTGCAGATTTTCTTATGATCAGCATGCAGAGTTTCTAAGTCTTTGATGGTTGTTTCCTGATTGCCGACCATTATTGGAATTTCTTTCATAACTTTGTGAGTATGAATGATATATTCCGCAATAGAAGATGCCATCTCTTTTTGATGTCCAGTGAGAGAAGATATGTCTTTATCATGAGTTTTGAGGCAGATGGTGGTGAAAGTGGAGAGCTCAGAGAGAGATCTAGCCTGAGTTTCCAGAAGTCAATAATGATCAATTTCAGCATTAGCAATTGTTTTAACCTTCTCATTGATCGATTCACTCCAGGAAGGAATGGGTTCATATACTGCTGCAAGCGAGTGAACTTTACTGGTGAGATCAGTAAGTTGGCCTGTTAGTGATTCCCTATCCTCAGTAAGCATTCGAATTTGTTGCTGAGAAGAGGAAATGTAGTCAAGCAGCAGTTTATCTGTTGGTGAGATGGTGGAAGTTGATGCTTTGTTGGTTGATGGTGATTTTTGAGTGACATGGGAGATTGGTGGTATTGGTTGTGATTGAGATTGGATTTCAACTTCTGGTTGAGATGGTTGATCATCAGCATGTTGAGAGATGTTGTCACTGGAAAGAGACATTGCATCTAATTCCTGGATGGGTGAGGTTATGGTATCAGCAAGAGGAATAGTGGAGAAGGGTAGCGATGAAACATCAGTATCATCTTGTTGCTGATTCACCTTTGGAAGAATAAAATTATAGGATCGATGTTGCTGATCCTTATCAGATGAAGATGTAGATGTGTCCATAGGCTGGGCTTCCTCAACATCATCAGCTTGTGTTTTTGGTGATGGATCATTAGAAACAGAGATAGCAACCTGTATCTCTCCCTGTGACTAGGGAGAGACATTGTCAGTTGGTGCAGTGAAAGATGAGAGTTGGCCCGGGTCTGTAGCCAGTGATGTGACATCAGCGATGGGTGTGTTATCACCCACTGATGTCACTTGCCCTTTGACTGAAACATTATCCTTTTGTAAGGATAATGAGTGGTTGATAGGTTGACTCGATAAGAGGGTGTGGGTTGCACCCGAATCACTACTAACAATGGGTTGAGCCATTGTAGTTGTCCGTAGGTTTCCCTTTTTGGAGTCACTGGACTTTTGTGAGTCCATTGAAGAAGCTTTAGGCTCAGGTTGATCAAGAGTGCCCACAGGAACTGAACATTCAGTCGATGTTTCACTCTTGGCGTCCTTAGACGTCTTTGACTGACTCTGTCCCTGATCCTCTAATGTCAGGGACTTTAACTTGATTTTCTTTGGAGCAGTTGGTGGTTTTTGTTTTGGTGGTTGATCAGCAGTAGTCACTGGAGGTGTGATCCGTGACGTGATCGATGGGGGGCAGAACTAGACGGATGTACAGCTCGTAAAGGCTGGGGTGCAAGTATCCCCTTTGGTTTCATGAAATCAGGGAGAAGCACTATTGCAGCTTTACTAAAAATTTGTTTCCCTATCAGAGTGGGTTCAAAACCTTTAAAAGAAACCCTATCATAGGCTTTGAACTGATCTTTAAAAACCAGTGAGAGAAACCTAGGATAGGAAACATATTTTGCTATGGTAGTTTCACTGATTCTTAAAACAATATCATCAAAGATCACACTTGCATAGTCAACTTTTAAGGAGTTGAACAGTAACCAGCTTAACTGTGCTTCTAGGGAGTTGAATTGATCATAACTCCCTGTTTTTGTGCCCAGAGATTGAATAAAGTTTGAAAATAGGGCATTCCACACACCATCCATTTTAGATTTATGAACAGTAGAGTACTTACGATTTCCACTGCTATCTGTAGTGTATTTGCAGAAAATCCCAGTGAGATTCACTATGCCTCCTTTGGCATCTTCCTTGTCAGGCAGTGGGTCGTAAGTATCATGCTCAGGGAGTTGTAAAACGGTACGGATGGTGTGTGCAGAAATAATTATTTCTTGACCTCCGTTATCGATGAAATCTTTGAGTTGTGAGGTACTATTAACGATTGAGTGAGTGCAGGTATACCAGAACTCACTCAACCATTCCGGATTCATTTCTCCAGGTGATAACGTGAGAGTAGGGAGAATAAAGTGGTTTTTCAAAAAGCTTATTACCTCCGCATACTCAGGTTTAGGGCAGGAAACATTACCCAAATAGTTTGATTTAGGGACAGTAATGACTGAATCTTCACTTACTGCAGAGGCTCGAAGAGCTTTAATCTCTGTAGAAGCAGTGTATTCATTATTGAAAAATTTTGATTTAGACATTACATATCCTTTAAAAAAAAACTTGTTTTTGCCTTTGATTTTTAGGGTTTTGAAAATAGGGATTTTGAAAATTAGAAAAGTGTAATAGTGACGAGTCACTGATGTAACACCCCCAAATTTAACAGTTTGCGGAAGCGACGTTTTGGGTGTTACTAATCAATAATCACAAGCACAAAGGATACAATGAACGACTCTAAATGAGACGTTCGAAAAGTTATTACATTAATACATAAGTAGTTCAAAATACAAGCTCGAGTTCAGTAAATTCCTAGAGATTCTAATACATAACAACTAGTACAAAAGTAATGTATGAAAATCTCCAAGCTTGTAAATGCATGCGACTCGAGCTAAGTAAGCTTATCCTGCTGGGCATCCCTACTGATGCTGTGTACCTGAGAAGCATTACTAAAACGGTCAACCAAAAGGTTGGTGAATCTCACAGGTTTGTAAGTAAGTAAACAGTTTGAACACACAAGTTGTATTTGTAAATCATAGCCAGCCAGTAATTAATGATCACAGGTTATGCTCATCATTAACTTAAGTTTTAATAAGTGGGTGGTTGCAAGTCTTGCAAACCGTTTGATACAATCGCCATGAGCCACCATAGTTGAAGCTTAACGTACAGTAAATATCGGTACCCCCTCATGAATGTAATCCAAAACATTCATACGGAACGAGTAAGAAACGCCCGTTTCTACAGGAACGGTTCGTGGTAGTGCTTGCTACCCCGGGCGGGGATTGTCAGTCCCATATGGATCCATATACTAAAACTCGCGCTTATCACATAACTAACAACTATGATTCAGGAGGATTTCATTGGATTAGTCGTAAACTCATGCAATTGGCGTATCGTTAATCTCGTACAGTAAGTAAATCGTGGCAGCAAGTAAGTTTTGTGTGTTCATGTAAAACAGTAATGCATCTCACCCCTGAGTATAAAACAGTAAAGTAGGGGCTGTGAGACTCACCTGAGTCTGGCAGACAATGCAGTAAGTAAGCAAGTAGTATTTCCGAACTAGCAACCCTTAGCGTCCTAATACGCATAAGGTTTAGTAAGTAAATGGAATACTTGTAAAGTATCCATGCTAGTTGTTCCCAAACTAGTTAATGTCAATTAGTTTGTTTGTAAGTTTGTAATCGTTTGTAAATCGTAGTTTGTATAAAAGTTGTACGGTTCGTTTGTTATCGGTGTATAATAATAATTCCATCCATTATTATTATGTATTCATAGTAGTGGTACAGTTGTAAAGTATACTCGTATGATCGTTTGTTTGTATTACAACATGTATCGTTTGTGTACGTTCCAATGGGCTTAGTCCACAAAGGGTACGAGTGAAACCTCGTAAGTATTCGTATGTATGTTCGTATCAGTTAACGTGTAATCCAGCACGTAACTAGTGAGTGAACTTGTAAGTTCGTATCGGATGTAATCCCGTGTAGTGTACAAGTGTAAGTTCGTTGGAGTGTAATCTCCTAAGTATTTCCGAGTGAAATCTCGTACGCGTGTGTGAGTGAAATCTCACGTTCAGTTTAGTATAGCCTTGTACGTATTCAAGTATCTTTGTATACTTTCAAAAGTATAGTATTTTCATGTATAAGTAACGCTGAGTAAGGTACGTTTACGTTTTAAGTATATTCCATACTTGTATAAAATGTAAGTTTCAATCAGCCTGTTATAGCGTCACTTGTATGCGTCACTTCTGGATATCATGCGACACTCAGGCAGTGTCGTATTATGTTATCTGTTTGATGATGTATGCGACACTTAAGTAGTGTCGGTATTTCATAGGGTGCGTCACTAAGTAAGTGACGTTATCAAGTATAGTTTCTCGTTAGTGCGTCACTAATAAAGTGACGGTATAAATGAACAATTTGATATCAGGGCGAAACTAGGCAAGTGTCGGTATATGTAACACCCCCAAATTTAATGGTTTGCGGAAGCGAGTTTTGGGTGTTACTAATCAATAATCACAAGCACAAAGGATACAGTGAACGACTCTAAATGAGACGTTCGAAAAGTTATTACATTAATACATAAGTAGTTCAAAATACAAGCTCGAGTTTCGTATAAATTCCTAGAGATTCTAATACATAACAACTAGTACAAAAGTAATGTAATAAAATCTCCAAGCTTGTAAATGCATGCGACTCGAGCTAAATGAGCTTATCCTGCTGGGCATCCCTACTGATGCTGTGTACCTGAGAAGCATTACTAAAACGGTCAACCAAAAGGTTGGTGAATCTCACAGGTTTATAAATAAACAGTTTGAACACACAAGTAGTAGTTGTAAATCATTTGCTAGCCATTATGTATGTGGTGGTTGCAGGTCTTGCTAACCGTTAATAAGTGGGTGGTTGCAGGTCATGCTAACCGTTTGATACCCTTGCCATGAGCCACCATAGTTGAAGCTTAACGTACAGTAAATATAGTACCCCCGTGAATGTTAATCCAAAACATCCGAAACGAGTAAGAAACGCCCGTTTATACAGTACGGTTCGTGGTAGTGCGTGCTACCCCGGGCGGGGATTGTCAGTCCCATATGGATCCATATACTAAAACTCGCGCTTATTCCATAACTAACAACTATGATTAAGGAGGCTTTCAGTGGATTAGTCGTAAACTCATGCAATTGGCATATCCGTAATTCAGCAAAGTTTGTAAATCGTTGGCAGCAAGTAAGTATGTGTGTTCATGTAAAGCAAGTAATGCATCTCCCCCGATGTAAAAGCAGTAAAAAGTGGGGCCGTGAGACTCACCTGAGTCTAGCAGATGATGCAGTAAGTCAAGCAAGTGTAGTACTCTGTACTAGCAACCCTTGGCGTCCTAACACGCACAAGGTTCAGTAAGTAATAAGTAGGTTGGTGTCCCGAAGGATCACCCATGCTAGTTGTCCACTCAACTAGGAAATGTCCAAGTATTTGTTTGTACGTTTGTAATTGTTTTGTAAATAAGTGTGGCCCGTTGGTGACGGAGGTGTAATAATAATCCAACTATTATTATTATGTAATTCATCGCGTTTGTATACCTTGTAAGTATATACATAAGTTGAGTATTTGTAATGCGACGTGTAAACATTGTTCGAGTGTAAGCTCGTGCGAGTGTGATCTCGTAATGTTTTCAAGTGTCGTTGTATGAGTGAAGTAGTCATGTATACATTACTATGTATATGTATTGTATAAGTACCATTGTATAATGTTCGGTTGTTGTATGTATTCAATACTTAGTGTAAAATTATTTTCCAAGGTTCTGTTTCATGCGTCACTCCATGCGACACTTCACAGTTTAGGCGACACTTAGGTAGTGCCGCATAGTTCAGTAAGTATCGTGATATTAGCGTCACTAGATGCGTCACTTGCATTAAGGTAGCGTCACTGAGGTCAGTGACGGTATAAGTGTCGGTATAAGTGACGGTTTAAATTGTATGGCGACACTTGTCAAGTGTCGGTTGTTTAAGCGTCACTAAAGTATGCGTCACTCAGCTAGTGTCGGGTATTAGATTTAGTGCGTCACTAAGGGCAAGTGTCGGGTGACGTCAATCAGTAGTAACTATGCGTCACTTGTTTAGTGTCGCTATAGGATTTGGTCCTCTAGCGACACTAGCAATCTGTTTGAATTCAAGGCTCGGGTTTGTGGTCAAACGACTCCGGTTTGACCCGAAACTTTTAGGGAAGCCCTAACTATGTTAAATAAGCCTTATAAAATTGTCGTTACGTTTTGTGGTCGTCTCGAAGGGTCGGTTTTATAAATATACCAAAACAGTCCCCGGGTTAAGGTTTTCCAGTTTTTGGTCTCAACGAAACCCTCGTTTTCTCTAACGGTTATTCCGAATAAAGTCCCGCAAAAATTACCAACTGTTCTCCTATGTCTCTAGATCATTTCTTTATTTTCCCGAGAACTTTAGTGTCCATCTACTATTTTTAACAAAAATTAAGAAATGATATATGCAAATTCCGGCCAAAACAGTGATATGTCCGAAGATCAAGTAATAGCCGATAATGGGTGTATTTCTGGAGGTAGCTAAAGAAGAACTTTTTGTTCACGACGAAAATACCAAACTTTTCCAAGTGGTCTCACCCGTTTATTTAGTCTACAACTCGAGTTATGGTTGTTTTCGTGAGGTCGTTTTTCTGGGCAGAAAACTGTGTACATATATATGTTTACAAAAACGTGTTTCAAGTTTAGATTTGGACATCTCTTTGTTAAGCAAGCAACTAAACATGTTAATAAACATTATAAAACATAACCAAGAAAAGTTTGAGGTCCTTACTAGTCGTATGAGCAAACGAGAAAGATGGATGTGTAGAGCTCGGTGAGGTGCACGTTTTCTTCCAAATGACCCTAGCAATCCAAGGCTTGAATGGGGTGTTTTTGTGGTGATTTGTGGGTGGTTTGGGGCTGCCCTGGTCGTGGTTCTTCTCCAAGAAGAAGAGAGAAAAAGTGAGGGAGTTGGAGTGAAGGAGTGGATGATTGAAAGAGTGAGGGGGTTGGATTGTGTAAGTAACCAAGAGAAGTCAAAGATTATGGGAAGCCATCCCTCTCTTTTTGGCTGAATATTTCGTGGGTCCCACCCACTAGTTGGGTGTGATTAAATTATTTCTCAAGTTTGCGTATTGTCCCGTGTTCGTTTACCCGTTCGTTTTGCGGTTTAGTTAATCGTATAACGTTTTATATATTACGTTTTGTTAACGATTTAAAACCCAATGTTATAAGTACAAGTTTTACTCAAATAACATATTATAAGTTACTAAAATAATATTCGAGATTTCGTTTGGTCGTCGGTCGCGAATCGTGCGTTTATTCGTATCGTGTAACATTTTTAAACGTGTTAACCGTACGCGTGTAATCGCGATATTTTTAACCGAAGTATTTAATCAAAATACTTATTATGATGTTATAAAAATATAACTTAAGTTTATTTCACATGTCGGGCGCGTTTCGTGTACTTTCGTCACGTAAAGTTACGTTTTAACAAAACGTATAATCGTGTAATATATTTTCGTAATATATTAAAGTAAATAATGTTTGTTTGGATAAATCCACATTATTCTAAAAGTTTGTCACCAACGTCCATATTTTGTACCGAATCGTATACGTGTATATATATATATATCACTCATATATATAGTAAGTAAGTAATGTATTTAATCCTATTTCATATTAAATACAAGTAGTAAACACGTAATTAGGAAAATTTTAAATTTACCCTAATTTTGGGGTTGTTACATTCTCCCATTGTTATGAAAATTTCGTCCCGAAATTTGTTTGAAGTCCTAATTGGTCTCGGTTGGGATGTTGGGAAAAGTATTGACCATTTGTCCACAGGACATGGTCAGTTTGAGATTCGAATGAAAAAGGTGCGTGTTCCCGGTCTCAACCAGTGTGAGGTGTCTGGGAAGGAAGTTTGTTTATCGTAAATAAAGTGCAATACGAGCTGCGTCATCGGGATTCAAGTAGTCGGTAGTTTCCTAACCCTATTGTGTACTTAGGATCTAGGAGAGTACATAGAACGTAAAGCAATGTGCATAAGTTGTTAAACAGTTTCGGGTAATCTAACAATGTGCGTACCCGGGTTGAGTAAGTCGCATAGTCTCGGGTTCGGGTCATCCTCCCTAGCGTTAATCACATAAGCTCTTCCTTTTGCGAAGTTGGTTCCCGCTTTTACCTTTGGGCAGTCCTTCCTGAAGTGCCCGGTACCGTTGCACTCATAGCAGGTCCTGGGTGCAGCAATATCGGTACTAGCAGGGTTGTTTCGGCAGTCTTTGGCTAGATGCCCGAATTTCTTGCAGTTGGTGCAGGGACAGGAGCCATGATGATGCATACTGCATTTGGAACAGTAAGTCTTCTTTCCCTTGTAAGCCTTCGAGTCGTTGGTATCGACTGTTGTAGGCTTTTTGTCAGAAATCAGGTTGGAGGAGTTTGAAGTTGCTTCCCATTTGCGTTTGGCTGCAGACGGGGTAGGAGTTGGGCCACGGCGAACAGAGTTTGCTGTCAGTTCATGTGCCATGCGAATGGCGTTCTGAATGGTACCCGGTTTGGATGAAGTCACCAGGTCTTGTAGACGTTCAGGGAGTCCATCGACGTATTTCTCGATCCTCTTGTACTCAGGATCGACCATTGATGGGCACAGGAGTGCCAGTTGGTGAAAGCGGTTGGTGTAACCGGTGATGTCATCACCCTGCATCTTGTGATTGTAGAATTCTAACTCCAGCTTTTTCAATTCGTCCCTGGGGCAGTACTCGCCTCTCAACATCTCCTTCAACTCCACCCATGGGAGTTTGTAAGCATTTTCAATACCCACTGTCTGGGCATAAGTGTTCCACCATGTGAGAACGGTGTCAGAAAAAGTGCTGACGGAGAATTTAACCTTGTCTCCCTCCGCACAGTTGCAAGTGAGAAATACGGATTCGGCTTTCTCGATCCAGCGGATTAGACCGATAGCTCCTTCAGTACCTGCAAAGTTCAGAGGTTTGCAGTTGTGAAAGTCCTTGTAGGTACAAGGCTTGGCAGTGGGAGGGGTATTGGCAGTATCACTATGCCTTTCGGGGGTCGATGACGAATGTCGCGCCAAGGCTTCAGTCACAGCCTGAGAGATGATAGATGCCATCTGGGCATCAGTGTAAGTCCTTGACTTTGGCGGCATGATTTTCCTGAGATTAGAAGGATAAGGTTCGTGAGAGATTGTCCATAAATGATGATTATCATAGATGTACATATACAAATGCGGTAATATACAACATCACAAAATGACAATCAACATTATAGAACAATCAAGAGGGGTTGAATAACCATCTCTACTGACTAGCAACTACGTGCTAACTAGCCTGGTTATTTGAATTGTTTTGAGTTGGGTAAGGTCTCGCTCGAAGTGACTCGGTGGTCCTCCTAGCTACCTATGAGTTTCGTGATCACAATAGATGTTGTCGAGAGTGGGATGAAATAGAAGCTGTTTCGGTGAGTGTGTGTTGCCATCTCTATGACAAGATATTTGAATAATGTGAGTGCCTATATATATATAATATATAATAGACTAGCGTACAGTGCTTGAGCGATGACTATCTATGTATACATACATATATCACATAATAGTCTTATGAGTGTCTAGCACAACAATTATTAGTCCCGGTTTCTCTCGAGGTCAGAGTCAACTAATGTATTCCTATTCCAGCATAACCATTTCAAGCCTTACATCATCTTTATTTAATTGTACATAGTTGATCAAGCTATGTTAAATTAAACTTGTATGACGTAACTCTTGAACCAATCACACTTAACAGCAAATACTGCCTAACGGTCATAGTCTAGGCCCACTAATGCAACCTAGTTCACTATAACCTTAGGCTCTGATACCAATCTGTAACACCCCCAAATTTAATGGTTTGCGGAAGCGAGTTTTGGGTGTTACTAATCAATAATCACAAGCACAAAGGATACAGTGAACGACTCTAAATGAGACGTTCAAAAAGTTATTACATTAATACATAAGTAGTTCAAAATACAAGCTCGAGTTTCGTATAAATTCCTAGAGATTCTAATACATAACAACTAGTACAAAAGTAATGTAATAAAATCTCCAAGCTTGTAAATGCATGCGACTCGAGCTAAATGAGCTTATCCTGCTGGGCATCCCTACTGATGCTGTGTACCTGAGAAGCATTACTAAAACGGTCAACCAAAAGGTTGGTGAATCTCACAGGTTTATAAATAAACAGTTTGAACACACAAGTAGTAGTTGTAAATCATTTGCTAGCCATTATGTATGTGGTGGTTGCAGGTCTTGCTAACCGTTAATAAGTGGGTGGTTGCAGGTCATGCTAACCGTTTGATACCCTTGCCATGAGCCACCATAGTTGAAGCTTAACGTACAGTAAATATAGTACCCCCGTGAATGTTAATCCAAAACATCCGAAACGAGTAAGAAACGCCCATTTATACAGTACGGTTCGTGGTAGTGCGTGCTACCCCGGGCGGGGATTGTCAGTCCCATATGGATCCATATACTAAAACTCGCGCTTATTCCATAACTAACAACTATGATTAAGGTGGCTTTCAGTGGATTAGTCGTAAACTCATGCAATTGGCATATCCGTAATTCAGCAAAGTTTGTAAATCGTTGGCAGCAAGTAAGTATGTGTGTTCATGTAAAGCAAGTAATGCATCTCCCCCGATGTAAAAGCAGTAAAAAGTGGGGCCGTGAGACTCACCTGAGTCTAGCAGATGATGCAGTAAGTCAAGCAAGTGTAGTACTCTGTACTAGCAACCCTTGGCGTCCTAACACGCACAAGGTTCAGTAAGTAATAAGTAGGTTGGTGTCCCGAAGGATCACCCATGCTAGTTGTCCACTCAACTAGGAAATGTCCAAGTATTTGTTTGTACGTTTGTAATTGTTTTGTAAATAAGTGTGGCCCGTTGGTGACGGAGGTGTAATAATAATCCAACTATTATTATTATGTAATTCATCGCGTTTGTATACCTTGTAAGTATATACATAAGTTGAGTATTTGTAATGCGACGTGTAAACATTGTTCGAGTGTAAGCTCGTGCGAGTGTGATCTCGTAATGTTTTCAAGTGTCGTTGTATGAGTGAAGTAGTCATGTATACATTACTATGTATATGTATTGTATAAGTACCATTGTATAATGTTCGGTTGTTGTATGTATTCAATACTTAGTGTAAAAGTATTTTCCAAGGTTCTGTTTCATGCGTCACTCCATGCGACACTTCACAGTTTAGGCGACACTTAGGTAGTGCCGCATAGTTCAGTAAGTATCGTGATATTAGCGTCACTAGATGCGTCACTTGCATTAAGGTAGCGTCACTGAGGTCAGTGACGGTATAAGTGTCGGTATAAGTGACGGTTTAAATTGTATGGCGACACTTGTCAAGTGTCGGTTGTTTAAGCGTTACTAAAGTATGCGTCACTCAGCTAGTGTCGGGTATTAGATTTAGTGCGTCACTAAGGGCAAGTGTCGGGTGACGTCAATCAGTAGTAACTATGCGTCACTTGTTTAGTGTCGCTATAGGATTTGGTCCTCTAGCGACACTAGCAATCTGTTTGAATTCAAGGCTCGGGTTTGTGGTCAAACGACTCCGGTTTGACCCGAAACTTTTAGGGAAGCCCTAACTATGTTAAATAAGCCTTATAAAATTGTCGTTACGTTTTGTGGTCGTCTCGAAGGGTCGGTTTTATAAATATACCAAAACAGTCCCCGGGTTAAGGTTTTCCAGTTTTTGGTCTCAACGAAACCCTCGTTTTCTCTAACGGTTATTCCGAATAAAGTCCCGCAAAAATTACCAACTGTTCTCCTATGTCTCTAGATCATTTCTTTATTTTCCCGAGAACTTTAGTGTCCATCTACTATTTTTAACAAAAATTAAGAAATGATATATGCAAATTCCGGCCAAAACAGTGATATGTCCAAAGATCAAGTAATAGCCGATAATGGGTGTATTTCTGGAGGTAGCTAAAGAAGAACTTTTTGTTCACGACGAAAATACCAAACTTTTCCAAGTGGTCTCACCCGTTTATTTAGTCTACAACTCGAGTTATGGTTGTTTTCGTGAGGTCGTTTTTCTGGGCAGAAAACTGTGTACATATATATGTTTACAAAAACGTGTTTCAAGTTTAGATTTGGACATCTCTTTGTTAAGCAAGCAACTAAACATGTTAATAAACATTATAAAACATAACCAAGAAAAGTTTGAGGTCCTTACTAGTCGTATGAGCAAACGAGAAAGATGGATGTGTAGAGCTCGGTGAGGTGCACGTTTTCTTCCAAATGACCCTAGCAATCCAAGGCTTGAATGGGGTGTTTTTGTGGTGATTTGTGGGTGGTTTGGGGCTGCCCTGGTCGTGGTTCTTCTCCAAGAAGAAGAGAGAAAAAGTGAGGGAGTTGGAGTGAAGGAGTGGATGATTGAAAGAGTGAGGGGGTTGGATTGTGTAAGTAACCAAGAGAAGTCAAAGATTATGGGAAGCCATCCCTCTCTTTTTAGCTGAATATTTCGTGGGTCCCACCCACTAGTTGGGTGTGATTAAATTATTTCTCAAGTTTGCGTATTGTCCCGTGTTCGTTTACCCGTTCGTTTTGCGGTTTAGTTAATCGTATAACGTTTTATATATTACGTTTTGTTAACGATTTAAAACCCAATGTTATAAGTACAAGTTTTACTCAAATAACATATTATAAGTTACTAAAATAATATTCGAGATTTCGTTTGGTCGTCGGTCGCGAATCGTGCGTTTATTCGTATCGTGTAACATTTTTAAACGTGTTAACCGTACGCGTGTAATCGCGATATTTTTAACCGAAGTATTTAATCAAAATACTTATTATGATGTTATAAAAATATAACTTAAGTTTATTTCACATGTCGGGCGCGTTTCGTGTACTTTCGTCGCGTAAAGTTACGTTTTAACAAAACGTATAATCGTGTAATATATTTTCGTAATATATTAAAGTAAATAATGTTTGTTTGGATAAATCCACATTATTCTAAAAGTTTGTCACCAACGTCCATATTTTGTACCGAATCGTATACGTGTATATATATATATCACTCATATATATAGTAAGTAAGTAATGTATTTAATCCTATTTCATATTAAATACAAGTAGTAAACACGTAATTAGGAAAATTTTAAATTTACCCTAATTTTGGGGTTGTTACAGTATACGTATTTATGCGCCACTGAAGAAGTGACGGGGTAAGGAAGTAAATCAGTTTATGGGGCGACACTCGACAAGTGTCGGTATATACATGTATGCGTCACTGGTGAAGTGACGGTATGAGGGTCAGTGACGTCATCGGTAGTAACTAGGTGTTATTCGTTTCTACTGAAAGTTATTCGTTTATACTGATATTAGCGACACTAACGAAGTGTCGGTATAAGTGTTCTAGCGTCACTATGTAAGTGTCGTATGGTTTCTGCTGAACGTTATATGGTAGCGACACTTATGGAGTGTCGTGTTGTTGCTACCGAAGGTGTTAGATTGCGTCACTAGGTAAGTGACGGTATTAATGTTTTAGCGGCACTAATGAAGTGTCGCGTATGGACGGTTCGTGACCTATGCGTCACTAAGGCGAAGTGTCGCATAACTGGCGTGAGCCATGCGACACTTACCTCTGTCCAGTTTTTGATTCGTGTCGAAAACGTATTTAGTGAGTTCCGTTCAAGATGAAACTTTTACACAAGTTATATTATGTTATGTAGAGTTCATAAAAATTGTTGGATGTCGTTTTTAATGTTTGTAGTGTCGTTTTATTTAAAATGACCAAAACCGACATTTTCGTAAAAGTGTTCAAAAACAAGTTTAGATTACATATTTGGACATCATTTAGCTAGGGGAACAATAATCTAGCAAAATAAAAGTAATCGGAAAAGTTTCGGGTCGCCGGAAAACTTACAAAGTCGTCGAAACGAAAATCTGAAAAGATGAGATTGTAGCCCTCGTTCTCGTGATCGCTTTTCTCCAAAACGTACCTAGCTTCCGAAGTGTTTTAGTGGTGTTTTTAAGGTGTTTTAGTGTGGGTTTTAGAGTGAGAGAGAGTGAGCCGTGAGTGAGAGAGAGAGAGAAGAAAGATGGAGTATGGGTATGTGATTGTGTGTGTAAGTGAAGAAAGAAAAGGGAGGGGGGTGATGTCCCCTCTTTGTTGGCCGGTTTTGGGTGGGGCCACCAAAGTGTGGTCTCACCAATTTTTGCTTCCTCGTGTACGCGCTCCGTGCGGTGTTCGTTTCCCCGGTCGTTTAAACGTAAAAATGATTTTATACGCGATTAAATATACGTTTTAAATTACGAAATATTACTCGATAATTAAGTTGAAGTATTTTAATAAAATACTTTGTTTTCAAGTTATAAAACATAACTTAGTTTTGTTTTGTCGGTTGGTCGAGTTTTCGGAGAGTTCGGTGACGTTTTTATTAAAACGTACGTTTTCCGTTATATTATAAACATAATATAAAGTAATTGTCAAAGTAATTAAATAATTTCACATTATTTAATAATTGTTTTATCAGTGTACTCAAGTTTGTACAATTGTTGTTTTATACGATTTGTACGAATCGTATACGCGTATATATACATACATTCCATCCATATATATATATATATAATAAGTAGATAATGTATATAATCATATTTCATATTATATACAAGTAATAAACATGTAATTAGGAAAATTTTAAATTGGTCCTAATTTTGGGGTTGTTACATTCTCCCCTTGTTAATAAAATTTCGTCCCGAAATTTGTTCGAAGTAGTAGTCGGTAGTTTGATACTAGTCAGGTAGCTACAATACGTACTAGTAGCCTACAGTAGTAGGGTGGATCCTACAGTGTTGGTGATCAAGTAATTGTTAGGT
Source organism: Helichrysum umbraculigerum (assembly GCA_949592205.1). Taxonomy (NCBI): domain Eukaryota; kingdom Viridiplantae; phylum Streptophyta; class Magnoliopsida; order Asterales; family Asteraceae; genus Helichrysum; species Helichrysum umbraculigerum. Next base: position 4,251,413 of record CATIUR010000008.1, on the reverse strand, counting down.
GGTAACGTACCCTCATTTTTGTTGCCTGGAGGTAGTGGGCATTTGACCTTGAGATGGCCAACACTCCCACAGTTGAAGCAGAGTTTCACCTTAGGAGGGTTCGTACTTTTAGGGTAGGACTTGCATCGACCGATAGGTAAGGTACACGGTCCTTCATGATGCCGAGTGCACTTAGAACAGTAAGGTTTATTTCCTAAGTAAACTTTCACCCTTTTAGCTGGAGGTGGTGCACAGTCAGTGTCGGTATCCTCTTCAGTAGGAGTACTTTGTAAAGTTGATGGTGGAGTAGGGTTTTCTAAGGCTATCAAACGCAGCTCGTACTCACGCATACGTATGTCATTTTGGAAAGCAATTCGTCGTAGGTCATCAATGTCTTCCCGTGCCTCATTCAGTTGTTTCCGTAGCGAATCAATAGTTTGGTTAAGGTGGTTGACTGATTCAGCAGTCAAGGTTACATCAACTGGTGCTTTTGCAGCAGTTAAAGCAACAGGAGAGGCAGGTGCTGCTGCTGATTCAGCGGAGTGTTCTGTATCACACTCGAGTTCGAGGAGGTAAGGAAACATCCTCGGTTCCTCACTGAGCAGTTCATTTTGCAGTGTAGGGTTGTTGACGGAGTGAGTTGTCATTTCCTACGAAATAAGTGTTCTATTTAAGAATTTGCCTCAAGTAAGTGAAGTTATATTAATTTATCCGTTTAAAGTAACGAATAGTATACGAGTTCCCGGTCTCAACCAGTGTGAGATAATTGGGAAGGGAGTTTGGTTACTGTATCTAAAGTGTAAGGCAAATTGTGTTGTCGGGATTTAAGTAGTCGGTCGTTTCCTAATCCTATTGTGTACTTAGGATCAAAGAAAACACACAGAATAAAATACAGTTATACATAAATCATTAAGCGAGAGATTTATGAGAAAACAGATTCGGGTAGTCAAAGAATAAGCGTACCCGGGTGGAGTAAATCACAGAGTCTCGGATTTGGGTCATCCTCCCTAGCATTGATTACATAAGCTCTACTCCTTGTATTGTTGGTTCGGAGTTTCAGTTTAGGGCAATCCTTTCTGAAGTGCCCGGTACCGTTGCACTCATAGCAGGTTTTGGGTGCGGGAGTATCAGTACCAGTGGGGTTGGTTCGGCAGTCTTGGGCCAGGTGCCCGAATTTCTTGCACTTAGTGCAGGGACAGGAGCCGTTATGATGGCGGCTACATTTGGAGCAGTAAGGCTTGCTCCCCTTGTAAGCCTTTGAGTCATTGACGTTGACAATTGCAAGCTTTTTGTCAGAAGTCGGGTTGGATGAGTGGGGACTTACTTCCCATTTACGTTTGTTATTCGCAGACGGGGTTGAAGTCGAGCCACGGCGGACAGAATTGGCCGTTAACTCATGAGCCATACGAATGGCGCTCTGAATAGTTCCCGGTTTGGATGAAGTCACTAGATCTTGAAGTCGTTCAGGGAGTCCATCAACGTACTTTTCGATCCTTTTGTACTCTGGATCAACCATGGTTGGGCACAAAAGAGCCAGCTGGTGAAAGCGGTTGGTGTATCCGGTGATGTCATCACCCTACATCTTGTGATTCCAGAATTCCATTTCTAGCTGTTTCAGCTCATCTCTTGGGCAGTACTCGCCCCTCAGCATAAGCTTCAGTTCATCCCACTGTATTTTGTAAGCCTCAGCAACGCTCACCGTCTGTGCATATGTGTTCCACCAAGTAAGGGCGATGTCAGAAAAGGTACTGGTGGCGAACTTAACTTTATCCTCTTTCTTGCAGTTGCAGATGAGGAACACGGATTCTATTTTCTCGGTCCAGCGAATCAGACCGATCGCTCCTTCAGTACCTGCAAAGCCTAAGGGTTTGCAGTTTTGGAAGTCTTTGTAGGTGCAGGTTTTGGGTTGTGGTCCAGTATTAGCGGTATCTTCGCTACCAGGGGCTGAAGTTCGGGTAGCTAGAGCTTGAGCCACACTACGGGCAATTATACCCGCTACTTCGGCTTCAGTAAGAGTGATTTGTCGTCGAGGAGGCATGTTCCTTGAAACAATAAATAAAGAACATGTGAGGGTTTGAATAAGAATTATGACGGTGATGATTTAGTAAGTTCAAAGGAAATTTCGTCAAAGGTTGAAATTTGTTCAAAGTTTGTGGGTTATAAATAAGTTTATACAGTTTCAAAATTTTTGAGAATTTTATAAAACCTTTTGTAAGAAATTTTGTAACATGTTCGATAAAAATATATTTGTTATAAAATTTGATAGTAAGAGTTGTTTGTAAAATTTTGAAGTCTGCTGGAGACTTGGGTTGAAAATGATTTTATTATGATACATCTAACGGTATGGTGGGGCACGTAATAGGATGTTATAAACGCAGAGTTTGGTAGGAATAGCAAATGAAAACAAGGTCTCGATCTTCATATCGAAGACTGTTGAAGTAACTATGGTTGTCAGTTATAACGGTGTGGAAGTCTTCGGACGTAAGCCGGTAGTCGTGAATTTATAAAGAGTCGAATAAGGACGGAACGACGAGAGTCGGGTTGTCGTTTGTTTGATGATATTTGAAAGTGAATTTCGTAGTGGTCGAGAGAGAGTATCGTATCGGGGAAAGAGGCCTATGTATATATATATAACACATAACCGCCTAGTGTGTGTCTAGCACAATCACGTAAAAGTCCCGGTTCTCTCGAGGTCAGAGTCAGCTAAGGCATTCCGGTTCAACATAACCCCTTTCAGAACTCACATCATCTTCATTTAATTGTACATAGTTGATCAGGCTATGTTAAATTAAACTTGTATGCTGTAATTCCTGAACCAGTTATACCTAATGAGGAATACTGCCTAACGGTCATAGTCTAGGCCCACTAAATGCAACCTAGTTCACTATAACCTTAGGCTCTGATACCAATCTGTAACACCCCCAAATTTAACAGTTTGCGGAAGCGACGTTTTGGGTGTTACTAATCAATAATCACAAGCACAAAGGATACAATGAACGACTCTAAATGAGACGTTCGAAAAGTTATTACATTAATACATAAGTAGTTCAAAATACAAGCTCGAGTTCAGTAAATTCCTAGAGATTCTAATACATAACAACTAGTACAAAAGTAATGTATGAAAATCTCCAAGCTTGTAAATGCATGCGACTCGAGCTAAGTAAGCTTATCCTGCTGGGCATCCCTACTGATGCTGTGTACCTGAGAAGCATTACTAAAACGGTCAACCAAAAGGTTGGTGAATCTCACAGGTTTGTAAGTAAGTAAACAGTTTGAACACACAAGTTGTATTTGTAAATCATAGCCAGCCAGTAATTAATGATCACAGGTTATGCTCATCATTAACTTAAGTTTTAATAAGTGGGTGGTTGCAAGTCTTGCAAACCGTTTGATACAATCGCCATGAGCCACCATAGTTGAAGCTTAACGTACAGTAAATATCGGTACCCCCTCATGAATGTAATCCAAAACATTCATACGGAACGAGTAAGAAACAACCGTTTCTACAGGAACGGTTCGTGGTAGTGCTTGCTACCCCGGGCGGGGATTGTCAGTCCCATATGGATCCATATACTAAAACTCGCGCTTATCACATAACTAACAACTATGATTCAGGAGGATTTCATTGGATTAGTCGTAAACTCATGCAATTGGCGTATCGTTAATCTCGTACAGTAAGTAAATCGTGGCAGCAAGTAAGTTTTGTGTGTTCATGTAAAACAGTAATGCATCTCACCCCTGAGTATAAAACAGTAAAGTAGGGGCTGTGAGACTCACCTGAGTCTGGCAGACAATGCAGTAAGTAAGCAAGTAGTATTTCCGAACTAGCAACCCTTAGCGTCCTAATACGCATAAGGTTTAGTAAGTAAATGGAATACTTGTAAAGTATCCATGCTAGTTGTTCCCAAACTAGTTAATGTCCATTAGTTTGTTTGTAAGTTTGTAATCATTTGTAAATCGTAGTTTGTATAAAAGTTGTACGGTTCGTTTGTTATCGGTGTATAATAATAATTCCATCCATTATTATTATGTATTCATAGTAGTGGTACAGTTGTAAAGTATACTCGTATGATCGTTTGTTTGTATTACAACATGTATCGTTTGTGTACGTTCCAATGGGCTTAGTCCCCAAAGGGTACGAGTGAAACCTCGTAAGTATTCGTATGTATGTTCGTATCAGTTAACGTGTAATCCAGCACGTAACTAGTGAGTGAACTTGTAAGTTCGTATCGGATGTAATCCCGTGTAGTGTACAAGTGTAAGTTCGTTGGAGTGTAATCTCCTAAGTATTTCCGAGTGAAATCTCGTACGCGTGTGTGAGTGAAATCTCACGTTCAGTTTAGTATAGCCTTGTACGTATTCAAGTATCTTTGTATACTTTCAAAAGTATAGTATTTTCATGTATAAGTAACGCTGAGTAAGGTACGTTTACGTTTTAAGTATATTCCATACTTGTATAAAATGTAAGTTTCAATCAGCCTGTTATAGCGTCACTTGTATGCGTCACTTCTGGATATCATGCGACACTCAGGCAGTGTCGTATTATGTTATCTGTTTGATGATGTATGCGACACTTAAGTAGTGTCGGTATTTCATAGGGTGCGTCACTAAGTAAGTGACGTTATCAAGTATAGTTTCTCGTTAGTGCGTCACTAATAAAGTGACGGTATAAATGAACAATTTGATATCAGGGCGACACTAGGCAAGTGTCGGTATACGTATTTATGCGCCACTGAAGAAGTGACGGGGTAAGGAAGTAAATCAGTTTATGGGGCGACACTCGACAAGTGTCGGTATATACATGTATGCGTCACTGGTGAAGTGACGGTATGAGGGTCAGTGACGTCATCGGTAGTAACTAGGTGTTATTCGTTTCTACTGAAAGTTATTCGTTTATTCTGATATTAGCGACACTAACGAAGTGTCGGTATAAGTGTTCTAGCGTCACTATGTAAGTGTCGTATGGTTTCTGCTGAACGTTATATGGTAGCGACACTTATGGAGTGTCGTGTTGTTGCTACCGAAGGTGTTAGATTGCATCACTAGGTAAGTGACGGTATTAATGTTTTAGCGGCACTAATGAAGTGTCGCGTATGGACGGTTCGTGACCTATGCGTCACTAAGGCGAAGTGTCGCATAACTGGCGTGAGCCATGCGACACTTACCTCTGTCCAGTTTTTGATTCGTGTCGAAAACGTATTTAGTGAGTTCCGTTCAAGATGAAACTTTTACACAAGTTATATTATGTTATGTAGAGTTCATAAAAATTGTTGGATGTCGTTTTTAATGTTTGTAGTGTCGTTTTATTTAAAATGACCAAAACCGACATTTTCGTAAAAGTGTTCAAAAACAAGTTTAGATTACATATTTGGACATCATTTAGCTAGGGGAACAATAATCTAGCAAAATAAAAGTAATCGGAAAAGTTTCGGGTCGCCGGAAAACTTACAAAGTCGTCGAAACGAAAATCTGAAAAGATGAGATTGTAGCCCTCGTTCTCGTGATCGCTTTTCTCCAAAACGTACCTAGCTTCCGAAGTGTTTTAGTGGTGTTTTTAAGGTGTTTTAGTGTGGGTTTTAGAGAGACAGAGAGTGAGCCGTGAGTGAGAGAGAGAGAGAAGAAAGATGGAGTATGGGTATGTGATTGTGTGTGTAAGTGAAGAAAGAAAAGGGAGGGGGGGTGATGTCCCCTCTTTGTTTGCCGGTTTTGGGTGGGGCCACCAAAGTGTGGTCTCACCAATTTTTGCTTCCTCGTGTACGCGCTCCGTGCGGTGTTCGTTTCCCCGGTCGTTTAAACGTAAAAATGATTTTATACGCGATTAAATATACGTTTTAAATTACGAAATATTACTCGATAATTAAGTTGAAGTATTTTAATAAAATACTTTGTTTTCAAGTTATAAAACATAACTTAGTTTTGTTTTGTCGGTTGGTCGAGTTTTCGGAGAGTTCGGTGACGTTTTTATTAAAACGTACGTTTTCCGTTATATTATAAACATAATATAAAGTAATTGTCAAAGTAATTAAATAATTTCACATTATTTAATAATTGTTTTATCAGTGTACTCAAGTTTGTACAATTGTTGTTTTATACGATTTGTACGAATCGTATACGCGTATATATACATACATTCCATCCATATATATATATATATAATAAGTAGATAATGTATATAATCCTATTTCATATTATATACAAGTAATAAACATGTAATTAGGAAAATTTTAAATTGGTCCTAATTTTGGGGTTGTTACAACTGATTTGTGAGTTTAAATAGAGTACACTTTGCTAATGATCATGTGAACGAGAGTGTGGCGACGTGGACTGTCGTGGTGGAAGAGGTAAAGGCATAGGGGGTTATGATGGTTGAGAGTGGTGGCATTAATGGTGATGGGAGTGGTAAGCCGAAAAAGTGCGCTGACGTAGGAGAGAGAATGTCAGAAGCGCGTGACATTTTCGTTATACCAAAAATTATTTAATTTGAAATCCGTTAATATTAAATACAAAATGTATTAATTATAACGAATATTTGTCTAGAAATTACCATTAAAGGATACATCGGTGAGTCACTGAAGTATATAATCAATAATTTGATTATCCACAAAAAGAAATAAGTTTTTAAGAGTAATAAAAGTGTTCTTTTATTTTGAAAGAGATGAGTCTCGCTGATTTAAACACAACTTAGAATACTGAATAAATCATAGAGATGTGGTCACTGTGTAGATATAAGATACTCTTATCATTCTTGAATACTTATATTTAAAACTTTTAAGAAACATGAGTATGGATTGTGTTGTATATAAGTTGTATATCATTTTATTAGATTATCCTTCACTGATCCAGTTACAACTTAGAATACTAACAAGATCAGCTTAGGAGAGAAATAATTCAACGATGTAAAACTAATATAGAAACATAATAAATACTTATGTGACTATATAAATTATAAAGTTAGATAAGCATAGTGAACTGATTGTTACCTCTGAAGTTTGAATAGTAATAGTATCAGTGACTATGCTTTTCTAAAGTTATATTTCAGATAGTCAAATTATTTAATTTTTTTTTTAAAAAAATGATAAAACAGTAATAAATACCGAAACTTAGAAAGTTCAACTATTTATTGAAGTTTATCATTTAGGAACATGATTAGTCCAATTGATGAACCCATCCGGAGATAGATTCATAGTGGCCAAGCCTTGGGTTGGGCTTCCACTGATTTGAATAAACAGTATCTGATTGTTCACTAATGATTGTCTATTTTTGAAAAGGTGTAGAAGAACATTCAGATGACACATGTTGCCTGTTGCCACAATTATAACACTTTTTGTTTGTATAAATGGCCTTTTTTACTTTCTTTGTTTTAAGTTGCTGATCTGACACAATTATGCAACTTTTCTTGCTGATTTTTACTTCTTGCATCTTTGACTTAAGGTCACTGATAGATGTTGATTCAGTGACAGAGACAGTGTCAGTAAAGTTGCTGATCATTATTTGATTTTCAGCAATAGTTTTGATGAGATGTGAAGTTGCTGATGATTTGGCAGTTTTCAAAACATTTATCTCATCATTACTATTTAAGACATTAGTATCTTCAGTGACCAATTTGCTTTTAGTAAAATAGTTTGGTCGTGGCTCACTGAAGATTGAGATGGGTTCAAATACGGCTTCTAAAAAATTACCCTTAGGTTCAAAGACAGGATCAACCATTGTTGAGTCAGCGAGGGATGCAGCGTATTCATAATCTCCTCCCAAAATAGCTTTAACTTGTTTAAGGATTTGATTATTTACACATTGATTGACTTTATCGTTTGACTTACACCAAAATTCCATGACCTTTTTGAGTTGTTGAAATTGTGTCTCAAATTTTACCTTTTCTTGAACACGTACTTGATTTGCATAAGTTTGTGCATCAAGATCCAGTTTTAATTTCTTCATTTTTGACTCATTTTCATTTTGGTCATTAAGTTTGGATTGTAAGTCACTGATTTTGCGTTTTTGCCCTCTTTGAATATCATGAGCATTTGATAAGTCAACTATCAAAGACTCAAAGACATTATCTTTTTCAGCAGCAGTATATGATTTAAAAATAATTCACCTTGTAAAGAGTTTCAGGATCCCATTCAGATGTTGAACACTTAGGAGTGACTTCTTTGATGTCTTTAAGAAGTTCAGTGTCATCAGTCATCAGACAGTACTCCTTATCTAAACAAATCATTGCTTCTTCTTCATCTGATGATGAGGAGTCAGAATCACTGAATGAACCTTCTTCATCGACAAAACCTTTTCCCTTCTTCTTTCCAGATTTTGCCAATGCCTTCAATTTCTTGTATTTTGCCTTGTACTTGTTATACTTGTCATTTCTGAAATCTGGCACTGGTTCAGAGACTTGGTTTACTGACTTTGATCTACATTCAACTGCAAAATGACCAATTTTGCCACACTTGTAGCATTCTCCTTTGGATTGAAATTTATCAGATGATGGATCACCAGCGAATCTTTTTGATCTGGTGTTCCTTCTCAAATTAGCAACCATCATGGCCATATCCTTTTCAAGCTTCTCCAGTCCTTCATCATATTCGTACTCTGACTGTTCTTCATCTTGACCACCTTCTTCTTCAGCTATTAGTGACTTCGAACTTTTCTTAGACACTTTTGACTTCTGTCTCTGATCGATTTCATCAAGCTCTGGTACAAGGGCATTGGATATCTTCTGACTTCCAAGAGTAGCACGAATATGCTCACTCTGATCAGCTTTCTTTTCTGACTGCTCCCAGTTGAGCAAAATACCATACACTGGAGTGAGATTAAGAACTGAATAATCATTCCTCTGTCTGGTACACGTGGCAATGGTTCCCCAGATTTTCCTTGGCAGCAACTCAAGAAATCTCTCAACAACAAATCTCTATTCCTTACCTATACCAGCCTTTTCCATTTTGTTCATCAACGACTGATATCTGGTGTAAGTAGAAGACAAAGATTCATTTGGTTCCATTGCAAACAGCTCATACTGGCGAGTGAGATTGACTTCCCTGCAGCGAATAATATCAGGAGTTCCAATATATATATTCCTAAGGGTATCCCACATGTCTTTAGCAGTTCTACAAAGCCTGATTGATTCGAACACTTCATCAGGAAGTGCCATGCTTATGTAGATTTTAGCTTGTTTATCTAATCTAACCAATCGTCTATCCTCATCTGACCATTGTTCCTCTCTTTACGCACAACCATTTCTGGTATAGCAGGAGTAGTAGCTGTAGCCATGACAGCAGGAACAATTGTGGTTGGAATGTGGGGACCATTGGTTATTGTATTACAGAGACGGTCATCAATTAGGTCTAAAAACATCATCATTCGGGACATCCAAGTTTCAATCCTTGATGGATCAAAAGCTGAAGGTTTGGTCGTAGAACCATTTCCTTTTTGATAATCAGAGTCAACACATCTGTACTTTACTGATTCCATTGCAGACCTGGGTAATTGAATTTAAACCAACTCTGCTCTGATACCAATTGAGAGTCCCGTAATCACTACCAGTTAGTGATTTGGAATCACAAAGTGTAAAGTTTAATTGTAGAAGGGGGGGTTGAATACAATTTAAAACTTTTTCAGATTTTAGCTAAGTTAATTGATTAGTTTTAAATTCTTTCACAGAAACAGAGTATAAGCAATAGTAACACAGTATAACAGATTATAGATATGACAATATCAAAGCAACAAAGTAACGATAGCTAAATGATGAATTATATTGATCATACAATTCACAAGTGTTGAATGCGGAATGGATTAACCAAAGTTAATCCAATTCAAACACTTAGCTAATCTATTACAAATGAGATGAACAGCAGTGGACAAACACGCTGACTGTTCACTCGCTGGATCGTTAATACGTACTCTAGACAAACTAATCACTGACAAACAAGTGATAAGTACGATTGAACGACTAGCCTCTACAGTACAAAACACTGAACTATTTATACTACAAGAGTTCCTAAAATATCGCCTATAAAATAGGATCTTGGAATGACACGTGTCGCTGCTTGATTGGTTTGAACTCTGATGAACCGACATTCTGCGGGTCCCAATTCTGTTACCGCAAATATCTCATTACCTCAAAACCAATCATTTGCCGCCACGTAATCTTTCGGACATTATAACACCCCTCTTTCTTTCACATAATATTCTATTATTTTACTCGGAAGCGTATGAATTTAAAACATATTTATTTACTGTACATTAATATAATGTACATAAACAGTTACATGTTCCAAACATACCAAATTAAAACTGTTTAGAAACTACACAAGCCGGGGTATTATATTTTACAAAACTAGGTTTATAACAAAACCATATCAGAGTTCACAAGCTGTCAAACTTTCCTTGCAAAGCATCCACTTCCTGATCACCCACATAACAAACATAATTTGCAGGAAGTTAAAATGAGGGATTAGCACGAAGCTAAGTGAATGAATTTATCACACACTATTCAACTTAGCATAACAATCTGCTTACAACAAATAATCGTAAACACATTTCTATTTCAATTTCAATGAGGATCGGTGGCTCTGGAGATATCATAATACCCGGGGATTCTCCAAGAACACTTAACGTCAATCTGTATGGCCATTACAGAATAGACCGATAACTATTGGTTATTAAACTCATACACAGGTCTCAAACACAACAGATGAATCAAAACCTGGGTAATTCATATAATAACCAAAAAGTCCAACTACACGTTGACCTCAATAATCTGGTACATATAGAATCACATGTCACGTAGATTCATAATCAATATCACAGACTAAACAGTCTAATAATCCATCTACGTTTACTTGTTGCAACCAAACAGTTACAACTAAATCGAAAGGTGAGTTCTAAATCCACTCACCGATACCTTGGTCTTCACAAACTCAGATTCCAAGTATCACTTATCTTTTGGAGGATCTGAGAACAACAATCAATATAAGTTAGTAATCAGGATCATCAATACTGAACTTATATCCAACATAATTCAAGGAACTAAATATTATTTACATAACGATAATAAGTTCATAATCATATTCATGGTTCATAATAAAGCATATCCACATATACTTATCAACATTTTACTTTGTAATGACTTAAAATCAAAAGCTACTAAACGGGTTACTACCCGCCGGGTAGCCCAAGTACCCGTCGGGTACTTGGCTTTACTAGTCGGGTACCCGATGAAACAACCGGGTGAATTAAGATTTCATGGTAACAGAACTTTTCCACATTTTAAAGGCTGGAGCGGCAGCCGGGTTCCCGGTTTACCCACCGGGTTCCCTCATTTGGTACACTACCCGCCGGGTACGGGTTCTACCCGCCGGGTAACCACCCCTGTATCAGCATCATCGCCCAGCAAAACCCCATAACCCAAAATTTGAACTAATACCCACAAAACTCAGATTCTATTTGCTGTTTATACTTAGATTTCAACATATATCAACAATAACAACTTATAACACATTATCACAACTTCAAAATCATAAATCATTCATTTTAAATCAAAACTAGTTTATGAATCATTAAAATCAAACTTACTAATTAGAAGATATAACAAGGAAGATGATGAACTAGCTCAAGATCAGCTCAAGATCACAACAAACTTCCTGATTCAATCTATGGTTTTGATTTTCTTTTTAAGGTTTCAAGTTTTCTTGAAGCTTTGTCATGGGTTTTCAAAGGAATGTAAAACTTTCCATTTTGGGAAAGTTTATAAGCCGACCTTTCCAATTTAACCCGACCCGCATTCAAGTAAAACTAGTCCCCTTTCAATCTATTGTCTGGAACCTAAAAACCATTTGCGAGAAACTTATTTTATTCTACCGTCAACTATAGTAAATTAAAACAAGCAACCATTTACTATCCACAATAAGTTCTGAAACTTATTTACCTAAGTTTTTCAAATAAACAATTAATATCAAATAATTTCTAAAATAATCAAATACGTCAATTTAAAATTAGAAATTACCAGACCCGAAGAGAGGATGTTACAAATCTCCCCCCCTTACGAAGATTTCGTCCCCGAAATCTCAACACGATCAAATAATCCAGGATATCTGGATCTCATACTGTCCTCGGTTTCCCAAGTTAGGTTTGAACCTAAACTATGTTTCCATTTTACTAACACCATGAGAATCTGTTTCTTCCTAAGTTTAACAACTTTTCGATCTAGAAGTTCAACAGGTTCTTCAACTAACTTCTGGGTCCGATCAACTTTCAAATCTTTCAAAGGAAGAATCTGATACTGATCCTCCACGTTACATTTCCTCAAATAACAAATGTTAAACGTGTCATGAATACCAGCAAGTTCTGAAGGAAGATCAAGTGTAACTGATTGATCATTAACGACTTTACTGATTCTGAATGGACCAATATACCGAGGAGCCAATTTACCACGTTTCCCAAACCGAATAACCCCCTTCCAAGGCGAAACTTTAAGATAAACAAGTTCACCTTCAACAAAGGATACCGGTCGTCTACGTGGATCTGCATAATGCTTATGTCTGTCACGTGCAGCTTTCAACTTTTCCCGTGCAACTGCTACTTTGTAAGCTGTCATCTGAACAATGTCTGCCCCAGCAAACTGTTTCTCACCAGCCTCTAACCAACACGTAGGCGTTCTGCAACGTCTACCCTATAGCATCTCATAAGGAGGCATACCAATGCTGGAATGATAAGAATTGTTATATGCAAATTCAACCAACGGTAAATGAGAATCCCAAGAACCGCCATACTCCAAAACACAAGCTTTTACATATCCTTAAGTGTCTGAATCGTGCGTTCTGACTGACCGTCGGTCTGAGGATGATAAGCTGTGCTAAGATTTACACGTGTACCCAATTCTTGTTGCAAACTCTGCCAGAAATGAGAAATAAACCGAGAATCTCTATCTGACACAATCGACAAAGGAATTCCATGTCTCGAAACTATTTCATTCACATACAACTGTGCAAGTTTACTCAGAGATGCAGTTTCACTGGTAGCTAGAAAATGAGCACTTTTGGTCAACCGATCAACAATGACCCAAATCATATCATTACCTCGAGACGTACGCGGAAGTTTAGTCACAAAGTCCATAGTGATATGTTCCCACTTCCACTCTGGAATTTCTAACTGTTTCAATGACCCATATGGTTTCTGGTGTTCAGCTTTAACCTAAGCACAAATATGACACGAACTAACAAACTGTGCAATATCGGTTTTCATCGTGGGCCACCAATACAAAGGTTTCAAGTCATTATACATACGGGTACTACCGGGATGAACAGATAAACGTGACTTATGGGCTTCAGTCAAAATCATATCCCGAATACCACCAATCAGAGGAATCCATACACGAGACTGAAAAGTCTTCAATCCTCTAGAATCATCAACTAACAAATCTTTTCTTTTCAACATGATCTCTGACTTTAGATTAGGATCTAATAAAGCTTCTAACTGTACATCTTTAATTTTATCCACTAAGTCAGAAGAAACATCAACTTTCAAATAATAAATGCGATCAGAAGTACCTTTTCGGCTTAACGCATCAGCAACCACGTTTGCCTTTCCTGGATGGTAACGAATTTCACAATCATAATTTTGATTAGTTCTAACCACCGTCTCTGACGCATATTTAGTTCTTTCTGAGAAAACATATACTGAAGACTCTTGTGATCTATACAAATAATACATTTTGTAACATAGAGATAATGTCTCCAGATTTTCAGTGCAAACACAACAGCTGCCAGTTCTAAATCATGGGTAGGGTAATTTCTTTCATGCTGTTTCAATTGCCGAGAAGCATAAGCAATAACTCTGTCTCTCTGCATAAGAACACCACCCAAACCAGCATAGGACGCATCACAATAAACAATAAAATCATCTGAGCCATCTGGCAAAGCTAATACAGGTGCCTGACACAATAACTGCTTTAAGGTCTGAAAAGCTGTCTCCTGTGACTCATCCCACTGAAACTTAATATCTTTTCTTGTCAATTTGGTTAACGGACCAGCCATATTTGAAAAATCTTTAATGAATTTTCTATAATATCCAGCTAGCCCAAGAAAACTTTTGATTTCAGAAGGATTCTTTGGAACATTCCAATTCATAACAGCTTCAATTTTAGCAGGATCAACTTTGACACCATCATTACAGATAATATGACCCAGAAACTGTACTTCTCGAATCCAGAACCCACATTTAGAAAATTTGGCATACAAGTATTCTCTTTTCAATGTTTCTAACACTATTCTCAAATGCAATTCATGTTCTATTTCAGATTTAGAGTATACCAGAACATCATCGATAAACACAATAACAAATTTATAGAGAAAAGGCCGACAAACACGGTTCATCAAATCCATAAAAACTGCTGGAGCATTAGTCAAACCAAAAGGCATAACCAGGAATTCAAAATGACCATACCTGGTTCGAAAAGCAGTTTTAGGAATATCCTGTACATAACCCGAACTTCATGATAACCTGATCTCAAGTCAATCTTAGAATAGAATGAAGATCCCTGCAACTGATCAAACAAATCGTCTATGCGAGGCAGTGTATATTTATTCTTGACTGTTCGTTTATTCAGTTCCCTATAATCAATACACATTCGAAAAGACCCATATTTCTTTTTCACAAACAAAACTGGGGCACCCTAAGGAGAGGAACTAGGTCTAATGAATCCTTTATCCAATAACTCTTGTATCTGATTCATCATTTCGCGTATTTCAGAAGGAGCTTATCTATAGGGAGCTTTAGCTACATGCGACGAGCCAGGAACAAGATCAATCTGATATTCAACTTCCCTAACCGGTGGTAAACCAGGCAGTTCATCGGGAAACACTTCCGGATATTCATAAACAACCGGAACATCAGAAATGGATTTCTTTTCTAATTTCACATCAATCACATAAGCCAGGTAAGACTCACAGCCTTTAGACAACGACTTCCTAGCTTTCATCATAAAAATCAGAGGTATACACTCATCATCCCTTTCTCCTCGAGCCACAACATATGACTCTTCAGAAATTGAGATTCTAATCTGCTTATGGTGGCAATCTATACTAGCTTTAAACTGACTCAACCAATCCATGCCAACAATCACATCAAAACTTGGAATCGGCATTAACAGAAACGAAATTGGAAAAGTCTGACCATCTATCACAATATTAGCTCCAGTCACCGAGGTGGTAACAGGAACTAAGTTGCCACTAACAATCTCTACTTCTAAGGGCTTAGTTATCACAGTAGGAATCAGTTTCAACTTATCAGAGAAACACACAGATATAAATGAGCAGTTTGCTCCAGAATCAAATAAAACACGTGCTGGTACAGAGTTTATAAGAAAAGTACCAGTAATCACATCATCTGTGTGAACAACCTCATCGAATGTCATCTGAAACGCCCTACTAGTAGCTGGCGGAGGATTCTTCAGCTTTTGCCCGGAAGATGATGAACTCCCGACCGAAACCGAACCCTGTTTCCCCGCCTCTGGACACTGACCAACACGCTGCCCTTCTTTCTTATAATGCCAGCACACATAATTAGGAAACTTGCAATTCTTAAACTCATGACCAAGCTCACCACATTTAACACATTTATTTGTCTGAGGTGTACACGGCCCAGTATGCTTAGACCTGCAAGTACTACACCAGTTGGAACTACCAGAAGAAACACTTTTAATACCACTTTTCTGGCCCTGTCGGTTACGTTGCCACCTTTGTTTCCCTTTACCTGAAGATTCATTTCTGGATTTCTGATCGGATCTATCCTTAGAAGGAAAAACGGAACCTCTCATATCACTATCAACTGAACGTGCAAGATTAAAAGCTTGGGATAGAGTACCCGCTAATCTCACAGTAGTACGATAATTAGAAGGTAAAGCATCGACAAACTGTTCAATTTTTGTTTTCTCATCAGGGACCCACTATTGAACAAACCTCAACTTCTCGGTAAATTGGGTTATTAACTCATCCATTGTCATCTTATCAGTCAATTGAAGATTTACAAATTCCCGTCTGATCCGAGCCATTTCAAAATCTGAACAATACTGATTACGAACCGCTTGATGAAATTCGGACCACTGAATAGTTTCCTTTTGTTGTTGGGTCAAATGGCCGGTAATAGAATCCCACCAGACCATTGCATCATCCTTAAGACACTGTACTGCATATGGAACTTTAAACTTTTCCTCACAACAAGTCACTTCAAACTTTCTTTCAATGTTTCTCAACCAATTTAAGGTAACAGTCGGATTAGGACTACCAGAGTGTTCAGGAGGTTTACTAGCCATAAAAGTCTTGAAAGAACATGTCTTATTAGTATGAGATGAGGGAATAGTACCAAATGGATAGATAGGTTGTTGAAACCGTTGCTGAGATGACGCAGCTTCAGTTTGTCTTTTGAATTCTCTAAGGGAAATCAATTCATCTTCCATTTCATGCATATAGTAATCTTGATTTGATTCTTCACCAACACGAGCAGAAGTACCATCATGAGCCGGTGGTTCACTCTGTATGTGCAAAGGAGGAGCATCGGTTCTTGAGGCATTATTAGGGTTGGCGGTCGTTTGCTCGTTATCTGCCATATCTGTTTTCATCACAATAACTCAACAATTGTTAATCGTTAGCACCTAACTACTAACAATTCATAACCAATGCTAAATCCCATACCAGGAATGTTTGACAAAACATGCTTCAGAATTGGGATTGAACACTTTACAATGCTCAATTAGCCCAAAACTATGCTCTGATACCAACTTATAACACCCCTCTTTCTTTCACATAATATTCTATTATTTTACTCGGAAGCGTATGAATATAAAACATATTTATTTACTGTACATTAATATAATGTACATAAACAGTTAATGTTCCAAACATACCAAATTAAAACTGTTTAGAAACTACACAAGCCGGGGCATTATATTTTACAAAACTAGGTTTATAACAAAACCATATCAGAGTTCACAAGCTGTCAAACTTTCCTTGCAAAGCATCCACTTCCTGATCACCCACATAACAAACATAATCTGCAGGAAGTTAAAATGAGGGATTAGCACAAAGCTAAGTGAATGAATTTATCACACACTATTCAACTTAGCATAACAATCTGCTTACAGCAAATAATCGTAAACACATTTCTATTTCAATTTCAATGAGGATCGGTGGCTCTGGAGATATCATAATACCCGGGGATTCTCCAAGAACACTTAACGTCAATCTGTATGGCAATTACAGAATAGACTGATAACCATTGGTTATTAAACTCATACACAGGTCTCAAACACAACAGATGAATCAAAACCTGGGTAATTCATATAATAACCAAAAAGTCCAACTACACGTTGACCTCAATAATCTGGTACACATAGAATCACATATCACGTAGATTCATAATCAATATCACAGACTAAACAGTCTAATAATCAATCCACGTTTACTTGTTGCAACCAAACAGTTACAACTAAATCGAAAGGTGAGTTCTAAATCCACTCACCGATACCTTGGTCTTCACAAACTCAGATTCCAAGTATCACTTATCTTTTGGAGGATCTGAGAACAACAATCAATATAAGTTAGTAATCAGGATCATCAATACTTAACTTATATCCAACATAATTCAAGGAACTAAATATTATTTACATAACGATAATAAGTTCCTAATCATATTCATGGTTCATAATAAAGCATATCCACATATACTTATCAACATTTTACTTTGTAATGACTTAAAATCAAAAGCTACTAAACGGGTTACTACCCGCCGGGTAGCCCAAGTACCCGCCGGGTACTTGGCTTTACCAGTCGGGTACCCGATGAAACAACCGGGTGAATTAAGATTTCATGGTAACAGAACTTTTCCACGTTTTAAAGGCTGGAGCAGCAACCGGGTTCCCGGTTTACCCGTCGGGTTCCCTCATTTGGTACACTACCCGCCGGGTACGGGTTCTACCCGCCGGGTAACCACCCCTGTATCAGCATCATCGCCCAGCAAAACCCCATAACCCAAAATTTGAACTAATAACCACAAAACTCGGATTCTATTTGATGTTTATACTTAGATTTCAACATATATCAACAATAACAACTTATAACACATTATCACAACTTCAAAATCATAAATCATTCATTTTAAATCAAAACTAGTTTATGAATCATTAAAATCAAACTTACTAATTAGAAGATATAACAAGGAAGATGATGAACTAGCTCAAGATTAGCTCAAGATCATAACAAACTTCCTGATTCAATCTATGATTTTGATTTTCTTTTTAAGGTTTCAAGTTTTCTTGAAGCTTTGTCTTAGGTTTTCAAAGGAATGTAAAACTTTCCATTTTGGGAAAGTTTATATGCCTACCTTTCTAATTTAACCCGACCCGCATTCAATTAAAACTAGTCCCCTTTCAATCTATTGTCTGGAACCTAAAAACCATTTGCGAGAAACTTATTTTATTCTACCGTCAACTATAGTAAATTAAAACAAGCAACCATTTACTATCCACAATAAGTTCTGAAACTTATTTACCTAAGTTTCTCAAATAAACAATTAATATCGAATAATTTCTAAAATAATCAAATACGTCAATTTAAAATTAGAAATTACCAGACCCGAAGAGAGGATGTTACAGACATACTTCAAACTGGAACACTCTTGCTGATGTATAGATAAGTACAGTACTTTTAGTACTTGATGATTGAGAGGCTTTATTGAATAGTCCCTGAAGATGCAGTAATCCTCCTCACTCACTACGAGCTAACATGCTCTTGTAGAATGACTTGAACTAGAGATCTTCAGTGACTAGCTGTTATTCTGGCAGTGATTATTGCCTTTATTGATTTGAAGAAGTAAAGCTCTTGCTGACGTTGATCAGCGACACACCAAGTTGAGCTTTAAATCTTCCTCAGTATATCAAGTAGAATGAATGACGATCAACGAAAACCTATCATCAACAACAGCAGCTTCGATACAATTCATTTCTTCATTGAGTAGCGAACAGTTGAATTGCTCAGCGACCAGTGACTTCATCATGGTCAGCGACCAGTGACTCAACAGTACGATTTAATCAAATCGCATAATCGTATATATTCATCAATATATATTTTGATACATTAATTACCCTAACCAAAGGACTGATTACATGTATTACAAAGGATTAGGCACTAATTACTAGTCCTAATTTGACGGGTGTCACATTATGTCCAAGAAAACCATCAAAAATGCTTTAAAAATCGAACCCCATCTATAAATCGCTGACAGTTCGTCATGCGAATCGAGATGAACTTGATTCACAAAACCATATTCGAACTCAACTCGCGAAACCTTATCTGAAATCTGTGAACCGAACAGGCTTGCGAGCCGAACTGAGTCGCAAGTTGACTTGCGAACCGACTTGTCTACGGACCGAGTTGCGAAGCGGCTCGACCCGTGAACTGAGATGTGCTGCGAGACGAGACTTGCGAGTCGACCATGTCTTGCGAGCTGACTCTATGAACTGACCTTGCGAACTAACCTGCGAGTCAGGTTCGCGTAATGAACGAATTTAAATTTCAGATGCGTTTTTCACCAAAACAATGTAGTAGAAATGAAAATTTTCCAAGCTGACCTGGCAGCTCGACCCCAGGTAGGGGCTCTGCCCCTTGGACCCCACCAGGGGTTGCCACCCCTTGGACCCCGCTACCAGGGGCGCTGCCCCCGGACCCCATGCACGATTTCTAAAACTTAAACAACAAACGAATACTCAGACAACTAGTTTATACAGACTGATAAATCGCTTACTTATATAACCTCACGTGTTTAGGACACCAGGAGGTTACGGTTGGGAAAACACGCGTATCTTAGAATTGCTAGCTCCTTAGGTTAGTTCATACCCCCACTCTTTCAACTATTTACTGCTTTCGGGGTGAGACGCGTGCACAATTACTGTTTTCGAATTATAATGATAAAACTTTTATAATTCGCACTTAACTATATTACTGTTATGTAATACAAAATGTGAAATACGTAGGAATAACTATATATATATAACGAAATGATTATTTAATAATCACAACGCGAACAAACCTGAAACCACTCAGGAAACATAAAAATAAAAGTTGTCCCAAAACATTTCCAAATAGAATATTATTAACAGAAATAATATTACGATACTTGGAAAATTTGCAAAACTCTTTTTGGATAATTAAAACTATCCGTAAGTTCAAAGTGAAACAACGATATAATTTAGTATCACACTAAAAGTATTTTCGTGAAATACTTCAAATAAAAACTTATACGATTTCAATTTTAGAAATTTATCGTTTGAAAACATTTTACTAAATAACGATCGGGTACACGAACACGGGTCGGAAAACACCCACTCACCTCAATAATTGAGGCCGGTTATAACAACCGACCTCAATTATTTCGCAGACTCTTCATCACTCTCGGTTCCCTCCTCTCTTCTCTTTTCTCTCGGTTCCAATTCAACAACAACAAAACTACAACAATAACAACATCACAGCAACAATCATCATCATCATAATCAGTGATCATCTTCTTCATCATCATCATCGAGACATCACCATCATCCTCACGGGTTCGAATTTTACTACGTAAGAACACTAATCAATTCTTGTTAATTCTTCGTTTAAAATACGTAATATATCATGTTGTAGCATAATACTAAGTTCCTTGTTTGCGGAAATTGGATTAAAACTAGTTTTGCTAAGTTTCTGCACGAACAGACATGAACAGACACGAACCAGAGAGAATCACGCGATCGCGTGATGTTTTTCTTGAGTTCACGCGATCGGGTCAAAGGGATAGTCACGCGATCGGTTGGGGGGGTTCACGCGATCGGGTAAACGAGGATGTCACGCGATCAGTTGGGAAGTTCACGCGATCGCGTGATCTTCTATTTTGGGTCAGAATTGTTCAGTGACATTTTTACAAACTTTTAAACAGAAATACAAACTTAAACAATAGATTATAATACGACCGAATACATGTTAATACAAGTAAAGACTATACAATCAAATGCTCATTAGAATCTCGCGTGTTTAGGACATTAGGAGACTTTGGACCATACGTTCCTCGTTGGATATATTCACTGCTCGGATAGACTCAGGTGAGTCTCACAGCCCCATTTTTACTGTTTCAAATAGTGGGGTGAGATACAATGCTTACATGTTTTCGTGATCATATGTCATTTGATTAGTTAATTTGAGAATTAACTCAAGGAATTAAATGATTATTTAGTTCAGATAACTATATTAGTTACATCGTTTGACTACCATTATTTGGTCTTGATTATCATTGTTAAATCATTATTTCGAAACCTGCATTGGTTTCATCATTGTTAAATTTAATGTTGTTCAAAAACCTGCGTTGGTTTGTTCAATATTACGAAACCTGCGTTGGTTTCATCATGGTTAAATTTATTATTGTTCCAAAACCTGCGTTGGTTTGTTCAATATTACGAAACCTGCGTTGCTTTCATCATTGTTAAATTATTATTGTTCAAAAACCTGCGTTGGTTTGTTCAATATTACGAAACCTGCGTTAGTTTCATCATTGTTAAATTTAATGTTGTTCTAAAACCTGCGTTGGTTTGTTCAATATTACGAAACCTGCGTTGGTTTCACCATTGTTTAAAAATCATTATTTCGAAACCTGCGTTGGTTTCATCATTGTTTTGAAAACTAAATTGTTAAATCATTGTTTAGAAAACCCGCGTTGGTTTCATGGTTGTTTGAGGAACCTGCGTTGGTTCAAATCATTATTTAGTAACCTTAATTGGTTAAATCATGGTTTTAGAAAACTTAATTGTTTTAAATCATTGTTTGGTTTATTAATTTAAATCCTTGTTCAGACGAAACATTTTATTATCGTCAAATTATCATGTTGATCACATCAATGTTTATGTTAAACCTGTGAGATTCACCAGCTTTATAGCTGACCCTTTTAGCGTTGTATTCTCAGGTGATCAGCAGTAGTAGGATGGCCCTCAGGATAAGCTATATACTCACGAGTCGCATGCATCCATTTTGACATGAAGATTTTCCTGCATTATATTTTGTATAATGGTTATGTATTAAAATCTTCAAAACTACTTTTGCGAACTTGCTATTATGTTGTAAACTTTAACTCAAAACTTGTATTACTTTTGTAATTTTTATAAACGTCTCATGTAGAGTCGTTTGCTTATACTTTGGTGCTTTGTATATTGATTAGTCACACCCAAAATCGTCGCTTCCGCAAATCATGAAATTGGGGGTGTGAAAGATTGGTATCAGAGCCTGAGGTTATAGCGAACTAGGTTGCATTTAGTGGGCCTAGACTATAACCATTAGGCTGTATTCCTCATTAGGTATAACTGGTTCAGGAATTACATCATATGAATTTAATTTAACATAGCCTAGCTAACTATGTACAATTAGATGAAAATGATGTAAAGTCTGAAAGGGGTTATGTCGAACAGGAAGACAATAGTAGACTCTGACCACGAGAGAACCGGGACTCAAGCTGTTTTGTGCTAGACACAACTAGGCGGATATATACGCGTATATGGTATGTGCGTATATGATTAAGCTATTATATATATATATATAATGAATATATATGGATATGCCTTGGACATGAAATATACGATAGGGCCTTGGATAAATCATAAGGACTTACCGGTCGTAAGTAGATCGAATCAGGGAAAATAGTACCGGGATGTGCCCTAGGTATAGAGGGTCATCTCTTCGAGAGAGTCTTACTCCGGTAAGGATAGAAAATCTTGTTCTTCATCTGTCGTTATGCTTAACGATCAAAATCAATATTCCTCTTAGGATTGAGATCTTTTCCTATCATTCCTAACCAATTCTCTCAAATCGGCAAACACCCAATGGATAATCCCGCGTTGGATAACAAACAAAATTTAAATATCTGTTCTGATGAGATATTCTTGACACTTCTGTAAACTTCAACTCTTGTAATCTGTTAGACTTGCATGTTAACTGATTACAATCCTATTATCTCTTATTGTCAAATGACATTTCATACGTCAGTTCATTTGTTCAGTAGTCATATGATTAAGATAATCATTTACTTCGATTCAAACTCTGACATGTTCCTTATCTTGTTATTGAAGGAACATGCCTCCAAAACGAAAATCCTTCGCAAATGCTGAACTGGAACGACTCATCAACCAGCGAGTGACTGAAGCACTGGCTGCACAACAACCTCCTCCCACCAGCGGATCTGGACCAAACCCGAGGAGCACAGGAATCAACAACGAAGCTCCGGTGCCAAAACCCTGCACCTACAAAGACTTCCTCAATTGCAACCCTCTTACTTTCAAAGGTACGGAAGGAGCTATCGGTCTACTACAGTGGATTGAGAAGATGGAGTCTGTCTTCCGTATCTGCAACTGCCCGGAGGACTGCAAGGTAAAGTTCTCTATCTGCACATTACTGGAGGGTGCACTCACCTGGTGGAACACTTATGCCCAGACGGTGGGTGTCGATGAGGCTTACAAACTTCCCTGGGATGATCTGAAAAGGATGATGACCGAAGAGTACTGCCCTAGAGAAGAGATCCAACGGTTGGAAACAGAGTTCTGGAATCACTCTATCAGTGGCAATGACATAGCTGGATACACTACTCGCTTCCACCAACTAGCTCACTTGTGCCCAACAATGGTTAACCCCGAGTACAAAAGGGTGGAGCGGTACATCTGGGGACTTCCTGCAAGTATCAGAGGGATGGTGACTGCTTCCAAACCAGGAACCATCCAGGGTGCCGTTCGTATGGCTCATAGCCTCATGGCACAGGTTGTCCAGGAAAGTAAGGACAACAAAAGGAAATCTGAGGGAAACCCTGGCAACCAGAGTCCGACTACCAAGAAGTCTGCAACCACCAAAGTCAATGCCTCTGGATCTGGATCTGGAACAGAAAACAAGAAGGAGTACTATGGAACAAAACCCTACTGTTCAAAGTGCAAACGCCATCATGATGGACCTTGTGGCGACCCCTGTGATAAGTGCAAGCGTTTTGGGCATCTTGCAAAAGATTGCCGAGTAAAAGCCTGTTTTGAATGTGGTGTAATGGGACACTACCGAAATGACTGTCCCAAGCTGAAAAACACCAACACTGCCAAAGGAAGGTTCTTCGTACTTAGAGCTAAGGACGCTCAAGCAGATCCTGACACTGGTACGGACAATTGTGCGTCATGTCTATTCTATTCTTTGATGATAAATATACAATTAGATTAGCAAATTGTGGTTAATCGAATCAGGAAGTGTAAAACGTAATTACACTTTAGAATTCAATGGCTAGGCTTTTTAGTCTAGAGCGGTAATTGGGATATCATTATTGATATACATAGGCGAATAGGCCATCTTGTTGGAATCATTGTTGCAGGAAACTTATCGTTTTCCTAATCATGAAGGTATTAGTGAAAATATGTGCTACAGTATTCGATTAGCTAAAACAATATAGGGCCAGGCATGCATGTTTTGGCATATAGATTGATTATCACTGCGGTGATCTAGTCGGAACATGGTTATCACGTTAGTGACATAGAAATCTGAATAAGAATCGAAAAACTATATTTGTTAATATAGGGCATGTATATATTATGTCGGTGTTGATAGTTACATTGAACTGTAAGAACACCGTAGGAACTCATTGAATTCGGTGGATTATAAATCCAAATCATGGTGACACTTGGTAAGACGGACCGACCCTGTTATGTAGGTAACGGGCGGGTAAAGAATCGGACTTCTCCATTATTCATTGAGATCAGTAGGTTTAAGCCTAACAAGGGGAGAAGGATAAATCAGATGTCTTACTATTAGACATATCACATAGTCGGCCTTAGAAACATGCGAGCATAGGCTTCACTTGAATTTCGGGACGAAATTCTCCTAACAAGGGGAGAATGTGACACCCGGTCAAAAAGGGCCAAAATTTGGGGCCAATTTAAATTTTAATTATTCGTACTCGGTACGAATCAAAAACAAAGTATTCGGATAATATATATATATATATATATATATATATATATATATATATATATATATAAAACTATATATATAAAACGAAATGATTATTTAATAATCACAACGCGAACAAACCTGAAACCACTCAGGAAACATAAAAATAAAAGTTGTCCCAAAACATTTCCAAATAGAATATTATTAACAGAAATAATATTACGATACTTGGAAAATTTGCAAAACTCTTTTTGGATAATTAAAACTATCCGTAAGTTCAAAGTGAAACAACGATATAATTTAGTATCACACTAAAAGTATTTTCGTGAAATACTTCAAATAAAAACTTATACGATTTCAATTTTAGAAATTTATCGTTTGAAAACATTTTACTAAATAACGATCGGGTACACGAACACGGGTCGGAAAACACCCACTCACCTCAATAATTGAGGCCGGTTATAACAACCGACCTCAATTATTTCGCAGACTCTTCATCACTCTCGGTTCCCTCCTCTCTTCTCTTTTCTCTCGGTTCCAATTCAACAACAACAAAACTACAACAATAACAACATCACAGCAACAATCATCATCATCATAATCAGTGATCATCTTCTTCATCATCATCATCGAGACATCACCATCATCCTCACGGGTTCGAATTTTACTACGTAAGAACACTAATCAATTCTTGTTAATTTTTCGTTTAAAATACGTAATATATCATGTTGTAGCATAATACTAAGTTCCTTGTTTGCGGAAATTGGATTAAAACTAGTTTTGCTAAGTTTCTGCACGAACAGACATGAATAGACACGAACCAGAGAGAATCACGCGATCGCGTGATGTTTTTCTTGAGTTCACGCGATCGGGTCAAAGGGATAGTCACGCGATCGGTTGGGGGGTTCACGCGATCGGGTAAACGAGGATGTCACGCGATCGGTTGGGAAGTTCACGCGATCGCGTGATCTTCTATTTTGGGTCAGAATTGTTCAGTGACATTTTTACAAACTTTGAAACGGAAATACAAACTTAAACAATAGATTATAATACGACCGAATACATGTTAATACAAGTAAAGACTATACAATCAAATGCTCATTAGAATCTCGCGTGTTTAGGACATTAGGAGACTTTGGACCATACGTTCCTCGTTGGATATATTCACTGCTCGGATAGACTCAGGTGAGTCTCACAGCCCCATTTTTACTGTTTCAAATAGTGGGGTGAGATACAATGCTTACATGTTTTCGTGATCATATGTCATTTGATTAGTTAATTTGAGAATTAACTCAAGGAATTAAATGATTATTTAGTTCAGATAACTATATTAGTTACATCGTTTGACTACCATTATTTGGTCTTGATTATCATTGTTAAATCATTATTTCGAAACCTGCGTTGGTTTCATCATTGTTAAATTTAATGTTGTTCAAAAACCTGCGTTGGTTTGTTCAATATTACGAAACCTGCGTTGGTTTCATCATGGTTAAATTTATTATTGTTCCAAAACCTGCGTTGGTTTGTTCAATATTACGAAACCTGCGTTGCTTTCATCATTGTTAAATTATTATTGTTCAAAAACCTGCGTTGGTTTGTTCAATATTACGAAACCTGCGTTGGTTTCATCATTGTTAAATTTAATGTTGTTCTAAAACCTGCGTTGGTTTGTTCAATATTACGAAACCTGCGTTGGTTTCACCATTGTTTAAAAATCATTATTTCGAAACCTGCGTTGGTTTCATCATTGTTTTGAAAACTAAATTGTTAAATCATTGTTTAGAAAACCCGCGTTGGTTTCATGGTTGTTTGAGGAACCTGCGTTGGTTCAAATCATTATTTAGTAACCTTAATTGGTTAAATCATGGTTTTAGAAAACTTAATTGTTTTAAATCATTGTTTGGTTTATTAATTTAAATCCTTGTTCAGACGAAACATTTTATTATCGTCAAATTATCATGTTGATCACATCAATGTTTATGTTAAACCTGTGAGATTCACCAGCTTTATAGCTGACCCTTTTAGCGTTGTATTCTCAGGTGATCAGCAGTAGTAGGATGGCCCTCAGGATAAGCTATCTACTCACGAGTCGCATGCATCCATTTTGACATGAAGATTTTCCTGCATTATATTTTGTATAATGGTTATGTATTAAAATCTTCAAAACTACTTTTGCGAACTTGCTATTATGTTGTAAACTTTAACTCAAAACTTGTATTACTTTTGTAATTTTTATAAACGTCTCATGTAGAGTCGTTTGCTTATACTTTGGTGCTTTGTATATTGATTAGTCACACCCAAAATCGTCGCTTCCGCAAATTATGAAATTGGGGGTGTGAAAGTCTCGACACTTAGTAAAAAGTTGTAAATATTCTGTTTTATGCGACACAATATGCGACATAATAATTTGTTATGCGACACAAGGGTTGTGTCGCATAGGAATGCGACACAATATCTATACGACACAAGGGTTGTGTCGCATAGATGCGAGATGCTGATTCAACAGCGACATAGTGATTGTGTCGTATGAAAAATACGACATAAGATGCGACACAACGTTGTGTTGTAAAGGGTACGACACAAAAGGATTTATGCGACACTAAGTGCGACATAACAGGCAAAATGCGACACAACATGTGACACAAGGCTTGTGTCGCATTGAAGAACATCAGCCCAGAAACAGCGGCTGTTCGCGATTTTCCACCCCAAAACCCAAATCAAACTCATTTTTAGGCTATGAAATCGTGTTTTATTCATATATTTGGACATATATAAACCCAAATAACCCGTAAACATGTAAAAATAAGCTAAAACGAGAGGTTTCGGGATTTTGTCGGAAACTTACAAAGTGCCGAAACGAAAATCCGGAAAGATGGAAATGTAGATCGTGATGCGGTGGTTCCTTTTCTCTAATTACTTTGTCGTTTTGAGTTCGTTTGTGGGTGTTATTTGGTGATTTGGTGATTTTTGGTGTAGTTTGTGTTTGAGAGAAAATGGAGAAAGAGAGAGAGAAAGAATACGATGGAAATGAAGAAATGGGGAAGAGATCCCCACTTTTGGGGCAGATTTTCGGGGGTCCACGGTGTGGGCTTCACCAAATTTTGCTCCGTGTAGTCGCGCTCCGTACGGTGTTCGTTTTCCCGATCGTTTAAACGTTAAATAATTATTTTATACGTTTAATATACGTTTTAAAAATACGAATATTTATTCGATATTTTTGTTGAAGTATTTCATAAAATACTTAGTAGTTGTGTTATAAAAATATAACGTTATCTCGTTTTGTCTGTTTATGTGCTTTAACATTTTAATCGCGTAATCATCGATTGTATGTTAGGAATCGTGTACGAAATATTATAAAATAATATTGTGGATTTAAGTGTATCTTTAAATAACATTGTATTATTTAAATTAATCTGTTCACCAACGTCCGTATTTAATTGATCAAAACACGTTCGGTTTGAGACTTGTACGATTTAATTAAATCGTATTCTTGTATATATATATATTCAACAACATATATTTTGATACATTAATTAGCCTAACACAGAACTAATTACATGTATTACAACTTGATTAGGCACTAATTACTAGTCCAAATTTGTCGGGTGTCACATTCTCCCCCTGTTAGAAGAATTTCGTCCCGAAATTTAAGTCGAATTCGTGTTTGATGTGGAATCAGTGAAGAGTTGAGGATACTTGAGTCGCATTTGGTCCTCCCGTTCCCAGGTGAATTCCGGACCACGCTGCGAATTCCACCTGACTTTGACAATGGGAATACGACTTTGTTTGAGTTGTTTGACCTCACGGTCCATAATTTTGGCGGGTTCTTCAACGAAGTGAAGCTTGTCGTCAACTCGAATCTCATCGAGTGGAATGATAAGTGTCTCATCAGACAGACACTTCTTCAAATTTGAAATGTGAAAAGTGGGATGCACACTGCTGAGTTCGGCTGGCAGCTGCAATCGATATGCCACTGGACCAATCCTCTCGAGGATCTCGAATGGTCCAATGTATCTGGGATTTAACTTCCCTCGTTTGCCAAATCGAGTTACGCCTTTCCAAGGCGATACCTTGAGTAGTACTCGGTCCCCAACCTGGAACTCGAGTGGTTTGCGTCTCACGTCAGCATAACTTTTCTGACGATCACGCGCGGCTTTGAGCTTGTTTTGAATCTGGAAGATTTTCTCGGTTGTTTCGTGAATGATTTCCGGACCCGTGAGTTGGCTATCCCCAACTTCGGTCCAACAGATAGGTGACCGGCAATTACGACCGTACATTGCCTCGAATGGTGCAGCCTTGATGCTAGAGTGATAACTGTTGTTGTACGAGAACTCGCACAACGGTAGATGTTGTTCCCAGTTTACACCGAAGTCAACTATGCAGGCACGTAGCATGTCTTCAAGTGTTTGAATTGTTCTTTCACTTTGGCCGTCGGTTTGAGGATGGTATGCGGTACTCATGTCAAGACGGGTACCCAGTGATTTTTGAAGTGATTGCCAGAAGTGAGATGTGAAACGACTGTCCCTATCAGAGATAATTGAGATTGGAACACCGTGTCGAGAAATAATGTGACAACCGTCAATTTAGGACTAGAATTTAGTGCCTAATCAAGTTTTAATACATGTAATTAGTTCTTTGTTAGGCTAATTAATGTATCAATTATTATATATATTGTTGAATATATATCTACAATTATGCGATTTGTTTAAATCGTACGAATTTCAAATCGAATGAATTTCGATACAATAAATACGGACGTTGGTGACCAATTTTATTAAATAACGCTTTTATGTCAAAAATATCATTATTATAATATTTCGTATTCATTCACATCGTACAATCAGTAAGTTACACAATTTAAAATGTAAAACGCGCAAACACATTAACTTACCTTTTTATAATTCAAATATAAAGTGATTAGTAAAATATTTAAATTAAATATAGCGTAATAATTTGTATTTTAAAAATGTACCAATTAATATTTAAAATAATTATTTAACGTTTAAACAACGGAGCAAACGAACACCGCACGGAACGGAAACGCGGGGCGAAAATGGGGGTTTAACCTCCCACTCCCACCCCATCTACTTTCATTTCTCTTTTTTCTCTATCTCTCTCCTCTCTTATTTCTCTCAAACAAACCCCAAACCAAAAATCATCCAAATCGCAAAATAAACACCTCAAACGACCTCGGATCTTCAAGCCCCTTTACAATAAACGACCACCTCGCAACGATCTACACTTCTATCTTTCCGGAATTTCATTTCGGCGATTTGTAAGTTTCCGACACAACTCCGAAAACTCTCGTTTTTAAGATTTATAACTTGCTAGTTGTTTGTATAACCTTGTAATGTCCTAAAATGGGTTGGGTAAAAATAATAGACCGATCGATGGCCGGAAAATACGTTTTTGAAGTCGAAACTCCGATCAGATCCCGTACGTCGCATTTGGCCTGGCGTAAATGCGACGTAGCGACTTACGTCGCACAAATCCTCAACGTCGCATATAGCGACGCAGCACTCTACGTCGCATTGAATTGCGGACGTCGCACTTAGCGACGTAAACCCCAACGTCGCAGAAATCAACTACGTCGCCTATAGCGACGTCACGTACAACGTCGCATTAAATTGCGAAAGTCGCACATAGCGACGTCATGCCCAACGTCGCAGTCCGGATCTGCGATGTAGCACCCTACGTCGCACAAAACAGAATCTTCAAACCTCAAAATTTTGAAGTCAAAGTTACTGTTCAAAAAAAGTCAAATTTACTGCAGCAGTACTGTAGCAGTACTGTAGCAAAGTCAACATTTTAGAATTATTATTATTTCAACTAAATCGCCAACGGGCCGTACACATTTTCAAATACACAATTGAATCAACTAAGTCATAGTAACTTAGATAATTTATTCAAACAAGTCGTTGTAACTTGTGTCAATTCAATCAAACAAGTCGTAGTAACTTGTAACAATACAATCAACCAAATCGGGGTAATTTGGACATTAAGTTAGACAAACAATTTCAATGGTAGTCTTTCGAGATACCAATACAATTAATAACAATTCAAGTGTCGTGGACACATTCAGGTTTCAAGTCTTTGGACACCAACACACTGCTAATTACTTCAAGTTTATTAAGTTAAACACATCAGGAATCAGGTGAGTTTCATAGCCCCATTTTCACTGCTTTACAACTAGGGGTGTGATATTACTACTCGATTTTGTTTTACAAGTAGAACGCAAGTGCCAAACTTCAAATACTACATGAGTTTCAAGCTAATCAATTTAAAGTCCTCCATAAGCATAGTCTCTAGTATTTTATAGCGTGAATGTTAGTATATGATATCATATGGGATTGACAATCCTCATCCGGGTTAGCACGCACTAACTGGTCAAACGGATGTATTAGCATTTGGGAAGACGAGTGTTGATTAGGCACTCGTAGGAGGCATTTCAAGTTAGGTTTCCTTAAGTGGGCCTGACAAATCAAGTTAAGCTCAGACTATGTGCTCATGGACAGTATAACTTTTATCTTGCTTAATTGCATTTTAAATTCAATATAAATCTTGCGGTTCTTACAACTATACATTGACATACAAACCTGTGAGCTCACCAGCGTTTTCGCTGACCCATTTTAGTATTTATCACAGGTACCCAGCAGTAGTTTGGCTGCACAAGCAGGAATTATTAGCTCGAGTCAGCATACATACAACTAGAGATTGGACTGCATTATTATATTTTGTAAAAGTAATTATGCTATGTAATCTCTCAATTTCAGGAACCGAGCTAATGTAACTATATTTTGATGTAAACATTTATTTTATTTATACAAGTTTAAAATGACACATATAGTGGTCGTTCATTATATCTTATGTGCTTTGTATATTGATTAGTGACACCCAAATCAAGCTTCCGCAAATCATTAAATTTGGGGGTGTCACAGATTGGTATCAGAGCCTAAGGTTATAGTGAACTAGGTTGCATTTAGTGGGCCTAGACTATGACCGTTAGGCAGTATTCCTTATTAGTTATGACTAGTTCAGGGATTACATCATACGACTTTAATTTAACATAGCCTGATCAACTATGTACAATTAAAGAAAGATGATGTGAAATCTGAAAGAGTTATGTTGAACATGAATGCATTAGTTGACTCTGACCTCGAGAGAAACGGGACTCAAAACACGTCTGTGCTAGACACTCAATAGGTTGTTATGTGATATACATATATACATGAATAGACCTCATTACAACTTTAGGCTATATTATATTATATGAATATAGGCCTCTTTCTTTCAAACGTTTTGTCTCGAAATGACAAACACACCACTAGTTCATCATACTCGGACTAGTATCTTATTTCATTTCCTTGTTCTTTCTTACTCAGCATCATGCCTCCACGTCGTCAAATTACCCTTAGCGAAGCTGAGATCGCGGGAATCATTGCCCGCAGTGTGACCGAAGCCTTGGCTACCCGAACACCACCCGGTAGCGAGGACACAGCAACCAATACTCCACCGCCCAAACCCTGCTCCTATAAGGACTTTCTTAGCTGTAAACCGCTATACTTCAAGGGCACGGAAGGTGCCATTGGCTTAATCCGTTGGATTGAGCGCATGGAATCTGTTTTCAGTCTCTGCGACTGCACTGAGAACAACAAGGTCAAATTCGCTGCTTACACCTTTCAGGAAGGTGCACTCACGTGGTGGAAAACCCACGCAAACTCTGTCGGCCTCGAGATTGCAAACCGACTTCCTTGGGTCGAACTGAAGAAGAAACTGACAGAGAAGTACTGTCCTGAAGAAGAATTGCACAGGCTGGAGGAAGAATTCTGGCATCTGGAGGTGCAGGGAAATGATGTTGCTGAATATACCACCAAATTTCAGCAGTTTGCTCTATTATGCCCAGGTTTAGTCGAACCAGAAAGTAAGGGCATTAAGAAATACATTCGTGGACTTCCCGAGAACATCCAGGGAAACGTTGCTTCATCCAAACCAACTACTACTGAGAGTGCCATTCGATTGGCCCACGAACTCATGGCTCTAGTTGTTAGCCGTGAGACCTCCAACACCTCATCCTCCAACAACAACAAACGCAAATCCACTGAACACCACCATAACTCAAACAAGAAAAACAACGCCATCCAAGTCTACAACACCAACTCTGAAACCACCCGCAGCTACACCGGGGACAGGCCTTATTGTCCCAAGTGTAACTACCACCATTTTGGTCAGTGCGGTACTCCTTGCAACAACTGCAGGAGGTACGGGCATTTGACTAAGGATTGCCGAACCCCCAAATCCAACAACAACCCTTCTGACAAAAATGCCCGACAACCTAAGTCCTGCTACGAATGTGGAAACCCTGGACACTTTAGGGATTCTTGTCCAAAATTGAAGAACAAGGGCAACAACAACAACCACCGCAACAACAATAACACCAAAAGTAGCGCCTTCGTGATCAACTCAGGAGACGCCCGTCAGGACCCGAATGTGGTCACGGGTATGTTCCTCCTCAACAATTTAACTGCTTCCATACTGTTTGATACTGGTGCCGATAGGAGTTTTATTTCCGATGAATTTTGCCCTCTACTTGACATTACACCTGTTGCTTTAGACATTAAGTACACCGTAGAGCTAGCAAATGGCAAATTGATAGAAACCAATAGTGTGATACCTAATTGCACCTTAAATCTAGCCGACGAAACCTTCTCCATAGATCTTATGCCTGTTGAGATAGGAAGTTTCGATGTCATTGTGGGCATGGACTGGTTATCCAAGCATCGCGCCGAAATCATTTGCCATGACAAAATTGTTCGCATACCTCTCACTGTCGGTAGAACCCTAGTCATACAGGGGGAGACCGGAGGGACGAGGCTTAACATCATATCTTGTCTTAAAACCCGAAAATTTCTGAGAAAGGGTTATCCAGCAATCCTCGCGCACATCATGGAGAAAAAGTCGGAGGAGAAGCGACTTGAGGATGTTCCAATTGTTCGAGACTTTCCAGAAGTCTTTCCTGAGGAACTGCCTGGTCTACCACCACCAAGACAGGTTGAGTTTTCAATTGATCTCGTACCAGGTGCTGCGCCTGTGGCCCGAGCACCATACCGTTTAGCTCCATCCGAACTTCAGGAGCTGTCCACCCAATTACAGGAACTCCTGGAACGAGGGTTTATCAGGCCGAGTTCTTCACCTTGGGGAGCTCCGGTCCTATTTGTTAAGAAGAAAGATGGTTCTTTTCGAATGTGTATCGACTATCGAGAGTTGAACAAGTTAACTGTCAAGAACCGGTATCCACTCCCTCGAATCGATGACCTGTTCGACCAACTTCAAGGGTCGAGTTGTTATTCAAAGATTGATCTCCGATCCGGTTATCACCAATTGCGTGTCCGCGATGCCGATATTCCAAAAACCGCTTTCAGAACCCGTTACGGGCATTACGAATTCCAAGTGATGCCATTCGGCCTAACCAATGCACCGGCTGTATTCATGGACCTTATGAATCGGGTGTGTAAACCTTACCTTGATAAGTTTGTCATTGTCTTCATTGATGACATCCTCATATACTCACGAAGCAAAGAAGAGCATGCGCAACACCTCAAAACCATCCTTGAACTACTTAAAAACGAGGAGCTCTATGCCAAGTTCTCTAAGTGTGAGTTCTGGATCAAAACCGTTCAATTCCTTGGTCACGTGATTGACTGTCAGGGGATTCACGTTGACCCGTCAAAAATCGAGGCTATCAAAGACTGGCAATCGCCAACCACTCCGACCGAAGTACGGCAGTTTCTAGGACTGGCCGGATACTATCGACGATTCATTGAAAATTTCTCCAAGATAGCCATACCACTCACGACGCTGACCCAGAAAGACAAAAAGTTTGACTGGACTGATAAACAAGAATCGGCATTCCAACTCTTAAAACAAAAGCTTTGCAGTGCTCCGATCCTCTCATTACCCGAAGGCACCGATGACTTCGTGGTATACTGCGATGCTTCACATCAAGGTCTCGGTTGTGTGCTTATGCAACGAGACAAAGTCATAGCTTATGCTTCCCGACAGCTCAAGATTCATGAAAAGAATTACACCACCCACGACCTCGAGCTAGGAGCTGTCGTTTTTGCCCTCAAAATCTGGAGACATTACCTTTACGGTACCAGATGCACAATCTTTACCGACCATAAAAGCCTTCAACACATATTCGATCAGAAGGATCTCAACATGAGGCAACGTCGATGGGTCGAGTTGCTTACGGATTACGACTGCTAACTCAAATATCATCCAGGCAAAGCAAATGTTGTTGCTGACGCTCTCAGTCGGAAAGAGCGAGTGAAACCACTTCGGGTTCGAGCCCTTAGTATGACCATTCACAACAATTTAAACATTCAAATTCTCACTGCTCAACTCGAAGCCTTAAAACACGAAAACGTCAAGGATGAAGCCTTGCGGGGCATGGATAAACAGTTCGAAATCAAACCTAACGGGATTAGGTATTTCTCAAACCGAATCTGGTTGCCTAAATTTGGGAACCTACGAGACTTGGTGATGGATGAAGCTCACAAGTCCAAATATTCTATCCATCCGGGATCCGATAAAATGTACCACGGTATCAACGACTTCTACTGGTGGCCGAACATGAAAGCCGAAATCGCCACCTATGTCAGCAAATGCCTTACTTGCTCCAAAGTCAAAATCGAATATCAAAAACCTTCTGGTTTACTTCAACAACCCAGTCTTCCGGAATGGAAATGGGAACAAATTGCCATGGACTTCATAACCAAACTACCCAGATCCTCGAGCGGTTGCGATACCATTTGGGTGATCGTGGATCGTCTCACAAAATCTGCTCACTTCCTGGCAATCAAGGAATCCGACAAAATGGAACGCCTCACCAACATTTATCTGAAGGAAATCGTGACCAAACACGGTGTTCCAATCTCAATTATCTCCGATAGAGATAGTCGTTTCACTTCACAATTTTGGCAATCACTTCAAAAATCTCTGGGTACTCGACTTGATATGAGTACCGCATACCATCCTCAAACCGACGGTCAAAGTGAACGAACCATTCAAACACTTGAAGACATGCTACGGGCCTGCGTAGTAGACTTCGGTGTAAACTGGGAAAAACATCTACCATTGTGCGAGTTCTCGTACAACAACAGTTATCATACCAGCATCAAAGCTGCACCCTTCGAGGCACTGTACGGTCGTAAGTGCCGGTCACCTATCTGTTGGACTGAAGTTGGGGATAGCCAACTCACAGGTCCAGAAATCATTCACGAGACGACCGAGAGAATCGTTGAAATTCAAAACAAACTCAAAGCCGCGCGTGATCGTCAGAAAAGTTATGCTGACGTGAGACGCAAACCACTCGAGTTCCAAGTTGGGGATCGAGTTCTACTCAAAGTATCGCCTTGGAAAGGCGTAATCCGATTTGGTAAACGAGGGAAGTTAAATCCCAGATACATTGGACCATTCGAGATCCTCGAAAGGATTGGTCCAGTGGCTTATCGATTGCAGCTGCCATCTGAACTCAGCAGCGTGCACCCCACATTTCATGTTTCAAATCTGAAGAAGTGTCTGTCTGATGAGACACTTATCATTCCACTCGATGAAATCCGAGTTGACGAAAAACTTCACTTTGTTGAGGAACCCGCTGAAATCATGGACCGTGAGGTCAAACAACTTAAACAAAGTCGTATTCCTATTGTCAAGGTTAGGTGGAATTCGCGGCGCGGTCCGGAATTCACCTGGGAACGAGAAGATCAAATGCGACTCAAGTATCCTCAACTCTTCACTGATTCAACGTCAAACACAACTTCAACATAAATTTCGGGACGAAATTCTTCTAACAGGGGGAGAATGTGACAACCGTCAATTTAGGACTAGAATTTAGTGCCTAATCAAGTTTTAATACATGTAATTAGTTCTTTGTTAGGCTAATTAATGTATCAATTATTATATATATTGTTGAATATATATCTACAATTATGCGATTTGTTTAAATCGTACGAGTTTCAAATCGAATGAATTTCGATACAATAAATACGGACGTTGGTGACCAATTTTATTAAATAACGCTTTTATGTCAAAAATATCATTATTATAATATTTCGTATTCATTCACATCGTACAATCAGTAAGTTACACAATTTAAAATGTAAAACGCGCAAACACATTAACTTACCTTTTTATAATTCAAATATAAAGTGATTAGTAAAATATTTAAATTAAATATAGCGTAATAATTTGTATTTTAAAAATGTACCAATTAATATTTAAAATAATTATTTAACGTTTAAACAACGGAGCAAACGAACACCGCACGGAACGGAAACGCGGGGCGAAAATGGGGGTTTAACCTCCCACTCCCACCCCATCTACTTTCATTTCTCTTTTTTCTCTATCTCTCTCCTCTCTTATTTCTCTCAAACAAACCCCAAACCAAAAATCATCCAAATCGCAAAATAAACACCTCAAACGACCTCGGATCTTCAAGCCCCTTTACAATAAACGACCACCTCGCGACGATCTACACTTCTATCTTTCCGGAATTTCATTTCGGCGATTTGTAAGTTTCCGACACAACTCCGAAAACTCTCGTTTTTAAGATTTATAACTTGCTAGTTGTTTGTATAACCTTGTAATGTCCTAAAATGGGTTGGGTAAAAATATTAGACCGATCGATGGCCGGAAAATACGTTTTTGAAGTCGAAACTCCGATCAGATCCCGTACGTCGCATTTGGCCTGGCGTAAATGCGACGTAGCGACTTACGTCGCACAAATCCTCAACGTCGCATATAGCGACGCAGCACTCTACGTCGCATTGAATTGCGGACGTCGCACTTAGCGACGTAAACCCCAACGTCGCAGAAATCAACTACGTCGCCTATAGCGACGTCACGTACAACGTCGCATTAAATTGCGAAAGTCGCACATAGCGACGTCATGCCCAACGTCGCAGTCCGGATCTGCGACGTAGCACCCTACGTCGCACAAAACAGAATCTTCAAACCTCAAAATTTTGAAGTCAAAGTTACTGTTCAAAAAAAGTCAAATTTACTGCAGCAGTACTGTAGCAGTACTGTAGCAAAGTCAACATTTTAGAATTATTATTATTTCAACTAAATCGCCAACGGGCCGTACACATTTTCAAATACACAATTGAATCAACTAAGTCATAGTAACTTAGATAATTTATTCAAACAAGTCGTTGTAACTTGTGTCAATTCAATCAAACAAGTCGTAGTAACTTGTAACAATACAATCAACCAAATCGGGGTAATTTGGACATTAAGTTAGACAAACAATTTCAATGGTAGTCTTTCGAGATACCAATACAATTAATAACAATTCAAGTGTCGTGGACACATTCAGGTTTCAAGTCTTTGGACACCAACACACTGCTAATTACTTCAAGTTTATTAAGTTAAACACATCAGGAATCAGGTGAGTTTCATAGCCCCATTTTCACTGCTTTACAACTAGGGGTGTGATATTACTACTCGATTTTGTTTTACAAGTAGAACGCAAGTGCCAAACTTCAAATACTACATGAGTTTCAAGCTAATCAATTTAAAGTCCTCCATAAGCATAGTCTCTAGTATTTTATAGCGTGAATGTTAGTATATGATATCATATGGGATTGACAATCCTCATCCGGGTTAGCACGCACTAACTGGTCAAACGGATGTATTAGCATTTGGGAAGACGAGTGTTGATTAGGCACTCGTAGGAGGCATTTCAAGTTAGGTTTCCTTAAGTGGGCCTGACAAATCAAGTTAAGCTCAGACTATGTGCTCATGGACAGTATAACTTTTATCTTGCTTAATTGCATTTTAAATTCAATATAAATCTTGCGGTTCTTACAACTATACATTGACATACAAACCTGTGAGCTCACCAGCGTTTTCGCTGACCCATTTTAGTATTTATCACAGGTACCCAGCAGTAGTTTGGCTGCACAAGCAGGAATTATTAGCTCGAGTCAGCATACATACAACTAGAGATTGGACTGCATTATTATATTTTGTAAAAGTAATTATGCTATGTAATCTCTCAATTTCAGGAACCGAGCTAATGTAACTATATTTTGATGTAAACATTTATTTTATTTATACAAGTTTAAAATGACACATATAGTGGTCGTTCATTATATCTTATGTGCTTTGTATATTGATTAGTGACACCCAAATCAAGCTTCCGCAAATCATTAAATTTGGGGGTGTCACAAATAATTTCCTTGATGTAAATTCGTGTGAGGCGTTCCATTTTGTCGGTTTCTTTGATTGCCAGGAAGTGAGCAGATTTGGTGAGACGATCGACAATCAACCAAATGGTATCGCAACCACTCGATGACTTTAGTAGTTTGGTTATGAAATCCATGGCAACTTGTTCCCATTTCCATTCAGGGATGTCGGGTTGTTGAAGTAAGCCAGAAGGCTTTTGATATTCGGCTTTGACTTTCGAGCAAGTAAGGCACTTGCTGACGTATGTGGCGATTTCGGCTTTCATGTTCGGCCACCAGTAAAAATCCTTGATACCGTGATACATTTTGTCGGATCCCGGGTGAATAGAGTATTTAGACTTGTGAGCTTCATCCATCACCAAGTCTCGCAGGTTCCCAAAACTGGGCAACCAGGTTCGGTTTGAGAAATACCTAATTCCATTAGGCTTGATTTCGAACTGTTTCTCCATGCCTCGCAAGGCTTCGTTTTTGATGTTTTCAGGTTTGGTAGCTTCGAGTTGAGCAGCGAGAATCTGAATGTTTAGATCATTGTGAATAGTCATACTGAGGGCTCGGACTCGAAGTGGTTTCGACCTTTCTTTTCGACTGAGGGCATCGGCAACAACATTTGCCTTCCCTGGATGGTATTTGATTTCGCAATCGTAATCGGTAAGCAACTCGACCCAGCGACGTTGCCTCATGTTGAGATCCTTTTGATCGAATATGTGTTGGAGGCTCTTGTGGTCGGTAAAAATTGTGCACTTAGTGCCATAGAGATAATGTCTCCAGATTTTGAGAGCAAAAACGACTGCTCCAAGTTCGAGGTCATGAGTGGTGTAGTTCTTTTCGTGAATCTTGAGTTGTCGAGAGGCATAGGCAATGACCTTGTCTCGTTGCATTAACACGCAACCGAGACCTTGATGAGAAGCATCGCAGTATACCATGAAGTCATTGGTGCCTTCGGGTAGTGATAGAATCGGAGCACTGCAAAGCTTTTGTTTCAGAAGTTGGAATGCTGACTCTTGTTTTTCAGTCCAGTCGAACTTTTTGTCTTTCTGAGTCAGTGTAGTGAGTGGTAAGGCTATTTTCGAGAAATTTTCGATGAACCGATGATAATACCCCGCCAATCCCAAAAATTGACGTATCTCGGTTGGAGTAGTTGGCGATTGCCAGTCTTTGATAGCCTCGATTTTTGATGGATCAACATGAATTCCTTGATTATCGATAACGTGCCCAAGGAATTGAACGGTTTGCATCCAGAACTCACACTTAGAGAATTTGGCATACAGCTCCTCGTGCTTAAGTAGTTCAAGGACGGTTTGAAGATGTTGTGCGTGATCTTGTTCGTTTCGCGAGTATATGAGGATGTCGTCGATGAAGACGATGACAAACTTGTCGAGGTAAGGCTTGCACACCCGATTCATAAGATCCATGAATACAGCCGGTGCATTGGTTAGACCGAATGGCATCACCAGAAATTCGTAATGCCCATAACGGGTTCTGAAAGCGGTTTTCGGGATATCGGTGTCGCGAACACGCAATTGATGATAACCTGATCGAAGATCAATCTTTGAATAAAAACTCGACCCTTGAAGTTGGTCGAACAGGTCATCGATTCGGGGAAGTGGATATCGGTTCTTGACGGTTAATTTGTTCAACTCTCGATAGTCGATGCACATTCGAAAAGAACCATCTTTCTTTTTGACAAATAGGACCGGAGCTCCCCAAGGTGAAGAACTCGGCCTAATGAAGCCTCTTTCCAGGAGCTCCTGTAACTGGGTGGACAACTCCTGAAGTTCTGATGGAGCTAAACGGTATGGTGCTCGGGCCACAGGTGCATCACCTGGCACGAGATCGATTGAGAACTCAACCTGTCTTGGTGGTGGTAGACCAGGCAGTTCTTCGGGAAAGACTTCTGGAAAGTCTCGAACGATTGGTACATCCTCAAGTCGCTTCTCCTCCGACTTTTTCTCCAGGATGTGTACGAGGATTGCTGGGTAACCCTTTCTCAGAAATTTTTGGGTTTTCAAACAAGAGATGATGTTTAGCCTCGTCTCACCGGTCTCCCCCTGTATGACCAAAGTTCTACCGGCGGCGAGAGGGATTCGAACGATCTTGTCGTTGCAAACGATTTCAGCGTGATGTTTGGACAACCAGTCCATACCGATAATGACATCGAAACTTCCTATTTCAACAGGCATAAGATCAATGGAGAAGGTTTCGTCGGCTAGGGTTAAAGTGCAATTAGGTATCACACTATTGGTTTCTATGAGTTTACCATTTGCAAGTTCTACGGTGTACTTAACATCTAAGGCAACAGGGGTGATGTCAAGTAGTGGATAAAACTCATTAGAAATAAAGCTTCTATCAGCACCAGTATCAAATAGAACAGAAGCAGTTAAGTTGTTGAGGAGGAACATACCCGTGACCACATTCGGGTCCTGACGGGCATCCCTGGAGTTGAGAACGAATGCTCTTCCCTTGGCATTGTTGTTGTTGTTGCCCTTGTTCTTTCGTTTGGGACATGCATCCTTGAAGTGCCCCATCTCCCCGCATTCATAGCAGGATTTGGGTTGTTGAGTTTTGTTGTTGGAGGTGTTGTTATTGGATTTGGGGGCTCGGCAGTCTCTGGTCAAATGCCCGTACCTCCTGCAGTTGTTGCAGGGTGTACTGCATGGACCGTCATGGTGGTAGTTACACTTGGAACAGTATGGTCTGTCTCCAGTGTAGCTACGTTTGGTTTCAGTATTGGTGTTGTAAACTTGGATGGTGTTGGTTTTCTTGTTTGGTTGGTTTTGGTGTTCAGAGGATTTTCGCTTGTTGTTGGAGGAGGTATTGGGTGCCTCACGGCTGACAACCAGCGCCATGAGCTCATGTGCTAGCCGGATAGCACTCTCTGTAGTGGTTGGTTTGGACGAAGCGACATTCCCCTGAATGCTCTCAGGGAGGCCGCGGATATATCTTTTGATGCTCTTCTCCTCCGGATCAACTAAACCCGGGCATAACAACGCAAACTGCTGGAATTTGGTGGTATACCCAGCAATGTCAGTTCCCTGCACCGTCAAATGCCAGAACTCTTCCTCTAGACGGTGCAGTTCTTCTTCGGGGCAGTACTTCTCCCTCAACTTCTTCTTCAGCTCGGCCCAAGGTAGCTGATTAGCTATCTCAAGACCTATGGAGTTGGCGTGGGTATTCCACCACGTAAGAGCACCTTCCTGAAAGGTGTATGTAGCGAACTTGACCTTGTTTTCCTCTGTACAGTTGCAGAGGTTGAAAACAGATTCCATCCGTTCTATCCAAAGGATTAGTCCAATGGCACCTTCCGTGCCCTTGAAGTAGAGTGGTTTGCAGCTGAGAAAATCCTTGTAAGAACAAGGCTTGATGACAGGGGTACTGGGAGCTTCTCCAGTATTTTGGGAGTTTCTAGGCGAGTCCCGCGCAGCCAAGGCATCGGCCACAGCCCGAGAAACTATAGCATTGATTTCCGCATCACTGTAACTTTTCTTCTTGGGCGGCATGATTCTTCAAGGAAGAAAGAAACAAAAGGTACATAAGAAATTGTACCAAAATGAAAATTACAATAGATGCATATATGTAAAAGCGGTAACATACGACATCACAATGTAAAATCAATAATATAGAATAATCGAGGGAAATTGTCAATTGATATTACGAGTTCAAAAGATGATAGACAATTCCAAATTACAAGTTCCAAAAGTTACAGGATTAGATGTTTTACAAAAGCACCGGGAATTGTTACATCCGGTTAAATTACATAGGTCCTACTAAAGCATATTAGGGTACAGATTCAGCCTAAGCTAATTCTGACGTAAGTTGAGTTGTGGCAGCAGTGCAGTGAGATGATTCACAGACTCTGCAAGTCTGTTGGCAGTTCGGAGGGCGTCTTCGGTTTCCCTTAGATGTGTCTCGCACTGAAGTAGTCTTGATTGTAGGACAGAGATTTCATTTCGGTTGCCAATCACTTGATTGTAGACAACCTCCATGGTTTCGATTGTTTCTTCCACTTGATTTTGAAGAGTGTTCATGGAGTTGACAGTGTGCTCGTGATCTTCAGAGACTTGCTCGATTCGTTCCATAGCTGTGAGTCTCCAGATTTCACGAGTTTCTTGGAGTTCGATATCCATAGCGTTAAGTCGTTTTCGTGGTGATGTACTCTAGCGGTTAAGCCCGGTAGAGTGGGATGAGTTGGATATGGGCTAGCTCGAGGCAACCTGGTGTCCATCCTAGCTACCCTTGAGTTTCGTGATTCATGTAGGTAAGAGCGTGATGAACTTGGTGGTGTGTTTGCCATTCTGAGACAAAGCGTTAGGAAGAATGAGGCCTATATCCATATAATAACTTATATGATATAGCCTAAGATTGTAACGAGGCCTATCTATGTATACTTAGTATCACATAATAGCCTATTGGGTGTCTAGCACAAACTTGTTTAAGTCTCGGTTCTCTCGAGGTCAGAGTCAACTAGTGTATTCCTGTTCAACATGATCATTTCAGACCTTACATCATCTTTCCTTAATTGTACATAGTTGATCAGGCTATGTTAAATTAAAGTC
Organism: Helichrysum umbraculigerum; assembly: GCA_949592205.1. Taxonomy (NCBI): domain Eukaryota; kingdom Viridiplantae; phylum Streptophyta; class Magnoliopsida; order Asterales; family Asteraceae; genus Helichrysum; species Helichrysum umbraculigerum. The sequence goes on along the minus strand of CATIUR010000008.1, from coordinate 4,207,661 downwards.
GTATGCTGTAATTTCTGAACCAGTCATGCATAATGAGGAAATACTGCCTAACGGTCATAGTCTAGGTCCACTAAATGCAACCTAGTTCACTATAACCTTAGGCTCTGATACCAATCTGTAACACCCCCAAATTTATTGATTAGCGGAAGCACGAATTGGGTGTTACGAATCAATAATCACAGCACGAAGATATAATGAACGACCACTATATGCGTCGTTTTACATTTGTATTGATAAAACCAAAAGTTTACATCAAAAATATTGTTTACATTAGCTCGGTTGAAATTGAGAGATTTAAATACATAATTAATCTATACAAAATATAATAATGCAGCTAAATCTCTGATTGTTTGCATGATGACTCGAGCTAATTGATCCTTACTTGAGCAGTCCAACCTACTGCTGGTCACCTGTGATACATGCTAAAATTGGTCAGCGAAAAGCTGGTGAGCTCACAGGTTTGTATGTCAACACATATTTGTATGAACCGCAAGATTTATAATTGAATTTAAAATGCAATTAAGCAAAATAAAAGTTATACAGCCATGAGCACATAGTCTGAGCTTAACTTGAGTTGTCAGGCCCACTTAAGGAAACCTAACTTGAAATGCCTCCTACGAGTGTCTAATCCACACTCGTCTTTCCAAATGCTAATACATCCGTTTGACTGGTTAGTGCGTGCTAACCCGGATGAGGATTGTCAATCCCATATGATATCATATACTAACATTCACGCTAAAATATTAGAGACTATGCTATAGAGGACTTTAAATTGATTAGCTTGAAACTCATGTAGTATTTGAAGATTGGTACTTGCGTTCTACTTGTAAAACGAAACAGAGCAGTAATATCACACCCCTAGTTGTAAAATAGTGAAAATGGGGCCATGATACTCACCTGAGTCTTGAAAGTTTGAATTAATAACTTGGTTTGATTTGCCTTGAAGTGTGGTCCGAAGACTTGTGACCTGAAGGTGTCCATGACACGCGATGGTTATTAATTGTTTAGGCATCTCGAAAGACTACCTTTGTAGTTGTTTGTCCAAATTACCCCGATTTGGTTGATTGACTTGTCCAAATTACTACGATTTGGTTGATTGAATTGTATGTTTGAAAACGTGTACGGCCCGTTGGTGATTAATTGTAATAATAGTCTTGATGTTACCACATTGATTTCGAAGCGTTATACTTGAAAAACAAATTACATTATGTTTGAAAAGTTGTATCGTATAAGTGTTTTGAAGTTGTACAAGTTTGACACATGGTGAAAAATGTGCTTACGGAATCTAAGTACGGGGGTCCGGGGGCAGCGCCCCTGGTAGCGGGGTCCAAGGGGCGGCAGCCCCTGGCGGGGTCCAAGGGGCAGAGCCCCTGGCTGGGGTCGAGCTGGACTTGAATGTGGGTGAAATCAAGTGATAAAATTTTGGTCTCGACACTTAGTAAAAAGTTGTAAATATTCTATTTTATGCGACACAATATGCGACATAATAATTTGTTATGCGACACAAGGGTTGTGTCGCATAGGAATGCGACACAATATGTATACGACACAAGGGTTGTGTCGCATAGATGCGAGATGCTGATTCAACAGCGACATAGTGATTGTGTCGTATGAAAAATAAGTTATAAGATGCGACACAACGTTGTGTCGTAAAGGGTACGACACAAAAGGATTTATGCGACACTAAGTGCGACATAACAGGCAAAATGCGACACAACATGCGACACAAGGCTTGTGTCGCATTGAAGAACATCAGCCCAGAAACAGCGGCTGTTCGCGATTTTCCACCCCTAAACCCAAATCAAACTCATTTTTAGGCTATGAAATCGTGTTTTATTCATATATTTGGACATATATAAACCCAAATAACCCGTAAACATGTAAAAATAAGCTAAAACGAGAGGTTTCGGGATTTTGTCGGAAACTTACAAAGTGCCGAAACGAAAATCCGGAAAGATGGAAATGTAGATCGTGATGCGGTGGTTCCTTTTCTCTAATTACTTTGTCGTTTTGAGTTCGTTTGTGGGTGTTATTTGGTGATTTGGTGATTTTTGGTGTAGTTTGTGTTTGAGAGAAAATGGAGAAAGAGAGAGAGAAAGAATATGATGGAAATGAAGAAATGGGGAAGAGATCCCCACTTTTGGGGCAGATTTTCGGGGGTCCACGGTGTGGGCTTCACCAAATTTTGCTCCGTGTAGTCGCGCTCCGTACGGTGTTCGTTTTCCCGATCGTTTAAACGTTAAATAATTATTTTATACGTTTAATATACGTTTTAAAAATACGAATATTTATTCGATATTTTTGTTGAAGTATTTCATAAAATACTTAGTAGTTGTGTTATAAAAATATAACGTTATCTCGTTTTGTCTGTTTGTGTGCTTTAACATTTTAATCGCGTAATCATCGATTGTATGTTAGGAATTGTGTACGAAATATTATAAAATAATATTGTGGATTTAAGTGTATCTTTAAATAACATTGTATTATTTAAATTAATCTGTTCACCAACGTCCGTATTTAATTGATCAAAACACGTTCGGTTTGAGACTTGTACGATTTAATTAAATCGTATTCTTGTATATATATATATTCAACAACATATATTTTGATACATTAATTAGCCTAACACAGAACTAATTACATGTATTACAACTTGATTAGGCACTAATTACTAGTCCAAATTTGTCGGGTGTCACAGATTGACCCGCCGGGTCTTGCTATCATAGAACAAACAGCCGGCTGGCTACCCTGAGCCGTCGGGGTCACTTCACTTCACACGAAACCGCCAGCTCCCTTATAGGAGCAGCCGGCTTGATCATAGTTTCCAGCGATTGACAGTTTACATCAATCACAACACCAAACAAGAATAATAATATTACTAATCAACTAACTCAGTTCTCAAATTTGTTGTAATAACTTTCTAATGTCAAATAATCATCGATATACTTCACTTAACATTAAGAAATTACTTTTTCATATTCAATTATATACCAATTCATTAACCCATTTAAGTAAACCCAAAACCTAACTCAATATTGAAGAACAATCAAACTTAGTTTACTACTATCAAAATCGATATATAATCAGCAAGCATTACTATGTATTCAATTTCAATTTCATACTCATCATGAATCAACTAATTTCTATTAGTTTAAAGGGTTAAGCCAAAATAATGGATAACAAGAAATCAACTCACAATTTAATAAAAGGAAAGCAAAGTCTACGATGATGATGCCGAGCTTAGAACGAGATTCACACTTCTATGCCGAGCTTAGAACGAAAGCAAAGTCTACGTTGGTGAGGTTTGGCTTTGTCAAGGATTTGAGTTGGTTAAAGAAATAAAGAAAGAATATAAGAATTGATTGGGAAATTAACAAGATTAGGTCGGCCCCCTTCCAAACCGCCTCAGTATCTTTTAATTATTTTTGTTCCCTTTTTAATCTATTGTCTGTAACTTAAAAACCATTTCGCGAAACCAAAACTTTTATTATTTCTTTCAACTTTATTACTTTAAAAAAACTAATAATTTATCTGACACAATTAATTTATTTAACTCTTTTTCCAACTATTTTCAAATTCACCTAAACAAAATATATCCTAACACATTAATTAATAATTTAAATTCAGAAAGTATTATTTTACTACTAGACCCTAATAACGGGTGTTACAAATCTCTCCCCTTAAAGAGATTTCGTCATCGAAATCTGATCATACTCAGTAATCCCAGGTGATATAATTGCATATAATCCACCTTTCTCATTTGAACCTTAATCCCAGATTTTGTTTCCATTTCACTAATCCCATTTCATATCATTTTTTTTTCGATTAATATCCACGAATTAAGTTAAACTCCCTCATTAGCATTTCAATACTAATTCAACGATTCACTATGCCACTGATCCAGCTTTACTCAACTCATATACAACAAGAATCCACAACAAAGTTACAATTGTCTTCACGATAATCCATCATTATGATGTTTTCAAGTCATGATGTATCTACTAACAATCTCTAAGAATAAACAAACAATACTTATGAGTCTTAGTTAAAATCCTCTCACGAAGATTTCCAATCACTAGTTGCAACATATGTTTGAAAAGTCTTAATCCACTAAATCCTTTATAAGTTCTATCTCTCAACATAAGGATTTCAGATCATTGCACCGTTGATAATTCACCGATAGATTTCAGTAATCCATATAACCCTCCAAACTCGAGTTTAACTCAAAACATATATACCAAAATCTATAACCAGTGGTACATTAGTCCTCATTATAAACCATCAATATACTGGCTTCAACCCATTATACAATTTATTAATCCACGAATGATCAAACCATCAAAACTCGATTAGAATTCTCTGCTAAAATCACATCTCAAGATTTTCAAACCTTCAGGACTCGAACACAAGATTATATAACATTTAATCCTCTACAATTGTTTAATAACAATTTCTCAATTTCTGATTATAGTCCATCAAAACTCAAACTGAACAGTTTTTAATTTATCCACTAGGTTAAAAGACTTCCAAAGCAAAAGATAAGTTCTGTCATAAGTCTTTTACCATTTAAGATATCTGCAATCACATTACTTTTCCGGATAATATCAAATCTCCCAATCAAGCTCCTTTATAAATAACCTTCAATATTGATGTATACTAACTCTTTTGTGGAACCATATACAAAAGATTCTAATAATCAGTCCACATATTTCATTTAGTACCATCTCAACAATGTCTCCAGATTCATAACACAACGTTAGTTGTAAACTTCAAATCATAATATGTTAACTCCTCTCATATAACTCAAGTTATCATAATTAAAATCAATAACTCAATCTCTATGCATCAAGCATAACCTCATCTCATCAAAAGTATATCAATACTTTGTAAAATCATTAAATCCATCAAACAGTGTTGAAGCAAAAACTTGATACAAGGCTATTTCAAAGTCTAAGATCATTTCCTGCTGTTCATCTCAAAGTTAATCAATACAAACTTTGTAATTATCAAAATCAAATTCTCAACTTTGGGATAATCCACTTTAATTTCATCTTTACAATTAACATGTCTCAACATTTTCATCTTTCAAAGTCAAAGTTCATTTAGTTGACAATCTAACACAAGGATGATTCCCCTTTACAGTTCCAAGAACTAATCACAAACACATGTTATGCCCAAATCCCAATCTTATAATTAATCAAGATGTCATCATTCCAACAATTTCAACTTGTCTAGAAAAGTTGACATACCCGGATCATTTAAGCCATGATATCTCATGAGCATTTATTAACCTCCATAGTATAACTAGACTTATAACAATCACACTTGATACAACAACAGTCATGGTATATCCCCTTTTTCACATGCACCTGGAATCACATCCATCCAGTATTCTACCAATCAAACATATTAATTCAAGTAACTCATCAAGACTTCCAAATACCGGTAGTCACACAACATCATAACAGATTTCTTTCACTTGGCATCCATTACACTTGTTAACATATTTACAAGAAATCCAAGGTAAAAATCAGTTTCAATTCTTTTGCTTGACATCCTATATTAATCAATTAATTCATACCGAAAATCTCATCAAACAAACAATAATAAATCTTTTCAAAATGGTCAACATATCCAGTTCAGCAGATCCATAAAATCCGCATAAACGTTCCTGAACTCAACGACATAATCATTTTCTCATATCTCTCGAGTCAATCAGACGACTCATCTAATAAGTATATTTATTAATTTCTTTTAATGTTCAATATTATTTAATCAATTCATGTCAAAGTTTACATCAAACTAAGGATCGACACTAACAACGATCATCAAATATGATGACCCTCTATCAAACACTTAATTTCAGTCACTAACATAGTAACATAAATTATCTCATTATCAACTATCTTTATTCTAAAAGAATTAGTAATCACTATCGGGTCAATTTCAGTTTATCACATAATAACCAAATATAAAGGAACAATTAGTTTCAAAGCATATAATCACATGCTAGTATAGGGTAAATACAAAAATACCTGTAATGACGTCATCCATCTCGACAGTTTCATCAACTGTCAACTGAAAAGCTCTTCCAGCTGCTGACTGCAGATTCTTCCGCCTATAGCCAGAAGATGACGACGCACCGACCAAACCCGATCCCTGTCTTATCTCCTCTGGACACTGCCCCGCGTGATGACCCTCTTGTTAACAATTCCAACATACTTTATCAGGATAATTACAATCCTTGACTTTATGTCCAATCAACCCGCACTTAATGCATCTCAGGGGTGTTGTTCGGATAAACTGTTCGGGTTTCGGGTTGTTCGGATCGGATTATTCGGATTTTTTAAGTTTATAATTTATCTGTAATCCAAACTGAATAAGATTCGGATTATTCGGTTTCGGTTTATTCGAATTCTGATTGGATTGGTTCAGATCCGGATATTACGTTTTTATCCAAATAAAAGAATATCTTAATCTTCCATGTCTTTTACATAATATAAACTTCACAAAATAACACTAAAAACTTTATATAAATCATTAGAAGTGATGTATATGTTGATTGTATATTAAATATACACATATAATTCATAAACAACATATATATAAAATTATAATTCTAAATTTAAAACCTTCTTCTGGTTATTCGGATCAACCGAATCAAAATTATTTATCCGTTATCCAATCCAAATAAGATTCGGATTACTCGGATTCGGATTATTTGGATTCGATTAACCGAATAATCCAATCCGTTTTACCCAAATCCGATTAAAGTCGGATTAAATTTCCAGATTCGGATATTTTCAACACCCCTAATGCATATAATAATTTGAGAAGTACACTTTCCAGTATGTCTAGATTTACAATCATTACACCAAAGAGATTGATTATCCAGACCACCATGATTCTTTGACTTTGTACTCTGCCTTTTATGTTTACCTTTACTAGAAGGTTTGCTTTCAGATCGATGTAAAATCATTTCTTTATACTGCTTATCCCGAGCTCGGAAGTCACTATCCACTGAACGAGCTAAAGAAAAGGCATCTGCAAGTGAACTGGCTAATCTCACTGTAGTACGATATTTAGGTGGTAACATCCCAACAAAGTGGTCAATTTTTGTCCTGTCATACGGGACCCACTGCTATACAAATCTCAATTTGTCTAAAAACTAGTTAATCAATTCATCAATAGTCATCTCATCAGTCATATGTAATTCCATAAATTCTTGTCTAATACGTGACATGTCAAACTCAGAACAATATTGTTTACATATTTCATTACAAAAGTCACTCCATCGAATAGATTCCTTTTGTTGTGGTGTAAAAGCTTTTGTGATCGAATCCCACCATACCATAGCCTGATCCTTAAGAAGCTGAACTGCGAAAGGAACTTTGAATTTTCTTCACATTGACAAATCTCAAATTTTCTCTCAGTATCTCGCAACCAATCCAGTATAACATATGGATTAAAACTCCCATGGAATTCCGAAGGTTTACAAGACATAAATGTTTTAAATAAACAAACTTTCCTCGATTGTTGGAATAATGGAAACTTAGGTAATTGGTAATCATAATATCCCGAAGACAATGGAAATGAAGTCTGATGAAGAGTACCATAAGACTGCTGTCGTGGCTAGAAATTCCTTGGTCTAGATCCTCTAAATTCCAATAACTCATTTTCAAGTTTCTGAATATACTCATCCCTGTCAACATTCTCACTTGCTGAAAACGATGTAACATTATGACCATGTATCTCTGCATCTGTTTCTTTAGGAAGGGCATCCAATCTCGGGGAACTGTCGAAGGTACTGGTCGGGTGCTCATGTTCTGCCATATCTGTACTCAAAACAATAACTCACAACTTATTAATCGTTAGTACATAATATACTAACCAATTCTCAATGGTAGCTAAATCTCACACCCTGGAATGTTTGACAACAAAATTCTAGGTTTGGGATTGAACACTTACCAATGTTCAATTCACCCAAACATATGCTCTAATACCAACGTATAACACCCCTCATTTAATAAGCCATTATAATAATGATTTTCACTCAGAAGCGTAGATTTAAGTATAATATATAATTATTATACAATACATCAAAATGTGCATAAATTTTTTCAAAACCTAATACACAACAATTTAGTTTTCATTCAAACCAAAATGCTACTAACGAGGTGTTATATGATTCAAAACATGTTATTAGTTATCAAAATAACATCAGAGTAATTAGCCAGTCAAATATTCCATCCCATTTCAAAGCTTCCTGCCAACCCACAATTTCTCAAAAACATAACCTGCAGGAAGTAGAATGGTGGGGTTAGCACAACGCTAAGTGAGTAAAGCAATAAACCACGGCCTAACTTAGCATAACAAACTTGTGTACAACAAATAATCATATACACATAACACATCTGTTTACAGCATATAGCATCGTAAACACCCAATCTCAAGAGGACCGGTGGTTCCTGAGGAAACCTTCTCAAAAACACTTTAAAACCAACTGCAGGCCAATACAGAGGTTTAACCGATTACTTGGTGCTATTAACCGAAACAACACAGGCTACGACAACGATACTTGTACTAAGACCATGTGTTATCCAAACAATAGCAAACCCAAGTCCAGCCCCATGCTGACCCCTGAATCATCAATGCCCCAAAGGCAATACGTCAAGTGATCATATATTCAAATACTCATCATAGTATTATATCAGACTAACAGTCTATCAGAGATATTATTACTAATAAACCATAATAATCATGGCAACTAAAACAATAGTAATAATACAATTACCCGTTGTAACGAACCTGTTACAACTAAATTAAACTGAAGGTTTATAGATACACTCATCAATACCTCAGTTGTCCACTCAGTAGTCTAATGTCACTGAGTCTTCTGTTTATCTGTAAACACAACAGAAGAACACAAGTTAATAACTTGTCTCCGAAATATATAATTCCAATGTATTACATTAAGTAACAAAAGTATTTCAGTATAGAAACCCATGCAACACTTTACAACACAATTACTTGACTTCCAATAAGTCATGTACCTCACCTATTTTAGTACATAATCTTACTAATCTACAAGAAATCATCTATTTTAAAATACTTTACAAGTTGCTAAACTCACTTGGTTGTTATAATCTACATAATGAGATAGCACATACACACACACGCACACACACACACACACACACACACATATATATATATATATATATATATATATATATATATATATATATATATATATATATATATATATATATACAATTTATAACCATCACAATAAGTGACCACTATTATTACATGTATTCGCAACTTTCTATTTTATTCATAAACATAGATATCATTATCTTCTATTACATGTTTACTGATATTGTAAACCTATAACACAACAAGTACAATTAATATTACAAAGTGAACATGAGTTGTTGTTCTGGACAAACAACCCGCCGGCTGGGGCTCCGGACCCACCGGCTCGAGTCCACAACCCGTCGGCTCCCTTCAATCACCAGCCGGGTGATTTATATTTTGGTGGTAACAGGAGTATTCTCGGTTTTAAAGTGTCTAAAAGCCGTTGTGTTAATAGATAAGTAGTCGGGTGGAAGCAAGGACCAGTCGGTATGTGTGATTTACCCGCCGGGTCTTGCTATTATAGAACAAACAGCCGGCTGGCTACCCTGAGCCGCCGGGGTCACTTCACATGAAACCGCCGGCTCCATTATAGGAGCTTCCGGCTTGATCATAGTTTCCAGTGACAGACAGTTTACAGCAATCACAACACCAAACAAGAATAATAATATTACTAATCAACTAACTCAGTTCTCAAATTTGTTGTAATAACTTTCTAATGTTAAATAATCATCGATATACTTCACTTAACATTAAGAAATTACTTTTTCATATTCAATTATATACCAATTCATTAACCCATTTAAGTAAACCCAAAACCTAACTCAATATTGAAGAACGATCAAACTTAGTTTACTACTATCAAAATCGATATATAATCAGCAAGTATTACTATGTATTCAATTTCAATTTCATACTCATCATGAATCAACTAATTTCTATTAGTTTAAAGGGTTAAGCCAAAATAATGGATAACAAGAAATCAACTCACAATTTAATAAAAGGAAAGCAAATTCTACATTGATGATGCCGAGCTTAGAACGAGATTCACACTTCTATGGTTAAATTCTCAGTTGGTGAGGTTTGCTTTGTGAATGATTTGACTTGTTTAAAGAAATAAAGAAAGAATATAAGAATTGATTGGGACATTAACAAGATTAGGTCGGCCCCCTTCCAAACCGCCTCATTATCTTTTATTTATTTTCGTTCCCTTTTTAATCTATTGTTTGGAACTTAAAAACCATTTCGCGAAACCACAACTTTTATTATTTCTTTCAACTTTATTAATTTAAAATAACTAATAATTTATCTGACACAATAAATTATTTAACTCTTTTTCCAACTATTTTCAAATTCACCTAAACAAAATATATCCTAACACATTAATTAATAATTTAAATTCAGAAAATATTATTTTACTACTAGACCCTAATAACGGGTGTTACAGCGAGTTCACAAATAATCCAAGAGATTCTAATACATAACTAATGTACAAAATAGTAATGCATGAAAATCTCCAATGTTTGTAAACCGTGTGACTCGAGCTATGTTCCTGATGGGCAACCCTACTGTTGCTGTGTACCTGAGAATACATGCTTAAAATGTCAACACAAAGGTTGGAGAGTTCATAGGTTTAGCATTTAAATCATAGTTATGAAACACAAGATTTCCAATGTTTTGCAACCAAGCAAAAATAAACAATAAATGTTTCCGATTGCCATGAGCTCACAGTTCGAAGCCTAACCCGTTTGGTGCCTCCCGGAAGTGTCTAATCCAAAACACTTATATGACAAAACTAAAGCGCTCGTTTGACATGGTTAGAGCGACTAACCCAGACGGGGGTGTCAATCCCAAATAGATCTATTCTCTAGCACTCACGCTATCGCAATTAACGAACCGTGATATGATGAGGACTTTTAGTGGATTATGAAATCACTCATGCAATTATGTAAAGATATTTCAAATACTTGTGTTCATGTAAACAGTAGCAATGTATCTCACCCCAATGTAAAAATAGTAAAAACGGGGCTATGAGACTCACCTGAGTCTTGAAAGCAACTATGTTTATATGAATAAACGAGTATCCGAATAGTAACCTTCTAGCGCCCTAAACGCATAAGGTTATGTCTGAGTAGATGTCTCAAAAGATCATCCATGCTAGTTATCCACTCAACTAGTTATGTCCAAGTGTTTATCATTTTTTTTTTGAAATCGTGTGCGGCCCGTTGGTGACGATTTGTAATAATAATTCTCAAAGATATTATTATTATATTTCGTTTCACTGTATACTTATAAAAGTATATGTATTGCATGTTCGAGTAGTGTCGTATATGTTGTTGAGTCACTGATCACTGACCAACTCAATAAATAATAAACTCAATGAAGGAAATGATTAAGTCAAAGCTGCTGTTGCTGAAGATTAGTACTCGTTGTTCGCTGTTCATTTTACTCAAGGAAATTGATATGCTGAAGCAGATTAATATTCAACTCTGTGTATTGCTGATTCAATAATTAACAGCGAGAGTCTTACATCTGCAAAGAATAAAAGGAAAAAGTCACTGCCCCAAATAAAGGAAAGTTGCTGAAGATCAATTAATCAAGTCACTCTACAAGAGCATGTTAGCTCGCAGTGAGTGATGAGATTTATTACATCTTCAGTAACTCAGGTTGAATAAAGTTTCTACACACAAGTACAAGTCGCTCATCATTTGTACATCAGCAAGTGTTCCTCGTGCTTAAAATATCTAAGGAATTATGTGGCAGCAAGTGATTGGTGTTAAGGTAAAAAAGATGTTCGATGTAACAGAATTGGGACCCATAGAATGTCGGTTACAAAAAGATCAAGCCAATCAAGCAGTGAAACGTGTCATTCCAGATCCTATTTTATAGAAGATATTTACGGGACATTTGTACTATATATAGAGCAGTACGTTGTACTTAGAAACAAGTTGTTGTATGTGTTAATAACTTGTTTGTTCAGTGAGTAGTTAGTCTAAGTACGTTTCAGCGATCAGCAAGAAAACAGTTTGCTTGTTTGTCAGCAACTGTTCTTCTTATTTGTAATAGATTAGCTTAAGTATTTCATTTGGTTTAGCTTTGGCTATTCCATTCCGCAATCAATACTTAGTTAGTTTTATAATCAATAAGATTCATAGTTCAGCTACTATTACTTCTTTACTTAATTGTTAGGATAAATGACAAAAATTGGCTATGTACTGCCACAAATTATTCCAAGTATGCAACCTACTCATTTTATTATCTAAGTACGCTACAAACTGGAAGATTTTGTACTAATATTCTAGCTGAATGATTGATTGCTGTTTTTTTTTTTATGTAATGGTTTTCGACACCCACAAGTCATTGTTTCCATTTCTTTTGTCAGATTTAGATTTAAGGTACAATGAGTGTCTATATTGCTTATGATGAATGGCAAGAATGATGAAGATCTGCTTCCGTTATTGAATTTAAAAAATAAAAAACCAGTATAATAATGGAAATTATTAAAACAAAGATAATAATTTTAACTAAAAAGGAAATTAGAAAAGATAATGTGACGTGGATGCCAAATGTAGGTATGACGTGGCAAAAAAAACGATGTGGCATATGATGTGTAATCCTAGTCAGCCTTTTCAAACTTGAAACGGTAAATATGAACTTTGCAAAGATCCTAGCACGAAATCTTCCAAATTGTTGCGTACTTGGATAATAATATGAGTAAGTTGCATACTTGGAATAATTTGTGGCAGTTCGTAGCTGATTTTTGTCATTTATCCTAATTGTTATATTCACTTGTGATACTCTGCTTTTGCATGTTCATTACTTACAATTAAAAACTTGGATAATTAACTCACTTATAATCAGAAAAAGTTTTTAATTGTATTCAACCCCCTTCTACAATTAAACTTTACTTATTACAATTCCAAATCACTAATAATAGTGATTCAGGGACTTTCAATTGGTATCAGAGCAGAGTTGGTTTAATTAAATCAACCAGATCTGCAATGGAATCAGTAAAGTACAGTTGTGTGGACTCTGAGTATCAAAGGGAAATGGTTCTACTAACAAACCTCCAGCATTTGATCCTTCTAGGATTGAAACCTGGATGTCCCGGATGATGATGTTTTTAGATCTTGTCGATGATCATTGATATCGCGTAAAAAGTCACGTTTTTACTACCGATATCTCTCTCATTCTGGAACGAATTCTTGGCATTTGAACTCAAATACAGTACAAATCAATGATATTATGCCAACATGGTCAAAACAAGGTTGCACGATGAAAATCAAGTAAACGGACGTAAAACAAAGATTCCACGCACGTTTGAAAATTCAAGGCATCAAAACGAGATTTCAAGACAAAAGTGTCCATCACCAACATCCATCTTACCCAAGATGTTCGTTTTCAAATTACGAATCCAACAGAAGAAGAATCAACAACAACGGACGAAGAATGAAGATTCTATGTACGCCGCAAGATCCAAATGATTCGTACGACACATCTAAAGTTCAGAGACATATTTTTTGGGATATCTTTTCATCTAAGTCTTCATTTTTAAAAACGAATCCAACAAAAAAAGAATCGACGTAAACGGACGCATAACGAAGAAGATACGTACGAATCAAGCAACGAAGCGAAAGACTGCGAACCGGGGCGGGGGGTGCTAGCCGCCGCCGGCCACCACACCACCGCCGCAGGCTGCCACACCATAGGCGCCGGCCACCTGCTGTGACACCCGGTCAAAATAACCCAAAATTAGCTCCTAATTTAAACTTTTAAAACACGTAATTACATACGTGTCAGTACTCAAGTATACAAGTATTATATATATTTATATATATAAACCGAAACGATTAATTGAATAATCGCAAATACACGAATCAAACAAAACGTAGAAACCCAAAATAAAATTTGGTGAAAAACATTTTTAAACAAAGTATTATTATTGAGTATAATAACTGCGTACTCCGTTTGAAATTTAAATATATTTTAGATACAGAAAACTATCCGTACATTTTAAGTAAAACAAAGATATATTTTTATACCTCCATAAAAGTATTTTTATAAAATACTTTGATTGAAAACGTATACGATTACATTTCTAGAAAATTATCATTTTAAAAGATTACACTATTTAACGATCGGGTACGCGAACACGGGTCGGAAAACACCCACCTACCTCAATAATTGAGGCCGGTTATAATACCCGACCTCAATTATTTTCACACACACGCACCCATTTTTGATCACTCTCTCGGCTCCCTCGTCTCCTCTCTTTCGGTTTCATTTCAAGCAACAACAATAACATAAACATAATCATCATCATCTAGCTACTTCATCATCATCATCATCATCGTGATCTTCATCATCATCAACATCCGTTTCGTTTCAAAAATTGTAAGGAATCACTAACTTGTTCTTTAAAATTTCGTGATTAAATAACGTATATAATCATGTATTAATGTTAGGATAGATCCTTGTTGGTTGTTTGCGGATTAAAAACTGGGTTTGAATGTGTTCTGCTCGAACAGAGTCGAACCAGACCTTTGAATCCGGCGGATTCAAGGTGAATCCGGCGGATTACCGCCCAGAAACTTGAACTATCCGGCGGATCCTAATATTGATCCGGCGGATCCTCTTCAAACTCAATGAATCCGGCGGATTCGGGTGAATCCGGCGGATTCCCTTCGAGATCATTAAATCCGGCGGATTCAAACCAATCCGGCGGATTCCCCTCTTTGGACACTGATCCGGCGGATTGTCTAAGGATCCGGCGGATCCAACTCACACTCAAACAAATTTTCGTTTTATAAACTAAGTATCGACTCGTACAAACTCACTATAAATTGTAAACAATACAATAATAAAATATACGAAATACAATTATACAAAGTATATTTCCTTGGAACATTTGTAATTATATTTTTCAAATATAATTGTAACCCGACACCAACGGGTCTTACACATTTTTCAAACTACAAACTTAATTGGATTACAAACGCGTAAACGTAAACCTTAGACAAATACGTTGAATACAATCAATTAAGTAAACAAATATACGAATGAACTACTAGGCGTACACTTACAAATATGTAATCTCGCGTGTTTAGGGCATTAGGAGGTTACGATTGGTACACGCGCGCACATTAGGATTTCTTGCTCAACAGGTGAGTCTCACTACCCCTTTTTACTGTTTTACTTTGGGGGAGATGCATCACTTGTTTACTAAATGTATTGTTACTGAATATACTTGTTTACTGTATGTACTTGTTTACTGAAAGTGATTGTTTACTAAGATTACTTGAATTACTAAATACATTTACAAATGTATTGTTTTACAAACATGTTTATTTACTGATTTGAATACAAGTACAAAATGTATTGTTTTAACCGACTTTAATACTAATACAAAAGGTATTATTTTACAAACTATAATACAAGTACAAAATGTATTATTTTACTGATTTGAATACAAGTACAAAATGTATTGTTTTACCGACTTTAATACTAATACAAAATGTATTATTTTACAAACTATAATACTAGTACAAAATGTATTATTTTACTGATGTGAATACAATTACAAAATGTATTGTTTTACCGACTTTAATACCAGTACAAAAGGTATTATTTTACAAACTATAATACAAGTACAAAATGTATTATTTTACCGACTTTAATCCAAATACAATGTATTAATTACCGACGTATTGCCTTACTGAACTGCATGAGTTTCTATTTAATCCAATGAAGTCCTCTGATTATAGTCGTCAGTTATAAGATAAGCGCGAATTTTAGTATATGGATCCATATGGGACAGACAATCCCCGCCTGGGGTGGTAGCTCCACCACGAACCGCACTAGTATAAACAGGCGTTTCTTATTCGTTTGATATGAGTATTTTTGGATTAGTACTCACGGGGGCAAAAACTACAGACGTGTTAAGCTTCGACTATAATGGCTCATGGCATGGCAATAAATTGACCGACTACACCAACTGTACTATACTTGTGAAATACTTGTTTACTGAATTACTACTGTTGTACCAATCATACATTACTGTTTTGCTGATTGTAAATGTTTTACTCACTGATTTACACAAACTGTTTATAACTGTATACTACAAACCTGTGAGATTCACCAACCTTTTGGTTGACTCTTTTAGTGATGTATTCTCAGGTACTCAGCAACAGTAGGATGGCCCGCAGGGTATGCTAAGCTAGTACGAGTCGCATGCATAAACACTTGAAGATTTTATTGGCATAATCTTTTGTACTTTGATTATGTGTTTAAAATCTTTTGATTAACTTTGCGAACTCGCAATGATGTATTACTTATAACTTAAAACCTTGTACTACTTTTGTTATACTGTAATGTATTTCTAAAATGTCTCATTTAGAGTCGTTTGCTTGTACTTTGGTGTTTTGATATTTGATTAGTGACACCCAAAACTCGCTTCCGCAAAGCATTAAATTTGGGGGTGTCACAGATTGGTATCAGAGCCTAAGGTTATAGCGAACTAGGTTGCATTTAGTGGACCTAGACTATGACCGTTAGGCAGTATTCCTCATTAGATATAACTGGTTCAGGGATTTCATCATACGAGTTTAATTTAACATAGCCTGATCAACTATGTACAATTAAATAAAGATGATGTAAGATCTGAAAGGGGTTATGTTAAACAGGAATGCACTAGTTGACTCTGACAATGAGAGAACCGTGACTTGTACTTGTTCTGTGATAGACACAACTAGGTGGATAATAAGTATATATAGGTTACACCTATATGATTAGGCTTATTAAGATCCTCCGATATTTAGTAACACACTCACTGTACAAACACACTTTAGAAGAGGCCTGTGGTAAGTTGATCGAGTCAGGAAAATAGTACCGGGATGTGCCCTGACAGAGAGGGTCATCTCTTCGAAATAGACTTACCTAGGTATAGATTAAGAACTTCAATACTTTATTCTACACGATCTGGTCATCAGAGGACCGTCCCTCACTCACTTATCATATTTAACATCCGAATTCCAACTTTCTATAAGTACACAAATTTTTCTTACATCCCTATCACATTCCGCATAACTTCTGATATCTGTTCGGACGTAATATCCCCGACAGCTCTTGTAATACTCAAAATCTTGTAATCTTTTGAACTAGCATGTTAAATGATTACAATCTTCATTATTCTATACCGGTGATTTTCACTTGTGTTGTAATATATTACTGTTATATATACAACTATGATGATCATACTCTTACACAAAAACTCACATTTTTCCTGGCTATTATTGAAGGAACATGCCACCGAAAAGACAAACTTTCAGCGCGGCTGAACTTGCACGATTTGTTTCTCAAGGAGTGGCCGAAGCTCTAGCTACTCGATCATCACCGTCTGTGAGCGATGCTCCTGTTGCTAAACCCTGCAGCTACAATGACTTTCTCAAGTGCAAACCTCTGAACTTCAAGGGCACAGAAGGTGCCATTGGATTGGTCAGGTGGATTGAAAGGATGGAGTCAGTCTTTAGGATCAGTAACTGTTCGGAAGACTGCCAAGTTAAGTATGCCACCTGTACATTTCTGGAAAGTGCTCTGACATGGTGGAACTCGTATATTCAGTCTGTGGGAATTGATGCTGCATATGGAATCCCATGGGAAGAACTGAAAAGGATGCTAAGGGATGAGTACTGTCCCAATGAGGAACTCCAGAGGCTGGAAGATGAGTTCTGGCATTTGACAGTTCAGGGAAACGACATCATCGGCTATACAACCCGATTTCAGCAGCTCGCTCTTCTCTGCCCATCTATGGTAGATCCTGAACGTAAGCGGATTGAGAGGTACATCCGTGGACTCCCGAAGGATATTCAAGGGAATGTTACTTCGTCAAAACCTGGAACTATTCAGAGTGCTATTCGTATGTCACATGAGCTTATGGCGCAAGTTGTTAGGCGCGAGACACCTGTAACACCTACTGGAAACTCTGGCAAGCGTAAGTGGGAAGGAAACCCCACCACCTCCAATAAAAAGGTTGATGCTGTTAAAACCTACCCAACTGGCTCAGGCGACAAGAAGGAGTATAAGGGAAGCAAACCCTTTTGCTCAAAATGCAATCTTCATCATGATGGTGCGTGTCCATGCACCAAATGCAAGAGATTCGGGCACGTGGCCAAGGATTGCAAGACAGCCGCAACTGGTACCAACACTTCTGCACCTAAGACTTGTTATGAGTGCAATGGTACTGGGCATTTTAGGAAGGATTGCCCTCAACTGAAAAACAAAAACAACAACCCTGCTCGAGGAAGAGCCTATGTACTCCGTGCTAGGGAAGACCCAAACCCGACGCTTGCTGACCTGCTCAATGATGGTACATTCGTTTATAAATGACTCTACTATCTCCATATTTACTTTGGAAAAATCTTATGTACTGCTTAACTATTCTTGTGTATTTCCTAGATTCTAAGTACAAGATAGAATTAGGAATTGATAAACTACTCTAGGTCATTAGTGCAATCATCCATTCCTAGGAGTGTACAATTCTTACTTACTTAAATTGTGTTAGGTTGTGATGAATATGACCTGATTGTGTGATATGAAATACTATGTGCTTTAGTGGTGATTGAGAATAACTACCCAAAATATCACCTTAACACAAAAACATCAAACTATAGGAAATGACTAATCACGCTGCTAACAACTACACGTCGGATGACGATCAGCTCAGTGAGGAGCATGTGATGTTTCCTTACCTCCTCACTTTGGATAGCGAGTTGAGGCTAGAAACTGAGGAGGTGTCAGAGGAAATGATGTCGGTGAAGGAAACTGAGAAACAACTGATTGAATCAGCAACAGAATCTGCATTGACTTTCATCGAAGGAACTACTAGGACAGCTCAACAAAACTCTGTTCTTAACCCCACCATCAATAACACCGCTACTACTGCTCTGCTTGATACACTCACTCCTAGTAACATAGGCACTGAAGTTGTTCACTTCCTTAAGGAAACTCTAGACTTGCTCCGAAGTCAGCTGACTGAAGCCAGGGGAGACATCATCGAACTACGACAAATTGCTTATCAGAGTGAAATGCACGCTCACAAATGCGAACTACGCATGCTAACAATGGAAGACAACCTACGACAGCTGAGGTCGTCTCAACCAATCATTCAAGAGGCGAATGTCGCAGCTGATAGCCCGACCTCACAATTAACTCGATATGATGATCCTGTTGAGGAGAATACTGAGCCAAGAGTGACAATCGGTAAGAGGAAATTGGAAGAAATTTCCATCTCCAATCCTGCTGTACCTGAAGCAAAGAAAGTAAAAACTGTTAGTATTTACAAAGGAAATCTACCCTTCTGCTCCCTATGCAACCGACACCACAAAGGATCTTGTATCGCGCCCTGCAGCCGATGCAAAATGTTTGGACACCAAGTTGAGGATTGCAAATTACCTCCTAAGGGCACTAATTCTAAATCTTTGAAGGTCTGCTTCAAGTGTGGAACTGCTGGACACTACAAAATTAACTGCCCACTACTAGCTGATGAGAGTGAAGAAATCCTGGCAAGAAATGTCAGTGAGACTAAGTTTAATCCAAACAACAACTAAGGGTACGCTTCCACGTAACAACTTAATTCTATACGAAACTAATAGAATTTAACTTATACTATGACGACACTGACCATTACCGACTGCCTACATACAAATTACT
This sequence comes from Helichrysum umbraculigerum, assembly GCA_949592205.1. Lineage (NCBI taxonomy): Eukaryota > Viridiplantae > Streptophyta > Magnoliopsida > Asterales > Asteraceae > Helichrysum > Helichrysum umbraculigerum. The sequence continues at coordinate 4,187,816 of CATIUR010000008.1, read as the reverse complement.
TTGGTAGAGCTTACTTGTTGCTTAAATACTATTATGTTTCTCTAGATTCTAAGTACATGAAAGGATTAAGGAAAGGAGACAATTTAGATTCTATAGTTTCTTTAAGAGACAATGTTTAGCTTGCAGATATATAGGAATAACATATCCTACTCTGTTGTATACCGGGAAAACATGCCGGTTAAAAGTTATTTTTATATACGATGGGTAACATCCCACCTGAAACAAATGTAGGCTGAACCATGTAGTTTCTGTAGGAGACTGATAGGGTCTAGTATTGTGTGAACATAGTGAAAGATACTACTTACTTTAGGCTACTAGTACAAAGCGTAGCTACATCTTAGTGACTGACTGACCTTGTCCTACCGACAAAATGGTCAACTACCTTACAACACACTCCCTCTATTCCTTTAATGGCCAGTAGGGCGTTAGCTTAACAAGGGGAGGGATGTATTATTAGAATGAGGTTATAGCACTGACAGTAGACTCACACACTTTCTTAGAAAATACACAGACAATTACTAAGCACAAATTTCGGGACGAAATTCTCTTAACAAGGGGAGAATGTGACACCCGGTCAAAATAACCCAAAATTAGCTCCTAATTTAAACTTTTAAAACACGTAATTACATACGTGTCAGTACTCAAGTACACAAGTATTATATATATTTATATATATAAACCGAAACGATTAATTGAATAATCGCAAATACACGAATCAAACAAAACGTAGAAACCCAAAATAAAATTTGGTGAAAAACATTTTTAAACAAAGTATTATTATTGAGTATAATAACTACGTACTCCGTTTGAAATTTAAATATATTTTAGATACAGAAAACTATCCGTACATTTTAAGTAAAACAAAGATATATTTTTATACCTCCATAAAAGTATTTTTATAAAATACTTTGATTGAAAACGTATACGATTACATTTCTAGAAAATTATCATTTTAAAAGATTACACTATTTAACTATCGGGTACGCGAACACGGGTCGGAAAACACCCACCTACCTCAATAATTGAGGCCGGTTATAATACCCGACCTCAATTATTTTCACACACACGCACCCATTTTTGATCACTCTCTCGGCTCCCTCCTCTCCTCTCTTTCGGTTTCATTTCAAGCAACAACAATAACATAAACATAATCATCATCATCTAGCTACTTCATCATCATCATCATCGTGATCTTCATCATCATCAACATCCGTTTCGTTTCAAAAATTGTAAGGAATCACTAACTTGTTCTTTAAAATTTCGTGATTAAATAACGTATATAATCATGTATTAATGTTAGGATAGATCCTTGTTGGTTGTTTGCGGATTAAAAACTGGGTTTGAATGTGTTCTGCTCGAACAGAGTCGAACCAGACCTTTGAATCCGGCGGATTCAAGGTGAATCCGGCGGATTCCCGCCCAGAAACTTGAACTATCCAGCGGATCCTAATATTGATCCGGCGGATCCTCTTCAAACTCAATGAATCCGGCGGATTCGGGTGAATCCGGCGGATTCCCTTCGAGATCATTAAATCCGGCGGATTCAAACCAATCCGGCGGATTCCCCTCTTTGGACACTGATCCGGCGGATTGTCTAAGGATCCGGCGGATCCAACTCACAGTCAAACAAATTTTCGTTTTATAAACTAAGTATCGACTCGTACAAACTCACTATAAATTGTAAACAATAAAATAATAAAATATACGAAATACAATTATACAAAGTATATTTCCTTGGAACATTTGTAATTATATTTTTCAAATATAATTGTAACCCGACACCAACGGGTCTTACACATTTTTCAAACTACAAACTTAATTGGATTACAAACGCGTAAACGTAAACCTTAGACAAATACGTTGAATACAATCAATTAAGTAAACAAATATACGAATGAACTACTAGGCGTACACTTACAAATATGTAATCTCGCGTGTTTAGGGCATTAGGAGGTTACGATTGGTACACGCGCGCACATTAGGATTTCTTGCTCAACAGGTGAGTCTCACTACCCCTTTTTACTGTTTTACTTTGGGGGAGATGCATCACTTGTTTACTAAATGTATTGTTACTGAATATACTTGTTTACTGTATGTACTTGTTTACTGAAAGTGATTGTTTACTAAGATTACTTGAATTACTAAATACATTTACAAATGTATTGTTTTACAAACATGTTTATTTACTGATTTGAATACAAGTACAAAATGTATTGTTTTAACCGACTTTAATACTAATACAAAAGGTATTATTTTACAAACTATAATACAAGTACAAAATGTATTATTTTACTGATTTGAATACAAGTACAAAATGTATTGTTTTACCGACTTTAATACTAATACAAAATGTATTATTTTACAAACTATAATACTAGTACAAAATGTATTATTTTACTGATGTGAATACAATTACAAAATGTATTGTTTTACCGACTTTAATACCAGTACAAAAGGTATTATTTTACAAACTATAATACAAGTACAAAATGTATTATTTTACCGACTTTAATCCAAATACAATGTATTAATTACCGACGTATTGCCTTACTGAACTGCATGAGTTTCTATTTAATCCAATGAAGTCCTCTGATTATAGTCGTCAGTTATAAGATAAGCGCGAATTTTAGTATATGGATCCATATGGGACAGACAATCCCCGCCTGGGGTGGTAGCTCCACCACGAACCGCACTAGTATAAACAGGCGTTTCTTATTCGTTTGATACGAGTATTTTTGGATTAGTACTCACGGGGGCAAAAACTACAGACGTGTTAAGCTTCGACTATAATGGCTCATGGCATGGCAATAAATTGACCGACTACACCAACTGTACTATACTTGTGAAATACTTGTTTACTGAATTACTACTGTTGTACAAATCATACATTACTGTTTTGCTGATTGTAAATGTTTTACTTACTGATTTACACAAACTGTTTATAACTGTATACTACAAACCTGTGAGATTCACCAACCTTTTGGTTGACTCTTTTAGTGATGTATTCTCAGGTACTCAGCAACAGTAGGATGGCCCGCAGGGTATGCTAAGCTAGTACGAGTCGCATGCATAAACACTTGAAGATTTTATTGGCATAATCTTTTGTACTTTGATTATGTGTTTAAAATCTTTTGATTAACTTTGCGAACTCGCAATGATGTATTACTTATAACTTAAAACCTTGTACTACTTTTGTTATACTGTAATGTATTTCTAAAACGTCTCATTTAGAGTCGTTTGCTTGTACTTTGGTGTTTTGATATTTGATTAGTGACACCCAAAACTCGCTTCCGCAAAGCATTAAATTTGGGGGTGTCACACCTGCCCCCTGCCCCGTTTCCGCTTTTTGGTCCTTGCATGTACCCAGTGCACTACATACTTTTTTGTACCCGGTGCACCACCTTTACGCGCTTTTTTGTACCCGGTGCACCACCTTTTCCACCTTTTGCTAATGTGTGCCTCCACTTGCTAAAATGCACCAAGACTCTCCTATAAATAGGAGGCATGGGGTTCATTTGAAAGATGCACCACACCTTGGAGAAAAACACCAACACACTCCATATTTCTCATATCTTTTCTTTCTTGTAAATTTAGTAGTTCTTCTTTTAGGTTAGTTTAATTAATGAGAATAGCTAATTAATTAGCTACGGAAGATTTGTACGGAAGATTTGTACGGATGCATATTTTAGCTACGATTTATTGTACTTATTTCCAGGTGTTAATCTATCTTTCATATTTAAATATGTTTGTTCTTTCTTTAATAAATTTAAATATGCATGCTAGAATTGCCATGATTAATTAGATAACTCAATTGTCTGCTATGATAGTCGTTTAGAAAGTATTAAATATGTGATTATGCGGTATGTTATGAGATTGCGGATGGTTTGCATTACAAATAGATATAGTAATTAAATCTTTATCATTTATCTGCCCAACTCATGTTGTGACTAAAACCTTATCCAAAAATGAACGTAGCTAACTCATAGGGTATAGGTCACTTAGTTATACTATGTTAGATTGAATCAATGAGCTCGGCATGGCCGGTGTTTTCTAGACCAAACTAGGATCCAAGAGACATTGAATATGGGAATAGAGGTAGATTATGTAACACCCCCGAAATTCACTGTTTTGCAGAAGCATAGTTTGGGGTGTTACTAATTAAATATCACAGCACAAAGATAAAGCAAACGACCTCTAAATGAGATGTTTTGTAAATTAGTTACATTCCATAGATATAATGTTTGAAAACTTAGTGTTTTCGTATACAAAATGTAGTTTCCCCTAGAGTCCACGCGTATAGCGGGAGATTCTATTACATAATCAAAATATACAAAAGATAATGCTAAGAATCTCCGTTAATGCAGTTGTGTTGAAATCATGCGACTCTAGCTAAAATCCTGGAGTAATCCTACTCCATCCGGGTACCTGAGAAAACATGCTAAAAAGTGTCAACCAAAAGGTTGGTGAATCTCACAGGTTTGTAATTAATATCGGCTTTGAACACGAGATTTCATTAGTAGTGCCCGTAGGCGTAAAATCAGCCATTGCAATCCAGCAATCGTAAAATCAGTATTTGCAATCCAGCAAATGTAAATAAATAAGTTTATACCGTTGCCATGAGGCTCATAATCGAAGCTTAACCCGTAAATAATATGTTTGCTCCCGTGACATGCTCGTAAGTGAGCAAGCATCCGTAACGAATAAGTTGTCACCCGTTTATACGTGTAAATCGGTACGTGGCAGCGCTACTGCCCCGGGTGGGGAGGGTCATTTCCCTAATGGATCCATTAACTACTGTTCGCGCTTAAGTCCATAACTAACGATATATGATGGAGAGACTTCTGTAAATAGTAACAACTCATGCAATTCCGTTTGGTATAGTAAACAGTTTAGTACTTGTGTTCAAGAAAAAGTAGTAGCATGTATCTCCCCCAATAAGATAAAACAGTAAAAGTGGGGCCGTAAGACTCACCTGAGTCTTTGCAAGTACGTTTATATCAATAAACGAGTAAGTAATATCAACCGTAGGTTCTCCGAACCCGTAACCTTCAAATGCCTAAACATATAAAGTTAAGTAAGTAGATGTCTCGCAAGACCATCTAGGCTAGTTGTTTACACAACTCATTATATCCAAGTGTTTGTTTAGTAATCCGTTTGTAGTTTGAAAACAAATATGGCCCGTTGGTGACGGTTTGTAAAAATGATTCAAAGTGTTATCATTTATAACGCAATTTAGTGTGATTGTAATAGAAAGTATGTTCTATGACGTTTGTTCAGTCGTATGACATAAGTATTTGAAGTTGTGTAAGTTCGACACTTAGTAAAATCTGACTTTTCAAGGTTCTGGTTTGTGCGACGTAGCATGCGACGTAGCATGCGACGTAGGGTGCGACGTAGGGAGGTACGTCGCATGATGCGACCTTCGCAAAATCAATGCGACGTAGGTTCGGTTTGCGACGTAAAAGTCTACGTCGCTATGTGCGACGTCCGCAAGTTAATGCGACGTAATAGGCTGCGTCGCTAGTGCGACGTTGGGATTTTTGTGCGACGTAGGCCGCGACGTCGCTAAGTGCGACGTTGGCCACATAATGCGACGTTTTGAGCTACGTCGCAGATAGTCCAGCGTCTCTGCGACGTAGCGGTCTGATCGGAATTTGGTGGCCGGAAAATCGGTCGAAAAACTTCCGTTAGGTCCAAATCTTTTACCCAACCCATTTTTGGACATTTTAAGCATATATAAACCATAAAAACGTAAAAATGAGTAAAAACGGAGAGTTTCGGGTTTTGTCGGGAACTTACGATTTGCCGAAATGAAATTCCGGAAAGATAGGATTGTAGATCGCGAAGTGGTGAACGTTTTTCTCTAAAGAGGTGGTATGATCCGGCGTCGTTTAGTATGTTTATTTTGCGGTTTTGTAAGATTTTTGGTGATGAAATTTGAGAGAAAAGAGAAGAGAGGAGAGAGAGAGAAAATGAAATAAAGAAAGAAAAGGGAATTGGTGGGAGGTAATATCCTCCACCATTTCCAGTCTGCGCCTCGCGCGGTGTTCGTTTAATCCATCGTTTAAACGTTAATTCAAGCAGTTATATTTTTAAAAGGTGACGGGAATATTTTAATGAAATACCTTGAAATTAATTATAAAAACATTCATCGAAGTATTAAAATTCTTAACTCGCGTTTAATACGTATTCGTTAAATTATTTAAAATGTCGTCGCGATATTATAATTAGTGTTTGTTCGCTGTGTATTTTATATAATAAAATACGTTCTCATTATTTAGGTAAGTTTCTGTCACCAACGTCAAAATAATTGTGTCGGACTCCGTCCGGTTAATTAGTACGATTTATCCAAATCGCGTAAAAACACACATATATATATAAATCAACTTATATATATACAAATAGAGCCTGTAATTAGTCCTATTACATACTAATTACAACTAGTTACAATCAATTAGGCATAAATAATTATCCTAATTTAGCAGGTGTTACATTCTCCCCTTGTTAAAGAAATTTCGTCCCGAAATTAGCTTGAGTGCACGGACGGTGCGTTGTCTGGGAAGAGATGTGGGTATTTCTGTCGCATTTGGTCTTCCCGTTCCCAGGTGAACTCAGGGCCGCGCCTAGAATTCCACCTGACTTTTACTATGGGAATACGACTCTGTTTCAATTGCTTGACCTCTCGGTCCATGATTTCCAAAGGTTTCTCGACGAAATGAAGTTTATCATCGATTTGAATTTCGTCGAGCGGTATAATCAGCGTCTCGTCAGACAGACATTTCTTCAAGTTAGAAATGTGGAATGTGTTGTGTACGCTGCTAAGTTCAGCAGGAAGTTGCAGGCGATATGCCACTGGACCAATCCTTTCAAGGATTTCGAATGGTCCGATATATCTAGGATTTAGTTTGCCTCGTTTCCCGAATCGAATAACACCTTTCCACGGTGCCACTTTGAGAAGTACCTTGTCTCCTACCTGGAACTCAAGGTGTTTGCGTCTCACGTCAGCATAGCTTTTCTGACGATCACGTGCGGCTTTCAGCCGGTTTTGAATACCAACGATTTTCTCAGTAGTTTCTTGAATGATTTCTGGACCCGTGAGTTGGGATTCTCCTAACTCAGTCCAACAGACAGGTGATCGGCACTTACGTCCGTAAAGTGCCTCGAAGGGTGCAGCCTTTATGCTGGTATGATAACTGTTGTTGTACGAGAACTCGCACAACGGTAAATGATTTTCCCAAGAAGTACCAAAGTCGACTACGCAGGCTCGTAGCATATCCTCCAGTGTTTGAATAGTTCGCTCGCTTTGGCCATCGGTTTGCGGGTGATAAGCAGTACACATATCCAGAGGAGTACCAAGAGATTTCTGTAGCGATTGCCAAAAGTTAGAAGTAAAACGGCTGTCCCTATCCGAGATGATCGAGATAGGTACCCCGTGTCGTGAGATGATTTCTTTGACATAGATGCGAGTCAGACGCTCCATCTTGTCGGTTTCCTTGATGGCCAGAAAATGAGCAGATTTCGTGAGACGGTCCACGATCACCCAAATGGTATCGCAACCACTCGAAGTTTTCGGTAGTTTGGTAATGAAGTCCATGGAAATCTGTTCCCATTTCCATTGAGGAATTTCAGGTTGTTGAAGCAACCCAGAGGGTCTTTGGTGTTCGGTCTTTACTTTGGAACAGGTTAGGCATTTACTGACGTACAAGGCGATGTCAGCTTTCATGTTAGGCCACCAATACAACCCTTTGACGTCATGATACATCTTGTCAGATCCAGGATGTATTGAGTATCGAGATTTGTGAGCTTCAGCCATCACCAAATCTCGAAAGTTTCCGAATTTGGGTAACCACACCCGGTTAGAGAAGTATCGAGTTCCATCGGGTTTGATTTCGAATTGTTTATCCAAGCCTCGCAAGGCTTCATTTTTCAAGTTTTCATCGTTGAGTGCTTCAAGTTGAGCGGTAAGGATTTGAGCAGGAAGCTCGTTATGAATTGTCATAGAAAGTGCTCGAACTCGAAGGGGTTTCACTCGTTCTTTTCGGCTTAAGGCATCGGCAACTACGTTCGCCTTGCCCGGATGGTATTTGATCTCGCAGTCGTAGTCACTAAGTAACTCAACCCAGCGACGTTGCCTCATGTTTAGATCTTTCTGATCGAATATGTGTTGGAGACTTTTGTGATCGGTAAAGATAGTGCTTTTCGTACCGTAGAAATAATGTCTCCAGATTTTCAATGCGAAGACCACAGCACCTAACTCGAGGTCGTGGGTCGTATAGTTTTTCTCGTGGATTTTCAGTTGTAGTGAGGCATATGCAATGACTTTTTCCCGTTGCATCAACACACAACCAAGTCCTTGGTGTGAGGCGTCGCAGTAAACTACAAAATCGGCGGTGCCCTCGGGTAAGGACAAGATTGGTGCACTGCAAAGTTTGTTTTTCAATAGCTGGAAGGCTGACTCCTGTTTATCCGTCCAATCGAACTTCTTATCCTTCTGAGTTAGTGTGGTTAGGGGAACAGCTATTCTTGAAAAGTTTTCGATGAATCGGCGGTAATAACCAGCAAGACCTAAGAATTGTCTCACTTCGGTTGGAGTGGTCGGTGACTCCCAGCCCTTGATTGCTTCAATCTTGGCGGGATCAACATGAATTCCTTGGCTGTCAATCACGTGCCCGAGGAATTGAACGGTTCGAATCCAGAACTCACACTTAGAGAATTTGGCATATAACTCTTCGTGTTTCAGAAGTCCTAGAATGGTTTTCAGATGTTGAGCATGTTCCTGTTCGTTTCGAGAGTAAATCAGGATATCATCGATGAACACAATGACGAATTTGTCAAGATATGGTTTGCACACCCGATTCATAAGGTCCATGAATACGGCCGGAGCGTTGGTCAATCCGAATGGCATCACTTGGAATTCATAATGCCCATAACGAGTTCGGAAAGCTGTCTTTGGGATATCATTGTCACGGACTCGGAGTTGATGATAACCCGACCGTAGATCAATCTTTGAGTAAACACTCGATCCCTGGAGTTGGTCGAACAGGTCATCGATTCTAGGAAGAGGGTACCGATTCTTTATGGTTAGCTTATTCAGCTCTCGGTAGTCAATACACATGCGGAAAGATCCATCTTTCTTTTTCACGAATAAGACCGGAGCTCCCCAAGGTGAGGAACTTGGTCGAATGAATCCTCTGTCCAGGAGTTCCTGTAGTTGGTTAGACAACTCCTGCATTTCGGATGGTGCTAAACGGTAAGGGGCTCGTGCCACGGGTGCAGCTCCGGGCACAAGTTCGATTTGAAATTCAACTTGTCTAGGTGGCGGCAGTCCGGGCAAGTCTTCAGGAAAGACTTCCGGGAAATCCCGCACGATCGGAACATCCTCAAGTCGCTTCTCCTCCGACTTCTTCTCCGTTACATGTGCGAGGATGGCTTGATACCCTTTTCGTAGATATTTTCTAGTTTTCAGACAAGATACGATATTTAGATTCCGTCTGCCGGTCTCCCCTTGTAGGACTAAGGTTCCACCGGAGACAAGAGGTATACGAACGAGTTTGTCATGACAGATGATTTCAGCTCGGTGCTTGGATAACCAATCCATACCGACAATAATATCGAAGCTGCCGATCTCGACAGGGATTAAATCAATGGAAAACGTTTCGTTCGTGAGGTTAAGTGTACAGTTGTGTATGATGCTAACAGTCTCAATCAGTTTGCCGTTAGCTAATTCTACAATGTATTTAGCATCTAAGGCAGTGGGAGTAATATCAAGTAAAGGGCTAAATTTCTCAGATATGAAGCTTCTATCGGCACCGGTATCAAATAACACAGAAGCAGTAAGGTCGTTGAGAAGGAACGTACCCGTCACGACGTTCGGGTCTTGTCTGGCTTCCCCAGCCTTGATAACGAATGATCTGCCGCGAGCAGGGTTGTTGTTGCTTTTCAGTTTTGGGCAATCTTTCTTGAAATGCCCTGTATTTCCTCACCCAAAGCAGGCCTTTGGTGCATTAGTGTTGGGGGTAGAAATGTTGATTCGGCAATCCTTGGCTAGATGCCCGAACCGTTTGCAGTTGGAGCAAGGGCAAGAACCGTCATGGTGGCGGTTGCATTTGGGACAGTAGGGTCTGCTCCCGCTGTACCCTTTCTTCTCCGAAGTTCCAGATGTATAAGCCTTAATGTACTCAGGCTTTTTGTTGAAGGTTTGGTTGGATGAGTTGGGGTTTCCTTCCCACTTGCGTTTGTTGTTTGCAGATGGGGTTGAAGTTGTGCCGCGGCGGACAGAATTTGCCGTTAACTCATGGGCCATACGGATGGCGCTCTGAATAGTACCCGGTTTGGAAGAAGTAACCAGGTCTTGGAGTCTCTCAGGAAGACCATCAACGAATTTCTCGATCCTCTTGTACTCAGGATCGACCATGGTTGGGCACAGAAGTGCCAGTTGGTGGAAACGGTTGGTGTAGCCGGTGATATCATTACCTTGCATCTTATGGTTCCAAAATTCCACTTCTAGTTGTTTCAATTCATCCCTGGGGCAATACTCGCCCCTCAACATCTTCTTCAACTCCTCCCACGGGAGTTGGTAAGCAGTAGCAACACTCACAGTCTGGGCATAAGTGTTCCACCAGGTGAGTGCGGTGTCAGTAAAAGTACTAACGGAGAACTTAACCTTATCTCCCTCCGCACAGTTGCAGATAAGAAATACAGACTCAACTTTCTCGATCCAGCGTACTAGACCGATAGCTCCCTCGGTACCTGCAAAGTTTAGAGGTTTGCAGTTCTGAAAGTCTTTGTATGAACAGGGTTTAGCAGTAGTGGTTTCAGCGGAATCGCTGTTCCTCGAGGAATTTGGTGGAGTATTCCGAGCCAAGGCTTCAGTAACAGCCTGGGTTATAAGGGAGGTAATCTGGGCATCGGTGTATGGTCGTGTCTTTGGCGGCATGATTCTTCAATAAAAGAAATGAAGATACATGAGATTTTGTATGAGCTGGTAATTGTCACAGATGTACATGTATAAAAGCAGTAATACATAACATCAACATGGAAAATGACAATTAATGTGAGTTGAGATAACAAAGGATATCTGATAGATAAAGTGAGTTTAAAAGTTACATCTTACATAGATATTACAAAAGGTGTCGGGAATGGTTACATCCGACTAGTTTATAGAGTAGTGCTAGATAGTCCCTAGATTACGCGATAGATTACAAGACGAAAGCTACACTAATCTTAATGTAGATTAATTTGTTCCATAGCGTGCCAAGGCGGTCCACAGTTTCTGCTAGTCGGTTGGTTCATTCTTAGTTAAGGTTCCTGGCTTTCGGATTCGTCTTCCGACTCCAGGTTCAGGTCGTGTGGGTGGTAGCGTGCCTCGAGCATGTCCCTGTATCTTTGAGTCGTGGAGCGGTACCTAGTCTCCTCCGTTGATTTCTTGCCCAAACGTTTGATCCATGTTTTGGTCCTACGGGTTACGTTGGTGGCTACTTTCTTCCAGTAACGGATCTTATCTTTGATTCGTGTAGGGACAGATCGGTTTGAGATTCTCAATCTTTGTTCATAGTCTATGCACTTACGCTTAAGTGCCCAATTTCGGCCGTCAAGTCCCACGGCCTGATCTCGCACTCTTTCATATTCTTCTATGTCGATGCCAGTCATTCCGAAATTCTGATTTTCGTTTCCCTCCAGCATGATTTCTTCTTCTGGTACGATGTCCTCATCGAGATACGTGTACTGGATTTGTTCCCCGTGGACTTGGTCACTATCAGACATGTAGTCGTCCATTTGGGAGTTCGTGGCTTTGAGTTCTATAGAAATGACAGAGAGAGGATTTTAGTCCTTGGAAGTACGTTGCTTCCGGGTGTTAGATGTGATTTTCATAAAATCATTAGAGTGCGCCACAAGGTGGTGTGACGGAAACCAAGTCTGTTATGGTCGGTGCAAACCGCTGAGAGGAATTCGTAAGTGTCACCAGAGAAACGTCGGCTATCTCTATAGCGAGTGTGTTTACGTGCGTGGCCTATTCATATATATATTCAATATATAATAGCCTAGTGTATGTCTAGCACATAACAAGTAAGAGTCTCGGTTCCCTCGTGGTCAGAGTCAACTAACGCATTCCTGTTCGACATAGCCATTTCAGACCTCACATCATCTTCCCTTAATTGTACATAGTTGATCAAGCTATGTTAAATTAAAGTCGTATGATGAAATTCCTGAACCAATCATGCCTAATAAGGAAATACTGCCTAATGGTCATAGTCTAGGCCCACTAATGCAACCTAGTTCACTATAACCTTAGGCTCTGATACCAATCTGTAACACCCCCGAAATTCACTGTTTTGCGGAAGCATAGTTTGGGGTGTTACTAATTAAATATCACAGCACAAAGATAAAGCAAACGACCTCTAAATGAGACGTTTTGTAAATTAGTTACATTCCATAGATATAATGTTTGAAAACTTAGTGTTTTCGTATACAAAATGTAGTTTCCCCTAGAGTCCACGCGTATAGCGGGAGATTCTATTACATAATCAAAATATACAAAAGATAATGCTAAGAATCTCCGTTAATGCAGTTGTGTTGAAATCATGCGACTCTAGCTAAAATCCTGGAGTAATCCTACTCCATCCGGGTACCTGAGAAAACATGCTAAAAAGTGTCAACCAAAAGGTTGGTGAATCTCACAGGTTTGTAATTAATATCGGCTTTGAACACGAGATTTCATTAGTAGTGCCCGTAGGCGTAAAATCAGCCATTGCAATCCAGCAATCGTAAAATCAGTATTTGCAATCCAGCAAATGTAAATAAATAAGTTTATACCGTTGCCATGAGGCTCATAATCGAAGCTTAACCCGTAAATAATATGTTTGCTCCCGTGACATGCTCGTAAGTGAGCAAGCATCCGTAACGAATAAGTTGTCACCCGTTTATACGTGTAAATCGGTACGTGGCAGCGCTACTGCCCCGGGTGGGGAGGGTCATTTCCCTAATGGATCCATTAACTACTGTTCGCGCTTAAGTCCATAACTAACGATATATGATGGAGAGACTTCTGTAAATAGTAACAACTCATGCAATTCCGTTTGGTATAGTAAACAGTTTAGTACTTGTGTTCAAGAAAAAGTAGTAGCATGTATCTCCCCCAATAAGATAAAACAGTAAAAGTGGGGCCGTAAGACTCACCTGAGTCTTTGCAAGTACGTTTATATCAATAAACGAGTAAGTAATATCAACCGTAGGTTCTCCGAACCCGTAACCTTCAAATGCCTAAACATATAAAGTTAAGTAAGTAGATGTCTCGCAAGACCATCTAGGCTAGTTGTTTACACAACTCATTATATCCAAGTGTTTGTTTAGTAATCCGTTTGTAGTTTGAAATCAAATATGGCCCGTTGGTGACGGTTTGTAAAAATGATTCAAAGTGTTATCATTTATAACGCAATTTAGTGTGATTGTAATAGAAAGTATGTTCTATGACGTTTGTTCAGTCGTATGACATAAGTATTTGAAGTTGTGTAAGTTCGACACTTAGTAAAATCTGACTTTTCAAGGTTCTGGTTTGTGCGACGTAGCATGCGACGTAGGGTGCGACGTAGGGAGGTACGTCGCATGATGCGACCTTCGCAAAATCAATGCGACGTAGGTTCGGTTTGCGACGTAAAAGTCTACGTCGCTATGTGCGACGTCCGCAAGTTAATGCGACGTAATAGGCTGCGTCGCTAGTGCGACGTTGGGATTTTTGTGCGACGTAGGCCGCGACGTCGCTAAGTGCGACGTTGGCCACATAATGCGACGTTTTGAGCTACGTCGCAGATAGTCCAGCGTCTCTGCGACGTAGCGGTCTGATCGGAATTTGGTGGCCGGAAAATCGGTCGAAAAACTTCCGTTAGGTCCAAATCTTTTACCCAACCCATTTTTGGACATTTTAAGCATATATAAACCATAAAAACGTAAAAATGAGTAAAAACGGAGAGTTTCGGGTTTTGTCGGGAACTTACGATTTGCCGAAATGAAATTCCGGAAAGATAGGATTGTAGATCGCGAAGTGGTGAACGTTTTTCTCTAAAGAGGTGGTATGATCCGGCGTCGTTTAGTATGTTTATTTTGCGGTTTTGTAAGATTTTTGGTGATGAAATTTGAGAGAAAAGAGAAGAGAGGAGAGAGAGAGAAAATGAAATAAAGAAAGAAAAGGGAATTGGTGGGAGGTAATATCCTCCACCATTTCCAGTCTGCGCACTGCGCCTCGCGCGGTGTTCGTTTAATCCGTCGTTTAAACGTTAATTCAAGCAGTTATATTTTTAAAAGATGACGGGAATATTTTAATGAAATACCTTGAAATTAATTATAAAAACATTCATCGAAGTATTAAAATTCTTAACTCGCGTTTAATACGTATTCGTTAAATTATTTAAAATGTCGTCGCGATATTATAATTAGTGTTTGTTCGCTGTGTATTTTATATAATAAAATACGTTCTCATTATTTAGGTAAGTTTCTGTCACCAACGTCAAAATAATTGTGTCGGACTCCGTCCGGTTAATTAGTACGATTTATCCAAATCGCGTAAAAACACACATATATATATAAATCAACTTATATATATACAAATAGAGCCTGTAATTAGTCCTATTACATACTAATTACAACTAGTTACAATCAATTAGGCATAAATAATTATCCTAATTTAGCAGGTGTTACAGATTAAGATTAAATTCATATTGGCGATATTTTTGAGACAACTTTCGGAATATCCTCAACTTAGATAATACTTTTGTATGCTTAGATTGAACTATTGCTTTGATCGTCTTATTGCATATTCTTGTTTGATTGTTGCCTTAGGATCATCATAATAGTAAAATATAAATGGCACTAATTGTCGTGAAATAATATGACGGGCCCTATTCGACTGTTCTTTGATATAGTACTGGAAACGCTTACGGCGGAGTACAAATGTATGGAAGTCAAGAACGACCGAAGGTAGTTATTTTATGGATCGAATAACAAACGTATTACTTAGGTTTCCATTTGTAGTATGAATCATCCCTGTTTTGTTGCATCCCTGAGTAATGTTGATAACTCGTACGAATAAGTGATGACACATTATACGGCCGCCTAGACCGGTTGGCCCAACCTATTCCGGTGAGGATAACCCTCGTTCATAAGATTGTTTATTCAACAAACTATGCCATGATTCGGACATCTCTGACGACCGAGATTGGGGAATAGAATTCAAAATTTATCTGTCAGATAATGTGGGTGTACATTTGAGAGAACTTTCGGTGTATGCTTTAATATATTCTGCAATCCAAGTGATATTCTATTTTCCTAATTGTGGACACCTCCGCGTTAGCCCGATAGGAGGATTGTAGTAATAGCTCATATTAACTTACGAACCTATCTTCATTAGAACTCTCCATATTTAACAACTCTTAAACCACTTCATAGTAGACAATCGCTTTAATTGCTGAACGCCCGAAGTAACCTCCACTTTTTAATCTAGTTTAGTTTAATTTAGATAGAAAACCCAAAACCAACTCTTTTAACCCTAGCTAAATACATAATAGTTTTAAACCTCCTAGTTTCAATTTGTCGCGCTTTGAAGAACGATCATAGGTCATACTTGTCCTTTGCTAGCCCTTTGATTAGCATAACAGTAACCCTGGGCCCCAGCCTTATAAATTTAAAACCCACTGATGTGCCACGTCACCATTAGAAATTCCAACGACAGGTGCGTGTCGCAACAAGTTTTTGGCGCCGCTACCGGGGAACATCGGCAAGCGATTTTAGGAAATTAGCAACTTTAGTGTTTAGCGATCCTTTTGAAAGATTAACATCAATCAAAAGTTATCTTATTGCCTTTAGGATTAGTTTAGTTTTAGTTAACCACTTTTAGCCAATTATGACAACACCTTACTTTGATTGGACCAACCCCACACCAAGTGAGTCTTTAACCCAACTTTTATCTGTTTCCTCACCTACAAACCACTTACCTTCCTCAAAACAATTTTTGTCAGATTTTATGATTGAACAAAACGTTATAAACAAAAGAGTAACCAGATTTCAAGATAACATCAACGCCATGATAAAAATTTCAGAAAAATTAATTTCTAACATGGAATCTATTTTGAAAAACTTAAGTTTTATTGAGGAAAGTACGTCGGTGATCACTAATGACACCACTCATCCACCAAGTGATGACGTGTTAATCGTGACTAGAGGAGGAAAAGTAACCAAAGTTGATCCACCACCACCAGATAATACCCCCGAAAACACTTCTTTGCCTACACCTACACCTAGTGAAAATGTGTCAATTGACATCCCTGTCACAATGCCTGACCCATCACCAGCCAAAACTCCAGATAACGTACCTCGAACGAGAATACCTTATCCTGGTAGACTTAAAAAGGAAAAGCAAGAAGCCCAATTCGGTAAATATTTGGAAATATTTAAAAGCCTACACTTAAATGTTAGATTATTAGACGCTTTAGTAGAAATGCCCTCGTGTGCCAAATTCTTTAAAGAACTCCTTTCAAACAAAGAAAAACTTAGGAAAATAGTTAGTTTACCCTTGAATGCTGAATGTTCATTAATTGTACAACATGGTCTCCCACCTAAATTAGGCAATACTGGACATTTTACTATACCCTGCTTTCTCCAAGGAATTCAAATTAGTAATGCCTTAGCAGACCTAGGTGCTAGTGTTAATCTTGTGCCTTATTCCCTCTACAAGAAACTAGGATTAGATGACCTATTACCTACTCGTATGACTATCCAATTAGCTGATAGATCAGTTAAACTCCCTCGAGGAATTGCTGAAGAGGTCATGGTAAAAGTCGATAAGTTCGTTTTTCCAATAGACTTTATTGTCATGGACATAGAGGAAGACACCCATATCCCGCTCATCCTAGGCAGACCATTCCTAAATACTACCAAGGCTATAATTGATGTTAACGAAAAATCTTTAAAATTGAGAGTTGGGAAAAAGGAGGTTACCTTTAATATCGATCGATTAATGAAGCAACCTCTGGAAGACGACCTTGGTTTGTGTGATACCATGCACGATATTTTTGATGAACATCTCCACGAAGTACTAGCATTATACAGCCAGGATCCGATACCCAACACCATAATCACCGTTCGGAAGATGTATAATGAGGACCCTGGGCTGCATTCCGCAATCGCTTCACCAACAACATCCGATGAACTACTATTCCCGCTGTTTGAAAAGAAATCTCCTCACACCGATGGCAAAACAATCGCTGTTCCATTAGGATGCGGTACACCGATACCTTGGTTAAAAAGAGATAAACCCATATTCAATTAACCAAACCCGTTTCCTTCGATTAGAGAAATCCTAGATTCATTCAAAGGAATGAGTGTTGAGCCACCATCGTTCGAACTACAATTAACCAACCAACCCGTATCACTACCATTTTCAAACCCTGAAATCACCATAAACCAATCTTCATCCGCTATGTTTCAAGAATTCCAATTCACTGACGACGGAGAAATCATCATCACCAGAAATGACGAACCATCCTCATCATCAGTCAACAAGTACGAGCTGAAGACGGACGAATTCTCAAATAAAACCGAGTAGGTTGAAATAGCATCAATCTCCACATCTGAACCCGAGACAGATGAAGCACCATTCCAAGCTGAATATGACAAGCTGAATAGAGACGAGATAGCTAGAATGAAGCCGTCTATCGAAGAGCCACCAAACCTGGAATTAAAAGAACTACCACCTCACCTTGAATACGCTTACCTCCATGGGACATCACAACTCCCGGTGATAATATCAAAAGAGTTCAAACCCGAGGAGAAAGCTCAACTCATTGATGTTCTGAAATCGCATAAGAAGGCAATTGCATGGAAAATTTCCGACATATAAGGAATTAGTCCAAACTATTGCACGCACAAGATCCTCATGGAGAACGATTTCAAACCATCCGTACAAAGGCAGAGAATGGTAAATCCTAAGATTCAGGACGTGGTTAAGCAAGAAGTTATCAAACTCTTAGATGCTGGATTGATTTACCCAATATCCGACTCACCTTGGGTTAGCCCTGTTCAAGTCGTACCGAAGAAAGGAGGAATGACGGTCATTACAAATGAAGAAAATGAGCTTATACCAACTCGGACGGTTACCGGTTGGAGGGTTTGCATCGATTATCGGAAGTTAAATGAAGCAACTCGCAAAGCTCACTTCCCTCTTTCGTTTATTGACCAAATGCTCGAAAGGCTATCGGGGAACGAATTCTACTGTTTCCTTGACGGTTTTTCCGAATATTTCCAAATCCCGCTCGATCCGAAGGACCAGGAGAAGACAACGTTCACGTGCCCTTACGGAACATTTGCATACCGACGAATGCCGTTTGGATTATGCAACGCACCTGCAACATTTCAGAGATACATGGTTGCAATTTTCCATGACATGATTGAACAATGCATGGAAGTCTTCATGGACAATTTCTCTGTCTTTGGAGACTCTTTCGCATCATGTCTATCCAACCTCGATAGAATGCTCGCCAAGTGTGAAGAATCAAATCTCGTGTTAAATTGGGAAAAGTGTCAATTTATGGTGAAGGAAGGAATAGTTTTAGGACATCGAATATCAAAGTCAGGAATCGAAGTAGATAAAGCAAAAGTCGAAACCATTGCCAAACTTCTCCAAGATTTGTCGACCTATCACCCACCTTCTAGGAAAAGACATCAAGTTTGTGTTTGATGAGAACTGCATGAAGGCTTTCAACTACCTGAAAAGGGAGCTAACCAATGCACCAATCATGGTCGCCCCAGATTGGAGTCTACCGTTTGAAATCATGTGCGACGCTAGTGATTTCGCAGTTGGGGCAGTTCTAGGTCAAAGGAAGGATAATCACTTTCGACCAATCTACTACGCTAGCAAAACACTAACAGATGCTCAAGAGAACTATACAACTACAGAAAAAGAGCTGCTAGCCGTAGTATTTGCCTTTGACAAATTTAGATCCTACCTAATATTGTCCAAGACGA
Organism: Helichrysum umbraculigerum; assembly: GCA_949592205.1. NCBI lineage: Eukaryota > Viridiplantae > Streptophyta > Magnoliopsida > Asterales > Asteraceae > Helichrysum > Helichrysum umbraculigerum. The sequence continues at coordinate 4,168,805 of CATIUR010000008.1, read as the reverse complement.
TAGTGTACACGGATCACTCAGCTCTAAAATACCTCTTCAAAAAGCAAGACGCAAAACCCAGATTGTTACGATGGATCTTACTCCTACAAGAATTCGACATCGAAATAAAAGATAAGAAGGGAGCAGAAAATGCCGCCGCAGATCATTTAAGTCGACTTGAAAATCCGTCAATGGAACAACTTGCAGAAAGTGATATTAAAGATCGATTTCCAGAATAGCAGTTAATGAGTTTAGGAGAACAAATACAAGGCTTGCAATTCACTAACAATCCTTGGTTTGCAGACATTGCCAATTTCATAGTTAGAGGGATCACAAGAAAAGGGATGATCTCATCGCGAAGACAAAAATTCTTCCGCGACGTCAAGCATTACTTTTGGGATGATCTATATTTGTTCAAGGTTTGTCCCGACCAAATAGTAAGAAGATGTGTCGATGGGAAAGAATCCGAACACATACTCCACCAAAGCCATCAGGGACCCACCGGAGGACATCATGCAGCTAATCTGACAGCAAAGAAAGTTTACGACTCTGGATTCTACTGGCCTACCATTTTCAGAGACGCACAAGACTTGGTGAAACACTACGATATTTGCCAAAGGTTTGGAAATATCACAACGCGTAACGAAATGCCATTGACGAATATCCAAGCACGTGAAATATTTGACATATGGGGATTAGATTTCATGGGACCATTTCCGAAATCTTACGGAAAAGAATATATTCTAGTGGCTGTCGATTACGTATCCAGATGGGCTGAAGCTCAAGCCTTTCCAACAAATGACTTAAGAGTCATAACCAAGTTCTTAAAACAGCTATTCTGTCTGTTTGGAACACCTCGAGCAATCATCAGTGATCGAGGCACGCACTTTTGCAATACTCAGTTTATGAAACTATTGCAACAGTATGGTGTTACCCACAAGACCTCTACGGCCTATCATCCGCAGACGAATGGGCAAGCAGAGATTACAAACCGGGCACCAAAAAGGATCTTGGAACGAACAGTTGGTCAACACAAGGAAAGATGGGTAGATAAGCTAGACGATGCTTTATGGACATTCCGGACAGCTTATAAAACGCCATTAGGAACAACCCCCTATAGGCTCGTTTATGGAAAGTCATGTCATCTACCGATTGAACTCGAATACAAAGCTTACTGAGCATTGAAGAACTGTAGTTTAGATCCTACAATAACGGGAAATCACCGTAAAATGCAACTAAATGAGCTAGCGGAGTTAAGGGATTGATGCGTGTGAAAGCGCGTCTTGTTTTATAATTTATAAATGGAAATACCGAATAAATACTTTTCACACAACCAGGCAAGAATACCCAATCGAATGTAAGTATAGACTTGGTAAGTCCAGGTCGATCTCAGGAACACATGATTGGGTAGTTTATTTATTAAATAAGAAATAACTATTAACTAATAAAATAGTAAATAAAGGGGGACGTTTTAGTTCCGTGCGAACATTAAATTGAAATTAAATATTAAACAATATAAAAACTTAAATTAAAAGAGCAGATAGGGAACAATAGGAAGAAATAAGTAACTGTGTAAATAACTCCACTTAGATTCATATATTCCGATTCATTGCACGTTAATTATTTGATTGTGATTTCTTTTATATCAACTTAAACACTAATCAAAGAATATAAGTTGAATGTAAATTAGCCAACTGTTCGGGTCCAACTAATTTCTACAATCTAAGGGTCCACATTAAACATCGATCCGATGTCACAAGATTATTAGTCTATTGTGTGCTTTACCCTAGATTGTGCATTAAACATTCACAACTCATTATAATTAACTCTAGTGGTATGACTCAACAATACCCAATTATTACTTATTGCCTTGTTTATTTTAAAGTAGATAATTATCATTTACTCAACCTATCAGACTCAACATATTTAGCAATAGTCACAAATCCTAAAATAGTAACTATCAATAATTAATAACATTAAAGGAACTCAATCTCATCAATCTTATTAACCACGTTGAGCAACAATAACTACTAGTTACCAATAAACAAGGATCCACGAGCAATATAATAGTTTTCAATCAAATAACTTAATAAACGTGCAATATAATCTGTCAATAATCATTATCTAAGTTTCATTACTACACAAATACTAAATAATTCAATTCATCATACAATATGCATAAAACAAAGTATTCAACATCAAAAACATAATAGTAATTGAATTAAATAAAAAGTAGATACAAACCGAATAATGAATCACAAAAAGATAAAGTGAAATGGCTTCAACCTTAGCTTCTCGTGCCTTCAAAGTAACCCTAAAATTCGTATTTTATAAACCCTAGTCAAAATGTATATGAAAAAGTATATGAAAAAGTCTCTTCATTCGTAAAACAGAGGTTGCGTTTTATAGTTGTTGTGGCCACAATCCATACGCCGTATGGATTCCATACGCCGTATGGATTGCCTTTGGCATATCCTCCAAGATGAAGCTAACGGATCCACCGCCTTTACATTTAATGCATACGTTTCTTTCTAATCTCAATTGAAGTTGACTTTAGCTAGGTATGGGCCCCAACTTTTCCTGCTACACCGACCTCCCTTTTGACTCCAATTGTTTCATCAAATATTTTTGACTTGAGCAATCTGTATTAGACTTGGGTCGACCCATTTGCTTTTGCTCATGTGATCTGCCAAAACAAGGATCATTATTATTGTCATTGTTAGCTTTAATATTATTGGTTTACTAAATATATTATTATTACTATTATTAATGATTTATTATTATTATTATTATAATTATTATTATTATTATTATTATTATTATTATTATTATTATTATTATTATTATTATTATTATTATTATTATTATTATTATTATTATTATTATTATTATTATTATTAACATTATATTATATCTACTGTCTTAATCGTTAGTTTTATTATTTACATATTATAATAACTAACTAACTTTATTACTACTATATTATTTATTTATTTAGCTCAAATAATTTTTTGGTTCAACTCATAAACTACAATATATAATCTAACTATTTTTGCTCAACTCATCTAACTTTTCAAACTAGGGAATATTAATATATAAATATAGTACTATTTGATGTTATCAAATATCCCCACACTTAAGTTCTGCTTGTCCTCAAGTAGAATACATTTTCATCATAAAAACTTGATAAGCATCAAACTAATATTTAAGAATCAGAATACCTAAATTAAAAATCTGTTTCATAATTTAAAACTTTAAACATTTAATTAACACGGATAACTATAAAGTACAAATAAAAATTATTATTATTAGTGCAACATATAGTCCATGAATGATTACTAATATATTTGTCCACTTTAAACAATCTATACTCATATCTCTGAATACACCTTTATTGTTAATATGTATATTACTTATGATTTTCACATATGATAAACTCTTAAACTTAATCATGCAATTTAATTCTATATTCAAAATAAATATATGAAATCCATTTTTAAAAATCAAGACATTGGTGGCAGGTCTGCATTTTCATGCAACAGAGCGACATAACTTGATTCAGGTAAAGCAACTTTTAAATCAAACCAGCGGTGACAGGTCTATACCTTAGTATAACAAAGCGACATAGTTTGATTATTTTTAATTTAAATTTGAAAGATTTTTCTTTCTTTTGCTTTATTTAAGAATACTAATTAGAGACCAGGTCTGTACTTACGTACAACAGAGGAAACAATTAGTAGACCCCCAAATGTTTTCATATAAGTATCAAGGTATATAAAATTATCGCATGATAAATCTAAGAATTAAGACTTTTTATGTCATACATCATATTATGTATCATAAAATAATATACAAGTTATTTTATTAATTTCTTAAAATTCAGAAATCTTCATATAGATTGCCTATTAGTATATCATATCATGTAACTATATATCACTCATTATTAAGTTTCTTACGTTATATGTACAAAACAGTTGATCCACATTAAAGTCTAAACCTTTAATTACAAAACAAAACTTTTAACAAAAGGTATTCTAACTAATAAATACATAGTTTTTAACTCAAAAATTTTTAAATTTGATGAAAATTTAACAAAATTATAATATAAGGTCAAGTAAACAAAAGTAAAATAACATTTCTTTTCTACCGATCCCATCCTCATACTTAAATTATACAATGTCCTCATTGTATATAAACAAGTAAAAATAACAGTGAGAAAAGGAAGAAAAGAAATTAGAACAAAAAACTCCCCTGAATATGATGCGATTATCTTGATCTGGTTCGGCGTAATGGGTCATCTTCCATTCTTTATTCCAAAATATACAACATCCACACTTTGGTAGTTAATCACGATTGCATCTAGCATATGCAAGAAGCCTTTAAACCCCTGGGTATCCCAAGTGGACGAGTTATAGTCTCGTGAGCGTTTCCAGGGAACACACCTACAAAGTTCTTTTATTTTCCAAAAATTCCAATTTCATCTGAAATGGTTGCCAACTTCAAAAAGTAGTAAAGAACATTAAACGTATAAAAATAAAATACCAAAAATAAAAATTATACACAATGTACAAAGCACGGGTTGCCTCCCGAGAAGCGCTTGTTTTTGTTCGAGTCACTAGCTTGACTCCAACTTTATTTACCTAAAAATCTCTTGACTTTCCCCACACTTAAAAGTAAGCATGGATGGTAATATCGATAAATATTCATTAAATGTAAATTTATTATAATGAAAGAATAGAAATACTTATCGTGTGTGGCAGGTATATGTCCTTTATGAGATACTCCATGATTTTCCAAAAATTGTGAGAAACTTTTCTTCCGATCGAATTGCCAAAAAGGATATTCATACTCGTAAAACAATGAACTTGTGCTTATAGATACTTCAATCGCTGGTTGCGTCGACTCAATCACCGTTTGAATTTCAACTGGTTCGGTTTCTATCTGACACAAGTTTTGTTTTCTGATTCTTCTCCAATCCTTACCATTTCTTGATCATCATTTTCCTGGTGATTCACCTTCGGATGCAATGACGGAATTTCACTAATAGCTGGATCCATAATGGCTATTAATTCTTCTTCTGTCATAACCCCACATTGGTTTCTCAATTCAAGAATTTCCTCTTCATTACAATCAAGCAACGAGAGTATTTCCTCAACAGAATCATAGTGATCAAATTTTGGCAAAGGCAACCAATCTACCTCCATATCTTCTTCCTGTTCAATTTCACTAAAAATCTCGTTAGAAAATAAGGATTCAGAAGATTGAGAATACTTATCTGATTGATTTATCTCCTCAAGTTGTTGAATGGAATCTCCTTGACTATGATCAAGAGTCTTAGTTGCTTCCACTTTCTCGCTGGAAGTCTCCATAGATTGCGGAGCTTTCACAATCACTGGACGAGATGAGCTTTTAACAGTATCTTTCTTAAGCATTGGAAAAATTGATCCTTCATTGTAATTTCTATTCAAAGCAGCTGGATAAGGAGGCGGAGGTGTGTATTTTTTAACAATTTCTTCCGATAAGGCTTTTGGGTAAGAAGATGAAGGCGTACAATTTTTGAAGTTTGGTTTTGCCTTATATCCTCCATCTTTTGGTTTGTCAAAATTATTCACCTTGTCGCTTTCCATATCCTTCACAATTAGATCTTTATTCCAAAATGCTATCATCTCATCTAAAGATCGCTTCAAATCCTCTTTAGTCATCATGGAAATGTTTCTCGAGTTTTGAAAATTCTCAGGGGCATTATTCATGTTCTGATACATACCTGTCAAAATATAAGAAAAAGAGTAGAAAAGAAAAAGAAAAGAAAAGAAAACAAAGACTAACTAAAAACTAAAATAAAAAATTTCCAATTTAAATAATAAACAACACCGTTCCCCAGTAGAACAAAAGTCCAACCGGTTAAGTATTCCCCGGCAGCGGCGCCAAAAACTTGATGCGTGTGAAAGCGCGTCTTGTTTTATAATTTATAAATAGAAATACCGAATAAATACTTTTCACACAACAGGCAAGAATACCCGATCGAATGTAAGTATAGACTTGGTAAGTCCAGGTCGATCTCAGGAACACAGGATTGGGTAGTTTATTTATTAAATAAGAAATAACTATTAACTAATAAAACAGTAAATAAAGGGGGACGTTTTAGTTCCGTGCGAACATTAAATTGAAATTAAATATAAAACAATATAAAAACTTAAGTTAAAAGAGCAGATAGGGAACAATAGGAAGGAATAAGTAATTGTGTAAATAACTCCACTTAGATTCATATATTCCGATTCATTGCACGTTAATTATTTGATTGTGATTTCTTTTATATCAACTTAAACACTAATCAAAGAATATAAGTTGAATGTAAATTAGCCAACTATTCGGGTCCAACTAATTTCTACAATCTAAGGGTCCACATTAAACATCGATCCGATGTCACAAGATTATCAGTCTATTGTGTGCTTTACCCTAGATTGTGCATTAAACATTCACAACTCATTATAATTAACTCTAGTGGTATGACTCGACAATACCCAATAATTACTTATTGTCTTGTTCATTTTAAAGTAGATAATTATCATTTACTCAACCTATCAGACTCAACATATTTAGCAATAGTCACAAATCCTAAAATAGTAACTATCAATAATTAATAACATTAAAGGAACTCAATCTCATCAATCTTATTAACCACGTTGAGCAACAATAACTATTAGTTACCAATAAACAAGGATCCACGAGCAATATAATAGTTTTCAATCAAATAACTTAATAAACGTGCAATATAATCAGTCAATAATCATTATCTAAGTTTCATTACTACACAAATACTAAATAATTCAATTCATCATACAATATGCATAAAACAAAGTATTCAACATCAAAAACATAATAGTAATTGAATTAAATAAAAAGTAGATACAAACCGAATAATGAATCACAAAAAGATAAAGTGAAATGGCTTCAACCTTAGCTTCTCGTGCCTCCAAAGTAACCCTAAAATTCGTATTTTATAAACCCTAGTCGAAATGTATATGAAAAAGTATATGAAAAAGTCTCTTCATTCGTAAAACAGAGGCTGTGTTTTATAGTTGTTGTGGCCACAATCCATACGCCGTATGGATTCCATACGCCGTATGGATTGCCTTTGGCATATCCTCCAAGATGAAGCTAACGGATCCACCGCCTTTACATTTAATGCATACGTTTCTTTCTAATCTCAATTGAAGTTGACTTTAGCTAGGTATGGGCCCCAACTTTTCCTGCTACACCGACCTCCCTTTTGACTCCAATTGTTTCATCAAATATTTTTGACTTGAGCAATCCGTATTAGACTTGGGTCGACCCATTTGCTTTTGCTCATGTGATCTGCCAAAACAAGGATCATTATTATTGTCATTGTTAGCTTTAATATTATTGGTTTACTAAATATATTATTATTACTATTATTAATGATTTATTATTATTATTATTATTATTATTATTATTATTATTATTATTATTATTATTATTATTATTATTATTATTATTATTATTATTATTATTATTAACATTATATTATATCTACTTTCTTAATCGTTAGTTTTATTATTTACATATTTTAATAACTAACTAACTTTATTACTACTATATTATTTATTTATTTAGCTCAAATAATTTTCTGGTTCAACTCATAAACTACAATATATAATCTAACTATTTTTACTCAACTCATCTAACTTTTCAAACTCAAATATTTACGAACTTAATTTATTTTTATCACTCTTTTAACCACTTTGTCATACTCTATTTAAATACAAACAACTTTTACATAAAAATTACTCTATTTAACTTTTTTTTATTCATTTTCTAATTTAAGCTCCATTTCTACCTATTTTGTAAATATGAACGAAATAACTATATTTTATTAAGTAATTGTAATAAAAGTATACAAAAACTAGGGAATATTAATATATAAATATAGTACTATTTGATGTTATCAGGGATCAAGCTTACGAAAGTTCCTACAAATTCAAGGAAAGAACCAAGTTGCTCCACAATTCGAAGCTCCGCCCCACACGCTTCAATCCTGGTGATAAAGTTTTACTCTTTAACTCCTGATTTAAGAAGTTTTATGGTAAGTTCAAAACACGATGGAGCGGTCCATTCAGAATCTCTAAAGTATTTCCCTATGGTGCCATCGAACTCGAGGCCCCAGACGGAAATTTCAAAGTAAACGGTCACCGTTTAAAACACTATGTAGAAGACTTTCCCTCAACCGAGGAAGTCTATAACTACGAATCACCCTACTAGAATAGTAGAGTCAAGCTACGAGACTCGATAAACAAAGCGCCCTTGGGAGGCATCCCAAGCCTATCTTATATTTTCAGCATTAGTTTTCTTTTACTTTTATGTTTGATCTAATCCATTTTTTCTATGCATTACATCGCCTTATAAAAGACTAATGATTATATTTAAACCATTAACCTTTTGTATTTTGCAGGATGAGTTCGCAGTCAGCCAGAGCATGAGCTCCCAGTCGGAGACGCTCACGTGCCATGTATCACTCCCGAAGTTCATCACCGGGTAGTAGCATGAGGACCATCAGGGGATCACAGTCACCGCCACCTTGATTGGATGAGATTTCGGCAGACTTGGTGGAGGTGCACGTTCAGGAGACATACCTTTTACGTCCCGTCCATGCCAGGTTACCTTCATCTCACCGATCAGAGGGACAGACCGCAGGGACATCCAGAGTACCCACATTTGAGCATGGGGTGACTACTGCGGACCCTGCTATCACTTGGTCGATACTGAGAGCCCTTGAGGTCCAGCACACTGCCATCTCTGAGATCCACACTGCTTTATGCCTTCCTTCTACCCCTGTGTGCCCCTTTCAGATGGGACCTGATCCCGCTCCGCACATTCCACCGTGGGACTTATTCCCACCTTGGAGCATGACTGCGCAGGACCACCCCACTTTTATGGACCCACTAGAGGAGGAGACTGCTACACTAGATGCTTGGATTCAGGATCCAGAGGATGGCACTGCATCTCCGGTCTATACCATCGAGGAGTCATCATCACCCACATCGGTTGTTGAGAACACGATCTTCGTGGATGATGACTTTACCGACTGGGAGACGCTCTCTGCTGACATGGATTATCTTGTAGTAGTTACTTTATTTGTGTTTATTATTAACAAGTATTAATAGTGTTTAGTATTAACGTGTATTGACATTTGTGTTTTTTGAAGGATGTGTATTATGCAGAACTCGAAGCAGGATTTATTGAACAAGTTCATTTTTATGAGCCTGGTCCATTTCCAGCGAATTCACACACTTGAATCCGGTCCATAAAATCCAGTGGCAATGCACGCAGCACAAGGAAGTATTTCTTCTGACCTTATTTTGCTTGATTAAAAACACACTGAAATTCTAAGTAAAACTCTAAGTGTGGGATTATTACTCACAAATAGAGAATGACTTCGAAAATATTGACCCTCATTCAAAAATCTAAGTGTGGGATTAACCTAACTTAGAAATAGAACATTAGGGACAATTGATGCGCACCCAACGGTCGGTTCAGGAATCGCTTCCTGTCGTTGCGGACCCTTCCACTAGGTGCGGCACCAATGGTAGTTTTAAATTTATAATAGTCAGGGGGAGCCTAAACCTCCATACTACTTACTAGTATTGGTACGAATACCTGATACGAGTATGCGGTAAGGATGATCCAGGGTCGTTCCTCATGACGGTTGAATTGAAACAGAGCTTGTTCCGATAAACCAATTATCAAGCTATGGTTTGAATAAGTGGGTAGGTGATTGTTTTTTTGGTTTTTATCTATTTAAACTATTAAAACTAATAAAGCATGAAAGTAAAGGGAGACTAGCATGTATAACACTTAAGGACAACAAAGACGTGGTTCACCATGATTTAGAATAGTGTATAAGATGATGATTAATTGGGGACACATTCAAGTGACAAACATATAGACTACAGGTGTAAACACTAGGATCCTACTTCTTTAGTCCGGTTCCAAATTAGTATGTCACTGAGTACCTAGGCTATCGTGAGTCTGATCAGAGCAGGTTGCTAAACCCCCCCAACATTGCCCTTGTGACGGAACAATGACCCTTTGCTCAACTGCCCTGTTACGGAACAGTGAGTCTATGGAGATAACTCCTGGGTGCATGAATAAGGTAGAAAACTGCCATAAAGGATATTCTGACCTTTCTTAACACCTAAGCCTAAATGTGTCATCTAAATGTGTACTGGTTATTAACTATGTTATTCTAAACTATCGGTTACGTAGAGTTATGGGGTTTAAGCATCTGGGAATACAGCCGACTCCTTGCTTTCTTTTCAAAACTCATATTCTATCAGTTAAGCACAAATACTTCCGTCATGAATTAGACCCTCCTTTACAACCAGTCGTTCATCCCTAGGTACACTCACAGTGTACAATGCATTAAGTATTTCCACAGTTCACTAAGCCTAGATAGACTCACGGTGTACACTACTTTTATATGTTTAGCATTTCCACAGCTTATATGATACCTGGACCATGTTAATAATAGAGATAACTATGTGTTCGTAGCTAGGGTTTATAACTCCTATAACTATGGCAATAGTCACGTGAAAGACTGGAAAGGGTGAATGATTAAGTCTATATTCAGGATAAACCTAGACAGATAAACAAGTAATAACTCCCAATTATATAGATAAGGGTTTAATGTAACATCATCTATATACAGATAACAATTGGGAACATTATTCCACAACGGATTGTGCCCACGACTTTCATAGCTTCCACGTTCCGTACTCCACACATTAGTGATGTTTCCGGCGCTATACAAATGAAAGCCGTATAACGTTACCTCCGTTGTTTCATAACGATAATATCCCAATCATATATTCACTACTATCTAAATCATGACAAACATACAAGCAACTACTCACAATTCATAGCAAAAAACATTTCTAATATTAATAAATCACATACATCAAACAAGAACAATATGACAAATTAATAATAGAAATGATAGATAATACCGATACGAATTGCGAGCAGAATAACACTTGTATTTCTTTGTAAATATCCAAGCATTACATAAGCTAGCCTCTACTAATGAACTACATAACTAATCTAAAAGAAAGGTTTCCTTCCCTCTAGTTCTTCTCTAACTCCTAAGAGTAGTGCTAGAGAGAGAAACTAGAGAGAAGAACTAACTACAAGAACAATTCTCCTCTAACTCCTAAGAGTAGTGCTAGAGAGAGAATTCTAGAGAGAGAAAGAGAAGTGGAATGAGAGGTGTGTGGAAATGAGAAATGAGGTAGGGTATTTATAGGAGAAGAGTGAAAGCCATGGTACAAGTATTGAAGCATCAAATACAAGCATCAAAGCGGCATACGGGGCAAGCGGACTAGGGGGGGTCAAACGGCACCCACCAAGGCAATAGACCCCGTATACGGCACCCCAAGGGCCGTATATGGCACCTAGGGTACCATATACGGTACCTAGTGCCAGGGGGTTGGTGCTCCGTTTGGCCTCCGTTGACTTCTCGGTTGCTTGGTTCGTCTGTATCTTCTTCGTTTGTAGTCCGTTTTGCTTGATTCTCACGCCGTTGGATTCGTTTTTCCATTACGCTTATAATGACACTAAGTTTGCCAAATTTGGATGTGTTTGAATTTTGCGTGTTCCGGATGACAATCGGCGAGCTTCCAGACTGCACATCTTCTCCGTTCTTCGTCCATTTCTTCTGATTCTTTCACATCCGGTCTTGTATTTTCCTATGGAATCATAAAATATGAATTTAGATCTAATTACATAAGAAAATCAAGAAGGGAATATTTAAGGTGATAGTTTTGCCTCGGTTTGCGTGTTATTTGGACGTTTTAACCGATTTTTGCAGCAACGTCTGTATTTAGACTACCTTGGTGTTTTTTTTAGTAAATAATGATGTTTTGGAAATGTTTTCACCAAAAAATAGTCTAAAAAGTGCGGAAATATGTACTTAAAAACATGACTTTTTAGGTCACATCAAGTATCCCACACTTAGAAGTTGTTTGTCCTCAAGCAACAACTCAGTTATGTCCAATGATAACATTTTATAGTTTTGGGTGAGTTAAAACATTCCCAAAAAGTTGCCACTTTGTCATATGGGAAAATTATTTAGAGAACACAGGGAAAGTTAAGATGATCCTTTCAGAAATAAGTACTGACTTTCCTAGACATACTTTCCAAATCTCGTGATCTTGGAGTATACATGACTAGGCGATCTCACTAAAGGTGGTCACTCAATTCACTCAAAGTGTATCAGGTTTCCTATAATTCTAGCACAATTGAAATCGCTCAAATAGCCAGCCATGCAGCATTCATCATCATAAGCTTGGTCGAGAATCGGATCTCCACCACTTAGGAAGAGGACGGTGCTAATTATCCCAAGACATTCAAATGGGTTGTAATGTTTGTGAGGGTTAAGGGGTATGGATAGTGGTGATTTTTGGTTGAAAGGGTTGCTTATCTTAGGCATCCTAAGAATCATGAAAAACTTATTATAGAACGGAGATGATAGCTACTCGTCTTCTGTCGGATCTTCCTTTAAACGGTTGATACTTTGAAGCACTTAGCCTTATTTTCTTTTCTTTTTCTTTTCTTTATTTTTCTGCTTTTTATTTTCTTTTCTTCCTTCCGAACTTCTTTTCCAGAGAATTTCCAAGGATATTTTTTTCTTTGATTTTCTTTCGGAAATCTTTTTTTTCTTCACGGACTTCTTCGAGTCTTTTCTTTGGTGCCAATTTCTCGCACCTTTGATTTTCTTCAATTTTGGTGAACACGAAGGAGTAGATCAATTCAGAAGAAGATTCTTCAAGATGTTTTTCATAATCCTCAGAAATTCTAAGATAAGTTGTTGGGAATTTTTGATAAGTGGGTTTAAAATTAGGGTTTTAAAGAAACGAAAGGTTTAGGCTCAACAGGGTTTTCTAGGCGGATCATCGATACTAAAAATGAGTATCGGAAGGGTTTTGGGCTTGAAAAGATATGTGAAAATGGGTTAATTCCTAGGGAATGTCGAGATCATTTAATGTGACACCCGTCAAATTAGGACTAGTAATTAGTGCCTAATCAAGTTTTAATACATGTAATTAGTTCTGTGCTAGGCTAATTAATGTATCAATATATATGTTGTTGAATATATATACAAGAATACGATTTAATTAAACCGTACAAGTTTCAAACCGAACGTGTTTCGAGCAATTAAATACGGACGTTGGTGAACAATTTAATTTAAATAATACTATGTTATTTAAATATACAATTAGATCCAAAAATATTATTTTGTGATAATTCGTATACAATTCACAACGTACAATCGATGATTACGCGATTAAGATGTAAACGCGCAAACAAACAAAACGAGATAACGTTATATTTTTATAACGCAACTATTAAGTATTTTATGAAATACTTCAACAAAAATATCGAATGAATATTCGTATCTCTAAAACGTATAATTAAACGTATAAAATAATCGTTTAACGTTTAAACGACAGGGAAAACGAACACCGCACGGAGCGCGATTGCGCAGGATTAAAATTTGGAGCCAACCACACTGGGGTGGGGCCCAAGTGGGCCCCACCCTTTACCATCTCATCACCTCCATCTTTTTCCTCATTATCATCTCATCTCTCTCTCTCTCTTCTCTCAATTTTCTCTCAAAAACAACCCACACCAAAATCACTAAACCACCAAATAGCACCCACAAACGACATCAAATCAATAAAACAATTACGGAAAAGGAACCACCTCGACGCGATCTACATTTCTATCTTTCCGGATTTTCGTTTCGACACTTTGTAAGTTTCCGACAAAATCCCGAAACCTCTCGTTTTAGCTTGTTTTTACATATTTATGGTTTATTTAAGTATATAAATGTCCATTACACAAGGGGAACACGATTTTATAGCTTAAAAATGGGTTAGATTTGAGTTTTGGGTCGAAAAGCATCGACGGTCGCTGGGTTCTGTTCTGATGTTCATCTTTGCGACACAAGCCTTGTGTCGCATCTTGTGTCGTATAAAAGCCTTTATGTCGTAGTTTGTGTCGTAAAAACTCAGTTATGTCGGATCTCTTGCGACACAATGTTATGTCGCACCTTATGTCACAAATACCATGTGACACAAACACTATGTCGCTGTTAAATCAGCATCATACGCTTATGCGACACAACCCTTGTGTCGCTAAGCTCATTGTGTCGCACTTCTATGCGACACAACCATTGTGTCGCATTATCAACTTTATGTCACATATTGTGTCGCATAAAACAGAATGTTTAAAAACTCAGATTTCCACTAAGTGTTGGATTTGTAAAACCTTAAATTTTCAAACTACACGACTTCGGAAATACATTGGTACATACGATACAAGCATAATACTTCGGAAAACAAGATAATAACGTTGAGAATTTCATTACAAAACAATCACCAACGGGCCGTACATGTTTTCAAAATATACAAGTCAATCAACCAAATCGTAGTAATCTGGACAAGTAAATCAACCAAATCGGGGTAATTTGGACAAAACAATTACAAAGGTAGTCTTTCGAGATGCCTAAACAATTAATAACCGTCGCATGTCATGGACACCTTCAGGTTACAAGTCTTCGGACCACACTTCAAGGCAAATCAATCCAAGTTATTAATTCAAACTTTCAAGACTCAGGTGAGTCTCATGGCCCCTATTTTACTGCTTTTCAATAAGGGGTGTGATATTATTGCTCGTTTTGTTTTACAAGTTGAACGCAGGTACAAATCAAATCAAATACTACATGAGTTTCAAGCTAATCAATTTAAAGCCCTCCATAGCATAGTATGGTAATACGTAGTAGCGTGAATGTTAGTATATGATATCATATAGGATTGACAATCCTCGTCCGGGTTAGCACGCACTAACTAGTCAAACGGACGTATTAGCATTTGGGAAGACGAGTGTGGATTAGGCATTCGTAGGAGGCATTTCAAGTTAGGTTTCCTTAAGTGGGCCTGACAACTCAAGTTAAGCTCAGACTATGTGCTCATGGCTGTATAACTTTTATTTTGCTTAATTGCATTTTAAATTCAATTATAAATCTTGCGGTTCATACAAATATGTGTTGACATACAACCTGTGAGCTCACCAGCGTTTCGCTGACCCATTTTAGCATGTATCACAGGTACACAGCAGTAGGTTGGATTGCTCAAGTAAGGATCAATTAGCTCGAGTCATCATACAAACAATCAGAGATTTAGCTGCATTATTATATTTTGTATAGATTAATTATGTACTTAAATCTCTAAATTTTCAAGCTGAGCTAATGTAAACAATATTTTGATGTAAACTTTTGTTTTATCAATACAAGTCCAAAACGACGCATATAGTGGTCGTTCATTATATCTTAAGTGCTGTGATTATTGATTAGTAACACCCAAAAACTCGCTTCCGCAAACTATTAAATTTGGGGGTGTTACAGATTGGTATCATAGCCTAAGGTTATAGTGAACTAGGTTGCATTTAGTGGGCCTAGACTATGACCGTTAGGCAGTATTTCCTCATTATGTATGACTGGTTCAGGAATTACAGCATATGACTTTAATTTAACATAGCCTGATCAACTATGTATAATTAAGGAAAGATGATGTAAGGTCTGAAACGATCATGTTGAACAGGAATACACTAGTTGACTCTGACCTAGAGAGAACCGAGACTCAAACAAGTCTGTGCTAGACACCCAATAGGCTATTATGTGATACTAAGTATACATAGATAGGCCTCGTTACAATCTTAGGCTATATTATATAAGTTATTATATGGATATAGGCCTCATTCTTTCTAAACGCTTTGTCTCAGAATGGCAAACACACCACCCAACTCCAACCCGTCGCGCTCTTATCCGTATGAATCCCAAACCTCAAGGGTAGCTAGGAGGGACACCAGGTTGCCTCGAGCTAGCCCATATCCAACTCACCCCACTCTACCGGACTTAACCGCTAGGGTACATCACCACGAACAACGACTTAACGCTATGGATATCGAACTCCAAGAGACTCGTGAAAACTGGAGACTCACAGCTATGGAATGAATCGAACAAGTCTCTTAAGATCACGAGCACACTGTCAACGCCATGAACACTCTTCAAAATCAAGTGGAAGAAACAGTCGAAACCATGGAGGTTGTCCACAACCAAGTGCTTGGCAACCAAAATGAAATCTCTGTCCTACAATCAAGGCTGCATCAGTGCGAGACACGTCTAAGGGAAACCGAAGACGCCCTCGGAACTGCCAACAGACTTGCAGAGTCTGTAAACCATCTCACTGCACTGCTACCACAACTCAATCTACGTCAGAATTAGCTTAGGCGGAAATCTGTACTATATTATGCCTACGTAGGACCAATGTAATTCAACCGGAAGTAACAATTCCCGGTACTTTTGTAAAACATCGAATCCTGTAACTTTTGGAACTCGTAATTTGGAATTGTCTATCATCTTTTGAACTCGTAATATCAAATGACAATTCCCCTCGATTATTCTATATTATTGATTTTACATTGTGATGTCGTATGTTACCGCTTTTACATATATGCATCTATTGTAATTTTCATTCTGGTACAATTTCTTATGTACCTTTTGTTTCTTTCTTTCTTGAAGAATCATGCCGCCCAAGAAGAAAAGTTACAGTGATGCGGAAATCAATGCTATCGTTTCACGAGCTGTGGCCGATGCCTTGGCTGCTCGGGACTCGCATCGAAACTCCCGAAATACTGGTGAAGCTCCCAGTAATACCCCTGTCATCAAGCCTTGTTCTTACAAGGACTTTCTTAGCTGCAAACCACTTTACTTCAAGGGCACGGAAGGTGCCATTGGACTGATCCGTTGGATAGAACGGATGGAGTCCGTTTTCAACCTCTGCAACTGTACGGAGGATAACAAAGTCAAGTTCGCTGCATACACCTTTTAGGAAGGTGCTCTTACGTGGTGGAACACCCACGCCAACTCGGTGGGTATCGAAATAGCAAACCAACTTCCCTGGGCTGAACTGAAGAAAAAGCTCAGAGAAAAATACTACCCTGAAGAAGAACTGCACCGTCTAGAGGAAGAGTTCTGGCACCTGACGGTGCAAGGGACTGATATTGCTGGGTATACCACCAAATTCCAGCAATTCGCTTTGTTATGCCCGGGACTGGTTGATCCGGAGGAGAAGAGCATCAAGAGATACATTCGCGGTCTCCCGGAGAATATCCAGGGGAACGTTGCTTCATCTAAGCCAACCACTACTGAAAGTGCTATACGGCTAGCACATGAGCTCATGGCGCTGGTTGTCAGCCGTGAGACACCCAATACCTCCTCCAACAACAAGCGAAAACCCTCTGAACACCAAAACCAACCAAACAAGAAAACCAACACCATCCAAGTTTACAACACCAATACTGAAACCAAACGTAGCTACACTGGAGACAGACCATACTGTTCCAAGTGTAACTACCACCATGACGGTCCATGCAGTACTCCCTGCAACAACTGCAGGAGGTACGGGCAATTGACCAAAGACTGCCGAGCTCCCAAATCCAACAACAACACCACCAACAACAAAACCCAACAACCCAAATCCTGCTATAGATGCGGAGAGATGGGGCATTTCAGGGATGCATGTCCCAAACGAAAGAACAAGGACAACAACAACAATAATGCCAAAGGAAGAGCATTTGTTCTCAACTCCGGGGATGCCCGTCAAGACCCGAATGTGGTCACGGGTATGTTCCTCCTCAACAACTTAACTGCTTCTGTTCTATTTGATACTGGTGCTGATAGAAGCTTTATATCTGATGAGTTTTGCCCACTACTTGACATCACTCCCGTTGCCTTAGATGTTAAGTACATCGTAGAACTTGCAAATAGTAAACTCATAGAAACCGATAGTGTGATACCTAATTGCACTTTAAACCTAGCCGATGAAATCTTCTCAATTGACCTGATGCCCGTTGAAATAGGAGGTTTTGATGTCATTATCGGTATGGACTGGTTGTCCAAACATCGCGCTGAAATCGTTTGCTACGACAAGGTCGTTCGTATCCCTCTCGCCGCCGGTAGAACTTTAGTCATACAGGGGGAGACCGGTGGGACGAGACTCAACATCATATCTTGTTTGAAAACCTGAAAATTTCTGAGAAAGGGTTATCTAGCAATCCTCGAGCACATCATGGAGAAAAAGTCGGAGGAGAAGCAACTTGAGGATGTGCCAATCGTTCGAGACTTTCCAGAAGTCTTTCCCGAAGAACTGCCTGGTCTACCACTGCCAAGACAGGTTGAGTTCTCAATCAATCTCGTGCATGGTGCTGCTCCTGTGGCCCGAGCACTATACCGTTTAGCACCATCTGAACTTCAGGAGTTATCCACCCAATTACAGGAACTCCTGGAAAGAGGATTCATTAGGCCGAGTTCCTCACCTTGGGGTGCTCCGGTCCTATTCGTCAAAAAGAAAGATGATTCTTTCCGAATGTGTATCGACTACCGAGAGTTGAACAAGTTGACCGTCAAGAACCCTTATCCACTTCCTCGAATCGATGATCTGTTTGACCAACTTCAAGGGTCGAGTTTCTATTCCAAGATCGATCTTCGATCAGGTTATCATCAATTACGTGTTCGCGACATTGGTATCCCGAAAACTGCTTTCAGAACCCATTATGGGCATTATGAATTTCAGGTGATGCCATTCTGTCTAACAAATGCACTGGCTGTATTCATGGATCTTATGAATCGGGTGTGCAAGCCTTACCTCGACAAGTTCGTCATCGTTTTCATCGACGACATTCTCGTATACTCACGAAATGAACAAGAACATACGCAACACCTCAGAACCATCCTTGAACTACTTAAGCACGAGGAAGTATACGCCAAGTTCTCTAAGTGCGAGTTCTGGATACAAACAGTCCAATTCCTTGGTCACGTGATTGATAGTCAGGGAATTCACGTTGACCCATCAAAAATCGAGGCTATCAAAAATTGGCAATCGCCGACAACTCCATCAGAAGTACAGCAGTTTTTATGACTGGCCGGCTACTATCGACGATTCATCGAGAACTTCTCAAAAATAGCCTTACCCCTCACTACACTGATTCAGAAAGACAAAAAGTTCGACTGGACTGAAAAACAAGAGTCAGCATTTCAACTTCTGAAACAAAAGCTTTGCAGTGCTCCAATCTTATCCCTACCCGAAGGCACCGATGACTTCGTAGTATACTGCGATGCTTCACATCAAGGTCTCGGTTGCGTGTTGATGCAACGAGACAAGGTCATTGCTTACGCTTCGCGACAACTCAAAATTCATTAAAAGAACTACACTACGCATAACCTCGAACTTGGAGCAGTTGTTTTTGCTCTCAAGATCT
Source organism: Helichrysum umbraculigerum (assembly GCA_949592205.1). NCBI lineage: Eukaryota > Viridiplantae > Streptophyta > Magnoliopsida > Asterales > Asteraceae > Helichrysum > Helichrysum umbraculigerum. The sequence continues at coordinate 4,149,431 of CATIUR010000008.1, read as the reverse complement.
TGAGACATTATCTTTACGGCACTAAGTGCACAATCTTCACCGACCACAAAAGTCTCCAACACATATTCGACCAAAAGGATCTCAACATGAGGCAACGTCGCTGGGTCGAGTTACTTACCGATTACCATTGCAAAATTAAATATCATCCAGGCAAGGCAAATGTTGTTGCCGATGCCCTTAGTCGAAAAGAAAGGTCGAAACCACTTCGAGTCCGAGCCCTCAGTATGACTATTCACAATGATCTAAACATTCAGATTCTCGCTGCTCAACTCGAAGCTCTCAAACCTGATAACATAAAAAACGAAGCCTTGCGAGGCATGGAGAAACAATTCGAAATCAAGCCTAATGGAATTAGGTATTTCTCAAACCGAATCTGGTTGCCCAGTTTTGGGAACCTGCGAGACTTGGTGATGGATGAAGCTCACAAGTCTAAATATTCTATCCATCCGGGATCCGACAAAATGTATCACGGTATCAAAGACTTCTACTGGTGGCCGAACATGAAAGCCGAGATCGCCACCTACATCGGCAAGTGCCTTACTTGCTCCAAAATCAAAGCCGAATATCAAAAGCCTTCTGGCTTACTTCAACAACCCGACATTCCTGAATGGAAATGGGAACAAATTGCCATGGATTTCATAACCAAACTACCCAGGACATCGAGCGGTTGCGATACCATTTGGGTGATCGTCGATCATCTCACAAATTCTGCTCACTTCCTGGCAATCAAAGAAACTGATAAAATGGAACGCCTCACACGACTTTACATCAAGGAAATCGTAACCCGACACGGTGTTCCAATCTCGATTATCTCCGACAGGGATAGTCGTTTCACATCTCAATTTTGGCAGTCACTTCAAAAATCATTGGGTACCCGTCTCGATATGTGTACCGCATACCATCCTCAAACCGACGGCCAAAGTGAACGAACAATTCAAACACTGGAGGACATGCTACGGGCCTGCGTAGTTGACTTCGGTATAAACTGGGAACAACACCTACCATTGTGCGAGTTTTCGTACAACAACAGCTACCATACCAGTATTGGGGTTGCACCATTCGAGGCACTGTACGGTCGTAAGTGCCAATCACCCATCTGTTGGACCGAAGTTGGGGACAGCCAACTCACGGGTCCGAAAATCATTCACGAAACAACCGAGAAAATCTTCGAGATTCAAAACAAACTCAAAGCCGCACGTGATCGTCAGAAAAGTTATGCTGACGTGAGACGCAAACCACTCGAGTTCCAGGTTGGGGATCGAGTACTACTCAAAGTATCGCCTTGGAAAGGCGTAATTCGATTCGGCAAACGAGGAAAGTTAAATCCCAGATACATTGGACCATTCGAGATCCTCGAGAGGATTGGTCCAGTGGCTTATCGATTGCAGCTGCCATCCGAGCTCAGCAGCATGCACCCCACTTTTCATATCTCAAATTTGAAGAAGTGTCTGTCTGATGAGACACTTATCATTCCACTCGATGAGATTCGAGTTGACGACAAGCTTCATTTCGTTGAAGAACCCGCCGAAATCCTAGACCGTGAGGTCAAACAACTCAAACAAAGTCGTATTCCCATCGTCAAAGTTAGGTGGAATTTGCGGCGCGGTCCGGAATTCACCTGGGAACGGGAAGATCAAATGAGACTCAAGTTCCCTCAGTTGTTCACTGATGCTACTCCAAACACGACTTCAACATTAATTTCGGGACGAAATTCTTCTAACAGGGGGAGAATGTGACACCCGTCAAATTAGGACTAGTAATTAGTGCCTAATCAAGTTTTAATACATGTAATTAGTTCTGTGCTAGGCTAATTAATGTATCAATATATATGTTGTTGAATATATATACAAGAATACGATTTAATTAAATCGTACAAGTTTCAAACCGAACGTGTTTCGAGCAATTAAATACGGACGTTGGTGAACAATTTAATTTAAATAATACTATGTTATTTAAATATACAATTAGATCCAAAAATATTATTTTGTGATAATTCGTATACAATTCACAACGTACAATCGATGATTACGCGATTAAGATGTAAACGCGCAAACAAACAAAACGAGATAACGTTATATTTTTATAACGCAACTATTAAGTATTTTATGAAATACTTCAACAAAAATATCGAATGAATATTCGTATCTCTAAAACGTATAATTAAACGTATAAAATAATCGTTTAACGTTTAAACGACCGGGAAAACGAACATCGCACGGAGCGCGATTGCGCAGGATTAAATTTTGGAGCCAACCACACTCGGGTGGGGCCCAAGTGGGCCGGCCCCCCTTTACCATCTCATCACCTCCATCTTTTTCCTCATTATCATCTCATCTCTCTCTCTCTTCTCTCAATTTTCTCTCAAAAACAACCCACACCAAAATCACTAAACCACCAAATAGCACCCACAAACGACATCAATTTATCAAAATAATTACTGAAAAGGAACCACCTCGACACGATCTACATTTCTATCTTTTTGGATTTTTGTTTTGACACTTTGTAAGTTTCCGACAAAATCCCGAAACCTCTCGTTTTAGCTTGTTTTTACATACTTATGGTTTATTTAAGTATATAAATGTCCATTACACAAGGGGAACACGATTTTATAGCTTAAAAATGGGTTAGATTTGAGTTTTGGGTCGAAAAGCATCGACAGTCGCTGGGTTCTGTTCTGATGTTCATCTTTGCGACACAAGCCTTGTGTCGCATCTTGTGTCGTATAAAAGCCTTTATGTCGTAGTTTGTGTCGTAAAAACTCAGTTATGTCGGATCTCTTGCGACACAATGTTATGTCGCACCTTATGTCGCAAATACTATGCGACACAAACACTATGTCGCTGTTAAATCAGCATCATACGCTTATGCGACACAACCCTTGTGTCGCTAAGCTCATTGTGTCACACTTCTATGCGACACAACCATTGTATCGCACTTCTATGCGACACAACCATTGTGTCGCATTATCAACTTTATGTCGCATAAAACAGAATGTTTAAAAACTCGGATTTCCACTAAGTGTTGGATTTGTAAAACCTTTAATTTTCAAACTACACGACTTCGGAAATACATTGGTACATACGATACAAGCATAATACTTCGGAAAACAAGATAATAACGTTGAGAATTTCATTACAAAACAATCACCAACGGGCCGTACACGTTTTCAAAATATACAAGTCAATCAACCAAATCGTAGTAATCTGGACAAGTAAATCAACCAAATCGGGGTAATTTGGACAAAACAATTACAAAGGTAGTCTTTCGAGATGCCTAAACAATTAATAACCATTGCGTGTCATGGACACCTTCAGGTTACAAGTCTTCGGACCACACTTCAAGGCAAATCAATCCAAGTTATTAATTCAAACTTTCAAGACTCAGGTGAGTCTCATGGCCCCTATTTTACTGCTTTTCAATCAGGGGTGTGATATTATTGCTCGTTTTCTTTTACAAGTTGAACGCATGTACAAATCAAATCAAATACTACATGAGTTTCAAGCTAATCAATTTAAAGCCCTCCATAGCATAGTCTGGTAATACGTAGTAGCGTGAATGTTAGTATATGATATCATATAGGATTGACAATCCTCGTCCGGGTTAGCACGCACTAACTAGTCAAACGGACGTATTAGCATTTGGGAAGACGAGTGTGGATTAGGCACTCGTAGGAGGCATTTCAACTTAGGTTTCCTTAAGTGGGCCTGACAACTCAAGTTAAGCTCAGACTATGTGCTCATGGTTGTATAACTTTTATTTTGCTTAATTGCATTTTAAATTCAATTATAAATCTTGTGGTTCATACAAATATGTGTTGACATACAACCTGTGAGCTCACCAGCGTTTCGCTGACCCATTTTAGCATGTATCACAGGTACACAGCAGTAGGTTGGATTGCTCAAGTAAGGATCATTAGCTCGAGTCATCATACAAACAATCAGAGATTTAGCTGCATTATTATATTTTGTATAGATTAATTATGTACTTAAATCTCTAAATTTTCAAGCTGAGCTAATGTAAACAATATTTTGATGTAAACTTTTGTTTTATCAATACAAGTCCAAAACGACGCATATAGTGGTCGTTCATTATATCTTAAGTGCTGTGATTATTGATTAGTAGGTGCTGTGATTTCACCTATACCGCGTACGGTACTCACCAATGTGGTCTCGAAACGTATGTCAGGAACAAGTTCTAACTTAGAGATACTAGCATCGGCACACACAAGAAATGAACAATGTAGCATTTTAAATGAATGCTTTTAAGGCTCAAAACCTCACTGCAAATATGGTTTGTATGTACCTAGCCATGCTCCTTAGATTATCACTACTTATTTAAGAAATTTCTACCTTATTTTCCCCAATATTCCCGAATAAATGGTTCCTCCTGGAAGATATTTTAACTCAAAAATAGCAGAGCTAATCGAATGATTTAGCCCAAACTTTATTAGTTTTGTTAAAAAAAATTTGAAAATTTTGAAAATTTTGAGGAACATTTTCTGAGTTGAGCTATTCGGACATAAAAATCTGTAGACATCCAATCCAAGGTATTCTATACCTGCTATCCCACACTTAGAGGAACATTGTCCCTAATGTTCTATTGAGTTAGATTACACTCTTAAAGTATAATCCCACACTTAGAGTTTGAACATACAGAAAATGTTTCTCAAGTGTTTGGTTTGGGCTGGAATCCCATACTTAGTGATAAGTTTAGGATAGAGTATAGATTACTTTGTATTTTAACAGCTAATGAAGCGAAATAAAATCATGAAAGCAGAGTGAAGGTTAAGAAAATCCCCAGATGACGATTGTCATTATGAAGCTGAGAATGATAAATGAGAGGAGACGAAGTGAGTCTTTGATCCTCTGATTCCATGAAGAATGGTTCAACTTTGGACATGTTGATCTGGTGCACAATGCCTTTTATCCAGACTTAGCAGAGAATCGTTCCATCATGTAAGTGGAGATTCTTATTGATGAATCCCACACATTAGTGTTTAAAGATTTGGAGGCGATTCTTGCCGAGTGATTGTAGTGTGGGTTGAGATCCCACACTTAGATCTTTGGCACGTGCGGGTTTCGAGAGAAGATAGACCACGCTCTTTTCTTTAGAGATGTATGTAAGTTCCGTGGTCCGCAGGTGTGTGAGCTTGTTCTTCTGCCTTTGACTCCATGGTTTCTTCCTTGAATGCTCGTCATCTCTTGGATCCTCTTTGTCATTCAACATCCGCTCAAATCACCAACTTCTCTCGAAAATAACAAAGACTAAAAGGATAGATTGTAGAAAAATGAAGTGATGTCACCCTCCAAACACAAGCAGAATTAACCAATAAACACCAAATGTTGGATGGACAAAGATCCTAATCTTCAAGAGCCGCTGTTGTAACTCAACTGCTCCTAATGATCTGAAAGTGCTGAATCTAATGACCATAGATCTTTATCTCCCGAGATTTTTGCCGACAAACTGATGTAATGCATCCGATGTTGTTCTTTATCGGCATAGATCTCTAGTTTCCAATTTAATCCCATATATATTCCTTTATATGAATGGTCCCTGATGGTGATGGTTGTACGTGTGAAGAGGTGGATGGATGGGTGAATGTGGGTGGATATGGTGATGGTGGATGGTAGTGTTGGTTTTTAGGTTCCATGATATGGCAAGGTTTAGCTATAGGACATGGAATTTGTGGGCACATGTGATGAGTATTGAGCTGATCAACTTTGACGAACTAGTCATAGACAACTAGAAATCATCTTCGTGTCTAGAAGTGTCATCTCTTGTCCCCTGCAAAGCAATGCTCCAAAGATTCCCATACTCAATGAACTGTAAGCTCCCCTTGTCTTCTTTCCATTATTCTCGAAGATTCTTTATCCATAGGCATCAGTCCCTGTTTGTTAGGCATTTGTACAAGTAGAACAAACAAACTTGATCTAACAAACGAGTGATTATTCTCCAAATCATAGATTCACTGGTTTGCAAAGAACCTGTCAAAGTAAGTGCTTTGTAGATGAAACAAATCAGTGTATGACTTGGAGTCTAATCCCACACAAAAAGTGTTAGTTGCCTATAATTTCACCGCAGCACAAATACCAGATATGGAAACACTAGCATGAGTATTTAAATCAGGTAACCCAGTATAAAGATTTCCAAAGCACACATTTTTAAACGAGTTCGAGCATAATACATATATTAACATACAAATCAGGTTTTCAGATAAATCATTTAAAGATCTTATATGTATGTTCAGAGAAACAAATGTAAGTACCTCCAATGCTCGAAATATGTGAATGGGTGTTTAAGATGACTAAGGTTCCTAATTCTCATTCTAGTAGGTTTCCATGTTTGTAAGTGAAGGGGATAATAAGAACTTGACATGTTATATAATGGTGAAAAATGGATATTGCGATATAGTTCAAACAAGTGGGAGTAGGAAGTTTTAAGGTTTGACATAAACTTGACTTTTAATGAAGTAATTTTGCAAACCATCCTATTTGTTCATATAAAACAGAAAACTTGGAACATTCATTTTAGGGTTTCATTCTCTACTTATTGGGTTAGCTTCCTATTTTACTACTATTACTGAAACTATGTCAGACACGGGTTGCCTCCAGAGAAGCGCTTTTTTTTGTTCGAGTCTCTAGCTTGACTCCAACACTATTTATCATGCAATCCTAGTGGCTTCCTTACATCCATCAGTAGACACAAGTGGTAATATTGGTACATACCTAAGAGTTGAAGGCAAGTTAAGGCCAGGGGATGTCCAATATTAGGAGATGGTTCAAAGTAAGGGAATTGATCTACCGGAGGTATAACAAATCTCTCAACTTCTAGTACCTCCTGGGGTTGGATTGACAGAATAGGTTGGTCAGAGGTGTCCATATCACTCCATGACGTATACGTCATTATGTGGTGGAGAGATGGTTTGTAGGGCAACCCTGACGCAAAGCCCACCTTACTTCTTATGGTATTTTGGTTGATGATAATGTTGTACTCTGGGCGTGGAGCTGGGATAGTATCCGTTGATGTCTCCAATCTTGTAAAAACATTCTCATCGACTTCTTGGGTAACGGGTTCAGTCAGATCACTACTTAGAGTTGAGTGAAAGTCTGTGTTAAGTGTATTAGATGTGGAGTGTGGGTTAACTTCGAATGGTGAAGATTGAGATTGATATTCAGTTGGGCTATAGGTATTTGATTGAGAATCTAAGTGTCCTATGCCTAACATCGTATGTCCCTCACATTCTCCATCAAAGTGGGGAACACCGCATATCCTACATCCAATTTGAAATGTTTGAGAAAGACTTTGCAATTGATCTTTTATTGTTTCTACCCAAATATTCAGAAAAGACGACATTTGAATAAGGTTTAAGAATTATATTTGAGGTGAGAAGGGTTTTAATCTAAACTAAGTTAAGCTAAGCTAATCTAATCTAATCTAACTACGCTAATCTACGGACAGAAAGTAAAAGGATCGCTTTAAAAACTAATTTATCTAAACAGGCTCCAATTCGTACTACCGTCCCCGGCAGCGGCGCCAAAAACTTGATGCGCACCCAACGGTCGGTTCAGGAATCGCTTCCTGTCGTTATGGACCCTTCCACTAGGTGCAGCACCAATGGTAGTTTTAAATTTATAATAGTCGGGGGGAGCCTAAACCTCCGTACTACTTACTAGTATTGGTACGAATACCTGATACGAGTATGCGGTAAGGATGATCCAGGGTCGTTCCTCACGACGGTAGAATTGAAACAGAGCTCGGTCCTATAAACCAATTATCAAGCTATGGTTTGAATAAGTGGGTTGGTGATTGTTTTTTTGGTTTTTATCTATTTAAACTATTAAAACTAATAAAGTATGAAAGTAAAGGGAGACTAGCATGTATAACACTTAAGGACAACAAAGACGTGGTTCACCATGATTTAGAATAGTGTATAAGATGATGATTAATTGGGGACACATTCAAGTCCGGTTCTAAATTAATATGTCACTGAGTACCTAGGCTATCGTGAGTCTAATCAGAGCAGGTTGCTAAACCCCCAACATTGCCCTTGTGACGGAACAATGACCCTTTGCTCAACTGCCCTGTTACGGAACAGTGAGTCTATGGAGATAACTCCTGGGTGCATGAATAAGGTAGAAAACTGCCATAAAGGATATTATGACCTTTCTTAACACCTAAGCCTAAATGTGTCATCTAAATGTGTACTGGTTATCAACTATGTTATTCTAAAATATCGGTTACGTAGAGTTATGGGGTTTAAGCATCTAGAATACAGCCGACTCCTTGCTTTCTTTTCAAAACTCATATTCTATCAGTTAAGCACAAATACTTCCGTCATGAATTAGACCCTCCTTTACAATCAGTCGTTCATCCCTAGGTATACTCACAGTGTACAATGCATTAAGTATTTCCACAGTTTACTTGTCGCACCCCCAAATTCATGATTAGCGGAAGCATACTTTGGGTGTGACTAATCAAGGTAATCAAGCACATAAGATATAATGAACGACTCTATATGCGTTGTTTTAACAAAATACATTGATTCGATAAAAGTTTACATCGAATGTACCAAATACAATAGCTCGTGTTCGAATAGGAGAGATTTCTACGCATAAATACTTATACAAAATATATTAATGCAATAAAATCTCTGATGTTTGCATGCTGACTCGAGCTAAGCTAATTCCTGACTGCAAGCCTACAGCTGCTGGGTACCTGAGAATACATGCTAAAAGGTCAGCTAAAAGCTGGTGAGCTCACAAGTGTAAAGATGTAATAATAATGTATGAACCACAAGATTTAATAATGTATGAAATCAATCATAAAAATGTGTATATTACTACCATGAGCTCATAGTTTGAGCTTAACTGAGGTGTCGGGTTCACAATCAAGTGCCCGATCGAGGTTGCCTCCTACGAGTGCCTAATCTACACTCGTTATGAACAAATGCTAATGTGTCCGTTTGACCAGCCGTCGTGGTAGCGCGACTACCCCGGACAGGGACTGTCAATCCCAAATGGTACCACTCACTAACATTCACGCTAAATCCATACTAACAAACTATGATGTGGAGGACTTCATGATTTGGTAAAACAACTCATGCAGTCAATATATCGAGTTTAGTACTTGTGTTCAAATGTAAATGAAAAATGAGCATGTATTCCCACCCCTGGGTTAAAAACATTAAAATGAGGGGCTATGAGACTCACCTGAGTCTAGTGTGTTTGCAAAGCAAGAAAGTACGATGTTGTATCAAATGAGTGTCCGCAGACTGTAACAAAGAAATTGATGGAGAAAGATGAAGATGATGATGCTCTTGTTCCAAGCCTTCTTCCTAGCTTTCTTTTCTTCTATTTTAATGGTGGTTGTGTTGAAGATTTTTGGTGGTTAGATGGTGGTGGTGGCTGCTGAAAATGGAGAAGGGAGGGAGAAGGGAAATGGTTGAAATGATGAAGTGTAGAGAAATTATGAAATGAAGGGAAATGGAAGAGTGTGGTGGTGGTTTATGTGTGTAAGTGATCAAAGATCACATGGGATGTGGAGGGGGGGGCAGCATGGGGCCGGCCAGGGGGGCCCACAGGGCTGGCTTTTTGTTCCAAATTTCGTTCCCTAAATTCGCGCTCCGTGCGGTGTTCGTTTTCTCGCTCGTTTCGACATTTATTTAGACGTTAAACGTTTTATACACGCGTTTTAGATAACGATTCAATTCTCGATATTTTTGATTGAAGTATTTATTAAAATACTTAAAAACATTATTAAAAATGTTCCGCTTATTTATCGACCTCGATTTGCGTGATCGTTTTACGGTGGTTTAATCGCGTGACGTTTAAACTAGACGTTTTAGATATCGATTCAAGATACGATATTTTTAATGAAAGTTTTACACGAAATGATATATTTTAAACTTTTAAAATATATTTTGGTTCTCATTCGATTGTCGGGCGCGTTTTGCGCGTTTTCGTCTCGTTTGTGACACTTTATACGATACGTTATACAAGTTAAATATTATCGACATAATATTTAGAGATTTTTGAGTTTATTAAATAATTTCACATTATTTAAAATTGTGTTCACCAACGTCCGTATTTATGATGTCGGAATCCATCCGAATATGTAAATGCACGATTTAACCAAATCGCATGCGTGTGTATATACAATAAATATATCAATACACATAATGATACACATAATTAATCCTAATTACATGTATTAACAAAATGATTAGGCACTAATAACTAGCCCTAATTGGTTGGGTGTCACATTCTCCCCTTGTCAAGAGAATTTCGTCCCAAAATTTAGCTCAAGTCGTGTTTTGAGTGGAGTCTGTGAAAAGTTGTGGGTATTTGAGTCGCATTTGGTCTTCCCGTTCCCAAGTGAATTCCGAACCACGCCGCGAATTCCACCGGACTTTAACGATGGGAATACGACTTTGTTTTAACTGTTTGACCTCACGGTCCATGATTTCTGCTGGTGTCTCGACAAAATGGAGTTTATCATCGATGTGGATTTCGTCGAGAGGAATAATGAGTGTCTCATCAGACAGGCATTTCTTAAGGTTAGAAATGTGAAAAGTGGGATGCACGCTGCTGAGCTCGGGTGGCAGCTGCAATCGATATGCCACTGGACCAATCCTTTCAAGGATCTCAAAAGGTCCAATGTACCTGGGATTCAATTTCCCTCGTTTGCCGAAGAGGATGACACCTTTCCAAGGTGATACTTTAAGAAGGACTCGATCTCCGACTTGGAACTCGAGATGTTTGCGTCTCACGTCAGCATAACTCTTCTGACGATCACGTGCGGCTTTCAGCCGGTTTTGGATATTAACGATTTTCTCGGTAGTCTCATGAATGATTTAAGGACCAGTGAGTTGGCTGTCTCCCACTTTGGTCCAACAAATAGGTGATCGGCACTTACGACCATACAGTGCCTCGAATGGTGCAGCTCCAATACTGGTATGGTAGCTGTTGTTGTATGAAAATTTGCATAACGGTAAATGAGTTTCCCAATTTGCAACGAAGTCAACTACGCAGGCTCGTAGCATGTCTTATAGTGTTTGAATGGTTCGTTCACTTTGGCCATCGGTTTGAGGATGATATGCAGTACTCATATCCAGACGAGTACCCAATGATTTCTGAAGTGATTGCCAAAAGTGAGATGTGAAACGACTATCTCTATCGGAGATAATCGTGATGGGAACGCCGTGTCGGGAAACGATTTCCTTGAGATAGATTCGTGTGAGACGTTCCATTTTATCGGTTTCTTTGATTGCAAGGAAATGAGCAGATCTGGTGAGACGATCGACGATCACCCAAATGGTGTCGCAACCGCTTGATGTTCTCGGGAGTTTTGTGATGAAGTCCATAGTGATCTGCTCCCATTTCCATTGTGGCATTTCTGGTTGTTGTAACAAACCGGAGGGTTTCTGATATTCGGCTTTGACCTTTGAGCAAGTAAGGCACTTGCTGACGTATAATGCGATTTCAGCTTTCATGTTTGGCCACCAATATAACTCTTTGATGCCGTGATACATCTTGTCGGATCCAGGATGTATAGAGTATTTGGACTTGTGAGCTTCATCCATCACCAAGTCGCGTAGGTTCCCAAAACAGGGTAACCAGATTCGGTTTGAGAAGTATTTAACTCTGTTGGGTTTGGTTTTAAATTGTTTCTCCATGTTGCGCAAGGCTTCGTTTTTGATGTTTTCAGGTTTCAATGCTTCGAGTTGAGCGGTACGAATTTGAATGATAAAATCATTGTGAATTGTGATGCTAAGAGCTCGGACTCGAAGAGGTTTAGCGCGTTCTTTTCGACTGAGGGCATCGGCAACAACGTTTGCTTTGCCCGTATGGTATTTGATTTCGTAGTCATAATCGGTAAGCAACTCGACCCAGCGACGTTGCCTCATGTTTAGATACTTTTGATCGAAGATATGCTGGAGACTTTTATGATCGGTAAAGATGGTGCACTTAGTGCCATAGAGATAGTGTCTCCAGATTTTGAGTGCAAAGACGACAGCTCCAAGTTCGAGGTCATGAGTGGTGTAGTTCTTTTCATGGATTTTGAGCTATCGAGAGGCGTAGGCAATGACCTTGTCTCGTTGCATCAACACGCAACCGAGACCTTGGTGTGAATCATCGCAGTATACCACGAAGTCATCGGTGCCTTTGGGTAAGGATAGGATAGGTGCACTGCAAAGCTTTTGTTTCAATAGTTGGAATGCTGACTCTTGTTTATCTGTCCAATCGAACTTCTTGTCTTTCTGAGTCAGTGTCGTGAGTGGTTGGGCTATTTTTGAGAAGTTCTGAATGAATCGCCGATAGTATCCAGCCAGTCCTAAGAATTGGCGCACTTCGGTTGGTGTTGTGGGTGCTTGCCAGCACTTGATAGCCTCGATTTTAGATGGATCAACATGAATTCCTTGACTGTCAATCACGTGTCCAAGGAATTGAACGGTTTGCATCCAGAACTCACACTTGGAGAATTTGGCGTATAACTCCTCATGTCTGAGCAGTTCTAGGATAGTTTTGAGGTGTTGCGCATGTTCTTGTTCATTGCGCGAGTAGATAAGGATGTCGTCTATGAAGCCGATGACAAACTTGTCGAGGTATGGTTTGCACACTCGGTTCATGAGGTCCATGAATACAGCCGGTGCGTTTGTTAAACCGAAGGGCATCACTTGAAACTCATAGTGCCCATATCGAGTTCGGAAAGCTATTTTTGGAATATCGGTGTCGCGAACTCGTAACTGGTGATAACCTGACCGTAGATCGATCTTTGAATAAAAACTAGACCCTTGAAGTTGGTCAAACAGGTCATCAATGCGGGGAAGTGGATAACGATTCTTGACGGTTAGTTTGTTCAACTCTCGGTAGTCGATGCACATTCTAAATGAACCGTCTTTCTTATTGACAAACAGGACCGGAGCTCCCCAAGGTGAAGAACTCGGTCGGATGAATCCTTTGTCCAGGAGTTCCTGTAACTGGGTGGACAACTCCTGAAGTTCGGATGGGGCTAAACGGTAAGGTGCTCGTGCCACGGGTGCTGCTCCGGGCACAAGATCGATGGAGAACTCTACCTGCCTAGGCAGTGGAAGGCCAGGTAGTTCCTCGGGAAAGACTTCTGGAAAGTCTCGAACGATAGGCACATCCTCAAGTCGCTTCTCCTCCGACTTTTTCTCCATAACGTGTGCGAGGATTGCTTGATAACCTTTTCTCAGATATCTGCGGGTTTTCATACAGGATATGATATTCAATCTCGTCCCACCGGTCTCCCCTTATATGATTAGAGTACCACCGGTGACGAGAGGAATACGAACGATTTTATCGAAGCAGATGATTTCGGCTCGGTGTTTGGACAACCAGTCCATGCCAACAATGTTGTCGAAGCTACCAATCTCAACAGGTATGAGGTCAATGGGAAAGAGTTCATCGGCTAGGTTTAAAGTGCAATTAGGTATTACACTATCGGTTTCAATGAGTTTTCCGTTAGCTAATTCTACAATATACTTAGCATCTAAGGCAATAGGTGTGATGTTGAGTAATGGGTAAAATTCATCAGATATGAAACTTCTATCGGCACCAGTATCAAATAGAATAGAAGCAGTTAAATTGTTGAGGAGGAACGTACCCGAGACCACATTCGGGTCTTGGCGGGCATCCCCAGAGTTAAGGACGAATGCTCTACCTCGAGAGTTGTTGTTGTTGTTGCCTTTGTTCTTGAGTTTTGGGCAGTCATTCCTTAAGTGCCCAGTGTTGCCACACTCGTAGCAGGATTTTAGTTGGTTGGAGTTGGTGCTGGTGTTGGTATTGTTGTTGGTTTTGGTGGCTCTGCAGTCCTTGGCGTTATGCCCATAACGTTGGCAATTGTTGCAAGGCATACCACAAGAACCATCATGATGACGGCGGCATTTGGGACAAAAGGGCTTACTTCCAGTGTAACCCTTTTTCGAATCAGAGCCAGATGAGTAGGCCTTAACAGTGTCAGACCCCTTTGATGATGATTGAGTTTGGTTAGAGTTTCCAGACCACTTTTGCTTGTGATCTCCAGATTGATTCCTAGTGTTTTTGGCAACAGGTGTCCCCTGACGGACAATCTGAGCCATGAGATTGTGCGCCATGCGCACAGTTGCTTGAAATGTGGAGGAATTTGATGCAGTAACCATTCCTTGAATTTGTGGGGGAAGTCCCCAGAGATAACGTTCAATCCGTTTATATTCCGGATCAACCATGGTGGGGCATAGATGTGCCAATTGATTGAATCGAGCAGTGTAACCGGCAATATCATTGCCTTGAGGGGTAAGGTTCCAGAACTCAGCTTCTAGCTGTTGAATTTCATCTCTAGGACAATATTCGTCCTTCAGCATTTTCTTCAACTCTTCCCAGGGAGTTTGGTAAGCGGTGTCAATACCTACGGTTTGAATATGAATATTCCACCATGTCAGCGCACTGTCAAGGAAAGTGAAAGTGGAGTATTTGACTTTATGGTCTTCAGGACAATTGCAGATACGAAAAACAGATTATGCCTTCTCGATCCATCGTAACAAACCAATAGCACCCTCGGTGCCCTTGAAATTTAGAGGTTTGCAGTTTAGGAAGTCCTTGTATGAACAGGGCTTGACTGTAGAGGTGTTAGTTGGCGTTTCGCCACTATCAGTGCGTTGTTATCGGGTAGCAAGTCGGGCAGCTACCCCTTGGGCAACAAGTCGGTCAACATCAGCTTGACTAAACGTTCGCTTCGGAGGCATAATGCTTGAATAAACAAAGACGAAAAAGATATGTGAGATGTTTGTATAAAGTTATGATATATCACACATGTATATATAGGAGGGTAATATACAGCAGCACAAGTGATAATCATAATTCATTTAGATGATAATGTTGGATACAAGGTACGAGTTTCAAAAGATTACAGAACATAAGGATTACAAAAGATGCCAGGAATTGTTACATCCGGATGAATTACATGAGTTTGAGATAGTTAGTGGATTACAATAGATACTACACTAGTCCTGACGTAGGTTTATTCGTTCCATTAAAGTGACAAGTCGGTCCACGGTTCCCGCAAGTCTGTTGGATTGTCTGGCGCTATCTTCAGCCAAGGTTAGTCGTCGTTCCAAGACTCGGGTATACACCTCAGCTTCTCGTGAACGTTGTTCACATTCTTCCAACCTTGCTTGTAGAAGGTCGGTCGCGCCTCTGTCGTCAATGACGTGTTGGTGCATCATTTCTAGAGTACTTATCATGTTTTCTTGGTCTTGAAATAGTTGTGTAATGCGGTCGTGTGATTGGCACAGCCAGTACATTTGGACAATGTATTGTTCCCGTTCCAAGCTTTCAAGTCTTGCCTCATGACGATGGAGTCGGGCAGTTAGCACTGGAACAGTATGGTGGATAGGTTCTTGTGTGTATGGGGAGATGTCCATGGGGTCAGCAGAAATTTGTATGGCTTCCTCAGACCTCCAGGTGTTTAGCATTGTGGGTAGCCAGTCCCATCGGCGGGCGTATGCCGGACGGCGAGTACCCGTTGTGGTGTTAGAGATGGGGTTTGAGTAAGGGTTTACTCGAGCCGATCCGGTACCCCTTGGGCGAGTACGTATCACTCGGGCTTCACCAGTGATGTAGTAAAGTCGTTCAGGAGAGTTTGGTGTTGGAGACATAGCAATGATCTCCTTAGTAGTAGGTAGTGTTTGAGTTTGGTTGTTCGTGCCAGGTGATGCTACGTTAGAGGAGTCCGCCATTTCTGTGGCAAGAGCGTTTTGTGAGTATCGTGAGGCCTATATATATAAACATATCATATAACCTAGTGTGTCTAGCACAAACATGTATAGGTCCGGTTTCTCTCGTGGTCAGAGTCAACTAGTGCATTCGTGTTCGATATAACCCTTTCAGACATCACATCATATTTATTTAATTGTACATAGTTAGCTACGCTATGTTAAATTAAACACGTATGATGTAATTCCTGAACCAGTTATACCTAATGAGGAATACTGCCTAACGGTCATAGTCTAGGCCCACTAAATACAACCTAGTTCACTATAACTTTAGGCTCTGATACCAATATGTCGCACCCCCAAATTCATGATTAGCGGAAGCATACTTTGGGTGCGACTAATCAAGGTAATCAAGCACATAAGATATAATGAACGACTTTATATGCGTCGTTTTAACAAAATACATTAATTCGATAAAAGTTTACATCGAATGTACCAAATACAATAGCTGGTGTTCGAATAAGAGAGATTTCTACGCATAAATACTTATACAAAATATATTAACGCAATAAAATCTCTGAAGTGTGCATGCTGACTCGAGCTAAGCTAATTCCTGAGTGCAAGCCTACAGCTGCTGGGTACCTGAGAATACATGCTAAAAGGTCAGCTAAAAGCTGGTGAGCTCACAGGTGTAAAGATGTAATAATAATGTATGAACCACAAGATTTAATAATGTATAAAATCAATCATAAAAATGTGTATATTACTGCCATGAGCTCATAGTTTGAGCTTAACTGAGGTGTCAGGATCACAATCAAGTGCCAGATCCAGGTTGCCTCCTGCGAGTGCCTAATCTACACTCGTTATGAACAAATGCTAATGTGTCCGTTTGACCAGCAGTCATGGTAGCGCGACTACCCCAGACAGGGACTGTCAATCCCAAATGGTACCCATCACTAACATTCACTCTAAATCCATACTAACAAACTATGATGTGGAGGACTTCATGATTAGGTAAAACAACTCATGCAGTCAATATATCGAGTTTAGTACTTGTGTTCAAATGTAAATGAAAACTGAGCATGTATTCCCACCCCTGGGTTAAAAACAGTAAAATGAGGGGCTATGAGACTCACCTGAGTCTAGTGTGTTTGCAAAGCGCAAGCAAGTACGATGTTGTATCAAATGAGTGTCCGCAGACTGTAACAAAGAAATTGATGGAGAAAGATGAAGATGATGATGCTCTTGTTCCAAGCCTTCTTCCTAGCTTTCTTTTCTTCTATTTTAATGGTGGTTGTGTTGAAGATTTTTGGTGGTTAGATGGTGGTGGTGGCTGCTGAAAATGGAGAAGGGAGGGAGAAGGGAAATGGTTGAAATGATGAAGTGTAGATAAATCATGAAATGAAGGGAAATGGAAGAGTGTGGCGGTGGTTTATGTGTGTAAGTGATCAAAGATCACATGGGATGTGGGGGGGAGGGGGGGGGGGCAGCATGGGGCCGGCCAGGGGGCCCACAGGGCTTGCTTTTTGTTCCAAATTTCGTTCCCTAAATTCGCGCTCCGTGCGGTGTTCATTTTCTCGCTCGTTTCGACGTTTATTTAGACGTTAAACGTTTTATACACGCGTTTTAGATAACGATTCAATTCTCGATATTTTTGATTGAAGTATTTATTAAAATACTTAAAAACATTATTAAAAATGTTCCGCTTATTTATCGACCTCGATTTGCGTGATCGTTTTACGGAGGTTTAATCGCGTGACGTTTAAACTAGACGTTTTTGATATCGATTCAAGATACGATATTTTTAATGAAAGTTTTACTCGAAATGATATATTTTAAACTTATAAAATATATTTTGGTTCTCATTCGATTGTCGGGCGCGTTTTGCGTTTTTTCGTCGCGTTTGTGACACTATACGATACGTTATACAAGTTAAATATTATCGACATAATATTTAGAGATTTTTGAGTTTATTAAATAATTTCACATTATTTAAAATTGTGTTCACCAACATCCGTATTTATGATGTCGGAATCCATCCGAATATGTAAATGCACGATTTAACCAAATCGCATGTGTGTGTATATACAATAAATATATCAATACACATAATGATACACATAATTAATCCTAATTACATGTATTAACAAACTGATTAGGCACTAATAACTAACCCTAATTGGTTGGGTGTCACATTACTAAGCCTAGATAGACTCACGGTGTACACTACTTTTATATGTTTAGCATTTTCACAGCTTATATGATACCTAGACCATGTCAATAACAGATATAACTATGTGTTCGTAGCTAGGGTTTATAACTCCTATAACTATGGCAATAGTCACGTGAAAGACTGGAAAGGGTGAATGATTAAGTCTATATTCAGGATAAGCCTAGACAGATAAACAAGTAATAACTCCCAATTATATAGATAAGGGTTTAATGTAACATCATCTATATACAGATAACAATTGGGAACATTATTCCACAACGGATTGTGCCCACGACTTTCATAGCTTCCACGTTCCGTACTCCACACATTAGTGATGTTTCCGGCGCTATACAAATGAAAGCCTTATAACGTTACCTCCGTTGTTTCATAACGATAATATCCTAATCATATATTCACTACTATCTAAATCATGACAAACATACAAGCAACTACTCACAATGCATAGCAATAAACATTTCTAATATTAATAAATCACATACATCAAACAAGAACAATATGACAAATTAATAATAGAAAGGATAGATAATGCTGATACGAATTGCGAGCAGAATAACACTTGTATTTCTTTGTAAATATCCAAGCATTACATAAGCTAGCCTCTACTAATTAACTACATAACTAATCTAAAAGAAAGGTTTCCTTCCCTCTAGTTCTCCTCTAACTCCTAAGAGTAGTGCTAGAGAGAGAAACTAGAGAGAAGAACTAACTACAAGAACAATTCTCCTCTAACTCCTAAGAGTAGTGCTAGAGAGAGAATTCTAGAGAGAGAAAGAGAAGTGGAATGAGAGGTGTGTGGAAATGAGAAACGAGGTAGGGTATTTATAGGAGAAGAGTGAAAGCCATGGTACAAGTCTTGAAGCATCAAATACAAGCATCAAAGCGGCATACGGGGCAAGCGGACCAAGGGGGGTCAAACGGCACCCACCAAGGCAATAGACCCCGTATACAGCACCCCAAGGGCCGTATACGGCACCTACGGTACCGTATACGGTACCTAGTGCCAGGGGGGTTGGTGCTCCGTTTGGCCTCCGTTGACTTCTCGGTTGCTTGGTTCGTCCGTATCTTCTTAGTTTGGAGTCCGTTTTGCTTGATTCTCGCACTGTTGGATTCGTTTTTCCGTTACGCTTCTAATGACACTAATTTTTCCAAATTTGGATGTGTTTGACTTTTGCGTGTTCCGGATGACGATCGGCGAGCTTCCAGACTGCACATCTTCTCCGTTCTTCGTCCGTTTCTTCTGATTCTTTCAACTTCGGTCATGTATTTTCCTATGAAATCATAAAATATGAATTAAGATCTAATTACATAAGAAAATCAAGAAGGGAATATTTAAGGTGATAGATTTGCCTCGGTTTGCGTGTTATTTGGACGTTTTAACCGATTTTTGCAGTAACGTCTGTATTTAGACTACCTTGGTGATTTTTAGTAAATAATGATGTTTTGGAAATGTTTTCACCAAATAATAGTCTAAAAAGTGCGGAAATATGTACTTAAAAACGTGACTTTTTAGGTCACATCAACAACGTTCTTTTAAGTGTGGGATAGCAGTAGTATTGACTACCGTAGTGCAACATAAATTTTTGATCAATCCTTTTAGCAAAACTCAGATTTTCAGCGAAATTTTCAAAATTTTTGAATCATGGAAAGTCCAAAAAGGGTATTTCTGGGCAACAAAAGTTCAAAAGGTTTGGGAAAGCAACTATGACGAGCAAAACTCTTTGATAACCTTCAAGCTTAGTTTCAAAATAAGCAATCGCATGACTAGGCACAAAACCACCCAAAATGTGTGAGAAATCTTGAGCCATATAAAAGCATTCACCTTTAATGCTTCACTTTTCGATTGTGAGTGTGCCGATGTATGCCTTCTTAAGTTAGAACTTGTTCAAAGAATACATTTCAAAATTACAAAAATGAGCGTCATAAGTGATGAAGGTGCAATTAGAGGATCTTGACATTCCCTAGGATAAAACCATCTCGTAAAACCCCAGTTTTCAAGCTTGACCTTGCCAATGCCCATTTTCGGCATTGAAGTTCATTTAGAAAACCTGTTGAGCCTTAGCCGTTTCCTTTCAAATACTCGCTTCAAAACCAATCATTCCTTTACATCTCTTGGCCATAGCCTAAGTTTCTATTATGTTAGAAGAATTACTGCAAGAAACATACTCAGAAGGAATCCCCAAAGGAAAAAGAATATCATCCAAAGAAGGACTCCAAAGAAAGCATAAATAATGCTGCCAAAGAAATCAAAGAGCTAAGAACCCAAGGATCATTTAAAGCCGAGGGAAAGGTTCTTCAAAGAAAAAAAAGCTACGAAAAGAAGGCTCTCAAAGAGAGAAATCCAAAAAGAGGTATCAACTAAAACGTCAAAGATAAGTCATCACAGACAAACTCTTAGGCTATATCAAAACCCCCGATCAAACCACCTACAAAAAAACCTACTTCCATACACCATCTTCACCCTCTTGTGAATGTCCAGGGATAATTAGCACCGTTCTTATTTAAGTATTGTAGATTTGATTCTCGACCAAGCTTATGATAACAGAAGAGCTACATGACTGGCCCCTGAGGGAACTAGAAATTAGGAAACCCGATACACTTGAGTGAATTGAGTGACCACCAGTGAGGGCCCCAGTCATGTATATCTTACATTATGAAGATTGAGAAGTGAGCTTGTTAGAACCAAAAGTTTGGGAAAACATCAAAAGTTAAAACCTCGTCTGAAATCCTTTTACCAAGCCTGCAGGAATCAAAGTTCTCCAGGATACGAAGACACCCTTCCAGCTTTTCACAACAGTTTTTCTGAAGGTTTGCTTGAGGACAAGCAAAACTCTAAGTGTGGGATACTTGATATCGCGTAAAAAGTCACGTTTTTACTACCGATATCTCTGTCATTCTGGAATGAATTCTTGGCATTTGAACTCCAATACAATAGAAATCAATGATATTATGCCAAGATGGTCAAAACAAGGTTGCACGATGAAAATCAAGCAAAACGGACGTAAAACGAAGATTCCACGTACGTTTTAAGATTCAAGGCATCAAAACGAGATTTCAAGACAAAAGTGCCCATCACCAACATCCATCTTACCCAAGATGTTCGTTTTCAAATTATGAATCCAACAGAAGAAGAATCAACAAAAACGGACGAAGAATGAAGATTCTACGGACGTCGGAAGATATAAATGATTCGTACGACACATCTAAAGTTCAGAGACATATTTTTGGGATATATTTTCATCAAACTCTACGTTTTTGAAAAACGAATCCAACAAAAAAAGAATCGATGCAAAAGGACGCATAACGAAGAAGATACGCGCGAATCAAGCAACGAAGCGAAAGACGACGAACCGGGGCAGGGGGTGCCAGCCGCCGCCGGCCACCACACCACCGCCGCCCGCTGCCACACCACCAGCGCGGGCCACCTGCCCCCTGCCCCGTTTCCGTTTTTTGGTCCTTGCGTGTACCCGGTGCACCACCTTTACATACTTTTTGGTACCCGGTGCACCACCTTTACGCGCTTTTTGGTACTCGGTGCACCACCTTTTCCACCTTTTGCTAATGTGTGCCTCCACTTGCTAAAATGCACCAAGACTCTCCTATAAATATGAGGCATGGGGTTCATTTGAAAGATGCACAACACCTTGGAGAAAAACACCAACACACTCCATATTTCTCATATCTTTTCTTTCTTGTAAATTTAGTAGTTCTTCCTTTAGGTTAGTTTAATTAATTAGAATAGCTAATTAATTAGCTACGGAAGATTTGTACGGAGGTACTCCGGGACGCATATTTTAGCTACGAGTTATTGTACTTCTTTCCAGGTGTTAATCTATCTTTCATATTTAAATATGTTTGTTCTTTCTTTAATAAATTTAAATATGCATGCTAGAATTGCCATGATTAATTAGATAACTCAATTGTCTGCTATGATAGTCATTTAGAAAGTATTAAATATGTGATTATGCGGTATGTTATGAGATTGCGGATGGTTTACATTACAAATAGATATAGGAATTAAATCTTTATCGTTTATCTGCCCAACTCATGTTGTGACTAAAACCTTATCCAAAAATGAACGTAGCTAACTCATATGGTATAGGTCACTTAGTAATACTATGTTAGATTGAATCAATGAGCTCGGAATGGCCGGTGTTCTCTATACCAAACTAGGATCCAAGAGACACGGAATATGGGAATAGAGGTAGATTAAGATTAAATTCATATAGGCGATATTTTTGAGACAACTTTCGGAATATCCTCAACTTAGATAATACTTTTGTATGCTTAGATTGAACTATTTCTTTGATCGTCTTATAGCATGTTCTTGTTTGATTGTTGCCTTAGGATCATCATAATAGTAAAATATAAATGGCACTAATTGTAGTGAAATAATATGACGGCCCCTATTCGACTGTTCTTTGATATAGTACTGGAAACGCTTACGGCGGAGTACAAATGTATGGAAGTCAAGAACGACCGAAGGTAGTTATATTATGGATCGAATAACAAACGTATTACTTAGGTTTCCATTTGTAGTATGAATCATCCCTGTTTTGTTGCATCCCTGAGTAATGTTGATAACTCGTACAAATAAGTGATGACACATTATCCGGCCGCCTAGACCAGTTGGCCCAACCTATTCTGGTGAGGATAACCCTCGTTCATAAGATTGTTTATTCAAAAAACTATGCCATGATTCGGACATCTCTGACGACCAAGATTGGGGAATAGGATTTGAGATTAACTGTCGGATAATGTGGGTGTACATTTGAGAGAACTTTTGGTGTATGCTTTAATATATTCTGCAATCCATGTGACATTCTAATTTCCTGATTGTGGACACCTCCACGTTAGCCCGATAGGAGGATTGTAGTAATAGCTCATATTAACTTACGAACCTATATTCATTAGAACTCTCCATATTTAACAACTCTTAAACCACTTCATAGTAGACAATCGCTTTAATTGCTGAACGCCCGAAGTAACCTCCACTTTTTAATCTAGTTTAGTTTAATTTAGATAGAAAACCCAAAACCAAAACCAACTCTTTTAACCCTAGCTAAATATATAAAAGCTTCTAAACCTCCTAGTTTCAATTTGTCGCGCTTTGAAGAACGATCCTAGGTCATACTTGTCCTTTGCTAGCCCTTTGATTAGCATAACAGTAACCCTACCCCCCAGCCTTATAAATTTAAAACCGACTGCTGTGCCACGTCACCATTAGAAATTCCAACGACCGGTACGTGTCGCAACAATCATCTTTGTAACATCATAACCAATGGTCGTCACATTCCGACCACTATTATTCCTGTTGTTGCAGCTACTTCAACTACTCTTGCCATACCAGAAGTGGTTGTGCCAAAAAGGGAGGAACAATGGTCGGATGAGGACAAAAGGTTAGTAAGATTAGACAAACAAGCTAAAATCTACATAGGCATGGCACTTCCTGATGAAGTGTTTGAATCCATTAGGCTCTGTAGGACTGCTAAGGACATGTGGGAAACCCTTAGGAATATATATATATTGGAACTCCTGATATTATTCGCTGCAGGGAAGTTAATCTTACTCATCAGTATGAGCTGTTTGCAATGGAACCCAATGAGTCTCTATCTTCTACCTATACCAGATATCAATCATTGATGAATAAGATGGAAAAGGCTGGTATAGGAAAGGTTCAAAGATTTTTTGTTGAAAAGTTTATGGAATTATTACCAAGGAAAATCTGGGGAACTATTTCAACCTGCACAAGATAGAGGAATGATTATACCATGCTTAATCTAACTCAATTCTATGGTATTTTGCTCAACTGGGAGCAGTCTGAAAAGCAAGGCGATCAAAGTGAGCATATTCGTGCAACACTAGGCAGTCAAAATATTTCGAATAGCCTTGTAGCTAAGCTTGATGAAATTGATCACAAACAGAAGTCAAAAATTTCAAAGCTAAGCTCAAAGTCACTTATAGCTAATGAAGAAGGTGAAGAAGATGGAGAAAAGTTAGAATATGATTTTGATGAGGGTCTAGAAAAGCTGGAAAGAGATATGGCAATGATGGTTGCAAACTTCAGAAGAAATACCAGATCAAAAAGATTCGCTGGTGTTCCTGAATCTGATAATTTTAATGAAAAGGTGATTACTACAAGTGTGGCAAACCTGGTCATTTTGCTGCTGACTATAGATCCAAATCAGTTAATCCTAACCCTGAACTAAAGCCAAGATTCAGAAATGACAAGTACAACAAGTACAAAGCAAAGTACAGGAAGCTAAAGGCAATGTCCAAATCTAGAAAGAAAAAGGGTAAAGGCTTTGTCACTGAAGAAGGTTCCTTCAGCGACTCTGACTCATCTTCATCATCTGATGAAGAAGAAGCAATGATCTGTCTGGGCAAAGATTACTGTTTGATGGCTGATGATGTTGCTTTTCATGAAGACATCAAAGACGTTGCTCATAAATGTTCAGCGTCTGGAAGGGATCCTGAAACTCTCTACAAGGTACATTGCTGTAAGTCATATTCAGCTACTGAAAAGGATAATGTATTTGAGTCTTTGATAGTTGACTTGTCAAATGCTCATGACATTCAAAGAAAACAGAATTATGAGATCAGTGACTTAAAATCTAAACTCCATGATCAAAGTGAAAATGTGTTAAAAATAAAGAATTTAAAACTGAATCTTGATGCTCAAACATATGCAAATCAAGTATGTGTTCAAGAGAAAGTAAAATTTGAAACACAGTTCTTACAACTTAAGAAAGTCATGGAGTCATGGAGTAAATCTACAGCGAGAGTAAATCAGTGCATCAATAATCAAATTCCAAAATAAGCTAAAGATATTTTAGGAGGTGATTATGAACATGCTGTTTCTCTCGCTGATTCAACAAAAGTTGATCCAATTTTTAATCCTGATAGAATTTTTTCAGAAGTTGTATTTGAACCAATATCAGTCATCAGTGAGCCAAAACCAAATTACTTTACAAAAAACCTTTTTGTCACTGATGCTCATGATATACCAAAGATTGTTGATGACATCAAATGTTCAAAAATTGATGTTTCATCAGTAAGTCTGAAACTCGTTAAAGCAGTCTCTGATGATCAAAAGATCATCAGCAACCTCTCAGATACTGCTTCAGTCACTGATACTTGTGTCAGTGACCTTGAGTTAAAGAAGCAAGAGGAAAGGAACATCATGAAAAGTTGTAAGCTAGTGTTAGCATAGCAACTTAAATCAAAGAAAACCAAAAAGGCCAATTATGTAAATAAAAAATGTTATAAATGTGGCGAAAGACAACATTTGTCTTCTGAATGCTCAACAACATCATTTTCAAAACCTCTTATTATTAGTGAGCATTCAGATACTATCTATGCAAACCAGTGGAAGCCAAGGCCAAGGCTTAGCCACTATGAACCCATCTCACGATGGGTTCACCAGTTGAACTAATTTTATGTGTTAATGCAGGGCATTTTTAAAGAGACTATCTGGTATCTGGACAATGGGTGTTCCAGACATATGACCGGATGTAAGTCCCTGCTCAGTGACCACCGGGAAGAAAGAGGTCCTGATGTAGTGTTTGGTGATAACAAAGTAGGAAATACAAGAGGTTATGGTGTGTTAACCAATGGAAATGTGATGTTTAAGCTAGTTGCTTATGTGGAGGGACTGAAGCACAATTTATTGAGCATCAAGTCAGTTCTGTGACTCCAAGAATAGAGTGCTATTTGATCATGAAGCTGGTGTTGTTTACAACAAGAAAGGGAGTGATGTGTTGGTTGCTAACAGAAAAGGAAACACATATGTTGTCAATATGGACTCAGCCCAGTCAGCGACATGCTTTTATTCCAGAACTGTTTCAGAAGAAAAATGGTTATGGCATAAGCGAATTTCTCACCTGAATCTAAAAGCAATCAATAAATTAAGGAAGCATTGACTAGTCACTGGGCTGCCAAACTTGTCATATGATAAAGATAAACTTTGTTCAGCTTGTGAGAAAGGAAAACATAACAGTTCATCTTTCAAAAGTAGACAGACTTCTTTAGTGACTGAATGTTTTTACCTACTCCATATGGATTTGTTTGGTCCAGTAAGTACTCCAAGTCTTGGTGGAAAGAGATGCTGTTTGGTAATTGTTGATGAATACTAAAGCCAAAAGTGAAGCAGCCAGCGAGATTATATCCTTTATCAAGAAAATAGAGAACTTAAATGGTAGTTTGGTAAAACATCTAAGAAGTGATAACGGCACTGAATTTAAAATATTGATCTGGAAAATTTCTGTGATTCTAAAGGTATTTCTCAAAATTTCTCAGCACCAAGGACACCTCAACAAAATGGGGGTGGCAGAAAGGAGAAATAGAACCTTAGTTGAATCTGCCAGATCAATGCTCATTGATGCTGGTCTTAAGACCTATTTCTGGGCAGAAGCAGTGAGTACTGCCTGCTTTACCCAGAACAGGTCACTGATTGTCAAAAGACATGATAAAAAAGCATATGAGGTGTTAAGGGGGAGAAAACCTGATGTAAGTTTACTCCATCTTTTTGGCAGTACCCGCTATGTTTTAAACAAAAGAGATCACTTAGGCAAGTTTGATCCAAAAGCTGATGGAGGTATATTTGTTGGTTACTCAATAATCTCTATAGCTTTCAGGGTTTATAATAAAAGAAGAGAACGCATTGAAGAATCAATGGATGTTAACTTTGATGAAGCTTATGATGAGTCACTCACTGATCCAAAAGATTATGAATCTCGTGATTTTAATGAATTAACAATATTGGATGGTGACTCATCAATTAGCAACAAAGTCAATGATAAGAAATATCAAAATTTCTCATCAGATTTTGAAAGGGAAGATGATGTCCCTGTAAACAATTCTAGCTCTACTTCAGCTAAGAATAATTCAGAAACAACATCTTTGCCTACTCACAGCCCATCATCATCAACTCACTGCGTAAACCAAAGTACACAGAATAATAACATTCATGGTACCAATGCTGATCTGTCACATGGGCAAACACAGGATAAAGTAGTCACTGTTGAACCTCAGCGAATGACTAAGTGGACAAAGTACATTGATAATCAAGTGATTATTGGTAATCCAAAATCTAAAGTCCAGACAAGATCAGCAACTGCTAACTTTTGCTTGTTTGTTAGCCACGTTTCACTGATAGAACCAAAGAAGGTGGATGAAGCACTCACTGATCATAACTGGATATCAGCCATGCAAGAAGGATTGGCACAATTTGAGAGAAATAAAGTTTGGAAGTTGGTAACTCAACCTGCTGGCAAATCAGTGATTGGAACAAGATGGGTATTCAAAAACAAAATGGATGTTGATGGTGTTTTAGTCAGAAACAAGGCTAGACTGGTTGCACAAGGTTACTGTCAGCAAGAAGGCATTGACTATGATGAAACATTTGCACCAGTGGCTAGACTAGAAGCAATCAGGCTATTTCTAGCCTATGCAGCTCACAAGAAATTCAAAGTATAACAAATGGATGTGAAAAGTGCCTTTCTGAATGGCAAGCTGCAGGAATAAATGTATGTCAAGCAACCTCCTAGATTCACTGATCCGAAACATCCTAGTTATGTTTATAAACTTGATAAAGCATTGTATGGACTAAAACAAGCTCCTAGAGCTTGGTATGACACTCTTTCTGTTAATCTAATTAAATGTGGCTATGTTAGAGGTAAAATTGACAGCACATTATTTATTAAGAAAGATAAGAGAGATGTTATACTAGTCCAAATTTATGTTGATGATATCAATTTTGGGTCTACTAATAGTGACTTGTGCAAGGAATTCTATGATCTCATGACTAAAAGTTATGAGATGAGCATGATGGGTGAATTAACATTTTTCCTTGGTCTACAAATAAAACAAACCAAAACTATAATTTTTATAAGTCAAGGCAAATATGTTAAAGATTTATTAGAGAAATATGAATTCACTAACTGCTCATCCCTTGCAACACCAATGTCACCTGCTGATGGTAAATCTGTAAACATCACTGCTTACAGAGGTATGATTGGATCACTGCTGTATCTCAATGCAAGTAGACCAGACATTATGTTTGCTACATGTCTTTGTGCTCGGTATCAAGCTGATCCAAAAGAATCACATTTACTCGTTGTCAAGAGAATATTCAGATATTTGAAGGGTACACCAAATCTTGGTCTCTGGTAGCCATCTGGTTCAGATTTTTCACTGAAGGGATATTCTGATTCTGATCATGCTGGATGCAATCTGGGTAGAAAAAGTACTTCTGGTAGCTGTCAGTTTCTTGGAGAAAAGCTTGTAAGCTGGTCCAGCAAGAAACAAAATTCAGTTTCAACTTCAACCGCTGAAGCTGAATATGTCGCTGCTAGTGCCTGTACTGCTCAAATTCTCTTGATGATAAATCAACTTGCTGACTATGGATTTGACTTCACAGAAATACCAATATATTATGATAGTCAAAGTGCTATAGCCATTACAAACAATCCAGTGATGCACTCAAGGACTAAGCACATAGATGTAAGATATCATTTCATCAGGGACCATGTGATGAAAGGTGATATTGAACTTCATTTTATTCCAACTGATTATCAACTCGTTGACCTGTTTACAAAACCTTTGGATGAGAAAATATTTAACTTCCTCATCAGCGAGCTTGGTATGTTAAACTTAAATGAATAAATAAATTCTATGAATTTATTTATTTATTTTTGTTATATCTTTAAATTGCTTTTAATAAAAAGACTTTATGAATTATTACTTCAGAAGGTCATATTCACTGACCAACTAACTTCAACTGATCTAATCAGCAAGTTTAGTAATCAGTTAGTTATGTCCATCTATTGTCATAATTTGTAAAGTCACATCAATATCTGCTTATGCTTCTAAGTTGAGTTAATATCAGGTCTTTTATATTTTTGCTAGTGATGTGGCATAAAAAGTCATGTTTTTACTCACGTATTTCCGCACTTATTGGACTTAATCTTGATAAAAACCTTTCAAAACAATCATTATTTACTAAAAATCACCAAGGTAGTCCATTTACAGACGTTGCGGTAAAAATCAGTAAAAACGTCCAATAAACTAGCAAAACAGAGTAAATTGAACCACTCCGAACTTTCCATTCCTATTCACTTTATGGAATTAGATCTTAAAGCATATTTTGTGATACCCTAGGTGAATTCAAGATCGGTGGTTCAAGAATTGTGAAGAAAGGATAAAGAACGAAGAAGATGGAGTGTTTGGCATGCAACCAATCGTTATCCGGAACCCGAATAAGCTACGCACCTCTAAATATGGCAAATTTAGTGTCAAAAGAAGCGTAACAGAAAAAAAAATCCAACGGATCAAGAATCAAGCAAATCAGGTCCCGAACAAAGAAGATACGGACGAAACAAGCAGCAAACTAGAAACAGGCAAAATGCAAAAAGGGAAGTCAACCCCCCCTAGGCACCATATATGGTACCTTGAGGGGCCGTATATGACACTTAAGTACCATATATGTTACCTAGAGGGGCCGTATATGGCACTTAGGTACCATATACGGTACCTAGAAGGGCCGTATATGGCACTTAAGTACCATATATGGTACCTATTGCCTTGCCAGGGTGCAGATTGACCCCCCCTTGGTCTGGTACCCCCTTATGTGCTTTGGTGTGTTGTCTTGTATGCTTGGATGCTTGTACCATGCTTTCCACCTCCATTCTCCCTTCCACTATAAATAGAGGGCTTCCCCCTCCCATTTTACACACACACCTCTACACCTCATTTCACACACTTCTCTCTCTTTCTTACTTTCTCTCTCTAGTTTTCTTCTTTCTAGTTTTATATTAGTTTAGCTTAGTTTATCTCTCTAGTTTCTCTCTCTAGAGAACTAGAGAGAAATAAGTAGTGGTTCGAGCTAGAGAAAATTCGTCGGCTTGGTAATATCTTTGTAATCAAGTTCAGAACGTTGTAATTCTCTGTATTACTCTACTAATCTGGTATTACTTTCTTTATCTCTCTTACTGTTATAAAGTATGATGATGCTCTGCTTGTTATGTCAGTACGAACTATGATTGTTGCCATGATTAATATATAGAATAATAAGTGATTGTTGGGATGAAAATGTTAGGATTAGGGATGATCTTTAATCAATTATCTTGCATGATTAGAAGTTGTTATGCTCCGTATATGTTAAATTGTTCCTGAATATAGAATTAATTAATCACCCTTTCCGGTTCTTCACGTAACTGTTGCCTTAGGATAGGATCTGATCAACCCTAACTACGAATACATAGTTATCTCCTGTTATTGTATGAAACTGTGGGATCGCTGTAAAACGGCAAAATACTTGGTATAGCGTTGGAAATACCACTAGTAGAGTACAAACACGTGGAAGCCAAGGAAATGCCGACTGTCTATCTCACTGTGTATTACCTGGAAGAAACCCTTCCAGAACACGGGTCTAGGTATAATCTAAAAACCGTGAAAATGCTATAGTACACCGTTAAACTACCTCTGGTTATAAAGCTGTGTAAAGATAATAGAAGTCTCTACAACACCGTAAATATACCTAGGGTTAGAGTACTGTGGAAAATATATGCACTATACACTAAATAGACACCTAGGGATGAATAACCGATGGCAAAGGAGGATCTAATTCACGACGGAAGTACTTAAGCTTAAAAACTGATACAAATGAGTTTTTAAAAGAAAGCAAGGATGCCGGCTGTGCTCTTAGATGCTTAAACCCCTTAACTCTACTTAACCAATAGTTTAACGTACGTAGTATGCAACCAGTATTAACCTATTAAAATCAGATAGACATAGGTGTTAAGAAAAGCCAGTAAATTTGGATCGTCGCCCGTTTCCTGCACCCAATTAGAGGGTCAGTTGGTCTCCGAAATAGACGGTGAGGTAGGTGTTAAGACAATCTAAGCTGGCCAGAATCAAGATAACCTAGGATTCAGTGACATATGTTTTTAGGGTTAAAAACCTAGAACGTAGGGTCCTAGTGTTTACACCGACCGCCTAGCTAATTATTATTTATGTTAATCTCTAACCAATCATCCCGAAATCCTAGCATTGAAGTGATGCGAGTGAAAGAGTCTAGTTTTATTATTTATAACTGAAAATACCTTATTAATACTATCACACAACCAGGCAAGAATACCCGATCGGAATAATATAGCTATGGTAAGTCCAGGTCGAACACAAGGAACACAGGAACGATGTTATTCAATTGAATTGGAATTATTCTGAAAGCATTATAATAGGGGGTACGTTTTAGTTCCGTACGAATGTTCAATATGAACTAAATAACCAAACCAAACAACATTAAACAAGATAGAAGGAACAAATAAACAATTGGAGATAGATATGTAATTGCTTAGAGTCTTCACCTCAGATTCATATTATCCGGTTCATGTGTTTTGATTGTCTGATTGTGAATTCTTTTATATTAACTTAGATACTAATCAAAGAGTCCAAGTTAAATGTAAATTAGCCAACGGTTCGAGTCCAACTAATTTCTATAACCTAAAGTCGCACATTAAACATCGATCCGATGTCGCAAGAATTGTATGTTTCAATTGCGTGTGTTTCCCTAAACTATGCATTAAGTATTCACGATTGGTAATAATTAATCCTAACGGTATGACTCAACAATACCTACTAATAATCACTTATTAGCTTGCTCATTTTAGATTGATTAGTTACTAGTCTCTTAACCTACCAGACTCAACATATTTAGCAATGACTATAAACCTAGATTCATAATCATCAATAATTAATAACATCAAAGGAACTCAATCTCAATGACATTATCAACCACGTTAAGTAGTAACTAACAACCACCAACAATCAAGGTTCTACGGATAACATATCAATCTTCAATCAGACAATTGATTCAAAAAACAATTATAACTTTCAAACATTCATAATCAAAGGTTATTCAACTAAACAATTAACAATAAATCTAATCCATGATTCAATTATACAAAATCAGATTCATAGTCTAAAAAAAAACACATAGACATGATTGAATTGAAATCGGAACAAGATAACCAAACCGAATCATAAACCGAATGAATTAGAATCAATAAGAATTGATCCTAGCTTTTCCGCCTCAAATCGCCATCGTTTCACCCCCAAAATGGGGGAAAAACCCCTCTAGAACTTCTGCTGGTCGTATGGTTCGAAGTGGTGGAAGTTAAAAAGTGAAAACCCTAAAATCGGACTTAAATGGCTGAAAAGTGATCCATATGGCGTATGGAATTGCATACGGCGTATGGATGTAAAAGCCCAAAAAGTCCAGCCCGCGATAACAAGTTTCAGCCCAGTTTTCAATCCATACGGCGTATGGAATTCCATACACCGTATCGATGCATTTTCAGCAAAAATGGTAAAAATGAAAGTTGTAGCCCTATCTGTTAGCTAAATTCTCCAAGCTTAATCACCCCAATCGGAGTTTGTATGAAGAAGTTATGGCCAAAATACTAACAGCTGTCTGAAAACTCAGCTTTTATACTTTTCCTCCATTTTCAGCTCATCTTTCATTCTTTTTCCGATTCGAGCTTCATTTACACTTCCGGCTTAGACAAATTAATCATCTTTTACTCCGATCCAATGTTCTCATGTCTATCTTCACTCTTTTAGCTTATTTTCTTTACGATTTAGCTCGTTTTCCGTTCCTTTTCGATCCAAGCTCCGATTTAACTCCTAAATGCAAATATGAACGAAATAAGTATCTTATTCACATAAAATGCATTAGAAAGCTATCAAACAAGGAGTAAATTAGTACTATAAATTTGTACATTTTTGCGTTTATCATGAAGTTTCAGTAATCACTCTCTACCTGCTACTTTGTAACACCTGCCTAATTAGGATAATTAATTATGCCTAATTATTTGTAACTAGTTGTAATTAGTATGTAATAGGACTAATTACAGACTCTATTTGTATATATATAAGGTGATTTATATATATATGTGTGTACTTACGCGATTTTAATGAATCGTACGAATTAACCGGACGGAGTTCGATACATTTTACTTGGACGTTGGTGACAAAACTTACTTAAATAATGCGAACGTATTTTACTGTATAAATTCACTTTAAACGGACACTATCATATTAGCTCGACAACATTACAAATATTTTAGCAAAAACGTATTAAACGCGAATTAATAATTTAAATATTTCGACAAATGTTTCTATTATTAATTTCAAGGTATTTTTATTTAAATACTCCAGTTAGAATTTAAAAATATAATTGTTTGATTTAATACTAAAAACAAACGATTAATCGATTAGGACACGGAGTAAATACTGTATTTTGGGAAGTGTTTTCCCCTCCTTTTCCCTTTCCACCAGCCAACACCACCACCTCACCCCCACCTTTCTCTTTCATTTTCTTCAAAACAAAACACACACACACCATTTAAACTCTCTCTAAAATCTTCACACCAAATTTCGGATTTATAAACCGACCCCTGAAAATTATATTTTCGGAATCACCAACAAACAAGGAACAAGATTTGCAAAGGCACCATACTCGTTTTCTTCCTCCTTCGGTCTCGATTTGCAATTGTAAGAAAATATCTAAATTCCTAGATATATTCATTTTGGTGTAATGTTTGGATGTTATAATGTTTACACAACTTAGTATGGTCTATATGTATGAATAAAACACGATTTTACGGCTTAAAAATACGTTAGATTTGCGTTTTGGTCGGAAAATCTCGACATCCGAAACTTTCTGGGCTGGTGTTCATCTTTGCGACACAACGCTTGTGTCGCATGTTGTGTCGCATAAATCCATTTGCGTCGTATTTTGTGTCGTACGTTATGTCGCACCTTGTGTCGCAGACTCAATGCGACACAACCCTTATGTCACTGTTGAATCAGCATCGCAAGCTTTTGCGACACAACCACTGTGTCGCAGAGCTCTTGTGTCGCATTCCTATGCGACACAACCCTTATGTCGCATACAAATCCTTGTGTCGCAAATTATGTCGCAGAAAACAGAAAACTTGGAAATTTTGAAGGATTTTCACTATAGCAAAGTCAAAGTTATTGTAGCAAAGTCAAATTTTACTGTAGCAATTCAGTGTAGCACATTTACTGTAGCAAAAATCAACATTTTAGAATTTTTGATACAAACCGTCACCAACGGGCCAAACATGTTTTCCAACAAACAAACAATTACAGACATACGGACAAACATTGGATATACTAGTTGTGTACAACTAAACGAAACGTCTCGCGAGACACATACTTACATAACCTCATATGTTTAGGCATTTGAAGGTTACGGGTTTGGAGAACCTACTTGCTTTACTTACTACTTGCTATTTGCTACTGCTTACTACAAGACTCAGGTGAGTCTTACGGCCCCACTTTTACTGTTTTATCTTATTGGGGGAGAAACATGCTACTACTTTTCCTTGAACACAAGTACTAAAACTGTTTACTATACCAAACGGAATTGCATGAGTTGTTTACTATTTACAGAAGTCTCTCCATCATATATCGTTAGTTATGGACTTAAGCGCGAACACTAGTTAATGGATCCATTAGGGAAATGACCCTCCCCGCCCGGGGTAGTAGCGCTACCACGAACCGTTCTGTATAAACGGGCGACTATTATTCGTTACTTATGCTTGCTCAGTTACGAGCATGTCACGGGAGCAACTTATTACTTACGGGTTAAGCTTCGATTATGAGCCTCATGGCAACGGTATAACTTACTTACTTACATTTGCTGGATTGCAAATACTGGTTTTACGATTGCTGGATTGCAATTTCTGATTTTACTCCTGCGGGCACTACTGATGAAATCTCGTGTTCAAAACTGATATTACTTACAAACCTGTGAGATTCACCAACATTCTTGTTGACCCTTTTAGCATGTATTCTCAGGTACACCGACGGAGTATGATTACTCCAGGACATAGCTAGAGTCGCATGATTTCAACTAAACTGCATTAACGGAGATTCTCAACATTATCTTTTGTATATGTTGATTATGTAATAGAATCTCCCGCTATACGCGTGGACTCTAGGAAACTACATTTTGTATACGAAAACATTAAGTTTTCAAACATTATATCTATGGAATGTAACTAATTTACAAACGTTGCATATAGATGTCGTTTGCTTTATCTTTGTGCTGTGATATTTGATTAGTAGCACCCCAAAACCCGCTTCCGCTAAACAGTGACTTTGGGGGTGTTACAGATTGGTATCAGAGCCTAAGGTTATAGTGAACTAGGTTGCATTTAGTGGGCCTAGACTATGACCGTTAGACAGTATTTCTTTATTAGGCATGACTGGTTCAGGAATTACAGCATACGACTTTAATTTAACATAGCCTGATCAACTATGTACAATTAAGGAAAGATGATGTATGGTCTGAAACGATTATGTTGAACGGGAATACGTTAGTTGACTCTGACCATGAGAGAATCGGACCATTACTTGATACGTGCTAGACACTAGGCTGGATATTATATACTTATAAATATTAGCCTCATCTTACTTACACTCTGTCATAGGAATGGCAAAAACACCACCCAATCCGTCACACTCTCATTCACATGGATCTCGAAACCCGCGAATAGCCAGGAGGACCACTAGGTCACCTCGAAGCAACCCCTACTCTGTTCATAACTCTCAGAACTCGGCACATCTCACGGTGCCAGTGTTGGCTACCCAACTCCGCTGTCAGGAGCAAAGGCTCGAAAATCTCGAACGGGAACAACACCGAATGACCTACCTGCTTCGCCAAGCTCTTGACCGCATATCACAACTCCAGCGAGGACAAGAAGATACCAGCCTCTCTGTAAGCATAATTCAGGATTCAATGACCGCTGAATTAGGTGCGGATGAACTCGTAAGAAACCGACTAGAGGAATGTGAACAGCGTTCATAGGAGACTGAAGATCACTCTCGAGCACTAGTACAACGACTGGCCTTGGTTGAAGACAACGCCAGGCAAACCAACAGACTAGCAGAAACCGTGGACCGCCTTGTCGTGCTGATGGAACAGATTAATCTGCATCAAGATTAGATCATTCTGTAACTTGTAACCAGCTAACTACTTTTGTACTACTATTACTCTGTAATCTTTTGGAAACCCGTATCTTGTATTCAACTTGTTCATCTAAATGAAATGTGATTGTCACTTCGTACTGTTATCGTGTATCTCATCATTTACACTTGTGACATATCATAATTTCATGCAAATATCTTATTCCTCTTTCCTTGTTCTTTTCTTGTTCAGCATCATGCCTCCTCTTCGACAGATCACCCTCAGTGAAGCCGAAATTGCGGGTCTGATTGCCCGTAGTGTGGCCCAAGCCCTAGCTACCCGAACATCAACTCCTGGTAGCGAAGATACAGCTACTAATGGACCACAACCCAAACCCTGTTCTTACAAAGACTTCCAGAACTGCAAACCTCTGAACTTTGCAAGTACTGAGGGAGCTATCGGTCTAGTACGCTGGATCGAGAAAGTCGAATCTGTATTTCTTATCTGCAACTGTGCGGAGGGAGACAAGGTTAAGTTCTCCGTTAGTACTTTCACTGAAACCGCTCTTACCTGGTGGAACACCTATGCCCAGACTGTGGGTATTGCTAATGCTTACAAGCTCCCGTGGGAGGAGCTGAAGGAGATGTTGAGGGGTGAGTACTGCCCCAGGGACGAACTGAAACAACTAGAGTTGGAATTCTGGAACCACAAGATGCAAGGTGATGATATCACCGGATACACCAACCGTTTCCACCAACTGGCACTTCTGTGCCCAACCATGGTCGATCCTGAGTACAAGAGGATCGAGAAATACGTTGATGGACTTCCCGAGAGACTCCAAGACCTGGTGACTTCATCCAAACCTGGTACTATTCAGAGCGCCATTCGTATGGCTCATGAGCTAACGGCAAATTCTGTCCGCCGTGGCACAACTTCAACCCCATCTACAAACAATAAACGCAAATGGGAAGGAAACCCCAAATCACCAACAAGAAGCATGAGTCTGTTAAGGCTTATTCATCGGGGACTACCGAAAAGAAGGGGTACGTTGGAAACAAACCCTACTGTCCTAAATGCAATCGTCATCATGACGGTTCTTGCCCTTGCTCCAACTGCAAACGGTTCGGGCATCTAGCCAAGGATTGTCGGGCCAATGTTCCTACCCCCAACACTAATGCACCAAAGGTCTGCTTTGGGTGCGGAAATTCAGGGCATTTCAAGAAAGATTGCCCAAAGCTGAAAAACAACAACAACCCTGCTCGCGGTAGAGCATTCGTTATCAAGGCTGGGGAAGCCAGACAAGACCCGAATGTCGTGACGGGTACGTTCCTTCTCAACGACCTTACTGCTTCCGTATTATTTGATACTGGTGCCGATAGAAGTTTCATTTCTGAGAAATTTAGCCCTTTACTTGATATAACTCCCACTGCCTTAGATGCTAAATACATTGTAGAACTAGCTAACGAAAAACTGATTGAGACTGATAGCATCATACGCAACTGTACACTTAACCTTACGAACGAAACGTTTCCCATTGATTTAATCCCTATCGAGATTGGCAGCTTCGACATTATTGTCGGTATGGATTGGTTATCCGAGCACCGAGCTGAAATCATCTGTCATGACAAACTCGTTCGCATACCTCTTGTCTCCGGTGGAACCTTAGTCCTACAAGGGGAGACCGGCAGACGGAATCTGAATATTGTATCCTGCCTCAAAACTAGAAAATATCTACGAAAAGGGTATCAAGCCATCCTTGCACATGTAACGGAGAAGAAGTCGGAGGAGAAGCGACTTGAGGATGTTTCAATCGTGCGGGATTTTCCGGAAGTCTTTCCTGAGGATTTGCTCGGACTTCCGCCACCTAGACAAATTGAATTTCAAATCGAACTTGTGCCAGGGGCCGCACCCGTGGCACGAGCCCCTTACCGTCTAGCACCATCCGAAATGCAGGAGTTGTCTAATCAACTACAGGAACTCCTGGACAGAGGATTTATTCGACCAAGTTCCTCGCCTTGGGGAGCTCCGGTCTTATTCGTGAAAAAGAAAGATGGATCTTTCCGCATGTGTATCGACTACCGAGAGCTGAATAAGCTAACCATATTGAATCGGTACCCGCTTCCTAGAATCGATGACCTATTTGACCAGCTCCAGGGATCGAGTGTTTACTCAAAGATTGATCTACGGTCAGGTTATCATCAACTCCGAGTCCGCGACAATGATATCCCAAAGACAGCTTTCCGAACTCGTTACGGGCATTACGAATTCCAAGTGATGCCATTCGGTTTAACCAACGCACCGGCCGTATTCATGGACCTTATGAATCGGGTGTGCAAACCATATCTTGACAAATTCGTCATCGTGTTCATCGATGATATCCTGATTTACTCTCGTAATGAACAGGAACATGCTCAACATCTGAAAACCATTCTAGGACTCCTTAGACACGAAGAGTTATATGCCAAATTCTCTAAGTGTGAGTTCTGGATTCGAACCGTTCAATTCCTTGGACACGTGATTGACAGCCAGGGAATTCATGTTGATCCCGCCAAGATTGAAGTAATCAAGGGCTGGGAGTCACCGACCACTCCAACCGAAGTGAGACAATTCTTAGGTCTTGCTGGGTATTACCGCCGATTCATTGAAAACTTTTCAAGAATAGATGTTCCCTTAACAACACTGACTCAGAAAGATAAGAAGTTCGATTGGACTGATAAACAAGAGTCAGCCTTCCAGCTATTGAAAAACAAACTTTGCAGTGCACCAATCTTGTCCTTACCCGAGGGCACCGATGACTTCGTAGTTTATTGCGACGCCTCACACCAAGGACTTGGTTGCGTGTTAATGCAACGGGAAAAAGTCATTGCCTATGCCTCACGACAACTAAAAATCCACGAGAAAAACTATACGACCCACGACCTCAAGTTAGGTGCCGTGGTCTTCGCATTGAAAATCTGGAGACATTATCTCTACGGTACGAAAAGCACTATCTTTACCGATCACAAAAGTCTCCAACACATATTTGATCAGAAGGATCTAAACATGAGGCAACGTCGTTGGGTTGAATTACTTAGTGACTACGACTGCGAGATCAAGTACCATCCGGGCAAGGCGAACGTAGTTGCCGATGCCTTAAGCCGAAAAGAACGAGTGAAACCCCTTCGAGTCCGAGCACTCTCTATGACAATTCGTAACGAGCTCCCTGCTCAAATCCTTACCGCTCAGCTCGAAGCACTCAGCGATGAAAACCTGAAAAATGAAGCCTTACGAGGCTTGGATAAACAATTCGAAATCAAACCCGATGGGACTCGATACTTTTCTAACCGGGTGTGGTTACCCAAATTCGGAAACTTGCGATATTTGGTGATGGCTGAAGCTCACAAATCTCGATACTCTATACATCCCGGTTCTGACAAGATGTATCACGAAGTCAAAGGGTTGTATTGGTGGCCTAACATGAAAGCTGACATCGCCATGTACGTCAGTAAATGCTTAACCTGTTCCAAAGTCAAGGCCGAACACCAAAGACCCTCGGGATTGCTCCAACAACCTGAAATTCCTCAATGGAAATGGGAGCAAATTGCCATGGACTTCATTACTAAATTACCGAAAACTTCGAGCGGTTGCGATACCATTTGGGTGATTGTGGACCGTCTCACGAAATCTGCTCATTTTCTGGCCATCAAGGAAACCGACAAGATAGAGAGTCTGACTCGAATCTACGTCAAAGAAATCGTCTCGCGACACGGTGTACCTATCTCGATCATCTCGGATAGGGACAGCCGTTTTACTTCTAACTTTTGGCAATCACTACAGAAATCTCTTGGTACTCGTCTAGATATGAGTACTGCTTATCACCCGCAAACCGATGGCCAAAGCGAGCGAACTATTCAAACATTGGAGGATATGCTACGAGCCTGCGTAGTTGACTTCGGTACTTCTTGGGAAAACCACTTACCGTTGTGCGAGTTCTCGTACAACAACAGTTACCATACTAGCATTAAGGCTGCACCCTTCGAGGCACTCTACGGGCGTAAGTGCCGATCACCTCTCTGTTGGACTGAGTTAGGAGATTCCCAACTCACGGGTCCGGAAATCATTCATGAAACTACTGAGAAAATCATTGGTATTCAAAACCGGCTGAAAGCCGCACGTGATCGTCAGAAAAGCTATGCTGACGTGAGGCGCAAACACCTTGAGTTCCAGGTAGGGGACAAGGTACTTCTCAAAGTGGCACCGTGGAAAGGTGTCATTCGATTCGGAAAGCGAGGCAAACTAAACCCTAGATACATCGGACCGTTCGAAATCCTTGAAAGGATTGGTCCCGTGGCATACCGCCTGCAACTTCCTGCTGAACTTAGCAGCGTTCACCACACTTTTCACATTTCTAATCTGAAGAAGTGTCTGTCTGACGAGACACTGATAGTACCGCTCGACGAAATCCAAATCGATCATAAACTTCATATTGTCGAGGAACCTATGGAAATCATGGACCGCGAGGTCAAGCGATTGAAACAGAGTCGTATTCCCATCGTAAAAGTCAGGTGGAATTCTAGACGTGGTCCTGAATTCACCTGGGAACGGGAAGACCAAATGCGACAGAAATACCCACATCTCTTCCCAGACAAAGCACCGTCCGTGCACTCGAGCTAATTTCGGGACGAAATTTCTTTAACAAGGGGAGAATGTAACACCTGCCTAATTAGGATAATTAATTATGCCTAATTATTTGTAACTAGTTGTAATTAGTATGTAATAGGACTAATTACAGACTCTATTTGTATATATATAAGGTGATTTATATATATATGTGTGTACTTACGCGATTTGCATGAATCGTACTAATTAACCGGACGGAGTCCGATACATTTTACTTGGTCGTTGGTGACAAAACTGTCGTCACCCCTATCGGTCGGACGGATTTGATTCCGGTCGTTGATCCAACAGCAATAGAAGCGGCGAACAGTGGGTTTTAAATTTGTAGAGCAGGGGAATCCTAAGTTGTATACTACTAACAGTCCTAAAGGGGCAGCAAGTGGTATGTATGACTCAGGTGTCGTTCTTCAAACTACAACGGGCATGGGAGTCTAGGAAGTTTTATTATCTTTGGAGATTCAGCTAGGGGATTTTAAAAGTTTTTGGATAGGTTTGGTTTTTATAACTAAATACTAACTTAACTAAAGAAAACAGAACTAAAGAGGTTTGTACGGAGACTCGGTCAACAGAGGATAAGCGAGTGTTTACTATGATTTCGTTAAATGTTATTTGATGAATAGTCAAGGGTAAGGCTACTAGATGTGATGATTAATCCGGAGAGGATAGAAACATAATTAATGCAAAGTATTGTACCTACGACCGTTTCGCGGCTTCCATACATTTGTACTCCACCAATGGGTGTTTCCAGCACTATACCGAGTAATAGGGCATTTTACGGTTTTTCCGTTACATTATTTAGGGTTCCACATTACTCCCGCAGATTTCCTATATCCTAATGAGCTACAACTACGATCCTATTAAATATCTAACGTAGAGTTGTCCGCAATCAGATAAATAACATGTCACGTGGATAGCAGTTATAGAAGTCAGATACACCGGAAGTTCTCCCAAATGTACAGACCAATTTAACAGACGACTATCCTCGAATCCTGGTCCCCAGTCACAGTCATCAGAGACGTCTGTATCATAGCGTGAATTGTTGATTGAACAAGAACACGAACGGGGGTAATCCCGCGGACCAAGTTGAGATAATCGGGCTAACGGTCAGTTAAATTGTTCAGCATTACAAATATAAATCATCACAACTATTCCATGCATGTTAATCTACTGTGTAAACCAATATTCTGTGTTTGAAAACCTAATTATACAGTTACTGATATGAACCAAGGGGATAACTCTAGCATGCATCATTCCTAAGGCAACAATCAAACAAGAACATGCGATAGGGTAACACATAACAGAACACCGTAATCCTAGCATAGCAGATAACCAATAATTAGATCATAGATATCCCGAAAGTTCTCTCAAAGATATATAACAACTAAACATGAATCTAATCTATCTCTAATCCTACGCTCCGTGTCTCTTATGATTTGTTTCAACCTAGAGAACACAGCCATACCAAGTTCATTGATCATCAAGTATAGAATAGGTAGAGAACGTACCACTAGTAATTGGCCAAGTTCTAGCAGGAAGCTTCTAACCACAGCATAGGTCGGATAGATAAACATTCGAGATTCAGTTTACGAGTTCATACACAGTTTAAAGTAACACGGGCAGAGTAACAGCATGGCATAAACATTTTGACTATTCTAACATAACTACATTGTAACACCCCCAAATTCGTTTAGCGGAAGCGTTTAGTTAAAGTGTTGGGGCGTCACAAAAATAAAGCATGCATACGTATCAGAGCTTATGATTACAACAGAACAATATATTAAGATGCCAAAAGTGTAAATTACAAAGTTTACGATTTATCAAATCGCACAAGTTGAAAGTATTATGTATACAAAAGTGGATTTCTAAAATATGACAAAACAGTTTCGGTTATACTAGAGAAATCCATATGTTTTTCCAAAAAGTTGGCATCCTAAAGCTTCACGGGTCGCCTAATTCTCCATGTGTTGGCGATTCTTACATGCGCAGCTAATTCCCTGAAAAACATAGTAAAAGTCAACAACTAGGTTGAGTGAATTCACAGGTTTTATGTTTACACAAGTTGAATCAAGTTTGTAAGCACAGTTGTTATCCAAATACGTTCCCAATAGTATTGCCATAATAGTCGAAAATACGTTTAGTGGAATGTAATCCAAATACAAGTTTAGTGGGTTGTTCACCCAGAGTATAAGTTAAGTGGGTTGCTCGCCCCAAATACAGTTTAAGTTTCGTAGGAAGCAGTATCCTATTGGTTTACCCAAGAAGTAGGGATTTAAATTGTTTGTCCAAGAAGTAGGACCCATCAGTATCTGCCCAAGCGGTAGGGACTTCTATGTATGTGCCCAAGAAGTAGGGACTTGTATAAGTTGTGTCCAAGAAGTAGGACTGGCATCCAAGACGTAGGACCCATCTGCTCAAGAAGTAGAGCCTTCATCCAAGGCGTAGGATGGCACCTTGCCCAAGAAGTAGGGACTTTCTGTTTGCCCAAGACGTAGGGACTTTCTGTGCGTGCGTGCCCAAGACGTAGGGACTTTCTTGTGTGTTTATGAAAATGTTGTTTCATAAAAGCTAGTAATAAAGTGTGTAACTGGTCGTTCCCCAGCATATTCTCAGTTTAGTTTTCGTATGAAATACCATTTAGTTCAGACAGTTGTAGTAGTTGACCGCAATCATAAATAGTTTGTATAAGTGTGCCCAGACAGTTATGTGACAGTTTGTATAACAGTTTAACAGTTCCAGTACTCTAATTGTTCGAGTAAACAGTATGATAAATAATCATATAGTAAAAGCAGTTATGACAATCAGTAAAACAGTGTCTATGTTTTCCACCCCTGTTCAAAACATTTAAATCAGTAAAAGTAGGGGCTGTGAACTCACCTGTTGAGTTAAGTAGTTGTGCGAGTGCTAGCAAACCTAAGCCCAAGTACGGTCTGAAATCTCCTAACGTCCTAAACGTACGAGATTTAATAAGTATGTGGATGTCTAAACTAATCATCCATGCTAGTGTTTGTACAACCAAGTCACGTCCAAATCGTTCGTTTACTGTTTATGTTTGTATTTCGTTGTTTGTGAAAACGTATACGACTCGTTGGTGAAAGTTTGAAATCAACATTTCGATAAAACAAGTATGTTTGAATTGTTTGTAAGGCTCGTGAATCGAATTTGTATAAAGATATGCGTTTCCGGTTAGTTCGACACTTAGTGAAAACAAGTTTTTAAACTTCCTGTTTTTAGCGACGTAAGGTGCGACGCTGGGTTGTTATGCGACGTAGGGTGCGACGTACGGGTCTACGTCGCATTCAGGTTTTGCGACGTCATGGGTTGCGTCGCATAGGCGACGCTCGCAATTTAATGCGACGTAGTGGTCTGCGTCGCTATGTGCGACGTAAGGAAGGGTAATGCGACGTAAAGGCCTACGTCGCAGTACTGTTTTCGGTCCCAATGCGACGTAGTCGCCTGTTCGACGAACAGCGAGAAAAAGTCGGATTTTTGGTTGATTTGGAACGTTTTCGGTTGTATAAAACACTAAAACATGTTATTCTAAGTATGTTAAACAAGAAATAGAAATTATAACTTTGAAATCTAAAGATTTGCGGGATTTGTCGGAAACTTACGGGTGTCGGATTTGAAATCCGAAAAGGTAGAAAGATAGATCGTAGTCTCGTGGTCGTTTTCCTCTATTTTGTTTGTTGATTCGGCGTCGTTTGGTGGTAGTTTTCTTTGTTTTTGTGTGATTTTTGGTGAGTGGTGGTGGTGGGTGTAGAGAGAAAAGAAAGAGAAATGGAGAAAAAAGAGATAGAGAAATGAGAGAATGGAGGTGGGGAGTGGGGTTTTGTTCCTCATTTTCTGCCTCCGTGTTTGCGCTCCGTGTTTGTTTACCCGATCGTTAAATGTTATTTTATTTTAACTATTATGTTTTTAATTACATTTTCTTAATTATTTTTAATTAGGATATTTTTATGAAACCAAATTAACTTAGTTATAAAATTTTTAAACTTTGTTTTATTTAAATTGTACGAATTAAACGTTTTGCGTTATAAAATGATTTGTAAATATTTTTGACAAAATATTTATTCGCTACTACGTTATTCAATAAATTTCGTTTTATTAAATAATTTTGTTCACCAATAGTCGTACATTTTTGTCGCGTTTGTTTTCAATTTGTTCTGTACGTAATTACAACTAATTACGAATACGTAAT
Organism: Helichrysum umbraculigerum; assembly: GCA_949592205.1. Taxonomy (NCBI): domain Eukaryota; kingdom Viridiplantae; phylum Streptophyta; class Magnoliopsida; order Asterales; family Asteraceae; genus Helichrysum; species Helichrysum umbraculigerum. The sequence goes on along the minus strand of CATIUR010000008.1, from coordinate 4,104,637 downwards.
ACTACGCGTACTAACTAGTTGGGCTATGCTAGACTTACCTCTAAAATGTGTTATGAATTCACTCAAGTAGAGAATTAGCCTAAAAATGCAAGTGATTAATGTAATTAATCGTGTTCAAATTTGCGAGTTGTTACATACATCATAGTAAACACAAAGAAATGTCTAGCCTAACATTATATATCTAGCATAGAATCCTAAACAAGCATAAAAAGCAACACATGTTTAAAACTGGAAAGTAAGAGATATATAAATAGAACCTGATACGAATTTATTACAGACAGATCTTCGCAAATACAATGTCTTGAAGTGCCTCCGTACAAAAGCTAAAGGCTACCTCTACCTAACTATCTCTCTAACTAGCTCAATTCTAGAGAGAGAAAATCCCCTAGAGAGACAAAATAGAGAGAGAGTGATGTGTGTGAGAGAGAAAGTGTAAGGAAGAAATGAAATGAGAAAGTTGGTATGTTGGTGAAGTGAGGGGTGTCCACTATTTATAGGCAAAGCATTAAATCGCACGTACAACTCACGAAGCAGCACGTACAAGCAAATGAAGCACGATATGGGGGTGCAGGGGCCGTATACGGCCTTGTAGGGGCCGTATACGGTGTAGTGAGGGCCGTATACGGTCTCACAAGGTCCATATACGGAGTGTGGGGCCGTATACGGGTTCTGTCTGATTTCGTTCGTTGCTTAAAACGTCCGTATCTCCTTCGTTATGCATCCGTTTGACTTGATTCTTTCGCCTGTGGTTTCGTAATTCCGTTACGCTTCTAATGATGCCAATCTCACAGAAATTGGATGTGTAGAGCTTAGGCGTATCCGAAATGACTTTTAATGGCTCTGAAAGCGTAGAGGTTTCTCCGTCCTTTGGCCGTTTCACTTGATTCCAGATTTTTCCGTCTCGATTTTACCTGTACAACAGATGGTAGAAGTTAGGAAGTGTGTCTTGACAGGAAAATGAGATCGGAGGAATCGGCCTGTATTAAAATGCTGTGTTTTGTGCATTTTTAGATTGTTTTCAGTGATTTTTATCACAACGTCTACTTTTGAACCACTTTAGTGTATTTTAGTAAATAATCAATGTTTTGGAATGTTTTCACTAAAGAAAGGTACAAAATGTGAGGAATAAAGCTTCTAAAAACATGACTTTTTACGTCACATCAAGTTATCCCACACTTAGACGTTGCTTGTCCTCAAGCAACAACTCTCTGAAAAATATTTTTAGGTCATGTTTTTAGGGGCGAGTCAGAGAATATGTTCCGAGATTAGCATTTCCTCATATAAGTCAGTTACTTCTAAAAGTGTGGAGGAGGATAAGATGATCCTTCCATAAACAAGAAGAGATTCTCTTAGGCGTACATCCAAATCTCATGATCTTGGGGTACACATGACTAGGCGATCTCACTATAGGTGGTCACTCAATTCACTCAAAGTGTATCGGGTTTCCTATCAATCTAGCTCAAACGAAATCGCTCAAAGTAGCCAGTCATGCTGCACTCATCGTCATAGGCTTGATCGAGAATCGGATCTCCACCACTTAGGTGAGGACGGTGCTAATTATCTCAAGACATTCAGAGGGTTGTAATGCTTGGTGAGGGTGAAGGGTATGGATAGTGGTTTGTGAGGGTGTTTAGCTTATCCTAAAATCACTGAGATTATGAACAACTTTATTTAGAACGGAGGGGAGCGGAGAGTTGGTAGCTGTTTCAGCTTTTTGCCGGTTTTTTTCATGAAGAGCAATGCTTTGAAACTTTCAGCTTTATTTGCGGAGCTATTTTCTTTTCTTTTCTTTTCTTCAGAATTTCTTTTAGAGAATTTCCAAGGAATTTATATTTTGAATCCTTTAGAAATCTTTTCCACTTATCTTGATCATTTTGATTCTTTTCCAGGTGCTAATTTTTCCCGCACCATCGTCCTTCCAGTTCTCTTGTGTGCTAATTTTCCCGCACCATTTGTTGAGAAGCTTGATTTTGGAGAATGCTAATGAGTAGGATATTTGAAACAGATATTCTAAAAGGTTGTTCTTCATAACCTCAGAAATTCCAAGATAAGTTTGGAGGTAATTTTTGGGAAGTGGGTGAAAATTAGGGTTTTGAAGAAACGAAGGGTTTAGGCTCAACAGGGTATACTAGGCGGATCTTCGATACTAAAAATGAGCATCGGAAAGGGTTTTGGGCTTGAAAAGATATGTAAGAAATGGGTTAAGTCCTAAGGAATGTCAAGGTCATTTAATTGCACCTATACCGCGTACGGTACACACCAATATGGTCTCGAAACGTATGTCAAGAGCAAGTTCTAATTCAGATATACAGACATCGGCATACACACAAGAATTGAAAGTGAAGCATTAAAGATGAATGCTTTTGGGCTCAAGATACCTCACTGCAAAGGGTTGTATGTGTCTAGTCATGTTCCTTTGATCATTACTTCTTGTTTAAGCAATTTCTACCTTATTTCCTTTAGGCTTTTAGAAATATCATATACTTATATTTTGAAAATGGTTTCTCTCAGTAGTATCTGAGACTCAAAAACTGAGTTAGACTCATTAATTTTTGAAAAAAATTTGACCTTATTTTTGAAAAATTTTGAGAGAAAGATTACTATTGGACATAAAAATCACCTATTAAGGTATTCTATACCTACCATCCCACACTTAGAGGAACATTGTCCCTAATGTTCTCTTGAGTAGAGATTTTATTTATTAAAATCCCACACTTAGAGTTTGAACATGTAAGTAGATGTTTCTCAAGTGTTTAATTTGGGCTGGAATCCCACACTTAGTGATAAGTTTAGGATGAGGTACAAAAATTAAATGTACTAACATAGGCATAATTGAAACGGGGAGAAAGGAACAGAGAGACTCCCCATTTGTGTTTACTGGAATAGACCAGGTTTGTGCAGGAGTGGTGCTAGTGAATTGCCGGATTTTTAAGGACCAGGCTCGTTTAAGATCATCCATTCCACACAAAGCTGAATTCTGCAATAAACCACGACACACATATCATAGTATCTCATCTATGTAACAAGTCTAAAGCGTAAGTACAGAGTCATAATACAGGAAGTAAATAATAAAGATAAAATCTAGTAATCATCAAGTAGGTCATCAGTGTCAGGATCAAACTCTGCCTCAACATCCCTGTCGAAAATAGAAGTCGGGGATGGAATGGAGAAATCCATAGCAGCCATAGCCTAACTCACGATCTCGTCAGAGGAAGTGACAGAAGTATGAGCATCAAAGTTAGCCAGAAGCTGCTCTGTGAGGCCGTGATCTGGTGATGCAAATCCTGTGGGTAATGCTGGATCAAGATCAGCAGCTGCAGTAGTGGGGCCAGTGGAAGGTCCAGCAGTAGAGAGAACAGGTGGATCAGCAGGAGGACAGAAGAACCATGGAAGTCGAGATGGTCCTGGATCTGGGCCAAGCCTGAAGGGAATGGCATCAGGTCTCGGAATCTCAAGCTGCTCACAGATAGAGGACATGATGTCATGCTGGATGGAGAGTGTCCGAAAGAGGGCCCACGAAGCAGCTGGGTCAGCCGTAGTGATACCGTACTCGAAAGTGGGTATGGGGGCTGGCAAAGGTGATGAGGGCCCCTCATCGGGCAACTCCTCGTGAGTGATCGGGACATCAGTCAGGTCCTCCTCAGTGATGGTCAGCATAGCCGCTCTCTGTACTCTGCGTCTACGGGGTCTGTGTCGTCTGCGTGGTCTCGCAGCTACATGATCAGCGTCAACAGCGTCCATCCTGAAACAAAATAAAATAAACAGGTAATGCAAATAGTGATAGTCAATACTTATCTCGGATTTTGCAATTCGAAGTCAGATAAGTGGCAAGCCTGCAATTTTATTAGTTCAGAGGTAACCATACTTAATAAAAATAAACTAAGAAATAAAAATGACATAAATAAAGATAGGCTTGGGGTGCCTCCCAAGAGCGCTTGTTTTACGAGTCTCTAGCTTGACTCTTTGTACCTTTCTGTCGACTCACGGTGGTTCAAAGATAAAGACATCTTCCCTGATGGGAAAGTCTTCGAAGTAATGCTTTAAGCGATGACCATTAACCTTAAAATTACCTTCTGGTGCCTCAAGTTCGACTGCACCGTAAGGAAATACCTTTGATACTATGAATGGTCCGCTCCACCTGATTTTGAACTTGCCAGAGAATTTCTTGAATCGCGAATTGAAAAGCAGCACTTTATCTCCTATTTTGAATCGTGAGGGCCTCAGCTTAGCATCGTGAATTTTCTTAGTTCGTTCTTTGAAGTTTAACGAACTGTCATAAGCCTGATCCCTTAGTTCGGCTAACTCATTCAACTGCATTCGTCTATTTGCTCCAGCTGTAGAAATATCTAAGTTGCAGTTCTTCAAAGCCCAGTATGCTTTATATTCCAGCTCAATTGGTAAGTGACATGCCTTGCCATAAACTAGACGATATGGTGTGGTTCCTAATGGTGTTTTATAGGCGGTTCTGAATGCCCACAATGCATCATCTAATTTTTCAGCCCATTTGTACCCATGATTACCAACGGTTCTTTACAAGATTCTTTTCAAAGCTCGATTTGTTGCCTCAGCTTGCCCATTTGTCTGGGGGTGATAAGCTGTTGATGTTTTGTGAGTGACATCATACTATTGCAGAACTTTCATGAATTGAATGTTGCAAAAGTGTGTACCACGATCACTAATTATTGCTTTTGGAGTTCCAAATCGACTAAATAGCTTTTGGAGAAACTTGGTTACTACTTTGGCGTCATTTGTTGGGAGAGCTTGGGCTTCGGCCCACTTGGAGACGAAGTCGACTGCAACCAAGATGTATTCTTTACCGTTAGATCTAGGGAATGGTCCCATGAAATCTAATCCCCAGATATCGAAGATTTCCACGGCCTGGATGTTTGTGAGTGGCATTTCATTCCGTGCTGTTATATTGCCTTGTCTTTGGCAGATATCGCAGCGTCTCACCAGGTCGTATGCATCTCGAAATATGGTTGGCCAGAAAAAGCCGGCATCGTACACTTTTCTTGCAGTCATGTTGGTACCGTGATGTCCTCCAGTAGGTCCATGGTGGCTTTGGTGTAAGATGTGTTCTGCCTCTTTCCCATCAACGCATCTTCTAATGATCTGATCAGGGCAAACCTTAAAGAGGAAAGGATTGTCCCAATAGTAATACTTTATATCGCGGAAGAATTTTTGTCTTCGAGAGGTTGGCATCCCTTTAGGTACAATTTTTCCCACCAAATAATTGGCATAGTCAGCATACCAGGTATCATTGGTAGATCGTGACCCTTGATGGTACCTACCAATATGCAAGAGTTGTTCTTCTGGAAACTGGTCTTGAATGCCTTTTTCGTGCAACTTATCCATTGAAGGATTCTCTAATCGGCTAAGATGGTCCGCTGCGACATTTTCTGCTCCTTTTTTGTCTTTGATCTCGATGTCGAATTCTTGAAGGAGTAAAATCCATCGTAGAAGGAGAGGTTTAGCATCTTGCTTCTTAAAAAGATATTTCAGAGCTGAGTGATCTGTATATACAATAGTTTTGGACAAGATTAGATAAGAACGAAATTTATCAAAAGCAAATACTACCGCTAGCAGCTCTTTTTCTGTAGTTGTATAATTTTCTTGGGCGTCAGTGAGCGTTTTGCTGGCGTAGTATATTGGTTGAAACTGTTTCTCCTTCCGCTGTCCCAGAACTGCTCCGACTGCAAAATCACTGGCGTCGCACATGATTTCAAATGGGAGACTCCAGTCTGGAGCAACCATGATCGGTGCATGAACAAGCAGATCTTTCAGATGATCGAAGGCCTTGAGACATTCGTCTGTAAAGACAAACGGAGTATCTTTTTCGAGAAGATGAGTCATAGGTCGGGATATCTTAGAGAAATCTTTGATAAAGTGACGGTAGAACCCGGCGTGTCCTAGAAAACTGCGGATGGCTTTAACAGAGGTGGGTGGTGGAAGTTTTGAGATGGTCTCGACTTTTGCTTTGTCAACTTCAATTCCAGCTTTGGATATACGGTGTCCTAAAACTATGCCTTCTTTTACCATGAAATGGCATTTTTCCCAATTCAGAACTAGGTTCGATTCTTCACATCGGGTGAGCATCTTGTTCAAGTTAGAAAGACAAGTGGTGAACGAATCTCCGAAAACCGAAAAATCATCCATGAACACTTCCATGCATTGTTCAATCATGTCATGGAAGATTGCTACCATACATCTTTGAAATGTCGCCGGTGCATTACATAAGCCAAATGGCATACGTCGGTAGGCAAAGGTTCTGTATGGACAAGTGAACGTTGTCTTTTCTTGGTCCTTTGGATCGAGAGGTATCTGAAAATAGCCAGAGAAACCGTCGAGGAAGCAATAGAATTCATTTCCTGACAATCTTTCAAGCATCTGATCAATGAACGGTAGAGGGAAGTGATCTTTGCGTGTAGCTTCATTTAGTTTCCGATAGTCGATACATACCCTCCAACCGGTGACGGTTCGTGTTGGAATCAACTCGTTGTTTTCGTTAGCGATGATCGTCATGCCTCCTTTCTTTGGGACGACTTGAACTGGACTGACCCATGGGGAATCCGAAATAGGGTAAATTAGACCAGCATCCAAGAGTTTGATAACCTCCTTTTTCACCACGTCTTGAATCTTTGGGTTGACTCTCCTCTGCCTCTGAATTGATGGTTTGAAGTCGTTTTCCATTAAGATCTTGTGAGTGCAATAGTTAGGACTGATCCCTTGTATGTCAGAAATCTTCCAAGCAATCGCTTTCTTATGTGACTTCAAAACTTCAATGAGTTTTGCTTTCTCTTCGGGCTTCAGATCTTTGGATATGATAACTGGTAAGTGCGAAGTTCCTTCGAGAAAAGCATATTCAAGGTGTGAGGGTAGTTCCTTTAGCTCCAATTCGGGTGGTTCTTCAGTGGAAGGCTTCATCCTGGCAATCTCGTCTCTCTTAAGCTCATCGTATGTTGTCTGATAATCTGACTCAACTGCAGGTGCCTCTGGAATGTCGGCTGATGCTATTTCAACCCATTCTGTATTGTTGTACAGCTCATCTTTTCTCAGCTCATATCTTACTTGGGAGGATTGAGAGAGTGCATTATCTTCAGTGATTATTTCTTTGTTGTCCTTTGTGAGTGCAAATCTCTGAAACTGAGCTGAAGAAGATGTGGTAAAAGTAATCTCTGGATTCAAGTTTTCACAACTTTCAGAAAGTTGCGGATCGGATGGTTTAAGCATTTACTCCATTTCTTTGAGAGTCTTCAGAATTTCTTCTTTTGAGAGAGATGAATCAGGAACTTCAGAAGTAGGGCTTCTTCTCAAAAGAGTGATCGGAGTGCCTTGCCCAAGTGGTACAGTAGTGGTAAATCTGTTGGGCTGTAAGTTGGAATTCTTTAAAGGTAATAGCACTTCCTTTGATGCGATGGATGGATCCGAGATAGCTGAGCATAGACCCGCACCTTCTTCACAGATTTTCCTTGTTGTGATGACAGTGTTTGGAAGGGGATCAATGCTGCTTACTGCGAGGATTTCTTCCAAGTGTTCTTCAATTATTTCCTGCATAGAATCTACAAGACCAAGGTCTTCTCCCATAGGAAGTTTCATTAGCTTATCGACATTGAAGGTGACTTCCTCAGTTCCCACTCTAAGTTTTAAAGATTTTTCATTCACGTCAATGACGGCCTTGGCAGTATTTAGGAAAGGTCTACCAAGGATGAGTGGTACCTGAGTGTCTTCCTCAATATCCATAACAACAAAATCAACAGGAAAGACGAATTTATCAACACGTACCATAATATCTTCAGCAATTCCTCGAGGGAGTTTAACTGATCTATCAGCTAATTGGATGGTCATACGGGTTGGTAAAAGTTCGCTTAATCCTAGTTTCCTATAAAGCGAGTATGGCATAAGGTTTACACTAGCTCCTAAGTCAGCTAAGGCGTTACTTATTTGAACATCCTGAAGGTAACAAGGAATAGTGAAACGGCCAGTGTCTCCTAGCTTTGGGGGCAGTCCTTGTTGCATAATTAAAGAGCAATTCTGCGTCTAAGGGCAAGTTAACTATTTGTCTAAGTTTTTCTTTGTTGGATATAAGTTCTTTAAAGAATTTGGCACAACTAGGCATTTCAACTAAAGCATCTAATAATCGAACGTTTAAGTGCAAACTTTTGAACATCTCTAGATATTTTCCAAACTGGGCTTCTTGTTTCTCTTTCTTAAGCCTACCAGGGAAAGGTATACGTGTTGGTTTAACTACTTCTGGGGCTTTGGAAGATTTTGGTTCAGGAGAGGTGACAGGAGTGTCAACCGGTACCGAATCAGTGGGTAGAGAAGAACTAGAAGGCTCGTCTGGAGGAATATCTTTTGATTTCTCATTCTTAGTCTCTTTTCCGCCTCTAGTGACAACAAGGATATCATCATAATCATAAGATGAATGATGAATAGCTTTGCTAATCGCTTCTTCTCTTTGCTTCTCCTCAACTTTTAAAAACAATCTTTTAACATTATCCTCCATGTTTTTAATTAAATCGCTTGAAATTCTGAGCAAATAATCAATTTGGTTTTGAAAATCAACAATTTGTTTGTTTTTATTATTTTGCTCAACCATGAAGTTATTGAAAATCGTAATGTTTAGACGAGAAGACAATTGAGAGGAAGTAGAGGGTGTAGAGGGGACTAACAAATGAGAGATAGGTTGTTTGGATAACCGCTGATAGAAAGATTTTGAATGAATGATTTGATCAGTGGCTCCTGATGTGGCGAGAACATCTTCCTTGGGCTTCGAGTGTGAGAAGAGCCGTTGAGGTTGCTTCCTAGATTTGGAAGAGTCTTGCATATCCTTAACAACTTTAGAGATGGATTCGAGTTGAGCTTTTAAAGTGTCGAACGCTTGAGCAGAAGTGTTTTTGTCTTTCGTGGTTGATTCATCAAACTCCAAGTCATGTTGGTGCATCGTTATCGTCTCAATCAACTTCCAGGCTTCTTCTGAAGTATGTAGCATGAAATTTCCGGATGAAGCAGCATCGAGGGTTTGTTGGTGATGAGGATTCAGACTGTTGTAGAATGTGCAGACCAGATTCGTTTCAGCCAACTGATGATTCGGACATCTTCCAAGCAGATTCTTAAAGCGTTCCCAAGCTGAGCATTATGATTCAGTAGTTCCTTGACGAAAGTTAATGATTTCATTTTTGAGCTTGGTTTGTAGGGACGGAGGGAAAAACTTAGCCAAGAACTTAGTAGCCATCTCCTCCCATGTATGAATCGAATTGGGTTCGAGTTCATAAAACCATGTCTGAGCTCGGAAAGCTAAAGAATAAGGAAACAGGTGAAGTCGGGTGACTTTGACACTGGATCCGGTTTGTTCGAAAGAGTCAGAAAGGTTGATGAATTTGTTAAGATGGGCGTTTGGATTTTCAACCGAAAGACCATGAAATTGACACTGAGATTTAAGTAATTTAATGAAGTGTGGCTTGATTTTAATGGTTTCGTCGGTTGGTGATACGATTGGTCCTCCTCGTCCCTCTAGCAGTGGTTGGGTTGATGAGGCGAGAGTGATACGATTCTCCATAACTTGTTTTAAGAAGAAAATAGGGTTTTGGAGAGGATAGGTTTAACTAAGGACGGGAAATTAAAAACTAACTAACCTAGGGATAAAAACTGTGACTTCCGGATGATTTTAATCTTCCGTAAGGATCGCTAAATAACTAAGATAACAAAATTCCTAAAATCGGTCGTTGTAGTCCCCGGCAGCGGCGCCAAAAACTGGTCGTCACCCCTATCGGTCGGACGGATTTGATTCCGGTCGTTGATCCAACAGTAATAGAAGCGGCGAACAGTGGGTTTTAAATTTGTAGAGCAGGGGAATCCTAAGTTGTATACTACTGACAGTCCTAAAGGGGCAGCAAGTGGTATGTATGACTCAGGTGTCGTTCTTCAAACTACAACGGGCATGGGAGTCTAGGAAGTTTTATTATCTTTGGAGATTCAGCTAGGGGATTTTAAAAGTTTTTGGATAGGTTTGGTTTTTATAACTAAATACTAATTTAACTAAAGAAAACAGAACTAAAGAGGTTTGTACGGATACTCGGTCAACAGAGGATAAGCGAGTGTTTACTATGATTTCGTTAAATGTTATTTGATGAATAGTCAAGGGTAAGGCTACTAGCTGTGATGACTAATCCGGAGAGGATAGAAACATAATTAATGCAAAGTATTGTACCTATGACCGTTCCGCGGCTTCCATACATTTGTACTCCACCAATGGGTGTTTCCAGCACTATACCGAGTAATAGGGCGTTTTACGGTTTTTCCGTTACATTAATTAGGGTTCCACATTACTCCCGCAGATTTCCTATATCCTAATGAGCTACAACTACGATCCTATTAAATATCTAACGTAGAGTTGTCCGCAATCAGATAAATAACATGTCACGTGGATAGCAGTTATAGAAGTCAGATACACCGGAAGTTCTCCCAAATGTACAGACCAATTTAACTGACGACTATCCTCAAATCCTGGTCCCCAGTCACAGTCATCAGAGACGTCTGTATCGTAGCGTGAATTGTTGATTGAACAAGAACACGAACGGGGGTAATCCCGCGGACCAAGTTGAGATAATCGGGCTAACGGTCAGTTAAATTGTTCAGCATTACAGATATAAATCATCACAACTATTCCATGCATGTTAATCTTCTGTGTAAACCAATATTCTGTGTTTGAAAACCTAATTATACAGTTACTGATATGAACCAAGGGGATAACTCTTGCATGCATCATTCCTAAGGCAACAATCAAACAAGAACATGCGATAGGGTAACACATAACAGAACACCGTAATCCTAGCATAGCAGATAACCAATAATTAGATCATAGATATCCCAAAAGTTCTCTCAAAGATATATAACAACTAAACATGAATCTAATCTATCTCTAATCCTACGCTCCGTGTCTCTTATGATTTGTTTCAACCTAGAGAACACAGCCATACCAAGTTCATTGATCATCAAGTATAGAATAGGTAGAGAACGTACCACTAGTAATTGGCCAAGTTCTAGCAGGAAGCTTCTAACCACAGCATAGGTTGGATAGATAAACATTCGAGATTCAGTTTACGAGTTCATACATAGTTTAAAGTAACACGGGCAGAGTAACAGCATGGCATAAACATTTTGACTATTCTAACATAACTACATCATAGTAAACACAAAGAAATGTCTAGCCTAACATTATATATCTAGCATACAATCCTAAACAAGCATAAATAAAGCAACACATGTTTAAAACTGGAAAGTAAGAGATATATAAATAGAACCTGATACGAATTTATTACAGATAGATCTTCGCAAATACAATGTCTTGGAGTGCCTCCGTACAAAAGCTAAAAGCTACCTCTACCTAACTATCTCTCTAACTAGCTCAATTCTAGAGAGAGAAAATCCCCTAGAGAGAGAAACTAGAGAGAGAGTGATGTGTGTGAGAGAGAAAGTGTAAGGAAGAAATGAAATGAGAAAGTTGGTATGTTGGTGAAGTGAGGGGTGTCCACTTTTTATAGGCAAAGCATTAAATCGCACGTACAACTCACGAAGCAGCACGTACAAGCAAACGAAGCACGATATGGGGGTGCAGGGGCCGTATACGGCCTTGTAGGGGCCGTATATGGTGTAGTGAGGGCCGTATACGGTCTCACAAGGGCCGTATACGGTGTGTGGGGCCGTATACGGGTTCTGTCTGATTTCGTTCGTTGCTTAAAATGTCCGTATCTCCTTCGTTATGCGTCCGTTTGACTTGATTCTTTCGCCTGTGGTTTCGTAATTCCGTTACGCTTCTAATGATGCCAATCTCACAGAAATTGGATGTGTAGAGCTTAGGCATATCCGAAATGACTTTTAATGGCTCTGAAAGCGTAGTGGTTTCTCATTCCTTTGGCCGTTTCACTTGATTCCAGATTTTTCCGTCTCGATTTTACCTGTACAACAGATGGTAGAAGTTAGGAAGTGTGTCTTGACAGGAAAATGAGATCGGAGGAATCGGCCTGTATTAAAATGCTGTGTTTTGTGCATTTTTAGAGTGTTTTCAGTGATTTTTATCACAACGTCTACTTTTGAACCACTTTAGTGTATTTTAGTAAATAATCAATGTTTTGGAATGTTTTCACTAAAGAAAGGTACAAAATGTGAGGAATAAAGCTTCTAAAAACATGACTTTTTACGTCACATCAAAAACTTACGTAAATAATGAGAATGTATTTTACTGTATAAATACACTTTAAACGGACACTATCATATTAGCTCGACAACATTACGAATATTTTAGCAAAAACGTATTAAACGTGAATTAATAATTTAAATATTTCGACAAATGTTTCTATTATTAATTTCAAGGTATTTTTATTTAAATACTCCAGTTACATTTTAAAAATATAACTGTTTGATTTAATACTAAAAACAAACGATTAATCGATTAGGACACGGAGTAAATACTGTATGTTGGGAAGTGTTTTCCCCTCCTTTTCCCTTTCCACCAGCCAACACCACCACCTCACCCCCACCTTTCTCTTTCATTTTCTTCAAAACAAAACACACACACACCATTTAAACTCTCTCTAAAATCTTCACACCAAATTTCGGATTTATAAACCGACCCCTGAAAATTATATTTTCGGAGTCACCAACAAACAAGGAACAAGATTTGCAAAGGCACCATACTCGTTTTCTTCCTCCTTCGGTCTCGATTTGCAATTGTAAGAAAATATCTAAATTCCTAGATCTATTCATTTTGGTGTAATATTTGGATGTTATAATGTTTACACAACTTAGTATGGTCCATATGTATGAATAAAACACGATTTTACGGCTTAAAAATACGTTAGATTTGCGTTTTGGTCGGAAAATCTCGACATCCGAAACTTTCTGGGCTGGTGTTCATCTTTGCGACACAACGCTTGTGTCGCATGTTGTGTCGCATAAATCCATTTGCGTCGTATTTTGTGTCGTACGTTATGTCGCACCTTGTGTCGTAGACTCCATGCGACACAACCCTTATGTCGCTGTTGAATCAGCATCGCAAGCTTTTGCGACACAACCACTGTGTCGCAGAGCTCTTGTGTCGCATTCCTATGCGACACAACTCTTATGTCGCATACAAATCCTTGTGTCGCAAATTATGTCGCAGAAAACAGAAAACTTGGAAATTTTGAAGGATTTTCACTATAGCAAAGTCAAAGTTACTGTAGCAAAGTCAAATTTTACTGTAGCAATTCAGTGTAGCACAGTTACTGTAGCAAAAATCAACATTTTAGAATTTTTGATACAAACCGTCACCAACGGGCCAAACATGTTTTCCAACAAACAAACAATTACAGACATACGGACAAACATTGGATATACTAGTTGTGTACAACTAAACGAAACGTCTCGCGAGACACATACTTACATAACCTCATATGTTTAGGCATTTGAAGGTTACGGGTTCGGAGAACCTACTTGCTTTACTTACTACTTGCTATTTGCTACTGCTTACTACAAGACTCAGGTGAGTCTTACGGCCCCACTTTTACTGTTTTATCTTATTGGGGGAGAAACATGCTACTACTTTTCCTTGAACACAAGTACTAAAACTGTTTACTATACCAAACGGAATTGCATGAGTTGTTTACTATTTACAGAAGTCTCTCAATCATATATCGTTAGTTATGGACTTAAGCGCGAACACTAGTTAATGGATCCATTAGGGAAATGACCCTCCCCGCCCGGGGTAGTAGCGCTACCACGAACCGTTCTGTATAAACGGGCGACTATTATTCGTTACGTATGCTTGCTCAGTTACGAGCATGTCACGGGAGCAACTTATTACTTACGGGTTAAGCTTCGATTATGAGCCTCATGGCAACGATATAACTTACTTACTTACATTTGCTGGATTGCAAATACTGGTTTTACGATTGCTGGATTGCAATTTCTGATTTTACGCCTGCGGGCACTACTGATGAAATCTCGTGTTTAAAACTGATATTACTTACAAACCTGTGAGATTCACCAACATTCGTGTTGACCCTTTTAGCATGTATTCTCTGGTACACCGACGGAGTAGGATTACTCCAGGACATAGCTAGAGTCGCATGATTTCAACTAAACTGCATTAATGGAGATTCTCAGCATTGTCTTTTGTATATGTTGATTATGTAATAGAATCTCCCGCCATACGCGTGGACTCTAGGAAACTACATTTTGTATATGAAAACATTAAGTTTTCAAACATTATATCTATGGAATGTAACTAATTTACAAACGTTGCATATAGATGTCGTTTGCTTTATCTTTTTGCTGTGATATTTGATTAGTAGCACCCCAAAACCCGCTTCCGCTAAACAGTGACTTTGGGGGTGTTACATACTTATTATCTCATTTACTTTTCTTTGTTTTCTGTTTCTTTGATTAGTTAAAAAAAAAAACAAAACCTACCTACCTTGTTTTACAAAAACATCCTTTTGCAAACTTATCTTAGGTAGGTAAAAAATTCAATTCAATTCGTTCCGATTTTAAACGACACTCGAGTTATACTTGCCACCTTACCCAGAAGGTAGGTAGCACGAATAGTTTGAGACCCCATCCATTATAAATTCAAAACTTGACACCGTCGGTCTCCCTGTTGCAGAGCGGAACAGCGACTCAGGGTGGAAACACCCGGAACAACCCACTGTGACAGGTGGGCACACGATAAGTTTTTGGCGCCGCTGCCAGGGATCGGCTGAACGTCAAGAATTGAATTCTACCTTAAAAAATTAGCTTTAGGAGACCCTTCCTTAGGATTATCATTACTTACAGGAAGTTTATTGCTTAGATAACTTAGTTTTAACCCTTAGAAAATATAAAAAAAAAGTTAAAAATATTGAAAAATTCTCCTTCAAGCCCTATTTCTTTTCTCTATCCAATGATGACGGATGAAATCACGGCTATGGAAGATGCGGAATTCTTTGACTGTCCAGAGTATGAGTTAAACTCCTGTGACATTAGAGAGGTCTGTGTTACCAGTGAAGTTGAGAACCTAAAAATATCGATCTTAGACTTAGGTTGTGACAAATCTCAGCAGAAGATTCCAGCTTCTGTTACTATTGCTTTAAGTGGTCAACCCACGCTTGATCCTGAGATTTTATCGATCTTATCTGAGTATCCTCATTACCTTATACCACCTACTTTACCCGATAATGAACCATTTGGAATCGAAGTGTTCTTTTATCCACCAGTCCCTTGGTTGGATTTAAATGAACGTCTTCACTGTTTAGATGAATACTTTGAGTATGATCTCCCAGATATCCTGCAAGAACACCCCACTACTCTTATATCAAGTGTAGCTGAGTTGGAGAGTCTCCGATATCCTGTTAAGAATGAACCTAGGATAGAAACACCAAACCTTAGCAAAACTGAATTAGGAAACCATCTACCCGAATCAAAGACTGATTGTCACTTAGGAAATTCTCAAAAGCCCAAAAGGAGGATAGATATATATGCCAACTTTCTGAAATACCTTAAGATATCTGATTTTCCATTTTCACATGAGCAGAGAAAGACCTTTGTAGAAATTGATAGGGTCATAAGACTTCTTCGTGCTAACCATAATCTAAAAGACGAGTTGTCATTAAAATCAGAGTTAGATCTTTTAATGGATTTACTTGCCAGCACCGATTATCTTTCTGTCTCACAAACATGGATAAATCGTGATGTTGCCTTCCTGATTGACGAACTTGAATTTTGGATAGTAAGGAGCCCTGTCAAGTCTGTCTTAATTCCCCCAGATATTCCATTCTTTGTTGATCTTGCTGCTTATTTGATTAATGAACTTAGAGTTGTTTTTCCGGAATCAACTGATGAGGCTATGGAATCTGCCTTCTTTGCCAAAAGGAAACAGATCCATATAAAGCTGATTCAATTATTCCAGTAATCTAGATTTCCGTTTACTAAGCAACAAAAGATTGATATCAGTGAACTTTTGAAAGCGGTACATACCACTTACGGATACCCTGATTCAAAAGAGGAAACAGATTTTCTAAACCAATTGTTAGAACTGCTCTACGATCTTTGCTTCTTAGATACATGATCCAGGGATGGTATTTCCAACAAGAAAAAGGTAAGACGCAAATTTAACAAATTTATTGACGCATTGTTACAACTCGGTAAGGAAGAGAGAGAATTCTTATCTGAATTCGAACTTTTCTACATAAATCCGACTGATACAATGTTCTTTGTCATCCGAGCACTCCAAGGTACGTTTGTTCGCCGTTATACCTTATCATTATCCTCAGTTTCCCAAGCATCTCAGAGTGCCATCTCGAGCACTATCAGGTAAAAGTAAAGAAGTCTGGTAAGGACGAGCTCTCGTCTTTAACAGAGCGCTCTTTGGAGGCACCCCAAGCCTATCTAGGACTAGGATTAGTAATTAGGTTTAAATCTTTTATAATAGTTAATATGAATATTTCAATAAAATAAAGAAAACGTTCTTTTAAGCTTTAATTTGCGCAATCCGCGTAAGTCCGAACTTTTCAGAAAAATTTGACAAAGTTTTATTTTTAAAATTTTGGTAAATTAATTATGATTTGTTTTTAAAGTTTAGAGAACACAAAAATATTGTCTCGTTTTTAAATAAACTCATTTTCGGTTAAAACACAAAAAGCTTTTTCTCGTGTAATTTAAACTAAAAATTTTTAATTCGCGGAAGTTTTTATAAAGTTTAATATTTACTTTTGGTTACTTTATTTAAAAATGTGAAAAGCCTTTGAAAACCAATCGTACCTATTAAGTCTTTTGTGTTTAAACCTTAAATGCATAAAAACCTAAAAGAGCTTCACATACTAACAAAATAAGTCAAAAAGTCAAATCTTCTTCACCTTCCTCTCTCCCAAAATCGGCGCACCACTTCCATCTCCCCAAACCTCCATTTTTCCACCATTTTTGACATTTTAAAGCTTCACATTCATCATTTCTTCATCTCTAGTGCATACATAACATCATTACATCCATTGCAAGGTAATTCCTGACTCAAATCTTCAAATTTCATTAACTTTTGTAAAGTTAGGGTTTCAAACTTTGATTCATGAAATCCATGGTGAAAGCTTGGATTTAATGGTTCAAATGTGTTGTTGCATAGTTGATAAACATGATTGCATGCTCAATTGATGATTTTGCTTGATGATTTGTGATCTTGAAGTTCAAGTGTTGACTTTTAAAGGTCAAAATTGCTAGATAGGTTGACTTTTGCTAATTAGTGGCTTGTATTGAATTGTATTGATTGATTATTGCTTTGTATAATTAATTAAATATAAATACATGAAATGCTAGCACTAGATGCATCGTTTTTAGGATTTTTGGAAATTAAAGTAAGCTAATTGTGATTAAAAATGGATTTCAAAATCTTTAACTTTTAAAGATGCTTGATTTGTTTATATCATAATATGCTTCTTAGATTTCTAAAAACTCTTTGAGTTAGCTTTTGGTTGCTAAAGTTTTTGATTTTCACCACTTTAATTAATAAAGTGTTGGAAATTGATTAACATAACCAAAACAATTAAGCTACCGCCATTCGTTTGCATAAAGTTTTCAAATCTTACAACTTGGTAACCAAATATTGTTAACACGTTCCTTTAATCTCATGGTGATTGCATGAATAAATTCTTGTTTATGCTCGATTATTGTTTACTCAGCACTTGCATGCTCACTTTAAATCGAAAGTAGCAATGTTTGCTAGTCATTTGAAAATGATAAGTTTACTTGGATTTAAATACTAGCATAGTTGTTGCTTTATTACCCTTGGAAATAGATTAGGCACTACTGGTTTGAAAAAAAAAAAAAAAGCGGATTGAGGATTGGTAATGCATTAGGTTTTAGTATAAATAACTTGCGGATATACTCATGATTTAAAGCCTACATTTCCAATTTTTGTTAAAAATTTGGAAATGTACTTAGCAAATTATTATGACTTAACCTTTCATTTTCTTGGTGTAGATGTATTCAGCGCACCCTTCATTAGCAAAGCTTGCTTCCAAACAGAGAAACATCGAAGAAATGGGAGAATGGACGGAGCAATATTTAGGGGGCAACAGATTCATCATATGGCAGGATATGACAAGATTAGGGATCAGGGATAGGTTGGAGGAGATATTGCGATATGAGTCAGATGGTCAGGAGCATTCGGATTTCTTTCACTTTTTCTCTATTGATGAGGCAGTGTACCGTCAGGTAGTCACGGAGTTCATGATGACATTTTAGTTCCACGAGGACAGGGATATCAAGGACAAGAAGAAGATTTCATTTAGATACCGTGGGACAAGACATCATATCTCTATTGGCAAGATTGGGGTACACCTTGGTCTCTATACTCGGTCTCAGACACGATTCGAGTGGTTTTATGACTAGGTCGCAGTCGTTTGACTTGGATTACTGCAAGCTCATCAGGATGATCGATGAGGATGGAAATGACAGACAGTGTTTATGGTACCAATCTCGGCAGCCGATTCCTAGATGTTTTATGACTAGGAGAAGAGCTGCTGCACCAGTCAGAGATGTTGATGAGAGATCCGGACCACCGCCAGCAGCAGAGACAGTGACTGCCGAGCCTTCTCGAGGAGCTAGTACTTCAGCTTAGCCTATTCAGGATGTGGTTTATCCCACAGATCCGGTTACTCCTCGCACCCAGTACTATCTTTTACATGCTTTATAGGTTATCAGTGATCACCAGATGATGACAGCTCAGAGGGATGGTATTCCCGGGCCTGGGACCTTTATGTATTGATGTGGACCATCCTCTACTCGCCCACGTACCACCACTACCACTCACCTACCTACCCATCCACCACCATCACCATACCAATTCCCACGCACACCTACCACATATTCCGCCCCACTACCCACTTACTACAGGCCCACATTCGACACACAGGGGGTCTACTCATTACATTCCCAGCCCCGAACTCATCAGCAGACATCATTACCTCGACCAGATGCACCCCCTCCTACACATAGCTATCATCCAAAGGCTAGTACACCAGTTCAACCTAACCTAGTTTACCTTGGCACCGACAGCATTGGCCCATGGCTAGACCTAGGTCCCATCTACTCAGATCAGGTTCCCACCGAGGTCACACTCAGACAGAGATTCTTAAATGCATTACAGATGGGAGGTGTGACCACTGAGGATATGAGAGCATTGGGTTATGATGATGTGATGGCACTTACGGCTATGACTCTTCGGCAGTTGTTGATTCAAAGGGGATTACTCAGTGATGATGGACAGAGAGTATCTAGTGGACATCAGTCAGTCGCTGGACCAATTGCCCGGCCTGATGATGATGCAGATGCACCAGATTCTCATGCCTAGATGATCTCTCTTATCTTGATTATTATTATCATATCAGATTTGTATTTCAGATATTGTGATTTGCTCTAGCACTTTAGTTTACTTTTTTGGATTGCTACTCAATCACTATATGGTTGAGCTTTATTATTATCAGTAGTATTATTATCTTATTAGCTACTTATCATGTTTTAATTCTGTCTTAATAAGTGATTGAATGAGTTGTTACAAATGGACGAGAGACCTCTAGGAGATGACGAACATTCAAGGAAGAACCCGTGAAGTCAAAGGTAGACCAGAATAGCTCACACACCTGCGGACCACAGAGCATATACACATTTCTAGAAGGAGCATGGACTATCTTCTTCTAAAACTCACACGTTCTGACTATCCACAAAAAATCCTAAGTGTGGGATCCCAACCCACACTTCAAACATTTAGCAAGAATCGCCTCCAAACCCTAAAACATTAAAGTGTGTGATTCATCTCCACTTACATGATGGAACGATTCTATGCTAAGTATGGATACAAGACACGGTTCCCAGATCGATGCAAAGCTGGCTCGCTCTTCATGCAAAAAGAGGATCCAGACACACTTCGTCGTCTCTACATCATCGCTCTCAGCTTCATAATGACAAATCATCATCTGGGGAGTTTCTTAACTTTCATTCACTTCCTGATTTTATTCTGCTTGCTTCGTTAGTTTTAAAAAATATCGCTGTAATCTATATCCTAAACTTATCACTAAGTGTGGGATTCCAGCCCAAACAAAACACTTTAGAAACACTTTACCGATGTTCAAACTCTAAGTGTGGGATTATATTTTCAATACAACCTCAACTCAAGAGAACATTGAGGACAATGTTCCTTTAAGTGTGGGATAGCAGGTATAGAATACCTTGGATATGATGTTTTCATTTTATTTTTACATCCAATATAGCTCAACTCATGAAAATGTTCCTCAAAATTTTAAACTTTTTCAAAAAAAATTTAACAAAAATTATTAAGTACGAGCCGAATCTTTCGATTAGCTCTACTCTTTCTGAGTAAAAACATCTTTGAAGAAGGAACCATTGCTAATTTGAGTTGTTACTCTGAAATATTTGGGAATTTATGGTAGAAATTTCTTAAATAAGGATTAATAATCTAAAAGGGACATGGCTAGACATATACAACCCTATTTG
Organism: Helichrysum umbraculigerum; assembly: GCA_949592205.1. Classification (NCBI taxonomy): domain Eukaryota; kingdom Viridiplantae; phylum Streptophyta; class Magnoliopsida; order Asterales; family Asteraceae; genus Helichrysum; species Helichrysum umbraculigerum. The sequence goes on along the minus strand of CATIUR010000008.1, from coordinate 4,084,120 downwards.
CAGTGAGGTATCTTGAGCCCAAAAGCATTCAACACTAATGCTTAACTTTTTGTTTCTTATGTGTGCCGATGCTAGTATCTCTGAATTAGAACTTGTTCCTGACATACGTTTCGAGACCATATTGATGAGTACCGTACGCGGTATAGGTGCAATTAGATGACCTTGACATTCCCTAGGATTTAACCCATTTTCAAATATCTTTCAAGCCCAAAACCCTTCCGATACTCATCTTTAGTATCGATGATCCGCCTAGAAAACCATGCTGAGCCTAAACCTTTCATTTCCTCTAAACCCAAATAAACCCGACTTCCCCAAAACCATCCAAAACTTATCTTGGAATTTATGAGGTTATGAAAAACACCATGAAGATTCCCCCTCTTGATTATCCTACTCCTACGTGTTCACCAAAAAGATTATCTATCAAGGTGCGAAAAATTGGCACCAGATGCAAAATATTGGCACCAGGAAAAGACTCGAAGAAGAAAGAATTAAAAAGAGGAAGATCTTTAAGGAGCAACAAGAAAAATATCCTTGGAAATTCTCTGGCAAAGAGATTCCAAAGAAGAAAAAGAAAGTAGAAAAAAAAATATAGCTATAAAGCTTAGTGCTTCAAAGTATCAACCGAACCAAAGGAAGATCCAATGGAGGGCAAGCAACTTCGTTCAAAGAATAAGTTTTTCATGATCTTAGAATGACCGAGATAAGCAAAACCCTTTTTCACCCAAAAATTCACCACTATCCATACCCATAACCCTTATTACAACCCCATGAATGTCCTAGGATAATTGGCACCGTCCTCATCTAAGTGGTGGAGATCCGATTCTCGACCAAGCCTATGACGATGAGTGCTGTATGACTGGCTTAATTGAGCGATTTCATTTGTCTTAGAATGTTAGGAAACCCGATACAATTTGAGTAAATTGAGTGACCACCTTGTGAGAAATCTCCTAGTCATGTATACTCCAAGATCATGAGATTTGGATGTATGCCTAGGAAAGTCAAATCCTTATTTCTGAAAGGATCAATCTTAAATACCTTTTTATCCTCAAAATAATTTCTCTTGTTAAAAGTGGTGAAATCTTGAAAAATGTCTCAACTCACCCAAACCTGATTCTAAAACAGTTTTTGTTTGCGGAAATGAGCGAGTTGTTGCTTAAGGACAAGCAACGTTAAAGTGTAGGACACTTGATATGGCGTAAAAAGTCATGTTTTTACTCACGTATTTCCGCACTTATTGGACTTAATCTTGATAAAAACCTTTCAAAACAATCATTATTTACTAAAAATCACCAAGGTAGTCCATTTACAGACGTTGCGGTAAAAATCAGTAAAAACGTCCAATAAACTAGCAAAACAGAGTAAATTGAACCACTCCGAGCTTTCCATTCCTATTCACTTTATGGATTTAGATCTTAAAGCATATTTTGTGATTCCCTAGGTGAATTCAAGATCGGTGGTTCAAGAATTGTGAAGAAAGGATAAAGAACGAAGAAGATAGAGTGTTTGGCATGCAACCAATCGTTATCCGGAACCCGAATAAGATACGCACCTTCAAATATTGTAAAGTTAGTGTCAAAAGAAGCGTAACGGAAAAAAACGAATCCAACGGATCAAGAATCAAGCAAATCGGGTCCCGAATGAAGAAGATACGGACGAAACAAGCAGCAAACGGAGCAAGCAAAAGGCAAAAAGGGGAGTCAACCCCTCCAGGCACCATATATGGTACCTTGAGGGGCCGTATATGACACTTAAGTACCATAAATGGTACCTAGAGGGGCCGTATATGGGACTTAGGTACCATATACGGTACCTAGAAGGGCCGTATATGGCACTTAAGTACCATATATGGTACCTATTGCCTTGCCAGGGTGCAGATTGACACCCCCCTTGGTCTGGTACCCCCTTGTGTGCTTTGGTGTATTGTCTTGTATGCTTGGATGCTTGTACCATGCTTTCCACCTCCATTCTCCCTTCCACTATAAATAGAGGGCTTCCCCCTCCCATTTTACACACACCTCTACACCTCATTTCACACACTTCTCTCTCTTTCTTACTTTCTCTCTCTAGTTTTTCTTCTTTCTAGTTTTAGATTAGTTTAGCTTAGTTTATCTCTCTAGTTTCTTTCTCTAGAGAACTAGAGAGAAATAAGTAGTGGTTCGAGCTAGAGAAAATTCGTCGACTTGGTAATATCTTTGTAATCAAGTTCAAAACGTTGTAATTCTCTATATTACTCTACTAATCTGGTATTACTTTCTTTATCTCTCTTACTGTTATAACTAGTTTAAGACCCGTGAAAACACGGGGTTTTTTATGCAAAACATTTTTGTTTTTCCTTTGTAATACACCGAAAGGTTATCTATTGAAATTTTAATTATAAAACAAATCCGTGAGTTAAAAATTTGTGTATTTTGTAACATTGATTAAATGTTATTATTATGTTGACTTAATGATATTCTAAAATATAATGAAGTACTTAATTTGACAGTGAGTAACCACTTTGATTAAAATGATATTATTTCGTATTAATATAGATGAATTGTCTTCAAATACTATTAAGAAAGTTGAGGTTCATCGTGGCTAAGCAATATTGTATGGTAAATGAAAAATAAAAATGCAAATACGTAAAAGTTGGAAAGATAATACCCAAAAAAAAAAAGGTACCCCATTTTTCATTACTTTTGACATTGAGATGAACAAAAAGAAGCACCATCTAAGCCATTAAGTTCTTCCTACACCTTCTATGAAGGATTGTGTTTCCTTCTTACTTTTTTCAAATGAAAAAAACAAATCTTCGAATGCATGAAAATAACTTTCTTCAAAAGCTAAAATTTCTCCAATAGCATACTTTGAAACAATGACTTTTCGTTTCAATAAGCTGCCCAACAAATAAAACTTTTTTGTACAACTTAATAATAGTTATATTAGTCTATACATTATTAAACTTTAACTCTGCAAAATTAAAAAAAAGTTGTTATACCTTAATATAAGCAGATTGAATGAAGATCATCTTTTATAGTGGGTTTTTTTTCACCAACGCATTGCAAATAAGTAATACAAAAACATTCTTAGTTAAAAGTTTTTGTCATGTAAGTTACGTAGACTTATGATTGTAGTACGTAAAAACATATTAGAGTTATGAAATTGCAGTAACCACAAACGATAACATATATTTTCATTATAGCAAAAGGATTAAACATTACATGATAATAGATAAAAGGAAAAAAGAAAACATATTTTTTTAAGTTCTTCAATTGCAGCATCCTTCAGCTTGATACTGTTTTCAAAGACAGTCAACATGTCCTTCAGGTTCTCCTCATGATCTTTATCATTAGCCTCTTCATCTTCAAGGAATGCGTTGATCAACTCAACCACCGGAAGAACATTGCCCGCAAAGCTTTCACCAAAAGCTTTCTTTGAATCCTTTTCCTTTTCCATATCTGATTGCATTTTTTCAACCTCCTTTTTCATTAACTGCTCCATTCGACGGACACCTGTTACGACATGCACGACCCTGTTGATAAGTTCTCGTTCCTCTTCATCGCTATCGTTTGCGGTTGTTGAAAAAACACTGATTTCACTGTCATGGCTGTTAGTTTCATCGGATTTAGGCTTCTCAACGTTGTTTGTTACTTCGGTGGCGGAAGACAAACGTCTTCTTTTTGGTGATTGAGGGGTTGATTTGCAGGTTCTTTTTTTATTCTTGGAGCCAGATGGCACATCCATGGTGTAGGTTTATGCAGTTTCTAATTCAATGAAAGATTTTGTTTGCTAAGCTTGTATCTGTGTGTAAGAACAGTATATTTTCCTGAGTTTGCACCAACACCAAATTTACTGAGCATGACAACAGCTCCTTCTTTGTATCTGTGTGTAAGAACAGTATATTTTCCTGAGTTTGCACCAACACCAAATTTACTGAGCATGACAACAGCTCCTTCTTGCAACACATTCTCGAGCAATGGAATTAGAACCTTTTTCACAGTAGCATGTATCTTGTCACCCTGATTGACGGATTCGTTAGTAAAATATGATAAATAACTGAGATTATGAAAAATTATAAGATCGACCGTATCCTTTCGTCCATCACGATGAAATCATGTTGGAAAGTGGATCTGGACAAACTCAAAATGCGAACTTTCAGCTTCCAAGAGTCCTTAACACTGTCAAGATCTTCAATGAAATTATAAGCTTCGTTTTCCATTACTGCAGAAACCAAGTGGAAAAATAAGCTTGACTGAAATTAGTGTGGGAGGTGGGTTTTGGGGATGTTGTAAGGTATTTCTTTATAAGTGGGATAAACAAAACGATTGAGTTTCCAACCATAAGACAGAAATTAAATGTGGCGTGCATGAAACCACCAATCCAACGATTTTGCGTGATAACACACAATTAATGTTAATAAGAGAAGCTGGAAATTGGCTTAGGAAATAACAAAAAGTAATCAGTTTATATTATTGAATTTTTTAAAAAATGGAGTGTATTAACAGCAGATTATAAACCTCCAATCAAACGTTTAAGCGTGATAAAAAACAATTAATGATAATAAAGGAAGCATGAGATTACCTTAGGAAATCACAGAAAGTAATCAATTTAAATTATTGTATTCTTTTAAACAATAAGGGTATTAGCAGGGGAAAATATTAATTGGGTTAGTTCATTAAAATATTAAATTGGATATTATGATGTATTGATGACATCAACGATTTAACCACAGCTTGACACATCAATATCAAGGGCTACCTCATGACTTGACAAATCAGCTTCATGACATCAGCGAAACCCCCCTTTATTAGAATAGATAGATGTATGCTCTGCTTGTTATGTCAGTATGAACTATGATTGTTGCCATGATTAATACGTAGAATAATAAGTGATTGTTGGAATGAAAATGTTAGGATTGGGGATGATCTTTAATCAATTATCTTGCATGATTAGAAGTTGTTATGCTACGTATATGTTAAATTGATCCTGAATATAGATTTAATTAATCACCCTTTCTGGTTCTTTACGTAACTGTTGCCTTAGGATAGGATCTGATCAACCCTAACTACGAATACATAGTTATCTCCTGTTATTGTATGAAACTGTGGGATCGCTGTAAAACGGCAAAATACTTGGTATAGCGTTGGAAATACCACTAGTAGAGTACAAACACGTGGAAGCCAAGGAAATGCCGACTGTCTATCTCACCGTGGATTACCTGGAAGAAACCCTTCCAGAACTCGGTTCTAGGTATGATCTAAAAACCGTGAAAATGCTATAGTACACCGTTAAACTACCTCTGGTTATAAAGTTGTGTAAAGATAATAGAAGTCTCTAGAACACCGTAAATATACCTAGGGTTAGAGTACTGTGGAAAATATATGCACTATACACTAAATAGACACCTAGGGATGAATAACTGATGGCAAAGGAGGATCTAATTCACGACGGAAGTACTTAAGCTTAAAAACAGATACAAATGAGTTTTGAAAAGAAAGCAAGGATGCCGATTGTGTTCCCAGATGCTTAAACCCCTTAACTCTACTTAACCAATAGTTTAACGTACGTAGTATGCAACCAGTATTAACCTATTAAAATCAGATAGACATAGGTGTTAAGAAAAGCCAGTAAATTTGGATTGTCGCCCTTTTCCTGCACCCCAATTAGAGCGTCACTTGGTCTCCGAAATAGACGGTGAGGTGGGTCTTAAGACAATCTAAGCTGGCCAAGATTTAGATAACCTAGGATTCAGTGACATATGTTCTTAGGGTTAAAAACCTAGAACGTAGGTTCCAAGTGTTTACACCGACTGCCTAGCTAATTATTAATTAGGTTAATCTCTAATCAATCATCCCGAAACCCTAGCATTGAAGTTTCAGCAATCACTCTCTAACTGCTACTTATTATCTCATTTACTTTTATTTGTTTTCTGTTTCTTAGAATAGTTAAAAAAAACCAAAACCTACCTACCTTGTTTTACAAAACCATCCTTTTACAAACATATCTTCGGTAGGTAAAAAATTCAATTCAATTCGTTCCGATTTCAAACGACACTCGAGTTATACTTGCCACCTTACCCACAAGGTAGGTAGCACGAATAGTTTGAGACCCCAGCCATTATAAATTTAAAACTTGACACCGTCGGTCTCCCTGTTGCAGAGCGGAACAGCGACTCAGGGTGGAAACACCCGGAACAACCCGTTGTGACAGGTGGGCACACGACAGCTAGCTGATTAAATCAATATTCTAAGTTATGATTTGATCAGTAAGTGTTAATATACTTATTTGATATACATTTAATTTAAGACATAACCTGCTTTTCATTTTGTTTAAATAAAATAAAATATATTTATCTAAAGTTGATAAGTTTGGTTCATATCAAAACTGAAACATATTCTTAATGATTTAATCAATATTCTAAGTTGTGATTAAGAAAGGAAGATAAAGTTTCAGCGAGATAAAGGATCAAAATTATCTATTTATGATATTAATATTCTTTTCGGTGGATAATCAATATATATTGATTATATATACCAGGGACTCTCAATTGAGACTCCCTGTTATATCATTCAATGGTGGTATATCAATCGGCAAATATTCGTTTTATTTAATACGTTTTGTATTTAATTTAAAATTTTTATTAAATATTTTATGGTATAACGTAAAAGTTGCATTTTCTGACACTCTCTCTCTTACGTCAGTACACTTTTCCGGCACCCAATTTTCCATCACCATTAATGCCACCACGCTCTACCATCATCACCCCTATTCCACTACTACTATCCACCACCATCTTCCACGATGATTCATTTTCAACCACAAGAAAATCAAGTGGCACGCCCTATAAATCAGGGACTTAACCATATTTCACACTTTACGCTAACTTATTTTTATGTAAAAACCTTCATCTCTTTCAAAATCCCCAAATTCACATCAATCTGTTAATCATTTTTTTAGGTTTCGTAATGGCAAAATCAAAATTTTTTCTAAACTCATATACACCTACTGCAGAGATTAAAGCTCTTCGAGCCTCTGTAGTGAGCGAAGATCTTGTCATCACAGTCCCAAAATCAAACTATTTGGGAAATCTTACGTGCTCAAAACCAGAGTATGGGGAGATACTTACTTTTGTAAACAACCATTTTATTCTCCCTGCTCTTACACTGTCTCCTGGAAAAATGAACCCTGAATGGCTAAGTGAGTTCTGGTATACCTGTACTCACTCAGTCATTGATGGTACATCTCAGCTCCAGGGTTTCATAGACAATGCGAGAAAAAAGATAATCATCACTGCCAACATCATCCGTACTATTTTACAACTCCCTGTACATGTTGTTTACGTACCATTGCACGATGGAGACACTGCCAAGGGAGGCATCGTCAATCTCACTGGGATTGAATGCAAGTCTACCATCGATGCCAATGGTCATCGTAAATACTCCACTGTACATAAAACGAAAATGGATGGTGTTTGGAATGCTTTATTTTCAAACTTGATTCAGTGCCTGGGCACCAAAACAGGGAGCTACGATCAATTCAGCACCCTATAGGCACAAATCAGCTGGTCACTAGTCAACTCTCTTAGAGTTGACTATGCAAGTGTGATCTTTAACGAGCTGGTTAACAAGGTCGCTGAATCATCCAAGGGCAAGTATGTTCCATACTGCAGGTTCATCTTACTGATCTTTAAAGATCAATTTCCTGAGTATGAAAGAATCCAATTCGAAGGATTCGAATTTACTCTGGTTGGTTCCAAAAATTTATCAAAACCAGCGACTGTGCCTCTCCCTGATTTTATGAAAACCAAAGGGATACTTGCACCCCAGCCTGTAACTAGTGTACAACCGTCTGCTGCTGCCCCCCATTGGCCACGTCACTGACCACTCCTCCAGTGACCACTGTGGCTAAACCACCATCCAAGAAAACCTCCATTGCTCCCAAGAAAATATCCAAATTAGGGTCCCTGACATCAAAGGATCAGGGACGTAGCAAAAAGAAGACATCTACGGATGCCAAGGGTGAAGCAGAGACTGTACGTCCAGTCCCTGCGGGCACCATTGATAACCCACTTCCACAACCACTTCACTAGACTCCCGAAAGTCCAGTGACTTTACAGAGGGAAACCTACAGACAGCTACAATGGCTCCACCCATTGTTAACAATGATTCGGGTGAATCCCACACCCATTCATCGAGTCAACCCATCAGCCACTTGTCATCCCCACAAAAGGATGACATTTCAGATAAAGGGCTAGTGGCATCAGCGGGTGATAACACACTCAATGTTGATGTTACAACACCGGCTACAGACCCGAGCCAACTCCCATCTAGCACTCCACTAGCCGTCAATGTCTCACCACAGTCACATGGTGAGACACATGCTACATATTTTGTTTACAATGATCCATTAGCTAAAACACAAGCTGGTGATGACGAGGAAGCCCAACTAATGGACGCCTCAGACGATGAAGCACCACCACCACCATATCAACAACCACCAATTACTGTGACAACTACATCATCACCTGTTATTGTTGCTCCTCCAGTTGATCTTCAACAATCACCTATTCAGAAGTTAGATGCTATGTCTCTCTTTAGTGATAATGTTTCAAAAATTGCTGGAGATGAACCCCTTACTGAGACAACCCTGGGTACAGGGGATCAGAGAGCTCAATCTCACCCACAACCAACACCACCATCATCTCCACCAAAACAACCAATGCCACCTACCACCCCTCTTACTGATACACACAAAGCCTCACAATCTCAATCATCCACTGACCAGCTGCTTCTTGAATACATTGCATCATCCCAACAACAAATTAAGCTACTCACTGAGGACAGGGATACTCTGAAGAGTTGTGTCACTGAACTTGCGTCATCTGTTAAGAACTTTGCAACTGTCTATGAATCCATTCCTCACTGGAGCTCATCTGTAAGTGAAAAGGTGAAAATCTTAGCTGATGCTGGCGTTGCTTGTTCTACTACTATACTGAATCAATCCAAGGCAATCGCTGAGCTAGCTGCATCAACTAAAGGAAATCTGGTGGTACATGATGATGTTATTGCTTCTCTCGCTGCCAAGTAAACTGAAATGGCATCTTCTATTCTGGAATATATAAAAACAACTGATCAACTGGTCTCCGTAATCACCAAAATGGCTTCTCACAGCAAGCAACAAAAGCAGAGGTTGCTGCACTTCGAATTGATAATAAGAAATTGTATCGCTGGATGAAAGAGTGCGTAGTAGCATTTTATGATGACAACAAGGGGGAGAGAGAAGTAGCTGAAAAAGATGTTCTCCTCAACAATGCTGATCATAGGGAGATTCTTTTAGAATCCTTTTCTCTTCGCCCAATCCCTGAGAAGCCAGAGCTAGAAGCAGAAACAGTTGCTGAGATATCATGGGTAAACATGGATACAGATGATGATGAGTATATTTTTTATGAGATTGATTTCCCTGAGTTCTGTCCTGATGAGCTCAGGATGTATGATGTAAAGGTAAAGGAATGGGCTACTGATGAGGTAGCTAAAATTGAGGGGAGTCAGTAAGCTACGAATTGGCTCGTTGGCAATGGATGAACAAGGAGGCTGACGATGATGCAAATATGGACGATGGTGATGATGGTAACGATTGTAATGATGATAATGATGGTGATGATAAAGATAACAAATAAGATGATAATGATGAAAAAATGGAGGATCAGCAACTTATCTCTTATGTTGGAACGAAAAGAAAAAGAACCAGTGAGTCTTCTCCTGCATCAGGTTCTGATAAAGCCTCAAAGACAAAGAAACAAAATCTGGGAATCACTGAGGAGGATATATAAGCAACTTTATCTCACCTTAAATCAATTTTGGAGGAAGACTCAAATTCACCTCCAGCAACTCAACTAAATACTGTTATATTAGAGGAAAACCCACAAACCATCATCACATCAACTCTATCACTTCAACCCATTACGAGCATTGAACCAGAAAGTTACATCACCAGTGACTTTGCTGATGAAAACAGTCACAACACCAGTGACTACAACCAATAGCCAATCTACATCAACATACCAACTCATACTCCCACTCACAACATCAGCAACACAACCAACTGAAGCAACAACAATCACCACTACCTTATCTCCTCTACCAACAGAAACTCAACCAACAGAAATCACCATGCCAGAGAGTTCTGCTCCATCTCTTCTACTTTCTTCATACTCAACATCAGGAAGTCTTCATCCTGAAGAAACAAATGAACAACGAATAGCAAGAAAGATGAAAGCTAGACAGGATAAGGAGCGAGAGATGATTCTGAAAATACAAGCTGAAGCTGAGTTGAGAGAAGAGGAATAAAGAAAGAAAATGTTGAAAGAGCAATCTGATGCTGATAGAGAGTACATGTTAAAGCTCAGTGGTGAGGAGGCAGAGGAAAGGGAAAGATTAATGAGAATTAAGAAAGATCAAGAAGAGTTTGATGCTGTTATGGCAAAATTACTTGAAGAAATTGAGAAAACCGAATTACAGCGAGAACAAGAAGCAAAAGCTGCCAGTAAGGGCTCTAAAAAGAAAAATGGAGAAAAGACGTCAGTGGATAGACTATAGAATGAAATTGACAGAAAGAAATATGCAGCTAGAATGACTGGAAGATCAAATCCTGCTCCTATCACTAAGGTTAATCTGAAAAAGCCAAAGAATCAATCTCAAGCACAGCTGCTAATTTACAGAGGTTTAGAAACTCAAGCAATCACTCTTGATCAAGTCTGCAAGTTACACAGAGAGGAGTGGAATGAAATCAGACTTGCTGTGAGTCATTCATCAAGTGCAGCGAAAAAGGAGGTGCTCAATGAGATTGATAGATTGTTTCAGAAAATGGTTGCACTTCAGCTACTGAGACCAGAAGATACTGTTATACATGGTGAAGAGATAGTGCAGCCACCAAGCCCATGGTATACCAGCAGCATATACAGAGTTCTAAACACTTCAAAGTTGAACTTATCTATCCCTGATGGTGTGCCAAGAATTGAAGGAACTGAGGTGACTGAAGGTGAAAGAGGCTTGGTCTACAGAGACTTTAATGGTGCCTTAAGGTTCAAAGAGAAACTGAACTGGTGAAGATTGACCATGAGCAGCTTGTTCATCTGATCAGATCAGCCAACATGCTTGATAAAAGTTCACTCATGAGGAAAGCCATTCTCGAGAAAGCCTTGGCCAGACAATTCAGATACCTGCCTTCCACCGACAAGTATGAACTAGCTGATGAGCTTGGGATGGTGAAAGACGAAGATACTGGAGAAATTTCTGATCAAAATATAATAGTTAGTTAAATTGTAACTGACCTTGACCTTGAATGTAATATTTATCATTTACAATTTAATAATATATGATCATTTTTGAGAAAACCAAAGTGTAAAGTTCAGTTCATGTTAAAAGAATCCAAAAAGATAAATGAATGGATCACAAGTACAAGTCACTTAATGTTTAATACTTAAACATTGACTATAAACTTTTACAGCAACAAGTTTGTCTAGGGAGCTTTGATCACAATCATTTAGGGGGAGATTGTTGAGTCACTGGTCGCTGACCAACTCAATAAATAATAAACTCAATGAAGGAAATGATTAAGTCAAAGCTGCTGTTGCTGAAGATTAGTACTCGCTGTTTGCTGTTCATTTTACTCAAGGAAATTGACATGCTGAAGCAGATTAATACTCAACTCTGTATGTCACTGATTCAAGAATTAATAGCGAGAGTCTTACATCTACAAAGAATAAAAGGCAAAAGTCACTGTCCCAAATAAAGGAAAGTTGCTGAAGATCAATTAATCAAGTCACTCTATAAGAGCATGTTAGCTCGCAGTGAGTGAGGAGATTTATTACATCTTCAGTAACTCAGGTTGAATAAAGTTTCTACACACAAGTACAAGTCGCTAATCATTTATACATCAGCAAGTGTTCCCATTGCTTAACATATCTAAGGAATTACGTGGCCGCAAGTGATTGGTGTTAAGGTAAAAGAGATATTCGCGGTAACAGAATTGAGACCCATAGAATGTCGATTACAAGGAGATCAAGCCAATCAAGCAGCGACACGTGTCAATCCAGATCTTATTTTGTAGGAGATATTTACGGGACATTTGTACTATATATAGAGCAGTACGTTGTACTTAGAAACAAGTTGTTGTACATGTTAATCACTTGTTTGTTCAGTGAGTAGTTAGTCTAAGCACGTTTCAGTGATCATCGAGAAATCAGTTTGCTTGTTTGTCAGCAACTGTTCTTCTTATTTGTAATAGATTAGCTTAAGTATTTGATTTGGTTTAGCTTTGGCTATTCCATTCCGCAATCAATACTTAGTGAGTTTTATAATCAATAAGATTCACAGTTATGCTACTATTACTTCTTTACTTAATTGTTATATTCATTTGTGATACTCTGCTTTTGCATGTTCATTACTTACAATTAAAAACTTGGATAATTAACTCACTTATAATCAGAAAAAGTTTTTAATTGTATTCAACCCCCCTTCTACAATTAAACTTTACTTATTGCGATTCAAAATCACTAATCAATAGTGATTCAGGGACTTTCATATGTTTTCGTAGTTGTTGCGCGAATTCGATACTTGGTGATAAATAATGTTTTCAAACAGACTGTGAATGGCGACAGTTAAGGCGACACTCGGTATAGATTGTGACATTGAGATCAGTGCCACTTAATGTGAATTTATGATAAGTAGCGACACTCGAGTTAGTGTCGCTAGGTTGCGACACTTGAATATGTAGCGGCACTCGAGTAAGTGCCGCTAGTTATAATTTCTGTAATGTTGGCGACACTCGCAGTCAGTGTCGCATGATGCGACATTCGGATGTTGCGACACTCGAGCAAGTGCCGCTAAATAAGATAAATCGAAAATGTTACGGCACTTGGATTAGTGCCGCAGGTAGTGAGATTTTGAAGGTGGCGACACTCATGAAGTGTCGCAGTCGATTTGGTCCCTAAGCGACACTACAGGTCTGATCTGTTTTCTAAGTTTTCGTTTTTGGAAACTTGGTCAATGTGCTTGGTTTGACCCGAAACTTTTACAGGAGTCTTAAATATGTTTTCTAACTTAGAAAAAGTAAGTTTCATGTTTCGCGAAAATTCCGAAAGTGTCGCTTTAACAATGTTATGAAATCAGTCCCTGCGGTTAGTTATACCAAAAATATACGTTTTTACGCGCTCGTTTTAACAATCCAAACCTTCGAGATAAAATCCGAGAAAATTCTACGACATCCTACTGTGTCTTCACTACTTAAAATAATTTTTCCAAAATTTTTAGTGAGAGTTAAGTTGGCTAAATAATTAAAGTCTCACAACGTGTCCAGCAGGTCCGTTTTATGACATCCGCTCGTTGTTCGGTTTATAACTCGAGTTTTACAAACTTTCAAGAAACGTGCGAGTAGGGGATTTAAAGCTAACAAAAATTTAAAACTTTCACAACTGGTTTCATGCTCTAAAGTTTCATATATTTTAAGATAAGTTTCTCCTAATATGACTAAGATTCTGTCCAGAAGTTACAGTCTGGCGATGTACATTTATTAATTTATTTTAAAAAAAAAACGAACTCAATAAATGGTGAGGCTTAGATATTTCGAAAGTAGACTTACTGAACTTCATTTTAGAGCCAAGAAACACTTGATTTGGTTAAGAAATGAGTTAGTTATCGTGTTCCAAAGTCGATCTAAAGTTTTGTCCAATGGTTAAAGGTATTATCCAACGGTTTTTCGTATTATCCAATGGTTTTCGGTTTAGATCTTGGACATAAATAGCAGAAATGAAGCACTAACATGTACATGATCGGATTTGATCGGATCGTTTAATCAATTGCTAGTGCGGAATAACAAACAATCGATAATTGATTCACGAACACAAACAATTCTATAACATTTCGTATATATTCACAATTGAGAATAAACATTTACAAGCCTTTTTACTCCTCTCTCTTTCTCTGAAAAACGCCTCACCCAATACTCACAAAGTCTAACCCTAAAACTGAATTTTACTCTTCTATATATACATGTCAAGACATACCTGCGACACTAGCCAAGTGTCGCAGTTGCCGACTCTTGCGACACTAGCTAAGTGTCGCATTCTACGACACTCACACAAGTGTCGCAGGTCTACACTTGTATACTATTTTCACTTTTCATACACATTTCTATCTATTACATATCAACACTATACATCACATATGCAAACTAATTGACTTTGACAAGTACATATGTTTGACCAACTGACTGACACACAAAATGCACTAACAAACTCCCCCATGTCAGCAGCTTGGTCAAATAAGTCTTCAATTAGTCTTCACTAACAAACTCCTTTATGTCTTCAACAATAAGAAACTCCCCCATTGAGATAGCATGGTCTTCAGAAAAATTTTGATGTCCGGATTCATATGACTGACACACATTAACCATACAATAAGATCTTCAAACTCTGTGACCATTTCTCAATCATCAGCAGCTTCTCCAATAGAATTCACCTTCATAGTCTTTGGAGAATAACCGACATCCTTTACATCCTCAATATTTGACTTTAACAAGATATGTGATGTTTGAAGAAAATAACATAGAAATAAAATCTTTTTGTATTTTCTTTATAAAGGAAAAGTAAAGAACAAAGATTAAAATAAATTGGGGATATGATTGTTATAGGTCTGCTTAGGGATCATATCAGGCCAACATGCAATTATTAGGAAATAATAAGTGTTATTTTGATTATCAGTATACTTGTCCACTTTAAATTTACTTAGCATGCTTAAAACACCTTTTATAAAAATTATTTCAAGACGATTATCGGTATTGTTTGTCCACCTAAACATGTTACATCCGTGTCTGTGAGCTAACCTTTATTATTAGTATGAATATTTCTCTGTGGTCCTCACCATAGACATACCCCTATAACCCAGACATGAGCATAGCTTCCAAATTCAGAGAGAATATAAGAAGATCATTTTTAAGAATCAAGCTAGCGGTGACAGGTCTGTACCGACGTACAACAAAGCAACATATACTTGATTCAAGTTTAAGCAAAACCAATCTTGGTCAAACCTTTTGGCGACCTCGTTAGGTATCTTATGATTTAAGAATTTTTCAAGTACATTGACTTGCGTTTGCTTAGTTTTGAGTTTATACTAACTGAGAACAGGTCTGTACTTATGTACAACAGAGGAAACAATCAGCATAAACCCCCAAATGATTTCAGATAAAAACCCAAAATATAGAAGTATGTCAAGCTACATTAAGGAATTAAGACATAGAGTCGTACGTCATAGGGTGTTTACCACAAGATAGTATGCATGCATTAGAATTACTTCTTAATATCCCAGAGATCAGTGTGTATCATGCCTACCAATACACCATATGATGAAGCTTAATGTTTATAAAAGTTGTATTAAATATGCCAGATAAACCTACTGACACATCAAACATAAACCTTGAAATTTCCATTTTGTGCATGTCATCTGATGTACTCTCATTTCCCAAGTTGTTTACAGACACAATCCAACGTCTTTTCAAGAATTAAGAATATTGTTGTTCACATTTCTGATCCAAATAATCAGAATTTTTTAAGTTTTAAAATTACTCCCCCTGAACAGCAAATTCTTTTCGCAATTCCAATTCAAAGATATTCCCTTTAAACATTAGACATATTTTTGTAATTTTTAATTTTAATTTAACAAATTTCGCAGCATTGCATGTCTTTGATACTAAAAAGTGCAAAGAATGGTTGTTGCATTTATAACAAAATTTTAAGAAAAGTATCAAAATCACATATCAAGTCAAGTCAAATCCTTTTAATCATGGTATATGTAACACCTGCCTAATTAGGATAATTAATTATGCCTAATTGTTTGTAACTAGTTGTAATTAGTATGTAATAGGACTAATTACAGGCTCTATTTGTATATATATATATAAGGTGATTTATATATATATGAGTGTACTTATGCGATTTGGATGAATCGTACGAATTAACCGGACGGAGTCCGACACAGTTATTTGGACGTTGGTGACAGAAATTAACTTAAATAATGAGAACGTATTTTTGTTATATAAAATACGCAACTGAACGGACATTATTTACATATTATCACGACGACATTTTAAATAATACAACAAAACGTAATAAACACGACTTAAACACAAAATACATAATTCATTTAAAGATTTGACAAAATAATTCGATAAAATTTATTTAACAAAACTTGTAATTAAAAATGGATAATTAATGTGCAAAATAAATATTTAACGTTTAAATGACGGAGAAAACGAACACCGCACAGAGCCCGATCGCGGGGACTGAAAAATGGGAGGATAAACCTCCCCATTTTCCTTTTTCTTTCTCATTCTCCACTTCCCTCTTCTCTCTCTTTCTTTCTTTCTCTCTAAAAAGAAAACCCACCACCACCATTCAAAATTGCATAATACTACCACTAAACCCACTCGGATTTCCTCGCCCCTTTGGAATAAAAGCACCACCGCAACACGATCTACCATCCTATCTTTTCGGATTTTCAATCCGACACTTTGTAAGTTTCCGACAAATCCCGACATCTCTCGTTTTTGATCATTTTTACTTGTTTATGGTTTATAATGGCTTGTTATGTCCATTTTTGGGTTGGGTAAAAGATTTGGACCCAACGGAAACCGGGAAACTCGTTTTCGACTAAATTTCCGGCCATCAGACCGCAACGTCGCACCTGGCCAGGGGCCTCTGCGACGTCGCGACCTACGTCGCACAAAAATCTCTACGTCGCACTAGCGACGCAGCCCATTACGTCGCATTAACTTGCGGATGTCGCACGTAGCGACGTAGACTTTAACGTCGCAAACCGAACTAACGTCGCACTTAGCGACGCAACACCCTACGTCGCATTGAATTGCGAAGGTCGCATAATGCGACGCACACGTCCACGTCGCACCTTACGTCGCTTGCGACGTCGCACCCAACGTCGCATAAAACAGAACCCTGAAAACTCAGATTTTACTAAGTGTCGGAACCAGGATTTTACCACCTAATTTTACTCCAAATCCAGATTTCTGATACGTTTTCACTAAAGGAAAGTGGTAGGAATAAAAATTTTCCAAGCTGACCTGGCAGCTCGACCCCAGCCAGGGGCTCTGCCCCTTGGACCCCGCTACCAGGGGCGCTGCCCCCGGACCCCCGTGTTTAGATGTCGTAAATACTTTTCACACTAAGTGTCGAACACTTACAAATAACGAAACCTGATTCAACGATACATATAATGATAACACTTTGAATCCTTATTACAAACCGTCACCAACGGGCCATACTTGTTTTCAAACTACAAACGGATTACTAAACAAACACTTGGACATAACGAGTTGTGTAGACAACTAGACTAGATGGTCTTGCGAGACATCTACTTACTTGACTTTATATGTTTAGGCATTTAAAGGTTACGGGTTCGGAGAACCTACTCACTACTTACTGAATTCCACCGCTTACTACTCGACTCAGGTGAGTCTTACGGCCCCACTTTTACTGTTTTATCTTAGTGGGGGAGATACATGCTACTACTTTTTCTTGAACACAAGTACTAAACTGTTTACTATACCAAACGGAATTGCATGAGTTGTTACTATTTACAGAAGTCTCTCCATCATATATCGTTAGTTATGGACTTAAGCGCGAACACTAGTTAATGGATCCATTAGGGAAATGACCCTCCCCGCCCGGGGCAGTAGCGCTGCCACGTACTGATTTACACGTATAAACGGGTGACTACTTATTCGTTACTGATGCTTGCTCAATTACGAGCATGTCACGGGAGCAAACTTAATACTTACGGGTTAAGCTTCGATTATGAGCCTCATGGCAACGGTATAAACTTATTTAATTACATTTGCTGGATTGCAAATACTGGTTTTACGATTGCTGGATTGCAATTGCTGATTTTACGCCTACGGGAATTACTAATGAAATCTCGTGTTCAAAGCTGATATTACTTACAAACCTGTGAGATTCACCAACTTTTTGGTTGACACTTTTTAGCATGTTTTCTCAGGTACCCGGATGGAGTAGGATTACTCCGGGATTTAGCTAGAGTCGCATGATTTCAACACAACTGCATTAACGGAGATTCTTAGCATTATCTTTTGTATATTACGATTATGTAATAGAATCTCCCGCTATACGCGTGGACTCTAGGGGAAACTACATTTTGTATACGAAAACACTAAGTTTTCAAACATTATATCTATGGAATGTAACTAATTTACAAACGTTGCATATAGATGTCGTTTGCTTTATCTTTGTGCTGTGATATTTGATTAGTAATACCCCAAACTATGCTTCCGCAAATCATCAAATTTGGGGGTGTTACAGTATACCATCTTCAAACTTCAAAAATCTCATCCATCCAGTCACAAATCATCACAAATAACTACCTTCAAAACATTTTTCCAACAAGATCCACATCCATGCAGTCACTAAAAAGTATTAGCTAACAAGAAACTGACTGCATCACCACAAATAATCAAACATTAGAGTTTATGGGACACCCAAGCCTTGATAAATTTGGGTTGTCCACTATCGTCCATAATCATCACATCCATGAGTTTATGATATTTTAAAAACTCAGTTGATTTCATAGATGTGTTGTTTGTGGATTTTAGTTTCCAAACTTGATTAGGTTCGGATGATTTGTTTTCAACAATGTTGTACAGTTGAACTTGAGGTCTACTAGGCACAACTTTGTTTACTCTAGCCATAGGTTTTGTAGAGTTTGATGCAACACTAGATACAGGCGAACACGAACCACACCTTGACCAAGATTTTGAAAAAGAATTCCTAAAAGAGGAAGTTCTTGACATCCCTCTACAATCCCTAATGATATGGCCCTGTTGACCACAACGGAAACAAGAACATCTCTTAACATAAGATCGATTCCAATGGGTTCCCTCAAATCGTTTCGGTGGAGGACAATACACAGAAGGTCTATTAGCAGGAACATTTTTTGAACATGCACTCTTAGGTGAACATGTTGAAGTAGATGTTCCTGAGGTTGAGCTAGTTGATGTTGAACATTTATTATTTTCAGATTTCTCAACTAGTTTAGTTTTCTTAAGATTTTTCACAGGTGATTGTGAATTATCCAAAGATATTGATTTGAAATCCTTTTTAACATTTTTAACCTGGAAGGATTCATTGTCAACCTTAGCTTTGCCTTTGCATTTAAAACGTTCATCATTTTCAGTTGTAATGTTGAAATTTTCAGGATTGACATTTATTTTCTCAACCTTAATGGTAGACTCTTCTGGTATATCTTCTACCACAACAACCTCCTCAACACTAACCGGAGGTTTATTTTAATCTTTAACAAATGTAGGCCTAACAAGCTCGGCCTGTTTAACTTGCTCATTAACTGATTCATTTTCTTTCAAAACCTTATTTGCCTGTGTCAAATTTTCGAGATTTGAACGCAGGTTTTCATTGTCATCCCTCTACATGTTGTTAGCAATAGTTAATTGAATGCACGATAAACATTTAAATGTATCAGAATCAACCTCTTTTGTTTGAGCCATGAATGAACTGTTTTGATTCTCTTCTTCCTTTTTATATCCACCGCAACGCTTTTCGAGAGCAACCCAAAGGTCATAGGCATTATTGTGATGCTTAAAAAATTTTAAGATCTCCATTGATAAAGACCTTTGAATTGCTGTGAAAGTCTTCCGTTCATCATCCAATGCTTTACGTTCTTTGGTTGTCATTGATTTATATGATTTTTCAATTTGTGTTCCTTCAATGACTGGCATTTCATACCTCTCAACTAACGGAATCCACATGTCTGGATCATTGGAAGAGATGTAGGCCTCAAAATCTTTTCTCCATCTTGAGTAGTTGGTATTTTGGGTGAACATTGGAGGCTCATTGCGGACACTATGTAGGAGCGACATCTTTAAACAAGAACTTTAGTGAAACACAAACAACCAAATTTTCCCTCTAAAATTTTTGGTTCGAAAACCTCAAAAACTTTCCGAGTAAAACTAAACTTTTCCCAAACTATAATTTTGAACTTTTAAGCTCAAAAACAAATTTGGTACTACAAAATTTTTAGCGAATTTCCCGCCAAAATTTCGTACGAAAAGTAAAAAAATGCCTGGGTAAAATGAAACTTTTTCCATGCTAAAATCAAACACTTAAAAGCCTATGGAAAAAATTTAAAAGTGCAAAATTTTTTCGGAGTTTCCCGCCAAATTATTATTATTATTTTTTTTTAATCTTAAGAGACACTAGGGTAGTGTCACTATGGAGTGTCGCACAAAATCAAAGGGCGACAATAGATTAAGTGTCGGTAACTAGTGTTGCTTAAAGACAAGTGTCGCTGGAACCCTAATTGGTGACACTCAAGGAAGTGTCGCTAAAAGCCCGAGTGTCGCTAGTAAGTGTCGCTAAATCGCGGCTGTCAGCACCAAAAACTCCAAAAACAAAAAATTTCGAAACCCTAAGAAAAATTGACGAACAGCAGACGAACTAGTACCAAAAATCAACCCAAAAATCGATATAATCAACACAAATAACCTAGAAACTAATTATAATCGATTAATACCTTCGCGAATCAACCGAAAACGCTCAAAATAACGATCCAATCTGTATAATACGAATCCGAAAGCTCTGATACCAGTTGTTAGTCCCTCGTAACGATCTCGTAGATGAATCGCAACTGATTGAATAGAGGAAATCAACAATTAGTTGTATTGAACGTGAATTAAACAAACACGAGAATATAAATAATGTTTCTGTTTATTGATTAACAAAAACAAACGATTAAGCACCAAATACAATCACTCTCAAAACTCTCTGACTCTCTCTGAACGTTCCGCACATAAAAATGATTGATCCCCAACAAATGAAATCCTAAATGCATATTTATAGGCTGGACCCAGCGACACAAGCCTTCTTTTGTGACACAGGCCTAGTGTCGCAGGCCCACATCACATGCAATTTCAATACACTTTTAAGCTAAATATTCTATACAAGCCGTTGACAATAAGCATGTTGATTTTGCATCAACATAAATTAAGTAACTATAATCAGTATTAATTAGTATTAGTTAATTAGGATAGTATATCTCTTATCTAATAAAGGAGGAGCTTAATTAGCTAATCTCCTCCTAATTTAACCTTCAAAACTTAATCCCCACCCTTTATTGGCTAAGCCCAATTAAATCTAGCCCTTGATTATAATTAGCAATGTGATTAATTAATCTTACACATTTTTATCCTAATTTTTTCCAAATATGCCCCTCTTGCATCCCTTCCCATTCGTTTAAGAAAAAAAACATCGGCCATTCAATCCAATCACTACAACCTATTGCTTCAAAACAACCCAATCGCTGTAGCCTATTGCTTCAAAATAATCGTCCAATCTGTAACATAACAATCGACCAATCCAGAACCAGAACATCCAATCAATCGAATACATACAAAGTTTGAGATCAAAAGATGAATTCAAGTACTGCTAATACCTTCCATGTGCTTCCTTCAATTGATGTATATTCATAAGGTACAAATACTTGATTCCTCCATTAATTCAGTCCACTATTTCTATGATTTTTCTTTTATTTCAATGATTTACTTAGTTATCAATTTTGATTTTGCGTTCCAATCAATCATCTTCTAAATTAGCTAAAACCCTAAATTGAGCAAACTAATGCAATTTCCTATTCTTAAATTAAGTTCATTTAATCGCTCCTAACCTAAATACCAATGAAAAGGACTTGAAGGCGGTAAAAAAATATAAGGATAAAGGTTTTTTGTGAAGCACACCAGGTGTTTGTGGTAACGCCTCAAAAGGGATCAATACAACATTAACATTGATTGAATTTTGTTTTGCAATACGAGCTGCGATTAAATGACTAATCTCTCTTAATTGTCAGGTTTAATGCGAGGGAAAGGTTGGAGGTTTCATGTATATTCGGATCAAACAGTATGACACGTTTTTAGATACCCATTGGCCTTTATTTTATTAGAATTTACAACTCTGATCAGGTATACATGGTTACCGTAATGCTGCTGTATAGCTAATTATTTACTAATTCAAGCAGGTAAATTCATTTTTGTTTATTGTATTTATGTTTTGTATGTACGCGCATTCACATATCTGATGTTCTTAGACTTCATATAGTAAGTAATTAACTTCCGTTGGCTGTTCATATGTTGTTTGTGTTATGTACACGCATTGTAGTAATTGTTAGGTTTAATGCAAGGGAGAGGTTGGAGGTTTCATGTATATTCGGATCAAACGACTTGACATGTTTTCAGACACCACTGGCATTTATTTTATTGGAATTTACAAGTCTGATCACTTTTTCAGACACCCTCATATCTTCAGCACCAAAAGGTTGACTTGGACCTAAGAAAGTTGAGAATGCATCCCCCAGGTATGCTAATTAGTAGCTATGGTGGAAGTCATCACTTTCTTCATATCCGCCTGTACTTGCATTTATTGACAAAGTCGTGAACTTTAGTTTAAAATTGTATATGGTACATCATGTTGATCTAGCACTCAAATTGAAATAAAGTAGTGGCAGGAACACTGCAATTGAATGCAAAGTTCACAAAGAAGGTGTGGAAGTTTAATTATTAATCTTTTGAAACCATTTAATTTAATTATATGTAACAAAGTACATGCAAAAGCTCAATACGAAAACTTTAACAAAAGGGTCATATGTAGATAGTAGTAACCTTTTTTAAGTCTATTCTCAGTTTGTCACTGTAAGCAGTGGACTCTGTCTCCATCCATTCCAAAGAATGTACTGTTTTTGTTAGTTTTAGGCAACATACCTTGATTGTTCATTGAGGAAGTTTATATTATGTAGTTATTTTGTAAAAGATTAACAAAAGTACATAGGCCGTAATAAATGTAGACTGAAAGTATCATTCCTCTACAAAAGTAATACTATTGACACATGCATTTTAGTAATATATATTGTTTTGAATTTGTAGCTCTATGTCAAATGATGATGATGATCTTGAAAAGAGACTTGCCTCTCTTCGATGCATATTGTAGGGGAAACATTTGCATACATGAACGAGCAATCTATGTTGTGTTAATTGGAGAAATGGGTAATGGGCTGCGTTGACCCGTTTGGTAAAGATTGTTACCTTGGCCATTATCCAAAGTTTCACTTCAGTTTTATGGTGAGTACTATTATTAATCTTTAATTTTCTTTGGCAGTTTTATGGTGAGTACTATTATTTAATTAGGTGGGTTTAAATTACTTTGTTGCCCAGGTTTTCAGTTAAACAAAAAGATTAGTTTCATTTATGAAGAATTTGAATCAGGTGGATGAATTGACCGATATGGTGCTTAAATCGTCAAGAGATTGATGATTTCAGGTGGAATGAAAAGAATGTAACTGTCATAAAGTTGCATACTCCATTGTGGTTGGTTGGTTCTCCTTTGATCACACAGATACAACTGTTATCTCTT
Source organism: Helichrysum umbraculigerum (assembly GCA_949592205.1). Taxonomy (NCBI): domain Eukaryota; kingdom Viridiplantae; phylum Streptophyta; class Magnoliopsida; order Asterales; family Asteraceae; genus Helichrysum; species Helichrysum umbraculigerum. The sequence goes on along the minus strand of CATIUR010000008.1, from coordinate 4,060,647 downwards.
AAATGTATGCAACATCTATCTTTTTATTTGTTGATGTCTTCAAAATTGTGTAGATCTTATGTGATTTATCATTTTATTGATTTATTTAACTGCCCAGGGCATCCGCTGTTTTTTTTTAGCGTCAATCATTTTCTTTCGAGTGTCTTCTATCCATTAGTTGTTGCAGAATCAAGAATGAGTACCCACTACCATCTTCAACTTATCAATTAAACGTTCCTTATTTTGGACCCAAATTCACGTTTTACTGATGGTGATGACACATGAGCCTATCAACCCATTCATAAGTTAATGGGTCAATATTGCAAGGAATCACCTTTTTAGGTTCTTTAAAGAAAGACAGAAGAGGCTGCAATGGCAACCAAGAGGCTTAAGGAATTGCTAGAGGCCCGCAAGTCAAACCATGACATCTCAGGTATGTTTTACACCTACTTGCTATTGGAACACCTAATCGTTGTCATTTGAATAAAACATGATTTATGAGTTTATAACACTCACAATCCACATCAGTATTTAGAACCTGATCTATCTAGGGCATTGATACTATCAAAATACCCTGATGTATATGACAATTTATTTTAGTAGGCATTGATATCATCAGATTGCTAAACTGGTGAACTTCTGTTTATCATTAGGTGATTGTTGGAACTTTGAACCTATGGAAAGCAACATACTATTGGGTGGAGGCCTACTAAGGTTCGTAATGACAATCATTAATTCTCAGATTTTCAGAACTTCCTTTTGACTGCTTAATTTTATTGTTTGTTTTACTTCGTTATTTTTTACATATGTTGCTTCATGTGCCTGGTTGAATTTGTCGACTGAGTGCTTAAATTGCAAGGCATTGAAGCTGTGGGAACTTTGGGGTTTCAACGTAGTTTATGAATGATGAATAAGGAATTCAGTGAATTAGAAAAGTTGTCCCTGAACCAAGTTTAAACCTATAGATTACACATGTCGATTTCTGTTTGTTTTCTATCTCGAATTTTAAGTTTTTCATCATCATTTCAGGTATTGTTTGGTTAATCTGGATTCGATTCGATATTAACATTTGTTAGATCGATTGTGCAAATGATTATGACTTTGCAAATGATTCTATTACATTTGATTTATTGCTAACACGTTGGTTCGATTTCAGCTAAGATAGCAGCTAAGAGTAGGAATGAGGTTGTTGCATTTTTTTACTTCTACAATATGTATGTTTATTTGCATGTACATACACATATATTCGCAATATAATGTATGCTTTTTAATCACAATTATGTACAATTTATCATATTATTAGAAAATCGTTTTGATAAACAGGCTGGCTCCAAGATATTAGCTAGCCAGCTTATTCGTATTTGACAACAAATAACAAATTTGCAAAGGATTCGTGCACAAATCTGGGGCGTAGCAACTCACACACATTTATATATGCATACGGTTTGGACATAATCAGTTGTTTGGATTTGTATTTGAAACCAATTATCACACTTTCATCTCAATCTATCATGATATTTTTTCTTTATCGCTTTATTTTAAACAGAAAACTATGAAGATGGGTATATATATGCTTGCTAAAATCAGTCTTGAATGTTTACTTGTGCTGACTCTGTATGCCAACATTACGATTTCAGCTGGAACAATAGGTGCAACAGAAGCAATGCTTGCTATGAACAAGGTACAAATCTCACTACTTATTGTTAAAATTAGCAAAGTAGCTTTATTGGTTATGTTGTACTTGTATAAATAATCATCAAGTATATTTTATATAGTATATAGGGTTGGAAAATGGATGGGATAACTAACAGTTTAAATGGGTTGGGTTCAATTGATCCACCTTACATTTTATTTCAAATAAATATCTGCACGAGATGGGGGTGATTTCAAGCCATCCATATCAACATCTTGATCTGGGTTCGGTTCTTAATTCACATAAATAACCTTCTAATTTTAATTTTGATTGTACCTGGCCTGCCCATATTGACACCTTTACTTAAGTCTAACTTTTGCTTTTGTTGCAGCAGGAATTTGAATTGTGGTTATGCTCCAACAAAAGTCCTAACAATAAGTTGTAGCTTACACAAAAAATGATAACTTATATAATGCTAAAATTGCTAAACTTTTGAACTTCTGTTTATCATTAGGTGATTGTGTTGGAACTTGGAACCTATGGAAAGCAACATACTATTGGGTAGAAGGCCTACTAAGGTTCGTAGTGACAATTACTAATTCTCTTATTCAGACTCAATCAAATGTAAAAGCCAGATGTTACTTTATCATTCACTTGACTCATACCTTCTCGATGTGACAGTTTCAACCTATTTAACATAATGGGTCAAATTGCAATTTACTTATCACGGTCAAATTTCTTAAGCCATGGGATTTAATAGGAAAATATGCCTCAAACAAATTAGATGCCAAATTGCTCTAAAACCTCCTAAAATAAAAAATATACTTTTACTATAAATCTTATTTGGCCCAATTGTTAATAATATACGTTTTTAAAACCCAAGTGCGCTGGCTTAACATGATTCAATCTGTTTCAGACCACACTTCAACATTACGCGTTTGACCATTTTGACACATCTAACATATTAAATTTCTTACTCTATCAGAACGTGCCAGAAGGTTCTGATATGATAATTGAAGCTCGAAAAGCGTTGGCTCACACAATGCACATAGTATGCTACTCACTGGCAATGTTTAGTATGGTTATCTTTTGCAGACTGTGATATTTATCACATGGAGTTATGTATTTATAGTTTCAAATTTATTTCCAAATTAAGTTAACACTTTAGTTGTTGATTTGGGCAGGATGGTCGATGCCAACCCCTATTATTGTTGATGAGCAAGAAGACCTTCCGATGTCGAACTCTTGCACAATTAAAGCTTCCCTGCATTGAGAAGCTTCTCTTTTGTAAGATTGGGCCCGAGGTTCAAAAGTACGTTTTTACCATATCACTAACTATGATTCTCAATGAAGTAAATGTGATTGGTGTTGTACTTATTTTAGGTGGAGTGGCTGCAAATGGTGGCATAAATTGGTGTTCACAAGACCAACTTCTTTTTGGCATCTTAGGACCAATAAAGAATAAGGTTTTACATGTTTCTCACTTTATATGTCATTTAAAGACTCAGTAGTTACGTACAAAAATCTTGACATTTTAATGTCTTTTTTATTTCTCTTGTCAACCTATCTTACTTGGTAATGGAGTATTTTTTTGCGGTTCATCTATTGAGAGTTGAACCTATCTTTAGTTTTACGAATAAGATGATTTACGAAGTTGTATGTATAAGAGATGACTTTGGGCCATTTTTAACCCGTTTAGGCGTTTATGATATATATCAAAATTAAGTAATTCATAAGTCAACGGTTCAAAATAATACTATGACATTTTGAAATTACTTAGAACTATAAAGTTAACAATATACACCTGTTGACCCATTTGACGTTGGAACCAATTTGGACTTTGTTAGTAATTTTACCTGTTTGTCATGTTAAGATAAAAAAATATCCTTAATCAAAATTGCAAGATAATGGGCTATTAGTCACATTTCAACATATAATTAAGCATTCCTTTGTTTTCTTTATCAGTTAATGATGTTTTTGTTTGATCGGACATAAGGAACCTTATGATTCAACATAGTAAACTGTACACACAAAGAGTAGTTACTATATAAATTTGATAACTCAAACGTTCAGAATGAGCAACATCTTCGAGTCATTAGTGTTTTGATGTATATTATAACCATTTGCTTTATTTTCTAACATGATATAACAAAGAGTAGTTACTGTATAAATATGATAGCTCCCATGATCTACTTTTACAGGTTGCTGAACGAGCAAGTCTATGTGGGTCTATGTGGATCATTGGTGTTGATGCGAACAAAGAAAAGTTTGAATTACTTAATTGTTATTAAGAATTTATGCAAGAATATAACTATTGTTAATAGATTTTTTACAGTTGTCTTATATCTTATTAATATGATAGTAATGTCAACTCCCACAACTATGGCTATAAAACTATGAGCCAAGTGACTTAACTGTAACACCCGCCAAATTAGGACTAGTAATTAGTGCCTAATCATATGTTAATACATGTAATTAGTTCTGTGTTAGGCTAATCGATGTATCAAAATATATATTGTTGAATATATACGAAAATGCGATTTGATTAAATCGTACGCAAATTAAATGGAATGTATTTCGGTTCCATTAAATACGGACGTTGGTGACCAATTTTATTAAATAACGTGACATTATTTAATAACACTATTATATCAAAAAATATTATTTTGATAATTATTCTAATTATAATCCGTATCGTGCAAACAAGGATCACGCGACTAAAAATACTAAACGCGCAAACTAATAAAACGAACTAAGTTAAGTTTTATAATTCAAATATAAAACATTTAGTAAAATACTTCAATAAAAATATCGTGTAATAATTCGTATTTTAAAACTTATAATTAAAATGTAAAATAAATATTTAACGTTTAAACAAACGGGAAAACGAACACCGCACGGAACGCAAACACGGGAACTGAAAAAGGGGACTAAAACCCCCTCTCCACCTTCTTTCTTCCTCATTCTCACCAACCAGTCTCTCTTTCCTCTCATTTCTCTCTCAAATCACCACATCACCACCAACTCACCAATCTCCAAAATAACATCACCAAACGCACTCGGATCACCTTGGCCCTTTGGAGAAAAACGACCACGACATCACGATCTATCATCCTATCTTTTCGGATTTTTCATCCGACACTTTGTAAGTTTCCGACAAATCCCGAAATCTGTCATTTTTAAGTGTTTTTGCTTGTTAGTGGTTTGTAACAACTTATAATGTCCATAAAAGGGTTGGATAAAAATATTGGACCGATCGGAAACTCGATTTTGGCTCAATTTCCGGCGAACAGTTTGAAGTGTCGCTAGTGTGCCAAAAACAGTGCTAGCGACACTAACTAAGTGTCGCAATGCCTAAGTGTCGCCCCTATAGCGACACTACTTAAGTGTCGCTGAAATACTTAACCGGATTTAGATTAGCGACACTCTCTTAGTGACGCCAAAAATATAAGTGTCGCCTATAGCGACACTAATCAAGTGTCGCCCCTTTATCAAAAATCATAAATATAGTGACACTCACTAAGTGTCGCCTAACCAGTGCCGCCTATAGCGACACTCCCCTAGTGTCGCCCAACTAGTGTCGCCTATAGCGACACTAGCCAAGTGTCGCCAAAAACGTAAAAGTTAGAATATTCTCCTAAGTCTTGAAACGTTTTATACCAACCGAATCGAATACAATACAACTCATACACGCGATATACGTACTTTGTTAAGTATACAACCACACAAATATAATAATATAAGGCGAGATTATTATTTCAAACAATCACCAACGGGCCGTACACGTTTTCAAAACACAAGTTAATCAAACAACCAAATCGTAGTCATTTGGACATTCTAGTTGAACGAACAACTACAAGAGTTATCTTTTGAGATACTCAATCGTATTTATAACCATCGCGTGTCGTGGACACCCTCAGGTTACAAGTCTTTGGACTTCATCACTCGGCTAATCAACTTACGTTTATTTAAACGCTTTCAGGCTCAGGTGAGTCTCATAGCCCCTCTTTTTACTGTTTTACTCAGGGGTGTGATACATTGCTTATTTTAACATGTGAACACAAGTACAAACATTTCATATACTACATGAGTTTTTCACAACTAATCATTTAAAGCCCTCCGTCAGCATAGTTGTTAATACGTTGTAGCGTGAATATTAGTATATGGTACCATATAGGATTGACCCTCCTCGTTCGGGTTAGCAAGCACTAACCGGGTAAACGGACGTACTAATATTTGGGAAGACGAATGTTGATTAGGCATTCGTGGAGGCACCTCGCCCGGAATTCTCTATAGGGGACCCGGCCCTCGAGTTAAGCTCAACTATGTGCTCATGCATGTATACACGATTACTATCATTTTATTTGCTGGATGCAAATCATTATTAAATCTTGCGGTTCATACTATATTACTTGATTTCAAACCTATGAGCTCACCAGCTTTAGCTGACCCATTTAGCATGTATCGCAGGTACCAAGCAGTAGGTTGTTTCGGCTTCAGGACTTTTAGCTCGAGTCAGCATACAGACGTTTGAGATTTTCTTGCATTAGTATATTTTGTACAAGTACTTATGTACTGAAATCTCCTTTTATTTAAACTCGAGCTATGTAAAGCTATAAATGTTGTAAACATTTCAATACTAATATATTTTGTTAAAACGACGCATATAGAGTCGTTTACTATATATCTTTGTGCTTTGTTATTGATTAGTAACACCCAAATCGTGCTTCCGCAAATCATTAAAGTTGGGGGTGTTACAGATTGGTATTAGAGCCTAAGGTTATAGTGAACTAGGTTGCATTTAGTGGGCCTAGACTATGACCATTAGGCAGTATTCCTTATTAGGTATAACTGGTTCAGTGATTACGTCATACGAGTTTAATTTAACATAGCCTGATCAACTATGTACAATTAAGCAAAGATGATGTAAGATCTAAAAGTAGTTATGGCTGAACAGGGTACACTAGAAGACTCTGACCTCGAGAGGACCGAGACTTAAACATGTTTGTGCTAGACACTCAATAGGCTATATTATATAAGAACTATATGAATATAGGCCTCACTCTTACTAACGCTTTGTCTCAGAAATGGCAAAAACACCGCCCAATTCATCGCGCTCTCAATCCGGGTCGCAGAACCCAAGGGTAGCAAGGAGGAACGCCAGGTTGCCTCGAGCTGGCCCGTACCCCACTCACTTCACCTTGCCGGCCTTAGCCGCTAGGGTAAACCAACACGAACAGCGACTTCGCATCATGGATGTCATGTTGCAGGAAACGAATGAAAACTGGAGACTTACATCCCTCGAACGCATCGAACAAGTCTCCGAATATCACGAAACCACCATTAACAATGTAGACATTCTTTTCAACAAAGTGGTGGAGATAAGCGTAGAAACCGCCCTTTTGAAACACAGGCTAGAAGAATGTGAACAACGCTCACGGGAAACGGAAGAATATGCCCGTGGATTGGTACAGCGACTAGCATTGGCTGATGGAACAAATTAATCTACGTTGAGACTAGTGTAGTCCTTGTCTTGTAATCTATCTTGTAGTCTAATAACTATCTAAGCGCTACTCTATAATTCGGTCGGATGTAACAATTCCTGACACCTTTTGTAATACATCCGCGGGATGTAACCTTTGAATTCGTATTTTCTATCAAATATTCCTTGCTGTTTCTACTTATACTAATTATCATATTTCTTTTTCATATTGATGTTATGTATTACCGCCTTTATACATGCCGCCAAAGACAAGACCATACACCGATGCCCAGCTTACATCACTCATAACCCAGGCTGTGACTGAAGCCTTGGCTCGGAATACTCCACAGAATTCCGCGAGAAACAGCGATGCCGCTGAAACCCCCACTACTAAACCTTGTTCTTACAATGACTTTCAGAGCTACAAACCCTCAAGTTTCAAGGGTACTGAGGGAGCCATCGGACTAATCAGATGGTTCAAAAAGATGGAAACTGTTTTCCCCGTCAGCAAATGCGCGGAAAACGACAAAGTTAATTTCGCCACCTGCTCCCTCGAAGACGATGCCCACTCTTGGTGGAACTCATATTTCCAATCAGTGGGTGCTGACACTGCCTACCAACTCTCTTGGGAGGACTTGAAAGCAAAACTCACTGCCAAGTACTGTTCGATCGACAAACTCCAAAAGCTGGACGAGGAGTTCTGGAACCTAAAAGTTCAGGGCAGTAATATAGATGGTTACACCACCAGATTCCAGCAACTCGCTGCCCTCCGCCCAGCCATGGTAAGCACAGAACCTGATAAAATTCGGAAGTACATCCTTGGTCTTCCTGAGCCTGTTCGGGGGCACGTTGCCTCTTCAAACCAAACCACCATGGACGGTGCAATCCTACTGGCCCAAGACCTGATGACAATGAGCCAAGATTCTGAACCACCCACTTCATCCTCCCACAACAACAAAAGAAAGTGGTCTGACTACCACAATGACCACCCAAACCAACAAAACAAGAAATCCGACACCATCAAAGCCTACAACACCACCACAGACATCAAACGGGGCTACACTGGGAGCAAACCCTATTGTTCCAAGTGCAGCCGCCACCACGAAGGTTCTTGTGGCTCTTTTTGCAGCAATTGCAAGAGGTATGGTCACCTCACCCAGGATTGCCGTTCCCCTACCAACAACAACCCTAACAACACCAGAACACCCAAAGTCTGCTTTGAGTGTGGGAACCCCGGGCACTTCAGGGACACGTGCCCAAAACTGAAAAACAACAACAACAACAACAACAATAACAACCGCAACAGCAACAACAACAACACCCGAAGTAGAGCCTTCGTCATCAACTCCGGGGACGCCCGTCAAGACCCAAATGTGGTCTCGGGTATGTTCCTCCTCAACAACTTAACTGCTTCTGTTCTATTTGATACTGGTGCTGATAGAAGCTTTATCTCTGATGACTTTTGCCCACTACTTGACATTACTCCTGTTGCATTAGATGTTAAGTACACTGTAGAGCTAGCAAATGGGAAACTTATAGAAACCAATAGTGTGATACCTACTTGCACTTTAAACCTAGCTGACGAAATCTTTTCAATCGATCTTGTACCCGTTGAAATCGGAAGTTTCGACGTCATCATTGGAATGGACTGGTTGTCCAAACACCGAGCCGAAATTGTTTGTTACGATAAGATCGTCCGTATCCCACTCGCCGTCGGTAGAACCTTGATCATACAGGGGGAGACCGGTGGGACGAGACTCAATATCATCTCTTGCTTAAAAACCCGAAAATTTCTGAGAAAGGGTTACCCTGCAATACTCGCACATATCACAGAGAAGAAGTCGGAGGAGAAGCGACTTGAGGATGTGCCAATTGTTAGAGACTTTCCCGAAGTCTTTCCGGAAGAACTACCTGGTCTACCTCCACCTAGACAGGTTGAGTTCTCAATCGATCTCGTGCCGGGTGCTGCACCGGTGGCCCGCGCACCGTACCGTTTAGCCCCATCCGAACTTCATGAGTTGTCCACCCAGTTACAGGAACTCCTGGATAGAGGATTCATTAGACCGAGTTCTTCGCCTTGGGGAGCTCCGGTCTTATTTGTTAAAAAGAAGGATGGTTCATTCCGAATGTGCATCGACTATCGAGAGTTGAACAAATTGACCGTCAAAAACCGATACCCACTTCCTCGCATTAATGATCTATTCGACCAACTTCAGGGTTCAAGTTTCTACTCAAAAATCGACCTGCGATCAGGATATCATCAGTTACGGGTTCGCGACACCGATATTCCAAAAACTGCTTTCAGAACTCGTTACGGGCACTACGAATTCCAAGTGATGCCCTTCGGTCTAACCAACGCACCGGCTGTATTCATGGACCTCATGAACCGGGTGTGTAAACCTTACCTAGACAAGTTTGTCATTGTCTTTATCGATGACATACTCATTTACTCGCGCAACGAGCAAGAACATGCGCAACACCTCAAAACCATCCTAGAACTGCTTAGACACGAGGAGCTTTACGCCAAATTCTCTAAGTGTGAGTTCTGGATAAAAACCGTTCAATTCCTTGGTCACGTGATCGACAGTCAGGGAATTCACGTTGACCCATCAAAAATCGAGGCTATCAAAGACTGGCAAGCACCCACCACTGCAACTGAAGTACGTCAATTCTTGGGTCTTGCTGGGTACTATCGGCGATTCATCGAAAATTTCTCCAAAATAGCTCAGCCACTCACGGTACTGACTCAGAAAGAAAAGAAGTTCAATTGGACTGACAAACAGGAGTCGGCCTTTCAATTATTGAAACAAAAGCTTTGCAGTGCTCCCATTCTATCACTACCCGAAGGCACCGATGACTTCGTAGTATACTGCGATGCTTCTATTCAAGGTCTCGGTTGCGTGTTAATGCAACGAGACAAGGTCATTGCTTATGCCTCACGACAACTCAAAATTCACGAAAAGAACTACACCACTCATGACCTTGAACTTGGAGCTGTCGTGTTCGCTCTTAAAATCTGGAGACATTATCTCTACGGCACTAAGTGCACAATCTTTACCGATCACAAAAGTCTCCAACATATATTCGATCAGAAGGATCTCAATATGAGGCAACGTCGATGGGTCGAGTTGCTTACCGATTACGATTGCGAGATCAAGTACCATCCAGGGAAGACTAATGTTGTTGCCGATGCCCTCAGTCGAAAGGAACGACCAAAACCACTTCGAGTCCGAGCCCTCAGTATGACCATTCACAACGATCTTATCATTCAGATCCATACCGCTCAGATCGAAGCCCTGAAACCTGAAAATATCAAAAACAAAACCTTACGGGGTATTGACAAACAATCTGAAACCAAATCTAACGGGATTAGGTATTTCTCAAACCGAATCTGGTTGCCTAGTTTCGGGAACCTACGAGACTTGGTGATGGATGAAGCTCACAAGTCTAAATATTCTATCCATCCGGGAACCGATAAGATGTACCACGGCATCAAGGAATTTTATTGGTGGCCGAACATGAAAGCCAAAATCGCCACTTATGTCAGCAAGTGTCTTACTTGCTCGAAAGTCAAAAACGAACATCAAAAACCTTCCGGTTTACTCCAACAACCTGAAATCCCTGAATGGAAATGGGAACAAATTGCCATGGATTTCATAACCAAACTACCCAAGTCGTCGAGCGGTTGCGATACCATTTGGGTGATCGTCGATCGTCTCACCAAATCTGCTCATTTCCTGGCAATCAAGGAAAACGATAAAATGGAGTGCCTTGCACAAATCTACATCAAAGAAATTGTTTCTCAGCACGGTGTTCCAACCTCGATTATCTTCGATAGAGATGCCCGCTTCACCTCTCACTTTTGGCAATCACTTCATAAAGCAATGGGTACCCGTCTTGATATGAGTACCGCGTACCACCCTCAAACCGATGGCCAAAGTGAACGAACCATTCAGACACTGGAAGATATGCTACGAGCCTGCGTAGTTGATTTCGGTACAAACTGGGAAAGACACCTACCGTTATGTGAGTTTTCCTACAATAACAGTTATCACGCCAGCATTAAGGCTGCACCTTTTGAGGCACTGTACGGTCGTAAGTGCCGATCACCGATTTGTTGGACCGAAGTGGGAGATAGCCAACTCACTGGTCCTGAACTCATACACGCCACCACTGAGAAAATTGTGGAAATCCAAAGCCGACTCAAAGCCGCACGTGATCGTCAGAAAACTTATGCTGACGTGAGACGCAAACCACTCGAGTTCCAAGTTGGGGATCGAGTACTCTTAAAAGTATCGCCTTGGAAAGGCGTCATCCGTTTTGGCAAACGCGGGAAGTAAAACCCCAGGTACATCGGGCCTTTTGAGATCCTCGAACGGATTGGCCCCGTAGCTTATCGATTGCAGCTGCCATCCGAACTCAGCAGCGTGCACCCCACTTTTCACATTTCTAACTTGAAGAAATGTCTGTCTGAGGAGACACTTATCATACCACTTGACGAGATTGGCGTCGATAACAAACTTCATTTTATTGAGGAACCAGCTGAAATCATGGACCGTGAGGTTAAACAACTAAAACAAAGTCGTATTCCCATCGTCAAAGTCAGATGGAATTCGCGGCGTGGTCCGGAATTCACTTGGGAACGGGAAGACCAAATGCGACTCAAGTATCCTCAGCTATTCACCAATTCTACATCAACCACGACCTCGAGCTAAATTTCGGGACGAAATTCTCCTAACAGGGGGGAGAATGTAACACCCGCCAAATTAGGACTAGTAATTAGTGCCTAATCATATGTTAATACATGTAATTAGTTCTGTGTTAGGCTAATCGATGTATCAAAATATATATTGTTGAATATATACGAAAATGCGATTTGATTAAATCGTACGCAAATTAAATCGAATGTATTTCGGTTCCATTAAATACGGACGTTGGTGACCAATTTTATTAAATAACGTGACATTATTTAATAACACTATTATATCAAAAAATATTATTTTGATAATTATTCTAATTATAATCCGTATCGTGCAAACAAGGATCACGCGACTAAAAATACTAAACGCGCAAACTAACAAAACGAACTAAGTTAAGTTTTATAATTCAAATATAAAACATTTAGTAAAATACTTCAATAAAAATATTGTGTAATAATTCGTATTTTAAAACTTATAATTAAAATGTAAAATAAATATTTAACGTTTAAACGAACGGGAAAACGAACACCGCACGGAACGCAAACACGGGAACTGAAAAAGGGGACTAAAACCCCTTCTCCACCTTCTTTCTTCCTCATTCTCACCAACCAGTCTCTCTTTCCTCTCATTTCTCTCTCAAATCACCACATCACCACCAACTCACCAATCTCCAAAATAACATCACCAAACGCACTCGGATCACCTTGGCCCTTTGGAGAAAAACGACCACGACATCACGATCTATCATCCTATCTTTTCAGATTTTTCATCCGACACTTTGTAAGTTTCCGACAAATCCCCAAATCTCTCGTTTTTAAGTGTTTTTGCTTGTTAGTGGTTTGTAACAACTTATAATGTCCATAAAAGGGTTGGGTAAAAATATTGGACCGATCGGAAACTCGAAAACTCGATTTTGGCTAAATTTCCGGCGAACAGTTTGAAGTGTCGCTAGTTTGCCAAAAACAGTGCTAGCGACACTAGCTAAGTGTCGCTATGCCTAAGTGTCACCCCTATAGCGACACTACTTAAGTGTCGCTGAAATACTTAACCGGATTTAGATTAGCGACACTCTCTTAGTGACGCCAAAAATATAAGTGTCACCTATAGCGACACTAATCAAGTGTCGCCCCTTTATCAAAAATCAGAAATATAGCGACACTCACTAAGTGTCGCCTAACCAGTGCCGCCTATAGCGACACTCCCCTAGTGTCGCCCAACTAGTGTCGCATATAGCGACACTAGCCAAGTGTCGCCAAAAACAGAAAAGTTAGAATATTCTCCTAAGTCTTGAAACGTTTTATACCAACCGAATCGGATACAATACAACTCATACACGCGATATACGTACTTTGTTAAGTATACAACCACACAAATATAATAATAAAAGGCGAGATTATTATTTCAAACAATCACCAACGGGCCGTACACGTTTTCAAAATACAAGTTAATCAAACAACCAAATCGTAGTCATTTGGACATTCTAGTTGAACGAACAACTACAAGAGTTATCTTTTGAGATACTCAATCGTATTGTGACAACTCTCCAAATTAGGTATTAATTAAATAATATGCATGTGCATTCTTACGCTAATTTCCTGGTTAAGTTTTAACAAAACTCTTTGTTGTGATGTAAGCCTAGCAAGCCCGTACTTTTAAACAAAAAGTAAAATGTAATACGTAAGTAACTTATAGTTACGTACAAATATATTCGAACGAACCTGACAAAAATAAATAACAAAAGCTTCGTGACACAAAAATATATAAATAACCTAAAACTATTTTTGTTGTAGTTATTTACTTAAGAATATTATGCTAAACGAGGAAGCATAACGATAGAACGAAAACAATTACGCGTTTTAGCTTAAAACGTAACGTACGCGTCGAAATGCGCAAAACGAGCCCGACAACCGAACAAGTCAAAAATTATATTTTTGAAACTCAAAATAAAGTATTTAAAATAATACTTCAAAATATATTAGCCCATATAGGTCGTTTACGAATTAAACAAAACTATGGCGTTATAACGTACGAATAACGATTAACCGACAACCGGGCTTAACACGAAATTGAGGAACGAAACTTCTTGAGCCCGAGACCCATGAGAGTCGGCCCAGGCCCATTCCAGGTGGCCCAAGTCGGCCCAACCCAAAAACACACCAAAACCTAAGTATATATGTGGGTTAACTCCTCTATTTCTTGCACTTCTAACCACAAAACACACACACCACCTTATCCCTTCCACTTCTCTCTCCCATTTCGGTTTCCAACTGAAAACACACCCCCTCCACCTTCATCCACGACCTCCTAGCACCACCAAGCAATACCAACATCATCTAGTCACCCCTACACACGAGTTTAGCAAGGAAAGGCGAACAAGGACAGCAGCCGCATACTTCGACGAACACAGCCTCTAGATTACGTTTACTGTGGTATAAACCTCTAACTTTTCTTTAGATTACCTTGGATTAAGTTTATAAACATTTTAGTGTTCCATTTCCTACTGATTTTGTCCAAATCTATGTTAAAAATCGGATGAACAAGCTATTAACCACTGGATAATGACTTTACACACTGGATAATAAAATAGATCGGATTAGATCGACCTTAAACGACTCATTTCATGATGAAATCTAACGTTTCTTAAGCCTAAACTCAAGTTTAAAGTGTCTAGTTTTCATATCTGTAACCTCACGAAAATTCAAGTTCATTTGCTATTTTTGATTTCTGAAATAAAAGTACATAGCAGATCTGATGAATCTGACCAGAATCTTGACCAAATTAAAATGAGCATATCTTGGGCTATGGATCGAATAAACAGGTGAGACCAGTGGGAAAAGATCATAAATTTTGTTACCTTTCTATCCCTTACTCGCACGTTTTGTGAAGTTTTGTAATACTCCAGATATAGTCAAATCATGTAACGTATATACCGAAACAGGGCTGCTGGACAGACTTGTGTTTGAAAATTTATTGAACGAGTTTTACTTAACCAAAAGTTACATAAAAATAAGTTTTGGAAACCTGAGACATAGGGGAATAACCTTTAATTTTCTTGGATTTCAATTCGGATTCTAAGTTGGTTAAAACGAGCCTTGAGCGAGACCGAAAATCTGGAAAACTAAGATTGAAGGGCTGTTTTTGTAACGAACATAAAAACAACACTTTTGGATATCCACATGACATGAAACTTATTTTTCATAGATAATAAACACAATTAAGACTTGGGTAAAAGTCTCGAGTCAATCCGAGCATGTTTGACTAAGTCAACAAAAGCGGGCCTCAAAACGATAAAACGCGAACATATATACCTACGAATATTGGACGAGCCGATTGGTATACATACACATTTGGGACGAGACGTATATTATATGAAACAAATAGAGACTAGTGATTTGGAAACTTAAACGACAAACATTTTATATATATGAGATATATGTAAACGAGACGAAACCACATTTAAAAATATATGAGTTATAACATACTTATATGTATACAAACTAGATGACACGAGAAATAATATCAATATTTCGACACAATGTCACGACGCAGTTAACAACTTATATTATTAAAGAAATTAACAATTTCTCCAAACAAACAAACAACCTATTAACATAAGTGATTAAACAAATCAAACGTACTTATGTTAATACATCTATTGTATATAGGTTAACACACCTTGGGCTATTATCTGTCGGCTGCTAGCTTTCTATACCGAGCAAATCACCGTGAGTTCACAGCCCCTACTTTACAAATGTTTTATGCTTTTAAACATAGGGGTGTAAACATAGAAACTGCATGCAAACACATGCAGCAAATTATATAAATGCTTTATTACTTTATTCAACTGTTTGATATGAAATATTATTTCACAACTGTTTTGGGAATTAGACAACAAATCCTAGTACGGACCAGACTTGAGATGTGTGCATGAAAGACCTTATGTCATGCAGACTATAACCATTAGCTAGGTGACTCTAGCCACTGAGTATACGAATAGTACTATTGCCGTGACGACCCTCCTGTGGATGGAGCGTATACTTAACTGTCCTTCAGGCAAGAAACATAAGTTTTGGTTGTGGTTTGGTTATAGGGTTAGGTCGCGTTACTTTAACCTGCGAGGTTTAGCTCACCTTTCAGGGGATTATAGTCTAAGCATTCCCACTTACTATTTAGGATGAACTTATCCTACAACCGTTTTATACCGGTATACTTTCTGGTTATATTTATATGATGGTAAACCACCAGACATATATTTTGGGTAACAACCCACATAAACTATATTTTAGGGTAACTATCCCTACAATCTTATAAATTGTAAAACCTGCAAACATTTATTTATTGAATAACAATTCAATAATTCTAAACATAAATGGTTTAACATACCTTACATTTATACAAAACCTGTGAATTCACTCAACATATTTGTTGACGACTTTCTTTCTATGTTATACAGGAAATTAGCAACGTAAGTAAAGAATCGCATGCATTCAGGATGGACAACCCTGGACTACTTAGGATGCCATATATTTTGGGACAACTTTTGAGGATTTCCTCTGTATTACTGCAGACATTGCAGTTATACTCACGAAATCTTATCTTAACATATGTATTGTAAAACTTAAATGTTTTAAACTTTATTACTACCGTACGACTTACATAGTCGTACTACTTTTGTAATAACTATTTTAAATTGGCATCCTTTATATATTATGTTCTGTATGATCATATGCTCTGATACAGTGAATGCACAATTGTAACGTCAGTACCCCCGCTGTTAAACTGTTTACACAAGATGCTTCCGCTAATTATAACTTGCTTCCGCTAAACATTAAATAAACACAATTATGGATTTTGGGGGTGTGACAGACTTGGTATCAGAGCCATTGGTTATAGCGAACTAGAAGTCTTTAGGTGACTGAAAACCTTAGAGACCTAGACTATAGCCTTGGCAAGAACATTCATGCATTCATACATACATACGTTTATATACATCTAACATACGACTGACACGTCACACACAATTTCCCTTGTCACAGTATGTCTAGTCAATCACTTATTCATGTTTATGCTTCGGACGAGGAGCCGACCGAGGCTACTTTTGAGGGTCCCGCGATCACTGTAGGGGATGAGTCATATGTTCATTTGAGAGATATGTCGGATGACACGAGTGACGCTTACATTGCGCCACCACCGACAGCACATGAGGTTACCCCTACTACTACAGGTATTCACCATCAGGCCGCTGAGACTTCTCGCAGGCCTGTGTATAGGAGGACACCGAGGATGTGTGTCCGAGATCTTCCTATTGGTCCGTTAGCACCAGCGGACGAGTCTGTTGAGTCTCCACAGAGGGCACCCAGGTTTGCTCATCTAGAGTGGATGACTCCTATGTTGAGGCACTGGAGGTCATTAGAGGGTTTTCCCTCCACATTTGAGACAGGAGAGTCTTCACGACCCCCAGCACCACTGCCTACTACTGGAGAGCCGATAGAGCAGACTCTCCCTACATTAGTTGCTGTTATGCGTACATTGTTCTGTATTACTTCTAGCAGGGGTTCTCACCTTGGACAGGTACAGGATGAGGTCTCCCGTCTGTATGGGGACATGGCTGGTATGCATGAGCGTCACCACTTTCTGTTGAACCATGTGTTTACTGCCCAGGAGATAGTTGAGTCCGCACGTGCTCGTGTGAGGGCACTTGAGAGACGTGTTAGGATTGCAGGGCTTGTGGTTGGTGCTTGTGTGGTGATGGCTGTGTTGAGGACAGCCGTGGGATCATTTCTACCGTACTTCCGTTAGACCTATGTAGGGCGGGTTGTGCCTACTTAGGATTATATATACTATGTATTAGACTTGGAACTTTGGTTCGACGGGTATAGACAGACCTGTCATGTTTTGTGTATCATTTGGATCGACGGTGTGTAGACCGACCCGTCATGCTTTGATTTGTCTCTGGACCGATGGATACCTAGGATAGATCCATCCTGTTTTGTATAAAAACTTGTGAACTAACTATGATCAGTTATATGATATGACATATGTGTCTGGTTTATTATTATTGTTTATGTTACTGTGCATTGTGATTGGATTATGAATTGACAATAGAGACTACATAACTATGGATACTGAAATATGTCTTTGTAACCTATAGATCTCTTGAAACTGGAAAAATGGCAGAACCTGTTATAAGTGAATGCTCATCAGATGATGACATAACCATCGACGAGCAGATACAATATGTATATGTCGACACCGAAACAATTCCGATAGTGGAACTTGTGGAAGAAGAAATTGAAAACCACCAATTCGCCATGGTCGACATAGAGGAGTACGAAAGAGTACGAGACCAGGCTGAAAGATTGGATGGCCAAAATTGGGAGCTTGTGTTCAAATGTAGGAACCATGAGCTAGAATTGAGAAGCCTAAAGAGGCCTATGATTGTCCGAGTTAAGGATAAAATACGCTTCTGGAAGAAAATGGCTAGTAATCGCAAGAAAATAGTTAAGTCTTGGATCAAACGTCTGTGCAAATGCTCAACTGAGAATGATCTGGGCTATTATCCGACTCTGCGATACAAAACTATGCTGGAAACCCGCTACTTCTCTCCCAATCTGAATCAGGAGTAAAAGTGAAAAATCTACACTGCGACAGATAACATAGCTAAAGATAGCTTAGTAATGAACTGATGAAGAACTGTCGTAGGAATATAACTATTTGGTTAAGATCTAAGTATAACTAAGTTTAGTCTAATTAGTACTGTATCAACTCGTGTTGTACTGAAAAACTCCTCTTGATGGATATAGAAGATATCATCAAGTTTTGTATGAAATGATGTAAGAACATTCTAGTTAATGTATAATATAACTTAGGTTCGATTCGAAATTTCGTGCGAATTATATTCATTTCTATATATGCATGTGATAGAAAATTTACCACGTGATAATTGTTTAAAACCATTTCTTGCAAACTTTGAAAACCTACTACACCTTGAATTATTGATTTTATCTTGAATTCCTTAAAACATTGTTTACGCTTGATCGATGATGAAAAGAAATATGTACTTGGCATTATATAATGACGCCTGGCCAACGTGATTATATTGTACAAAGTACATATGGGTATTTCAAAGTCGTGCGACATTCAATGTGAAACCTTATTCTTTCAAATTCTTTATACTATTCACTTGACAGACAATGTGAAATCTTGTTCATCACATTCATTATCTTGGCATTGACTTCTGCATTTTATTCATCGCAGAACTGAATCATGCCGCCAAAACAACGAATTACTAGGAATAGTCAGAAGACAACTGTACCCCCTACACCTGAAACCATTCCACCACCTAACACTGAGGAAACTACTGAGCAGATGATAGCTAGACGCATTGCTGAAGGTATTGCCGAGTATGAGGCAAGTCGAAACCGTGAGAATGGGATTAATAACAGTGGATCGACCCCTGTTAATGCTGAGACTGTTGTGAATACTCGCCGAGGGTGTTCATATAAGACATTTCAGGCTTGTAAACCACCTCCTTTCTGTGGCACTGAAGGTGCTATTGGTATCATACACTGGATAGAAAAGATGGATTCTGTGTTGGACATCAGTGATTGTCTACCAGACATTGCGGTGAAATATGTCGCCTGCACACTGGCTGATAAAGCTTTGACTTGGTGGAACAGTCAAGTCCAGTCGATGGGATGACCAGCTGCTTATTCCAAGACATGGGAAACATTGAAGCATATGATGATGGAAGAATTCTGCCCCCGCAGTGAGATGCAGAAAATTGAGACTGAGCTGTGGAACATTGCTATGATTGGTGCTGATATCACTAGTTATACAACCAGGTTCCAAGAACTAGCTCGTCTTGTGCCACATATGGTAACACCTGAGTACAAGCGTATTGAACGCTATGTGTATGGACTGGCACCACAGATCAGGAGTTTAGTTACGTCCTCCAAACCTGACACCTTCAGGAGCGCTGTTACCCTAGCGCAGAGTTTGACTGATGAAGCAGTTAGAATGGGGACGCTGACACAGAAAACTGTGCCGGTCAAGGTTGAGCCGATCAGTACTGAAGCTGGTAGTTCTGGAGGTAAGAAGCGTAAATGGAATGACCGTCAGGGTCAGTCCAACAAGAAAGGATCTGGAAATCCTAAGTCTTATGCTGCTACCATTGTAGAACCGAAGCCATACCTAGGCAACAAACCTAAGTGTGATAAGTGTAGCAAACACCATGAGGGTGAGTGTTGGTTTTGCGACAACTGTAAGGGATGGGGTCACAAAACCCAGAACTGTAAGGTTAACCATACCCCTAAGGGAAACACTGCTCGCCAAAACCAGGGTTGTTTTGAATGTGGCGACACGAGGCATTATCAAAACCGATGCCCTCGACTCAATAACCAAAACCGTAACGCCAACAACGCTCGTAACCGCAACAACAACGGAAACAACCGTGGAAACAACAACAACCGAGCCAACAACAACAATGCTAACAATAACAACAACCAACCAGCTCGTGGACGCGTGTTCATGTTAGGAGCACCAGAGGCACGACAGGATCCTAACACAGTCACTGGTACGTTTCTAGTAAACAACCACTTTGCTTCTGTGTTATTTGATTCCGGTGCTGATTTAAGTTTTGTGTCCACTGAGTTTAGACCACTATTAGATATCGAATCCCTTAAGCTAGATAACAAATACACTGTAGAGCTAGCCGATGGTAAGTTGATTGAATCAGGAGAAATAGTACCAGGATGTTCCTTAACGTTAGAAGGTCATTCTTTCAAGATAGACTTACTACCGGTAGAACTAGGGAGCTTTGATATAGTGGTTGGCATGGATTGGTTGTCACTGAACCGCGCGGAAATCATCTGTCATGAGAAGATTGTACGGTTACCTTTACCGTCAGGAGAAATATTGATGATTCAAGGAGAAAAGAGTAATCGTATGGTGAAAACGATTACGTGCATGAAGGCAAATAAGTATCTACGAAAAGGGTACCAAGCATTTTTGGTACATATTGTGGATAAGAAACCCGAGGAGCGACGCATAGACGACGTGGCCGTAGTACGCGACTACCCAGGAGTATTTCCTGACGAGCTACCAGGGTTACCACCCCCGCGGCAGGTTGAATTTCATATCGACCTAGTGCCTGGAGCAGCACCAATTGCTCGTGCGCCTTATCGTCTAGCCCCATCAGAGATGCAAGAACTGTCTACACAGCTGCAAGAACTGTTGGATTTAGGATTCATCCGACCGAGCTTTTCACCGTGGGGAGCTTCGGTTTTGTTTGTCAAAAAGAAGGATGGATCAATGCGGATGTGTATCGATTATCGGGAACTGAACAAAGTGACTGTGAAAAACCGATACCCATTACCACGCATCGATGATTTGTTTGACCAACTGCAAGGGTCAAGTTACTACTCAAAGATCGACTTGCGATCTGGTTACCACCAACTGAAGGTACGGGATGAGGATATCCCAAAGACTGCATTTAGAACTCGATACGGTCATTACGAGTTCCTGGTTATGCCGTTTGGGCTATGTAATGCACCAGCAGTGTTCATGGATCTAATGAACAGAGTATGTAAACCTTATCTCGATAAGTTTGTCATAGTATTCATTGACGATATTTTGATATACTCGCGGACGAAGGAAGATCATGAACAACATCTGAGGCTGATTCTTGAATTACTGGAGAAAGAGAAGCTTTATGCAAAGTTCTCTAAATGCGAGTTTTGGATGCGTGAAGTTCATTTCCTTGGTCACGTGATTAATAACAAAGGAATTCACGTGGACCCATCCAAAATTGAGGCGATTAGGAATTGGGAAGCCCCAAAAACCCCAACTGAGATACGACAATTCCTTGGGCTAGCCGGTTACTACCGAAGATTTATCGAGAACTTCTCAAAGATAGCTCAACCACTTACCGCCCTAACGCAAAAAGAAAAGAAATTTGATTGGGGCGAAAAACAAGAGAATTCTTTTCAAACTGCTGAAACAGAAGCTGAGCACCGCACCTATCCTGTCGTTACCAGAAGGAGTAGAAAACTTTGTTGTCTACTGTGATGCCTCACATCAAGGATTAGGTTGCGTGTTAATGCAAAACGACAGAGTCATTGCTTACGCGTTTCGTCAATTGAAGATTCACGAGAAGAACTATACGACGCATGAGTTAGAGCTGGGAGCAGTCGTTTTTGCACTTAAGATTTGGAGACACTACCTTTATGGTACAAAGTGTACGATCTTTACTGATCACAAAAGTCTCCAACATATATTTGATCAGAAAGAACTCAACATGAGACAAAGACGTTGGGTTGAACTGTTGAATGATTGCGACTGTGAAATCAAGTACCATCCAGGCAAAGCTAATGTAGTAGCGGATGCCTTGAGTCGTAAGGAAATAGTGAAACCTCGAAGAGTTCGAGCCTTAGGACTGACAATCCACTTGGATCTGATTACTCAAATTCGTAATGCTCAACAAGCGGCCTTTACTCCAGAACGTATGAAGGACGAATCCCTCAAGGGGATGGAGAAGCAACTGGAGTCTAAGGAAAACGGAGTATTGTACTTCATGAATCGAATTTGGATTCCTTGTGTTGATGAGCTACGTAATCTAGTATTGGACGAAGCTCATAAGTCCAATTACTCGATACATCCTGGTGCAGATAAGATGTACCACGATCTGAAAGGATTTTACTGGTGGCCTGGCATGAAAAGAGACATTGCCACCTATGTTAGTAGATGTCTGACTTGTGCAAAAGTTAAGACTGAGTACCAAAAGCTGTCCGGGCTTTTGCAACAACCTGAGTTGCCCAAATGGAAATGGGAACACATCACGATGGATTTCATCACGAAGCTACCGAAAACATCATCTGGGATGGACTCCATATGGGTAATTGTCGACCGACTGACAACATCATCTCACTTTCTAGCCATCAAAGAGACATATAAGATGGAAAAGCTGGCTAGAATCTACATAAAGGAAGTTGTTTCTAGACATGGAGTGCCATTATCCATCATCTCTGATAGAGATGCACGTTTCACCTCTCGCTTCTGGCAAACACTGCAACAAGCTTTAGGCACTAGACTCGACATGAGTACCGCCTACCATCCACAAACCGATGGTCAAAGCGAGCGAACGATACAAACGCTTGAGGACTTGCTACGAGCCTGCGTGATTGATTTTGGAGGAAACTGGGATGTTCATCTCCCTTTAGCCGAATTCTCGTACAACAATAGTTATCATACGAGCATACAAATGGCACCTTTCGAGGCGTTGTACGGACGCAAGTGCCGATCCCCACTCTGTTGGGCAGAGTTGGACGACAGACAATTATCAGGTCCTGAGATAGTCCAAGAGACAACGGACAAGATATCTCAAGTGCTTAATCGATTGAAAATGGCACGAGACCGACAAAAGAGTTATGCAGACAATAGATGAAAACTTTTAGAGTTTCAAGTAGGTGACAGAGTCCTACTCAAGGTATCTCCTTGGAAAGGAGTTGTACGATTTGGTAAACGCGGTAAACTGAACCCACGATATGTTGGACCATTTGAGATCCTAGCAAGGATTGGTCCTGTAGCTTATCAACTTAAACTGCCGCAGAAACTTAGTAATATTCACGACACTTTTCACGTGAGTAATCTTAAGAAGTGTCTATCTGACGAAGCGTTAATTATACCTCCTGACGAAATCTATGTCGACGCAAAACTTAACTTTGTGGAGGAACCGCTTGAAGTAATGGACACGAAAACGCAGAAACTCCGAAACAGTCGGATCAAACTTGTCAAAATTCGATGGAACTCGAAAAGAGGCCCAGAGTTCACCTGGGAACGTGAGGATGAAATGCGCAAGAAGTATCCTCAACTATTTAAAACCGTGACCGCGACTCACGACACATCTTAAATCTCGGGACGAGATTTCCCTAACGGGGGGAGAATGTGACAACTCTCCAAATTAGGTATTAATTAAATAATATGCATGTGCATTCTTACGCTAATTTCCTGGTTAAGTTTTAACAAAACTCTTTGTTGTGATGTAAGCCTAGCAAGCCCGTACTTTTAAACAAAAAGTAAAATGTAATACGTAAGTAACTTATAGTTACGTACAAATATATTCGAACGAACCCGACAAAAATAAATAACAAAAGCTTCGTGACACAAAAATATATAAATAACCTAAAACTATTTTTGTTGTAGTTATTTACTTAAGAATATTATGCTAAACGAGGAAGCATAACGATAGAACGAAAACAATTACGCGTTTTAGCTTAAAACGTAACGTACGCGTCGAAATGCGCAAAACGAGCCCGACAACCGAACAAGTCAAAAATTATATTTTTGAAACTCAAAATAAAGTATTTAAAATAATACTTCAAAATATATTAGCCCATATAGGTCGTTTACGAATTAAACAAAACTATGGCGTTATAACGTACGAATAACGATTAACCGACAACCGGGCTTAACACGAAATTGAGGAACGAAACTTCTTGAGCCCGAGACCCATGAGAGTCGGCCCAGTCCCATTCCAGGTGGCCCAAGTCGGCCCAACCCAAAAACACACCAAAACCTAAGTATATATGTGGGTTAACTCCTCTATTTCTTGCACTTCTAACCACAAAACACACACACCACCTTATCCCTTCCACTTCTCTCTCCCATTTCGGTTTCCAACTGAAAACACACCCCCTCCACCTTCATCCACGACCTCCTAGCACCACCAAGCAATACCAACATCATCTAGTCACCCCTACACACGAGTTTAGCAAGGAAAGGCGAACAAGGACAGCAGCCGCATACTTCGACGAACACAGCCTCTAGATCACGTTTACTGTGGTATAAACCTCTAACTTTTCTTTAGATTTCCTTGGATTAAGTTTATAAACATTTTAGTGTTCCATTTCCTACTGATTTTGTCCAAATCTATGTTAAAAATCGGATGAACATGCTATTAACCACTGGATAATGACTTTACACACTGGAAAATAAAATAGATCGGATTAGATCGACCTTAAACGACTCATTTCATGATGAAATCTAACGTTTCTTAAGCCTAAACTCAAGTTTAAAGTGTCTAGTTTTCATATCTGTAAGCCTCACGAAAATTCAAGTTCATTTGCTATTTTTGATTTCTGAAATAAAAGTACATAGCAGATCTGATGAATCTGACCAGAATCTTGACCAAATTAAAATGAGCATATCTTGGGCTATGGATCGAATAAACAGGTGAGACCAGTGGGAAAAGATCATAAATTTTGTTACCTTTCTATCCCTTACTCGCACGTTTTGTGAAGTTTTGTAATACTCCAGATATAGTCAAATCATGTAACGTATATACCGAAACAGGGCTGCTGGACAGACTTGTGTTTGAAAATTTATTGAACGAGTTTTGCTTAAACAAAAGTTACATAAAAATAAGTTTTGGAAACCTGAGACATAGGGGAATAACCTTTAATTTTCTTGGATTTCAATTCGGATTCTAAGTTGGTTAAAACGAGCCTTGAGCGAGACCGAAAATCTGGAAAACTAAGATTGAAGGGCTGTTTTTGTAACGAACATAAAAACAACACTTTTGGATATCCACATGACATGAAACTTATTTTTCATAGATAATAAACACATTTAAGACTTGGGTAAAAGTCTCGAGTCAATCCGAGAATGTTTGACTAAGTCAACAAAAGCGGGCCTCAAAACGATAAAACGCGAACATATATACCTACGAATATTGGACGAGCCGATTGGTATACATACACATTTGGGACGAGACGTATATTATATGAAACAAATAGAGACTAGTGATTTGGAAACTTAAACGACAAACATTTTATATATATGAGATATATGTAAACGAGACGAAACCACATTTAAAAATATATGAGTTATAACATACTTATATGTATACAAACTAGATGACACGAGAAATAATATCAATATTTCGACACAATGTCACGACGTAGTTAACAACTTATATTATTAAAGAAATTAACAATTTCTCCAAACAAACAAACAACCTATTAACATAAGTGATTAAACAAATCAAACGTACTTATGTTAATACATCTATTGTATATAGGTTAACACACCTTGGGCTATTATCCGTCGGCTGCTAGCTTTCTATACCGAGCAAATCACCGTGAGTTCACAGCCCCTACTTTACAAATGTTTTATGCTTTTAAACATAGGGGTGTAAACATAGAAACTGCATGCAAACACATGCAGCAAATTATATAAATGCTTTATTACTTTATTCAACTGTTTGATATGAAATATTATTTCACAACTGTTTTGGGAATTAGACAACAAATCCTAGTACGGACCAGACTTGAGATGTGTGCATGAAAGACCTTATGTCATGCAGACTATAACCATTAGCTAGGTGACTCTAGCCACTGAGTATACGAATAGTACTATTGCCGTGACGACCCTCCTGTGGATGGAGCGTATACTTAACTGTCCTTCAGGCAAGAAACATAAGTTTTGGTTGTGGTTTGGTTATAGGGTTAGGTCGCGTTACTTTAACCTGCGAGGTTTAGCTCACCTTTCAGGGGATTATAGTCTAAGCATTCCCACTTACTATTTAGGATGAACTTATCCTACAACCGTTTTATACCGGTATACTTTCTGGTTATATTTATATGATGGTAAACCACCAGACATACATTTTGGGTAACAACCCACATAAACTATATTTTAGGGTAACTATCCCTACAATCTTATAAATTGTAAAACCTGCAAACATTTATTTATTGAATAACAATTCAATAATTCTAAACATAAATGGTTTAACATACCTTACATTTATACAAAACCTGTGAATTCACTCAACATATTTGTTGACGACTTTCTTTCTATGTTATACAGGAAATTAGCAACGTAAGTAAAGAATCGCATGCATTCAGGATGGACAACCCTGGACTACTTAGGATGCCATATATTTTGGGACAACTTTTGAGGATTTCCTCTGTATTACTGCAGACATTGCAGTTATACTCACGAAATCTTATCTTAACATATGTTTTGTAAAACTTAAATGTTTTAAACTTTATTACTACCGTACGACTTACATAGTCGTACTACTTTTGTAATAACTATTTTAAATTGGCATCCTTTATATATTATGTTCTGTATGATCATATGCTCTGATACAGTGAATGCACAATTGTAACGTCAGCACCCCCGCTGTTAAACTGTTTACACAAGATGCTTCCGCTAATTATAACTTGCTTACGCTAAACATTAAATAAACACAATTATGGATTTTGGGGGTGTGACACGTATTTATAACCATCGCGTGTCGTGGACACCCTCAGGTTACAACTCTTTGGACTTCATCACTCGGCTAATCAACTTACGTTTATTTAAACGCTTTCACGCTCAGGTGAGTCTCATAGCCCCTCTTTTTACTGCTTTTCTCAGGGGTGTGATACATTGCTTATTTTAACATGTGAACGCAAGTACAAACATTTCATATACTACATGAGTTTTTCACAACTAATCATTTAAAGCCCTCCGTCAGCATAGTTGTTAATACGTTGTAGCGTGAATATTAGTATATGGTACCATATAGGATTGACCCTCCTCGTTCGGGTTAGCAAGCACTAACCGGGTAAACGGACGTACTAATATTTGGGAAGACGAATGTTGATTAGGCATTCGTGGAGGCACCTCGCCCGGAATTCTCTATAGGGGACCCGGCCCTCGAGTTAAGCTCAACTATGTGCTCATGCCTGTATACACAATTACTATCATTTTATTTGCTGGATGAAAATCATTATTAAATCTTGCGGTTCATACTTTATTTCTTGATTTCAAACCTGTGAGCTCACCAGCTTTAGCTGACCCATTTAGCATGTATCGCAGGTACCAAGCAGTAGGTTGTTTCGGCTTCAGGACTTTTAGCTCGAGTCAGCATACAGACGTTTGAGATTTTCTTGCATTAGTATATTTTGTACAAGTACTTATGTACTGAAATCTCCTTTTATTTAAACTCGAGCTATGTAAAGCTATAAATGTTGTAAACATTTCAATACTAATATATTTTGTTAAAACGACGCATATAGAGTCGTTTACTGTGACAACCGTCAATTTAGGACTATAGTTAGTGCCTAACCAAGTGTAATACATGTAATTAGTTCTGTGTTAGGCTAATTAATGTATCAATTATTATATATATATTGTTGAATATATATCTACAATTATGCGATTCGTTTAAATCGTACAAGCTTCAAATCGAATGAAATCCGATTACAATAAATACGGACGTTGGTGAACAATTTTATTAAGTAATACAAATATTATTTAATAACTCAATTTATTCAAAAATATTATTTATAATAATATTTCGTATCCAAGTTTTATCACACAATTTATATAGCGCGAATAAAATGTAATTGCGCAAACAAATAAAACGAATTTCAATTTAGATATCCCAAATGGATAATTGATAAATTCTTTTAATAAAACATTTTATAATAAATTCGTAACTTAAAACGTAAAATTTAGTTTATAAAATAAATATTTAACGTTAAACGATCGGGAAAACGAGCACCACACGGGACAAGAAGACGTAGACTGAAAAGGGGATTTAAACCCCTCATCACCACCATCTTTCTCATTTCTCTTTTACTCTCTCTCTCTCTTCCTTCTCTTTTCTCTCAACTAACACCCACCACCACCATTATCATCTTCATCAAAATCACAAAATAAGCACCTCAAACGACCTTGGATCTTCAAGCCCCTTTGGAAATAAACGACCACCTCGCGACGATCTACACTTCTATCTTTCCGGAATTTCATTTCGGCGATTTGTAAGTTTCCGACACAACTCCGAAAACTCTCGTTTTTAAGTTTTATAACTTGCTAGTTGTTTGTATAACCTTGTAATGTCCTAAAATGGGTTGGGTAAAAATATTATGCCGATCGATGGCCGGAAAACGCGTTTTTGGAGTTGAAACTCCGATCAGACCCCGTACGTCGCATTTGGCCTGGAGCAAATGCGACGCAGCGACCTACGTCGCACTATATCCCCAACGTCGCATATAGCGACGCAGCGACCTACGTCGCACGCACTATATCCCCAACGTCGCATATAGCAACGCAGCGACCTACGTCGCACTATAACCCCAACGTCGCACTTAGCAACGCAGACCCTTACGTCGCAGAAATCAACTACGTCGCCTATAGCGACGTCACGTACAACGTGGCATTAAATTGCGAAAGTCGCACATAGCGACGTCATGCCCAACGTCGCAGTCCGGATCTGCGACGTAGCACCCTACGTCGCATAAAACAGAATCTTCAAACCTCAAAATTTTGAAGTCAAAGTTACTGTTCAAAAAAGTCAAATTTACTGTAGCAGTACTGTAGCAGTACTGTAGCAAAGTCAACATTTTAGAATTATTATTATTTCAACTAAATCACCAACGGGCCGTACACATTTTCAAATACACAATTGAATCAACTAAGTCATAGTAACTTAGATAATTCAATCAAACAAGTCGTTGTAACTTGTATCAACTTATTCCAAACAAGTCGTAGTAACTTGTAACAAAACCATCAACCAAATCGGGGTAATTTGGACATCAAGTTAAGCAAACAATTTCAATGGTAGTCTTTCGAGATACCGGTACAATTAATGACAATTTAAGTGTCGTGGACACATTCAGGTTTCAAGCCTTTGGACACCAACTCACAGCTAATTACTTCAAGTTTATTAAGTAAAACACTTCAAGAACCAGGTGAGTTTCATGGCCCCATTTTCACTACTTTTACTAGGGGTGTGATATTACTACTTCATTTTGTTTTACAAGTAGAACGCAAGTGCCAAACTTCAAATACTACATGAGTTTCAAGCTAATCAATTTAAAGTCCTCCATAGCATAGTCTCTAGTATTTATAGCGTGAATGTTAGTATATGATATCATATGGGATTGACAATCCTCATCCGGGTTAGCACGCACTAACCGGTCAAACGGATGTATTAGCATTTGGGAAGACGAGTGTTGATTAGGCACTCGTAGGAGGCATTTCAAGTTAGGTTTCCTTAATTGGGCCTGACAAATCAAGTTAAGCTCAGACTATGTGCTCATGGACAGTATAACTTTTATTTTGCTTAATTGCATTTTAAATTCAATATAAATCTTGCGGTTCTTACAACTATACATTGACATACAAACCTGTGAGCTCACCAGCGTTTTCGCTGACCCATTTTAGTATTTATCACAGGTACCCAGCAGTAGGTTGGCTGCACAAGCAGGAACTATTAGCTCGAGTCAGCATTCATACAACTAGAGATTTGATTGCATTATTATATTTTGTAAAAGTAATTATGCTATGTAATCTCTCAATTTCAGGAATCGAGCTAATGTAACAATATTTTGATGTAAACATTTACTTTATCTATACAAGTTTAAAACGACGCATATAGTGGTCGTTCATTATATCTTATGTGCTTTGTATATTGATTAGTGACACCCAAATCAAGCTTCCGCAAA
Organism: Helichrysum umbraculigerum; assembly: GCA_949592205.1. Classification (NCBI taxonomy): domain Eukaryota; kingdom Viridiplantae; phylum Streptophyta; class Magnoliopsida; order Asterales; family Asteraceae; genus Helichrysum; species Helichrysum umbraculigerum. Next base: position 4,030,356 of record CATIUR010000008.1, on the reverse strand, counting down.
TCATCAAATTTGGGGGTGTCACAGATTGGTATCAGAGCCTAAGGTTATAGTGAACTAGGTTGCATTTAGTGGACCTAGACTATGACTGTTAGGCAGTATTCCCTATTAGGTATAACCAGTTCAGAGATTACAGCATACGAATTTAATTTAACATAGCCTGATCAACTATGTACAATTAAATAAAGATGATGTAAGATCTGAAGGAAGTTATGGCTGAACAGGATACATTAGTTGACTCTGACCTCGAGAGAAACGGGACTCAAAATACGTCTGTGCTAGACACTCAATAGGTTATTATGTGATATATATACATATTTACATAAGTAGACCTCATTACAACTTTAGGCTATATTATATGAATATAGGCCTCTTTCTCTCTAACGCTCTGTCTCGAAATGACAACCACACCACTAGTTCATCATACTCGGACTAGTATCTTATTTCATTCCTTGTTCTTTCTTACTCAGCATCATGCCTCCTCGTCGTCAAATTACCCTTAGCGAAGCTGAGATCGCGGGAATCATTGCCCGCAGTGTGACCGAAGCCTTGGCTACCCGAACACCACCCGGTAGCGAGGACACAGCAACCAATACTCCACCACCCAAACCTTGCTCCTATAAGGACTTTCTTAGCTGTAAACCGCTATACTTCAAGGGCACGGAAGGTGCCATTGGCTTGATCCGTTGGATTGAGCGTATGGAATCTGTTTTCAGCCTCTGCGACTGCACTGAGAACAACAAAGTCAAATTCGCTGCTTACACCTTTCAAGAAGGTGCACTCACGTGGTGGAAAACCCACGCAAACTCTGTAGGCCTTGAGGTTGCAAATCGACTTCCTTGGGCCGAATTGAAGAAGAAGCTGACAGAAAAGTACTGTCCTGAAGAAGAATTGCACAGGCTGGAGGAAGAATTCTGGCACCTGGAGGTGCAGGGAAATGATGTCGCTGATTATACCACCAAATTTCAGCAGTTTGCTCTATTATGCCCGGGTTTGGTCGAACCAGAAAGTAAGGGCATTAAGAAATACATTCGTGGACTCCCCGAGAACATTCAGGGAAACGTCGCCTTATCCAAACCAACTACTACTGAAAGTGCCATTCGATTGGCCCACGAACTCATGGCTCTAGTTGTCAGCCGTGAGACCTCCAACACCTCATCCTCTAACAACAACAAACGCAAATCCACTGAACACCACCATAACTCAAACAAGAAAAACAACGCCATCCAAGTCTACACCTCAAACTCTGAAACCACCCGCAGCTACACCGGGGACAGACCTTATTGCCCCAAGTGTAACTACCACCACTTTGGTCAGTGCAATACCCCTTGCAACAACTGCAGGAGGTACGGGCATTCGACTAAGGATTGCCGAGCTCCCAAATCCAACAACAACCCCTCTGACAGAAATACCCGACAACCTAAGTCCTGTTATGAATGTGGAAACCCAGGACACTTCAGGGATTCTTGCCCAAAATTGAAGAATAAGGGCAACAACAACAACAACAACCACCGCAACAACAACAACACCAAAAGTAGCGCCTTCGTGATCAACTCAGGGGACGCCCGTCAGGACCCGAATGTGGTCACGGGTATGTTCCTCCTCAACAATTTAACTGCTTCCATTCTGTTTGATACTGGTGCCGATAGGAGTTTTATTTCCGATGAATTTTGCCCTCTACTTGACATTACACCTGTTGCTTTAGACGTTAAGTACACCGTAGAGCTAGCAAATGGCAAGTTGATAGAAACCAATAGTGTGATACCTAATTGCACCTTAAATCTAGCCGACGAAACCTTCTCCATAGATCTTATGCCTGTTGAGATAGGAAGTTTCGATGTCATCGTAGGCATGGACTGGTTATCCAAACATCGTGCCGAAATCATCTGCTATGACAAAATTGTTCGCATACCTCTCACTGTCGGTAGAACCCTAGTCATACAGGGGGAGACCGGAGGGACGAGGCTTAACATCATATCTTGTCTTAAAACCCGGAAATTTCTGAGAAAGGGTTATCCATCAATCCTCGCGCACATCATGGAGAAAAAGTCGGAGGAGAAGCGACTTGAGGATGTTCCAATCGTCCGAGACTTTCCAGAAGTCTTTCCTGAAGAACTACCTGGTCTACCACCACCAAGACAGGTTGAGTTCTCAATCGATCTTGTACCAGGTGCTGCGCCTGTGGCTCGAGCACCATACCGTTTAGCTCCATCCGAACTTCAGGAGCTGTCCACCCAGTTACAGGAACTCCTGGAACGAGGATTTATCAGGCCGAGTTCTTCACCTTGGGGAGCTCCGGTCCTATTTGTTAAGAAGAAAGATGGTTCTTTTCGAATGTGTATCGACTATCGAGAGTTGAACAAGTTAACTGTCAAGAACCGGTATCCACTTCCACGAATCGATGATTTGTTCGACCAACTTCAAGGGTCGAGTTGTTATTCAAAGATTGATCTCCGATCCGGTTACCACCAATTGTGTGTCCGCGATGCTGATATTCCAAAAACCGCTTTCAGAACCCGTTACGGGCATTACGAATTCCAAGTGATGCCATTCGGCCTAACCAACGCACCGGCTGTATTCATGGACCTTATGAATCGGGTGTGCAAACCTTACCTTGACAAGTTTGTCATTGTCTTCATCGATGACATCCTCATATATTCACGAAGCAAAGAAGAACACGCGCAACACCTCAAAACCATCCTTGAACTACTTAAACACGAGGAGCTCTATGCCAAGTTCTCTAAGTGTGAGTTCTGGATTAAAACCGTCCAATTCCTTGGTCACGTGATTGACAGTCAGGGGATTCACGTCGACCCGTCAAAAATTGAGGCTATCAAAGACTGGCAATCGCCAACCACTCCGACCGAAGTACGGCAGTTTCTAGGACTGGCCGGATACTATCGACGATTCATTGAAAATTTCTCCAAGATAGCCATACCAACTCTTAAAACAAAAGCTTTGCAGTGCTCCTATCCTCTCATTACCCGAAGGCACCGATGACTTCGTGGTATACTGCGATGCTTCACATCAAGGTCTCGGTTGTGTGCTTATGCAACGAGACAAAGTCATAGCTTATGCTTCCCGACAGCTCAAGATTCATGAAAAGAATTACACCACCCACGACCTCGAGCTAGGAGCTGTCGTTTTTGCCCTCAAAATCTGGAGACATTACCTTTACGGTACCAGATGTACAATCTTTACCGACCATAAAAGCCTTCAACACATATTCGATCAGAAGGATCTCAACATGAGGCAACGTCGATGGGTCGAGTTGCTTACCGATTACGACTGTGAACTCAAATATCATCCAGGCAAAGCAAATGTTGTTGCTGACGCCCTCAGTCGAAAAGAGCGAGTGAAACCACTTCGGGTTCGAGCCCTCAGTATGACCATTCACAACAATTTAAACATTCAAATCCTCACTGCTCAACTCGAAGCCTTAAAACCCGAAAATGTCAAAGATGAAGCCTTGCGGGGCATGGATAAACAATTCGAAATCAGACCTAACGGGATTAGGTATTTCTCAAACCGAATCTGGTTGCCTAAATTTGGGAACCTACGAGACTTGGTGATGGATGAAGCTCACAAGTCCAAATATTCTATCCATCCGGGATCCGATAAAATGTACCACGGTATCAAGGACTTCTACTGGTGGCCGAACATGAAAGCCGAAATCGCCACCTATGTCAGCAAATGCCTTACTTGCTCCAAGGTCAAAATCGAATATCAAAAACCTTCTGGTTTACTTCAACAACCCAGTCTTCCGGAATGGAAATGGGAACAAATTGCCATGGACTTCATAACCAAACTACCCAGATCCTCGAGCGGTTGCGATTCCATTTGGGTGATCGTGGATCGTCTCACAAAGTCTGCTCACTTCCTGGCAATCAAGGAATCCGACAAAATGGAACGCCTCACCAGAATTTATTTGAAGGAAATCGTAACCAAACACGGTGTTCCAATCTCAATTATCTCCGATAGGGATAGTCGTTTCACTTCACAATTTTGGCAATCACTTCAAAAATCCCTGGGTACTCGACTTGATATGAGTACCGCATACCATCCTCAAACAGACGGTCAAAGTGAACGAACCATTCAAACACTAGAAGACATGCTACGGGCCTGCGTAGTAGACTTCGGTGTAAACTGGGAAAAACATCTACCATTGTGCGAGTTCTCGTACAACAACAGTTATCATACCAGCATCAAAGCTGCACCCTTCGAGGCACTGTACGGTCGTAAGTGCCGGTCACCTATCTGTTGGACTGAAGTTGGGGATAGCCAACTCACAGGCCCAGAAATCATTCATGAGACGACCGAGAGAATCGTAGAAATTCAAAACAAGCTTAAGGCCGCGCGTGATCGTCAGAAAAGTTATGCTGACGTGAGACGCAAACCACTCGAGTTCCAAGTTGGGGATTTAGTTCTACTCAAAGTATCGCCTTGGAAAGGCGTAATCCGATTTGGCAAACGAGGGAAGTTGAATCCCAGATACATTGGACCATTCGAGATCCTCGAAAGGATTGGTCCAGTGGCTTATCGATTGCAGCTGCCATCTGAACTCAGCAGCGTGCATCCCACATTTCATGTTTCAAATTTGAAGAAGTGTCTGTCTGATGAGACACTTATCATTCCACTCGATGAAATTCGAGTTGACGAAAAACTTCACTTCGTTGAGGAACCCGCCGAAATCATGGACCGTGAGGTCAAACAACTTAAACAAAGTCGTATTCCTATCGTCAAGGTTAGGTGGAATTCGCGGCGCGGTCCGGAATTTACCTGGGAACGGGAAGACCAAATGCGACTCAAGTATCCTCAACTCTTCACCGATTCAACGTCAAACACAACTTCAACATAAATTTCGGGACGAAATTCTTCTAACAGGGGGAGAATGTGACAACCGTCAATTTAGGACTATAGTTAGTGCCTAACCAAGTGTAATACATGTAATTAGTTCTGTGTTAGGCTAATTAATGTGTCAATTATTATATATATATTGTTGAATATATATCTACAATTATGCGATTCGTTTAAATCGTACAAGCTTCAAATCGAATGAAATCCGATTACAATAAATACGGACGTTGGTGAACAATTTTATTAAGTAATACAAATATTATTTAATAACTCAATTTATTCAAAAATATTATTTATAATAATATTTCGTATCCAAGTTTTATCACACAATTTATATAGCGCGAATAAAATGTAATTGCGCAAACAAATAAAACGAATTTCAATTTAGATATCCCAAATGGATAATTGATAAATTCTTTTAATAAAACATTTTATAATAAATTCGTAACTTAAAACGTAAAATTTAGTTTATAAAATAAATATTTAACGTTAAACGATCGGGAAAACGAGCACCACACGGGACAAGAAGACGTAGACTGAAAAGGGGATTTAAACCCCTCATCACCACCATCTTTCTCATTTCTCTTTTACTCTCTCTCTCTCTTCCTTCTCTTTTCTCTCAACTAACACCCACCACCACCATTATCATCTTCATCAAAATCACAAAATAAGCACCTCAAACGACCTTGGATCTTCAAGCCCCTTTGGAAATAAACGACCACCTCGCGACGATCTACACTTCTATCTTTCCGGAATTTCATTTCGGCGATTTGTAAGTTTCCGACACAACTCCGAAAACTCTCGTTTTTAAGTTTTATAACTTGCTAGTTGTTTGTATAACCTTGTAATGTCCTAAAATGGGTTGGGTAAAAATATTATGCCGATCGATGGCCGGAAAACGCGTTTTTGGAGTTGAAACTCCGATCAGACCCCGTACGTCGCATTTGGCCTGGAGCAAATGCGACGCAGCGACCTACGTCGCACTATATCCCCAACGTCGCATATAGCGACGCATCGACCTACGTCGCACGCACTATATCCCCAACGTCGCATATAGCGACGCAGCGACCTACGTCGCACTATAACCCCAACGTCGCACTTAGCAACGCAGACCCTTACGTCGCAGAAATCAACTACGTCGCCTATAGCGACGTCACGTACAACGTCGCATTAAATTGCGAAAGTCGCACATAGCGACGTCATGCCCAACGTCGCAGTCCGGATCTGCGACGTAGCACCCTACGTCGCATAAAACAGAATCTTCAAACCTCAAAATTTTGAAGTCAAAGTTACTGTTCAAAAAAGTCAAATTTACTGTAGCAGTACTGTAGCAGTACTGTAGCAAAGTCAACATTTTAGAATTATTATTATTTCAACTAAATCACCAACGGGCCGTACACATTTTCAAATACACAATTGAATCAACTAAGTCATAGTAACTTAGATAATTCAATCAAACAAGTCGTTGTAACTTGTATCAACTTATTCCAAACAAGTCGTAGTAACTTGTAACAAAACCATCAACCAAATCGGGGTAATTTGGACATCAAGTTAAGCAAACAATTTCAATGGTAGTCTTTCGAGATACCGGTACAATTAATGACAATTTAAGTGTCGTGGACACATTCAGGTTTCAAGCCTTTGGACACCAACTCACAGCTAATTACTTCAAGTTTATTAAGTTAAACACTTCAAGAACCAGGTGAGTTTCATGGCCCCATTTTCACTACTTTTACTAGGGGTGTGATATTACTACTTCATTTTGTTTTACAAGTAGAACGCAAGTGCCAAACTTCAAATACTACATGAGTTTCAAGCTAATCAATTTAAAGTCCTCCATAGCATAGTCTCTAGTATTTATAGCGTGAATGTTAGTATATGATATCATATGGGATTGACAATCCTCATCCGGGTTAGCACGCACTAACCGGTCAAACGGATGTATTAGCATTTGGGAAGACGAGTGTTGATTAGGCACTCGTAGGAGGCATTTCAAGTTAGGTTTCCTTAATTGGGCCTGACAAATCAAGTTAAGCTCAGACTATGTGCTCGTGGACAGTATAACTTTTATTTTGCTTAATTGCATTTTAAATTCAATATAAATCTTGCGGTTCTTACAACTATACATTGACATACAAACCTGTGAGCTCACCAGCGTTTTCGCTGACCCATTTTAGTATTTATCACAGGTACCCAGCAGTAGGTTGGCTGCACAAGCAGGAACTATTAGCTCGAGTCAGCATTCATACAACTAGAGATTTGATTGCATTATTATATTTTGTAAAAGTAATTATGCTATGTAATCTCTCAATTTCAGGAATCGAGCTAATGTAACAATATTTTGATGTAAACATTTACTTTATCTATACAAGTTTAAAACGACGCATATAGTGGTCGTTCATTATATCTTATGTGCTTTGTATATTGATTAGTGACACCCAAATCAAGCTTCCGCAAATCATCAAATTTGGGGGTGTCACATTTACTATATACCTTTGTGCTTTGTTATTGATTAGTAACACCCAAATCGTGCTTCCGCAAATCATTAAAGTTGGGGGTGTTACATTAACCATGTATATAACTGAATCAACTGATCAATGGATTTGAGTTGGGGAATTTGAATTGAAATTCTTTCATGATTCATGTTTTTTATGAAATGATCAAGAAAATATGACTGAAATTCTTTTATAATTGAATGTGAGAATTATACTGTTTAACTTTAGCGTTTTTATTGATATAATAAAATATAAAAGAAATACAATAAAAATTGTATTAATATCTTGTGGTAGCCCGTAAATTTGCGGGTTATGATCTAGTTAGTTTGAAAATGACAACTCAAAAACCCACTTCTTGCCTCATTTCGAAGGATGGATTAATGGCAATGGACGATACGGAATTCTTTGACTACTTAGTAAAAGAGATAGGATCTGATTTCTTCCCACCTTCTTCTTCTAAAGCCAAGGAAACTTCCGAAACCCAAGAAGAATTTAGGACGTCACCTCCCATTCCAATTCGAACTATGGACTTTGATGACACGGATCAGTTACCTGACCTTGCATCATCTCCAGAAGACCACTCTCCAACTTTGCATTCACTTGATTTACCAAATTCTGTCCAATTCGATAATTCTCCCGAAGAGGATTATGAAGTAAAACCTCTAAAATTATGTGACTTAATCACCCTCATTCCTGAAACATCAGTGTATGGCCAAACCCTGTCAAATTCTCGCAATGACGGCATCTTTCCATTCTTTTCATATGAACACAAATACACCATTTATCGAGTGGTGGATAAGGTTCCATCAGTCGAGCCTGAACAGACTTGTTCTGAAGAACGCCACCTCGGCGCCTCTTTCAATCCTTCTCGTAGAGTAGACGTCTATAGGACATTCATTAGGAAGTTAAACTCCTCCGACTTTCCCTTTTCATACGAACAACGAGAAAAGATTACCAAGCTAGACGAACAAGTAAAATTTCTTTCTCGCCTGTCAAGTCACGAATGCGAAAGCATTTCCACTAATTTCGGAGATCAAGAACTAAAGTTCATAGTAGATTTGGATCAACTTTTTGAATCACTTGCCGACATGGATTTCCTCCCAATATCTATGATATTAATCAATCACAATGTCGCTGCAATGATCAAGAAACTTGAGTTCTGGATAGAACGGGACCCAATGATTCCCATCGTGATCCCTGGTAAAATTCCATTCTTTGTTTACCCCGCCTCCTACTTGATCTCAAAATTGTGAGACGTTTTTCCTGATTCCGCCAAGGAAAGAATCGACACAGCCCTCTTCACTAAAAGAAAAGACCTTCACATTAAGCTTATTCACATCCTTGCCTTTACCAAATACCCCTTCACTTCCACCCAAAAAGATAAAGTCAGTGAACTCTTTAGGATAGTTAAATCTACAACCGGAGAACCTGATTCGCAGGAAGAGAAAGCGTTTCTGGGAATCATGAATAAACTCACTTACGATCTAAATTATGAGGACCAAGGACCACGAGACGGTTTATCAAACCCTAAAAAGATAAGGAAGACATATAATAAGTTAGTTAGTGATCTTGTCGACTTAGGATACGAAGAACGAAAAGTCCTAGGGGAATTAAAGAATAGTCATTACTATTTAGTTTATAATGTCATCTGGAAGCTTTCAAAAAGTTTTTTTTGCCTAAAAACGTTCGCTTAAGGGAGCAAGTCTCAACCCTTCCCCTATGGAGGGATCGGAACGAATCGTAAAACAATTCTCTCCGAAAAGGTCGAGGCTCACGCCTTTAAAAGAGCATATTTTAATATATATATATATATAGTAATATAATAAATTCTTGAAAGCGACCTTAAAAAGAAGAAAACGTTTTTAAACTTTCGCCTGAAAACACACGCGTATCAAAAAGAAAAAAGAATTTGCAAGTTTAAACTCTTAGCCGAAACTTGTACATTCCATAAACCAGCATCAGACAAAAATTTTAAAACACCAAAAATATAACCTAAGTATTAATATTTTAGATAAATTAAAAATGTCCTTCAAAAATTTGCGCGTTTCTTAAATCCCTTAAAATTTAACGAAAACTAATTAGAAATTAGTTACAATAAGCATATTTAGGATCCGTAAAAATAATTATTAGGACAATGGAATATTAATTTAGGAAATTAAACTCTATTAGGTACTGGGGACCATGGTCAAGGAATATAGGACACTAGGTTATGACACATATTCTTAGGTCCCACACTTCATTCCTTACATTCCCATAATTTAAAAACAAAGAAGAAAACTTCATCTTCCTTCCTTCCCTACACCCAAAAGCCGTCCACCACTACACCACCCTCAAACTACCATCAAATCTGTGACACCCGTCAAATTAGGACTAGTTATTAGGTCCTAATCAATTTGTTAATACATGTAATTAGTTCTATGTTAGGCTAATGGTATGTACCATTACGTATATTATTATATATACGCATTAACATGATTTATTAAATCGTGTCATTTTATATCAGCCTAATTCCGATCCATTAATATGGACGTTGGTGAACCTACTTTATTAAATAATATGAATTTATTTAATAAACATAACTGTTTCTAAATATTATCTTGATAATATTTCAAAAGTATTTCGTATCGTATAAAACACTTATACGCGACCAAAAATACGTGAAACGCGTTCAACAATCGAAATAAACTAAAGTTATATTTTATAACTCATTAATAAGTATTTTGATAAAATACTACAACTAAAAAAATATCTAAAGATTATTCGTTATTTAAAAACGTACGTATAATGTATAACGTCTAATTATACGTTTACACAACCGGGGAAACGAACACCGCACGGAGCGCAAACTCGGGGAACAAAATTTGGAGACAACCACACCTCGGTGGGGCCCTCCCCAACCTGTTTTCAAACTTGGAAAACAAGATCCACAAAATGTGGATCTTGTTTGTTAAATAATGCAAGACCAAACCACCACCACCTCAATCATTCACCATCCTTCATCTCTCTCCTTTCTCTCTCTAATATTTACCCTCTCTCTCTCTAAAACCGTCCCACACCATCACCAAAAGCCACCATCAAATCTCCTTGAATCCCGAAGTCGATTGATGCAAAGACGATCACGAGAACGAGAGCTACGTTTCCATCTTTTCGGATTCTCCATACGATTATTGTAAGACTCCGACACTTTCGTAAAGCACTTGTATTATGTTTATATAGATGATATATTGTTCATACAACTTGATGATGTCCAAAAGTTATAATGAAAAACATTTTTCATGTGTGTATATATATAGACAGATTCTGTCCCAGAAAACACGTCACACCAAATCGTTAATATCTCGAGTTCTAGGAGGAACCAACTCATGAAATCTAAACGAAAAGTGACCGTTAAGACGTTGGCTACAACTTTTGTGTTTACCACTTTGACCAGATCCCCACGGAATTTAGTGTGGAAGTAGATCTTTGAGTGTTACCTGATTTTGGACCTAATCTGACCCGCTTCACTTTCCATTTTTGTTAAAAATAGTAAATCAATTTATAAAATTATCATAAAGTGCAGATTTACACTAGACACCTAGATGAACATCTGTGATTTTTGGTTAGTCTTGGTTTGGACTAAAAAGTGTAGAAAACGAGAGGGTTATTGAGTCAAAAATCTGGCGAATATAACTAACAGAGGCAACTAAGTTATAACTAACAGTGGGAACAAGATTATAACTAACAGAGGCAACTAAGTTATAACTAACAGTGGGAACAAGATTATAACTAACAGAGGCAACTAAGTTATAACTAACAGTGGGAACAAGATTATAACTAGCAAAGGCAACTAAGTTATAGCTAGCAGTGGGAACAAGATTATAACTAGAAGTGGTAACAACTAGTAATCACTTAAGACAACAACACAAAAATACATGACCTATACGAATACTAAACACATCAAGTATACTTTTCGAGAATAACACATCACCATAATAATAATAATACTTGGAATTATTATTACCAAAAACTCACCAACGGGCCGTACACATCTTTCAAAAACTCAAATCTAATCAATCAAACCAAATCATTTGGACATTACTAGTTGGATGAACAACTAGCATAGATAGCCTGTTGAGACATCTAATCATTATAACCTTGCGCGTCTAGGACGCCCGGAAGGTTTCAGTCGTTGGAAACGACATCATTCCTTTTTCACCATCATTAGTGCTTGATAGCATCTCATTAGGCTCAGGTGCGTCTCATAGCCCCTATTTTACTGTTTCTACTCTAGGGTGAGAATACATGCTTGTTTTGTTTTACATGTGAACGCAAGTATCAAATACCGCTATATTTTGCATGAGTTTATCATCTAATCATTTAAGTCCTCCAAGCATAGTTTGGTAATACTTTGTAGCGTGAATGTTAGTGTATGGTACCATATGGGACTGACAATCCCCATCCGGGCCAGCAAGCACTGACTGGTCAAACGGACGCATTATCATTTGTTCATATGTGTGTTGATTAGGCACACGCATAGAGGCACCCTCGCTCAGGCACTTAATTGTGATCCTGACACCTCAGTTAAGCTCAGACTATGTGCTCATGGCAGTTATATACATCATTCATCAATTACTTATTTGTTTAATTACAAATATTCATACTTAAATCTTGCGGTTCATACATTACACTTTATCATTAAACCTGTGAGCTCACCAGCTTTTAGCTGATCATTTTAGCGTGTATTCTCAGGTACTCAGCAGTAGTAGGACTGCCACTCAGAATACCCATTAGCTCGAGTCGCATTCAGACATCAAGAGATTGTCATGCATTACTATATTTTGTATAATTTAGTCATGCCATAGAATCTCTACCATTTGGATCAAGAGCTTTTGTAAACTATATTATAACAGTTTAAAACTTTTATAATATCAATGTATTTGTAAAACGACGCATATAGAGTCATTCATTGTATACCTTGTGTGCTTGATTATTGATTTAGTCGCGCCCCGACCCGAATCGCTTCCGCATCATAATTTGGGGGTGCGACAGATTGGTATCAGAGCCTAAGGTTATAGTGAACTAGGTTGCATTTAGTGGGCCTAGACTATGACCGTTAGGCAGTATTCCTTATTAGGTATAACTGGTTCAGTGATTACATCATACGAGTTTAATTTAACATAGCCTAGCTAACTATGTACAATTAAATGAATACGATGTGAAATCTGAAAGGGGTTATGTTGAACAGGAATGCACTAGTTGACTCTAATCACGAGAGAAACCAGGACTTATATTTGGTTTGTGCTAGACACACACTAGGCTATTATGTAAAATAGGCGTATATACATACATAGGCCTTACCTACGTACTACTCTCTAGGCTATTATATATTGAAGATATATGAATAGGCCTCACATGATAATACACTCATTAACACTCACACTACCAAAGACGACGAGTATAACCACTATCGTCTATCCATTTATACGCGCATAATATCTTACAACACATTCCGCTGTACCGTCATTTGTTCGCAAGGAATATATCATTTCTTATTTCTTCCATCATTTTATTTCTCCGGAATCATAAGTGGAATCTATTGTTAGGAGGACTTATAGGTTTCCATAAGTAAAACCTTACCCCGCTCACTCGCAAACTCGCATCTTGTATTCAACTCCATTATCTGTTGAATTATGATTATCACTTGTGCTATTGTGATATATCGTGAATTTGTAGAGACAACTCATTTATCCTTTTCTTGTTTCTTTCTTGAAGAATCAAGCCGCTAAAGAGGAAGGGGTACAGTGAAGCTGAACTCAATGCAGCGGTTTCCCGAGCTGTAGCTGAAGCCTTGGCTGCTCGAGACTCTCGAAGGAGTGATGAGACAGTCAATACCACTCCTACTCCTGTTATCAAACCTTGTTCCTACAAGGATTTTCTCAGTTGCAAACCATTGTACTTCAAGGGCACGGAAGGTGCCATTGGCCTGATCCGATGGATGGAACGAATGGAATCTGTCTTCAGTCTCTGTAACTGCGCTGAAGACAGCAAGGTCAAGTTTGCTGCTTACACCTTTCAGGAAGGTGTCCTCACCTGGTGGAATACTCATACTAGTGCTGTGGGAATTGAAGTTGCTAATCAACTCCCCTAGGGAGATCTAAAGAAGATGCTAAAGGAAGAGTATTGCCCCAGTGAAGAACTTCAGAGGTTGGAGGAAGAATTCTGGAGTCTGAGAGTCCAGGGCACTGACATCGCTGGTTACACCACCAAGTTCCAACAACTCGCTCTCCTCTGCCCATCTATGGTAGACTCAGAGAAAAAGCGCATCAACAGGTACATTCGTGGTCTCCCGGAAAGTATCCAGGGGAACGTCGCCTCATCCAAACCGATGACCATCCAAAGTGCAATCCGCCTCGCACACGAACTCATGGAAATGATTGTCAGCCGTGAGGCAAGCACTACATCTTCTGGTTACAACAAAAGGAAGTGGACTGGAAACCCCAACCAAAACCAACCATCGTCCAAGAGGTCCGAGTCTGATAAGACCCCCAACACTGGTTCTAGTTTCAACAAGGGTTACACTGGGAATAAACCCTTCTGTTCAAAGTGCCGCCGACATCATGATGGTCCTTGCGGTACTCCATGTGGAAAATGTCTATGGTATGGGCATTTGGCCAAAGACTGCAGATCTACCAATGCCAACACCACCACTGACAAACCTAGGTCCTGCTATGAGTGTGGAGACACAGGGTACTTTAGGAATGAGTGCCCAAAGCTGAAGAACAAGGGTAACAACACTGCGAAAGGAAGAGCCTTCGTTCTGAATTCCGGAGAAGCCCGTCAAGACCCGAATGTGGTCTCGGGTATGTTTCTTCTCAACAATCTTACTGCTTCTGTTCAGTTTGATACTGGTGCTGATAGGAGCTTCATATCTGATGAGTTTAGTCCATTGCTTAACATCATCCCAATTGCCTTAGATGCTAAGTACATAGTAGAACTAGCTAACGGCAAACTCATAGAAACCGATAGTGTAATTCCTAATTGCACTTTAAACCTCGCCAACGAAATGTTTTCCATTGATCTCATACCTGTCGAGATTGGAAGTTTCGACGTCATTGTTGGCATAGATTGGCTATCCAAGCACCGAGCTGAAATTGTCTGTTATGACAAAATCATTCGTATTCCTCTTGTCACCGGTGGTACTTTAGTCATACAAGGGGAGACCGGTGGGACGAGATTGAATATCATATCATGCATGAAAACCCAAAAGTATTTGAGAAAGGGTTATCAGACAATTCTCGCGCACGTCATGGAGAAAAAGTCGGAAGAAAAGCGACTTGAGGATGTGCCCATTGTTAGAGACTTTCCAGAAGTCTTTCCCGAAGACTTGTCTGGCCTTCCACCACTGAGACAAGTTGAGTTCTCAATCGACCTCGTGCCAGGGGCAGCACCTGTTGCACAAGCACCTTATCGTTTAGCCCCTTCAGAACTTCGGGAGTTGTCCACTCATGTGACACCCTGCAAATTTGGGTACAAATTAAGAATAGAAAACACATGCATTCTTACGCTAATTTCCTGGCTAAGTTTTTAACAAAACCTTTGATGTGAAATAAGCCTAGCAAGCTCTAATGCTTTGGAACAAAAAGTATTAAATATATACGTAAATATTTAAAGTTACGTACAAACGTATCGGAACGAATCCGACAAAATAAATACAAAAGTTGGTGACACAAAATAATTAATAATGGAAATTATTAATTACGATTATTAACTTATATTATGTAGATAATATAAAGGGATAAGTACCTGGAAATGCAACAAACTTGTGCTCGATATCTATTGTGTGTACCCAACTTACGTATGCTATTTTTAATGTATCAAACTTTCAAAAAAGGGTGTTTTAATGTAATTTGCTGACGTGTCAAACTCTTCGGATGCCACGTGTCACCATAAACGAGCGACACGTCAGCAAGTTACATTAAAACACCATTTTTTGAAAGTTTGATGCATTAAAAATAGCATACGTAAGTTGGGTACACACAATAGATATCGGGTACAAGTTAGTTGCATTTCCAGGTACTAATCCCTAATATAAAGTATTATACGTTTATTTTTTTTAACGTATCGGACACAGTACAAAAGTCCAAAAAGAACTTCAAAATGCTTTTGAAAAAATTTTATTGGAAACTATTAAAGAAAATAGTTAGAACAAAAGTAAAACGGGAACCTTCAGATGACTATTTTGAACACGTTATACACGAACAGAAAAAATTATAAAACGTGCCTAAAGTTCAAAAATAACAAAAGTGTTATTTTTCTCATTCCTGTTTTAGTATTTGAAACATTACCTCAAAATATGATTTCCAAATTTAACTGAAATTTGGCACGCAATTTAACCGTACAGTACCAAAATATTGTAACCAATTTTATAATTGATTCTAATAAAATATTTCATTTTTATAATTATCAATTACTAAGGTTGAAATAAAACTTAAACTAACGAATAATTGATTGGTACACGGGGTATCACTAATTATACCCGTACGCAGAATTATTGGGTTAAAAACCTAAACAATTTCCACACTAGAAATATCTAGTCGACAAAGGGCTGTACACAACCACTCCTTCCACTTGAAAAATTGACTTTATAATTCATATTATATATTTCTTATCTCTCTTCATCGGTTACCAAACAACAATAATACACTACACCTATTTTCTCTCTCTGATATTTATCTTCATCGGTAGCAGGAGCAACAAGCATATTAGTTTCAACTTCAAACATAATCCTCAACTCACAAATAATAACATAACCATCATCTGTAACACCCCCAAATTTAACCGTTTGCGGAAGCGATGTTTTGGGTGTTACTAATCAATAATCACAAGCACAAAGGATACAGTGAACGACTCTAAATGAGACGTTCGAAAAGTTATTACATTAATACATAAGTAGTTTCAAAATACAAGCTCGAGTTCAAGTAAAATCCTAGAGATTCTAATACATAACAGTAAGTACAAAAGTAATGTATGTAAATCTCCAAGCTTGTAAATGCATGCGACTCGAGCTAAGAAAGCTTATCCTGCTGGGCATCCCTACTGATGCTGTGTACCTGAGAAGCATTACTAAAACGGTCAACCAAAAAGGTTGGTGAATCTCACAGGTTTGTAAGTAAGTAAACAGTTGAACACACAAGTAGTATTTGTAAATCATAGCCAGCCAGTAAGTAACGATCACAGGTTATGCTCATCGTTAACTTAAGTTTTAATAAGTGGGTGGTTGCAGATTATGCAAACCGTTTGATACAATTGCCATGAGCCACCATAGTTGAAGCTTAACGTACAGTAAATATAGGTACCCCCCATGAATGTAATCCAAAACATTCATACGGAACGAGTAAGAAACGCCCGTTTCTACAGGAACGGTTCGTGGTAGTGCGTGCTACCCCGGGCGGGGATTGTCAGTCCCATATGGATCCATATACTAAAACTCGCGCTTATCACATAACTAACAACTATGATTAAGGAGGATTTCATTGGATTAGTCGTAAACTCATGCAGTTGGCGTATCCGAAATCTCGTACAGTAAGTAAATCATGGCAGCAAGTAAGTTTTGTGTGTTCATGTAAAACAGTAATGCATCTCACCCCTGAGTAAAAACAGTAAAGTAGGGGCTGTAAGACTCACCTGAGTCTGGTAGACAATGCAGTAAGTAAGCAAGTAGTATCCCGAACTAGCAACCCTTAGCGTCCTAATACGCATAAGGTTTAGTAAGTAAATGGAATACTTGTAAAGTATCCATGCTAGTTGTTCCCAAACTAGTTAATGTCCATTAGTTTGTTTGTACGTTTGTATTCGTTTGTAAATCGTAGTTTGTATAAAAGTTGTACGGTCCGTTTGTTATCGGTGTATAATAATAATTCCATCCATTATTATTATGTAATCATAGTAGTGGTACAGTTGTAAAGTATACTCGTATGATCGTTTGTTTGTATTACAACATGTATCGTTTGCGTAAGTTCCAATGGGCTTAAACCCCAAAGGGTACGAGCGAAACCTCGTAAATATTCGTGTGTATGATCGTATCAGTTAACGTGTAATCCAGCACGTAACTAGTGATGGAACTTGTAAGTTCGTATCGGATGTAATCCCGTGTAATGTACAAGTGTAAGTTCGTTGGAGTGTAATCTCCTAAGTACTTCGAGTGTAAACTCGTGTGCGTGTGTGAGTGAAATCTCACGTTAGTTTAGCATAGTCTTGTACGTATTCAAGTGTTGTTGTATACTCTCAAAAGTATAGTATTTTCATGTATAAGTAGCATCGTATTTGATTTAGTAGTTGAAAAAGTTATTCCAACACTTAGAATATATTTTGTTTTCTGATCTGGGTTATCTGCGACACAAGTCTTGTGTCGCAGACCGTATGCGACATAAGGTCTGTGTCGTATGGACTGAATTCGATTTGATGTTTATGCGACACAATGGTTGTGTCGCATACAAGGGTACGACACAACGATACGACATAGTCGTTGTGTCGCAATCAAGCGATAGGTAAACTTTGTGTCGTAGATGATACGACATATAGTGCGACATAAGCGTTGTATCGCATATATTGCGATATAACGTGCGACATAACATGCGACACAGTGTTGTGTCGCATGAAATTTTGGTCCGATGCGACACAAGAGGTCTGTTCGGAATTTAAGTTTCCGAAAACGTATTTTCCGGTTTCCGTTGGGTCTAGAACTTTTATACTAGTTTTAATATGTTATAATGAATCCATAGTAACCATTGGTGGTCGTTTTTAAGGTTTGTGGTGTCGTTTTCTTTAAAATGACCAAAATCGACATTTCCGTTAACGTGTTCAAAAACGAGTTTTAATTACATATTCGGACATCATTTAGCTAGGGGAACAATAATCTAGCAAAATAAAAGTAATCGGAAAAGTTTCGGGTCGCCGGAAAACTTGCAAAATTGTCGAATCAAGAAACCGAAAAGATGAAGTTGTAGTCCTCGTTGTCGTGTGCAACTTCCTCCAAGCGAGCTAGGTGGTTTAGGGAGTTTTCGTGGTGTTTTTGGGGTGTTCGGTTGACGGTTTTAGAGAGAGAGAGAAATCGTGGGAGAGAGAGAGGAGAGGGAAAGATGGATGCATGTATGTGTTTGTGTATTGGAGTGGAAGAAAGGGTGAGGGCTTAATGCCCCCTCACCTAGGCCGGCCCATGGTGGGGCCACAAGGTGTGGTCTCACCAAATGTTGTTCCCTCGCGTATGCGCTCCGTGCGGTGTTCGTTTCCCCGGTCGTTTAAACGTTAAAATTATTTTATACGCGATTAAATATACGTTTTAAAATACGAAATAATATCCGATAATTTAGTTGAAGTATTTTAATAAAATATTTTGTTTTCAAGTTAAACAATATAACTTAGTTTCGTTTTGTCGGTTGGTCGAGTTTTCGGAGAGTTCGGTAGCGTTTTAATTAAAACGTACGTTTTCCGTTATATTATAAACATAATATAAAGTACTAGTCAAAGTAATTAAATAATTTCACATTATTTAATAATTGTTTTACCAATGTCCGCAAGTTTGTACAATTGTAGTTTCATACGATATGTACGAATCGTATACGCGTATATATATATATATTCCATCCATATATATATATAATAAGTAAATAACGTATATAATCCTATTTCATATTATATACAAGTAATAAACACGTAATTAGGGAAAATTTAAATTGGCCCTAAATTTGGGGTTGTTACATTCTCCCCTTGTTAATAAAATTTCGTCCCGAAATTTGTTCGATGTAGTAATCGGTAGTTTGTTATTCATCAGGTGGCTACATTGCGTCCTAGTAGCCTACAGTAGTAAGGTAGATCCTACAGTGTTTGTAATCAAGTAATTGTTAGGTGGTAACGTACCCTAAATTTTGTTGCCTGGAGGTAGTGGGCATTTGGCTTTGAGATGGCCAGCACTCCCACAGTTGAAGCAGAGTTTCGCTTTAGGAGGGTTCGTACCTTTAAGATAGGATTTGCATTGACCGGTGGGTGTGGTACACGGTTCGTCATGATGCCGAGTGCATCGGGTGCAGTAAGGTTTATTTCCTAAGTAAATCTTCACCCTTTTTGCTGGAGGCGGGGTACAGTCAGGGTCATTATCCGTTTCAGTAGGAGTACTTTTGGAAGTTAGTGGTGAAGTAGGGTTTTCTAAGGCTATCAAACGTAACTCGTACTCACGCATACGTATGTCATTTTGGAAAGCAATTCGTCGTAGGTCATCAATGTCTTCCCGTGCTTCAGTCAGTTGTTTTCGCAGCGAATCAATAGTTTGGTTGAGGTGGCTGACTGATTCAGCAGTCAAGGTTACATCAACTGGTGCTTTTGCAGCAGTTAGAGCAACAGGAGAAGCAGGTGCTGTTGCTGATTCAACATAAGGTTCGGTATCACACTCGAGTTCGAGGAGGTAAGGAAACATTATTGGTTCCTCACTGAGCAGTTCACCATCCAAGGTAGGGTTGTTGACGGAGTGAGTTGTCATTTCCTACGAAATAATTATTTTATTTAAGAATTGTTACTAGTAAATGAAGTTCTATTGGATGACTTGTTTAAAGTACGAATAATATACGAGTTCCCGGTCTCAACCAGTGTGAGATAATTGGGAAAAGAGTTTGTTATTGGTAGTCTAAGTGTAATACAAGTTATACATTCGGATTTCGTATAGTCGGTCGTTTCCTAATCCTATTGGGTACTTAGGATCAAAGGAAACACACAGAATAATAGACAGTTACACATAATTATTAAGCGAGAGATTTATGAGAAAAACAGTTTCGGGTAATCAAAGAATGAGCGTACCCGGGTTAAGCAAATCACAGAGTCTCGGGTTTGGGTCATCATCCCTAGCATTAATTACGTATGCTCTACTCCTCGTGTGGTTGGTCCGGAGTTTCAGTTTTGGGCAATCCTTTCTAAAGTGCCCGGTACCGTTGCACTCATAGCAGGTTTTGGGTGCAGGAGTATCAGTACCAGTGGGGTTGGTTCGGCAGTCTTGGGTCAGGTGCCCGAATTTCTTGCATTTGGTGCAGGGACAGGAGCCATTATGATGGCGACCACATTTGGAGCAGTAAGGCTTGCTCCCCTTGTAAGCCTTTGAGTCATTGGCATTGACAATTGCAAGCTTCTTGTCAAGAATCGGGTTGGATGAGTGGGGACTTACTTCCCATTTACATTTGTTATTCGCAGACGGGGTTGAAGTCGAGCCACGGCGGACAGAATTGGCCGTTAACTCATGAGCCATACGAATGGCGCTCTGAATAGTTACCGGTTTGGATGAAGTAACTAAGTCTTGAAGTCGCTCAGGAAGTCCATCAACGTACTTTTCGATCCTTTTGTACTCGGGATCAACCATGGATGGGCACAAAAGTGCCAGCTGGTGAAAGCGATTGGTGTAACCGGTGATGTCATCACCCTGCATCTTGTGATTCCAAAATTCCACTTCCAATTGTTTCAGCTCATCCCTTGGGCAGTACTCGCCCCTCAGCATATTCTTCAGTTCATCCCACTGTAGTTTGTAAGCATCGACAGTCTGTGCATAGGTGTTCCACCAGGTAAGGGCGGTGTCAGAAAAGGTGCTGGCGGCGAACTTAACTTTGTCCTCTTCCTTGCAGTTGCAGATGAGGAATACTGATTCGATTTTCTCGGTCCAACGAATCAAACCGATCGCTCCTTCAGTACCTGCAAAGCTCAAGGGTTTGCAGTTTTGGAAGTCCTTGTAGGTGCAGGTTTTGGGTGGAGGTGTATTGTTAGCCGTATCTTCGCTACCAGGATTGGTTGCTCGGACAGCTAGAGCTTGGGCCACACTACGGGCAATAATACCCGCGACTTCGGCTTCAGTAAGAGTGATTTGTCGTCGAGGAGGCATGTTCCTTGAAACAATAAATAAAGAACATGTGAAGGTTTGAACAAGAATTATGATTGTGATAATTTAGTGAGTTTAGAGAAATTACGCCAAAGTGTGAAGGTTGTTTAAAGTTGTGTACTATAAATAAGTTTATACGGTTTTTGAAGTTTTTGAAAATTTTATAAAAACATTTTTGTGAGGAATTTTGTAACATGTTTGATAAAAATACATTTGTTATAAAATTTTGCTAGTAAAAGTCGGTTGTATCAATTGGGAATCTGACGAAAATTAAGTTGAAATTGGTTTTATTGGGTTACACCTAACGGTACAGTAGTGTACATTGTAGAATGTTATAAACGTAGAATTAGGTAGGAATAGCAAATGAAAACAAGGTCTCGATCTTCATATCGAAGGATGTTCGAGTAACTATGGTTGTCGGTTATAATGGTGTGGAGATCTTCGGACGTATGTCGGTATTCGTGAATTCATAAAAGTTAAATAAGGACAGAATGACGAGAATCGAGTTGTCGTTTGTTCGATGAAATTTTAAAGAATATTAATTTCGTAGTAGTCGAGAGAGAGTATCGTATCAGGGAAAGAGGCCTATGTATATATATATATATATATATATATATATATATATATATATATATATATATCACATAACCGCCTAGTAGGTGTCTAGCACAATTAAGTAAAAGTCCCGGTTCTCTCGAGGTCAGAGTCAGCTATTGCATTCCTATTCAATATAACCCCTTTCAGAACTCACATCATCTTCATTTAACTGTACATAGTTGATCAGGCTATGTTAAATTAAAATCGTATGCTGTAATTCCTGAACCAGTTATACCTAATGAGGAATACTGCCTACGGTCATAGTCTAGGCCCACTAAATGCAACCTAGTTCACTAAAACCTTAGGCTCTGATACCAATCTGTAACACCCCCAAATTTAACCGTTTGCGGAAGCGATGTTTTGGGTGTTACTAATCAATAATCACAAGCACAAAGGATACAGTGAACGACTCTAAATGAGACGTTCGAAAAGTTATTACATTAATACATAAGTAGTTTCAAAATACAAGCTCGAGTTCAAGTAAAATCCTAGAGATTCTAATACATAACAGTAAGTACAAAAGTAATGTATGTAAATCTCCAAGCTTGTAAATGCATGCGACTCGAGCTAAGAAAGCTTATCCTGCTGGGCATCCCTACTGATGCTGTGTACCTGAGAAGCATTACTAAAACGGTCAACCAAAAAGGTTGGTGAATCTCACAGGTTTGTAAGTAAGTAAACAGTTGAACACACAAGTAGTATTTGTAAATCATAGCCAGCCAGTAAGTAACGATCACAGGTTATGCTCATCGTTAACTTAAGTTTTAATAAGTGGGTGGTTGCAGATTATGCAAACCGTTTGATACAATTGCCATGAGCCACCATAGTTGAAGCTTAACGTACAGTAAATATAGGTACCCCCCATGAATGTAATCCAAAACATTCATACGGAACGAGTAAGAAACGCCCGTTTCTACAGGAACGGTTCGTGGTAGTGCGTGCTACCCCGGGCGGGGATTGTCAGTCCCATATGGATCCATATACTAAAACTCGCGCTTATCACATAACTAACAACTATGATTAAGGAGGATTTCATTGGATTAGTCGTAAACTCATGCAGTTGGCGTATCCGAAATCTCGTACAGTAAGTAAATCATGGCAGCAAGTAAGTTTTGTGTGTTCATGTAAAACAGTAATGCATCTCACCCCTGAGTAAAAACAGTAAAGTAGGGGCTGTAAGACTCACCTGAGTCTGGCAGACAATGCAGTAAGTAAGCAAGTAGTATCCCGAACTAGCAACCCTTAGCGTCCTAATACGCATAAGGTTTAGTAAGTAAATGGAATACTTGTAAAGTATCCATGCTAGTTGTTCCCAAACTAGTTAATGTCCATTAGTTTGTTTGTACGTTTGTATTCGTTTGTAAATCGTAGTTTGTATAAAAGTTGTACGGTCCGTTTGTTATCGGTGTATAATAATAATTCCATCCATTATTATTATGTAATGATAGTAGTGGTACAGTTGTAAAGTATACTCGTATGATCGTTTGTTTGTATTACAACATGTATCGTTTGCGTAAGTTCCAATGGGCTTAAACCCCAAAGGGAACGAGCGAAACCTCGTAAATATTCGTGTGTATGATCGTATCAGTTAACGTGTAATCCAGCACGTAACTAGTGATGGAACTTGCAAGTTCGTATCGGATGTAATCCCGTGTAATGTACAAGTGTAAGTTCGTTGGAGTGTAATCTCCTAAGTACTTCGAGTGTAAACTCGTGTGCGTGTGTGAGTGAAATCTCACGTTAGTTTAGCATAGTCTTGTACGTATTCAAGTGTTGTTGTATACTCTCAAAGTATAGTATTTTCATGTATAAGTAGCATCGTATTTGATTTAGTAGTTGAAAAAGTGATTCCAACACTTAGAATATATTTTGTTTTCTGATCTGGGTTATCTGCGACACAAGTCTTGTGTCGCAGACCGTATGCGACATAAGGTATGTGTCGTATGGACTGAATTCGATTTGATGTTTATGCGACACAATGGTTGTGTCGCATACAAGGGTACGACACAACGATACGACATAGTCGTTGTGTCGCAATCAAGCGATAGGTAAACTTTGTGTCGTAGATGATACGACATATAGTGCGACATAAGCGTTGTGTCGCATATATTGCGACATAACGTGCGACATAACATGCGACACAGTGTTGTGTCGCATGAAATTTTGGTCCGATGCGACACAAGAGGTCTGTTCGGAATTTAAGTTTCCAAAAACGTATTTTCCGGTTTCCGTTGGGTCTAGAACTTTTATACTAGTTTTAATATGTTATAATGAATCCATAGTAACCATTGGTGGTCGTTTTTAAGGTTTGTGGTGTCGTTTTCTTTAAAATGACCAAAATCGACATTTCCGTTAACGTGTTCAAAAATGAGTTTTAATTACATATTCGGACATCATTTAGCTAGGGGAACAATAATCTAGCAAAATAAAAGTAATCGGAAAAGTTTCGGGTCGCCGGAAAACTTACAAAATTGTCGAATCAAGAAACCGAAAAGATGAAGTTGTAGTCCTCGTTGTCGTGTGCAACTTCCTCCAAGCGAGCTAGGTGGTTTAGGGAGTTTTCGTGGTGTTTTTGGGGTGTTCGGTTGACGGTTTTAGAGAGAGAGAGAGAAATCGTAGGAGAGAGAGAGGAGAGGGAAAGATGGATGCATGTATGTGTTTGTGTATTGGAGTGGAAGAAAGGGTGAGGGCTTAATGCCCCCTCACCTAGGCCGGCCCATGGTGGGGCCACAAGGTGTGGTCTCACCAAATGTTGTTCCCTCGCGTATGCGCTCCGTGCGGTGTTCGTTTCCCCGGTCGTTTAAACGTTAAAATTATTTTATACGCGATTAAATATACGTTTTAAAATACGAAATAATATCCGATAATTTAGTTGAAGTATTTTAATAAAATATTTTGTTTTCAAGTTAAACAATATAACTTAGTTTCGTTTTGTCGGTTGGTCGAGTTTTCGGAGAGTTCGGTAGCGTTTTAATTAAAACGTACGTTTTCCGTTATATTATAAACATAATATAAAGTACTAGTCAAAGTAATTAAATAATTTCACATTATTTAATAATTGTTTTACCAATGTCCGCAAGTTTGTACAATTGTAGTTTCATACGATATGTACGAATCGTATACGCGTATATATATATATTCCATCCATATATATATATATAATAAGTAAATAACGTATATAATCCTATTTCATATTATATACAAGTAATAAACACGTAATTAGGGAAAATTTAAATTGGCCCTAAATTTGGGGTTGTTACATCATCATCATCGTCTCAGTCATCATCATCATAGTTCCATTGTAAGGAAACTTTTGCATCTTTGAATTCCTTACTTAAATTTGATATATATATTGTTAATATAACATAATTTATGTATATATATTGTTAGTTTGATGATTGGTGGATTAAAAAGCTTAAAAATATATTTGGGTATACTAAACCCAATTATACTAAATTTTTACATACAAAAGTGTTATGAGTTGATTGTTGTTATAATCACTAAATTATGTGTTATTATGATGATTGGGACCATGTGAAATTATTTAGAACCAAAACAAGATAATAAGTATGTGTATATGGGTAGTCTAACAGAGCAGAACCAAGATCAAACCAAACCTGGACGGGTGCATGTATAGACCAGAACTGAGAGTGTATGTTCCGATAAGTTGGCACGAATACCAATATTCACTATCTATTATCTCTAATGGATATAGGCGATTTACATCTCGCACCTGGCAATCATAGCAACAGACAGTTGGTACTAGTCTCGATACGAGAACTACCTACCATTCACAAGACCGACGGCCAAAACAAACGCTTGAGGACTCGTTAGGAGCCTGCGTAATTAATTCTGGAGGAAATTGGAATATTCGTCTCCCACTAACCGAATCCTCCTACAACAATAGTGACCACACTAGTGTGCAAATAACGCCATTAAGGCACTGTACACCACTCTATAGGACATAGTGGGTGACAGACAATTATCTGGTTCTTAGATTGTCTAGGAAATTACGGACAAGGTATCTCAAGTATTTAACCAACTGAAATCAATGTGAGATTGACAAAAGAGTTTCGCCGATAACCGCTGTAAACCCACTTGAATTTCAAGTAGGTGACAAAACTCTATACAAAGTATTGCCCTGGAAGGGGGTCGCACAACTTGGGAAAAACTTAACCCCCAAAATATTTTTAGGACCTTTCGAAAATCCTTGTAAGGATTGGTCCTAGACTTACGAACTAAACCTATCTTAGGAGCTTAACAACATTATGACACTTTTCAAATTACTAAATTGTAAAAGTGCCTCTCCGACGATAAATTAATCATTTTGCTCGACGAAGTTCTTGACGCAACAATAACAACTATGGGGATAA
This sequence comes from Helichrysum umbraculigerum, assembly GCA_949592205.1. NCBI lineage: Eukaryota > Viridiplantae > Streptophyta > Magnoliopsida > Asterales > Asteraceae > Helichrysum > Helichrysum umbraculigerum. Next base: position 4,004,149 of record CATIUR010000008.1, on the reverse strand, counting down.
CTACGAGTCCCACTACGAGAACAACTATAATAACAAATATGGGAACAACTATGATAACAACTACGAATTCCACTATGATAACAACTACGATCCCATCTATGGTTTAGATTTGGAATACTTTGATTCGGTACATATACAAACTTTGGAAACTTAGACAACTTGAAACGCCACAATGACAACCTCGAACGTTCTAGAAATCTTAACTCACGATAGGACTACTTTGTAAATCGTTACCTTGTAGCCACGATGTAACTACGGTTTAGACAATGAAATAGTCGGACCAAGACTAATATAATACAACTACTATGATGGACTACAACATAGTCCGAGACTGGCTACCTTTAAACTCGTTCTAAGACATTCTAGGCCTACTCCCAGTTAAAAGACTTAGTTATAACTGAGTCATGAGGCAAAGTATTTATGCGCGAACAACTTATAACAGAACTTAAATTTCGAGGACGAAATTTCTTTAACAAGGGGAGAATGTGACACCCCGCAAATTTGGGTACAAATTAAGAACAATAAACACATGCATTCTTACGCTAATTTCCTGGCTAAGTTTTTAACAAAACCTTTGATGTGAAATAAGCCTAGCAAGCTCTAATGCTTTGGAACAAAAAGTATTAAATATATACGTAAATATTTAAAGTTACGTACAAACGTATCGGAAAGAATCCGACAAAATAAATACAAAAGTTGGTGACACAAAATAATTAATAATGGAAATTATTAATTACGATTATTAACTTATATTATCTACATAATATAAAGGGATAAGTACCTGGAAATGCAACAAACTTGTGCTCGATATCTATTGTGTGTACCCAACTTACGTATGCTATTTTTAATGTATCAAACTTTCAAAAAAGGGTGTTTTAATGTAATTTGCTGACGTGTCAAACTCTTCGGATGCCACGTGTCACCATAAACGAGCGACACGTCAGCAAGTTACATTAAAACACCATTTTTTGAAAGTTTGATGCATTAAAAATAGCATACGTAAGTTGGGTACACACAATAGATATCGGGTAAAAGTTAGTTGCATTTCCAGGTACTAATCCCTAATATAAAGTATTATACGTTTATTTTTTTTAACGTATCGAACACAGTACAAAAGTCCAAAAAGAACTTCAAAATGCTTTTGAACAAATTTTATTGGAAACTATTAAAGAAAATAGTTAGAACAAAATTAAAACGGGAACCTTCAGATGACTATTTTGAACGCGTTATACACGAACAGAAACAATTATAAAACGTGCCTAAAGGTCAAAAATAACAAAAGTGTTATTTTTCTCATTCCTGTTTTAGTATTTGAAACATTACCTCAAAATATGATTTCCAAATTTAACTGAAATTTGGCACGCAATTTAACCGTACAGTACCAAAATACTGTAACCAATTTTACAATTGATTCTAATAAAATATTTCATTTTTATAATTATCAATTACTAAGGTTGAAATAAAACTTAAACTATAGAATAATTGATTGGTACACGGGGTATCACTAATTATACCCGTACGCTGAATTAATGGGTTAAAAACCTAAACAATTTCCACACTAGAAATATCTAGTCGACAAAGGGCTGTACACAGCCACTCCTTCCACTTGAAAAAATTGAATTTATAATTCATATTATATATTCCTTATCTCTCTTCATTGGTTACCAAACAACAATAATACACTACACCTATTTTCTCTCTCTGATATTTATCTTCATCGGTAGCAGGAGCAAGAAGCATATTAGTTTTAACTTCAAACATAATCCTCAACTCACAAATAATAACATAACCATCATCATCATCGTCTCAGTCATCATCATCATAGTTCCATTGTAAGGAAACTTTTGCATCTTTGAATTCCTTACTTAAATTTGATATATATATATTGTTAACTAGGTAAGTTTTATGGCTGTGCATAGCACAGCCCATGATTGTTAATGTGGTTTTCACATATTTATGAGAGTTTGTGTAGAAAACCGATAGGTGTGCTTGTGAAGCTTATTGTCGAATAAAAACCATAGAGAAATAATTACCGGTTAGATTAAAATCCAAAGCTCATGATACGGGTAGAACTGCATACCATTTCCGATATCACCTCAATATAAAATGCACGAGGTAAACAAATTAGACATGTTGTAATAAGTTGGATCATAGAATCATTCGTTACAGACAATATTCAATTACTCATATCGTATATGGTCAAAAGGAACAATAATTAGATCGTACAACAATCATTCATTACTCGAATAAACGATGCAACTTTGAAGACAATGTGGTAGCCCCGATGTAACTTTGAGGAGCATGTGGTAGTCCTTTGGGTCTAAGGGGTTGGATCTTGTTAGGCATGGTTCTAATACCAAGAAATCCAAACACAAATAACCTATCTTTGTATAACATTTGTGAGTAGTTAAACAACTTGCAAATAGTATGGACCTTTGTACATTGTGCTTATTGTATGTACTTGTGTCATGGTTAGATTAGATAAAAAAGATAGTTATGTAATAAATATAATTTGTATTGCAACCTTTAGAAGATCTTCTACAGCTTCAAGTTGACCTCCCATGTATTCCATTCCTTCTCATATTCATCATAAGTAAAACTCTTTTAAGATTAAAATGATTTAGCTCTTCATAGAAATGATAGGCATGATGCTGTCATTAGAAAAGTCAATTTTTAGTTGAAATTTTATGAAGCATCACAAAATCCTAAATTAAAATAGTATTAAGTGCCATTTTGACCACATATGCAACTAAAATATTCAAATTTGATCAACGACTTCAACTAATTACAAAAGTTGTTATTAAGACTTTTTATGCCATTGGTAAGTTCTTTCAAAATCAAGGACTTTCGCTGTTCTCGAAACACATAAACTCTACATATGTGCATCTTTCAATCAAAAGAATGTAATTGGCATAAACAATCACACAAAAGGGACCAAGAACAACGTAATACTTTTATTAAAAAAAAAAAAACTGAAATTATTAACTAATTCAAGTGAGCAAACTTACTTTTGAGTTCTCCCATAAGGCCATAACATAGGTGAGGACTCCTAAATGCCATGCCAAACTATAACACACAAAAGATTTAGAAATTAAAGTAGGCAGAATGATATGAAGTAGATAGAAGCCATGGTACCAACTCCATATATCAACTTCTACCTCAAATCTGTCAAAGAGAAGCTTTATACAACCATCACAAATATTATTTCAGTAGCTTCTTATGTTCATTCACAAATTATCTTTTAATATTAAAAGTCTTTGGTTAAAGTTGAAAATAATAGAAAAAATAATAGTAGTAGGTCTCAGCCTCAAAAAGTGTCATTTATTGTTGTAATCTACACTATATAACCCTTTTTAAAGAATCTTCTAGTAAAGAGAATCTTTGAAGAAAAACAAGAATATAACAATTAGAGCCTATAAGATAAAGCAGTACAAGCATTTAATTTTAGCAAGAAATCAAGATATTTAGAATAAAACACCGAAATAAGCAAAATTGTGTTGGGTTTTAACAGTAATTAAGAGCTGGGAAAATAAATAATAACTCACCATATGATTTGGAACCAAAAAAAGACATCATAAAATCTTGATTCTAAAATCTTTACTCCCTGCGCGCGTTTTCCTAATCCAGTAATTCTTCAAGCAATTAGTTGACTATACCCTACTTATGTTTGTCACAAACAAGATTATAACAATCAGACATCAGACACTTTATGAACACAACCAATTCTATATACAAAATTAACAAACTTACGTTTGAGCACCTTGGCAAGTCTCATAATTTGTCAAAATAAAATATATTAGTTGACTCATTTCAGTTGAAAACGAAACAAATTTAATGGAAATCAAACACTATAATGGAGAGACAGAAGAACAATGTACCTGGATAGCAAAAAGGTTTATGCCTGTGAAAACAAACCATGAGAAGAAAGAAGAAATAAGGCAAATTGGATATGGAAATGTGTTTGGATGGCGTGTAACAGATTACAAAAAAGGAGTGGGTGAGTAGGTGTGTATGTGTGGTAATGTAGCGTCTTCTTCTCTGTACCATGCTGGGAGGTTGAAGTGCATTGATGGTAGTGAAAAAGTACACATAAAGAGATATAGGAGATGAACAGTCTTAGACTATTTGATGCTTATGTGTAAATTTTGAGAGTCATAAACAGTAAAAAAAGTCTCCCTTATATAAAATATAAAATAGGTAGGTAGATATAACATAATTTATGTATATATATTGTTAGTTTGATGATTGGTGGATTAAAAAGCTTAAAAATATATTTGGGTATACTAAACCCAATTATACTAAATTTTTACATACCAAAGTGTTATGAGTTGATTGTTGTTATAATCACTAAATTATGTGTTATTATGATGATTGGGACCATGTGAAATTATTTAGAACCAAAACAAGATAATAAGTATGTGTATATGGGTAGTCTAACAGAGCAGAACCAAGATCAAACCAAACCTGGACGGGTGCATGTATAGACCAGAACGGATAATGCGTTATAATAGTGAGAATCCACATAATCTGATACAAACGCCCATCACTATCCACTCATGAGGGCATTAGTATATAATATGACAACTAATTATCATCAAATCCACCACATGTACTACTTTTAAAGTGTGGTATTGATAGTAATCATAATCTTTTGGTTGCTAGTCCTTTTGTGTTTAACAGCACACACTCTATCTATATTATTTTACTTCCACTCCCATCCATAAAATAATGGAAGTTGACTATGGTAGTAACAATAGAAATAATAATAATATTTATAATTGTACATTTAATTCGATTGTATCGCTAGGTTGCGACTAAGTGTACACGACAATTTTGGGAACGAATATTTATATTGGATATATAAACTGAGTAAAACGTTTACGAGTTAACATATCGTTTGAGAACATTATTCGATATATATGTATTAACTACAAAATTTTTATATATACATACACTACAAGTATATTCATTATATATATGTACATACACGCAATGAGTAATACGATTCGAGAAATATTAATGATTTTTCAACATATCGTCAACAACAACTTGTACAATTTAAGAAATCAACAATTTCTTCAAAACAATCAAATAGTTAATATAATTTGACAAACAGTCAAGAACTTATATTAATACGTCTATTGCGTATAGGTTGACATACCTTGAGCGACGCTACTCTCATCCGCTAACTATCACATCACTACATCTACTGTGAGTTCACAGCCCCTACCTTTTTACTATTTTTACAGCTTTTAAATAGGGGTGAAAAACATAGCTTACGTGTTGCTATAACATGAAATATCTGCTTATAATTGTTTTGGTGCTTATATGCTTCTGATTGTATGAATGCTTTCATACTATAATTGCGAATCTTTGTGAATACTTATACGCTTTTGTACTAATATAGGATACTTATTTTCCTACAACTCTTATAGAATGAAACTTATTTGGCTTGCATGTCAACAACTTACAAATGAATTTGGTTTAACAAACCATACTTATAAAAACCTGTGAATTCACTCAACAATTTTGTTGACCTTTTACTATGTTTTTCAGGTAACTAGCAGCACAAATAAGACTGCACGCATACGGAGTTAGGCGACCCGCGACTAATTAGGATGCCACAGTTTGTGACACTTAAGATTTCTTTGTATAAATGATTTACATTAATCATATTTATGAAATCTTCTTTCAGAGACTGTGTATTTTATACATATTGTATTTTATAATACTCTTCTACGACTTTAGCGAGTTGTAGTCCTTTTTGTTACAAACAAACTTCATAAATGGCATCTTAATTTACTGTTCAGCAATAATCATAAGCTCTGATCTGGCATGATGTTCAACGTTAACGTCAGCACCCCCGCACATACTAATGCTTCCGCTAATCGCGCGTTGACCGCGTTGACCGAATTTGGGGGTGTCACAACTCAGTTACAGGAACTGTTAGACAAGAGATTTATTAGACCGAGTTCATCACCTTGGGGAGCTCCGGTCCTGTTTGTGAAAAAGAAGGACGGTTCATTCAGATTGTGTATCGACTTGTGACACCCGACGATTTAGGGTTACTGATTAACCTGTTAGAAACCTTAATTACGCGTGTTTAGTTTAGTATTAGGCTAAATACTTGTAATTACTTGTAACTATTTGTATATTTTTGTGAATATACACTTCCGTAATTATTTTGTATTACGCTTACGCAATTTGGTGAAGTTGTGTGAAACAACCGGACGGAGTCCGACTGACTATACGACGTTGGTGAAAACCTTTTTATAAATAATTTTAATCCATTCTTAGAAGTTATTTATCATTTATTATTATTTTGTTAAAATAATACACAAAAAAAAAAAAAAAAACCCTAGACGTTTTGGCTAAAACGTCTCAAACGCAACGAAAATGCATGGAACGCGCCCGACAATCGAACGAAAACCAAAATATATTTTAAGAATTTAAAATATATCATTTAAAGAAAAACTTTCATTTTAAATATCTCATTGATGTTAATAATGAAAAACGTCTAATTAAAACGTTACGCGATTAAACCTCCGTAAAACGTGCACGCAAATCGAGGCCGACGAATTAAGGAACATTTTTATAAATGTTTTTTTTAGTATTTTAATAAATACTTCAATCAAAGATATCGAAATTTAAATCGTCACTTAAAAACGCGTATAAAACGTTTAACGTATAAATAAACGTCTAAACAATCGGGTAAACGAACGGGAAACGTAACCAATTAAAAGGAAAATGTGAAATGACCAAAAAATCCTTGTGTGGGACCCCCATGGGCCGGCCCCCCCATGTGGTCACCACCCTCTTTGCCCTCTCCTTTTACATGCATTATAATGATGATGTTTCTTCACCCTTTCACCACTCCACTTACATGCATTCACTTACACACCTACACACTTCAAACTCTCTCACTCAACCCTCCATCCTCTCTCTTTTTGCTGAAGAAAAACTCAGCTTTCTTCCACCATCATCAACCACCACAACCACCATAGCACCACCACCAAAGTTACTTCAAGATCTTCAAGGAAACTAGCTCAAGACTTCAAGCACTCTCACCTCATCCTCTTTTCATCAAACTCTTTGTAAGGAAACCTTTCCTTACTCTCATACTACTGATTTAGATTTTATATAGCTCTATCAACAAGATTATGTCCAAATACCATGTTAAAATACGTTTTTATACTTTATTCAAGAACATGCATAATTTGCCATCAAAAAGTCAGTCTGGTAAAATGGTCATCACTTGAGTTATAGGAGGAGTTAGACAACGAATTTTTTTTTTAAAAGTTTCATTTTGAAAAGAGCTACAACTTTCGTGTTTTACACTTTTTCCAAATCTCTACGTATTTTTGGCTATAATCGGATCTTTGAACCTAGTCTGGAAGTTTTCGGAAAATGAGTACGGTTCATACGCGAATTTGTTTAAATATGTAAATGGACACTATGGTTGCTGTAAAAATTATATGTTAGACTAGATACATACATGATCAGTTGGTAAAAATCTCTGACCCTAGTTTGGACCAGAAGTGGTAGAAATTAAATGGCGAACCAAACCGACAAAAGTCAAAAATATGAAATCTTGAATTTTTAGGTTGCATGTTAGAAACCGACACTTTGGATGAACTCCGACATGAACCGACAAATTATTTGGACTCTATAAACTGATATATGGGTTGGGTAAAAAATTCGGGTCAAACCGAATCGGTTTGACCAAGTCAACAAAAACGGCTCGGTTTCTAAAAACAACAAAACTTACTATTTTTGGAAAGTGGTAACAAAAATGGGTTTGGGTGACTTAGTTAGTAACTTGGACCAAAAACTAAACTTAGAAAGCTTCCCAAATGAAAAACCGACACTTAGAACACTCGGAATAAAAATTGGAAATCTGATCAGGCATAAGTGTCGCCTAACCAGCGACACTTACCCAAGTGACGCCTAATCTAGCGTCACTTACACTTAGTGCCACCTAAATTATTTGAATTACTTATTTAGCGTCACTTACAAAGTGCCGCCTGAACTAAATGTCGCCTATAGCGACACTTACCCCAAGTGTCGCTGCCAATTTCAAAATCACATCTAGCGTCACTTAACCTAGTGCCGCCAACCAACCAAGTGTCGCCCATAGCGACACTTACTTGAGTGACGCTACTTATTTAGAAATCGAATTCAGCGACACTTCCCAAGTGTCGCTGCCCTATCAAGTGTCGCCCCTAAGTGACGCCTATAACAGAAACTTCAAAACTAGTTTTCACACTAAGTGTCGAACTTACACAACTTCAATACTTGTATACGATACAACACGATGTGACCCAAAAAGTCATGTTTTTAAGGACATATTTCCACACTTTTTGGACTATTCTTTGGTGAAAACATTTCAAAACCATCATTATCTATCAAAAATCACAAAGGTAGTCTAAATATAGACGTTGCTACAAAAACCAGTTAAAACGTCCAAATAACACGCAAACCGAGGCAAAACAATCACCTTAAATTTTCCGTTCTTAATATTCTTATGGAATTAGAGCTTAATTCATATTTTATGATTCCATAGGAAAATCCAAGACCGGAGGTGAAAGAATCAGAAGAAACAGACGAAAGACGGAGAATATATGCAGTCTGGAAGCTCGCCGATCGTCATTCGGAACACGCAAAATTCAAAAACATCCAAATTTGGCAAAATCAGTGTCATTAGAAGTGTAACGGAAAAAAGAAGCCAACGGTGCAAGAATAAAGCAAATCGGAGCCCAAACGAAGAAGATACGGACGAACCAAGCAACCGAGAAACAAGCGGAGGCCAAACCAAGCACCAACCTCCCCCCCTGCCCACCTAGGTACTGTATACGGTACCGTAGGTGCCGTATACGGCCCTTAGGGTGCCGTATACGGGGTTGGTTGGCTTGTGAGGCGCCATTTGCCCCCCCCCCCCCCTTGGTCCGCTTGCCCCGTATGCTGCTTTGATGCTTGTATCTTATGCTTCAAGACTTGTACCAAGCCTTCCACCATTCTCCTATAAATACTAACCTCCATTTCTCATTTTCACACACCTCACATCTCATTTTCTTTCTCTCTCTAAAAACTTCTCTCCAGAATTAGGTTAGCATTCTCTCTCTAACACTACTCTTAGGAGTTAGAGGAGAATTAGTAGGTTAGAGTAGAAGCTCTCAGTAGCTTTTGTACGGAGTTACTCCGAGACTTCAGATTTGTGAAGATTTGTCTGTATTACTCTCTTATTCAGGTTTAATACAATCTCTCACATTTATTCTTATAATTATGCTTTCTTATTATACATGCTTAGGAATGAATGCTAGAATTATGTTAGGCTAGACAAATCAATGTTTGTTGTGATGTATGCAATGTTAGGATAGTTATGATATAATATACAATTGGGGATAACACCATTATGAAACAATGGAGGTAACGTTATACGGCTTTCATTTGTATAGCGCCGGAATCATCACGAATGTGTGTAGTACGGAACGTGGAAGCTATGAAAGTCGTGGGCACAATCCGTTGTAATAATAATGATTCCCAATTGTAAACATAATGTTACTCTGTCTGTGTAGGTTTAAAACTGTTTGTGAACTTATAAGCTGAACCTCTGCCTGTTTATCTATCCAACTTATGATGTGGTTTGTATCCTCCTCCCTAGAACCTGGCCAATTGCTAGAAGTAGGATTGCCAACTATTATGTGTAAGATGATCAATGAACTCAACATGGTTGCTGTTCCCTTGATTGAAACACATCCGAGGGACACGAAGCATAGGATTAGAGATAGATTAGGTTCACGCTTGTTTGTTGTGCATCTTTGGGACAACTTTCGGGATATCCATGATTTAATTATTAGGTCAGTTAATATGATGACTAGTGTTCCGTCCTATTGCATGTTCTTGTTTGATTGTTGCTTAGGTACTGCATGCTAGACATACGCAAACATTATCACTGCCCTGCTAATTAGATTTTCACGAACATAATAAACATATTACAGATAGGTTAACATGCATGTAATAGTTGTGCTGATTGTATGATTAATGATGAACATTTTAACTGACCGTTAGACAGATTATCCCAACCGGTTCCGCGGGTTAAACCCTGTTCATGTTATTGTTCAATGAATAATTCATGCCATGATACTAACGTCCTCCGGATGTCTGTAAATGGGGACCTGGATTAGAGGATAATTGTCGGTTGAATTGGTCTGTGCATTTGGGAGAACTTCCGGTGTACTGGACACTCTATAACTGCTATCCATGTGACATATTATATATCTAATTGCGGACAACTCTACGTTAGGTATATAATAGGATCGTAGCTGTAGCTCATTAAGAAATATAGGAATATCTAGTGAGTAATCTGGAACCCTAATTGGTATAACGGAAAAGCTGTAAAACGCCCGAGTATCCGGTATAGCGTTAACATAAATACGTGGGAAACCGAGTAAAGGTCGTAGGCATAATACTTTATCTACCAATTAAGTTTCTATGACCTCACCGGATTAATCATCACACCTAGTAACCTTATCCCTCATAACTATCCATCCAAATAACATTGCCGAAGTCACAACAAACATATTCCTTATCTTGATTTCTCTGCGTACTCCGTACAAACCCCTGTCTTTAATTTAGTTTTTAATTTTAGTAATTAGATTAGAAAACCAACCAACCTATCAAAAAGTTTTAAAATCCCAGATAAATTACAAAAGATAATTAATCCTCCTAGATTCCCATGCCCGTTGTAGTTTGAAGAACGACACCTGAGTCATACATACCGCTTACTGCCATTTAGGTCTTTAAGTTGTATTAAAACTTAGGATACCCAGCATAATAAATATAAAACACACTGTCCGCGCGCCCTTGCCGGAAGGTTCAACGACCGGAGTAAAATCCGACCAACCGCGGGGTGTACGACAAGTTTTTGGCGCCGCTACCGGGGACTACAATGACCGACTTTAGGAATTTAGTTATCTTAGTTATTTAGCGACCCTTTCGGGAGATCAATATCATCCGGAAGTTACCTGCTTTATTCTTAGGATAATTAGGTTAATTAGGTTAATTAGATTAATTAGATTAAGTAGTTAAGATTAGTTTTTCCTTTCTGTAACCCTAATTTCTACCTTACGAGTTATGACGAACCGTATCACGCTCGCCTCATCAATCAAGCCACTGCTAGAGGGACGAGGAGGACCGATCGTAGCACCAACCAACGAAACCCTTGAAATTAAGCCTCACTACATAAAAATGATTAAATCTGAGTGTCAATTTCATGGTCTTTCGGTTGAAAACTCAAACGCCCATCTCAACAAGTTCATCATCCTTACCGACTCCTTCGATATATTAGGAACCAATAAAGACCTTCTTCGGCTCCATCTGTTTCCTTATTCTCTATCTTCTCGAGCCTTAACCTGGTTTTATGATTTCGAACCCAATTCGATTCATACATGGAAACAGATGGCTACTAAGTTTCTAGCTAAGTACTTTCCTCCTTCCATGCAAACCAGGCTTAAGACCGACATTGCTAACTTCCGTCAGGAAACTAACGAATCATTAAGCAAGGCTTGGGAACGATTTAAGAATCTTATCGGAAGATGTCAAAACCATCAGTTGGCTGAAACGAATCTGGTCTGCACATTCTATAACAGCTTAAATCCTCAACATCAACAAACCCTCGATGCTGCTTCATCCGGAAACTTCATGCAACATACTTTAGACGAAGCTTGGAAGTTGATTGAGACGATAACGATGCACCATCATGACTTGGAGCCAGATGAATCCACTTCAGAGGAAAGGAATACTTCAGATCAAGCCTTGGACACCTTGAAAACTCAACTCGAATCCATCTCTAAAGTTGTCAAGGACTTGCAAGAATCTTCTAAACCCATACAAAAGAAGAAAACCCCAAAGTTCTTCCCAAACACACGGGCCAAAGAAGAAATTCTTGACACCACTGGTAGAAACCCTGACCAATCCTTTCATTCTAAACCATTCGTTCAGCGGTTAACCACACTACCCCCGTCTCAATCTTTAGCTCTCTCTACTCCTACCCAATTGACTTCTCGTCTAAACAATACGATTTTCAATAACTTCATGGTTGAGCAAAATAATACAAACAAACGAATTCTTGATTTTCAAAACCAAAATGATTATTTGCTTAGGATTTCAAATGATTTAATTAAAAACATGGAGGATAATGTTAAAAGGTTGTTTTTAAAAGTTGAGGAGAAGCAAAGGGAGGAAGCGATCTAAAATTATGTCTTTCACTCATCCTATGAGCACGATGACATGCTTATGGTCACTGAGGAGGAAAAGAGACTAAGAACGAGAAAACCATAGATATTCCTTCAGATGAACCTTCTACTTCTTTACCCACTGACTCGGTACAAGCTGACACCCCTGTCACTTCTCCTGAGCCAGAACCTTCTAAAGCCCCAGAAGTCTCTAAACCCGTTCGAATACCTTTCCCTGGTAGGCTTAAGAAAGAGAAACAAGAAGCTCAATTTGGAAAATATCTAGAAATGTTCAAAAGCCTACACTTAAACGTTAGATTATTAGATGTTTTAGTAGAAATGCCCAGTTGTGCTAAATTCTTTAAGGAACTGATATCCAACAAAGAAAAACTTAGACAGATAGTTAACTTACCCCTAGATGCCGAGTGCTCTCTAATTATGCAACAAGGACTACCCCCTAAGCTTGGAAATACTGGCCGTTTCACTATTCCTCGTTATCTTCAGGATGTTCAAATAAGTAACGCCTTAGCTGACCTAGGAGCTAGTGTAAACCTCATGCCATTCTCGCTTTATAGGAAACTAGGATTAAACGAACTCTGTCCTACACGTATGACCATCCAATTAGCAGATAGATCAGTTAAACTCCCCCGAGGAATTGCTGAAGATATTATGGTCCGTGTCGACAAATTCGTCTTTCTAGTTGATTTCGTTGTTATGGATATTGAAGAGGACACCCAGGTTCCACTCATCTTTGGCAGACCTTTCCTAAACACTGCCAAGGCCGTCATTGACGTAAATGAAAAATCTTTAAAACTCCGAGTTGGAACTGAAGAGGTCACCTTCAATGTTGATAAACTAATGAAACAGCCTGTGGGAGAAGATCTTGGTCTTGTAGATTCTATGCAGGAAATAATTGAAGAACACTTGGAAGAGATCCTCGCAGTAAGCAGCATTAACCCCTTCCCAATACTATCATAACTTCAAGAATACTCTATAAAGAAGGTGCGGGTCTATGCTCAGCTATCTCGGATTCTTCCGACACATCTGGAGAGTTACTATTTCCTTTAAAGAATTCCGAGCCGCAACTCAACTCCATTTTGACTGCTCCACTTGGATATGGCACTCCTGTCACTCTACTACGAAGAAACCCGACTTCTGAAGTTGATCATTCATCTCTCTCAAGGGAAGAAATTCTGAAGACTCTTAAAAACATGGAGTCAATGCTTAAAACACCTGCTTCGCAACCATCTGAAGGTTGTGAAAATCCAGAAATCACCATCAGCGAGTCTTCATCAGCTCAATTTCAGAGATTTGCAACAACTGACAAAGGAAAAGAAATAATCACTGAAGAAAATGCAATCTCTCAATCTTCCCAAGTAAAATATGAGTTGAGAAAAGATGAGCTGTCCAACAATACAGAATGGGTTGAGATAGCGTCAGCCGACATTCCGGAATCACCTACAATGGAGTCAGATTATCAAAAAACGTACGACGAGTGTGACAACTCTCCAAATTAGGTATTAATTAACATTTAAGCATGTGCATTCTTACGCTAATTTCCTGATTAAGTTTTAACAAAACTTTTTGATGTGATGTAAGCCTAGCAAGCCCAGTACTTTTAAAACAAAAAGTAATATGTAATACGTAAGTATTAAAAGTTGCGTACAAATATATCGGAACGAACCCGACAAAAATAATTAACAAAAGTTTCGTGACACAAAAATAGTTAATAATGTAATTATTAATTACGAGTATTTATATATCTATAACGAATAGATAAAATGGTCTAAATATACGTTTAACATAAAACGTATTATAACACGAACAGAAACAATTCTAAAACGCTCATAAAAGGTCGAATCATAAAAATACAAATTTTCTCATTCGTTTGGAGGAAGTTAGAACATTACCTCAAAATATGAAATCCTAAATTAACTGAAATTTGGCGCTCAATTATATACGCGCAGTAAAATGTACAAAATTATACATCTATTTAAAATAATGATAACATCATTATTCTGATTTTAAATTACGAACCAGGAGAACACCTACGAAATAAAAATATAAAAAGTTTACATTTATATTGCTATAATTATACCCGTACTCGAAATTGATGTACCAAAAAGGTCACCAAACTACAATAATTGAGGAGACCCGTATCCAGTTTAAACCATACTCGCTCGATCACTTTGTTCCCTCTCAATTATTTCCTCCAGAAGAAAACACACACACATTTAAACCACCAAATTTCTTCATCTTCTTCTTTGATCATCAGAGGTAACAAGCAGCTGAAAGTGGAGTAGAACAACTAGTCAGAGACTTGATCATCTTCACCATCATCGTCCATCATTTTCATCTTCTTTTTCTTTGTAAGGAAACTCCAAATTCTTAAATTTCTTTACTTTAAATTCGTGTTCTAACATGCATATATAACTTAATCTATGTATATAACATATATATATATATGAAAGATTGAAGGATTGTTCTTGAAATGAGTTTATAAAACCAAAACTTCAAATACAAAATCGATACATTAAAACTTGTTAAAATGATGTAATAACTTGTAAAAACGACATATAAACTTGTGATAAACAATTGGTATTGATGTATAATGATTTGGAGCCAAACAAATGTGTATATATATGTAACAAACACGAACAGGGGACTGAAAACGAGTTGGATCCGGCGGATCTCCTTAGGATCTGGCGGATCCTCACCTGATAACCAGATGAATCAGGCGGATTCATGGGAATCCGGCGGATTCCCACCTTTCTACCCGTACACGACCTGATCGCTTGAACATGTGAACGAGTAAAAGACAACGAAGATCCGACGGATCCACATAGGATCCGGCAGATCCTAAAGAACACACGCACACTTGGTCTGTGAACGAAAACGATACACGAGTAATAGACAAGCTTGATCCGGCGGATCATCGTGTGATCCGGCGGATCCTTCCATTTATAAACCGATCCGGCGGATCATGTTTGGATCCGGCGGATTCCCCTATTCTTGACCCGATCCGGCGGCTCAGTGGTTCGATCCGGCGGATCCTTATAAATCCGAATGAATCCGGCGGATTCCCCACCTGGTCAACAACTTTGACTTTTAATTTAAAAACAAACGATTCCGCTAACGATTACAATTGCTAATAGACATTTACGAAACATTGTAAACAATTAATAAAACATTAATGTGATATATCCGAGACACGGACTTTGGACTTATTTATTTCGTACGAACAAACGATACATGATATATATATATATATACGAACTTTGTAAATTATACGATTTGGATACGATTACACAATCGGGACATTTAAACTTTTTAACACTTATTAAACGAACGCAACAATATTAAAGACAAATGATGTTTATTAAACGGAATAAATATATTATCAAGTTTTATATAACAAATAAAACTCGACACGTTTTAAATACGAAACAACGTATTACAATATATATACATATATTCGAGGACACACGATATATATAGACACAAACGTATACGTTTTCTTAAACAAATGGAAACTTATATATATTTTAATATACGAGAACAACGTATTGATTAAATAAATATATACGACACTTAAGGAATATATATTCACAAATATATATATATACACAATAAACTTCACGTTTAACCAACGTATAATCTAATAATATACAACAAGTATATTACTTAAGTAGACATATATAAAACAAATATATGTACTTACAATGATTTTTGAATAACATACGTACAATTGTAAACAAAGTATATGTACAAATGAAACAAAACGACCTTCCGTTAAATAGACAATTACATATTGGTTTATATACTTAACCAAGTATACGACGAAAGAAATAATAACAATATTTCTACACAGTGTCACTAACAAAGTTAACAACTTACATTACTAAGAAATCAACCATTTCTTCAAACAGACAAACTGTTAACATAAGTGATTAAAACAAATCAAACGTACTTATGTTAATATATTTAATTGTATATAGGTTAACATACCTTGGGCAATTGTCTGTTTGGCTGCTAGCTTTCCTACCGAGCAAACTACTGTGAGTTCACAGCCCCTACTTTACAAATGTTTTATGCTTTTAAACATAGGGGTGTAAACATAGAAACTGCATGCTAAACACATGCAGCAAATTATATAAATGCTTTATTTGCTTTATACAACTGTTTGATATGAAATATTATTTCACAACTGTTTTGGGAATTAGACAACAAATCCTAGTACGGACCAGACTCCCAATGTATGCATGAAAAGACCTTATGTCATGCAGACTATAACCATTAGCTAGGTGACTCTAGCCACTGAGTATACGAATAGTACTATTGCCGTGATGACCCTCCTGTGGATGGAGCGTATACTTAACTGTCCTTCAGGCAAGAAACATAAGTTTTGGTTGTGGTTTGGTTATAGGGTTAGGTCGCGTTACTTTAACCTGCGAGGTTTAGCTCACCTTTCAGGGGATTATAGTCTAAGCATTCCCACTTATTATTTAGGATGAACTTATCCCACAACTGTTTTATACCAGTATACCTACTGATCATAATTATATGATGGTAAACTACCAGATATACATTTTGGGTAACAACCCACATAAAACTATATTTTAGGGTAACTATCCCTACAATCTTAGAAATTGCAAAACCTGCAAACATTTATTTATTGAATAACAATTCAATAATCTAAACTTAAATGGTTTAACATACATTACATTTATACAAAACCTGTGAATTCACTCAACATATTTGTTGACGACTTTCTTTCTATGTTTTACAGGAAATTAGCCACGTAAGTAAGAATCGCATGCATTCAGGATGGACAACCCTGGACTACTTAGGATGCCATACATTTTGGGACAGCTTTTGAGGATTTTCTCTGTATTACTGCAGACATTGCAGTTATACTTATGAAATCTTATCTTAACATATGTATTGTAAAACTTAAATGTTTTAAACTCTATTACTACTGTACGACTTACATAGTCGTACTACTTTTGTAACAACTGTTTAAACTGGCATCCTTTATATATTATGTTCTGTATGATCATATGCTCTGATACGATGAATGCACATTTGTAACGTCATCACCCCCGTTGTTAAACTGTTTACACATAATGCTTCCGCTAATCATAACTTGCTTCCGCTAAACATTAAATAAACACAATTACCGATTTTGGGGGTGTGACAGACTTGGTATCAGAGCCATTGGTTATAGCGAACTAGAAGTCTTTAGGTGACTGAAAACCTTAGAGACCTAGACTATAGCCTTGGCTAGAACATTCATGCATTCATACATACATACGTTCGCATACATCTAACATACGACTGACACGTCACACACAATTTCCCTTGTCACAGTATGTCTAGTCAATCACTTTACCATGTTTATGCTTCGGATGAAGAGCCGATCGAGGCTACTTTTGAGGGTCCCGCGATCACTGTAGGAGAAGAGTCATCTGTTCATTTGAGAGACATGTCAGATGACACTAGTGACGCTTACATCGCGCCACCACCGACAGCACATGAGGTTACCCCTATTACTACAGGTATTCACCATCAGGCTGCTGAGACTTCTCGCAGGCCTGTGTATAGGAGGACACCGAGAATGTGTGTCCGAGATCTTCCTATTGGTCCGTTAGCACCAGCGGACAAGTCTGTTGAGTCTCCACAGAGGGCACCCAGGTTTGCTCATCTAGAGTGGATGACTCCTATGTTGAGGCACTGGAGGTCATTAGAGGGTTTTCCCTCCACATTTGAGACATGAGAGTCCTCACGACCCCCAGCACCACTGCCTACCACTGGAGAGCCGATATAGCAGACTCTCCCTACATTAGTTGCTGTTATGCGTACATTGTTCTGTATTACTTCTAGCAGGGGTTCTCACCTTGGACAGGTACAGGATGAGGTCTCCCGTCTGTATGGGGACATGGCTGGTATGCATGAGCGGCATCACTTTCTGTTGAACCATGTGTTTACTGCCCAGGAGATAGCTGAGTCCGCACGTGCTCGTGTGAGGACACTTGAGAGACGTGTTAGGATTGCAGGGCTTGTGGTTGGTGCTTGTGTGGTGATGGCTGTGTTGAGGACAGCCGTGGGAGCATTTCTACCGTATTTCCGTTAGACCTATGTATGGCGGGATGTGCCTACTTAGGATTGTATATACTATGTATTAGACTTGGAACTTTGGTTCGACGGGTATAGACAGACCTGTCATGTTTTGTATATCATTTGGATCGACGGTGTGTAGACAGACCCGTCATGCTTTGATTTTTCTATGGTTCGATGGGTATCTAGGAAAGACCCATCCTGTTTTGTATAAAAACTTGTGAACTAACTATGATCAGTTATATGATATGACATATGTGTCGGGTTTATTACTATTATTTATGTTACTGTGCATTGTGATTGGATTATGGATTGATAATAGAGACTACATAACTATGGATACTGAAATATGTCTTTGTAACCTATAGATCTCTTGAAACTGGAAAAATGGCGGAACCTGTCATAAGTGAATACTCATCAGATGAGGACATAACCATCGACGAGCAGATACAATATGTATATGTCGATACCGAAACAATTCCGATAGTGGAACTTGTGGAAGAAAATTTGAAAACCACCAATTCGGCATGGTCGACATAGAGGAGTACGAAAGAGTACGAGATCAGGCTGAAAGATTGGATGGTCTAATGACACGCAAAAAGTCAAGTTTTTATGTGTCATTATCTCACCTTTTTAGCCCAAATCATGATGAATATATCTAAAATCAATACTTTATCATTAAAACTCATCACTCGGGCTAAAATATAGACAACATTTCAAAAGTCATCTAAAATGGTCGAAAAACACGATAAATGTAACGAAAACGATCATAAGCATTCTCGTTCACGCTTTTAAGCACTTTTTAAGATCCACTAAGAATTATGACCTCTAACTTATGTCATTTTCTTCATCAGGAGAATACGATCGCGTGGATATAAAGAACGCTGAAAACGGACACCCGAGTCAAAAGTTATGGCCGAACGAAGAATCAAAGGAACCGGAGAAGACCAATACGGGCAAACCAAGCCGGATACGGGCGGAACAAGCCGTATACGGCCATGCACTGACCGTATACGGCCTGGCATGACCGTATACGGCCTTGTCCAGCCGTATACGGCTGGTGTTCCCCCGTATACGGCCTCGTTCTCCCGTATTCAGCCCATGTTCGCCCGTATCGTGCCATTTCCACCCGAAATACGGGAGGTCCCCTCGTATCGTCCTCCTCCCCCGTACAAGATGCGATTTTGATACGGCTGAGCGATACGGTTGAGCATTTGGAGGTAGGAATACGGCTGGACGATACGGCTGAGCAACTACTATATATATGGGATCATTTCACCTCATTTTAATCAATCAACTCACACTTCACATTTCTTTCATTTTCTCTCTCTACTCTCTCTCTAGAAATAATTAGATTAGGTTAGTATAATTAAGCTAGTAGATTAGCTTCTAGCTTGGTTGTAACGGAGGTGCTCCGAGACTGCGATTGCGCAAGATTTGTAATTACGCTTTGTCAGGTTTTATTATAATCTCTATCTTGTTATTTTAAATATGTTGTGTAACACCTCGCAAATTTGAACACGATTAATTTCATTAATCACTTGCATTATTAGGCTAATTCCCTACTTGAGTGAATTCACAACACATTTTAGAGGTAAGTCTAGCATAGCCCAACTAGATAATACGCGTAGTATTACATATTCGTAATTAGTTGTAATTACGTACTGAACAATTGGTAACAAACGCAACAAAAATATACGACTGTTGGTGAACAAAATTATTTAATAAAACGAAATTATTAAATAACGTAGTAACGAATAAATATTTTGTCAAAAATATTTACAAATCATTTTATAACGCAAAACGTTTAATTCGTACAATTTAAATAAAACAAAGTTAAAAATTTTTATAACTAAATTAAGTTAGTTTCATAAAAAGATCCTAATTAAAAATAATGAAAATGTAATTAAAAACATAATAGTTAAAATAAAATAACATTTAACGATCGGGTACACAAACACGGAGCGCAAACACGGAGGCAGAGAAGGGGATAAAACCCCAACTCCACCTCCTTTTCCTTCCATTTTTCTTTCATCTCTCTCTCTCTTCTTTACTCTTTCTCCTCCTTCTCTCTAAAATTCACCCAAAATCACACAAAAACCCCAAATACTACCACAAAAACGTGTTGGATCACCATACTTCTTTGGAATAAAACGACCACGAGACCCCGATCTACATTTCTACCTTTTCGGATTTCAAATCCGACACTCGTAAGTTTCCGACAAATCCCGCAAATCTTTAGATTTCAAAGTTATAATTGCTATTTAGTGTTTAATATACTTAGTATAACATGTTTTAGTGTTTTATACAACCGAAAATGTCCAAAATCGAACTTAGATCTTGTTTTTGTGAGCTGTTCGTCGAACAGACATAAGTGTCGCATAGGACCGAAAACAGTATAGCGACACTTCTCTAGTGTCGCTATTAGTGCCGCATGAAACCCGAAATATACCGTCACTTGTTTAGTGACGCTACTAACCTTACGATACCGACACTCCCTGAGTGACGCTAGTCACTGACCGACACATCTATGCGCCACTTACCAAGTGCCGCATGAAATCAGATTTTTCTTTATACCCGACACTCCGTCAGTGACGCCCAAATCTTACACCCGACACTTCGTAAGTGCCGCACTACTATTTTAACCGACACTTAATAAGTGACGCATAACAATCTGATCACCACGTATACCGACACTAGCCTAGTGTCGCATATCCAAAGCAAGTGACGCCCTTAGTGACGCATAAGACAGAAACTTCACAAACTATTTTTCCACTAAGTGTCGAACTTGACCGGCATCGAATACTCACATATTATACGATACACGAACTATACAAACAATTCAAACATACTTGTTTTATCAAAAAGTTGATTTCAAACTTTCGCCAACGAGTCGTATACATTTTCACAAACAACGAAATACAAACATAAACATTAAACAAACGATTTGGACGTGACTTGGTTGTACAAACACTAGCATGGATGATTAGTTTAGACATCCACATACTTATTAAATCTCGTACGTTTAGGACGTTAGGAGATTTCAGACTGTACTTGGGTTTAGGTTTGCTAGCACTCGCACAACTACTTAAACTCAACAGGTGAGTTCACAGCCCCTACTTTTACTGTTTTAACTGCTTTGAACAGGGGTGGAAAACATAGTCAACTGTTTTACTGATTTACTGATTGCCATAACTGCTTTTACTATATGATTATTTATCATACTGTTTACTCGAACAATTAGAGTACTTGAACTGTCAAACTGTTATACAAACTATCACATAACTGCCTTGTTGGTACAATTATACAAATTGCTTATAACTACGGTCAACTATTACAACTGTCCGTACGACATGGTATTCCAAACAAAAACTATTATCACTATGCGAAACAAATTTGGTATCTTACCGGAGAACGACCGGTACATATTGGTAACTTGCCGGAGAACGACCGACACTAACATGATATCTTACCGGAGAACGACCGGTACTAACAGTATATCTTGCCGGAGAACGACCGGTACTAACAATGTATCTCACCGGAGAACGACCGGTGCTAACTTGGTATCTTACCGGAGAACGACCGGTACATTTGGTAACTAGTCGGAGAACGACCGACTCAAACTTTAAACTACTGGGGAACGACCAGCAATACGTTTTCAAACATATGATTTGGGTAACGTCCCAACACAACTATTTTGGGCAACACCCCACATGAACCGCATTTTGGGTAACGTCCCAACACCACTATTTTCGGGCAACATCCCACTTAAACTGAAACTTTTGGGCGAACAACTGTAACAACCCCAAAATTAGGATCAATTTAAAATTTTCCTAATTACGTGATTATTACTTGTATATAATATGAAATAGTATTATATACGTTATTTACTTTATATATATATATATATGGATGGAATATATATATATACGCGTATACGATTCGTACATATCGTATGAAACTACAATTGTACAAACTTGCGGACATTGGTAAAACAACTATTAAATAATGTTAATTTATTTAATTACTTTAATTACCATTTTATATTATGTTTATAATATAACGGAAAAATGTACGTTTTAATTAAAACGTCACCGAACTCTCCGAAAACTCGACCAACCGACAAAACAAACTAAGTTATGATTTGTAACTTGAGAACTAGTATTTTGATAAAATGCTTCAACTTAATAATCGGGTATTATTTCGTATTTTCAAACGTATATTTAATCGCGTATAAAATTAGTTTTACGTTTAAACGACCGGGGAAACGAACACCGCACGGAGCGCAAATACGGAGGAAGCAAAGTTTGGTGAGACCACACTTTGGTGGCCCCACCAAAACCGGCCAACAAGGAGGGGACATCACCCCCCTCCCTTTTTCACTTACACACACAATCACATACCCATTTTCCCTCACTCTCAAATCTCTCTCTAACTCTCATTCTCTCTCTCTAAATCGGTGCTCCCTCTCTCTAGAAAAACGCCACAAAAACTCCTTAAAACACCTAGCTCGTTTGGAGGAAAGTGATCACCGCAACGAGGACTACAACTTCATCTTTTCGGTTTCTTGATTCGACAACTTTGTAAGTTTTCCGGCAACCTCGAAACTTTTCCGATTACATTTATTTTACTTCCATGTTGTTCCCCTAACTAAATGATGTCCGAATATATAATCTAAACTCGTTTTTGAACACTTTTACGAAAATGTCGGTTTTGGTCATTTTAAAGAAAACGACACCACAAACCTTAAAAACGACTACCAATGGTTATTATGAACTTATTACAACATATTGAAGCTAGTATAAAAGTTCTAGACCCAACGGAAACCGGAAAATACGTTTTCGGAAACTAAATTTCCGAACAGACCTCTTGTGTCGCATCGGACCAAAACTTCATACGACACAACACTATGTCGCATGTTATGTCGCACGTTATGTCGCAATGTATGCGACACAACGCTTATGTCGCATTATATGTCGTACCATCTACGACACAAAGTTTACCTATCGCTTGATTGCGACACAACGACTATGTCGTATCACTGTGTCGTACCCTTGTCTGCGACACAACCATTGTGTCGCATAAACACTAAATCAGAAACGAACCCATACGACACAGACCTTATGTCGCATACGGTCTGCGACACAAGCCTTGTGTCGCAGAAAGCCCAGATCAGAAAACAAAATATATTCTAAGTGTTGGAATCACTTTTTAAATACTAAATCAAATACGATGCTACTTATACCTGAAAATACTATACTTTTGAAAGTATACAACAACACTTGAATACGTGCATGACTGTACAAAACTAACGTGAGATTTCACTCACACACGCACACGAGTTTACACTCGAAATACTTAGGAGATTACACTCCAACGAACTTACACTTGTACACTACACGGGATTACATCCGATACAAACTTACAAGTTCACTCACTAGTTACGTGCTGGATTACACGTTAACTGATACGAACATACATACGAATACTTACGAGGTTTCACTCGTACCCTTTGGGGTCTAAGCCCATTGGAACGTACACAAACGATACAGGTTGTAATACAAACAAACGATCATACGAGTATACTTTACAACTGTACTACTACTATGAATACATAATAATAATGGATGGAATTATTATTATACACCAATAACAAACGGACAGTACAACTTTTATACAAACTACGATTTACAAACGATTACAAACTTACAAACAAACTAATGGACATTAACTAGTTTGGGAACAACTAGCGTGGATACTTTACAAGTATTCCATTTACTTACTAAACCTTATGCGTATTAGGACGCTAAGGGTTGCTAATTCGGGATACTACTTGCTTACTTACTGCATTATCTGCCAGACTCAGGTGAGTCTTACAGCCCCTACTTTACTGTTTTATACTCAGGGGTGAGATGCATTACTGTTTTACATGAACACACAAAACTTACTTGCTGCCATGATTTACTTACTGTATGAGATTACGAATACGCCAACTGCATGAGTTTACGACTAATCCAATGAAATCCTCCTGAACCATAGTTGTTAGTTATGTGATAAGCGCGAGTTTTAGTATATGGATCCATATGGGACTGACAATCCCCGCCCGGGGTAGCAAGCACTACCACGAACCGTTCCTGTAGAAACGGGCGTTTCTTACTCGTTCCGTATGAATGTTTTGGATTACATTCATGAGGGGGTACCTATATTTACTGTACGTTAAGCTTCAACTATGCTGGCTCATGGCAATTGTATCAAACGGTTAGCATAACCTGCAACCACCACTTACTAAAACTTAAGTGAACGATGAGCATAACCTGTGATCGTTACTTACTGGCTGGCTACGACTTACAAATACTACTTGTGTGTTCAAACTGTTTACTTACTTACAAACCTGTGAGATTCACCAACCTTTTTGGTTGACCGTTTTAGTAATGCTTCTCAGGTACACAGCATCAGTAGGGATGCCCAGCAGGATAAGCTTTCTTAGCTCGAGTCGCATGCATTTACAAGCTTGGAGATTTTATTACATTACTTTTGTACTAGTTGTTATGTATTAGAATCTCTAGGAATTTACTTGAACTCGAGCTTGTATTTTGAAACTACATATGTATTAATGTAATAACTTTTCGAACGTCTCATTTAGAGTCGTTCACTGTATCCTTTGTGCTTGTGATTATTGATTAGTAACACCCAAAACGTCGCTTCCGCAAACTGTTAAATTTGGGGGTGTTACAGATTGGTATCAGAGCCTAAGGTTATAGTGAACTAGGTTGCATTTAGTGGGCCTAGACTATGACCGTTAGGCAGTATTCCTCATTAGGTATAACTGGTTCAGGAATTACAGCATACGAGTTTAATTTAACATAGCCTGATCAACTATGTACAATTAAATGAAGATGATGTGAGTTCTGAAAGGGGTTATGTTGAACCGGAATGCATTAGCTGACTCTGACCTCGAGAGAACCGGGACTTTTACTTGATTGTGCTAAACACGAACTAGGCGGTTATGTGATATATATATATATATACATAGGCCTCTTTCCCCGATACGATACTCTCTCTCGACTACTATGAAATCAATATTCTTCAAAACTTCATCGAACAAACGACAACTCGATTCTCATCATTCTGTCTTTATTTAACTTTTATGAATTCACGACTACCGACTTACGTCCGAAGACTTCCACACCGTTATAACTGACAACCATAGTTACTCGAACGTCCTTCGATATAAAGATCGAGACCTTGTTTTCATTTACTACTCCTACCTAATTCGACGTGTATACCATTCTACAATGTACCCCACCGTACCGTTATATGTATCCCAATAAAATCATTTTCAACTCAAGTCTCCGTCAGACTTCAAATTATACAACCGATTTTTAACACCAAAAATTTTATAACAAATGTATTTTTGTCAAACATGTTACAAAATGTTTTATAAAATTTTCAAGAATTTCGAAACTGTATAAACCTATTTATAACCCACAGACTTTGAACAAATTTCGACCATTGACGAAATTTCTTTTAACATACTAAATCATCACCGCCATAATTCTTATTCAAATCCTCACATGTCCTTTATTATTTTTTCAAGGAACATGCCTCCTCGACGTCAAATCATGCTTACTGAAGCCGAAGTAGCGGGTATAATTGCCCGTAGCGTGGCTCAAGCCCTAGCTACCCGAACATCAACCCCTGGTAGCGAAGATACAGCTACTAATGGACCACAACCCAAAACCTGCACCTACAAGGATTTCCATAACTGCAAGCCGCTGAACTTTGCAGGAACTGAAGGAGCAATCGGTCTGATTCGATGGACCGAGAAAATCGAATCAGTGTTCCTCATCTGCAACTGCAAGGAAGAGGATAAAGTTAAATTCGCCGCCAGCACCTTTTCTGACACCGCCCTTACTTGGTGGAACACTTATGCGCAAACGGTGAGCATTGCCGATGCTTACAAACTACATTGGGATGAACTGAAGCTTATGCTGAGGGGCGAGTACTGCCCAAGAGATGAGCTGAAACAATTGGAAGTCGAATTCTGGAATCACAAGATGCAGGGTGACGACATCACCGGATACACCAACCGCTTTCACCAGCTGGCACTTTTGTGCCCATCCATGGTTGATCCTGAATACAAAAGGATCGAAAAGTACGTTGACGGACTTCCCGAACGACTACAAGATTTAGTGACTTCATCTAAACCGGGAACCATTCAGAGCGCCATTCGTATGGCTCATGAGTTAACGGCCAATTCTGTCCGCCGTGGCTCGACTTCAACCCCGTCTGCGAGTAACAAACGTAAATGGGAAGTGAGTCCCCACTCATCCAACCCGACTTCTGACAAGAAGCTTGCAATTGTCAACGTCAATGACTCAAGGGCCTACAAGGGGAGCAAGCCTTACTGCTCCAACTGTAATCGCCATCATAACGGCTCCTGTCCCTGCACTAAGTGCAAGAAATTCGGGCACCTGGCCCAAGACTGCCGAACCAACCTCACTGGTACTGATACTTCTGCACCCAAAACCTGCTATGAGTGCAACGGTACCGGGCACTTCAGGAAGGATTGCCCTAAGCTGAAACCCCGAACCAACAATACAAGGAGTAGAGCTTATGTAATCAATGCTAGGGAGGATGACCCAAATCCGAGACTCTGTGATTTACTCAACCCGGGTATGCGTATTCTTTGACTACCCGAATCTGTTTTCTCATAAATCTCTCGCTTAATGACTTATGTATAACTGTATTTTATTCTGTGTGTTTTCTTTGATCCTAAGTACACAATAGGATTAGGAAACGACCGACCACTTAAATCCCGACAACACAATTTACCTTACACTTCAGATACAGTAACCCAAACTCCCTTCCCAATTATCTCACACTGGTTGAGACCGGGAGCTCGTATGCTATTCGTTACTTGAAACAGATAAATTAATATAACTTCACTTACTTGAGGCAAATTCTTAAATAGAACACTTATTTCGTAGGAAATGACAACTCACTCCGTCAACAACCCTACACTGCAAAATGAACTGCTCAGTGAGGAACCGAAGATGTTTCCTTACCTCCTCGAACTCGAGTGTGATACAGAACACTCCGCTGAATCAGCAGCAGCACCTGCCTCTCCTGCTGCTCTAACTGCTGCAAAAGCACCAGTTGATGTAACCTTGGCTACTGAATTAGTCAGCCACCTTAACCAAACTATTGAATCGCTGCGTAAACAACTGACTGAAGCACGGGAAGACATTGATGACCTACGACGGATTGCTTTCCAAAATGACATACGTATGCGTGAGTACGAGCTACGTTTGATAGCTTTAGAAAACCCTACTTCACCACCAACTTCACAAAGTACTCCTACTGAAGAGGATACCGACACTGACTGTACGTCACCCCCAGCAAAAAGGTTGAAGATTACTCCCTCCAACCCTTCAGGAAACTACTTGGGAAAGAAACCTTTCTGTTCCCGATGCACTCGGCATCATGAAGGACCGTGTACCATACTCACCGGTCGATGCAAATCCTATCCTAAAAGTACTAACTCCCCTAAGACAAAGCTGTGCTTCAACTGTGGGAGTGCTGGCCATCTCAAGGCCAAATGTCCACTACCATCAGGCAACAAAATTTAGGGTACGTTACCACCTGACGATTACTTGATCTCAAACACTGTAGGACCTACCCTACTACCGTAGGCTGCTTGTACGTATTGTAGCTACCTGACTGATATCGAACTACCGATTACTACTTCGAACAAATTTCGGGACGAAATTTTATTAACAAGGGGAGAATGTAACAACCCCAAAATTAGGATCAATTTAAAATTTTCCTAATTACGTGATTATTACTTGTATATAATATGAAATAGTATTATATACGTTATTTACTTTATATATATATATGGATGGAATATATATATATACGCGTATACGATTCGTACATATCGTATGAAACTACAATTGTACAAACTTGCGGACATTGGTAAAACAACTATTAAATAATGTTAATTTATTTAATTACTTTAATTACCATTTTATATTATGTTTATAATATAACGGAAAAATGTACGTTTTAATTAAAACGTCACCGAACTCTCCGAAAACTCGACCAACCGACAAAACAAACTAAGTTATGATTTGTAACTTGAGAACTAGTATTTTGATAAAATGCTTCAACTTAATAATCGGGTATTATTTCGTATTTTCAAACGTATATTTAATCGCGTATAAAATTAGTTTTACGTTTAAACGACCGGGGAAACGAACACCGCACGGAGCGCAAATACGGAGGAAGCAAAGTTTGGTGAGACCACACTTTGGTGGCCCCACCAAAACCGGCCAACAAGGAGGGGACATCACCCCCCTCCCTTTTTCACTTACACACACAATCACATACCCATTTTCCCTCACTCTCAAATCTCTCTCTAACTCTCATTCTCTCTCTCTAAATCGGTGCTCCCTCTCTCTAGAAAAACGCCACAAAAACTCCTTAAAACACCTAGCTCGTTTGGAGGAAAGTGATCACCGCAACGAGGACTACAACTTCATCTTTTCGGTTTCTTGATTCGACAACTTTGTAAGTTTTCCGGCAACCTCGAAACTTTTCCGATTACATTTATTTTACTTCCATGTTGTTCCCCTAACTAAATGATGTCCGAATATATAATCTAAACTCGTTTTTGAACACTTTTACGAAAATGTCGGTTTTGGTCATTTTAAAGAAAACGACACCACAAACCTTAAAAACGACTACCAATGGTTATTATGAACTTATTACAACATATTGAAGCTAGTATAAAAGTTCTAGACCCAACGGAAACCGGAAAATACGTTTTCGGAAACTAAATTTCCGAACAGACCTCTTGTGTCGCATCGGACCAAAACTTCATACGACACAACACTATGTCGCATGTTATGTCGCACGTTATGTCGCAATGTATGCGACACAACGCTTATGTCGCATTATATGTCGTACCATCTACGACACAAAGTTTACCTATCGCTTGATTGCGACACAACGACTATGTCGTATCACTGTGTCGTACCCTTGTCTGCGACACAACCATTGTGTCGCATAAACACTAAATCAGAAACGAACCCATACGACACAGACCTTATGTCGCATACGGT
Source organism: Helichrysum umbraculigerum (assembly GCA_949592205.1). Lineage (NCBI taxonomy): Eukaryota > Viridiplantae > Streptophyta > Magnoliopsida > Asterales > Asteraceae > Helichrysum > Helichrysum umbraculigerum. The sequence continues at coordinate 3,974,670 of CATIUR010000008.1, read as the reverse complement.
CTGCGACACAAGCCTTGTGTCGCAGAAAGCCCAGATCAGAAAACAAAATATATTCTAAGTGTTGGAATCACTTTTTAAATACTAAATCAAATACGATGCTACTTATACCTGAAAATACTATACTTTTGAAAGTATACAACAACACTTGAATACGTGCATGACTGTACAAAACTAACGTGAGATTTCACTCACACACGCACATGAGTTTACACTCGAAATACTTAGGAGATTACACTCCAACGAACTTACACTTGTACACTACACGGGATTACATCCGATACAAACTTACAAGTTCACTCACTAGTTACGTGCTGGATTACACGTTAACTGATACGAACATACATACGAATACTTACGAGGTTTTACTCGTACCCTTTGGGGTCTAAGCCCATTGGAACGTACACAAACGATACAGGTTGTAATACAAACAAACGATCATACGAGTATACTTTACAGCTGTACTACTACTATGAATACATAATAATAATGGATGGAATTATTATTATACACCAATAACAAACGGACAGTACAACTTTTATACAAACTACGATTTACAAACGATTACAAACTTACAAACAAACTAATGGACATTAACTAGTTTGGGAACAACTAGCGTGGATACTTTACAAGTATTCCATTTACTTACTAAACCTTATGCGTATTAGGACGCTAAGGGTTGCTAATTCGGGATACTACTTGCTTACTTACTGCATTATCTGCCAGACTCTGGTGAGTCTTACAGCCCCTACTTTACTGTTTTATACTCAGGGGTGAGATGCATTACTGTTTTACATGAACACACAAAACTTACTTGCTGCCATGATTTACTTACTGTATGAGATTACGAATATGCCAACTGCATGAGTTTACGACTAATCCAATGAAATCCTCCTGAACCATAGTTGTTAGTTATGTGATAAGCGCGAGTTTTAGTATATGGATCCATATGGGACTGACAATCCCCGCCCGGGGTAGCAAGCACTACCACGAACCGTTCCTGTAGAAACGGGCGTTTCTTACTCGTTCCGTATGAATGTTTTGGATTACATTCATGAGGGGGTACCTATATTTACTGTACGTTAAGCTTCAACTATGGTGGCTCATGGCAATTGTATCAAACGGTTAGCATAACCTGCAACCACCACTTACTAAAACTTAAGTGAACGATGAGCATAACCTGTGATCGTTACTTACTGGCTGGCTACGACTTACAAATACTACTTGTGTGTTCAAACTGTTTACTTACTTACAAACCTGTGAGATTCACCAACCTTTTGGTTGACCGTTTTAGTAATGCTTCTCAGGTACACAGCATCAGTAGGGATGCCCAGCAGGATAAGCTTTCTTAGCTCGAGTCGCATGCATTTACAAGCTTGGAGATTTTATTACATTACTTTTGTACTAGTTGTTATGTATTAGAATCTCTAGGAATTTACTTGAACTCGAGCTTGTATTTTGAAACTACATATGTATTAATGTAATAACTTTTCGAACGTCTCATTTAGAGTCGTTCACTGTATCCTTTGTGCTTGTGATTATTGATTAGTAACACCCAAAACGTCGCTTCCGCAAACTGTTAAATTTGGGGGTGTTACAACAACCCACTGAACTTATACTTTGGATGACATTCCACTAAACATTACTCGACTATTATGGCAATTACTATTTATGAACGTAATTGGTCCAACAAATGTGACTACAAAAACTTGAACACAACATCATACAACAAAACATGTGGATTCACTCAACCTAGTTGTCGACTTTTACTATGTTTTTCAGGGAATTAGCTGCGCATGTAAGATCGCCAACACACATGGAGAATTAGGCGACCCGTGAAGCTTTAGGATGCCAACTTTTTGGAAAAACATATGGATTTCTCTAGTATAACTGAAACTGTTTTGTCATATTCTAGAAATCCACTTTTGTATACACATTACTTTTAACTTATACGATTCGATGAATCGTAAACTTTGTAATTAACATTTCTGGCATCTTAATATATATTGTTCTGTTGTAATCATAAGCTCTGATACGTATGCATGCTTTATTATTGTGACACCCCAACACTTAACTAAATGCTTCCGCTCAACGAATTTGGGGGTGTCACAGATTTGTATCAGAGCCAATGGTTATAGCGAACTAGTAAACTTTAGGTGACTTAGCGACCTAGAGACCTAGACTATAGCCTTGGCTAGAACGTACATGCATACATACATTTGCATACATCTAAACTATCGTTACGATACCTCGATACGCGTGAACTGTTCACCACATTCGACTCGTTCATTGTACTCTGACCTCATATGAACCTGATCGTGATTAAACGGTTGATGAAAAGAAGTATGTATTTGGCATCATATAATGACGCCTGGCCAACGTGATTATATAATACTAAGTACATATGGGTGTTTCATAGTCGTAAGATACGTGACGGGGATTCGACAATTTCTCTTGATACTTGAAAACTTGAAATATGTGAAACTCTATTCCTCACATATTTTTCATTGGCATTGACTTCTGCATCTTTTCATCGCAGAACGTCAGCATGCCGCCTAAACAAAGAAATACTCGAAACAGTCGACGAAATATTCCTCCTCCACCACCGCCTCCAGAAACAACCGAACAGATTATCGAACGCCGCGTAGCTGAAGCCATCGCACAATACGAGGCTAGCCGCAATCGTGAAAACCTGACCAACAATAGCGGAGCCACCCCAGTTAACAGCGAAACCCCAACCAATAACCAACAGGGGTGTTCCTACAAAACATTCCAAGCCTGCAAACCGAGTACCTTTACCGGGACTGAAGGGGCCGTTGGCCTAGTCCACTGGATTGAGAAAACAGAGTCAGTGATCGACATCAGTGACTGTGCTGCTGATAAAATTGTGAAATACGCCACCTGCACTCTAGCCGACAAAGCGCTAACATGGTGGAACGCTCAGGTACAAATCATGGGACGCCCAGCTGCTTACTCCATCTCATGGGAGACACTGAAACGAATGCTGATGGAGGAATTTTGCCCTCCCAACGAGATGCAGAAACTTGAAACTGAATTCTGGAACATCCAAATGATTGGCGCTGATATTTCCGGTTACACAACTAGATTCCAGGAGCTTGCACGTCTGGTGCCTCACATGGTAACCCCCGAGAGCAAACGCATTGAGCGTTACAACAAGGGTTTGGCACCACAGATCCGAGGCATGGTTATATCCTCCAAACCCGCCACTTTTAGGAGCGCAGTTGATCTGGCTCAAAGCTTAACTGATGACGCCATTCTGATTGGCACTTTGAAAACCACTACGGGAAAAGCTGAACTTACCCGTACTGATGCGGGCGACTCTGGAACTCACAAACGCAAATGGAACAATGAGGGTAATGACCGTCAGGGTCAACAAAACAAAAACACGGGAAGCACCCGAGCCTACGCTGCAATCACCAACCCTGGACCCAAAGCCTACCTTGGCAACAAACCGCGGTGTGACAAGTGCGGGAGACACCACGATGGTGATTGTACATTTTGTCAAAACTGCAGACGTCCCGGTCACTTAGCACAGAACTGTAGGACAAACCTACCTCCTCAAGCTGCCACCGAGGTACAAAACACCGGCTGCTTTTGGTGTGGTGATCCCGGACATCACCGAAACCAATGCCAACAACCGAACAACAACCGCAACAATCAAAACGACAATAACCGCGTAGCTAACAAAGGCTACACTCCAAGCCGCGCATACATCCTCCGTGCACCAGAAACGGTTGCAGATCTCAACTAGCACGGTACGTTTTAGCGACTATTGCTACGACTTAACATACGTTTTATTCGAATGTCGATTGAACACAACACTTGGTAAACTTTTAACCACATAACGAAACACACAACTTATTGAACTATGCCACGAGCATACATAAACTGATTGAACTTCTATGGCAACAATTGAACGCCACGCAAACTATTGTTAACAACATGATTTATCGGAGAACATACGCCGCGGGCGATCCGACTTGATTTTAAATCTCGGGACGAGATTTCTCTAACATGGGGAGAATGTAACACCTCGCAAATTTGAACACGATTAATTTCATTAATCACTTGCATTATTAGGCTAATTCCCTACTTGAGTGAATTCACAACACATTTTAGAGGTAAGTCTAGCATAGCCCAACTAGATAATACGCGTAGTATTACATATTCGTAATTAGTTGTAATTACGTACTGAACAATTGGTAACAAACGCAACAAAAATATACGACTGTTGGTGAACAAAATTATTTAATAAAACGAAATTATTAAATAACGTAGTAACGAATAAATATTTTGTCAAAAATATTTACAAATCATTTTATAACGCAAAACGTTTAATTCGTACAATTTAAATAAAACAAAGTTAAAATTTTTATAACTAAATTAAGTTAGTTTCATAAAAAGATCCTAATTAAAAATAATGAAAATGTAATTAAAAACATAATAGTTAAAATAAAATAACATTTAACGATCGGGTACACAAACACGGAGCGCAAACACGGAGGCAGAGAAGGGGATAAAACCCCAACTCCACCTCCTTTTCCTTCCATTTTTCTTTCATCTCTCTCTCTCTCTTCTTTACTCTTTCTCCTCCTTCTCTCAAAAATTCACCCAAAATCACACAAAAACCCCAAATACTACCACAAAAACGTGTTGGATCACCATACTTCTTTGGAATAAAACGACCACGAGACCCCGATCTACATTTCTACCTTTTCGGATTTCAAATCCGACACTCGTAAGTTTCCGACAAATCCCGCAAATCTTTAGATTTCAAAGTTATAATTGCTATTTAGTGTTTAATATACTTAGTATAACATGTTTTAGTGTTTTATACAACCGAAAATGTCCAAAATCGAACTTAGATCTTGTTTTTGTGAGCTGTTCGTCGAACAGACATAAGTGTCGCATAGGACCGAAAACAGTATAGCGACACTTCTCTAGTGTCGCTATTAGTGCCGCATGAAACCCGAAATATACCGTCACTTGTTTAGTGACGCTACTAGCCTTACGATACCGACACTCCCCGAGTGACGCTAGTCACTGACCGACACATCTATGCGTCACTTACCAAGTGCCGCATGAAATAAGATTTTTCTTTATACCCGACACTCCGTCAGTGACGCCCAAATCTTACACCCGACACTTCGTAAGTGCCGCACTACTATTTTAACCGACACTTAATAAGTGACGCATAACAATCTGATCACCACGTATACCGACACTAGCCTAGTGTCGCATATCCAAAGCAAGTGACGCCCTTAGTGACGCATAAGACAGAAACTTCACAAACTATTTTTCCACTAAGTGTCGAACTTGACTGGCATCGAATACTCACATATTATACGATACACGAACTATACAAACAATTCAAACATACTTGTTTTATCAAAAAGTTGATTTCAAACTTTCGCCAACGAGTCGTATACATTTTCACAAACAACGAAATACAAACATAAACATTAAACAAACGATTTGGACGTGACTTGGTTGTACAAACACTAGCATGGATGATTAGTTTAGACATCCACATACTTATTAAATCTCGTACGTTTAGGACGTTAGGAGATTTCAGACTGTACTTGGGTTTAGGTTTGCTAGCACTCGCACAACTACTTAAACTCAACAGGTGAGTTCACAGCCCCTACTTTTACTGTTTTAACTGCTTTGAACAGGGGTGGAAAACATAGTCAACTGTTTTACTGATTTACTGATTGCCATAACTGCTTTTACTATATGATTATTTATCATACTGTTTACTCGAACAATTAGAGTACTTGAACTGTCAAACTGTTATACAAACTATCACATAACTGCCTTGTTGGTACAATTATACAAATTGCTTATAACTACGGTCAACTATTACAACTGTCCGTACGACATGGTATTCCAAACAAAAACTATTATCACTATGCGAAACAAATTTGGTATCTTACCGGAGAACGACCGGTACATATTGGTAACTTGCCGGAGAACGACCGACACTAACATGGTATCTTACCGGAGAACGACCGGTACTAACAGTATATCTTGCCGGAGAACGACCGGTACTAACAATGTATCTCACCGGAGAACGACCGGTGCTAACTTGGTATCTTACCGGAGAACGACCGGTACATTTGGTAACTAGTCGGAGAACGACCGACTCAAACTTTAAACTACTGGGGAACGACCAGCAATACGTTTTCAAACATATGATTTGGGTAACGTCCCAACACAACTATTTTGGGCAACACCCCACATGAACCGCATTTTGGGTAACGTCCCAACACCACTATTTTCGGGCAACATCCCACTTAAACTGAAACTTTTGGGCGAACAACCCACTGAACTTATACTTTGGATGACATTCCACTAAACATTACTCGACTATTATGGCAATTACTATTTATGAACGTAATTGGTCCAACAAATGTGACTACAAAAACTTGAACACAACATCATACAACAAAACCTGTGGATTCACTCAACCTAGTTGTTGACCTTTACTATGTTTTTCAGGGAATTAGCTGCGCATGTAAGATCGCCAACACACATGGAGAATTAGGCGACCCGTGAAGCTTTAGGATGCCAACTTTTTGGAAAAACATATGGATTTCTCTAGTATAACTGAAACTGTTTTGTCATATTCTAGAAATCCACTTTTGTATACACATTACTTTTAACTTATACGATTCGATGAATCGTAAACTTTGTAATTAACATTTCTGGCATCTTAATATATATTGTTCTGTTGTAATCATAAGCTCTGATACGTATGCATGCTTTATTATTGTGACACCCCAACACTTAACTAAATGCTTCCGCTCAACGAATTTGGGGGTGTCACATGTTGTGCTGCTGTCATAATTATTTAGAATTGCTTGCTAGAATTATTGCCATGCTTAGCTAAACAAATCTGTGTTTGCTATGATAGTCGTTATGCTAGGGTAGTTATACTTTAATATGCAATTGGGATATTATGAAACAACGGAGGTAACGTTATACGGCTTTCATTTGTATAGCGCCGGAACCATCACGAATGTGTGTAGTACGGAACGTGGAAGCTATGAAAGTCGTGGGCACAATCCGCTGTGGAAATAATGATTCCAATTGTAACACGCCGTTACTCTGTCCGTATGCTGTTAATATATATTTGAATCTATGAAATAAGTCTCCTATGTTTATCTATCCAACTTATGCTGTGATTTGTAACTTACTGCTGGTACATAACTGGTGGTACGCCGCTTATTATTCTGTGTCTGATGATCGTTGAACTTGACATGGCCGGTGTTCTCCTGGTTGAAATACACCGGAGGGAGACACGGAGCGTAGGATTAGAGATATGTTAGATTCATTTCATATAACAAATATTTTAGAGAGAACTTTCGGAATATTTGTGACTTAACCGATTATCCAGTAACTCTGCACGTTTAAAACTGATCCTTGTATGCTGCTCTGCTGCATGTTCTTGTTAGATTGTTGCTTTAGGGTTTGCATGCTAGTATCACCTGCGCTGTTGGATATATGATTAGGTTTTTGAATATAAATTGATTGCATACACCAGTTTAACATGCGTAAAATAGTTATGACGATTTATATAAAATAATGATGAACAATTTAATCAGCCGTTAGACCAGATCATCCCAACTTGTTCCGGTAGGAAACCCCTGTTCATGTTTTTGTTTATTCAACAATTCATGCCATGATTCGGATATCTCGGATGTCCGAGATTGGGGAACAGGATTCGAGGATGGTTGTTGGTTAAATTGGTTGCTACATTTGGGAGAACTTCCAGTGGAGTTTACATTTCATAATTTCTATCTTCGTGACATGTTATTTATCTGATTGCGGACAACTCTACGTTAGATAGATAATAGGCTAGTAATTATGGCTCATTAGGATATATAACTCAGGATAGATAACAAGGACCTTTTAATGTTGTAACGGAAATACCGTAAAACAGCTGAATACTGGTATAAGCGTTGAATACAAATACGTGGGAGCTAAGGAAAGGCTGTAGGTAGAATACTTTGCTGTCATTGATTGTTCCAAGTACGTCTGTTGAATCCTGACTCCGTCATCATAACTAACGCCTTAACTAAAATAACTACCCCTAAAATAGCATATAAGATTGTCATAGCAAGCACTCGCGTTAATCTGTAGTTCTCGTAGCCACCTCACCTCCCCTATCTTTAGTTTTAGTTTTTAAATTAGTAGTTAAGAACAGAAAAGTAACAAAAACCCCTATCAAACTCTTGATAAACCAGCTAAATTACGAAGGATAATCAAAAGACCTAGATCCTATGCCCGTTGTAGTTTGAAGAACGACCCTTGGTCATACTTACTACTGTACTCCCATAGTTTTAAGTATACTTAGGCCCAGCAAAACATAAATTTTAAAAACCCACTGATCGGCGCGCCAGGAGGAAGGCCCGCAACGACGCGAGTCAAATCGCAACCGACCTCTCGACGTACATCAGGTTTTTGGCGCCGCTGCCGGGGACTACAACGACCGATTTAGGAATTTAGTTATCTCAGTTATTTAGCGATCCTTTCGGAAGATCAATATCATTCGAAAGTTACCTTTCCGTTCTTTCCTTTTCAGTACCCTTTCCTTTCCAAAACTCTATTTTCTACCAAAACCCCAAATTCTTCAGCCATGACGACTAGTCAACGTGTCTGGAAATTTGGAATAACTGTCCAAAGCCCTGAACCAAACTTTCAATCCACATCTTCTGTTCAGTGGCAAAACAAAACCCCTATTGCTCAAACTCTGAATACTATGCCGTCCACTCTATCCGATTCCTCCTTCAACTCTCAACAACACTATAACGAAACTCTGATTAACTTTATGATTGAACAAAATAACGTAAATAAACAAGTAATAGATTCTCAAGATACAATTGATGCTTTACTTAGAATTTCCGAAGATTTAATCAAAAACATAGAAGTTAGTCTTAAACAATTATTTTCAAAAGTTGAGGAGAGTCAAAGGAAAATCGCGATCAGTAACGCTGTCTATCTCTCATCCTATGAGCACGATGACATCTTAGTTGTTACGAGAGGAGGTAAAGAAACCAGAATTGAACAAACCTCAGATAATTCTTCAAACAAACCTTCCACTTCTACTGATCCAGTGCCAAGTGACACCCCTGTCTCTGCACCTGATCCAGTACCTTCTCAAGTTCCAGAAATCATTCCACGTACTCGAATTCCCTTTCCTGGTAGGCTTAAGAAGGAGAAGCAAGAAGCGCAGTTTGGGAAATATCTTGAGATGTTTAAAAGCCTGCACTTAAACGTTAGATTATTAGATGCTTTAGTAAAAATGCCTAGTTGTGCAAAATTCTTCAAAGAACTACTTTCAAATAAAGAAAAATTAAGGCAATTAGTTAATATACCCTTAGATGCTGAATGCTCTGCAATCATGTTACATGGCCTTCCACCGAAACTAGGAGATACTGGCCGTTTCACTATTCCTTGTTACCTTCAAAATATCCAAGTTAGTAATGCCTTAGCTGACCTAGGTGCTAGTGTCAACCTTATGCCTTACTCACTATATAAGAAACTAGGATTAGGAGAACTGATACCCACTCGTATGACCATCCAATTAGCTGATAGATCAGTTAAACTCCCTCGGGGGATTGCTGAAGATATTATGGTCCGAGTAGGTAAATTTATCTTCCCAGTTGACTTTGTCATTATGGATATTGAGGAAGACGCCCACGTTCCCCTCATCCTTGGCAGACCTTTCCTAAACACTGCCAAGGCTGTTATTGACGTAAACGAAAGATCTTTAAAATTGAGGGTTGAAGCGGAGGAAGTCACCTTTAATGTCGATAAATTGATGAAACAACCTGTGGGAGAAGATCTTGGTCTTGTGGATTCCATGCAGGAAATATATGACGAGCATATGGAAGAGATTCTAGCAGTTAGCAATCCCGATCCTCTTCCCAACACAGTCATCACTACAAGAAGACTATGCCAGGACGACGTTGGACTCTGCTCAGCTATCTCTGACAAACCAGCACACTCTAAGGAGCTGTTATTTCCTTTATCTGAAATGAAGTATCCTCTTGCACCGCCTGACAGCACTCCCACGAACAACTTTTTTGCTGCTGTTCCCTTAGGCGAAGGCATCCCTCTACCAATCTTACAAAGGGGTCAAACTGATTCATCTCCTTCAGTAGCTGAAATTCTCAAATCTTTTGAGGAGATGGAATCAGAAATTTCAGCTAAGCCACAACTATCTGAAGGTTGTGCGCCACAAAATCCAGAAATCACCATAAGTACGTCTTCAACAGCTCAATTTCAGAAGTTTGCATTCACCGACAACAACGATATCATCTTTACTGAAGATAGTGCAACTTCCTCATCATCTACAAGAAAATACGAGCTGAAGAAGAACGCACTTCCTAATGAGACAAAGTTAGTAGAAATAGCATCAGCCACTGCAGCCGACTCATCTCCAAATGAACCAGAGTTCCAGACGGAGTATGATTTGTTACAAAGAGACGAGATCGCTCGAATAAAACCTTCCATTGAAGAACCACCTGAATTGGAGCTAAAGGAACTACCCTCTCATCTGGAGTATGCTTTTCTTGAAGGAACCTCGCATTTACCCGTTATAATTGCAAAAGGTCTTACACCCGAAGAGAAAGCAAGACTCATCCAAGTGTTAAAGTCACATAAGAAGGTGATTGCATGAAAAATCTCTGACATCCAAGGGATTAGTCCAAACTATTGCACTCACAAGATACTAATGGAAAACGACTTCAAACCATCCATACAGAGACAGAGGAGAGTCAACCCGAAGATTCAAGACGTGGTCAAGAAGGAGGTTATCAAATTATTGGATGCTGGCTTGATCTATCCTATTTCAGATTCCCCATGGGTCAGCCTTGTTCAGGTTGTCCCCAAGAAAGGAGGAATGACGGTTATCGCAAATGAAGATAATGAACTTATTCCAACACAGACCGTCACCGGTTGGAGGGTATGCATCGACTATCGGAAGCTAAACGAAGCCACTCGAAAAGATCATTTTTCCTCTACCGTTCATCGATCAAATGTTGGAGAGATTATCTGGGAACGAGTTCTACTGTTTTCTTGATGGTTTCTCTGGCTATTTTCAGATTCCTCTCGATCCTAAGGACCAGGAAAAGACGACCTTCACATGTCCGTACCGAACATTCGCTTACCGACGCATGCCTTTTGGGCTATGCAACGCACCTGCCACATTCCAAAGGTGTATGGTGGCGATATTCCACGATATGATCTAACAGTGCAAGGAAGAATTCATGGACGACTTCTCAGTCTTTGGAGATTCCTTCACTTCTTGTCTTTCTAACCTTGAACGAATGTTAGCCCGATGCGAAGAATCAAATCTTGTCTTGAACTGGGAGAAGTGCCACTTTATGGTGAAGGAAGGAATAGTTCTAGGACACCGAATATCAAAGTCTGGAATTGAAGTTGACAAAGCTAAAGTTGAGACCATTGCCAAACTTCCGCCACCTACTTCTGTTAAAGCCATTCGTAGTTTTTTAGGTCACGCCGGATTCTACCGTCGCTTCATTAAGGATTTCTCCAAGATTTCTCGACCTATGACACACCTTCTCGAGAAGGACACTCCGTTTGTCTTTTCAGATGACTGCCTGGAAGCTTTCAATATTCTAAAGGATCAGCTCACGCATGCACCAATCATGGTTGCTCCTGACTGGAGTCTTCCATTTGAAATCATGTGTGACGCCAGTGACTTTGCTGTTGGAGCTGTCTTATGGCAAAGGAAGGATAAGCATTTTCAACCAATATACTACGCCAGCAAGACACTCACCGATGCTCAAGAGAATTACACTACTACAAAAAAGGAGCTGCTTGCGGTAGTATTTGCTTTTGATAAATTTCGTTCTTACTTAATATTGTCCAAAACTATTGTCTATATAGATCACTCAGCATTGAAGTATCTTTTCAAAAAGCAAGACGCTAAACCAAGACTACTTCGATGGATTCTGCTTCTCCAAGAATTTGATATAGAAATCAAGGATAAAAAGGGAGCAGAAAATGTCGCAGCAGATCATCTCAGTCGATTGGAAAACCCGTCGATGGAAATGCTTAATGAAAAAGAAATTCAAGACCAATTTCCTGAAGAACAACTCATGAATGTCGGAGACCACCAGAAGGGTTCACAATTCAACTATGACCCTTGGTACGCAGACTACGCTAATTATCTGGTTGGAGGAATCATACCAAAAGGAATGCCTACCTCTAGAAAACGCAAATTCTTCAGAGACATTAAGAACTACTATTGGGACGATCCATACTTGTTCAAAGTATGTCCGGACCAAATCATAAGAAGATGCGTTGACGAGAGGGAAGCAAGGAACATTCTCCACCAGAGCCATCACGGACCAACTGGAGGACATCATGGAGCAAACATGACCGCAAGGAAGGTATACGATTCCGGATTCTATTGGCCGACCATTTTCAGAGACGCTCACGACTTGGTAAAACGTTGTGATGCTTACCAAAGGTTTGGAAGTATCTCACGGAGGAGTGAAATGCCACTTACTAACATCCAGGCCTGCGAGATCTTTGACATATGGGGTTTAGATTTCATGGGACCATTCCCAAAATCCTTCGGAAAAGAATACATTCTGGTAGCTGTCGACTATGTCTCTAGATGGGCCGAGGCACAAGCATTTCCTACAAATGACTCATGAGTAGTGACCAAGTTCCTCAAGCAACTCTTTTCTCGTTTCGGAACTCCAAAGGCGATCATCAGTGATTGAGGCACGCACTTCTGTAATGCTCAGTTTATGAGGACATTACAGTATTATGGTGTCACCCATAAGACCTCTACGGCCTATCACCCGCAGACGAATGGGCAAACCGAAGTGACGAACAGAGCGCTCAAAAGGATCTTAGAACGAACAGTGATGAATCATAGGGAAAGATGGGCCGATAAATTAGAAGATGCTCTGTGGGCGTTCAGAACTGCATATAAGTCACCATTAGGGACCACGCCTTACAGACTAGTCTATGGGAAAGCGTGTCATCTGCCGATAGAGTTGGAATACAAGGCTTACTGGGCGCTGAGGGATTGCAATCTAGACCCTTCCACAACAGGATTACATCGCAAGATGCAGCTGAATGAACTAGCCGAATTGAGAGACCAAGCCTATGATAGTTCTTTACATTTCAAGGAGCGAACCAAGACTATTCACGATGCTAAAATTAAGTATTCTAAGTTCAAACCTGGAGATAAAGTTCTTCTCTTCAATTCGCGCTTCAAGAAATTCTCAGGCAAATTCAGATCGAGGTGGAGCGGACCATTCGTGATATCAAAAGTCTTTACCTTCGGAGCAGTCGAACTAGAAGCACCGGACGGTAATTTTAAAGTCAATGGCCACCGCTTAAAACACTACATCGAAGACTTTCCTTCCAGTAAGGAGGTCTACATCTTTGGACCACCTTGAGCCGATAAAGTAGGTAAAAGAGTCAAGCTAGTGACTCGTTAAACAAGCGCTCTTGGGAGGCACCCCATTGCTTATCTTTATAATAACTTTAATTTTATTTCTCAATTTATTTTTGCTTAGTATTATCATCCCTGAACTAATAAATGCAGGATAAGCTAGATACCCGACAGCACCGCACTCTTACATTACATCGGAGATAAGTTTTATTTGACTTATGCGAATGCAAGCATTCAGATGATTTAAACTTTTAAAATGAAAATCTTTCACAAAAGTCATCTGACTCTGTTGCATTTGTATAAACTTATAAACCTTAAGCATTACCTGTTTTTCTTTATGTTTCAGGATGGACGCTTCAGCTGAGACCTCAGGACACACTGCTCAGACTCCACAACAGAAGAAGAAGAGACACCGCAGAGGAAAGAAGAAGCTGACCATTGTTCCAGAGGAGCGTGCTATAGATGTGACGAGCCCTCCAGTCTTCGACTACGGGATTACCACGGCCGACCCAGCTGTGACCTGGGCGATCCTCCGAGAGCTCTCCATCCAGCATGACTCTCACTCTGACATCAGAGAGAGGGTTAGACTCCCGAGACTTCCAGACCAGTCCTTCAGACTTGGTCAGGGTCCCAGACCACCTCTTCCACCATGGTCATTTTTCCCAGCTGCACCTACTACAGAGCCCACTCTTCCTGCTGATACTGAGATATCCTCTGATCTCCCTATTGCCCCCATGGTGCCTGGTTCCACTGTTGCCACATCACCTACTTCAGTTCCAGATTGTGACGCACTTGCGACATTTGACCCAGACATGGATGATTTGCTAGACGACCTTTAGTTTATTTTATTGCATTATGTTTTATTTATGTTAAACTTTTAAGATGTTGAAATGTTGAACTGGTGATTGTGACTATGTTTATGGTATTGCAGAACTTAGCCTCGTAAGGAATAGATGAGCTTTAAACAGAGTCTGGTCCACAAATCCAGCAGATCACTAGCACCACTCCTTCACGAATCTGGTCCTGATTCCAGTGCTCACCAACCGTAGGGAAGTACCTCTCCTAAAACTTTTCTAGTTTCTGCGTAACTTAGATATGCTTATGCCCACTTAAATCTCTAAGTGTGGGATCCTCCATACTTAAAACTTTTAAATTCACATTTTTCCTAAAGACAAAACCCTAAGTGTGGGATTCTCCCAACTTAGTGCAGAAACATTGGGGACAATGTTTATTTTTAAGTGTGGGATAGCAGTATATCTCTCGTCTAATATCCGTAAAGATGATTTAGAAATACGCAAGTCCTCAAAATGATTTTCAATCCTTATTTTTGCCAAAATTTTCAAAAATTTAAACTTTTTGAAGTCACAATTGTAAGAAAGAGTACATAATTTTTTACAAATATTCAAAAGTTAGTAAAAAAAGGTCGAATCATGCCGGACTCCAAACAATTTAAGATGAGGATCTAAGAGGGGCATCGCACGACTGGACACATATAACCTATTTTTGCGGTGAGGAATTTTGAGCCTTATAAACATTCATTTTAAATGCTTCACTGTTCGTTTGTTGTGTGTGACCGGTGCATGCATTTCTGAATTAGAACTTGCCCCGGGTATGCGTGTCGAGATCACATTGACGGGTGTCATACGTGACATAGGTACAATTAGAGGACCTTGACATTCCCTAGGATTAAACCCCATTTCAACATATCTCTTTCAAGCCCAAAACCCTTCCAACACTCATTTTCATTGTTGATGATCCGCCTAGAAAACCCTGTTGAGCCTTAGCCTTTTCGTTTCTTTAAACCCAAATTTTAAACCCACTTACCCTCATACCTACCAAAAGTTTATCTTAGAATTTTTAAAATCTTTTTGAAAAATGCTAATTAGGTATGCTTTTTGTTTCTACCCCAAAGTCACAAATATAGTGTTTACTTAAAGCTACTCGTGTGCGTTTACATGATCAATATTTAAAAAGAATTCGAGAGCCTTGTGGTGTGAAATTTTGACACCAAGTAAAATTCAAAAGTGAAAAAAGGGTCAAAAAAGCAAAAAAATGAAAGAAAGAAAGGATGTCTGCAGGGCAAAAGAAAAAGAAAATAAAAAGAAAATTCCTTAGAAGATCCCTGGCCAAGAAATTCTAAACCAAAAATAGAATAAAGCTAAGTGCTTAAATCCCTCGAAAACTTCGATTCTTCAAAAGCGTAAAATCTTCATGTGTTTTCAAAAGATAGAAGGCAAAATAGCTATCTTCTGCCTTTTTAGTTATCCCGTTTCCGTTTTCATTAAAAAGTATGTCTAAATAGAATTTTTCATAAGTTTTAAAGGTCCTGAGATAAGTAAAACCCTTAAAACCATTTTTTACCCTTATCCATACCCTTTAAACCCTCACCATACATCAAAACCCGTTTGAATGTCCTGGGATAATTAGTACCGTCCCCGTCTAAGTGATGGAGATACGATCCTTGGGCAAGCCTATGACGACAAATGCTGCACGACTGGTATATGAGCGATTTTTCATTTGGCTTAGGATAATAGGAAACCCGATACACTTGAGTGAATTGAGTGACCACCAGTGAGATCGCCCAGTCGTGTATATTCCACATCCCGAGAATTGAAAGTATGCCTAAGTGAACCATCTTAAAGATCTTTGGATACTTCATGTGAACATCTTTTCTTTATCTAACTAGCGTAATACTTGTTTTCATTCTGTATAACTTCTTCGTTATGGCTTTAATAAAAATCTTAAACAGGAAATTTCGGCAGGTAAGATTGAAATTTGCTTGAGGACAAGCAAATGTCTAAGTGTGGGATATTTGATGACACGCAAAAAGTCAAGTTTTTATGTGTCAATATCTCACCTTTTTAGCCCAAATCATGATGAATATATCTAAAATCAATACTTTATCATTAAAACTCATCACTCGGGCTAAAATATAGACAACATTTCAAAAGTCATCTAAAATGGTCGAAAAACACGATAAATGTAACGAAAACAATCATAAGCATTCTCGTTCACGCTTTTAAGCACTTTTTAAGATCCACTAAGAATTATGACCTCTAACTTATGTCATTTTCTTCGTCAGGAGAATACGATCGCGTGGATATAAAGAACGCTGAAAACGGACACCCGAGTCAAAAGTTATGGCCGAACGAAGAATCCAAGGAACCGGAGAAGACCAATACGGGCAAACCAAGCCGGATACGGGCGGAACAAGCCGTATACGGCCATGCACTGACCGTATATGGCCTGGCATGACCGTATACGGCCTTGTCCAGCCGTATACGGCTGGTGTTCCCCCGTATACGGCCTCGTTCTCCCGTATTAAGCCCATGTTCGCCCGTATCGTGCCATTTCCACCCGAAATACGGGAGGTCCCCTCGTATCGTCCTCCTCCCCCGTACAAGATGCGATTTTGATACGGCTGAGCGATACGGTTGAGCATTTGGAGGTAGGAATACGGCTGGACGATACGGCTGAGCAACTACTATATATATGGGATCATTTCACCTCATTTTAATCAATCAACTCACACTTCACATTTCTTTCATTTTCTCTCTCTACTCTCTCTCTAGAAATAATTAGATTAGGTTAGTATAATTAAGCTAGTAGATTAGCTTCTAGCTTGGTTGTACCGGAGGTGCTCCGAGACTGCGATTGCGCAAGATTTGTAATTACGCTTTGTCAGGTTTTATTATAATCTCTATCTTTTTATTTTAAATATGTTGTGCTGCTGTCATAATTATTTAGAATTGCTTGCTAGAATTATTGCCATGCTTAGCTAAACAAATCTGTGTTTGCTATGATAGTCGTTATGCTAGGGTAGTTATACTTTAATATGCAATTGGGATATTATGAAACAACGGAGGTAACGTTATACGGCTTTCATTTGTATAGCGCCGGAACCATCACAAATGTGTGTAGTACGGAACGTGGAAGCTATGAAAGTCGTGGCACAATCCGTTGTGGAAATAATGATTCCAATTGTAACACACCGTTACTCTGTCCGTATGCTGTTAATATATATTTGAATCTATGAAATAAGTCTCCAATGTTTATCTATCCAACTTATGCTGTGGTTTGTAACTTACTGCTGGAACATAACTGGTGGTACACCGCTTATTATTCTGTGTCTGATGATCGTTGAACTCGACATGGCCGGTGTTCTCCTGGTTGAAATACACCGGAGGGAGACACGGAGCGTAGGATTAGAGATAGGTTAGATTCATTTCATATAACAAATATTTTAGAGAGAACTTTCGGAATATTTGTGACTTAACCGATTATCCAGTAACTCTGCACGTTTAAAACTGATCCTTGTATGCTGCTCTGCTGCATGTTCTTGTTAGATTGTTGCTTTAGGGTTTGCATGCTAGTATCACCTGTGCTGTTGGATATATGATTAGGTTTTTGAATATAAATTGATTGCATACACCAGTTTAACATGCGTAAAATAGTTATGACGATTTATATAAAATAATGATGAACAATTTAATCAGCCGTTAGACCAGATCATCCCAACTTGTTCCGGTAGGAAACCCCTGTTCATGTTTTTGTTTATTCAACAATTCATGCCATGATTCGGATATCTCGGATGTCCGAGATTGGGGAACAGGATTCGAGGATGGTTGTTGGTTGAATTGGTTGCTACATTTGGGAGAACTTTCGGTGGAGTTTACATTTCATAATTGCTATCTTCGTGACATGTTATTTATCTGATTGCGGACAACTCTACGTTAGATAGATAATAGGCTAGTAATTATGGCTCATTAGGATATATAACTCAGGATAGATAACAAGGACCTTTTAATGTTGTAACGGAAATACCGTAAAACAACTGAATACTGGTATAAGCGTTGAATACAAATACGTGGGAGCTAAGGAAAGGCTGTAGGTAGAATACTTTGCTGTCATTGATTGTTCCAAGTACGTCTGTTGAATCCTGACTCCGTCATCATAACTAACGCCTTAACTAAAATAACTACCCCTAAAATAGCATATAAGATTGTCATAGCAAGCACTCGCGTTAATCTGTAGTTCTCGTAGCCACCTCACCTCCCCTATCTTTAGTTTTAGTTTTTAAATTAGTAGTTAAGAACAGAAAAGTAACAAAAACCCCTATCAAACTCTTGATAAACCAGCTAAATTACGAAGGATAATCAAAAGACCTAGATCCTATGCCCGTTGTAGTTTGAAGAACGACCCTAGGTCATACTTACTACTGTACTCCCATAGTTTTAAGTATACTTAGGCCCAGCAAAACATAAATTTTAAAAACCCACTGATCGGCGCGCCAAGAGGAAGGCCCGCAACGATGCGAGTCAAATCGCAACCGACCTCTCGACTCACATCATGGTCAAAATTGGGAGCTTGTGTTCAAATGTAGGAACCGAGAGCTAGAATTGAGAATCTTAAAGAGGCCTATGATTGTCCGAGTTAAGGATAAAATACGCTTCTGGAAGAAAGTGGCTAGTAATCGCAAGAAAAGAGTTAAGTCTTGGATCAAACGTTTGTGCAAATGCTCAACTGAGAATGATCTAGGCTATTATCCGACTCTACGATACAAAACTATACTGGAAACATGCTACTTCTCTCCCAATCTGAATCAGGAGTAAAAGTGAAAGATATACACTGCGACAGAGAATATAGCTAAAGATAGCTTAATAATGAACTGATGAAGAACTGTCGTAGGAATATAACTATTTTGTTAAGATCTAGGTATAACTAAGTTTAGTCTAATTAGTACTGTATCAACTCGTGTTGTATTGGGAACCACTCTTGATGGATATAGAAGAGATCATCAAGTTTTGTATGAAACGATGTAAGAATGTTTTAGTTAATGTATAATATAGCTTAGGTTCGATTCGAAATTTCGTGCGAATTATATTCATCTCTATAAACATGTGATAGAAAAGTTACCACGTAATAATTGTTGAAACCATTTCTTGCAAACTTTGAAAACCTACTACACTCTGAATTATTTATCTCATCTTGAATCCCATAAAACATTGATTGCACTTAAACGATGATGAAAAGAAATATGTATTTGGCATTATATAATGACGCCTGGCCAACGTGATTATATTGTACAAAGTACATATGGGTGTTTCAAAGTCGTGCAATATACAATGCGAAACCCTATTCTTTCAAATTCTCCATATTATTCATTTGATAGACAATGTGAAATCTTGTTCATCACTTTCATTATCTTGGCATTGACTTCTGCATTTTTTTTTCATCGCAGAACTGAATCATGCCGCCAAAACGACGAATTACTAGGAACAGTCAGAAGACAACTGTACCTCCTACACCTGAAACCATTCCACCCCCTAACACTGAGGAAACTACTGAGCAGATGATAGCTAGACGCATTGCTGAAGGTATTGCCGAGTATGAGGCAAGTCGAAACCGTGAGAATGGGATTGATAACAGTGGATCGACCCCTGTTAATGCTGAGACTGTTGTGAATACTCGCCGAGGGTGTTCATATAAGACATTTCAGGCTTGTAAACCACCTCCTTTCTGTGGCACTGAAGGTGCTATTGGTATCATACACTGGATAGAAAAGATGGATTCTGTGTTGGACATCAGTGATTGTCTACCAGACATTGCGGTGAAATATGTCACCTGCACACTGGCTGATAAAGCTTTGACTTGGTGGAACAGTCAAGTCCAGTCGATGGGACGACCAGCTGCTTATTCCATGACATGGGAAACATTGAAGCATATGATGATGGAAGAATTCTGCCCCCGCAGTGAGATGCAGAAAATTGAGACTGAGCTGTGGAACATTGCTATGATTGGTGCTGATATCACTAATTATACAACCAGGTTCCAAGAACTAGCTCGTCTTGTGCCACATATGGTAACACCTGAGTACAAGCGTATTGAACGCTATGTGTATGGACTGGCACCACAGATCAGGAGTTTAGTTACGTCCTCCAAACCTGACACCTTCAGGAGCGCTGTTACCCTAGCGCAGAGTTTCACTGATGAAGCAGTTAGAATGGGGACGCTGACACAGAAAACTGTGCCGGTCAAGGTTGAGCCGATCAGTACTGAAGCTGGTAGTTCAGGAGGTAAGAAGCGTAAATGGAATGACCGTCAGGGTCAACCCAACAAGAAAGGATCTGGAAATCCTAAGTCTTATGCTGCTACCATTGTGGAACCGAAGCCATACTTGGGTAACAAACCTAAGTGTGATAAGTGTAGCAAACACCACGAGGGTGAGTGTTGGTTTTGCGACAGCTGTAAGGGATGGGGTCACAAAACCCAAAACTGTAAGGTTAACCCTACCCCTAAGGGAAACACTGCTCGCCAAAACCAGGGTTGTTTTGAATGTGGCGACATGAGGCATTATCGGAACCGTTGCCCTCGACTCAATAATCAAAACCGTAACACCAACAACACTCGTAACCGCAACAACAATGGAAACAACCGTGGAAACAACAACAACCGAGCCAACAACAACAATGCTAACAACAACAACAATCAACCAGCTCGTGGACGCGTGTTCATGTTAGGAGCACCAGAGGCACGTCAGGATCCTAACACAGTCACTGGTACGTTTCTAGTAAACAACCACTTTGCTTCTGTGTTATTTGATTCTGGTGCTGATTTAAGCTTTGTGTCCACTGAGTTTAGACCACTATTAGCCATCGAATCCCTTAAGCTAGATAACAAATACACTGTAGAGCTAGCCGATGGTAAGTTGATTGAATCAGGAGAAATAGTACCAGGATGCTCCTTAACATTAGAAGGTCATTCTTTCAAGATAGACTTACTACCGGTAGAACTAGGGAGCTTCGATATAGTGGTTGGCATGGATTGGTTGTCACTAAATCGCGCGGAAATCATCTGTCATGAAAAGATTGTACGGTTACCTTTACCGTTAGGAGAAATGTTGATGATTCAAGGAGAAAAGAGTAATCGTATGGTGAAAACGATTACATGCATGAAGGAAAATAAGTATCTACGAAAAGGGTACCAAGCATTTTTGGTACATGTTGTGGACAAGAAACCCGAGGAGCGACGCATAGACGACGTGGCCGTAGTACGTGACTACCTAGGAGTATTTCCTGACGAGCTACCAGGGTTACCACCTCCACGGCAGGTTGAATTTCATATCGACCTAGTGCCGGGAGCTGTACCGATTGCTCGTGCGCCTTATCGTCTAGCTCCATCAGAAATGCAGGAACTGTCTGCACAGTTACAAGAACTGTTGTATTTAGGATTCATCCGACCGAGCTTTTCACCGTGGGGAGCTCCGGTTTTGTTCGTCAGGAAGAAGGATGGATCAATGCGGATGTGTATCGATTATCGAGAACTGAACAAAGTGACGATTAAGAACCGATACCCATTACCACGCATCGATGACTTGTTTGACCAGCTGCAAGGGTCGAGTTATTACTCAAAGATCGACTTGAGATCGGGTTACCATCAACTGAAGGTACGGGATGAAGATATCCCTAAGACTGCGTTTAGGACTCGCTATGGTCATTACGAGTTCCTGGTTATGCCGTTTGGACTAACGAATGCGCCAGCAGTGTTCATGGATCTAATGAATAGAGTATGTAAACTTTACTTGGATAAGTTCGTCATCGTGTTCATTGACGATATTTTGATATACTCGCGAACGAAGGAAGACCATGAACAACATCTGAGGCTGATTCTTGAATTACTGGAGAAAGAGAAGCTTTATGCAAAATTCTCTAAATGCGAGTTTTGGATGCGTGAGGTTCATTTCCTTGGTCACGTGATCAATAACAAAGGAATTCATGTGGACCCATCCAAAATAGAGGCGATTAAGAATTGGGAAGCCCCAAAAACCCCAACTGAGATTCGACAATTTCTTGGGTTAGCCGGTTACTACCGAAGATTCATTGAGAATTTCTCGAAGATAGCTCAACCAATTACCGCCCTAACGCAAAAAGACAAGAAGTTTGATTGGGGCGAGAAACAAGAGAATGCTTTTCAACTACTGAAAGAGAAATTGAGCACCTCACCTATCCTGTCCTTACCAGAAGGAGTATGTCACACCCCCAAAATCGGTAATCGCGTTTATTAATGGTTTAGCGGAAGCTTTAGTTAATTAGCGGAAGCATTTTAATAATAGTTTAAACAGCGGGGGTGCTGACGTTTCAATAGTGCATTCACTGTATCAGAGCATATGATCACACAGAACATATATATATTTAAGATGCCATAAGTTAAAAGTTATTACAAAAGATATGACTTATAAAGCCGTACATAAGTAGGGTCGTCAAAGACAACATAAGTATTTGAAAATACAAGTTTATAAAAGTGGGATTTCGTAAGTATAACCAATGAAATTGATAATACAAAGGAAATCCAAGTGTCCCAAAAGTGGCATCATAAATAGTCGGGTTGCCTACGTCCTTGAATGCGAATGCAGTACCTGAGATCCTAATTCCTTGAAAAACATAGTAAACCGTCAACATTGAATGTTGAGTGAATTCACAAGTTTAGTGTGAATGTAGTAAGTCAAGTTTTGTATAAATCATTCATGTACACAAGCATAATGTTTATATGTATAGTAGGAAACACAAGTATTCTAATTAAAGAAAACATTTCCTAAATATGTAAGAATATCATTCTTACGACTAGTAATAGCAGTGTAGGAAACACAAGTTTAATCATAAATATTTCCTAATAAATAGTGCAGGAAACACAGGTTTAACAATTAAGTAAACATTTCCATTCAGATAGTTACAGGAAACACAGGTTTAACAATTAAGTAAACATTTCCATATAAGTTGTTGTTTTGTAGGGAAACCAAGTTTATCCAATTAAGGTAAACATTTCCTAAAAGTAGTCATGAGTAGGAACACCTGTCCTATTAGTTATCACAGGGAATACCCTTCCCAAATCAAGTTGTAGTTTAGTTGTTTAGTTATGTGGGAAATTTAGACTATAATCCCTCTAAGGTGAGCGACACCTTTAAAGTTAAAGTAACGATACCTAGTACTATAACCAATCCACGACTAGTTGTTTTGTTGTTGCCTCAGTAACACGGTAAGTATACACTCCTCGTTACGACTGCCGTCGTGTGGTTGGAATGACCAACGAGTAATATCCTGGGAGGGTTGTCAAATCGATAGTACTATCTGTATACTCAGTGGCTAGAGTCACCTAGCTAATGGTTATAGGTTGCAAGCACTGGGACTTATGTGCACTACAACTACCTCGCGTAAACCTAGGATCGCACCAAGATCTGTTGTCTTATTCCCAAAAATGTTGTGAAAACGTTTCATATAATTAGTTCAAGTTCAATTAATATGAAAACATTTCGTAATAACAGTTCAAGTTTAATAGCATGAAAGAAATCATGTTAATCAATTTCACATTGTAGCATGCAGCGCAATTACATAAAGCATGTAGCATGTTATATCACATTGTTCTATGTTTTCCACCTCTGGTTTTAAAAGCATTTAAAACAGTAGAAAATAGGGGCTGTGAACTCACGGTTTGCAAGTCTTCAGCAAAAACAAATAGTTAGCACAATAGTCCAACCGCGTCCCTCAAATACCTAGACGCAAATAATAATACTTTGTATAAGTATATGGACTTTTTGTTAAGTTGAAATGTTTATACATTTTAGTTGTTGGTGACATTTGTGTTCAAATAATAGTTGCGTTCAAGTATACATTTACATATACTTATTAGTTGAATATATATATTCTTGTATATAAATGTCGTCATTGTTATATACATATATATAGGTCGTTTGTTATTGTCGTGAATATAAATATAGTTGTCGTTTATGTTCCAAAAACATAACTTTGTTTGTTATAAAAACATATCTCGTTTTCATTTGTCGTTATATATATAAATGCATTTATTAAAAGTTGTATCCATTTATATATATATATATATATATATATATATATATATATATATATACGAGCAACACATTATATATATATATATATATATATATATATATATATATATATATATATATATATATATATATATTGATTTGTCGTTAACAAATAATTGTTATGGTTCCAATGTACATATAGTTCGGTTCTAAATCGTTTGTCGTTGTCTCAATAGTCCACGTCATTTTACACGCCCCATATTTAATAATCGATGTTAAGATTGCGTTTTTAGAAGTTTCGTAACCCATTGGGCTTTGGCCCAAAAACACGTAGTCCATTTACAAAAGCCCAATTAGTTTGGCCTAATAACTAGGCCCAATAGTTGCAGTCCAAATTAGTATGGCCCAAATATATTTAACCAATTATTTTAGCCCATTAACATACTGATAATTTTGGTCCGTTTTATATTTGACCCGTTTGGCCCAAACAGTTATATCGTTAGTTATTTGTGTCAAAATATTGTCGTTTCGTTTTTGAAATACATTAAATTCGTGCTCGTTTTATTAAAAATTAATCACTTATATTTTTATTTACTCGAACTAATTATTTATATATGCATAAAAATAAAAGAAACAAAAGAACACAGGTCACAGGTATCGAACCTGTGACCTTGTCCCATCCATCACATAACTTAAACACTTATGCTAAGTGATCATTTGATACACATTTCATGTAGATTATATATATATTTATCTATTCGGAATTAGTAATAGGTTTATAATTTGCAAACAAAAATTGACGTGACTCATTTCATATTTCACACAATCCTGGAGACTAAATCACGTGATCTTGGTAGTTAACAATTACTCGAGCTATAAACCACGCAATCATGTGGGGTTAAAAGTACACGATCATCGTTTGAAAACTAAGCGATCACATATTTAATTTAGTCGGTACCATTTTCTTTAAAAAAAACCACGCAATCACGTGAGGTGTTATAAGTGGTTCAAGAGTAAATCGACATGATCGCGTCGTTTATTATAGTTACTGTTCATCATCTTTTGCGTGTTCTGTGAGCGTATCAACTTTTAGTGTATACATTTAACTAACTTTTTAACTCGTTTTTAGATGCATTCAACCACAAACATGATATTTTAACATAATATGATAGGTATATACATGTTATACTCATTATAATCAAAGAAATATACAAACTTTATGTATGAAATCTAAAGTTCAAGAACCTTACAATGAGTATGATTATGATGATTTCGGTGGGTGATGATGGTGACGAGATGCTTATGTGATCATATTTGTTTGTTAGTTTGAGTTGAATGTTTGATTGTAACAAGGATGAAGAAGAAATGAAACTTGGTTTGATGATTCTTGTTTCCACTTCTTGTTACTGCTGCTGTTGGTGCCGTGAGAAGCCAGAGAAGGAAAGTAATGGTTGGTGAATGCTCAATTATTTGAGTGATAGTGGTTGTGATCACTAGCACAAGAGATAGTACATTTTAATATGGTTTTTGGTCCCAAAGTTTCAAAGGCAGTAAGGTATGAATAGAAAATGGTCGCTAGATATTTTCGGTGTGTGAATTGTGTATGTTTTTAGCACGTTAATTTCGGGTTCGGGTATAATTAGTTGTACCCCAGGTACAATTCAATTATTCATTAATTCAAGTTTTATTCCAAACTTAGTAATTGATGATTATAAAAATGAAACATTTTATTAAATTCATTAATAAAATTAGTCACATTAGTGGTATTGTACAGTTAAATTAGGTGCTAAATTTCAGTTGAATTTCGAAATAATATTTTGAAGTAATGTTCCAAATACTAAAACAGTAACGGGAAAATAAATACTTTTATTATTTTCGACCTTTAGGTACATTTTATAATTGTTTCTGTTCGTGTATAACGCGTCCTAAATAGCAGTCTAAAGGTTTCCGTTTTATTTTTGTTCTAATACTTTTCTATAATGATTTTAAACAAAAATTATTCAAAAGTATTTTGAAGTTCTTTTTGGAACTTTATGATTCGCGTTTGATACGTTTAATATAAAACGTATAAGTTATTATATTATTTCAATAATATAAATATCTAATATTTGTAATTAATAATTTTCGAATTATTAATTATTTCGTATCACCAACTATATTGTATTCAGTTTGTCGAATTTAATATGTTCATTTCGTACGTAATTATATATACATATAACTACAAGTCTAATACGTCACGTACCACATAGTAAGTTTCACAAAACTTTACACATAAAATAGTTTTGAATTTACTAATCAGGGAATTACTCTAGGTAATGCATGTAATTAGGTAAAAATTAGTACCCTAATTTGAGGATTGTCACATTCTCCCCCCGTTAGCGAAATCTCGTCCCGAGATTTAAGTTGAGTTGTGAGTCTCGGTCACGTCTTCGAAAAGTTGAGGGTATTTCTTTCGCATTTCATCCTCGCGTTCCCAAGTAGACTCAGGACCGCGCTTCGAGTTCCAACGAACTTTGACGAGTTTGATCCGACTGCGTCGGAGTTTGTGGGTTTTGCGGTCAATTATTTCGATGGGTTCCTCCACAAAATTTAGTTTTGAGTCAACAAAGACCTCGTCAGGAGGTATGATTAATGTCTCGTCAGAAAGACACTTCTTAAGGTTACTAACGTGAAAAGTGTCATGAATGTTGCTTAGCTCTTGTGGCAATTTGAGTTTGTAAGCGACAGGACCAATCCTGGCAAGGATTTCAAAAGGTCCAACATATCGCGGGTTCAGCTTTCCTCGTTTGCCAAATCGTGCTATCCCTTTCCAAGGCGATACTTTGAGTAGGACCTTGTCACCTACTTGAAATTCCAATGGTTTACGGCGGTTATCGGCGTAACTCTTTTGTCTGTCTCTCGCTGTTTTCAATCGGTTGAGTACTTGAGATATCTTGTCCGTGGTTTCTTGGACAAGTTCAGGTCCGGATAGTTGTCTGTCACCCATCTCTGCCCAACAGAGTGGTGATCGGCATTTGCGCCCATACAGTGCTTCGAATGGCGCCATCTGTATGCTGGTGTGATAACTGTTGTTGTAGGAGAATTCTGCTAATGGTAGATGAGTATCCCAGTTTCCTCCAAAGTCAATCACACACGCTCTTAACAAATCTTCGAGCGTTTGAATCGTTCGTTCGCTCTGGCCATCGGTTTGTGAATGATAGGCTGTACTCATGTCAAGTCGAGTACCTAAAGCCTGTTGTAGTGACTGCCAGAAGCGAGATGTAAATCTGCTATCTCTATCAGATATAATGGACAATGGTACACCGTGTCGAGAAACGATCTCTTTGATATAGATCTTTGCCAGTTTCTCTAGTTTATCATTTTCCTTGATAGCAATAAAGTGAGCTGATTTCGTCAATCGATCGACAATCACCCATATTGAATCAACTCCCGTTGATGTCTTTGGTAGCTTAGTGATGAAATCCATCGTTATGTGTTCCCATTTCCATTGTGGCATCTCCGGTTGTTGCAACAGTCCTGAAGGTTTTTGATATTCAACCTTGACCTTTGAACAAGTTAGACATTTGCTGACATAAGTAGCGATGTCTCTCTTCATGTTAGGCCACCAATAGAAACCTTTCACATCTTGGTACATCTTATCTGCACCAGGATGAATCGAGTAGTTGGACTTGTGAGCTTCGTCCAAAATCAGCATGCGTAGATCATCATCGCACGGTACCCAAATTCGATTCATGAAGTATAAAACTCCATTTTCTTTCGTTTCAAGCTGTTTCTCCATCCCCTTCAGGGATTCGTCTTTCATGCGCTCAGCGGTGAAAGCTAATTGCTGCGCGTCGTGAATTTGAGTAATGAGATTCGAGTGGATTGTCAGTACCAAAGCTCGAACTCTGCGAGGTTTAACGTTCTCCTTACGACTCAGGGCATCTGCTACTACGTTAGCCTTGCCCGGATGGTACTTAATCTCACAGTCGTAATCATTCAGCAATTCAACCCAACGTCTCTGTCTCATGTTGAGCTCTTTCTGGTCGAATATGTGTTGTAAACTCTTGTGGTCAGTGAAAATTGTACACTTTGTGCCATATAAGTAGTGTCTCCAAATCTTTAATGCAAAAACGACTGCTCCTAACTCTAAGTCATGAGTTGTATAGTTCTTCTCGTGAATCTTCAATTGACGAGATGCATAAGCAATAACTTTGTCGTTTTGCATGAGAACACAACCTAATCCTTGACGTGAGGCATCACAATAAACAATGAAGTTCTCTGTTCCCTCAGGTAAGGATAGAATCGGTGCAGTGCTCAACTTTTGTTTCAACAGTTGGAAGGCGTTCTCTTGTTTCTCACCCCATTCAAATTTCTTATCCTTCTGAGTTAAGGTGGTGAGTGACTGAGCTATCTTTGAAAAGTTTTCGATAAATCGTCGGTAATAGCCAGCCAAACCAAGAAATTGTCGAATTTCTGTGGGGGTTTCCGGTGCTTTCCAATTCTTAATCGATTCTATTTTGGACGGGTCCACATGAATTCCCTTGTCGTTGATCACATGACCTAGGAAATGAACCTCTCTAATCCAAAATTCGCATTTGGAGAACTTAGCATACAGTTTCTCGTTCTCAAGTAGTTGGAGGATAAGTCTCAAATGCTGTTCGTGATCCTCTTTCGTCTTTGAGTAAATCAAAATATCGTTAATGAACACAATGACAAACTTATCTAAGTAAGGTTTGCACACTCGGTTCATGAGATCCATGAATACTGCCGGCGCGTTAGTCAATCCAAACGGCATGACTAGAAACTCATAATGACCATAACGAGTCCTAAACGCTGTCTTCGGCACATCCTCTTCTCGAACCTTCAGTTGATGGTAACTAGAACGAAGATCGATCTTAGAGTAGTAACTAGATCCTTGAAGTTGATCGAACAGATCGTCAATGCGTGGTAACGGATATCGGTTCTTTATAGTTACTTTATTCAACTCTCTGTAGTCAATGCACATGCGCATGGATCCATCCTTCTTCTTGACAAACAAAACCGGAGCTCCCCAAGGTGAAAAGCTCGGTCGGATGAATCCTAAGTCTAAGAGCTCCTGCAACTGTGTAGACAGTTCTTGCATCTCTGATGGAGCTAGACGATAAGGTGAGCGAGCGATTGGTGCGGCTCCAGGCACCAGATCGATGCGAAACTCGACTTGTCGCGGAGGTGGTAATCCTGGAAGATCGTCAGGAAACACTCCCGGATAGTCTCGCACTACAGGTATGTCGTCTAAGCGTTTCTCTACAGGTTTCTTTTCCACAACATGCACCAAAAATGCTGGATATCCCTTGCGGAGATATTTACAAGCTTTTAAGCAATTAATAGTTTTGACGGTGCTCGTCCTCTTATCTCCTTGTATCACCAAAGTTTCTCCAGTTGACAATGGTAAACGTATCATTTTATCAAAGCAAACAATCTCTGCACGATTTTTCGACAACCAGTCCATACCGACTACGATGTCAAAACTTCCCAACTCAACCGGTAGTAAGTCTATTTTGAAAAGATGACCCTCCAATGCTAGAGTACATCCTGGTACTATTTCTCCTGATTCAATCAACCTACCATCGGCTAGTTCTAAGGTGTACTTGTTGTCTAGTTTACAAGATCTTACGTCTAATAGTGGTCTAAAGTCCTTAGATACAAAACTCAAATCGGCGCCAGAATCAAATAATACGGAGGCATAATGATCGTTAACTAGAAACGTACCAGTGACAGTGTTGGGGTCCTGGCGTGCCTCTTGCGCTCCAACAACAAATGCACGACCCCTAGCTGGCTGGATGTTGGTGTTTCCACGATTGTTGTTGTTGTTCGGGTTTGCATTGCGGTTCTGATTGTTTTGATTACCGCGGTTCAGTTTAGGGCACTTGTTTCGGAAATGGCCTTGCTCGCCACATTCAAAACATCCATTAGCGGGTCAATCCCTAATTGCTTGAGTGGTAGGGTTCGCTCTACAGTATTGGGCCAGATGCCCCCAGCGTTTGCAATTCCCACAGAAAGTACAGTCACCATCGTGGTGACGTTCACACTTGCCACACTTGGGCTTACTCCCCATGTAAGTCTTTTGTTCAGCAGTAGTGGCAATGTAGGCTTTCGTGGTACCAGCTTGCTTCTTATTCTTGTGACCCTGACGGTCATTCCACTTGCGTTTTCCTTTCCCAGCATCAGCATTGCTGGATTCAACTTTTCCAGTAGCAGCTTTCTTAGTGAGATTCCCCATTCTTACTGCTTCATCAGTCAAACGCTGTGCTAGTTCCACAGCACTCTTAAAAGTAGCAGGATTTGATGATGTTACCAAACTTCGAATTTGTGGCACTAAACCCCATATATACCTTTCAGTGCGCTTGTACTCAGGAGTGACCATGTGCGGTACAAGGCGTGCCAGTTCTTGAAATCTGGTGGTATATCCTGTGATATCAGCACCAACCATAGCAATGTTCCAGAGCTCAGACTCAATCTTCTGCAGTTCACTGCGAGGACAAAACTCTTCCATGACCATAGTTTTCAAAGTTTCCCAAGACAGTGAATGAGCGGCTGGACGTCCCATTGCTTGCCTTTGGGCGTTCCACCAGGTCAAAGCCTTATCACTAAACGTGCATGTAGCATACATTACCATATCTTCACGGGCACACTTGCTAATCTCTAGCACAGACTCCATTTTCTCTATCCAATGGATGATTCCAATGGCACCTTCAGTACCACGGAAATGACTCGGTTTACAAGCTAGGAATGTTTTGTATGAACATCCCTTTTGAGTGCTCTCAGGGTTACTGCCAGATACAATCGGGTCGGTATCTCTACTACCGCTACGGTTTCGGTCAGTGTCATACTGAGCAAGGGCTTCAGAAATCCTTCGGTTTACCATTTGTTCAGTAGTCTCCTCAACTGTAGGAGGTGGTGTAGGGTTTCGTTGGCTGTTCCTGGTAATTCTACGTTTAGGCGGCATGATTCAGTCCTAATCACACACAAGAAACACTCGTAAGATACCAAATCAAGTCATCACTCATAAAGTATGTGATAAATATAAATATAGTACGAAGTCAATCACCAATTGATATCATTCATAATGTACACAGCG
Organism: Helichrysum umbraculigerum; assembly: GCA_949592205.1. Taxonomy (NCBI): domain Eukaryota; kingdom Viridiplantae; phylum Streptophyta; class Magnoliopsida; order Asterales; family Asteraceae; genus Helichrysum; species Helichrysum umbraculigerum. The sequence goes on along the minus strand of CATIUR010000008.1, from coordinate 3,943,266 downwards.
ATGTAAACCAAACATAAGTTATATATCATAATCATGGGTTAATTGTCGTTACATAAGTTTTGTACAAAGATGGGATTTACTGCAAAATATACCCATCGGATCAAACATGATCTACAAAATGTGACGGATTTAACCTATACATCCATCTAGTCAAAAGTTAACCCAAATACATCATAACTATAGTCCTAATACATCATACATACGGTCTAAAAGAAATACGACAGACTCCATCCCACAAACATCCTAACAGCTGCCATCAACACACAGAATCCAACTGCGGCACCTACAGTCTCCAAACGACTCTCTAGTCGGATCAGACGTGCTCTAGTAGCATCGGCAGACTCCCTGTCTACCTCGATATGCAACTCAGAAGTCGCAAGGCGTCCATATATCGCCAGCACATCATCGTCAAGACGAGAGGTGTCACTGCGCATCACTCGGATGGCAGACTGCGTACCAAAATGAAATCCCAGCAAGGTACGGATAACGGCGACCACAGTAGGAACCGTGAGCTCCAGAGGCTCCTCGGTCAAATGTAGAGATGTCGGTGTGTGAGATGACTCCCCAGTCTCATACGTGGAAGGAATCCTCTCTATGGTCCTCCAGTGGCGTAAAATGCATGGCATCCAGTCCAGATGCGGAACTCTAACTCTCGGTGTCTGCTGATCACAGCGAATCTCTCGCTCCTCAGTCATCGGCTCCTTGCCGCGAGATGATGAGGGTCCTATGGGAAAATCCCTGACACACGACGACAGTGGTGTCCTCCTAGGTGTAGGCCTATAAGAAGGCTCTCCAATGAGGTGGCCTCTAGACATGGAAATAGATCCTAACATATGGGTAGCAGGATCAGTGGATGGCAATGGTGGAGTGGCTATCGAACCATCTGAAGTATCTCTAGGGAATGTAGGTGGGAAAACCTCCTCAGACACTGCTGTAGGTATCCCGTCGTATGACCCCTCCATGGGCTCCTCCTCAGTATCAGAATCACTGATGTGAATAGGTTCGTGTCTCGACATGCCTAGTCAAAGAATCGTGTGTGACATGTCAGACGTATGCAATAGTATGAATGCAGAAATGTGTTAGCCAAGGCTATAGTCTAGGTCTCTAAGGTTTTCAGTCACTTAAAGACTTCTAGTTCTCTATAACCAATGGCTCTGATACCAAGTCTGTCACACCCCCAAAATCGGTAATCGCGTTTATTAATGGTTTAGCGGAAGCTTTAGTTAATTAGCGGAAGCATTTTAATAATAGTTTAAACAGCGGGGGTGCTGACGTTTCAATAGTGCATTCACTGTATCAGAGCATATGATCACACAGAACATATATATATTTAAGATGCCATAAGTTAAAAGTTATTACAAAAGATATGACTTATAAAGCCGTACATAAGTAGGGTCGTCAAAGACAACATAAGTATTTGAAAATACAAGTTTATAAAAGTGGGATTTCGTAAGTATAACCAATGAAATTGATAATACAAAGGAAATCCAAGTGTCCCAAAAGTGGCATCATAAATAGTCGGGTTGCCTACGTCCTTGAATGCGAATGCAGTACCTGAGATCCTAATTCCCTGAAAAACATAGTAAACCGTCAACATTGAATGTTGAGTGAATTCACAAGTTTAGTGTGAATGTAGTAAGTCAAGTTTTGTATAAATCATTCATGTACACAAGCATAATGTTTATATGTATAGTAGGAAACACAAGTATTCTAATTAAAGAAAACATTTCCTAAATATGTAAGAATATCATTCTTACGACTAGTAATAGCAGTGTAGGAAACACAAGTTTAATCATAAATATTTCCTAATAAATAGTGCAGGAAACACAGGTTTAACAATTAAGTAAACATTTCCATTCAGATAGTTACAGGAAACACAGGTTTAACAATTAAGTAAACATTTCCATATAAGTTGTTGTTTTGTAGGGAAACCAAGTTTATCCAATTAAGGTAAACATTTCCTAAAAGTAGTCATGAGTAGGAACACCTGTCCTATTAGTTATCACAGGGAATACCCTTCCCAAATCAAGTTGTAGTTTAGTTGTTTAGTTATGTGGGAAATTTAGACTATAATCCCTCTAAGGTGAGCGACACCTTTAAAGTTAAAGTAACGATACCTAGTACTATAACCAATCCACGACTAGTTGTTTTGTTGTTGCCTCAGTAACACGGTAAGTATACACTCCTCGTTACGACTGCCGTCGTGTGGTTGGAATGACCAACGAGTAATATCCTGGGAGGGTTGTCAAATCGATAGTACTATCTGTATACTCAGTGGCTAGAGTCACCTAGCTAATGGTTATAGGTTGCAAGCACTGGGACTTATGTGCACTACAACTACCTCGCGTAAACCTAGGATCGCACCAAGATCTGTTGTCTTATTCCCAAAAATGTTGTGAAAACGTTTCATATAATTAGTTCAAGTTCAATTAATATGAAAACATTTCGTAATAACAGTTCAAGTTTAATAGCATGAAAGAAATCATGTTAATCAATTTCACATTGTAGCATGCAGCGCAATTACATAAAGCATGTAGCATGTTATATCACATTGTTCTATGTTTTCCACCTCTGGTTTTAAAAGCATTTAAAACAGTAGAAAATAGGGGCTGTGAACTCACGGTTTGCAAGTCTTCAGCAAAAACAAATAGTTAGCACAATAGTCCAACCGCGTCCCTCAAATACCTAGACGCAAATAATAATACTTTGTATAAGTATATGGGACTTTTGTTAAGTTGAAATGTTTATACATTTTAGTTGTTGGTGACATTTGTGTTCAAATAATAGTTGCGTTCAAGTATACATTTACATATACTTATTAGTTGAATATATATATTCTTGTATATAAATGTCGTCATTGTTATATACATATATATAGGTCGTTTGTTATTGTCGTGAATATAAATATAGTTGTCGTTTATGTTCCAAAAACATAACTTTGTTTGTTATAAAAACATATCTCGTTTTCATTTGTCGTTATATATATAAATGCATTTATTAAAAGTTGAATCCATTTATATATATATATATATATATATATATATATATATACGAGCAACACATTATATATATATATATATATATATATATATATATATATATATATATATATATATATATTGATTTGTCGTTAACAAATAATTGTTATGGTTCCAATGTACATATAGTTCGGTTCTAAATCGTTTGTCGTTGTCTCAATAGTCCACGTCATTTTACACGCCCCATATTTAATAATCGATGTTAAGATTGCGTTTTTAGAAGTTTCGTAACCCATTGGGCTTTGGCCCAAAAACACGTAGTCCATTTACAAAAGCCCAATTAGTTTGGCCTAATAACTAGGCCCAATAGTTGCAGTCCAAATTAGTATGGCCCAAATATATTTAACCAATTATTTTAGCCCATTAACATACTGATAATTTTGGTCCGTTTTATATTTGACCCGTTTGGCCCAAACAGTTATATCGTTAGTTATTTGTGTCAAAATATTGTCGTTTCGTTTTTGAAATACATTAAATTCGTGCTCGTTTTATTAAAAATTAATCACTTATATTTTTATTTACTCGAACTAATTATTTATATATGCATAAAAATAAAAGAAACAAAAGAACACAGGTCACAGGTATCGAACCTGTGACCTTGTCCCATCCATCACATAACTTAAACACTTATGCTAAGTGATCATTTGATACACATTTCATGTAGATTATATATATATTTATCTATTCGGAATTAGTAATAGGTTTATAATTTGCAAACAAAAATTGACGTGACTCATTTCATATTTCACACAATCCTGGAGACTAAATCACGTGATCTTGGTAGTTAACAATTACTCGAGCTATAAACCACGCAATCATGTGGGGTTAAAAGTACACGATCATCGTTTGAAAACTAAGCGATCACATATTTAATTTAGTCGGTACCATTTTCTTTAAAAAAAACCACGCAATCACGTGAGGTGTTATAAGTGGTTCAAGAGTAAATCGACATGATCGCGTCGTTTATTATAGTTACTGTTCATCATCTTTTGCGTGTTCTGTGAGCGTATCAACTTTTAGTGTATACATTTAACTAACTTTTTAACTCGTTTTTAGATGCATTCAACCACAAACATGATATTTTAACATAATATGATAGGTATATACATGTTATACTCATTATAATCAAAGAAATATACAAACTTTATGTATGAAATCTAAAGTTCAAGAACCTTACAATGAGTATGATTATGATGATTTCGGTGGGTGATGATGGTGACGAGATGCTTATGTGATCATATTTGTTTGTTAGTTTGAGTTGAATGTTTGATTGTAACAAGGATGAAGAAGAAATGAAACTTGGTTTGATGATTCTTGTTTCCACTTCTTGTTACTGCTGCTGTTGGTGCCGTGAGAAGCCAGAGAAGGAAAGTAATGGTTGGTGAATGCTCAATTATTTGAGTGATAGTGGTTGTGATCACTAGCACAAGAGATAGTACATTTTAATATGGTTTTTGGTCCCAAAGTTTCAAAGGCAGTAAGGTATGAATAGAAAATGGTCGCTAGATATTTTCGGTGTGTGAATTGTGTATGTTTTTAGCACGTTAATTTCGGGTTCGGGTATAATTAGTTGTACCCCAGGTACAATTCAATTATTCATTAATTCAAGTTTTATTCCAAACTTAGTAATTGATGATTATAAAAATGAAACATTTTATTAAATTCATTAATAAAATTAGTCACATTAGTGGTATTGTACAGTTAAATTAGGTGCTAAATTTCAGTTGAATTTCGAAATAATATTTTGAAGTAATGTTCCAAATACTAAAACAGTAACGGGAAAATAAATACTTTTATTATTTTCGACCTTTAGGTACATTTTATAATTGTTTCTGTTCGTATATAACGCGTCCTAAATAGCAGTCTAAAGGTTTCCGTTTTATTTTTGTTCTAATACTTTTCTATAATGATTTTAAACAAAAATTATTCAAAAGTATTTTGAAGTTCTTTTTGGAACTTTATGATTCGCGTTTGATACGTTTAATATAAAACGTATAAGTTATTATATTATTTCAATAATATAAATATCTAATATTTGTAATTAATAATTTTCGAATTATTAATTATTTCGTATCACCAACTATATTGTATTCAGTTTGTCGAATTTAATATGTTCATTTCGTACGTAATTATATATACATATAACTACAAGTCTAATACGTCACGTACCACATAGTAAGTTTCACAAAACTTTACACATAAAATAGTTTTGAATTTACTAATCAGGGAATTACTCTAGGTAATGCATGTAATTAGGTAAAAATTAGTACCCTAATTTGAGGATTGTCACAGAGTAGAAAACTTTGTTGTCTACTGTGATGCCTCACATCAAGGATTAGGTTGCATGTTAATGCAAAACGACAAAGTCATTGCTTACGCGTCTCGTCAATTGAAGATTCACGAGAAGAACTATACAACGCATGACTTGGAGCTAGGAGCAGTCGTTTTTGCACTGAAGATTTGGAGACACTACCTATACGGTACGAAGTGTACGATCTTCACCGATCACAAAAGTCTCCAACATATATTTGATCAGAAGGAACTCAACATGAGACAAAGACGTTGGGTTGAACTGTTGAATGATTACGACTGTGAAATCAAGTACCATCCGGGCAAAGCTAATGTAGTAGCGGATGCCTTGAGTCGTAAGGAACGAGTAAAACCTCGAAGAGTTCGAGCCTTAGGATTGACAATCCACTTGGATCTGATTTCCCAAATTCGCGATGCTCAACAAGCAGCCTTTACTCCAGAACGTATGAAGGACGAATCCCTCAAAGGGATGGAGAAGCAACTAGAGTCTAAGGAAAATGGAGTATTGTACTTCATGAATCGAATTTGGATTCCTTGTGTTGATAAGCTACATAGCCTAATATTGGACGAAGCTCATAAGTCCAATTACTCGATACATCCTGGTGCAGATAAGATGTACCACGATCTGAAAGGATTTTACTGGTGGCCTGGCATGAAAAGAGACATTGCCACCTATGTTAGTAGATGTCTGACTTGTGCAAAGGTTAAGACCGAATACCAAAAGCCGTCCGGGCTTTTGCAACAACCTGAGTTGCCCAAATGGAAATGGGAGCACATCACGATGAACTTCATAACGAAACTACCGAAAACAGCATCTGGGATGGACTCCATATGGGTGATTGTCGACCGACTGACAAAATCATCTCACTTTCTAGCCATCAAAGAGACAGATAAGATGGAAAAGCTGGCTAGAATCTACATAAAAGAAGTTGTTTCTAGACATGGAGTTCCATTATCCATCATCTCTGATAGAGATGCACGTTTCACCTCTCGCTTCTGGCAAACACTGCAACAAGCTTTAGGCACTAGACTCGACATGAGTACCGCCTACCATCCACAAACCGATGGTCAAAGCGAGCGAACAATACAAACGCTTGAGGACTTGCTAAGAGCCTGCGTGATTGATTTTGGAGGAAACTGGGATGTTCATCTCCCTTTAGCCGAATTCTCGTACAACAATAGTTATCATACGAGTATACGAATGGCACCTTTCGAGGCGTTGTACGGACGCAAGTGCCGATCCCCACTCTGTTGGGCAGAGTTGGATGATAGACAGTTATCAGGTCCTGAGATAGTCCAAGAGACAACAGACAAGATATCTCAAGTGCTTAATCGATTGAAAACAGCACGAGACCGACAAAAGAGTTATGCAGACAATAGACGAAAACCATTAGAGTTTCAAGTAGGTGACAGAGTCCTACTCAAAGTATCTCCTTGGAAAGGAGTTGTGCGATTTGGAAAACGCGGTAAACTGAACCCACGCTACATCGGACCTTTTGAGATCCTAGCAAGGATTGGTCCTGTAGCTTATAAACTTAAACTGCCGCAAGAACTTAGTAACATTCACGACACGTTTCATGTGAGTAATCTTAAGAAGTGTCTATCTGACGAAGCGTTAGTCATACCTCCCGACGAAATCTACGTCGACGCAAAACTCAACTTCGTGGAGGAACCGCTTGAAGTAATGGATACGAAAACGCAGAAGCTCCGAAACAGTCGGATCAAACTTGTCAAAATCCGATGGAACTCGAAAAGAGGCCCAGAGTTCACCTGGGAACGCGAGGATGAAATGCGCAAGAAGTACCCACACCTATTTGAACCCGTGACCACGACTCACGACACAAATTAAATCTCGGGACGAGATTTCCCTAACGGGGGGAGAATGTGACAACTCTCCAAATTAGGTATTAATTAACATTTAAGCATGTGCATTCTTACGCTAATTTCCTGATTAAGTTTTAACAAAACTTTTTGATGTGATGTAAGCCTAGCAAGCCCAATACTTTTAAAACAAAAAGTAATATGTAATACGTAAGTATTAAAAGTTGCGTACAAATATATCGGAACGAACCCGACAAAAATAATTAACAAAAGTTTCGTGACACAAAAATAGTTAATAATGTAATTATTTGTGACACCCGGTCAAAAAGGGCCAAAATTTGGGGCCAATTTAAACTTTAATTATTCGTACTCGGTACGAATCAAAAACAAAGTATTCGGATAATATATATATATATATATATATATATATATATATATATAACTATATATATAAAACGAAATGATTATTTAATAATCACAACGCGAACAAACCTGAAACCACTCAGGAAACATAGAAATAAAAGTTGTCCCAAAACATTTCCAAATAGAATATTATTAACAGAAATAATATTACGATACTTGGAAAATTTGCAAAACTCTTTTTGGATAATTAAAACTATCCGTAAGTTCAAAGTGAAACAACGATATAATTTAGTATCACACTAAAAGTATTTTCGTGAAATACTTCAAATAAAAACTTATACGATTTCAATTTTAGAAATTTATCGTTTGAAAACATTTTACTAAATAACGATCGGGTACACGAACACGGGTCGGAAAACACCCACTCACCTCAATAATTGAGGCCGGTTATAACAACCGACCTCAATTATTTCGCAGACTCTTCATCACTCTCGGTTCCCTCCTCTCTTCTCTTTTCTCTCGGTTCCAATTCAACAACAACAAAACTACAACAATAACAACATCACAGCAACAATCATCATCATCATAATCAGTGATCATCTTCTTCATCATCATCATCGAGACATCACCATCATCCTCACGGGTTCGAATTTTACTACGTAAGAACACTAATCAATTCTTGTTAATTTTTTGTTTAAAATACGTAATATATCATGTTGTAGCATAATACTAAGTTCCTTGTTTGCGGAAATTGGATTAAAACTAGTTTTGCTAAGTTTCTGCACGAACAGACACGAACCAGAGAGAATCACGCGATCGCGTGATGTTTTTCTTGAGTTCAAGCGATCGGGTCAAAGGGATAGTCACGCGATCGGTTGGGGGGTTCACGCGATCGGGTAAACGAGGATGTCACGCGATCGGTTGGGAAGTTCACGCGATCGCGTGATCTTCTATTTTGGGTCAGAATTGTTCAGTGACATTTTTACAAACTTTGAAACGGAAATACAAACTTAAACAATAGATTATAATACGACCGAATACATGTTAATACAAGTAAAGACTATACAATCAAATGCTCATTAGAATCTCACGTGTTTAGGACATTAGGAGACTTTGGACCATACGTTCCTCGTTGGATATATTCACTGCTCGGATAGACTCAGGTGAGTCTCACAGCCCCATTTTTACTGTTTCAAATATTGGGGTGAGATACAATGCTTACATGTTTTCGTGATCATATGTCATTTGATTAGTTAATTTGAGAATTAACTCAAGGAATTAAATGATTATTTAGTTCAGATAACTATATTAGTTACATCGTTTGACTACCATTATTTGGTCTTGATTATCATTGTTAAATCATTATTTCGAAACCTGCGTTGGTTTCATCATTGTTAAATTTAATGTTGTTCAAAAACCTGCGTTGGTTTGTTCAATATTACGAAACCTGCGTTGGTTTCATCATGGTTAAATTTATTATTGTTCCAAAACCTGCGTTGGTTTGTTCAATATTACGAAACCTGCGTTGGTTTCATCATTGTTAAATTATTATTGTTCAAAAACCTGCGTTGGTTTGTTCAATATTACGAAACCTGCGTTGGTTTCATCATTGTTAAATTTAATGTTGTTCTAAAACCTGCGTTGGTTTGTTCAATATTACGAAACCTGCGTTGGTTTCACCATTGTTTAAAAATCATTATTTCGAAACCTGCGTTGGTTTCATCATTGTTTTGAAAACTAAATTGTTAAATCATTGTTTAGAAAACCCGCGTTGGTTTCATGGTTGTTTGAGGAACCTGCGTTGGTTCAAATCATTATTTAGTAACCTTAATTGGTTAAATCATGGTTTTAGAAAACTTAATTGTTTTAAATCATTGTTTGGTTTATTAATTTAAATCCTTGTTCAGACGAAACATTTTATTATCGTCAAATTATCATGTTGATCACATCAATGTTTTTGTTAAACCTGTGAGATTCACCAGCTTTATAGCTGACCCTTTTAGCGTTGTATTCTCAGGTGATCAGCAGTAGTAGGATGGTCCTCAGGATAAGCTATCTACTCACGAGTCGCATGCATCCATTTTGACATGAAGATTTTCCTGCATTATATTTTGTATAATGGTTATGTATTAAAATCTTCAAAACTACTTTTGCGAACTTGCTATTATGTTGTAAACTTTAACTCAAAACTTGTATTACTTTTGTAATTTTTATAAACGTCTCATGTAGAGTCGTTTGCTTATACTTTGGTGCTTTGTATATTGATTAGTCACACCCAAAATCGTCGCTTCCGCGAATCATGAAATTGGGGGTGTGAAAGATTGGTATCAGAGCCTGAGGTTATAGCGAACTAGGTTGCATTTAGTGGGCCTAGACTATAACCATTAGGCTGTATTCATCATTAGGTATAACTGGTTCAGGAATTACATCATATGAATTTAATTTAACATAGCCTAGCTAACTATGTACAATTAGATGAAAATGATGTAAAGTCTGAAAGGGGTTATGTCGAACAGGAAGACAATAGTAGACTCTGACCACGAGAGAACCGGGACTCAAGCTGTTTTGTGCTAGACACAACTAGGCGGATATATACGCGTATATGGTATGTGCGTATATGATTAAGCTATTATATATATATAATGTATATATATGGATATGCCTTGGACATGAAATATACGATAGGGCCTTGGATAAATCATAAGGACTTACCGGTCGTAAGTAGATCGAATCAGGGAAAATAGTACCGGGATGTGCCCTAGGTATAGAGGGTCATCTCTTCGAGAGAGTCTTACTCCGGTAAGGATAGAAAATCTTGTTCTTCATCTGTCGTTATGCTTAACGATCAAAATCAATATTCCTCTTAGGATTGAGATCTTTTCCTATCATTCCTAACCAATTCTCTCAAATCGGCAAACCCCCAATGGATAATCCCGCGTTGGATAACAAACAAAATTTAAATATCTGTTCTGATGAGATATTCTTGACACTTCTGTAAACTTCAACTCTTGTAATCTGTTAGACTTGCATGTTAACTGATTACAATCCTATTATCTCTTATTGTCAAATGACATTTCATACGTCAGTTCATTTGTTCAGTAGTCATATGATTAAGATAATCATTTACTTCGATTCAAACTCTGACATGTTCCTTATCTTGTTATTGAAGGAACATGCCTCCAAAACGAAAATCCTTCACAAATGCTGAACTGGAACGACTCATCAACCAGCGAGTGACTGAAGCACTGGCTGCACAACAACCTCCTCCCACCAGCGGATCTGGACCAAACCCGAGGAGCACAGGAATCAACAACGAAGCTCCAGTGCCAAAACCCTGCACCTACAAAGACTTCCTCAATTGCAACCCTCTTACTTTCAAAGGTACGGAAGGAGCCATCGGTCTACTACAGTGGATTGAGAAGATGGAGTCTGTCTTCCGTATCTGCAACTGCCAGGAGGACTGCAAGGTAAAGTTCTCTATCTGCACATTACTGGAGGGTGCACTCACCTGGTGGAACACTTATGCCCAGACGGTGGGTGTCGATGAGGCTTACAAACTTCCCTGGGATGATCTGAAAAGGATGATGACCGAAGAGTACTGCCCTAGGGAAGAGATCCAACGGCTGGAAACAGAGTTCTGGAATCACTCTATCAGCGGCAATGACATAGCTGGATACACTACTCGCTTCCACCAACTAGCTCACTTGTGCCCAACAATGGTTAACCCCGAGTACAAAAGGGTGGAGCGGTACATCTGGGGACTTCCTGCAAGTATCAGAGGGATGGTGACTGCTTCCAAACCAGGAACCATCCAGGGTGCCGTTCGTATGGCTCATAGCCTCATGGCACAGGTTGTCCAGGAAAGTAAGGACAACAAAAGGAAATCTGAGGGAAACCCTGGCAACCAGAGTCCGACTACCAAGAAGTCTGCAACCACCAAAGTCAATGCCTCTGGATCTGGATCTGGAACACAAAACAAGAAGGAGTACTATGGAACAAAACCCTACTGTTCAAAGTGCAAACGCCATCATGATGGACCTTGTGGCGACCCCTGTGATAAGTGCAAGCGTTTTGGGCATCTTGCAAAAGATTGCCGAGTAAAAGCCTGTTTTGAATGTGGTGTAATGGGACACTACCGAAATGACTGTCCCAAGCTGAAAAACACCAACACTGCCAAAGGAAGGTTCTTCGTACTGAGAGCTAAGGACGCTCAAGCAGACCCTGACACTGGTACGTACAATTGTGCGTCATGTCTATTCTATTCTTTGATGATAAATATACAATTAGATTAGCAAATTGTGGTTAATCGAATCAGGAAGTGTAAAACGTAATTACACTTTAGAATTCAATGGCTAGGCTTTTTGGTCTAGAGCGGTAATTGGGATATCATTATTGATATACATAGGCGAATAGGCCATCTTGTTGGAATCATTGTTGCAGGAAACTTATCGTTTTCCTAATCATGAAGGTATTAGTGAAAATATGTGCTACAGTATTCGATTAGCTAAAACAATATAGGGCCAAGCATGCATGTTTTGGCATATAGATTGATTATCACTGCGGTGATCTAGTCGGAACATGGTTATCACGTTAGTGACATAGAAATCTGAATAAGAATCGAAAAACTATATTTGTTAATATAGGGCATGTATATATTATGTCGGTGTTGATAGTTACATTGAACTGTAAGAACACCGTAGGAACTCATTGAATTCGGTGGATTATAAATCCAAATCATGGTGACACTTGGTAAGACGGACCGACCCTGTTATGTAGGTAACGGGCGGGTAAAGAATCGGACTTCTCCATTATTCATTGAGATCAGTAGGTTTAAGCCTAACAAGGGGAGAAGGATAAATCGGATGTCTTAGTATTAGACATATCACATAGTCGGCCTTAGAAACATGCGAGCATAGGCTTCACTTGAATTTCGGGACGAAATTCTCCTAACAAGGGGAGAATGTGACACCCGGTCAAAAAGGGCCAAAATTTGGGGCCAATTTAAACTTTAATTATTCGTACTCGGTACGAATCAAAAACAAAGTATTCGGATAATATATATATATATATATATATATATATAACTATATATATAAAACGAAATGATTATTTAATAATCACAACGCGAACAAACCTGAAACCACTCAGGAAACATAGAAATAAAAGTTGTCCCAAAACATTTCCAAATAGAATATTATTAACAGAAATAATATTACGATACTTGGAAAATTTGCAAAACTCTTTTTGGATAATTAAAACTATCCGTAAGTTCAAAGTGAAACAACGATATAATTTAGTATCACACTAAAAGTATTTTCGTGAAATACTTCAAATAAAAACTTATACGATTTCAATTTTAGAAATTTATCGTTTGAAAACATTTTACTAAATAACGATCGGGTACACGAACACGGGTCGGAAAACACCCACTCACCTCAATAATTGAGGCCGGTTATAACAACCGACCTCAATTATTTCGCAGACTCTTCATCACTCTCGGTTCCCTCCTCTCTTCTCTTTTCTCTCGGTTCCAATTCAACAACAACAAAACTACAACAATAACAACATCACAGCAACAATCATCATCATCATAATCAGTGATCATCTTCTTCATCATCATCATCGAGACATCACCATCATCCTCACGGGTTCGAATTTTACTACGTAAGAACACTAATCAATTCTTGTTAATTTTTCGTTTAAAATACGTAATATATCATGTTGTAGCATAATACTAAGTTCCTTGTTTGCGAAAATTGGATTAAAACTAGTTTTGCTAAGTTTCTGCACGAACAGACATGAACAGACACGAACCAGAGAGAATCACGCGATCCCGTGATGTTTTTCTTGAGTTCACGCGATCGGGTCAAAGGGATAGTCACGCGATCGGTTGGGGGGTTCACGCGATCGGGTAAACGAGGATGTCACGCGATCGGTTGGGAAGTTCACGCGATCGCGTGATCTTCTATTTTGGGTCAGAATTGTTCAGTGACCTTTTTACAAACTTTGAAACGGAAATACAAACTTAAACAATAGATTATAATACGACCGAATACATGTTAATACAAGTAAAGACTATACAATCAAATGCTCATTAGAATCTCGCGTGTTTAGGACATTAGGAGACTTTGGACCATACGTTCCTCGTTGGATATATTCACTGCTCGGATAGACTCAGGTGAGTCTCACAGCCCCATTTTTACTGTTTCAAATATTGGGGTGAGATACAATGCTTACATGTTTTCGTGATCATATGTCATTTGATTAGTTAATTTGAGAATTAACTCAAGGAATTAAATGATTATTTAGTTCAGATAACTATATTAGTTACATCGTTTGACTACCATTATTTGGTCTTGATTATCATTGTTAAATCATTATTTCGAAACTTGCGTTGGTTTCATCATTGTTAAATTTAATGTTGTTCAAAAACCTGCGTTGGTTTGTTCAATATTACGAAACCTGCGTTGGTTTCATCATGGTTAAATTTATTATTGTTCCAAAACCTGCGTTGGTTTGTTCAATATTACGAAACCTGCGTTGGTTTCATCATTGTTAAATTATTATTGTTCAAAAACCTGCGTTGGTTTGTTCAATATTACGAAACCTGCGTTGGTTTCATCATTGTTAAATTTAATGTTGTTCTAAAACCTGCTTTGGTTTGTTCAATATTACGAAACCTGCGTTGGTTTCACCATTGTTTAAAAATCATTATTTCGAAACCTGCGTTGGTTTCATCATTGTTTTGAAAACTAAATTGTTAAATCATTGTTTAGAAAACCCGCGTTGGTTTCATGGTTGTTTGAGGAATCTGCGTTGGTTCAAATCATTATTTAGTAACCTTAATTGGTTAAATCATGGTTTTAGAAAACTTAATTGTTTTAAATCATTGTTTGGTTTATTAATTTAAATCCTTGTTCAGACGAAACATTTTATTATCGTCAAATTATCATGTTGATCACATCAATGTTTATGTTAAACCTGTGAGATTCACCAGCTTTATAGCTGACCCTTTTAGCGTTGTATTCTCAGGTGATCAGCAGTAGTAGGATGGCCCTCAGGATAAGCTATCTACTCACGAGTCGCATGCATCCATTTTGACATGAAGATTTTCCTGCATTATATTTTGTATAATGGTTATGTATTAAAATCTTCAAAACTACTTTTGCGAACTTGCTATTATGTTGTAAACTTTAACTCAAAACTTGTATTACTTTTGTAATTTTTATAAACGTCTCATGTAGAGTCGTTTGCTTATACTTTGGTGCTTTGTATATTGATTAGTCACACCCAAAATTGTCGCTTCCGCAAATCATGAAATTGGGGGTGTGAAATTATTAATTACGAGTATTTATATATCTATAACGAATAGATAAAATGGTCTAAATATACGTTTAACATAAAACGTATTATAACACGAACAGAAACAATTCTAAAACGCTCATAAAAGGTCGAATCATAAAAATACAAATTTTCTCATTCGTTTGGAGGAAGTTAGAACATTACCTCAAAATATGAAATCCTAAATTAACTGAAATTTGGCGCTCAATTATATACACGCAGTAAAATGTACAAAATTGTACATCTATTTAAAATAATGATAACATCATTATTCTGATTTTAAATTACGAACCAGGAGAACACCTACGAAATAAAAATATAAAAAGTTTACATTTATATTGCTATAATTATACCCGTACTCGAAATTGATGTACCAAAAAGGTCACCAAACTACAATAATTGAGGAGACCAGTATCCAGTTTAAACCATACTCGCTCGATCACTTTGTTCCCTCTCAATTATTTCCTCCAGAAGAAAACACACACACATTCAAACCACCAAATTTCTTCATCTTCTTCTTTGATCATCAGAGGCAACAAGCAGCAGAAAGTGGAGTAGAACAACAAGTCAGAGACTTGATCATCTTCACCATCATCGTCCATCATTTTCATCTTCTTTTTCTTTGTAAGGAAACTCCAAATTCTTAAATTTCTTTACTTTAAATTCGTGTTCTAACATGCATATATAACTTAATCTATGTATATAACATATATATATATATGAAAGATTGAAGGATTGTTCTTGAAATGAGTTTATAAAACCAAAACTTCAAATACAAAATAAATACATTAAAACTTGTTAAAATGATGTAATAACTTGTAAAAACGACATATAAACTTGTGATAAACAATTGGTATTGATGTATAATGATTTGGAGCCAAACAAATGTGTATATATATGTAACAAACACGAACAGGGGACTGAAAACGAGTTGGATCCGGCGGATCTCCTTAGGATCCAGCGGATCCTCACCTGATAACCAGATGAATCCGGCGGATTCAAGGGAATCCGGCGGATTCCCACCTTTCGACCCGTACATGACCTGATCGCTTGAACATGTGAACGAGTAAAAGACAACGAAGATCCGGCGGATCCACATAGGATCCGGCGGATCCTAAAGAACACACGCACACTTGGTCTGTGAACGAAAACGATACACGAGTAATAGACAAGCTTGATCCGGCGGATCATCGTGTGATCCGGCGGATCCTTCCATTTATAAACCGATCCGGCGGATCATGTTTGGATCCGGCGGATTCCCCTATTCTTGACCCGATCCGGCGGCTCAGTGGTTCGATCCGGCGGATCCTTATAAATCCGAATGAATCCGGCGGATTCAAATAGAATCCGACGGATTCCCCACCTGGTCAACAACTTTGACTTTTAATTTAAAAACAAACGATTCCGCTAACGATTACAATTGCTAATAGACATTTACGAAACATTGTAAACAATTAATAAAACATTAATGTGATATATCCGAGACACGGACTTTGGACTTATTTATTTCGTACGAACAAACGATACATGATATATATATATATATACGAACTTTGTAAATTATACGATTTGGATACGATTACACAATCGGGACATTTAAACTTTTTAACACTTATTAAACGAACTTAACAATATTAAAGACAAATGATGTTTATTAAACGGAATAAATATATTATCAAGTTTTATATAACAAATAAAACTCGACACGTTTTAAATACGAAACAACGTATTAAAATATATATACATATATTCGAGGACACACGATATATATAGACACAAACGTATACGTTTTCTTAAAAAAATGGAAACTTATATATATTTTAATATACGAGAACAACGTATTGATTAAATAAATATATACGACACTTAAGGAATATATATTCACAAATATATATATATACACAATAAACTTCACGTTTAACCAACGTATAATCTAATAATATACAACAAGTATATTACTTAAGTAGACATATATAAAACAAATATATGTACTTACAATGATTTTTGAATAACATACGTACAACTGTAAACAAAGTATATGTACAAATGAAACAAAACGACCTTCCGTTAAATAGACAATTACATATTGGTTTATATACTTAACCAAGTATACGACGAAAGAAATAATAACAATATTTCTACACAGTGTCACTAACAAAGTTAACAACTTACATTACTAAGAAATCAACCATTTCTTCAAACAGACAAACTGTTAACATAAGTGATTAAAACAATTCAAACGTACTTATGTTAATATATTTAATTGTATATAGGTTAACATACCTTGGGCAATTGTCTGTTTGGCTGCTAGCTTTCCTACCGAGCAAACTACTGTGAGTTCACAGCCCCTACTTTACAAATGTTTTATGCTTTTAAACATAGGGGTGTAAACATAGAAACTGCATGCTAAACACATGCAGCAAATTATATAAATGCTTTATTTGCTTTATACAACTGTTTGATATGAAATATTATTTCACAACTATTTTGGGAATTAGACAACAAATCCTAGTATGGACCAGACTCCCAATGTATGCATGAAAAGACCTTATGTCATGCAGACTATAACCATTAGCTAGGTGACTCTAGCCACTGAGTATACGAATAGTACTATTGCCGTGACGACCCTCCTGTGGATGGAGCGTATACTTAACTGTCTTTCAGGCAAGAAACATAAGTTTTGGTTGTGGTTTGGTTATAGGGTTAGGTCGCGTTACTTTAACCTGCGAGGTTTAGCTCACCTTTCAGGGGATTATAGTCTAAGCATTCTGTGACACTCCTCCAAATTAGGTATATAATTATACTTAATTACATGCATTTCTTACGCTAATTCCCTGCATTTGTTTTAAACTAAACCTATGATGTGATATGAGTCTAGCGAGCCCTAAACAATAATACAAAAAGTATTACATTATACGTAGTATTTATAAATTACGTACAAACGTATCGAAACGAAGCCGACAAAAATAATTAACCAGATTGGGTTAAATGAAATAATTAATGATTCGGTTATTAATTACTTGAAATTATATATCTACAACATATAGATAAAATGGTTCAATTATACGTTTAACATAAAACGTATTATATAACGAACAGAAACAATTCTAAAACGTACCTAAAAGGTCAAAATCTGGAAAACGTTATTTTCCTAGTACGTTTTCAAGTATTTAGAACATTACTTCGAATTATGGATTCGAAACTCGACTGAAATTTGGCGCTCAATTGAATACGCGCAGTAAAATGTACAAAAATTTACAACTACCAAAAATAATGAAAACCTCATTATTCTGAAAACATATTACGAACGAGGAGATCACTTACAAAATAAAAATATAAAATGTTAAATTTTATATTGCTATAATTATACCCGTACTCGAAATTTCAGTACACAAACCGGCTACCAAACTCAATAATTGAGCAGACCGATTGATTTTAAACCCATACTCCCTCCCTCTCTCTGTGATCATTCGGCAAACACACACACACACAATTATGTTTCATTTTCTTCCTCTCAAAACAAATTAACAAGATCAGAGGTAAACAACATCAGGGAGTGGAAGTAGAACACCAAGGCCAGAAGCATCATCTTCACCATCATCGATCATCATTTTCATCTTCATCTCATTGTAAGGAGATTTTGATTTCTTCGATTTCTAAGCTTTAAATTCGTTATATAACTTGTATACATGTTACAATCTATCTATATAAACAACAAAATTGAAAGATTGAAGCTAAAATGCTAAAAATGGGTTTATGAAACCAAACTATGAATCCAAGAATTTATACATGAAAACATGTGATAATGATGTAATAAGTTGTTAAAATGCTATATATTGATAGTATAAACGTTTGGGTTTGATCTACAAATGATTTGAAGCTAAAAGATCGAGCATATAAATGCTCTGTATCAAACAGAACCTGTAAAACCTTTGAATCCGGCGGATTCAAGCGAATCCGGCGGATTCCCAACCGAAGCTCAGATGAATCCGGCGTATTCACGGGAATACGGCGGATTCCCGTTTCTAAACAAGTCGAATACGGCGTATTCCGTTGAATACGGCGTATTCCCACCCTTGACCCGCACACAAACGATCGGCAGAAACGGTGAACGAGTAAAAGACACGTTTGATCCGGCGGATCATCGGTGATCCGGTGGATCCTCCTAAACTCGAATGAATACGGCGTATTCACCAGAATACGGCGTATTCCCCTATTTTCAAATGAATACGGCGTATTCACCAGAATACGGCGTATTCCCCTTATTGACCCGAATCCGGCGTATTCACCAGAATACGGCGGATTCCCCACTGATGACTTTTGCATTTTTAAATAATGTACAAACTAATAAACGGTATACTACTTATGTATCGATTATACGTTAATGGTACAAAATGTTACGACAAGGGACTTAGAACTAGACAGACATATTATTGAGACATTTTGAATACGGACAAGTAGAACACAACAAAACTTAATGCGATAACGAATAATATATATATACTAACGGACAATGTATATATACAACTAGACGTATAAAAATGGAACGATTTAAATTATCTAGTACAAACTATACGACAAACGTAAACGATAACCAAGTTTTATTCGCAACAATTAACAACGACGACAACTAATATATATATATTAGAATATATATATTCAACTAATATATATATACGAGAATATATGTATTCACCTATATAAGTATATGTATATATGCTTACACCTGTCGGACAATTCAACAAACGAACAATACTTGGATAATATTATATAGTTCCAAACAACAATTATCAACGAAATACACAAACTTCAGAAATTGATAATTTCTTGAAACAAACGAACTATTAACGTAAGTAAACATAGTACTTATAGTTAATACATTGTTGTGTATAGGTTGACTACGTTTGGGCTTCGTTATCTTATCTCGCTAGCATTCACATCCGAGCACTCACAGTGAGTTCACAAACCCCTTTTAAATGTTTTAATGTTTTAAAACTTCGGGGTGGAAAACATAGAAATCGTATGTATAATTGCATGCGACAACTGTTTGAATACTTGATGTATTTACTTAAACTATTGATGAAATGAGATTTCATGTTGTGACTGATTAAATACTGTAAGTATTTGCTTAAACTGTTTATGAAGGGGTACTTCATACTTGAACTATTTGTGAAAGGGTATTTCACACAACTATTTGAACTATGTTTTTATGAAATGTTTTTCATAACTATTTTGGGAATTTAGGCAACGAATCTTGGTACAGATCTAGGCTGAACGATGTAGTGCATAAAAGACCTTATGGCTACAGACTATAACCATTAGCTAGGTGACTCTAGCCACTGAGTATACGGATAGTACTATCGCCGTGACGACCCTCCTACGGATTTGGGAGCGTATACTTAATTGTCCAGCATGGCAAACAACAACAGATTAGGGTTGTGGTTTGGTTATAGGGTTAGATCGGGTTACCTTACTTGACAGGTTTAGCTCACCTTTCAAGGGATCACCGTCTAAATATTCCCACTAAACTAATGATTAGGAAAGGATTTCCTACGCACACTGATTTGGAAATATTAATCTTTATTTAGATTAACTTGTGTTTCCTACTGATAACTGATTTGGGAAATGTTATTTGTTAATAACTTGTGTTTCCTACTGATAACTGATTTGGGAAAATGTTATTTGTTAATAACTTGTGTTTCCTACTACCACTACAACTGATTTGGGAAAATGTTATTTGTTAATAACTTGTGTTTCCTACTACCACTACAACTGATTTGGGGAAATGTTATTTGTTAATAACTTGTGTTTCCTACTACCACTACAACTGATTTGGGGAAATGTTATTTGTTAATAACTTGTGTTTCCTACTTGACAAACAACACTATTTGGAAATGTTATTCTTAAATGATTAACTTGTGTTTCCTACATAACAAACAAACTTGTGAATTCACTCAACAATTTTGTTGACGTTTTACTCTATGTTTTTCAGGGAATTAGCAGCGTAAGTAAGATCTGCATGCATTATCAGGACGGACTACCCTGGACTTGTTAGGATGCCACTACTTTTGGGACACTTGGATTTCCTCTGTATAACTGCAATTACTGCAGTCATACCTATGAAATCTACTTTTGATATTATGTATTTTATGAAATACTGATTTCAACTACTACTATTACTGTTATCA
Source organism: Helichrysum umbraculigerum (assembly GCA_949592205.1). Classification (NCBI taxonomy): domain Eukaryota; kingdom Viridiplantae; phylum Streptophyta; class Magnoliopsida; order Asterales; family Asteraceae; genus Helichrysum; species Helichrysum umbraculigerum. The sequence goes on along the minus strand of CATIUR010000008.1, from coordinate 3,922,205 downwards.
CTTCTCCAGTGGTAATCATTTGTAAAACTTTAACTAATGGCATCTTAATCTATTTCGTTCTGCGATAATCATATGCTCTGAGTATGTATGTAACCGTTGGTTGTGTATTACTGCTCACACCCCCGCCACGTCACTAAGCTTCCGCGATTTACTCTTGTTAACTGTAATTACCGTTTGGTGGGGTGTGACAGACTTGGTATCAGAGCCATTGGTTATAGCGAACTAGAAGTCTTTAGGTGACTGAAAACCTTAGAGACCTAGACTATAGCCTTGGCTAGAACATTTGTGCATTCATGCATACATACTTTGCATACAACTAACATACGACTGACACGCCACACTCAATTTCTTTTGTCACAGTATGTCTAGTCAATCACATTACCATGTTTACGCTTCGGATGAAGAGCCGACCGAGGCTACTTTTGAGGGTCCCGCGATTACAGTAGGGGATGAGTCATCAGTTCATGTGAGAGCTATGTCTGATGACACTAGTGATGCTTACTTAGTACCACCTCCGACCGCACCTGTGGTCACTCCTACCCCTACACCACCTGTCACGAGTACTTCTCGTGTGCCTGTACCTAGGATGACAGCTAGGATCTGTGTTCGGGATTTTCCCAGGGGACCACTCGCGCCGCGCGATAAGGCGCCAGAGACTGAGACTGAGGTTCCAGTTGTCGAGCCGCCACAGAAGAGGCTCCGACCTTCTCATTTGGATTGGATGCCTCGAGTATTGAGAGAGTGGAGATCACTAGAGGGTATTCCCTCGACCTTTGAGTTTGGAGAGTCCTCCCACTCACCACCATCTGCATATCTCACTGGTGAGCCTCTGGAGCTCACTGTGCCTACCCTTGTGGCTGTGGTCCACACCATGTTTAGGATATCCTCTAGCAGGAGCAGAGATGTGATGGAGCTACTGAGCGATGCCTCCCGTACTGACATGGATATGGCTATGCTCCATCAGAGGATGGATTTCGTGGAGACTCACCGTCTGACAGACTGGCAGAGTCTAGCATCCACCCGTGCACGCGTTGCAGCTTTAGAGAGGCGTGCTAGGGTGTCAGAGATTGTAGCTAGTATGTGTGTGATGACTGCAGCAGTGATGATTGCGGTTAGGATGTATTTCCCATGGTTCCGTTAGGTCTGTGTATGGCGGTTGTGCCTACACCATATTAGACTATTACTTTTGGGGAAATAGATGTATGTATTAATTATGGACTAGCTGTATGTTGGATGGAACTTTGTTAGTAGAATGGGTATATGTATAGGAAACCCATCATCTTTTGTATAACGCTAACCATTGATGGGTATATTAAAAATCCCATCTCATTTTGTACTAAACTCATGTAACAGCGTTATGATCTTTAATATATAATGTATGCTTGGTTTACATCTCGTGTTCATTATGCTTATTATCAACCATACTATTTCTTCTTACAACTGTCGACTTGTGATTAAACCTATACTTTATCGACAACTTTGTGATCAATTCTTGTAAACCCTGAAACATTTTACAGCTTGATGATTGATTATTCTTGAGAACCTCTGAAATTTACAGTGTTAAACGACAATGAAAAGAAATATGTATTGGACATTATATAATGACGCCTGGCCAACGTGATTATATTATGCTAGTTACATGTGGGTGTTTCAAAGTTGTAAGGCACGTGTTGTAAAACTCTTTTCGTTCATCTTCTCATGTCATTCATTTCTATCAAATGTGAATCTTTGATCTATTCACATTCAATATCTCAACATTAACACTCTGCATTTTATTCATCGCAGAGCTGAATCATGCCTCCCAAACGACGAGTTACTAGAAACAGTCAAAAGACGACTACGCCTCCACCACCACCACCTACTGAAACCACTGAACAAATGATCGCACGAAGAATAGCTGAAGGTATTGCTGAATATGAGGCAAGCCGAAATCGCGAACCCGTAGTTAACAATAGTGGATCTACCCCTGTTAATACTGAGACGCCCGTGAATGCTAGTCGAGGGTGTTCATACAAAACATTTCAAGCTTGTAAGCCGATTTCTTTCCGTGGTACAGAGGGTGCAATTGGTATGATTCATTGGATAGAGAAAACTGAATCAGTATTGGACATTAGTGACTGTTCACCTGACTGTATGGTGAAGTATGCTACTTGCACTTTGGCTGACAAAGCGCTCACTTGGTGGAACAGTCAGATCCAATCACTTGGTCGACCAGCTGCTTATTCAATGTCATGGGGGACATTTAAGAATTTGATGTTGGAGGAATTCTGCCCTCGCAGTGAGATGCAGAAAATAGAAACAGAGTTGTGGAACATCACCATGATTGGTGCTGATATTGCTGGGTACACCACTAAGTTTCAGGAACTTGCACGTCTAGTGCCACATATGGTGACACCCGAGTATAAGCGTATTGAGCGCTACATATTTGGTCTAGTACCACAAATCCGCAGTCTAGTGACATCATCTAAACCAGACACTTTCAGGAGTGCTGTTACTCTAGCACAAAGTTTGACCGATGAGGCAGTCAGGATGGGAAATCTAACTAAGAAAGCTGTGTCGGGAAAAAGTGAACCGAACAGTACTGATGTTAGTAGTTCTGGTGGTGCAAAGCGAAAGTGGAACGGTAGTGGTGCTGATCGCCAGGGTCAGCAAAACAAGAAACATTCTGGAAATGCGAAAGCATATGTTGCCACCACTACTGAATCGAAACCATACCTGGGTAACAAACCCAAATGTGATAAGTGCAACCGACACCACGAAGGCGGGTGTGGGTATTGTGGAAATTGTAGGGCATGGGGGCATAGAACCCGAGACTGCAAAACTAACCCTCCCCCACGGGCAAACACTGAGCGTCAAAACCAGGGATGTTTTGAATGTGGTGAGCAAGGGCACTACCGCAACCGATGCCCTAAGCTCAACAACAACAACCAAAACCGCAACAACAACAACAATCGCGGTAACAACAATAACCGAGCCAACAACATCAACAATCAACCGGCTCAAGGAAGGGCATTTGTGATCGGAGCACAAGAGGCACGCCAGGACCCTAACACAGTCACTGGTACGTTTCTTGTAAACCACCATTATGCCTCTATGTTAATTGATTCGGGTGCTGATTTAAGTTTTGTGTCTACTGAGTTTAGACCACTATTAGAACTTGAATCCCGTAAGTTAGACAAAAAGTATACTATAGAATTAGCCGATGGTGAGTTGATCGAATCAGGAGAAATAGTACCGGGATGTACCTTGGAGTTAGAAGGTCATCTCTTCGAAATAGACTTACTACCGGTTAAGTTGGGAAGTTTTGACGTTGTAGTCGGTATGGATTGGTTATCTAAGAACCGCGCCGAGATCATATGTCATGATAAACTGGTACGGTTACCACTGTCAACAGGAGAAACACTTGTGGTTCAAGGTGAGAAACGAAAAAGTACCACAAAAATGATTTCGTGCTTGAAGGCCAGTAAGTATCTCCGAAAGGGGTACCAAGCATTTTTGGCACACGTTGTAGAAAAGAAAACCGAGGAGCGACGTATAGACGATGTGCCCATTGTACGCGACTATCCAGGAGTGTTCCCTGATGAGTTGCCGGGATTGCCACCCCCACGACAAGTTGAGTTTCACATTGACCTGGTGCCAGGAGCCGCACCTATCGCACGAGCACCTTATCGTCTAGCTCCCTCGGAAATGCAAGAGCTATCTACACAACTACAGGAACTTCTAGACTTGGGATTCATCCGTCCGAGCTTTTCCCCTTGGGGAGCTCCGGTTTTGTTTGTTAAGAAAAATGATGGATCTATGCGGATGTGCATCGATTACCGAGAACTGAACAAGGTAACTATCAAGAACCGATACCCGTTACCACGCATTGACGATCTGTTTGATCAACTGCAAGGGTCAAGTTATTATTCAAAAATTGACCTACGATCTGGTTACCATCAACTTAAGGTACGAGAAGAGGATGTACCGAAAACTGCTTTTAGGACTCGTTACGGTCACTACGAGTTTCTAGTCATGCCTTTTGGGCTGACCAACGCACCAGCAGTATTCATGGACTTGATGAATAGAGTGTGCAAACCCTATTTGGATAAATTCGTCATTGTGTTTATTGACGACATCTTGGTATACTCACGATCGAAAGAGGATCACGAGCAACATCTGAAGCTTGTTCTCGAACTACTACAAAAAGAGAAGCTTTATGCAAAGTTCTCTAAATGCGAATTTTGGATACGAGAGGTCCAATTCCTTGGTCATGTGATAAATGACAAGGGAATTCACGTGGACCCATCCAAAATTGAGGCAATCAACAACTGGGAAGCACCGAAAACCCCAACTGAAGTACGACAATTTCTTGGTCTAGCGGGCTATTACAGGCGATTCATCGCAAACTTTTCAAAGATAGCTCAGCCACTTACCACATTAACTCAAAAAGACAAGAAATTTGAGTGGAATGAGAAGCAAGAGAATGCATTCCAAATATTGAAACAGAAACTGAGCAGCGCACCCATACTATCCCTACCTGAAGGAGTAGACAACTTTGTTGTTTACTGTGATGCTTCGCATCAGGGATTAGGTTGCGTACTGATGCAAAATGAAAAGGTCATTGCTTATGCATCACGACAACTAAAAGTGCATGAGAAAAACTATACGACTCATGATTTGGAATTGGGAGCCGTTGTTTTTGCACTAAAGATCTGGAGACACTACCTATACGGTACAAAGTGTACGATCTTCACCGATCATAAAAGCCTACAACATATATTCGACCAGAAGGAACTTAACATGAGACAAAGACGTTGGGTCGAATTACTTAACGATTACGACTGTGAAATAAAGTATCACCCGGGTAAAGCTAACGTAGTAGCAGATGCCCTGAGTCGTAAGGAACGAATCAAACCTCGAAGAGTTCGAGCCTTGGGATTAACGATCCACTCGAATCTCATTACTCAAATTCGCGAGGCACAAGAACTTGCTTTCACTCCCGAACGTCTTAAGGATGAATCCTTGAAGGGAATGGAAAAACAACTCGAGAAAAAGGACAACGGGGTGTTGTACTTCATGAACCGAATTTGGGTACCATGCGTAGATGAGTTACGCAAGCTGATTTTGGACGAGGCACATAAGTCCAATTACTCAATACATCCTGGTGCAGACAAGATGTACCATGACTTGAAGGGCTTCTACTGGTGGCCTGGAATGAAACGTGACATCGCCACCTACGTGAGCAAATGCTTAACTTGCTCGAAGGTAAAGGTGGAATACCAAAAGCCGTCTGGACTTTTGCAACAACCTGAACTGCCCAAGTGGAAATGGGAGCAAATAACAATGGACTTCATTACGAAGTTACCTAGAACGGCATCTGGAGCAAATACCGTATGGGTGATTGTCGATCGACTGACGAAATCATCCCACTTTCTCGCTATTAAGGAAACGGATGGAATGGAGAAACTAGCAAAAATTTATATTAAAGAGATTGTTTCTCGGCATGGTGTGCCACTATCCATCATATCTGATAGAGATGCGCGATTCACTTCCCGCTTTTGGCAAACATTACAACAGGCAATGGGTACTCGACTTGATATGAGTACTGCCTATCACCCGCAGACTGACGGCCAAAGTGAGCGAACTATACAGACGCTCGAAGACTTGTTGCAAGCATGTGTGATAGACTTTGGAGGTAACTGGGATACTCACCTACCTCTAGCTGAATTTTCTTATAACAAAAGTTATCACACGAGTATACAGATGGCACCATTTGAGGCGTTATATGGACGCAAGTGCCGATCACCACTCTGTTGGGCAGAGTTGGACGACAGACAACTATCTGGACCCGAACTTGTCCAGGAAACCACTGACAAAATAACTCAAGTATTGAGCCGACTGAAAGCGGCACGAGATCGACAAAAGAGTTACGCTGATAACCGCCGTAAACCTCTTGAGTTTCAAGTAGGAGACAAGGTCCTACTCAAAGTATCTCCCTGGAAAGGAGTAGCACGATTTGGCAAACGAGGAAAGCTGAACCCACGATACATCGGACCATTTGAAATCCTTGCTAGGATCGGTCCTGTCGCTTATAAGCTCAAACTACCACAAGAGCTTAGTAGCATACACGATACTTTCCACGTTAGCAACCTCAAAAAGTGTCTTTCTGACGAAACACTTATCCTTCCTCCTGACGAAGTCTTCATTGACTCAAAACTTAACTTTGTGGAGGAACCTGTTGAAGTTATGGATTCTAAAACTCAGAAACTTCGACACAAACGAATCAAACTGGTTAAAGTTCGTTGGAACTCGAAACATGGCCCAGAGTTTACCTGGGAACGAGAGGATGAAATACGAAAGAAATACCCCAACCTATTTGAGAGCGTGACCGAGACTCACGGCTCGACTTAAATCTCGGGACGAGATTTCACTAACGGGGGGAGAATGTGACACTCCTCCAAATTAGGTATATAATTATACTTAATTACATGCATTTCTTATGCTAATTCCCTGCATTTGTTTTAAACTAAACCTATGATGTGATATGAGTCTAGCGAGCCCTAAACAATAATACAAAAAGTATTACATTATACGTAGTATTTATAAATTACGTACAAACGTATCGAAACGAAGCCGACAAAAATAATTAACCAGATTGGGTTAAATGAAATAATTAATGATTCGGTTATTAATTACTTGAAATTATATATCTACAACATATAGATAAAATGGTTCAATTATACGTTTAACATAAAACGTATTATATAACGAACAGAAACAATTCTAAAACGTACCTAAAAGGTCAAAATCTGGAAAACGTTATTTTCCTAGTACGTTTTCAAGTATTTAGAACATTACTTCGAATTATGGATTCGAAACTCGACTGAAATTTGGCGCTCAATTGAATACGCGCAGTAAAATGTACAAAAATTTACAACTACCAAAAATAATGAAAACCTCATTATTCTGAAAACATATTACGAACGAGGAGATCACTTACAAAATAAAAATATAAAATGTTAAATTTTATATTGCTATAATTATACCCGTACTCGAAATTTCAGTACACAAACCGGCTACCAAACTCAATAATTGAGCAGACCGATTGATTTTAAACCCATACTCCCTCCCTCTCTCTGTGATCATTCGGCAAACACACACACACACAATTATGTTTCATTTTCTTCCTCTCAAAACAAATTAACAAGATCAGAGGTAAACAACATCAGGGAGTGGAAGTAGAACACCAAGGCCAGAAGCATCATCTTCACCATCATCGATCATCATTTTCATCTTCATCTCATTGTAAGGAGATTTTGATTTCTTCGATTTCTAAGCTTTAAATTCGTTATATAACTTGTATACATGTTACAATCTATCTATATAAACAACAAAATTGAAAGATTGAAGCTAAAATGTTAAAAATGGGTTTATGAAACCAAACTATGAATCCAAGAATTTATACATGAAAACATGTGATAATGATGTAATAAGTTGTTAAAATGCTATATATTGATAGTATAAACGTTTGGGTTTGATCTACAAATGATTTGAAGCTAAAAGATCGAGCATATAAATGCTCTGTATCAAACAGAACCTGTAAAACCTTTGAATCCGGCGGATTCAAGCGAATCCGGCGGATTCCCAACCGAAGCTCAGATGAATCCGGCGTATTCACGGGAATACGGCGGATTCCCGTTTCTAAACAAGTCGAATACGGCGTATTCCGTTGAATACGGCGTATTCCCACCCTTGACCCGCACACAAACGATCGGCAGAAACGGTGAACGAGTAAAAGACACGTTTGATCCGGCGGATCATCGGTGATCCGGTGGATCCTCCTAAACTCGAATGAATACGGCGTATTCACCAGAATACGGCGTATTCCCCTATTTTCAAATGAATACGGCGTATTCACCAGAATACGGCGTATTCCCCTTATTGACCCGAATCCGGCGTATTCACCAGAATACGGCGGATTCCCCACTGATGACTTTTGCATTTTTAAATAATGTACAAACTAATAAACGGTATACTACTTATATATCGATTATACATTAATGGTACAAAATGTTACGACAAGGGACTTAGAACTAGACAGACATATTATTGAGACATTTTGAATACGGACAAGTAGAACACAACAAAACTTAATGCGATAACGAATAATATATATATACTAACGGACAATGTATATATACAACTAGACGTATAAAAATGGAACGATTTAAATTATCTAGTACAAACTATACGACAAACGTAAACGATAACCAAGTTTTATTCGCAACAATTAACAACGACGACAACTAATATATATATATTAGAATATATATATTCAACTAATATATATATACGAGAATATATGTATTCACCTATATAAGTATATGTATATATGCTTACACCTGTCGGACAATTCAACAAACGAACAATACTTGGATAATATTATATAGTTCCAAACAACAATTATCAACGAAATACACAAACTTCAGAAATTGATAATTTCTTGAAACAAACGAACTATTAACGTAAGTAAACATAGTACTTATAGTTAATACATTGTTGTGTATAGGTTGACTACGTTTGGGCTTCGTTATCTTATCTCGCTAGCATTCACATCCGAGCACTCACAGTGAGTTCACAAACCCCTTTTAAATGTTTTAATGTTTTAAAACTTCGGGGTGGAAAACATAGAAATCGTATGTATAATTGCATGCGACAACTGTTTGAATACTTGATGTATTTACTTAAACTATTGATGAAATGAGATTTCATGTTGTGACTGATTAAATACTGTAAGTATTTGCTTAAACTGTTTATGAAGGGGTACTTCATACTTGAACTATTTGTGAAAGGGTATTTCACACAACTATTTGAACTATGTTTTTATGAAATGTTTTTCATAACTATTTTGGGAATTTAGGCAACGAATCTTGATACAGATCTAGGATGAACGATGTAGTGCATAAAAGACCTTATGGCTACAGACTATAACCATTAGCTAGGTGACTCTAGCCACTGAGTATACGGATAGTACTATCACCGTGACGACCCTCCTACGGATTTGGGAGCGTATACTTAATTGTCCAGCATGGCAAACAACAACAGATTAGGGTTGTGGTTTGGTTATAGGGTTAGATCGGGTTACCTTACTTGACAGGTTTAGCTCACCTTTCAAGGGATCACCGTCTAAATATTCCCACTAAACTAATGATTAGGAAAGGATTTCCTACGCACACTGATTTGGAAATGTTAATCTTTATTTAGATTAACTTGTGTTTCCTACTGATAACTGATTTGGGAAATGTTATTTGTTAATAACTTGTGTTTCCTACTGATAACTGATTTGGGAAAATGTTATTTGTTAATAACTTGTGTTTCCTACTACCACTACAACTGATTTGGGAAAATGTTATTTGTTAATAACTTGTGTTTCCTACTACCACTACAACTGATTTGGGGAAATGTTATTTGTTAATAACTTGTGTTTCCTACTACCACTACAACTGATTTGGGGAAATGTTATTTGTTAATAACTTGTGTTTCCTACTTGACAAACAACACTATTTGGAAATGTTATTCTTAAATGATTAACTTGTGTTTCCTACATAACAAACAAACTTGTGAATTCACTCAACAATTTTGTTGACGTTTTACTCTATGTTTTTCAGGGAATTAGCAGCGTAAGTAAGATCTGCATGCATTATCAGGACGGACTACCCTGGACTTGTTAGGATGCCACTACTTTTGGGACACTTGGATTTCCTCTGTATAACTGCAATTACTGCAGTCATACCTATGAAATCTACTTTTGATATTATGTATTTTATGAAATACTGATTTCAACTACTACTATTACTGTTATCACTTCTCCAGTGGTAATCATTTGTAAAACTTTAACTAATGGCATCTTAATCTATTTCGTTCTGCGATAATCATATGCTCTGAGTATGTATGTAACCGTTGGTTGTGTATTACTGCTCACACCCCCGCCACGTCACTAAGCTTCCGCGATTTACTCTTGTTAACTGTAATTACCGTTTGGTGGGGTGTGACACATTCCCACTTATTATTTAGGATGAACTTATCCTACAACTGTTTTATACCAGTATACCTACTGGTCATAATTATATGATGGTAAACTACCAGATATACATTTTGGGTAACAACCCACATAAAACTATATTTTAGGGTAACTATCCCTACAATCTTAGAAATTGCAAAACCTGCAAACATTTATTTATTGAATAACAATTCAATAATCTAAACTTAAATGGTTTAACATACATTACATTTATACAAAACCTGTGAATTCACTCAACATATTTGTTGACGACTTTCTTTCTATGTTTTACAGGAAATTAGCCACGTAAGTAAGAATCGCATGCATTCAGGATGGACAACCCTGGACTACTTAGGATGCCATACATTTTGGGACAGCTTTTGAGGATTTCCTCTGTATTACTGCAGACATTAGAGTTATACTTATGAAATCTTATCTTAACATATGTATTGTAAAACTTAAATGTTTTAAACTCTATTACTACTGTACGACTTACATAGTCGTACTACTTTTGTAACAACTGTTTAAACTGGCATCCTTTATATATTATGTTATGTATGATCATATGCTCTGATACGATGAATGCACATTTGTAACGTCATCACCCCCGTTGTTAAACTGTTTACACATAATGCTTCCGCTAATCATAACTTGCTTCCGCTTAACATTAAATAAACACAATTACCGATTTTGGGGGTGTGACAACGAGCTTAAAAGAGACAAGATTGCCAGGATGAAACCATCTACTGAAGAACCACCCGAATTGGAACTAAAGGAACTTCTGTAACACCCCCAAATTTGATGATTTGCGGAAGCTTGATTTGGGTGTTACTAATCAATAACAAAGCACAAAGATAAATAGCAAACGACTCTATATGCGTCGTTTTAACAAAATATATTGCTAACTGAAATGTTTACAACATTTAAAAGCTTTACATAGCTCGAGTTTAATAAAATGAGATTTCAGTACATAAGTACTTGTACAAAATATACTAATGCAAGAAAATCTCAATCGTCTGTATGCTGACTCGAGCTAAATCCTGAAGCAGAAACATCCTACTGCTGGGTACCTGCGATATATGCTAAAAGGTCAGCTATAAAGCTGGTGAGCTCACAGGTTTGAAATCAAGTAATATTGTATGAAACGCAAGATTTAAATAATGAATTGCATCCAGCAATTAAATAATGAATTGCATCCAGCAATTAAATAGTGAATTGCATCCAGCAATTAAATGATAATCATCGTGTATACAGCCATGAGCACATAGTTGAGCTTAACTCGAGGGCCGGGTCCCCTATAGAGAATTCCGGGCGAGGTGCCTCCACGAATGCCTAATCCACATTCGTCTTCCCAAATATTAGTACGTCCGTTTACCCGGTTAGTGCTTGCTAACCCGGACGAGGAGGGTCAATCCTATATGGTACCATATACTAATATTCACGCTACAACGTATTAACAACTATGCTGACGGAGGACTTTAAATGATTAGTTTCGAAAAACTCATGTAGTATATGAAAAGTTGGTACTTGCGTTCACATGTTAAAAGTTTGAGCAGTATATCACACCCCTGAGTAAAACAGTAAAAAGAGGGGCTATGAGACTCACCTGAGTCGTTGAGTTTATGAAAATAAACTGAGAATGATTAGCCGAGAATCGAAGTCCAAAGACTTGTAACCTGAGGGTGTCCACGACACGCGATGGTTATAAATATGATTGGGTATCTCAAAAGATCACCCCAGTAGTTGTTCATCCAACTATAATGTCCAAATCTCCACTATTTGGTTGATACGTTTAAGTGTTTGAAAAGTGTACGGCCCGTTGGTGACGAGTTTGAAATAATAATCTTTAAGTATTATTATCAAGTTATCGATGTTTTGCACTTACAAAAGTGTCCCAAAGTGTTTTGTAAGTCGTATCGTATAAGGATTTGAGGTTGTAAAAGTTCGACACTTAGTGAAATTAAAGTTTGAAAACCTGCTGTTTTATGCGACGTTGGGTGCGACGTCGCAGGTAGGATTGCGACGTTGAGCATGACGTCGCTAAAGGCGACGTTTCGCAATTTAATGCGACGTAGGGTGATTTCTGCGACGTAGGGGCTTACGTCGCTAAATGCGACGTAGTGAGGTATTGGCGACGTTAAGGCTGACGTCGCTATATGCGACGTCGAAATTTAATGCGACGTTGCGACTGACGTCGCACTATGCGACCTCACGAGGGGTTTTGCGACGTAGAGGCTGACGTCGCATAAATTCTGGGCCAAATGCGACGTAGCGGTCTGTTGGCCGGAAAATGTGTCGAAAACGAGTTTTTCGGTTTCCGTTCGGTCTAAAACTTTTACCCAACCCTTATAGGGACATTATAAGTTGTTACAAACTACTAGAAAGTGAAAACACTTAAAAACGAGAGATTTCGGGATTTGTCGGAAACTTACAAAGTGTCGGATGAGAAATCCGAAAAGATAGGATGATAGATCGTGTCGCGGTGGTCGTGAATCTCTAAAAATCTTGAAGATCCGAAGTCGTTTGATATGTTTATTTTGCGTTTTTGATAGAATTTTGGAGGTGGAGGTGGTTGGTGTAGTTGAAAGAAAAAGTGAAAGAGAGAGAGAAAGAGTGGGTGGAGAATGAGAAAAAGAGAGGAGAGAGTTGGAGGTCATCCTCCAACTTTCAGCCTCCGCTCTCCGTGCGTTGTTCGTTTGTTCCGTCGTTTATACGTTAAATAAATATTTTTCATTTTAATTAGTACATTTTAAATACAAATTATTACGCGATATTTTATTTAATTATTTTACAAATAAGTTTACGTTTGAGTTATAAAGGTAAGTTGGTTTATTTAGTTTGCGCGTTTTACATTTTAAATTGTGTAACTTTCTGATCGTACGATACGAATAAATACGAAATATTATTATAATAATATTTTTGACATAACAACGTTATTTAATAAAATTTGTCACCAACGTCCATATTAAATTGAATCGAAATACATTCGATTTAATTTGCGTACGATTTAACCAAATCGCATTTTCGTATATATTCAACAATATATATATATTTCGATACATTAATTAGCCTAACCAGGAACTAATTACATGTATTAACATATGATTAGGCACTAATTACTAGTCCTAATTTGGCGGGTGTTACATTCTCCCCCTGTTAGAAGAATTTCGTCCCGAAATTTAGCTCGAAGTCGTGTTTGATGTGGAATCAGTGAAGAGTTGAGGATATTTGAGTCGCATTTGGTCTTCCCGTTCCCAGGTGAATTCCGGACCACGCCGCGAATTCCATCTGACCTTGACGATGGGAATACGACTTTGTTTCAGTTGTTTGACCTCACAGTCCATAATTTCAGCGGGTTCCTCAACGAAATGAAGTTTATCGTCAACATGAATTTCATCTAATGGAATAATAAGTGTCTCGTCAGACAGACACTTCTTCAAGTTTGAGATATGAAAAGTGGGGTGCACGCTGCTGAGTTCGGATGGCAGCTGCAATCGATAAGCTACGGGGCCAATCCGTTCGAGGATCTCAAAAGGCCCGATGTATCTGGGATTTAACTTCCCGCGTTTGCCAAAACGGATGACGCCTTTCCAAGGCGATACTTTTAAGAGAACTCGATCCCCAACTTGGAACTCGAGTGGTTTGCGTCTCACGTCAGCATAACTTTTCTGACGATCACGTGCGGTTTTGAGTCTGTTTTGGATTTCCACAATTTTCTCAGTGGTGGCGTGAATGAGTTCAGGACCAGTGAGTTGACTATCTCCCACTTCAGTCCAACAGATCGGTGATCGGCACTTACGACCGTACAGTGCCTCAAAAGGTGCAGCCTTAATGCTGGCGTGATAACTGTTATTGTACGAAAATTCGCACAACGGTAGATGTTTTTCCCAATTTGTACTGAAGTCAACTACGCAGGCTCGTAGCATGTCTTCCAGTGTTTGAATGGTTCGCTCACTTTGGCCGTCGGTTTGAGGATGGTATGCGGTACTCATATCGAGACGGGTACCCAAAGCTTTTTGAAGTGATTGCCAAAAGTGAGAGGTGAAACGGGCATCCCTATCGGAGATGATCGAGATTGGAACACCGTGATGAGAAATGATTTCCTTGATGTAGATTTGTGTGAGGCGTTCCATTTTATCGTTTTCTTTGATTGCCAGAAAATGAGCAGATTTGGTGAGACGATCGACGATCACCCAAATGGTATCGCAACCGCTCGACGACTTGGGTAGTTTGGTTATGAAATCGATGGCAATTTGTTCCCATTTCCATTTAGGGATTTCAGGTTGCTGGAGTAAGCCAGGAGGTTTCTGATGTTCTGTTTTGACTTTCGAGCAAGTAAGACACTTGCTGACATAAGTGGCGATTTCGGCTTTCATGTTTGGCCACCAATAGAATTCCTTGATGCCGTGGTACATCTTATCGGATCCGGGATGAATAGAATATTTAGACTTGTGAGCCTCGTCCATCACCAAGTCTCTTAGGTTCCCAAAACTGGGCAACCAGATTCGGTTTGAGAAATACCTAATCCCGTTAGGTTTGATTTCAAATTGTTTGTCAATGCCTCGCAAGGCTTCATTTTTGATGTTTTCAGCTTTCAGGGCTTCGATCTGAGCTGTATGAATTTGAATGGTAAGATAGTTATGAATGGTCATACTGAGGGCTCGGACTCGAAGTGGTTTAGGTCGTTCCTTTCGACTGAGGGCATCGGCTACAACATTAGCCTTCCCTGGATGGTACCTGATCTCACAATCGTAATCGGTAAGCAACTCGACCCATCGACGTTGCCTCATATTGAGATCCTTCTGATCGAAGATATGTTGGAGACTTTTGTGGTCGGTAAAGATAGTGCACTTAGTGCCGTAGAGATAATGTCTCCAGATTTTGAGAGCAAAAACGACAGCTCCAAGCTCGAGATCATGAGTGGTGTAGTTCTTTTCGTGAATTTTTAGCTGTCGTGAGGCATAAGCAATGACCTTGTCTCGTTGCATCAGCACGCAACCAAGACCTTGGTGAGAAGCATCGCAGTATACCACGAAGTCATCGGTGCCTTCGGGTAGTGAAAGAATTGGAGCACTGCAAAGCTTTTGTTTCAGAAGTTGGAACGCTGACTCTTGTTTCTCGGTCCAATCGAACCTTTTGTCCTTCTGAGTCAGTACCGTGAGTGATTGAGCTATTTTGGAGAAGTTTTCGATAAATCGTCGATAATACCCAGCAAGACCCAAAAATTGTCGTACTTCAGTTGCAGAGGTGGGTGCTTGCCAGTCTTTGATAGCCTCGATCTTTGATGGGTCCACGTGAATTCCCTGACTGTCGATCACGTGACCAAGAAATTGAACAGTTTGAATCCAAAACTCACACTTAGAAAATTTTGCATAAAGCTCCTCGTGTCTAAGTAGTTCAAGGATGGTCTTAAGGTGTTGCGCATGTTCTTGCTCGTTGCGCGAGTAAATGAGTATGTCATCGATAAAGACAATGACAAACTTATCGAGGTAAGGTTTGCACACCCGGTTCATGAGGTCCATGAATACAGCCGGTGCGTTGGTTAGACCGAAGGGCATCACTTGGAATTCGTAGTGCCCGTAACGAGTTCTGAAAGCAGTTTTCGGAATATCGGTGTCGCGAACTCGTAACTGATGATAGCCTGATCGCAGGTCGATTTTTGAGTAGAAACTTGAACCCTGAAGTTGGTCGAATAAATCATCAATGCGAGGAAGTGGATAACGGTTCTTGACGGTCAATTTGTTCAACTCTCGATAGTCGATGCACATTCGGAATGAACCGTCCTTCTTTTTGACAAATAAGACCGGAGCTCCCCAAGGTGACGAACTTGGTCTAATGAATCCTCGATCCAGAAGTTCCTGTAACTGAGAGGACAACTCCTGAAGTTCAGATGGGGCTAAACGGTATGGTGCGCGGGCCACCGGTGCGGCACCCGGCACGAGATCGATTGAGAACTCAACCTGTCTAGGCGGAGGTAGACCAGGTAGTTCTTCCGGAAAGACTTCGGGAAAGTCTCTAACAATCGGCACATCCTCAAGTCGCTTCTCCTCCGACTTCTTCTCGGTGATGTGTGCAAGTATCGCAGGGTAACCCTTTCTCAGAAATTTTCGGGTTTTTAAGCAGGAGATTATATTGAGTCCCGTCCCACCGGTCTCCCCCTGTATGATCAAGGTTCCACCGACGGCGAGTGGGATACGGACGATCTTATCGTGACAAATGATTTCAGCTCGATGTTTGGACAACCAGTCCATTCCAATAATGACGTCGAAACTTCCGATTTCAATGGTTATAAGGTCGATCGAAAAGATTTCGTCAGCTAGGTTTAAAGTGCAATTAGGTATCACACTGGTGGTTTCTACAAGTTTTCCATTGGCTAGCTCTACAGTGTACTTAACATCTAAGGCAACAGGAGTGATGTCAAGTAATGGGCAAAAATCATCGGAGATAAAGCTTCTATCAGCACCAGTATCAAATAGAACAGAAGCAGTTAAGTTGTTGAGGAGGAACATACCCGAGACCACATTCGGGTCTTGGCGGGCGTCCCCAGATTTGATGACGAAAGCTCTGCTGCGGGTATTGTTGTTGTTGTTGCGGTTGTTGTTGTTGTTCTTCAGTTTTGGGCACGAGTCCCTGAAATGCCCAGGTTTCCCACACTCAAAGCATACTTTGGGTGGTCTGGTGTTGTTGTTGGAGTTGTTGTTGGTGGGTGAGCGGCAGTCTTTGGTGAGGTGACCGTGCCTCTTGCAGTTGTTGCAAAAGGGACCACAGGAACCCTCATGGTGACGGCTGCACTTGGGACAATATGGTTTGCTCCCCGTGTAACCCCGGATGATGTCAGTGGTGGTGTTGTAAGCTTTGATGGTGTCGGGTTTCTTGTTTTGTTGGTTGGAGTGGTTGTTGTGGTAGTCAGACCACTTGCGTTTGTTGTTTTGGGAGGATGAAGTGGGTGGTTCAGAATCTTGGCTCATAGACATCAGGTCTTGGGCCAATGAGATTGCACCGTCAATGGTGGTTGGTTTGGAAGAGATGACGTGTCCCCGAACAAAATCAGGGAGACCAAGGGCGTACTTCCTGATTTTATCAGGTTCAGTGCTTACCATAGCTGGGCGGAGAGCAGCTAGTTGTTGAAACCTGGTGGTATAACCATCGATGTCACCACCCTGAACCTTTAAGTTCCAGAACTCCTCATCCAGCTTTTGGAGTTTGGCGATAGAGCAGTACTTGGCAGTGAGTTTGGCTTTCAATTCCTCCCAAGTGATTTGGTAGGCAATGTCAGCACCCACTGATTGGGTATATGAATTCCACCAAGAGTGGGCATCATCTTCAAGAGAGCAGGTGGCGAAGTTTACTTTGTCGTTCTCCGCGCATTTGCTGACACGGAAAACAGTTTCCATTTTCTCGAACCATCTGATTAGTCCGATGGCTCCTTCAGAACCCTTGAAACTCGAGGGTTTGCAGCTTTGAAAGTCCTTGTAAGAACAAGGTTTGGTGGTAGAGGTTCCAGCGGTATCGCTGTTTCTTGTGGAGTTGGGTTGGGTATTCCGAGCTAAGGCTTCAGTAACAGCCTGGGTTATGAGTGACGTAATCTGAGCATCAGTGTAAGGTCTGGTCTTTGGCGGCATGATTCTTCAATAAAAGAAATGAAGATACATGAGATTTTGTAAGAAAGTTGTATTTATTTCAGATGTACATGTATAAAGGTGGTAATACATAACATCAATATGAAAAAGAATTTTGGCAATTAATATGAGTTGAACAACAAGAAATATTTGATAGCTAATACGAGTTCAAAGGTTACATCCTACAGATGTATTACAAAAGGCGTCGGGAATTGTTACATCCGACCGAGTTATAGAGTAGCGCGTAGATAGTTACTAGATTACAGGATAGATTACAAGACAAAGACTACACTAGTCTTAACGTAGATCAATTTGTTCCATCATCGTGACAAGACGGTCCACAGTGTTTGCAAGCCTGCTAGCTTGACGGGCGTTGTCTTCTGTGAGTGCTAGTCGTTGTGTTAGTCCACGCGCATACTCTTCTGCTTCAAGTGAGCGCTGCACACATTCATCCATCCTTTGTTGCAGAAGGGCATTTTCCACCCTTATTTCTATTATTTGATTACGAAGGATATCCATGTTGTTGTTAGTGGTTTCAAGATCGTCGGAGACTTGTTCTATGCGTTCGAGGGATGTAAGTCTCCAGTTTTCGTTTGTTTCCTGCAACACGACATCCATGGTGCGAAGTCGTTGCTCGTGTTGATTCACCCTAGCGGCTAGAGCCGGCAAGGTGGAGTGAGTGGAGTACGGGCCAGCTCGAGGCAACCTGGAGTTCCTCCTTGCTACCCTTGGGTTCCGCGACCCGGATTGAGAACGAGATGAATTTGATGGTGTGTTTGCCATTTCTGAGACAAAGCGTTAGTAAGATTGAGGCCTATATTCATATAGTTCCTATATAATATAGCCTATTGAGTGTCTAGTATAAACATGTTTAAGTCTCGGTTCTCTCGAGGTCAGAGTCTTCTATTGTATCCTGTTCAGCCATAACTACTTTCAGATCTTACATCATCTTTGCTTAATTGTACATAGTTGATCAGGCTATGTTAAATTAAACTCGTATGCTGTAATTCCTGAACCAGTCATACCTAATAAGGAATACTGCCTAATGGTCATAGTCTAGGTTCACTAAATGCAACCTAGTTCACTATAACCTTAGGCTCTGATACCAATCTGTAACACCCCCAAATTTGATGATTTGCGGAAGCTTGATTTGGGTGTTACTAATCAATAACAAAGCACAAAGATAAATAGCAAACGACTCTATATGCGTCATTTTAACAAAATATATTGCTAACTGAAATGTTTACAACATTTAAAAGCTTTACATAGCTCGAGTTTAATAAAATGAGATTTCAGTACATAAGTACTTGTACAAAATATACTAATGCAAGAAAATCTCAATCGTCTGTATGCTGACTCGAGCTAAATCCTGAAGCAGAAACATACTACTGCTGGGTACCTGCGATATATGCTAAAAGGTCAGCTATAAAGCTGGTGAGCTCACAGGTTTGAAATCAAGTAATATTGTATGAAACGCAAGATTTAAATAATGAATTGCATCCAGCAATTAAATAATGAATTGCATCCAGCAATTAAATAGTGAATTGCATCCAGCAATTAAATGATAATCATCGTGTATACAGCCATGAGCACATAGTTGAGCTTAACTCGAGGGCCGGGTCCCCTATAGAGAATTCCGGGCGAGGTGCCTCCACGAATGCCTAATCCACATTCGTCTTCCCAAATATTAGTACGTCCGTTTACCCGGTTAGTGCTTGCTAACCCGGACGAGGAGGGTCAATCCTATATGGTACCATATACTAATATTCACGCTACAACGTATTAACAACTATGCTGACGGAGGACTTTAAATGATTAGTTTCGAAAAACTCATGTAGTATATGAAAAGTTGGTACTTGCGTTCACATGTTAAAAGTTTGAGCAGTATATCACACCCCTGAGTAAAACAGTAAAAAGAGGGGCTATGAGACTCACCTGAGTCGTTGAGTTTATGAAAATAAACTGAGAATGATTAGCCGAGAATCGAAGTCCAAAGACTTGTAACCTGAGGGTGTCCACGACACGCGATGGTTATAAATATGATTGGGTATCTCAAAAGATCACCCCAGTAGTTGTTCATCCAACTATAATGTCCAAATCTCCACTATTTGGTTGATACGTTTAAGTGTTTGAAAAGTGTACGGCCCGTTGGTGACGAGTTTGAAATAATAATCTTTAAGTATTATTATCAAGTTATCGATGTTTTGCACTTACAAAAGTGTCCCAAAGTGTTTTGTAAGTCGTATCGTATAAGGATTTGAGGTTGTAAAAGTTCGACACTTAGTGAAATTAAAGTTTGAAAACCTGCTGTTTTATGCGACGTTGGGTGCGACGTCGCAGGTAGGATTGCGACGTTGAGCATGACGTCGCTAAAGGCGACGTTTCGCAATTTAATGCGACGTAGGGTGATTTCTGCGACGTAGGGGCTTACGTCGCTAAATGCGACGTAGTGAGGTATTGGCGACGTTAAGGCTGACGTCGCTATATGCGACGTCGAAATTTAATGCGACGTTGCGACTGACGTCGCACTATGCGACGTCACGAGGGGTTTTGCGACGTAGAGGCTGACGTCGCATAAATTCTGGGCCAAATGCGACGTAGCGGTCTGTTGGCCGGAAAATGTGTCGAAAACGAGTTTTTCGGTTTCCGTTCGGTCTAAAACTTTTACCCAACCCTTATAGGGACATTATAAGTTGTTACAAACTACTAGAAAGTGAAAACACTTAAAAACGAGAGATTTCGGGATTTGTCGGAAACTTACAAAGTGTCGGATGAGAAATCCGAAAAGATAGGATGATAGATCGTGTCGCGGTGGTCGTGAATCTCTAAAAATCTTGAAGATCCGAAGTCGTTTGATATGTTTATTTTGCGTTTTTGATAGAATTTTGGAGGTGGAGGTGGTTGGTGTAGTTGAAAGAAAAAGTGAAAGAGAGAGAGAAAGAGTGGGTGGAGAATGAGAAAAAGAGAGGAGAGAGTTGGAGGTCATCCTCCAACTTTCAGCCTCCGCTCTCCGTGCGTTGTTCGTTTGTTCCGTCGTTTATACGTTAAATAAATATTTTTCATTTTAATTAGTACATTTTAAATACAAATTATTACGCGATATTTTATTTAATTATTTTACAAATAAGTTTACGTTTGAGTTATAAAGGTAAGTTGGTTTATTTAGTTTGCGCGTTTTACATTTTAAATTGTGTAACTTTCTGATCGTACGATACGAATAAATACGAAATATTATTATAATAATATTTTTGACATAACAACGTTATTTAATAAAATTTGTCACCAACGTCCATATTAAATTGAATCGAAATACATTCGATTTAATTTGCGTACGATTTAACCAAATCGCATTTTCGTATATATTCAACAATATATATATATTTCGATACATTAATTAGCCTAACCAGGAACTAATTACATGTATTAACATATGATTAGGCACTAATTACTAGTCCTAATTTGGCGGGTGTTACAACTTCCCCAACACCTTGAATATGCTTTTCTTGAAGAAACTTCACACTTACCGGTTATCATATCTAAAGAATTGAAGCCCAAAGAGAAAGCACGGCTGGTACAGGTTTTGAAGTCACACAAGAAGGCGATTGCTTGGAAGATCTCCGACATACAAGGGATTAGTCCAAACTACTGCACGCATAAAATCTTAATGGAAAACGACTTCAGACCATCAGTTCAAAGGCAAAGGAGAGTCAACCCGAAGATTCAAGACGTGGTGAAAAAGGAGGTTATCAAACTCCTGGATGCCGGTCATATCTACCCTATCTCAGATTCCCCATGGGTTAGCCCAGTTCAAGTCGTCCCAAAGAAAGGAGGCATGACGGTCATCGCTAACGAAAACAATGAATTGATTCCAACACGAACCGTCAATGGTTGGAGGGTGTGTATCGACTATCGGAAACTGAATGAAGCTACACGCAAAGATCATTTCCCTCTACCATTCATTGATCAGATGCTCGAAAGGTTATCAGGAAACGAATTCTATTGCTTCCTTGATGGCTTCTCAGGCTATTTTCAGATACCTCTCGATCCAAAGGACCAAGAAAAGACAACGTTCACTTGTCCTTATGGAACGTTCGCTTACCGACGTATGCCTTTTGGTTTATGTAATGCACCTGCAATTTTCAAAGATGCATGGTAGCAATCTTCCACGACATGATTGAACAATGCATGGAAGTGTTCATGGACGATTTCTCAGTTTTTGGGGATTCGTTCACCACTTGTCTTTCTAACTTGGATAAGATGCTTGCTCGAAGTGAAGAATCAAACCTAGTTCTGAATTGGGAGAAATGTCACTTCATGGTGAAAGAAAGCATAGTTCTTGGACACCGCATTTCAAAATCTGTAATTGAAGTTGACAAAGCAAAAGTTGAAACCATCTCGAAGCTTCCACCCCGTACTTCTGTGAAAGCCATCCGAAGTTTTCTAGGTCACGCCGGATTCTACCGTCGCTTTATTAAGGATTTCTCTAAAAAGATACTCCATTTGACTTTACAGATGAATGTCTCAAAGCTTTCAACTACCTGAAGGATCAGCTTGTACATGCACCGATCATGGTTGCCCCCGATTGGAGTCTTCCATTTGAAATCATGTGCGACGCCAGTGATTTCGCTGTTGGAGCTGTACTGGGACAGCGGAAGGAGAAACATTTCAACTGATATACTACGCCAGCAAAACGCTCACGGATGCTCAAGAAAACTACACCACTACAGGAAAGGAGCTGCTTGCGGTAGTATTTGCTTTTGATAAATTTCGTTCTTATCAAATCTTGTCCAAAACTATTGTCTATACAGATCACTCCGCTTTGAAATACCTTTTCAAGAAGCAAGATGCTAAACCGCGCCTTCTACGATGGATTCTACTCCTACAAGAATTTGATATTGAAATAAAAGATAAGAAAGGAGCAGAAAACGTCGCGGCCGATCATCTTAGCCGATTGGAAAATCCATCAATGGAGAAGTTGCACGAGAACGATATTCAAGATCAGTTCCCCGAAGAACAACTCATGACTATTGGAGGCTACCAACAAGGGTCACAGTTCACACACAACCATTGGTATGCCGACTTCGCCAATTATCTGGTAGGAAACATCGTACCAAAAGGAATGCCAACCTCTCAGAAACGAAAATTCTTCCGAGATGTCAAGAACTATTATTGGAACGACCCTTATCTCTTTAAGGTTTGTCCCGATCAACTTATTCGAAGATGCATCGATGGGAAGGAGGCAGAACTAATTCTACACCAGAGCCACCACGGACCTACTGGAGAACACCATGGCAACAAAATGACTGCACGAAAGGTTTACGATGCCGGCTTTTATTGGCCAACCATATTCCGAGACGCTTGCGACCTGGTGAAGCGCTGTGATATTTGCCAAAGGCAATGCAATGTCTCAGCCCGAAACGAAATGCCACTTACTAATATCCAGGCCGTGGAGATCTTTGATATCTGGGGATTAGATTTTATGGGACCATTCAATAAATCTAACGGTAAAGAGTACATCTTAGTCGCAGTTGACTACGTCTCCAGGTGGGCCGAAGCTCAAGCTTTTCCGACCAACGATTCAAAAGTAGTAACCCAGTTCCTCAAAAAGCTGTTCAGTCGATTTGGAACTCCTAGATCTATAATCAGTGACCGTGGCACTCATTTCTGCAATACTCAATTCATGCGAGTACTGCAACAGTATGGTGTCACTCACAAAACTTCGACGGCTTACCATCCTCAAACTAATGGGCAAGCTGAAGCGACAAATCGGGCTTTGAAAAGGATATTGGAACGAACTGTCGGAAATCACGGGCATAGGTGGGCCGAAAAATTAGACGATGCGTTGTGGGCATTCAGAACTGCCTACAAAACACCATTAGGAACCACACCGTATCGGCTAGTCTACGGAAATGCGTTTCACCTTCCAATTGAGTTGGAATATCGGGCGTACTGGGCATTAAAACACTGCAACTTGGAAATTTCAGCAGCTGGAGAACAACGGAGAATGCAATTGAATGAGTTAGCAGAACTAAGAGACCAAGCGTATGACAGTTCGCTAAGCTTCAAGGAAAGAACTAAAAGGGTCCACGACGCTAAGTTAAAGCCCTCTAGGTTCAAACAAGGAGATAAGTGATGCTCTTCAATTCGCGATTCAAGAAATTCTCCGGTAAATTCAAAAGTAGGTGGAGCGGACCATTCACGATCTCAAATGTATTTCCCTATGGAGCAATCGAACTCGAGGCTCCAGAAGGTAATTTTAAGGTTAATGGTCATCGCTTAAAGCATTATGTTGAGGACTTTCCCATCAGGGAAGACGTCTTCATCTTTGAACCTCCATGAGTCTTCAAGAAAGGTACAAAGAGTCAAGCTAGAGACTCGTAAAACAAGCGCTCTTGGGAGGCACCCCAAGCTTATCTTTACTTTTCTGTCAAATTTTTACTTCTTAGTTTATTTTTTTTTAAGTATGATTATCTCTAACGAAATTTCAGGATTTGCTACTTATCTGACTACAAACTTCAAATTTTAACAAAATCAGAGATAAGTTTTAAAAATGCAAATGCCAGAACTCTGATAACAGAAATCTTTATAAAACATCTTTGCACTGTCATCAGATCTCTGTGAATTTGTATTCATCATTTTATGCATTACCTGTTTATTTTGTTTGTTTCAGGATGGATAGCTCCAGTGACACCAGAGAGATCATAGCTGAGATACCACCGAGACGTCGCAGAGATCGCAAACGAGGACGTAGAGCACGCAGGACCATGCCCACTATTCGGGAGGAGGACCTTACTGATGTCCCGATTACTCATGAGGAGCCATCCGCTGAGAGACCCCCATCACCTGTTCACCAGTTAGCTCTCATACCCACTCTTGAGTATGGGGTTACACTAGCTGACCCGGTTGCAGCCTGGGCCCTTTTTCGGACACTCCACCTTCAGCATGACATCATGTCCACCCTCTGTGTGCATGTAGGGCTTCCGAGGCCTTCTGACTGTCCGTTCCATCTAGTTCCGGACCCAGGACCGTCTCGCCCGCCCTGGTTATTCTTCCCTCCTGCTGGACCGTTCGCTGCTGGACCTTCCACTGCTCCACCTGCTGCTTTTGATCCTGCCATGTCATCAGGGAGCGCATCAGTAGAGCCTTCACTTACTGAGCAGTTGATGGCTGTGTTGGATGTATTTAGCCCACCTCACGCTCATGCTTCTGCTGGCATTACTTAGCCGAGCATGGATACGATGGAGGAGCCTGCACCATCATCCACCTCAGTCCTTGCTGCTGCTATTGCTGCCTTCGATCCTGATAGCGATGATCTACTTGATGACTTTTAGTTTATTTAGTTTATTTTATTTGCCTTATTTCAGTACTTAGATTTTTATAACTCTTTAATATTTTTGAGATATGACGTTGTGTTGATGTTTATTGCAGAACTTAGCTTATTGTGGAATGGATAATCTTACACAAGACTGGTCCTCCAATCCAGCAAATCACACGCACCATTTCTACACTAATCTGGTCCTGTCCAGTAAACAGAATGGGGAGTATTTTAAACCTTTCTCCGTTTTTGATGATTCTATGTTTACTTAAGTTTATGTGTTATAATCTGTACCACATCCTAACTTATCACTAAGTGTGGGATTCTAGCCCAATTCAACACTTAGGAAACATTTTCTTACATGTTCAAACTCTAAGTGTGGGATTTTAGTCGTAAAATCTCAACTTAAGAGAACATTAGGGACAATGTTCCCCTAAGTGTGGAATGGTAGGTATGGAATACCTTGGATAAACGATTTTTATGTCTACATGGTATATCTCAGAAAATGTTCCCTAAAATTTTTCAAATTTTTCAAAAATATTTTTCAATAAAACTAAAATATGAGCTAAATCTTGCGATTAACTCTAAATTTTTGAGTTTTGGTATGCCTGAAAGAAATCATTTTCAAAATATGAGGAAAATATTTCAAAAAAACTTAAGGAAATTAAGGTAGAAATTTCCTAAGCAAGAAACGACAATCTAAGAGGGGCATCGCATGACTAGGTACATACAACCCAAATTTGCAGTGAGGTTTTGAGCCTTAAAAGCATTCATTTTTAATGCTACATTGTTCATTTCTTGTGTGTGCCGATGCATGTATCTCTGAATTAGAACTTGCTCTTGACATACGCTTCGATACCACATTGGTGTGTACCGTACGCGGTATAGGCGCAATTAGATGACCTTGACATTCCTTAGGATTTAAACCCTTTTTTTTTAGCCTTCTCTTTCAAGCCCAAAACCCTTCCGATACTCATTTTTAGTATCGATGATCCGCCTAGAAAACCCTGTTGAGCCTAAACCTTTTCATTTCTTCAAAAACCCTACAAACCTACTTTCCCAAATTCCCAAAAACCTTATCTTAGAATTTCTGAGATAATGAAAAACATCTTGAAGAATATCCAACTCGATTATCCTACTCGTTCGTGTTCTCCAAAAATAATCAAACCTCTCTAAAAGTGCGGGAAAATTAGCACACCAGAGAGACAAGAGAACAATGGTGCGGGAAAATTAGCGCCCGAAGAAAAGACTCGAATTGATCAAGATAAGAGAAAGGATTTCTGAAGGAGAAAAAGAAAAGAAATTATCCTCGGAAGTTCTCTAACAAAGAAATTCTGAAGAAGAAAAGGAAATAAAAAAGCAGAAAAAGAAAAAGAAAAGAAAAAGAAAAGAAAATAAAGCTCAGGAAGCTTCAAATTATCAACCATTTAAAGGGAGATCCGATAGAAGACGAGTAGCTACTTCATCCGTTCTACAAATAAGTTTTTTATGATTCTTGGAAAGCCTAAGATAAGCAACACCCTTACAAACCAAAAAAATTCCCTTATTGATAAACGCCAAAATGTACTAAATTATAGTACAAATTACCCCTTTGTTTGATAGGTTTCTAATGCATTTTGTGTGAATAAGATACTTATTTCGTTCATATTTGCATTTAGGAGATTTATTGGAACTTGGATAAAAAAGGAACGGAAAACGAGCTTATTTGGAAGAAAAGTTACTAAAAGAATAAAACATTGGACAAGAGAAGATTGGATCGAGGAAAAGAAGCTAAAAGAGTAAAGATAGGCAATATTGGATTGGAATAAGTGTAAATGAAGCTCGACTCGGAAAGAGAATGAAAGATGAGCTGAAAATGAAGAAAAGTGTAAAAGCTGAGTTTTCGGCTATGCGTTAGTATTTTGACCATAACTTCTTCATACGAACTCCGATTGGGGTGATTCAACTTGGATAATTTAGCTAACAAACAGGGCTACAACTTTCATTTTTTGGCCGTGGGCTAGTTTTGCAATCCATACGGCGTATGGACATCCATACGGCGTATGGATTGGTCGGCCAGAATCCTTAAATTTTCACTTTGCCTCATTTTAACCCTAACTTCCACCATAAACCCTAATTCGACTAAAGCTTGTTCCAGAGGCTTTTTGATGATGTTTTGGAGGCACAAGAAGGTAGAAAGCAAGAAGATTTGAAGCCCTTTTGATTGTTCAATCATTCTTTCGGTTTCTCGGTTCGAATTCGTTTCTATCTTTCATTTGATTATGATTTCTAGTATATATTTTTGAATCTGATTATCTGTAATAGCATGATTGGCTAAGTATTTTGTGTGTTTGCTTAGATAATAATACTTAAATGATGGATTGATTATTAAAAATGCGAATCGTATTGGATTTTATTCAAGTTTATGTGTTTACTCGTTGATCCTTTGTTATTGAATGAATATTGCTAATTACCTAATGTGGTTTTATGATTAATTGAGATTGAGTTCCTTTTGATCATAAGATTATTGATGATTGTTGGTTTTAATTGAGAATTATCACCGAATAGATTGAGTTTGACGGGTTAGGGATAATAATTGGTAATATTTATTGATGAACAAGATAACTAGAAATAGTTATAGACTTTGTTGATTCAAGTTATGAGAATAAATCACATAAAAGGTGTTGAATTAATATAAAACACAATTAGGTGGGCAACGTTAAATTGAACTGTTAGCGGGTTGAAAACAACTTCATGTCTTTCTTAATTGTGTTAATTCAATTTATCTTGTAAGGAAAATTGATACATTTGTTATAGCACAATAAAATCCATACGTGAGCATTCTAAATAAAGTGATTTCCAGATTTTAAGGAAAGCAATCTAAGCAAATGCATTTATTTTATCATTTGAATTAAATCTTTTATTTAAGTAATTATTTTTGTATTTCTTTATTTTATAATTAAGTTTTATTTAATAAATCATTTCTTATAATTGTGTATCAATTGTTCGATCGGAACTAAAACGCCCCCCAATATTCATTGTTTTCATTATTTGTATTAATTTCCAATTTATTTAATATTGACATTCGTTCCCTGTGTTCGACTCGGACTTACTGAGCTATACTATATATGATCAGGTATTATTGCCTGTGTTGTGTGTAGTAAGTTAGGTATTTTCCATTTTAAAACTAAAGCCCCGTTTACACGACATCAAGTTTTTGGTGCCGCTGCCGGGGAACGGTTTGATTCAATTTGATAAATTGGAATTTGTTTTCTGTAAATTATCAGTTTTAATTTAATCTTTATTTAACTGTTTATTTGTATTATCTGTGTATAGGATTAGTTTATAATTTGTGTTATATTAAGAGTCTTGTTCTACCCTTCGTATTTGGAGGACGATTTCGGAGAATATTTATGAGCTCTCTTTGAACCACCCATCGATCAATCGGAACCAGATTTAGAAATGGCAGACGACATTGCCAATATGACTCTCGAGGAATATTCGAGCAGAAGGCGTAGCGACCTTGGCCCAGGAGTTGTGAGGCCCGCAATTGCAGAAAACGTCGAGTTCGAGAAAAAGGGACAATTCCTAAAAGAGCTTAGGGAAAACCCGTTTCGAGGAGAGGAGAGAGAAGATGCTAACGAGCACGTGGAAAAGATTGAGGAGATTGCCGATATGTTCAGCATCCCTAACATTACAAGCGATCAAGTCATGCTCCGCGTGTTCCCAAGAACACTCAAGGGAGCCGCAAAAAGATGGATTACTAATGAACCAGCTGGATCCATCACCACGTGGGAAGATCTCCGCATAAAGTTTCTAAAGATGTACTGCCCGCCATCCAAAACTTCGAAGATGATCGACGAGATTAGGAATTTTAAGCAAGAAGTTGATGAGTCGCTACACGAAGCGTGGGAAAGGTACCAGGACTTGATGGATAAATGTCCACAGCACGACCTAAACGACCAACAAATTATAATGGTATTCTACACGGGAGTGGATCGTGCTACAAGACAGCAATTAGATGCTCAAGGACATATCCCGAAAAAGATTCCTAGGGACGCCTTAGCTGCTATACGCAACCAAGCAAAGCATTCTTGGTTATGGGATGATGGTTCCTCTAGGAGAAAGAGGTCAATTAGCAATGACGATGAACTCGCCGCCATAACTGCCAAACTGGACAGCATGGGAAGAGACATAAAAAAGGTGACCGAGATTTGTTGGTTCCACTTATACGGACCAAATCGAGTAGTTCAACTAGTTTGTTAAAGCGGAAATCAAACAAACTAATATATGCTAGATTAACACGATAAATAACCAAAACACAAAGTGTGTATGTATATATATATGAAACACTAACAACAATACATACACTTGGACACAAACAAACAAAGATCAAATAACACTTAGAGAGTATTCTGTGATAATGAGAGTGCTATGTGTGTGTAAAATGTGGTGCCAAAACAGAAGCTGGCGAGCTTCTATTTATAGCCTGATCCAAACTTTATGCGACACAAGCCTTGTGTCGCATAGACTCTTTTGCGACACAATGCTTGTGTCGCATGGAATGTTTCTGCGACACAATTCTTGTGTCGCATAGAATGCTTCTGCGACACAATGCTTGTGTCGCATGGATACAAAAATTGTAATTAAACTAAATCTAAAACTATACAAAACGTAATTACAATTTCGACACGATTACAGACTGAGACCAACTGACAGACACACATAGATGTACCAACAAACTCCCCCGTGTCTTCAGCTTGGTCTTCAAAAATTCTTCGATTTTCTTCAGTCTTCAGATATCTGGTCTTCAAACCCATCCAGGTGGAAAGTTTCCACCGGCGTGTATGCCGTAGGTGAAGCATATATCAACAATTTTCTGGAATCGTTTCGCTAAAACAGAGTTGAACTCGTTTCCTGGATTGTAGTGAATCCGATTGTCGAATAGCTTCTTCATGTCACTTCTGGACAGATTAATCAAGCTCATTGGGTCAAATATTCTGAAGTTGGCTTTTCGTAGACCCCACAAAGATCCTGTCTGAGGCTCTGAATCTGGTACAAAAACTAAGACGGCTTCGCCAGTGTGAGCATCCAGTTCCCAGTAATGAAAGCGTTTCAGTAGATTGAATGGAACTGTTTCCAGAGCGATTTTAGTCAGACATTCAGCAGGCGGATAGTGAACCCTTACAATTGGCTGCTTGGTCTTTGGATCGAGCTTCTTCTTGAACGTGTACCTTGTACCCAGTACTGGTTTAACATAATGATATTTCTTTCGTTTAATTTCCTCACGCATGACCTTTTGAATAACATCAGCTACTCCGTCTTCGTAAGGATTTATCAACTGAAGTTGAGAGAGACGAACGATGTCATGCTTTGGCAATGTACTCAATATCCTCAGTGATCGACGAAAGTACTGGATACCGTCGAGTCTTTTAATCATAAACCTTCCTTTGCTCACCTTCCAGCTTTTTATCAGGCCAGAATAATCACCACCAACCTGATATTTCTTGCATGTAACTGGAGCAGGTTCTGGATTTTTACCTTTTGGAAACCAGTTATCCTTTTCTCTGATGGGCATTTCCTTGTCAAAAGATACACATTCGGATGTATCGAGAGGAAAAATGTCATTATAATTTGTCGATTCTCGAACAGGGACTGGTTGTGCTTGTGAAGAACTGGATGGTACAGACGATTCTTGAGCTGGATCAGGTTGAGAAGTAGATCCTGGTACGTATTTGAACGCTGGTCCTGACTCATCGTCTGAAGAATCAGATAATACAACACCCTTTTGAGGATAAGCTGGACACTCAGAATATTCTTCATCAAGATTAAGTTCTTCTCGTTCAACATCAACATCATCGTCATTATCAGCGGAGTTGGAGTCAAAAGGTTCTTCAGACGCACGACCGTCATCGTCAACCGCAGATTGAAAGTAAGTCAGATTACAATACGTGTAATCTACAGCTAACGGTTTTGGTTGCGCTGGTTGCTCAATAATATACTCAAGAACAAGAGTTGTTTCATTAAAATCAGAAGCATTTACATTTTCAGGATTTACATTTTCTTCGCCCTCGGCGGAAACCCTAGGTGTTGATTCTATAGCTGGTTGGGCTGTCTCCCCCGAAGCAATAGCTTGGGTTTCCAGCTGCAGAATCTTTGACTTCAGTTCTTCGTTCTCTTTTTCAATGCGAGAGATTCTGGCATCCTGAGCTTCAAAAACTGATGCTTGAGCTTCCATAGACTGCTGCATCTTTTCAATCTTTGCCAGGAGCTCCTGAATGACGGCTGGATGAGGAGTGATCGGAGTTTCAGTCGCCGGGAGCTCAGAAGATGTAGACGTGGAAGTACGGGAGCGTCTGACCAAAGGATTCGGATCAGCAACGTCGGAAGTGTCTCGAGGCCTTTTTCCTCGGTTAGAAGATTCAGGGCGTGGAGAAGGTGGTCGATAAGCATCGATCTCATGATCGAGATCCACCAACTCCGGATCCTCGACAGCTTGCTGAACTGGCGGTTGTTGAGCTGGAGGTTGTTGAACCGGAGGCTGCTGCACTGGAGGCTGAGGGATAGGTTGTTCAGGTGCTGGATCATTGAATTGCTCACCAAGAGGAGCAACATAATCAGGATCCACAATGTGACCAAAAAGAGCAACCTCACGTTCTGGTGGTTGACCCTGCTTCGCAAAAGTAGTACAAGTAATGTAGATCCTTGTATTCATCTGTGTCTGCTTGAAAGTGAAAGATGCGACCACCGGAAGATCTGGATGAAGATGATTGAGCAGCAGCTGAGTGAACCTAGGATACAGAGCCCATTTATCTTTAGCATCCAAGGCATTGTTCACAAAACCCCTGAAGATATAACCAGAGAAGTTGAAGGGTTTGTTGTATATCAGGGCAAGAATAGCGGAAGCAGTCGAAAATTTCATCCCTTCGAGACCTGCCTTGCGACTGGATAAGCAGACGATGACAATGTGAGCAAGATATCTCCAGACCTTTGTCATGTAGGTCTTCTTGTACTGATCAACTGGAATATCTTGATATCCAATCGATCGCATGCCCTGTGCAATTGCAGTTGGAGTAAACTGGGTGATCATGTCAGAATTATCACCGAACTGAAAGAAATCCCGAATAAGCTGCTCGGTGAAGATAACTTGGCGGCCGCGGACAGCAGAAATGATACGAGTATCCGCTTCATCATAGTTGACCACCGCGTTGTCCCAAAACTCGGTGATATGATTTGTCAAGATCCGAGTATCAGCAGTGATAGCTCTGTGAATTCTGGAGCGACGAAGAAATGCTATCATTGGTCGGTACGGGCGAGAAGTCTCGACAGAGGTATTCATGAAAGCCACGATATTGTGACGTGGCTCCCAGAAATATTTAGAGACATCGATCTCTGGGAGTGCTGGAGCAGCTGGAGCAGCTTGAGCAGGTTGTTCAGCCATTTCTAGAAAAATAACAGTAATACAGCCAAAACTCGAAATGCGTTAGCGTTAGTACCAAAAATAATTTGCGTTTTGTTTTTACAAAAGTTCTGCGACACAACAGTTGTGTCGCACGAAGTTCATACGACATAAGGACTGTGTCGTAAAAAGAAAATACGACACAAGCCTTGTGTCGTATGACACGTGTCTCGCGGACAGCATTTCCCCTGCATTTAGCAATATTTGAGAAATTAATCTCGAATGCGACATAGTCGCTGTGTCGTATGATGTGTCGTATAACATGGGTACGACATAACATTTGTGTCGTATAAAGATACGACATAAGCACCTGTGATCAATACGACATAAAAACCAAGAATCTATACGACACAACGACTGTGTCGTATGTTATGTCGTAAAGATGAACATCAAAGCAACCCAGATTCGATCGATGAAAAATTTTGGGGATTTTGAAATCTACTCATACCCTAGGGTTCGCAATAAACAGGGGATCATAATTATGCAGTTATGTAACCCTAGAAACCGCTAAACCCTAAATAATTTGAGTAAAAACCATAACCCTAAACTCGTAACACGGGTCGATCAAAATCAAAGCATAATACGCGATTAAAACACGAAAGAATTATACCTAAAGATGCGCAAACTGATGATGAACAAGAATCGAGTAACAAATCGCGAAGAAAAACCTTCGAAAACACGAATCCGATCGAAAAACGCTTGTGTCGCAAAATCGCCTTTATGTCGTATAATTTGTGTCGTGTAAGTTTTGAAAACGTAAATGATTATGTCGTATGATGTGAATAGTTAACCCATGACCCGCATACGACATAGTATACGACACAAACATAACTGACGAATACGACACAGTCATTGTGTCGTATATCAGTAGTACGACACAGTGATTGTGTCGCACAGAACGCAAAGCAAAATTTTGAAGATTAAAAATTTGATTTCGATGCCGATTCGGATTTTGATTTTAGAATTCTCGCAAATAAGATGATTTGTGACTTAAAAAAAATAAAATAAAAGGAAAAATACAATTTAAAGAATATTAAAGAGATAAAACTAAATATAAACATAAAAGATAAGAAACAAATACAACTAAAGGCGAGAAATTTATAAAATCGTTTTGGTGACGGAGTTGAGATTCTGGTTAGGGATCATACCGAAATAACATGCAATTATTAGGAATAGAAAGTGTTATTTCGATTATCAGTATATTTGTCCACTTTAAATTTACGTGGCACATTTAAAACACGTTTTATAAAAATTATTTCAAGACGATTATCGATATTGTTTGTCCACTTAAGCATGTTACAACCGAGTCTGTGGAGTTAACCTTTTATTGTTAGAATGAATAAGTCTCTGTGGCACCCACCATTGATATACCCCTATAATCCAGACAATAACATAGTTTCCATATTTAGAAAGAGTAAAGAAAGATCATTTTTAAGAATCAGGCTAGAGTTGACAGGTCAGTACGGAAGTACAGCAAAGCAACCTAACGTGATTCAAGTATAATCAAAACCAATCGCAGTCAAACTGAAGTTGGAGTTTCCCAAACAGCGACCTTGGTTAGTATGATTTAGGATTAAGCAAAACCGATCGCAGTCAAACTGAATTTGGAGTTTCCCAAACAGCGACCTTGTTCAGTATCATCAAGATTTTTCAAGTGCATTGACCTGTAATTGCTTAACCCCAAGTTTAAAGTAACTGTTACTAGTTCTGTACTTTCGTACAACAGAGGCAACAACCAGCATAAACTCCCAAATGATTTCAGATAAAAGTTCCAAAGATAGAAATATGTTAGGCTACACTAAGGAATTAAGACATTTAGTCGTACATCACACGGTGTTTACCACAAGATAATAGACACATATTTAAATGATTTCTTAACAACCCAGAGACAGGTGTGTATCATGTCTACCGGTACATCGCATGATGAAGATAATTTTCATAAAAACTGTTTTAAGTGTGTCAGATAAACCTACTGATACATCAAAGATAAACCATAAAATTCCATTTTGTGCATGTCACTCGATGTACTATCATATCCCAAGTTGTTTACAGACTCAACTCAACGTCTATTTTAAAATTGTAGCAACCATTGCATTTCTTTGATACTAATGAGTATAAAGAGTGGCGGTTGCTTAAAATTTTTTTATTTTTTTATTTTTTTTTTAACCAAAATTTTAATCCCAAAACAATAAAACAAATAAACTATACAGAAATTAAGTCACAAATCATTTCTTGAGATCAAAGGAAATCATCCCTATCATATCCACAAGTTCGTCGAAACGAGCACGCGAAAATGCTTTAGTGAATAAGTCGGCTTTTTGCCTAAGGGTATCTATGTGAATGAGGTCAATTAAATGTTTCTCATAGCAATCTCGTATGAAGTGAAACCTAATCTCTATGTGCTTGGTCTTAGAGTGTTGAACGGGATTGCGAATAATAGATATAGCAGCAGTATTATCAATATGAATAGGAGTCAAAGTCAGAAGTAACCCATAGTCACGCAATTGATGTTGAATCCACAATATCTGTGAACAACAGCTTGCAGCAGCAATGTATTCAGCTTCCGCTGTTGAGGTGGAAACTGTGGTTTGCTTTTTACACTGCCAAGACACCAATCGAGAACCGAGATATTGGCATCCTCCTGTAGTTGACTTTTTATCCGAATTGCAACCGCCATAATCAGAATCAGAATAGGCAGTGAGAGCGAAATTTTTCTCATTTGAGTACCATAGACCAAGTGATGGTCTATATTTGAGGTAACAAAAAATTCGCTTCACAGCCTTCATGTGAGAAACCTTGGGCTTTGATTGATATATGGAACAGATAGACACAGCAAACACAATATCTGGTCTGGATGCAGTGAGATACATCAGAGATCCTATCATAGAACGATAGTCCCGCTCCTTGCAATCTTCTTCGTGTTCAGCGGGTCCGAGTTTGTGATCAGTTTCAATGGGAGTACCATATGGCTTACAGTCATGGAGTTCATACCGAGTCAACATGTCATTGACATATTTGGACTGATGAATGTAGAAACCCTTGTCAGACTGCTCAACTTGTACACCTAGAAAGAACTTAAGTTCTCCCATGGCACTCATTTCAAACTCGGACTTCATAATCTTCTCGAAGTCTCTGCACAAAGAATTATTTGTTGAACCAAATATGATGTCGTCCACGTAAACCTGCACAAGTAACAAATCTTTTCCAACCCTTTTTATGAAGAGAGTGCTATCAATTTGGCCTCGTGAGAAGCCATTTCTCGTGAGTTGATTTGCCAACCTCGCATACCAAGCTCTTGGAGCTTGATGAAGACCATATAATGCCTTTCCTAACTTGCACACATAATCAGGATGGTTTGGATCTTCAAAACCAGGAGGTTGCAAGACATACACATCCTTCAAAACCTCTCCATACAGAAATGCGCTCTTGACATCGAGTTGATAAACCCGAAAACCTTTAAATGTCGCATAAGCCAGAAAAATGCGAATGGACTCCAATCTTGCAACTGGAGCAAACACATCATCATAGTCCAAACCCTCAATCTGAGTAAAACCTTGAACAACCAGCCGAGCCTTATTCCGAATAACTACGCCTCTGTCATCTTTCTTCACGCGATAAACCCAGCGAGTTCCAATTGGATCGACATCTTTTGGTAAAGGAACCAACTCCCAGACATCAAGCTTTTTGAATTGATTCAATTCTTCCTGCATAGCCTCAACCCAGTATTGATCTTTCAAAGCTTCAGCTATTTTCTTTGGTTCATGCTGAGACAAGAAGCATTCTTCCAATTCTTCTTCAACACAGGCAAAATTGGCATATGAAGATTCTTCACGGACTTCATTAGCAGCAGTTTGATGCCTAGTTAAAACACCTTGTTGAAGGTCACCAATGATATTTTCAGTGGGGTGAGAAGAATGAATTCTAAGTTGAGGAATCGGATCAGGCACAATGATCGAATCCAAATTTGACAGATCACCTCCAGGATTTTCAATTTCAACTGAGCTATTAGTGGCAGTATCCTCATTGTCAATTGGTGTGACAATATCGGTTTCAGTTTGAGGATTAGATTCAGAAGCCACTTGATCAACATCGGAGGGATTGTCATCATTGACAACATTCTCTGGAGGTACAACTCTAGAATTGGAGATTGAGACGTCAGAAGAAAGATCCAATCCATGAAGTAGATACACCACCAGTTCTTCTTCATTAAATTTGGGAAGATTGAAAGAGTCCACCAACTTATCATACTCAAATAAGGACTCAGGTCCCTTACCTTTTGGAGAATCAGTATATTTCATAAACCTTACTTCAAAATGTTCCTCTATTCTCCCAGTAGACTTGTTGAACACTCTTTTATTCGACGAGTTCACAGAATATCCCAAAAATAACCCATCGACTGCTTTTTCATCAAATTTGCCTATCGAGTCCTTAGTGATTAAGATTGTGCAAGGACACCCGAAAGGCTCAAGAAACTTCAAATTTGGTTTGCGATTATTCAGCAATTCGTAACATGTTTTCTTTCGCTTTTTAACAATCGAAACCCTATTTAACACATAGCAGGCAGTGTTAACAGCTTCTGCCCAAAAAGTGGTTGGCAGATGTGCATCAGACAACATGGTTCTTGCTGTCTCAATGATTGTCCTATTCTTTCTTTCAGCTACTCCATTTTGCTGAGGAGTATGAGCAGCACTAAACTGATGAAAGATTCCCTTTCGAAGACAATACATTTCCAAGGTTCTGTTCTTGAATTCGGTTCCATTATCACTGCTCAGTTTCTTGATTTTCAGATTGCACAGATTTTCCAGTCTGTCGAACAAGTAGATTAAAGTATCAGTTGTTTCATCCTTTCCAGCCAAGAAATACACCCAACAAAACCTTGAGTAATCATCAGTAACAACCAGACAGTACGATTTTCCACCAATACTTTTCTTATTCACAGGACCGAACAAATCCATGTGAAGCAGCTCCAAGGGAGATTCAATAGAGTTCACCAGCTTAGACTTATGGAACTTCTTGTGTTGTTTCCCTTTGAGACAGGAAACGCATTCATCATCAGTTACGAATGATTTTTTAGGCACACCTAACACAAGATCATTATTAACAAGATAATTCATTCTGCGAAAATGAATATGTCCCATTCGTCTGTGCCAAAGCAGTGAATCTGTAGAAGATGCTTTTGATAGCAAACAAGTATGCTCCTTGGTAACCACGGTTTGCATATCCAAAATGTACGAGTTGCGTACACGGGGTGCTCTCAGTAACACCCATTCCTCGGGAATAACAAATCCCGGTTTCAGAATTAAACATTCAACATCTGTAAATGCGGTAGTGAACTTCTTGTCGCAGATTTGAGAAACACTGATCAGATTGTGTTGCAGTTCCTCGACATAGTTCACTTTATCAAAACTCACTTGCCCATTAGAAAGTGTACCCTGACCCGTTATGTTACCACCTGTATCTCCCGCAAAAGCAACATGTCGTCCGCGATATGGTTTCACATCAGACAGAAGAGACATGTCACCAGTCATGTGCCGTGAGCAGCCACTATCCACATACCATTTACTTCTTTGTATATGATCTGACTGCTACAGCACAACATAGAGAGAGAGTTAGTTAGAAATGGAGACCCAGGCCTTGACAGACTTGGGTACTCCAGAGACCTCATCAATAATAACTACATCAGTTAAAACTTTGTTTTTCAATAAATCAGGTGCAATTCCTGATGTAGTATTACTTGATGATGAGTCTTTTAACGACTCTTTTGGTCTCCAAATCTTCACAGGAACAATATTGGGTTGCTTGTTAACATTGTCAGGCTGTTTAACCAGAGGTTTACTAGGCCTAGCAGCATTAACTTTCGGGATAGAAGTATGAGAGAGTGAACCCTTCTTTGAAAAATATTTAACAGATGAATTTTTGTAAACAGAATTTCTGGGAACACATTTTGAAAACTTCTTTCTCAAAAGCAACGGGCATTGATTAATCAAGTGACCTTGTTTCTTGCAGTAGAAACATGATCGTCTTTCCCTAAAGGTTCGGTCGTTACTGCCTAAAAATTGAGTTGAGACAGGTAACTTATGTGAGCATGTTGAAGTGGATGCCCCAGAATGTGAAACAGAAAGTTTAACATAATTCTTAATTGATTTGTCATTAATATTCTGTAAATCTTTCCTTTTATGTTCAGCCTTAACCTTAGTATTCATTGGAAAAGTTTCATCATCTATTTCAGTAGTGAGAATGTGATGTTCAGGCTTAATGTTTTTCTTTTCACATTGAGGCACAAACTTACAGGGAACATCCTCAACCTCGACCTCTTCTTCAATAGTTTTTAAGGGAGCAGGCGAAAAACTACCAAAGGGGGTAAACTTGATGGTTCCTGAGGGGGTAAACCTAACAGGTTCAAAAGGCTTCACAGGTTCAGCCTTAATTGTCTTAGGTTTCTTCTTATCATGGTTTACTTCTATGTTGGCTTTATAGAAGTCAGGCAACTTAAACGGATTCAAACTAACAGGTTCACATACAGGCATAGCTACCTTCTTAACAACAGGCTCATTAACTGATATTTCAATGGGCTTTGCATCTACTAACGCAGTAGGCACAAAATCTTTAATTTCATCCTTAGACGGTCTACACAAATTCACATCTAAAGACGGAGGCGGTTGATGATGATAACCATAACCGGACTTATCTTTAGAACTAGTTCTACCCGTCTGTAGGATATCAGTAAAAACCAAAGCTGAAGTGTTGATATTCTTGAGTTTTCGTTGCAAATCAACAGCTTTGGCTTGAGAGTCAGCGAATTCCTTTTTTAAATGAGCAACCATTTTTAAGTAACTGTCAATTTCATCTTGATTACTGAAAATTAGAGCTTTCAGCTCCTTTTTATCTTCAATAAGTTGATTAATGTTACTTTCAAAGTGTTTCTCATTAGTTTTTAAAACTTTGTTTGCCTCCATCAAATTCAAGATATCAGACTTCAAGTTTTCATTATGTTCCATAAGCCCATTTACTTTACCAGTTAAACTAATACATGAATCACAAGTAAATTTAGCAAATGGTACCTCATTGTTGATAGCCATGAAGCATTGCTCTTGAGTTTCATGAGCAGAGAAATCATAAGCATCACCATCCTCAATCAACAATGCAGCCTTAGCAGTAGAATGCTCAATCTGTTTTGGAGCAACAGATGGTTTTGTGAAACCCGAAGCAGGCTGTCGTCCTTTCTCACATTCGCGGGCAAAGTGACCAAGATTCTGACACTTATAACACTTGATTTTGCTTTTATCGAATCCCATTGGTGTTCGGTCAGCTGTATCTTCAAGAGATCTCTTTCCAGTTCTTCTTAGATAGTTTTTGGCTCTACGAGTGAGCATAGCCATATTCCATCTAATGTCAATCCTTTCTAACTCATCAGGATCAACCTGATTGAAGTCTTCATCAGTCAGCTCCAATGTACTGACTCTTTTAGAAAGAAAGTCTTCATATGATGACAAGAAAGCAGTAAACATGGCTGCATGTTCATCGGTGGTTGCTGAAGAAGGAACAGATGATGATGAATATGTACTACTCGAAGAAGCATTATAAGCTGGTAGGACTGAAAATGTTCCACAGTAGGATTACTGTAAGAAGAGGATCTCTGAGAATTAAGCTCAGCTGAGATGAAAGCCGTTCCACCATGACTTGATTCTGATGCACTAGAAGTAGATCTTGTTTCCTTCTTTTCAATATCCAACGCCCCAGCTTCAAGTTTTCCAATGAGATCATCCAGAGACAATTGCATTGTCTTTGAATCGTTTTCTAATAACAAAACTCGTGTTTCCCAACTTGGTGGTAGAGCAGCTAAAGCCTTTTTGTTAATCTCAGAATTTTTGAGATTGTATCCGCCAGCTTTCAGTTCATTTACTGTGCGAGTAAATCTGCAAAGCATGTCTCTAACAGTTTCATTCTTCTGGATATAGAAATAATCAAACTGAGTTTTGACTAATTCCAATTTGCTTTCAATGTACTCAGTGTTGCCACAAAATCTTTTCTCAATTGCATTCAAAAGATCATAAGCAATAGTTTGTGGAAACATATCCAAAACTTCAGTTGGAAGTGACATAGTAATAGCAGATTGAGTCTTGCGTTCAATTTCCCATGCTTTTCGTTCTTCGGGAGTGTATGAATGAACGGGTTTGGGTGGAGGAACACCGATATGTTCTCCAAGAGCAACAGGAACAACATATCGTTCAAGAAGAGCCAACTCCATATCAGGATTAGTGAATAATACAAACGCCATGAAACGTTGTTTCCATGCCCGAAATGGCAAACCCGGTGCAAAATAAGGAGGTTTATTTGCACTACCGATCGTAGCATTATGTTGTAAAACTGTATCAACGCTTTGAAGAGACATGATGAAAATCTGCAAAAAAATCAGAAAATACACAACAAACAAACTGATTTTTGTCTAAGTCTGGAATTATGCGACACAGTGTTGTGTCGCAGAGAACCAATAAGACACAGGCGTTGTGTCGCAGAGTAACAATACGACACAGGTGTTATGTCGCTCAAGTTAATCAGACAGAAGACAAAAATGCGACACAACCGTTATGTCGTAGGTTATGTCGCAACTTGTGTCGCAGACCAGTCAAGGTCAAAATAAGTTGTGTCGTAGGCTTATGTCGCACGTTATGTCGCACGTTATGTCGCAGACAATTTAATGTCGTATAGCTGTGTCGTATGAACAGTGTTTATGACACAAGTATTGTGTCGCAAAAATGCACGTGCAGACAGTTTTTGAGCCCACAAAAAATTTCAATTTTCAACATACATCATTACAAACAACACCATGCTTTTCATCAGACTGAAAAAAATAACCTTTTGAAGCAAAATGATTACCACCTTTTTACCAAACAAATCAACAAGTTTGACAAACACAAAACTTGAAGATTAACACCCAAAATATGATCAAAAACAACCTTTTTGAACCAAGAACATCAAGAACACCAAGAACATAAAATGTGAAAATACTATTTTTAGACCAAAATCTAGCAAAAACTAACTCGAAACCGCAACTCAAGAGTATGCAGCTCTGATACCAATTGTTGGTTCCACTTATATGGACCAAATCGAGTAGTTCAACTAGTTTGTTAAAGCGGAAATCAAACAAACTAATATATGCTAGATTAACACGATAAATAACCAAAACACAAAGTGTGTATGTATATATATATGAAACACTAACAACAATACATACACTTGGACACAAACACACAAAGATCAAATAACACTTAGAGAGTATTCTGTGATAATGAGAGTGCTATGTGTGTGTAAAATGTGGTGCCAAAACAGAAGCTGGCGAGCTTCTATTTATAGCCTGATCCAAACTTTATGCGACACAAGCCTTGTGTCGCATAGACTCTTTTGCGACACAATGCTTGTGTCGCATGGAATGTTTCTGCGACACAATTCTTGTGTTGCATAGAATGCTTCTGCGACACAATGCTTGTGTCGCATGGATACAAAAATTGTAATTAAACTAAATCTAAAACTATACAAAACGTAATTACAATTTCGACACGATTACAGACTGAGACCAACTGACAGACACACATAGATGTACCAACAAGATTGTCCATGCAATCCAAGTAGGGTGTGATAACTGTGGAGGAACGCATTTAGTCAAGAATTGTCCCGAAATGAATTCTGGAAAAGTGAGAGAGGAAGTTAAATGTGTGGAAACTCACGGAACCTACTGCCAAGGCAATGGGGAATTTTTCTTAAGACCATACCAGGAAGGAGGTCGCCAGTTCCGCCAGACTCAGCCAGGTCTTTTCACTAAGGAACAACCCTCAGCAACCTTCCCCGAGAAGAAATCCAATTTGGAAGAAATGATGGGGAAGTTTTTGACCGCCAACGAGAAATTTATTGCTAGGTCTGGACAACGGATGGACACCATCGAAGCATTGGTTCGAAATCAGGGAGCGGCGATCAAGCAAATTGAGAGAACCATTTCAAGCATAGCTAAAGTTCTTCAAGAGAGACCCCCGGGAACTCTTCCCGGATTCACTGAAACCAATCCACGTGATCAGGCGAAAGCTGTGATTACCAGAAGTGGAAACGTTCATGAAGATCTAATTGTTAAGAAGAAGCCTGCACCTCAGCCTTTGCCCGAGAAAGAGAAGGAAGCAGAAGTTGTCAACAGTCCAAGGGTGGACACAAAAGCTGATCAAATTGCTAAGGATAAGCAATATGCGAAGGATCATGCGCCACCACCACCTTACCCAGCA
Organism: Helichrysum umbraculigerum; assembly: GCA_949592205.1. Taxonomy (NCBI): domain Eukaryota; kingdom Viridiplantae; phylum Streptophyta; class Magnoliopsida; order Asterales; family Asteraceae; genus Helichrysum; species Helichrysum umbraculigerum. Next base: position 3,879,523 of record CATIUR010000008.1, on the reverse strand, counting down.
GCTTTGGGGAGAGGAAAATATGAAGCTCATGACCATCAATTTCTTGAGAATTTGAAGCAACTCCACATTAACATTCCGTTTGTGGAGGTCATTGCTCAAATACCTAAGTATGCAAGATATTTGAAGGAGCTTTTGACTAATAAGAGAAAGTTGCCTGAAGCAACCACTGTAACAATGAAAAAGCGATGCTCGACCGTGATGCAAAACAAGTTACCACCAAAAATGAAGGATCCGGGGAGTATCACTATTCCCTGTTTAATTGGTAAATTAGATATCGCGAATGCACTAGCGGATCTTGGGGCTAGCATATCTATTATGCCTTATACTATGTACGCTAGACTTGGGCTAGGAAAACCTAAGTCCATCCGAATGTGCATCGAGTTGGCTGATCACTCTGTTCAATACCCCAAAGGGATGGTTGAGAACGTTTTAGTCAAGGTTGATAAGTTTGTATTTCCCTGTAACTTTGTGATTCTCGACATGGTAGAGGATCCTAAGGTGCCGATTATTCTAGGTAGACCCTTCCTTGCCACTTCTAGAGCATTGATCGATGTTTTTGATAGGAAAATAACCATGAGATTGGGGGATGAGAAGGTTGTATTTAATGTGAATGAATATATGCAATATCCAGAATCAGTGGATGAGACTTTATACTTTGCTAGCATGAGAGAATTATCTGAGGATGACGAAAGTTTGCAAAGTTTGAAGGATGACGTAGATTTAGACCCAATGATTCTTGAAGGATGGAAGGGAAGCCTCTCGACAATCCGTGACATCGACAAGTTCGATAAATTGCCTGTGGAGATCGAGACAACGTGCGAGAAAGATTTAGAAAATGAAGGCATTAAGCTAAAGGAGAGTAAAGAGTCAATCTTGACAAATGGAATCTCGATCAAAATGGAGACGCGAATTCTAAGTCATTGTCACAATGGTCCTACTAGAGGGCATAAGGGACCTAATTACACGTCACGAAAGATGTTGAAAGCGAAGGCATTACCTATAAATGATGCACGGGTTGTGGTGAAGTTCCGTAAGCGATTGTTTTCACGATTTGGAACGCCGAAGGTTTGGATCAGTGATATTGAATCGCATCTTACGAATGCACAATTGGAGAAAGTGTTAGGAATGAATGCTTATGTTAACGCCTGATTATATATGGAGCGCACCAAGAAATGGCATGATTCACGTTTTAAATCAAAGAGTTTATTTGAAAAAGGTGGTAAGGTTCTCCTATACAGTTCTCGTATGCATTTGCTTCCTGGTAAGTTGAAGACACGCTGGACAAGACCTTTTGTGGTAGAGAAAGTTTATCCTTTTGGTGCTGTTGATCTGCAAGGTCATTCTGGAAAAACTTTCAAGGTTAATGGAAGTCGTTTGAAGAGATACTATGGTGATGCAAGGGGCTCCAAGCGTGATTTGGAGATGGATCGTATTTAAGATATGATGCGAGATGTCGAGCTTACCGACGTGATAAACAAAAGCACTTTCGGGAGACAACCCGTTATTTTGTTATTTTGTTTTATTGTTTTTGCTTGCAGGTTTGAACTTTGTGGGTATGTTCCCTGGAAACCCTCACGAGACTACAACTCGTCCACTCAGGATACTGAGGGGTTTAAAGGCTTGTTGCATACGCTAAATGCAACCGTGATGCCTACGGAAGTGTGCTGTTGTATTTTATTTCAGAACCAGTTCATTCATGAATTTTTCTTCTTAATCAGGGGAGTTTTTCTGTTTCACTTCTTTTCTATTCCCTAATATTATGTTTCTTTTTGCAACGAGGACATTGCATATTTCTAAGTGGGGGATTGTGACAACCGTCAATTTAGGACTATAGTTTAGTGCCTAATCAAGGGTAATACATGTAATTAGTTCTGTGTTAGGCTAATTGATGTATCAATTATTATATATATATTGTTGAATATATATCTACAATTATGCAATTTGTTTAAATCGTACGAGTTTCAAATCGAATGAATTTCGATACAATAAATACGGACGTTGGTGAACAATTTGTTAAGTAATACAAATATTATTTAATAACTAAATTTTATTTAGAATATTATTCATTTTGATATTTCGTATCCAAAATTTTACTACACAATTAATGTATACGCGATTAAACATACGAACTCGCAAACAAATAAAACGAATTTCTATTTAAGTACCCCAAATGGATGATTGATAAAACATTTTAATAAAACTTTTTATAATGGATTCGAAATTTAAAAACCTATCTTTTAATGTGTAAAAATCATTTAATGTTGAACAACGGAGGAAACGAACACCGCACGGAGCGGGAACGCGGGGCGAAAATGGGAGTTAACCTCCCATTCCCACCCTCTTTTCTTTCAATTCTCTTTTACCTCTCTCTCTCTTCTTTCTCTTTTTCTCTCAAATACCACCCACCACCACCATTCTCATCACCACCAAAATCATCAAATAAACACACAAAACGCACTCGGATCACCAAGCCCTTTTGGAATAAAACGTTCACCACCTCGCGATCTACAATCCTATCTTTCCGGAATTTCATTTCGGCGATTTGTAAGTTTCCGACACAACTCCGAAAACTCTCGTTTTTAAGTTTTATAACTTGCTAGTTGTTTGTATAACCTTGTAATGTCCTAAAATGGGTTGGGTAAAAATATTAGGCCGATCGATGGCCGGAAAATGCGTTTTTGAAGTTGAAATTCAGATCAGATTCCGTACGTCGCATTTGGCCTGGAGCAAATGCGACGCAGCGACCTACGTCGCACTATATCCCCAACGTCGCATATAGCGACGTAGCGACCTACGTCGCACTATATCCTCAACGTCGCATATAGCGACGCAGCGACTTACGTCGCACGAATCCTCAACGTCGCATATAGCGACGCAGCACTCTACGTCGCATCGAATTACGGACGTCGCACTTAGCGACGCAGACCCTTACGTCGCAGAAATCAACTACGTCGCCTATAGCGACGCCACGTACAACGTCGCATTAAATTGCGAAAGTCGCACATAGCGACGCCGTGCCCAACGTCGCAGTCCGGATCTGTGACGTCGCACCCAACGTCGCAGGCTACGTCGCACAAAACAGAATCTTCAAACCTCAAAATTTTCAAAGTCAAATTTTACTGTAGCAATTCACTGTAGCAACAATATAATAACATTTTAGAACTATCGTTACAACCGTCACCAACGGGCCGTACACATTTTCAAATACACAATTCAATCAAACAAGTCGTTGTAACTTGTACCAACTTATTCAAACAAGTCGTTGTAACTTGTATCAACTTATTCAAACAAGTCGTAGTAACTTGTAATAAAACAATCAACCAAATCGGGGTAATTTGGACATTAAGTTAGACAAACAATTCAAATGGTAGTCTTTCGGGATACCAATACAATTAATGACAATTTAAGTGTCGTGGACACATTCAGGTTTCAAGCCTTTGGACACCAACTCACAGCTAATTACTTCAAGTTTATTAAGTTAAACACTTCAAGAACCAGGTGAGTTTCATAGCCCCATTTTCACTGCTTTACAACTAGGGGTGTGATATTACTACTCGATTTTGTTTTACAAGTAGAACGCAAGTGCCAAACTTCAAATACTACATGAGTTTCAAGCTAATCAATTTAAAGTCCTCCATAAGCATAGTCTCTAGTATTTTATAGCGTGAATGTTAGTATATGATATCATATGGGATTGACAATCCTCATCCGGGTTAGCACGCACTAACCGGTCAAACGGATGTATTAGCATTTGGGAAGACGAGTGTTGATTAGGCACTCGTAGGAGGCATTTCAAGTTAGGTTTCCTTAAGTGGGCCTGACAAATCAAGTTAAGCTCAGACTATGTGCTCATGGACAGTATAACTTTTATCTTGCTTAATTGCATTTAAAATTCAATATAAATCTTGCGGTTCTTACAACTATACATTGACATACAAACCTGTGAGCTCACCAGCGTTTTCGCTGACCCATTTTAGTATTTATCACAGGTACCCAACAGTAGTTTGGCTGCACAAGCAGGAATTATTAGCTCGAGTCAGCATACATACAACTAGAGATTGGACTGCATTATTATATTTTGTAAAAGTAATTATGCTATGTAATCTCTCAATTTCAGGAACCGAGCTAATGTAACTATATTTTGATGTAAACATTTACTTTATTTATACAAGTTTAAAACGACGCATATAGTGGTCGTTCATTATATCTTATGTGCTTTGTATATTGATTAGTGACACCCAAATCAAGCTTCCGCAAATCGTTAAATTTGGGGGTGTCACAGATTGGTATCAGAGCCTAAGGTTATAGTGAACTAGGTTGCATTTAGTGGGCCTAGACTATGACCGTTAGGCAGTATTCCTTATTAGTTATGACTAGTTCAGGGATTACATCATACGACTTTAATTTAACATAGCCTGATCAACTATGTACAATTAGAGAAAGATGATGTGAAATCTGAAAGAGTTATGTTGAACAGGAATGCATTAGTTGACTCTGACCTCGAGAGAAACGGGACTCGAAACACGTCTGTGCTAGACACTCAATAGGTTATTATGTGATATACATATATACTTACATAAGTAGACCTCATTATCACTTTAGGCTATATTATATTATATGAATATAGGCCTCTTTCTCTCTAACGCTTTGTCTCGAAGTGACAAACACACCACTAGTTCATCATACTCGGACTAGCATCTTATTTCATTTCCTTGTTCTTTCTTACTCAGCATCATGCCTCCTCGCCGTCAAATTACCCTTAGTGAAGCTGAGATCGCGGGAATAATTGCCCGCAGTGTGACCGAAGCCTTGGCTACCCGAACACCACCCGGTAGCGAGGACACAGCAACCAATACTCCACCACCCAAACCTTGCTCCTATAAAGACTTTCTTAGCTGTAAACCGCTATACTTCAAGGGCACGGAAGGTGCCATTGGCTTGATCCGTTGGATTGAGCGCATGGAATCTGTTTTCAGTCTCTGCGATTGCACTGAGAACAACAACGTCAAATTCGCTGCTTACACCTTTCAGGAAGGTGCACTCACGTGGTGGAAAACCCACGCAAACTCTGTAGGCCTCGAGATTGCAAACCGACTTCCTTGGGCCGAACTGAAAAAGAAACTGACAGAAAAATACTGTCCTGAAGAGGAATTGCACAGGCTGGAAGAAGAATTCTGGCATCTGGAGGTGCAGGGAAATGATGTTGCTGAATATACCACTAAATTTCAGCAGTTTGCTTTATTATGCCCGGGTTTAGTCGAACCAGAAAGTAAGGGCATTAAGAAATACATTCGTGGACTCCCCGAGAACATCCAGGGCAACGTCGCCTCATCCAAACCAACTACTACTGAGAGTGCCATTCGATTGGCCCACGAACTCATGGCTCTAGTTGTCAGCCGTGAGACCTCCAACACCTCATCCTCTAACAACAACAAACGCAAATCCACTGAACACCACCACCACTCAAACAAGAAAAACCACGCCATCCAAGTCTACAACACCAACTCTGAATCCAACCGCAGCTACACCGGGGACAGACCTTATTGTCCCAAGTGCAACTACCACCACTTTGGTCAGTGCAACCCCCCTTGCAACAACTGCAGGAGGTACGGGCATTTGACTAAGGATTGCCGAGCCCCCAAATCCAACAACCACCCCTCTGACAAAAATACCCGACAACCTAAGTCCTGCTACGAATGTGGAAACCCAGGACACTTTAGGGATTCTTGCCCAAAATTGAAGAACAAGGGCAACAACAACAACCACCGCAACAACAACAACACCAAAAGTAACGCATTCGTGATCAACTCAGGAGACGCCCGTCAGGATCCGAATGTGGTCACGGGTATGTTCCTCCTCAACAACTTAACTGCTTCCATACTGTTTGATACTGGTGCCGATAGGAGTTTTATTTCTGATGAATTCTGCCCTCTACTTGACATTACACCTGTTACTTTAGACGTTAAGTACACCGTAGAGTTAGCAAATGGCAAATTGATAGAAACCGGTAGTGTGATACCTAATTGCACCTTAAATCTAGCCGACGAAACCTTCTCCATAGATCTTATGCCTGTTGAGATAGGAAGTTTCGATGTCATCGTAGGCATGGACTGGTTATCCAAACATCGCGCCGAAATCATCTGCTATGACAAAATTGTTCGCATACCTCTCATTGTCGGTAGAACCCTAGTCATACAGGGGGAGACCGGAGGGACGAGGCTTAACATCATATCTTGTCTTAAGACCCGAAAATTTCTGAGAAAGGGTTATCCATCCATCCTCGCGCACATCATGGAGAAAAAGTCGGAGGAGAAGCGACTCGAGGATGTTCCAATTGTTCGAGACTTTCCAGAAGTCTTTCCTGAGGAACTGCCTGGTCTACCACCACCAAGACAGGTTGAGTTCTCAATCGATCTTGTACCAGGTGCTGCGCCTGTGGCCCGAGCACCATACCGTTTAGCTCCATCCGAACTTCAGGAACGGTCCACCCAGTTACAGGAACTCCTGGAACGAGGGTTTATCAGGCCGAGTTCTTCACCTTGGGGAGCTCCGGTCCTATTTGTTAAGAAGAAAGATGGTTCTTTTCGAATGTGTATCGACTATCGGGAGTTGAAAAAGTTAATTGTCAAGAACCGGTATCCACTCCCTCGAATCGATGACCTGTTCGACCAACTTCAAGGGTCGAGTTGTTATTCAAAGATTGATCTCCGATCCGGTTATCACCAATTGCGTGTTCGCGATGCCGATATTCCAAAAACTGCTTTCAGAACTCGTTACGGGCATTACGAATTCCAAGTGATGTCATTCGGCCTGACCAATGCACCGGCTGTATTCATGGACCTTATGAATCGGGTGTGTAAACCTTACCTTGATAAGTTCGTCATTGTCTTCATCGATGACATCCTCATATATTCACGAAGCAAAGAAGAGCATGCGCAACACCTCAGAACCATCCTTGAACTACTTAAACACGAGGAGCTCTATGCCAAGTTCTCTAAGTGTGAGTTCTGGATCAAAACCGTTCAATTCCTTGGTCACGTGATTGACAGTCAGGGAATTCACGTTGACCCGTCAAAAATCGAGGCTATCAAAGACTGGCAATCGCCAACCACTCCGACCGAAGTACGGCAGTTTCTAGGACTGGCCGGATACTATCGACGATTCATTGAAAATTTCTCCAAGATAGCCATACCACTTACGACTCTGACCCAGAAAGATAAAAAGTTTGACTGGACTGATAAACAAGAGTCGGCATTCCAACTCTTAAAACAAAAGCTTTGCAGTGCTCCTATCCTCTCATTACCCGAAGGCACCGATGACTTCGTGGTATACTGCGATGCTTCACATCAAGGTCTCGGTTGTGTGCTCATGCAACGAGACAAAGTCATAGCTTATGCTTCCCGACAGCTCAAGATTCATGAAAAGAATTACACCACCCACGACCTCGAGCTAGGAGCTGTCGTTTTTGCCCTCAAAATCTGGAGACATTACCTTTACGGTACCAGATGTACAATCTTTACCGACCATAAAAGCCTTCAACACATATTCGATCAGAAGGATCTCAACATGAGGCAACGTCGATGGGTCGAGTTGCTTACCGATTACGACTGCGAACTCAAATATCATCCAGGCAAAGCAAATGTTGTTGCTGACGCCCTCAGTCGAAAAGAGCGAGTGAAACCACTTCGGGTTCGAGCCCTCAGTATGACCATTCACAACAATTTAAACATTCAAATCCTCACTGCTCAACTCGAAGCCTTAAAACCCGAAAATGTCAAAGATGAAGCCTTGCGGGGCATGGATAAACTATTCGAAATCAGACCTAACGGGATTAGGTATTTCTCAAACCGAATCTGGTTGCCAAAATTTGGGAACCTACGAGACTTGGTGATGGATGAAGCTCACAAGTCCAAATATTCTATCCATCCGGGATCCGATAAAATGTACCACGGTATCAAGGACTTCTACTGGTGGCCGAACATGAAATCTGAAATCGCCACCTATGTCAGCAAATGCCTTACTTGCTCCAAAGTCAAAATCGAATATCAAAAACCTTCTGGTTTACTTCAACAACCCAGTTTTCCTGAATGGAAATGGGAACAAATTGCCATGGACTTCATAACCAAACTACCCAAATCGTCGAGCGGTTGCGATACCATTTGGGTGATCGTGGATCGTCTCACAAAGTCTGCTCACTTCCTGGCAATCAAGGAATCCGACAAAATGGAACGCCTCACCAACATTTATCTGAAGGAAATCGTGACCAAACACGGTGTTCCCATCTCAATTATCTCCGATAGGGATAGTCGTTTCACTTCACATTTTTGGCAATCACTTCAAAAATCCCTGGGTACTCGACTTGATATGAGTACCGCATACCATCCTCAAACAGACGGTCAAAGTGAACGAACCATTCAAACACTGGAAGACATGCTACGGGCCTGCGTAGTAGACTTCGGTGTAAACTGGGAAAAACACCTACCATTGTGCGAGTTCTCGTACAACAACAGTTATCATACCAGCATTAAAGCTGCACCTTTCGAGGCACTGTACGGTCGTAAGTGCCGGTCACCTATCTGTTGGACCGAAATTGGGGATAGCCAACTCACAGGTCCAGAAATCATACACGAGACAACTGAGAGAATCGTAGAAATTCAAAACAAACTCAAAGCCGCGCGTGATCGTCAGAAAAGTTATGCTGACGTGAGACGCAAACCACTCGAGTTCCAAGTTGGGGATCGAGTTCTACTCAAAGTATCGCCTTGGAAAGGCGTAATCCGTTTTGGCAAACGAGGGAAGTTGAATCCCAGATACATAGGACCATTCGAGATCCTCGAAAAGATTGGTCCAGTGGCTTATCGATTGCAGCTGCCATCTGAACTCAGCAGCGTGCATCCCACATTTCATGTTTCAAATCTGAAGAAGTGTCTGTCTGATGAGACACTTATCATTCCACTCGATGAAATTCGAGTTGACGAGAAACTTCACTTTGTTGAGGAACCCGCCGAGATCATGGACCGTGAGGTCAAACAACTTAAACAAAGTCGTATTCCTATCGTCAAGGTTAGGTGGAATTCGCGGCGCGGTCCGGAATTTACCTGGGAACGGGAAGACCAAATGCGACTCAAGTACCCTCAACTCTTCACTGATTCAACATCAAACACGACTTCAACATAAATTTCGGGACGAAATTCTTCTAATAGGGGGAGAATGTGACAACCGTCAATTTAGGACTATAGTTTAGTGCCTAATCAAGGGTAATACATGTAATTAGTTCTGTGTTAGGCTAATTAATGTATCAATTATTATATATATATTGTTGAATATATATCTACAATTATGCGATTTGTTTAAATCGTACGAGTTTCAAATCGAATGAATTTCGATACAATAAATACGGACGTTGGTGAACAATTTGTTAAGTAATACAAATATTATTTAATAACTAAATTTTATTTAGAATATTATTCATTTTGATATTTCGTATCCAAAATTTTACTACACAATTAATGTATACGCGATTAAACATACGAACGCGCAAACAAATAAAACGAATTTCTATTTAAGTACCCCAAATGGATGATTGATAAAACATTTTAATAAAACTTTTTATAATGGATTCGTAATTTAAAAACTTATCTTTTAATGTGTAAAAATCATTTAATGTTGAACAACGGAGGAAACGAACACCGCACGGAGCGGGAACGCGGGGCGAAAATGGGAGTTAACCTCCCATTCCCACCCTCTTTTCTTTCAATTCTCTTTTACCTCTCTCTCTCTTCTTTCTCTTTTTCTCTCAAATACCACCCACCACCACCATTCTCATCACCACCAAAATCATCAAATAAACACACAAAACGCACTCGGATCACCAAGCCCTTTTGGAATAAAACGTTCACCACTTCGCGATCTACAATCCTATCTTTCCGGAATTTCATTTCGGCGATTTGTAAGTTTCCGACACAACTCCGAAAACTCTCGTTTTTAAGTTTTATAACTTGCTAGTTGTTTGTATAACCTTGTAATGTCCTAAAATGGGTTGGGTAAAAATATTAGGCCGATCGATGGCCGGAAAATGCGTTTTTGAAGTTGAAATTCCGATCAGACCCCGTACGTCGCATTTGGCCTGGAGCAAATGCGACGCAGCGACCTACGTCGCACTATATCACCAACGTCGCATATAGCGACGCAGCGACCTACGTCGCACTATATCCTCAACGTCGTATATAGCGACGCAGCGACTTACGTCGCACGAATCCTCAACGTCGCATATAGCGACGCAGCACTCTACGTCGCATCGAATTGCGGACGTCGCACTTAGCGACGCAGACCCTTACGTCGCAGAAATCAACTACGTCGCCTATAGCGACGCCACGTACAACGTCGCATTAAATTGCGAAAGTCGCACATAGCGACGCCGTGCCCAACGTCGCAGTCCGGATCTGCGACGTCGCACCCAACGTCGCAGGCTACGTCGCACAAAACATGGGATAAATTAACCTTAAATGTTTAAATATGGGATAGTTCATTTTGTGATGTATCGATAGGCAGTCTGTATGAAGGCAGTTGAGCTCTTAAGAAATTAATGAATGAAGTAGGTAATTGCCTAAGGAAATTTTTAGCAAGGTATAACTTTGGTTTTAAATCTTATATGTTAGCTTGTCATAGTCCTCATTCTGAAATATCTTGTGATCCTCATTTAGGAATATACTGGGTGATGTCTCCTCTATTGTACGTAAGTACAGACCTGGTTTCCGTCAGTATATTTGCTTTTATCTAAAATAAAAAAAATGAAAATGAATAATGTATAGATATATCTACCAAAGCCAAGTTATGTCGCTTTGTTGTACTGAGGTACAGACCTGTCACCAATGTCTTGGTTTGAAAAATGATGGATTTATTTGGATTTCTTGATGAGGAAAGTTGTGGCTTGTTAATTATATAAGAGTATTTTGCTATTGAGATTGAAAGGTAAAAGCTTGCTAGAATAATAATGTTAAGCTCATCTGCTGTAATTCAGATTGTTTAAGTGGACAACAATATCGATAATCCTAATGAATCATCTTACATGTCTAATAATAACTCATGAAGAATTTGATTTCCTGATAGAGTTTCTTGATTGCTAGATTTAAGGTAAAATTAGTTTTAAGAGTAAGATTTAGGTTGGTAAATGCTAGTTAGTATGTAAGTCCCTAATTTCCAATATTTTGCTAGTTTATGATTTTAACCGACAGTCTACTTGAGGACAAGTAGGATTCAAGTGGGGGATGTTTGATAAACGCCAAAATGTACTAAATTATAGTACTAATTACCCCTTTGTTTGATAGGTTTCTAATGCATTTTGTGTGAATAAGATACTTATTTCGTTCATATTTGCATTTAGGAGATTTATTGGAGCTTGGATAAAAAAGGAACGGAAAACGAGCTTATTTGGAAGAAAAGTTACTAAAAGAATAAAACATTGGACAAGAGAAGATTGGATCGAGGAAAAGAAGCTAAGAGAGTGAAGATAGGCAATATTGGATTGGAATAAGTGTAAATGAAGGTCGAATCGGAAAGAGAATGAAAGATGGGCTGAAAATGAAGAAAAGTGTAAAAGCTGAGTTTTCGGCTATGCGTTAGTATTTTGGCCATAACTTCTTCATACGAACTCCGATTGGGGTGATTCAACTTGGAGAATTTAGCTAACAAACAGGGCTACAACTTTCATGTTTTGGCCGTGGGCTAGTTTTGCAATCCATACAGAGTATGGACATCCATACGGCGTATGGATTGGTCGGCTAGAATCCTTAAATTTTCACTTTGCCTCATTTTAACCCTAAGTTCCACCATAAACCCTAAGTCGACTAAAGCTTGTTCCAGAGGCTTTTTGATGATGTTTTGGAGGCACAAGAAGGTAGAAATCAAGAAGATTTGAAGCCCTTTTGATTGTTCAATCATTCTTTCGGTTTCTCGGTTCGAATTCGTTTCTATCTTTCATTTGATTATGATTTCTAGTATTTATTCGAATCTGATTATCTGTAATAGCATGATTGGCTAAGTATTTTGTGTGTTTGCTTAGATGATAATACTTAAATGATGGATTGATTATTAAAAATGCGAATCGTATTGGATTTTATTCAAGTTTATGTGTTTACTCGTTGATCCTTGGTTATTGAATGAATATTGCTAATTACCTAACGTGGTTTTATGATTAATTGAGATTGAGTTCCTTTTGATCATAAGATTATTGATGATTGTTGGTTTTAATTGAGAATTATCACCGAATAGATTGAGTTTGACGGGTTAGGGATAATAATTGGTAATATTTATTGATGAACAAGATAACTAGAAATAGTTATAGACTTTGTTGATTCAAGTTATGAGAATAAATCACATAAATGGTGTTGAATTAATATAAAACACAATTAGGTGGGCAACGTTAAATTGAACTGTTAGCGGGTTGAAAACAACTTCATGTCTTTCTTAATTGTGTTAATTCAATTTATCTTGTAAGGAAAATTGATACATTTGTTATAGCACAATAAAATCCATACGTGAGCATTCTAAATAAAATGATTTCCAGATTTTAAGGAAAGTAATCTAAGCAAATGCATTTATTTTATCATTTGAATTAAATCTTTTATTTAAGTAATTATTTTTGTATTTCTTTATTTTATAATTAAGTTTTATTTAATAAATCATTTCTTATAATTGTGTATCAATTGTTCGATCGGAACTAAAACGCCCCCCAATATTCATTGTTTTCATTATTTGTATTAATTTCCAATTTATTTAATATTGACATTCGTTCCCTGTGTTCGACTCGGACTTACTGAGCTATACTATATATGATCAGGTATTCTTGCCTGTGTTGTGTGTAGTAAGTTAGGTATTTTCCATTTTAAAACTAAAGCCCCGTTTACACGACATCAAGTTTTTGGCGCCGCTGCCGGGGAACGGTTTGATTCAATTTGATAAATTGGAATTTGTTTTCTGTAAATTATCAGTTTTAATTTAATCTTTATTTACCTGTTTATTTGTATTATCTGTGTATAGGATTAGTTTATAATTTGTGTTATATTAAGAGTCTTGTTCTACCCTTCGTATTTGGAGGACGATTTCGGAGAATATTTACGAGCTCTCTTTGAACCACCCATCGATCAATCGGAACCAGATTTAGAAATGGCAGACGACATTGCCAATATGACTCTCGAGGAATATTCGAGCAGAAGGCGTAGCGACCTTGGCCCAGGAGTTGTGAGGCCCGCAATTGCAGAAAACGTCGAGTTCGAGATAAAGGGACAATTCCTAAAAGAGCTTAGGGAAAACCCGTTTCGAGGAGAGGAGAGAGAAGATGCTAACGAGCACGTGGAAAAGATTGAGGAGATTGCCGATATGTTCAGCATCCCTAACATTACAAGCGATCAAGTCATGCTCCGCGTGTTCCCAAGAACACTCAAGGGAGCCGCAAAAAGATGGATTACTAATGAACCAGCTGGATCCATCACCACATGGGAAGATCTCCGCATAAAGTTTCTAAAGATGTACTGCCCGCCATCCAAAACTTCGAAGATGATCGACGAGATTAGGAATTTTAAGCAAGAAGTTGATGAGTCGCTACACGAAGCGTGGGAAAGGTACCAGGACTTGATGCACAAATGTCCACAGCACGACCTAAACGACCAACAAATTATAATGGTATTCTACACGGGAGTGGATCGTGCTACAAGACAGCAATTAGATGCTCAAGGACATATCCCGAAAAAGATTCCTAGGGACGCCTTAGCTACTATACGCGACCAAGCAAAGCATTCTCGGTTATGGGATGATGGTTCCTCTAGGAGAAAGAGGTCAATTAGCAATGACGATGAACTCGCCGCCATAACTGCCAAACAGGACAGCATGGGAAGAGACATAAAAAAGGTGACCGAGACTGTCCATGCAATCCAAGTAGGGTGTGACAACTGTGGAGGAACGCATTTAGTCAAGAATTGTCCCGAAATGAATTCTGGAAAAGTGAGAGAGGAAGTTAAATGTGTGGAAACTCACGGAACCTACTGCCAAGGCAATGGGGAATTTTTCCTAAGACCATACCAGGAAGGAGGTCGCCAGTTCCGCCAGACTCAGCCAGGTCTTTTCACTAAGGAACAACCCTCAGCAACCTTCCCCGAGAAGAAATCCAATTTGGAAGAAATGATGGGGAAGTTTTTGACCGTCAACGAGAAATTTATTGCTAGGTCTGGACAACGGATGGACACCATCGAAGCATTGGTTCGAAATCAGGGAGCGGCGATCAAGCAAATTGAGAGAACCATTTCCAGCATAGCTAAAGTTCTTCAAGAGAGACCCCCGGGAACTCTTCCCGGATTCACTGAAACCAATCCATGTGATCAGGCAAAAGCTGTGATTACCAGAAGTGGAAACGTTCATGAAGATCCAATTGTTAAGAAGAAGCCTGCACCTCAGCCTTTGCCCGAGAAAGAGAAGGAAGCAGAAGTTGTCAACAGTCCAAGGGTGGACACAAAAGCTGATCAAATTGCTAAGGATAAGCAATATGCGAAGGATCATGCGCCACCACCACCTTACCCAACAGCTTTGGGGAGAGGAAAATATGAAGCTCATGACCATCAATTTCTTGAGAATTTGAAGCAACTCCACATTAACATTCCGTTTGTGGAGGTCATTGCTCAAATACCTAAGTATGCAAGATATTTGAAGGAGCTTTTGACTAATAAGAGAAAGTTGCCTGAAGCAACCACTGTAACAATGAAAGAGCGATGCTCGACCGTGATGCAAAACAAGTTACCACCAAAAATGAAGGATCCGGGGAGTATCACTATTCCCTGTTTAATTGGTAAATTAGATACCGCGAATGCACTAGCGGATCTTGGGGCTAGCATATCTATTATGCCTCATACTATGTACGCTAGACTTGGGCTAGGAAAACCTAAGTCCATCCGAATGTGCATCGAGTTGGCTGATCACTCTGTTCAATACCCCAAAGGGATGGTTGAGAACGTTTTAGTCAAGGTTGATAAGTTTGTGTTTCCCTGTAACTTTGTGATTCTCGACATGGTAGAGGATCCTAAGGTGCCGATTATTCTAGGTAGACCCTTCCTTGCCACTTCCAGAGCATTGATCGATGTTTTTGATTGGAAAATAACCATGAGATTGGGGGATGAGAAGGTTGTATTTAATGTGAATGAATCTATGCAATATCCAGAATCAGTGGATGAGACTTGTTACTTTGCTAGCATGAGAGAATTATCTGAGGATGACGAGAGTTTGCAAAGTTTGAAGGATGACGTAGATTTAGACCCAATGATTCTTGAAGGATGGAAGGGAAGCCTCTCGACAATCCGTGACATCGACAAGTTCGATAAATTGCCTGTGGAGATCGAGACAACGTGCGAGAAAGATTTAGAAAATGAAGGCATTAAGCTAAAGGAGAGTAAAGAGTCAATCTTGACAAATGGAATCTCGATCAAAACGGAGACGCGAATTCTAAGTCATTGTCACAATGGTCCTACTAGAGGGCATAAGGGACCTAATTACACGTCACGAAAGATGTTGAAAGCGAAGGCATTACCTATAAATGATGCACGGGTTGTGGTGAAGTTCCGTAAGCGATTGTTTTCACGATTTGGAACGCCGAAGGTTTGGATCAGTGATATTGAATAGCATCTTACGAATGCACAATGGGAGAAAGTGTTAGGAATGAATGCTTATGTTAACGCCCGATTATATATGGAGCGCACCAAGAAATGGCATGATTCACGTTTTAAATCAAAGAGTTTATTTGAAAAAGGTGGTAAGGTTCTCCTATACAGTTCTCGTATGCATTTGCTTCCTGGTAAGTTGAAGACACGCTGGACAAGACCTTTTGTGGTAGAGAAAGTTTATCCTTTTGGCGCTGTTGATCTGCAAGGTCATTCTGGAAAAACTTTCAAGGTTAATGGAAGTCGTTTGAAGAGATACTATGGTGATGCAAGGGGCTCCAAGCGTGATTTGGAGATGGATCGTATTTAAGATATGATGCGAGATGTCGAGCTTACCGACGTGATAAACAAAAGCGCTTTAGGGAGACAACCCGTTATTTTGTTATTTTGTTTTATTTTTTTTGCTTGCAGGTTTGAACTTTGTGGGTATGTTCCCTGGAAACCCTCACGAGACTACAACTCGTCCACTCAGGATACTGAGGGGTTTAAAGGCTTGTTGCATACGCTAAATGAAACCGTGATGCCTACGGAAGTGTGCTGTTGTATTTTATTTCAGAACCAGTTCATTCATGAATTTTTCTTCTTAATCAGGGGAGTTTTTCTGTTTCACTTCTTTTCTATTCCCTAATATTATGTTTCTTTTTGCAATGAGGACATTGCATATATCTAAGTGGGGGATAGGGGAAAAGAAGTCTATTTGTCCTAACTGATCAGAGTGCAAATATTGGTAGATATCATTTTTAAAAGGGGCATTCTGTATTAGTCAATTTTCAGTCTAAATTTTTCGTTTAAAATTTTAATTTTTTTTTTTTAAATTTAGTAATCTTGTAACAATATTGGGGAATTTAAAGGAATAAATTAACCTTAAATGTTTAAATATGGGATAGTTCATTTTGTGATGTATCGATAAGCAGTCTGTATGAAGGTAGTTGAGCTCTTAAGAAATTAATGAATGAAGTAGGTAATTGCCTAAGGAAATTTTTAGCAAGGTATAACTTTGGTTTTAAATCTTATATGTTAGCTTGTCATAGTCCTCATTCTGAAAAATCTTGTGATCCTCATTTGGGAATATACTGGGTGATGTCTCCTCTGTTGTACGTAAGTATAGACCTGATTTCCGTCAGTATATTTACTTTTATCTAAAATAAAAAAAATGAAAATGAATAATGTATAGATATATCTACCAAAGCCAAGTTATGTCGCTTTGTTGTACTGAGGTACAGACCTGCCACCAATGTCTTGGTTTGAAAAATGATGGATTTATTTGGATTTCTTGATGAGGAAAGTTGTGGCTTGTTAATTATATAAGAGTATTTTGCTATTGAGATTCAAAGGTAAAAGCCTGCTAGAATAATAATGTTAAGCTAGTCTGCCGTAATTCAGATTGTTTAAGTGGACAACAATATCGATAATCCTAATGAATCATCTTACATGTCTAATAATAACTCATGAAGAATTTGATTTCCTGATAGAGTTTCTTGATTGCTAGATTTAAAGTAAAATTAGTTTTAAGAATAAGATTTAGGTTGGTAAATGCTAGTTAGTATGTAAGTCCATAATTTCTAATATTTTGCTAGTTTATGATTTTAACCGACTGTCTACTTGAGGACAAGTAGGATTCAAGTGGGGGATGTTTGATAAACGCCAAAATGTACTAAATTATAGTACTAATTACCCCTTTGTTTGATAGGTTTCTAATGCATTTTGTGTGAATAAGATACTTATTTCGTTCATATTTGCATTTAGGAGATTTATTGGAGCTTGGATAAAAAAGGAACGGAAAACGAGCTTATTTGGAAGAAAAGTTACTAAAAGAATAAAACATTGGACAAGAGAAGATTGGATCGAGGAAAAGAAGCTAAGAGAGTGAAGATAGGCAATATTGGATTGGAATAAGTGTAAATGAAGGTCGAATCGGAAAGAGAATGAAAGATGAGCTGAAAATGAAGAAAAGTGTAAAAGCTGAGTTTTCGGCTATGCGTTAGTATTTTGGCCATAACTTCTTCATACGAACTCCGATTGGGGTGATTCAACTTGGAGAATTTAGCTAACAAACAGGGATACAACTTTCATGTTTTGGCCGTGGGCTAGTTTTGCAATCCATACGGCGTATGGACATCCATACGGCGTATGGATTGGTCGGCCAGAATCCTTATATTTTCACTTTGCCTCATTTTAACCCTAACTTCCACCATAAACCCTAAGTCGACTAAAGCTTGTTCCAGAGGCTTTTTGATGATGTTTTGGAGGCACAAGAAGGTAGAAAGCAAGAAGATTTGAAGCCCTTTTGATTGTTCAATCATTCTTTCGGTTTCTCGGTTCGAATTCGTTTCTATCTTTCATTTGATTATGATTTCTAGTATTTATTCGAATCTGATTATCTGTAATAGCATGATTGGCTAAGTATTTTGTGTGTTTGCTTAGATGATAATACCTAAATGATGGATTGATTATTAAAAATGCGAATCGTATTGGATTTTATTCAAGTTTATGTGTTTACTCGTTGATCCTTGGTTATTGAATGAATATTGCTAATTACCTAACGTGGTTTTATGATTAATTGAGATCGAGTTCCTTTTGATCGTAAGATTATTGATGATTGTTGGTTTTAATTGAGAATTATCACCGAATAGATTGAGTTTGACGGGTTAGGGATAATAATTGGTAATATTTATTGATGAACAAGATAACTAGAAATAGTTATAGACTTTGTTGATTCAAGTTATGAGAATAAATCACATAAATGGTGTTGAATTAATATAAAATACAATTAGGTGGGCAACGTTAAATTGAACTGTTAGCGGGTTGAAAACAACTTCATGTCTTTCTTAATTGTGTTAATTCAATTTATCTTGTAAGGTAAATTGATACATTTGTTATAGCACAATAAAATCCATACGTGAGCATTCTAAATAAAGTGATTTCCAGATTTTAAGGAAAGTAATCTAAGCAAATGCATTTATTTTATCATTTGAAGTAAATCTTTTATTTAAGTAATTATTTTTGTATTTCTTTATTTTATAATTAAGTTTTATTTAATAAATCATTTCTTATAATGAAGTATCAATTGTTCGATCGGAACTAAAACGCCCCCCAATATTCATTGTTTTCATTATTTGTATTAATTTCCAATTTATTTAATATTGACATCCGTTCCCTGTGTTCGACTCGGACTTACTGAGCTATACTATATATGATCAGGTATTCTTGCCTATGTTGTGTGTAGTAAGTTAGGTATTTTACATTTTAAAACAAAAGCCCCGTTTACACGACATCACTTATCCATACCCTTTAACCTTCACAAAACATTACAACCCCCGAATGTCTTGGGATAATTAGCACCGTTCTCACCTTAGTTGTGGAGATCCGATTCTCGATCAAGCCTATGACGATGAGTACTACATGACTGGCTTTATGAGTGATTTCGTTTGAACTATATTGATAGGAAACCCGATACACTATTGAGTGAATTGAGTGACCACCTTACGTGAGATCGCCTAGTCATGTATACTTTAAGATCACGAGAGTTGGAAGTATGCCTATGAGAATCGCTTCTTGTTTCCGAAAGGATCATCTTACCTTTCCTTGGTTTCCTGAAACTATCTACTCATACGAGAAAACGGTGACCAACGGGGATGTCATAACTCTCCTATAAAACCTGCTTTAAAAATGTTTTCAAAGGGGATGTTGATGAGTGTTGCTTGAGGACAAGCAACGTCTAAGTGTGGGATACTTGATGTGACCCAAAAAGTCATGTTTTTAAGGTCATATTTCCACACTTTTTGGACTATTCTTTGGTGAAAACATTTCAAAACCATCATTATCTACCAAAAATCACCAAGGTAGTCTAAATATAGACGTTGCTACAAAAACCGGTTAAAATGTCCAAATAACACGCAAATCGAGGCAAAACAATCACCTTAAATTTTCTGTTCATAATATTATTATGGAATTAGAGCTTAATTCATATTTTATGATTCCATAGGAAAATCCAAGACCGGAGGTGAAAGAATCAGAAGAAACGGACGAAAGACGGAGAAGATATGCAGTCTGGAAGCTCGCCGATCGTCATCTGGAACACGCAAAAGTCAAACACTTCCAAATTTGGCAAACTCAGTGTCATTAGAAGCGTGACGGAAAATCGAAGCCAACGGCGCAAGAATCAAGCAAATCGGAGCCCAAACGAAGAAGATACGGACGAACCAAGCAACCGAGAAACAAGCGGAGGCCAAACCAAGCACCAACCCCCCCTGCCCACCTAGGTACCGTATACGGTACCCTAGGTGCCGTATACGGCCCTTAGGGTGCCGTATACGGGGTTGGTTGGCTTGTGAGGTGCCGTTTGCCCCCCTTGGTCCGCTTGCCCCGTATGCTGCTTTGATGCTTGTATCTTATGCTTCAAGACTTGTACCAAGCCTTCCACCATTCTCCTATAAATACTAACCTCCATTTCTCATTTTCACACACCTCACATCTCAATTTCTTTCTCTCTCTAAAAACTTCTCTCTAGAATTAGGTTAGCATTCTCTCTCTAGCACTACTCTTAGGAGTTAGAGGAGAATTAGTAGGTTAGAGTAGAAGCTCTCAGTAGCTTTTGTACGGAGTTACTCCGAGACTTCAGATTTGTGAAGATTTGTCTGTATTACTCTCTTATTCAGGTTTAATACAATCTCTCGCATTTATTCTTTTAATTATGCTTTCTTATTATGCATGCTTAGGAATGAATGCTAGAATTATGCTAGGCTAGACAAATCAAGGTTTGTTGTGATGTATGCAATGTTAAGATAGTTATGATATAATATACAATTGGGGATAACACCATTACGAAACAACGGAGGTAACGTTATACGGCTTTCATTTGTATAGCGCTGGAATCATCACGAATGTGTGTAGTACGGAACGTGGAAGCTATGAAAGTCGTGGGCACAATCCGTTGTAGAAATAATGATTCCCAATTGTAAACATACTGTTACTCTGTATGTGTAGGTTTAAAACTGTTTGTGAACTTATAAGCTGAACCTCTGCCTGTTATCTATCCAACTTATGCTGTGGTTTGTATCCTCCTCCCTAGAACCTGGCCAATTGCTAGAAGTAGGATTGCCAACTATTCTGTGTAAGATGATCAATGAACTCAACATGGTCGCTGTTCCCTTGATTGAAACACATTCGAGGGACACGAAGCATAGGATTAGAGATAGATTAGGTTCACGCTTGTTTGTTTTGCATCTTTGGGACAACTTCCGGGATATCCATGATTTAATTAATAGGTCAGTTAATATGATGACTAGTGTTCCGTCCTATTGCATGTTCTTGTTTGATTGTTGCTTAGGTACTGCAAGCTAGACATACGCAAACATTATCACTGCCCTGCTAATTAGATTTTCACGAACATAATAAACATATTACAGATAGGTTAACATGCATGTAATAGTTGTGCTGATTGTATGATTAATGATGAACAATTTAACTGACCGTTAGACAGATTATCCCAACCGGTTCTGCGGGTTAAACCCTGTTCATGTTATTGTTCATGAATAATTCATGCCATGATACTAACGTCCTCCGGATGTCTGTAAATGGGGACCTGGATTAGAGGATAATCGTCGGTTGAATTGGTCTGTGCATTTGGGAGAACTTCTGGTGTACTGGACATTCTATAACTGCTATCCATGTGACATATTATATATCTGATTGCGGACAACTCTACGTTAGGTATATAATAGGATCGTAGCTGTAGCTCATTAAGAAATATAGGAATATCTAGTGTGTAATCTGGAACCCTAATTGGTATGATGGAAAAGCTGTAAAACGCCCGAGTATCCGGTATAACGTTAACATAAATACGTGGGAAACCGAGTAAAGGTCGTAGGCATAATACTTTATCTACCAATTAAGTTTCTATGACCTCACCGGATTAATCATCACACCTAGTAACCTTATCCCTCATAACTATCCATCCAAATAACATTGCCGAAGTCACAGCAAACATATTCCTTATCTTGATTTCTCTGCGTACTCCGTACAAACCCCTGTCTTTAATTTAGTTTTTAATTTTAGTAATTAGATTAGAAAACCAACCAACCTATCAAAAATTTTTAAAATCCCAGCTAAATTACAAAAGATAATTAATCCTCCTAGATTCCCATGCCCGTTGTAGTTTGAAGAACGACACCTGAGTCATACATACCGCTTACTGCCATTTAGGTCTTTAAGTTGTATTAAAACTTAGGATACCCAGCATAATAAATATAAAACACACTGTCCGCGCGCCCTTGCCGGAATGTTCAACGACCGGAGTAAAATTCGACCAACCGCGGGGTGTACGACACAACACATGAAACATATACTTAGATAGTATACAATGAAACAACACATAATAATAATGGTTTAAGATTATTATTACAAACTTTCACCAACGGGCCGTACACGTTTTTGATAAACGAACTTGAACAACTTATTTGGACATACTAGTTGATAAACTAGCTCTAGGTGGACATTAACCCTCCACCTACACGATTGACTTAAGTGGACATTAACCGCCACTTATACAATCGCTATAGATGGTCTTATGAGACATCTACTTACACAACCTTATACGTTTAGGGCGTTAGAAGGTTACACACCGGCTTGCTTGCCTATTTGATATTTGCTTGCTACTTGCTAATCTGAGGTGAGTTTCATAACCACTTTTTATTGTTTTCTAACTGGGGTGAGAATACATACAACTGTTTTATACAACTGCTTTTATGATCACAAGTACTGTAACAACTTTTTATACGGATTGCATGAGACCTGATTAATCCACTAAAGTCCTCTACCCATCATAGTTCGTTAATATATGCGTGAATATTATTGGATAGTACTATCGGGGATTGACAATCTCCATCCGGACTAGTCGCGCTAGTCAACCCACGGATGCAATATTATTTGTGATTTAGAAGTGTATCGGATTAGTACACTTACCGGAGGCAAACAACGTTAAGCTCGACTATGAGACTCATTGCAAATGGTATACTTATATTGCATTAAGCAATACTTTTACTTATCATTGGCTAACGATACTTTTAACTGTCATTTTTGAATGATACAACTTGAAATATTGTGGATCATAACTAAACGATTGTTTACAAACCTATGAACTCACCAACTTATGTTGACCTTTTAGTATGTATTTCTCAGGTAACCCGCCGCAGTAGGAAGCTTATGGAAAGCTTAGCTCGAGTCGCATGGTTTTCAAACATCAAGAGATTAGATTGCATTTAGCTATATTTTGTATACTCAGTAATGTACTAGAAATCTCTTAACGGTTGATGCGAACTCCAGATATTTTGTAAACATTTGAATTATGGTAATGTAATATTTTCAAACGTCTCATATAGAGGTCGTTTGCTTTAATCTTTGTGTTGTGATATTTGATTTGGTCGGCGCCCCCGTGACACCTCATACTTCCGCTGCCACGTGTTCTGGGGGTGCGACAGATTGGTATCAGAGCCTAAGGTTATAGCGAACTAGGATTGCATTAGTGACCTAGTCTATGACCGTTAGGTTAGTATTCCTCTTTTGGTATGACTGGTTCAGCAATTGCATCATTTGAATTTAATTTAACATAGCTTGATCAACTATGTACAATTAAAGGAGAATCGATGCAAGACCTGAAATGGTTGTAGTAAATGAGAATACGGTAGTAACGTAAACACAGGATAGAACGGGACCAACCTTTATACGTGCTTATGTGCTAGTTTACTTTATTTCTATATACAACCTCACGTATACTAAATTCCTTGCCACAGATATGGCAACAAATCCCAACGCAACTACACCTTCCTCCCGCTCTCGTTCGGGATCACACAACTCTCGCTTAAGTTGGGGAACCACTAGGCCAGCACGAGCTAGCCCTTACCCTCCTCGTAACACAACCACTTCTACACCTAACCAAGCCCGTCGCCGGACTGATACCCCTCGACGGAACTGGTTACCTTATACTCTCTGCGCCTAGAGATCCGATGAGGACATACCAATTCCCTCACAGGATCTAGACCCAGAACACACCTTATACACCGATGAACCTCCTCACCTTACCATACCTACGCTCGCTGCCAGAATCTATCATCGCGAAAGGCGACTGGATGATGTGGAAGCTGAGCAGCACGAAACTTACCAAAATTGGATGTACTTGGCTCAAGGCTGGATTGTACAAATGTACCTAGACCAGGAGAACATCACCGAAACCATGGGAACTGTTCACAACCAAGTTATTGGTAACCGAAATGAAATCTCTGTCCTACAATCGAGGCTGCAACAAAGTGAGACACGCTTATGAGAAACTGAGGACTATGTACGCTTGCTAGGGCAACAACTGGGAAAAGCTGTCCGAATGATTGGCCGACTTACTGCAAACATGGAACGAGTCATCACACTACTCCCGCCATCAAATCCACCACCGAATCCACGTCAGGATTAGATTAGTACGATACTCTATTTTGTAATCTATTGAGGCAGGATGTGCTCAACTAGTTAGCTTTTGTAAACTCTCGTATTAAGTCCAGATGTAACAATGCCCTGCATGTTTTGTAAACTTCGAACTCTGTAATCCTTTATCTTGCGCCTCAATATGGTTATAAAAATTGTTTCCTTGCTTTATTGATTGTCTCGACTTGTCGTAGATACTCATCATACTCTCTTTTATGCATCTGCAATAACTTTAGATCTTGCTCAACGAAATCTTATGTGCCTCTTATTTTCTTTCTTTTAGAATCATGGCACCAAAACGTCAAATGACCTCCGCTGATATCGAAATACTAATCAATCAGAGGGTTCAAGCAGCCCTAGAAGCAGCCAGAAACAATCCCAATCCAAACCAAGGAAACCTTGGAGGGGCAGGCAACAACCCACCTGTGCCAAAGCCCTGCACCCACAAAGATTTCATGAATTGTAAACCTCTCCATTTCAAAGGAACCGAAGGAGCCGTCGGTCTCATGCGATGGATTGAGAAAATGGAGTCTGTTTTCCGCATGATGTGCTCACACCGTTTCGTTGTTTTTCAAATGATGATGCGAGCGCAGCAGGGGTTTTAAATTTATATTTTGCGGGGCTTAAATTATACGTACTACCTACTCTGGTTAGTAAGCGGTAAGTATGACCTAAGATCGTTCTATGAATCCAAACTTGTGGGCGATTAAAGTTGGCACTTTCAGCAGGGAAGCATTTAGGATGGAACAAAGTAGGTAGGTTTTGGGGTTTAAAGACAGGTAATTAAAATGCAGGAAAGTAATATGCAGGAAAAAAAAAGTAAAGGAAAAACAGATAAAGATAAAGATGTGATTGCTGAGATTTCGATAATTAATATTTCAGGATGACAGAACAAATAGGGTTGATACATAATGTGGTAAATAAACTACAAGGGGTAAACTCTAGAATCCTACCAACTCAGTTTCCCATTGGCGTGTCACTTGGAACTAGGTTATCGTGATTCTGATCGGAGCAATACGCAAACTTCCAATACTCATCTAGTTGAAAGATGAACAACCTATTTTGGTTTTATACCGAGGTGCATGAATCAGTAGCGTATCGTCTCATAGGTCCGACCGTTCTTAACTCCTAAGGTAGTTTACTACTCTATTAGCACGAAGATTAATAGCTTTGTATGTTTGGACGGCCGTTTATGTAAGACTTAGTGTTTCATGAACTCTAGGTAACTAGGACTTTGTTCTATTCCTAAGTCTTGTCTTTGTTTAGTTAAGTTCTAATTACTTCGACTTATGACTTAAGTTCTCCTTTTCAAACAGTTATACATCTCCAGATTATCCGCAGTTTGATAGAACGTGTTTCATATGAGGACCATGCCTTTCAATAATAGACAGTGTACTTTACATGGGATTTCCACTGCTTCTTATATCCAACACGCGGTCAAGAGTAATTGACAGTGAAAGTGACACTCTAACTAATTACATGTAAAGCAGGGCATGAATGTAAACCTAATATATACAACGAGTGGTTTCATTGTGTCTTACTTATTGCATGTCATGGGCACGGATAACTACTTACCATAATTAAGGTTGATCAGGTCCTAATTACTAGGTAGCAGTCACGTGGATAACTGGAAAGGGTTCACCATAAATTAAACTTAAATTCATAAAGTCCTAACGGTACAAAGATTATTATCTCCTATTTATTCTGAACGTATATTACGAACATTATTTTATAATGCATTGATTCTCGTGGGATACACCAGTTAGTTGTATAGTTGTATTATCCTTTCGGAGTTCCAACTTTTGAACCAGAGCTGATTCCAATGATATAACTACCTTCGGTCGTTTATCGGCTTCCGTACGTTTGTACTTTGCATAGAGCATTTCCAGCACTATACCGAATAAACAGTCGAATATGGGCCGTTATATCATTTTACGATTATCATGCATTGATTGTGTAATGACATCCTTACTTATAATTATCTACATCATCAGCAATCACAATAATAAACTACTCGCAATTCATGGCAACAAATAAATCACATACCAGGCAATAATACATATTCAAAATATGAAATGAGACAAGTATAATAAAAGTTTAGATATCACCCGGAATTAAATGCGTAGCATCGTATTATTATAATTGACAAACTCTTTCACACGTACAAAGATTGATCTCCGAATCTCTAGCATTCGCCCTAGCTCCTACGTTAGTCCGTGGACTAATTACAATATTCCTAGAATGAGAAAGACTAAAAGACTATGAAAGATTATCTAGTGAGAAAGAAAGAGTGAAATATGCTAGAATGTGTGCATATGTGGTGTGTCTTACAAATGAACCTAAGCAACCTATTTATAGGTGAGCTTTGGCTCACATTAGCACCAAGTGGTGCATGTTAGAAAAAGGTAGCCAAAAGGGTGCACCGGGTACCGTACAACGCAAAAAGTAGGCGCACCGGGTACCGTACAACACGAAAAGTAGGCGCACCAGGTACCAAAAGTTACCAAAAACGGAAACCGGGGCGGGACACAGGTGGCCGGCGGCGCCAGCAGGGTGGCCGGCGGCGGTGGGCCCCAGGCCGGCGGCGGCTGGCCTGTAGCCGCCCCGTTGCGCCGTCTTTTGCTTCGTTTCTCGATTCGTGCGTGTTATCTTCGTTTTTCACCCGTTTTAGTTGATTCTTCTTCTGTTGGATTCGAATTTTAAAAGCGAACATCTTGGAAATAATGGATGTTGATGTAGGGTACTTTAGTCTTGAAATCTCGTTTTTATGCCTCGAGTCTTCAAACGTGTGTGGAATCTCGTGCAACCTTGTTTTAACCATCTTGACATAATGTTAGTGATTTGTAATGTTTTTGAATTAATATGCCAAGAATCGTTCCAGAATGAGAGAGATATCGGTAGTAAAAACGTGACTTTTTATGCGATATCAAGTATCCCACACTTAGAACTTTGCTTGTCCTCAAGCAAACTCATTCATAAAAACTTCTGGAAGGATTCTAATCGCATCAGTTGTTTGAAAACACTATTTTCAGAAAATATAAACTATGGTTATGAAAGAGTTTTTCCTGGAAACTAAGAGTTTATAGAATTTCGATATCTTCTTCGGGCAACTTATATGATGATCATGACTAGGCAATCCTCACAAGTGGGTCACTCAAATCACTCGAAGTGTTTAGGGTTTCCTACTTACTAGTGTCAATCACTCGGATAGCCAGTCATGCAGCACTCTCGTCATAGGCTTGATCGAGGATCAAATCTCCATCACTGAGGACGATACTAACCTGTCGAGATAACTTGGAAGGAATCGGGTTTTTGGTTTGAAGAAGGTAAGTGGTGAGGGGTATGATGGTTTTTCCTTGTATTTTCTTGAAGCTTTTTGTAACACCCCCAAATTTAACCGTTTGCGGAAGCGATGTTTTGGGTGTTACTAATCAATAATCACAAGCACAAAGGATACAGTGAACGACTCTAAATGAGACGTTCGAAAAGTTATTACATTAATACATAAGTAGTTTCAAAATACAAGCTCGAGTTCAAGTAAAATCCTAGAGATTCTAATACATAACAGTAAGTACAAAAGTAATGTATGTAAATCTCCAAGCTTGTAAATGCATGCGACTCGAGCTAAGAAAGCTTATCCTGCTGGGCATCCCTACTGATGCTGTGTACCTGAGAAGCATTACTAAAACGGTCAACCAAAAAGGCTGGTGAATCTCACAGGTTTGTAAGTAAGTAAACAGTTGAACACACAAGTAGTATTTGTAAATCATAGCCAGCCAGTAAGTAACGATCACAGGTTATGCTCATCGTTAACTTAAGTTTTAATAAGTGGGTGGTTGCAGATTATGCAAACCGTTTGATACAATTGCCATGAGCCACCATAGTTGAAGCTTAACGTACAGTAAATATAGGTACCCCCCATGAATGTAATCCAAAACATTCATACGGAACGAGTAAGAAATGCCCGTTTCTACAGGAACGGTTCGTGGTAGTGCGTGCTACCCCGGGCGGGGATTGTCAGTCCCATATGGATCCATATACTAAAACTCGCGCTTATCACATAACTAACAACTATGATTAAGGAGGATTTCATTGGATTAGTCGTAAACTCATGCAGTTGGCGTATCCGAAATCTCGTACAGTAAGTAAATCATGGCAGCAAGTAAGTTTTGTGTGTTCATGTAAAACAGTAATGCATCTCACCCCTGAGTAAAAACAGTAAAGTAGGGGCTGTAAGACTCACCTGAGTCTGGCAGACAATGCAGTAAGTAAGCAAGTAGTATCCCGAACTAGCAACCCTTAGCGTCCTAATATGCATAAGGTTTAGTAAGTAAATGGAATACTTGTAAAGTATCCATGCTAGTTGTTCCCAAACTAGTTAATGTCCATTAGTTTGTTTGTACGTTTGTATTCGTTTGTAAATCATAGTTTGTATAAAAGTTGTACGGTCCGTTTGTTATCGGTGTATAATAATAATTCCATCCATTATTATTATGTAATCATAGTAGTGGTACAGTTGTAAAGTATACTCGTATGATCGTTTGTTTGTATTACAACATGTATCGTTTGCGTAAGTTCCAATGGGCTTAAACCCCAAAGGGTACGAGCGAAACTTCGTAAATATTCGTGTGTATGATCGTATCAGTTAACGTGTAATCCAGCATGTAACTAGTGATGGAACTTGTAAGCTTGTATCGGATGTAATCCCGTGTAATGTACAAGTGTAAGTTCGTTGGAGTGTAATCTCCTAAGTACTTCGAGTGTAAACTCGTGTGCGTGTGTGAGTGAAATCTCACGTTAGTTTAGCATAGTCTTGTACGTATTCAAGTGTTGTTGTATACTCTCAAAAGTATAGTATTTTCATGTATAAGTAGCATTGTATTTGATTTAGTAGTTGAAAAAGTGATTCCAACACTTAGAATATATTTTGTTTTCTGATCTGGGTTATCTGCGACACAAGTCTTGTGTCGCAGACCGTATGCGACATAAGGTCTGTGTCGTATGGACTGAATTCGATTTGATGTTTATGCGACACAATGGTTGTGTCGCATACAAGGGTACGACACAACGATACGACATAGTCGTTGTGTCGCAATCAAGCGATAGGTAAACTTTGTGTCGTAGATGATACGACATATAGTGCAACATAAGCGTTGTGTCGCATATATTGCGACATAACGTGCGACATAACATGCGACACAGTGTTGTGTCGCATGAAATTTTGGTCCGATGCGACACAAAAGGCCTGTTCGGAATTTAAGTTTCCGAAAACGTATTTTCCGGTTTCCGTTGGGTCTAGAACTTTTATACTAGTTTTAATATGTTATAATGAATCCATAGTAACCATTGGTGGTCATTTTTAAGGTTTGTGGTGTCGTTTTCTTTAAAATGACCAAAATCGACATTTCCATTAACGTGTTCAAAAACGAGTTTTAATTACATATTCGGACATCATTTAGATAGGGGAACAATAATCTAGCAAAATAAAAGTAATCGGAAAAGTTTCGGGTTGCCGGAAAACTTACAAAATTGTCGAATCAAGAAACCGAAAAGATGAAGTTGTAGTCCTCGTTGTCGTGTGCAACTTCCTCCAAGCGAGCTAGGTGGTTTAGGGAGTTTTCGTGGTGTTTTTGGGGTGTTCGGTTGACGGTTTTAGAGAGAGAGAGAAATCGTGGGAGAGAGAGAGGAGAGGGAAAGATGGATGCATGTATGTGTTTGTGTATTGGAGTGGAAGAAAGGGTGAGGGCTTAATGCCCCCTCACCTAGGCCGGCCCATGGTGGGGCCACAAGGTGTGGTCTCACCAAATGTTGTTCCCTCGCGTATGCGCTCCGTGCGGTGTTCGTTTCCCCGGTCGTTTAAACGTTAAAATTATTTTATACGCGATTAAATATACGTTTTAAAATACGAAATAATATCCGATAATTTAGTTGAAGTATTTTAATAAAATATTTTGTTTTCAAGTTAAACAATATAACTTAGTTTCGTTTTGTCGGTTGGTCGAGTTTTCGGAGAGTTCGGTAGCGTTTTAATTAAAACGTACGTTTTCCGTTATATTATAAACATAATATAAAGTACTAGTCAAAGTAATTAAATAATTTCACATTATTTAATAATTGTTTTACCAATGTCCGCAAGTTTGTACAATTGTAGTTTCATACGATATGTACGAATCGTATACGCGTATATATATATATATATATATATTCCATCCATATATATATATATAATAAGTAAATAATGTATATAATCCTATTTCATATTATATACAAGTAATAAACACGTAATTAGGGAAAATTTAAATTGGCCCTAAATTTGGGGTTGTTACATTCTCCCCTTGTTAATAAAATTTCGTCCCGAAATTTGTTCGATGTAGTAATCGGTAGTTTGTTATTCATCAGGTGGCTACAATGCGTCCTAGTAGCCTACAGTAGTAAGGTAGATCCTACAGTGTTTGTAATCAAGTAATTGTTAGGTGGTAACGTACCCTAAATTTTGTTGCCTGGAGGTAGTGGGCATTTGGCCTTGAGATGGTCAGCACTCCCACAGTTGAAGCAGAGTTTCTCTTTAGGAGGGTTCGTACCTTTAAGATAGGATTTGCATTGACCGGTGGGTGTGGTACACGGTTCATCATGATGCCGAGTGCATCGGGTGCAGTAAGGTTTATTTCCTAAGTAAATCTTCACCCTTTTTGCTGGAGGCGGGGTACAGTCAGGGTCGTTATCCTTTTCAGTAGGAGTACTTTGGGAAGTTAGTGGTGAAGTAGGGTTTTCTAAGGCTATCAAACGTAACTCGTACTCACGCATACGTATGTCATTTTGGAAAGCAATTCGTCGTAGGTCATCAATGTCTTCCCGTGCTTCAGTCAGTTGTTTTCGCAGCGAATCAATAGTTTGGTTGAGGTGGCTGACTGATTCAGCAGTCAAGGTTACATCAACTGGTGCTTTTGCAGTAGTTAGAGCAACAGGAGAAGCAGGTGCTGTTGCTGATTCAACATAAGGTTCGGTATCACACTCGAGTTCGAGGAGGTAAGGAAACATTATTGGTTCCTCACTGAGCAGTTCACCATCCAAGGTAGGGTTGTTGACGGAGTGAGTTGTCATTTCCTACGAAATAATTATTTTATTTAAGAATTGTTACTAGTAAATGAAGTTCTATTGGATGACTTGTTTAAAGTACGAATAATATACGAGTTCCCGGTCTCAACCAGTGTGAGATAATTGGGAAAAGAGTTTGTTATTGGTAGTCTAAGTGTAATACAAGTTATACATTCGGATTTCGTATAGTTGGTCGTTTCCTAATCCTATTGGGTACTTAGGATCAAAGGAAACACACAGAATAATAGACAGTTACACATAATTATTAAGCGAGAGATTTATGAGAAAAACAGTTTCGGGTAATCAAAGAATGAGCGTACCCGGGTTAAGCAAATCACAGAGTCTCGGGTTTGGGTCATCATCCCTAGCATTAATTACGTATGCTCTACTCCTCGTGTGGTTGGTCCGGAGTTTCAGTTTTGGGCAATCCTTTCTAAAGTGCCCGGTACCATTGCACTCATAGCAGGTTTTGGGTGCAGGAGTATCAGTACCAGTGGGGTTGGTTCGGCAGTCTTGGGTCAGGTGCCCGAATTTCTTGCATTTGGTGCAGGGACAGGAGCCATTATGATGGCGACAACATTTGGAGCAGTAAGGCTTGCTCCCCTTGTAAGCCTTTGAGTCATTGGCATTGACAATTGCAAGCTTCTTGTCAAGAATCGGGTTGGATGAGTGGGGACTTACTTCCCATTTACGTTTGTTATTCGCAGACGGGGTTGAAGTCGAGCCACGGCGGACAGAATTGGCCGTTAACTCATGAGCCATACGAATGGCGCTCTGAATAGTTCCCGGTTTGGATGAAGTAACTAAGTCTTGAAGTCGCTCAGGAAGTCCATCAACGTACTTTTCGATCCTTTTGTACTCGGGATCAACCATGGATGGGCACAAAAGTGCCAGCTGGTGAAAGCGATTGGTGTAACCGGTGATGTCATCACCCTGCATCTTGTGATTCCAAAATTCCACTTCCAATTGTTTCAGCTCATCCCTTGGGTAGTACTCGCCCCTCAGCATATTCTTCAGTTCATCCCACTGTAGTTTGTAAGCATCGGCAACGCTCACAGTCTGTGCATAGGTGTTCCACCAGGTAAGGGCGGTGTCAGAAAAGGTGCTGGCGGCGAACTTAACTTTGTCCTCTTCCTTGCAGTTGCATATGAGGAATACTGATTCGATTTTCTCGGTCCAACGAATCAAACCGATCGCTCCTTCAGTACCTGCAAAGCTCAAGGGTTTGCAGTTTTGGAAGTCCTTGTAGGTGCAGGTTTTGGGTGGAGGTGTATTGTTAGCCGTATCTTCGCTACCAGGATTGGTTGCTCGGACAGCTAGAGCTTGGGCCACACTACGGGCAATAATACCCGCGACTTCGGCTTCAGTAAGAGTGATTTGTCGTCGAGGAGGCATGTTCCTTGAAACAATAAATAAAGAACATGTGAAGGTTTGAACAAGAATTATGATTGTGATAATTTAGTGAGTTTAGAGAAATTACGCCAAAGTGTGAAGGTTGTTTAAAGTTGTGTACTATAAATAAGTTTATACGGTTTTTGAAGTTTTTGAAAATTTTATAAAAACATTTTTGTGAGGAATTTTGTAACATGTTTAATAAAAATACATTTGTTATAAAATTTTGCTAGTAAAAGTCGGTTGTATCAATTGGGAATCTGACGAAAATTAAGTTGAAATTGGTTTTATTGGGTTACACCTAACGGTACACTAGTGTACATTGTAGAATGTTATAAACGTAGAATTAGGTAGGAATAGCAAATGAAAACAAGGTCTCGATCTTCATATCGAAGGATGTTCGAGTAACTATGGTTGTCGGTTATAATGGTGTGGAGATCTTCGGACGTATGTCGGTATTCGTGAATTCATAAAAGTTAAATAAGGACAGAATGACGAGAATCGAGTTGTCGTTTGTTCGATGAAATTTTAAAGAATATTAATTTCGTAGTAGTCGAGAGAGAGTATCGTATCAGGGAAAGAGGCCTATGTATATATATATATATATATATATATATATATATATATCACATAACCGCCTAGTAGGTGTCTAGCACAATCAAGTAAAAGTCCCGGTTCTCTCGAGGTCAGAGTCAGCTATTGCATTCCTGTTCAATATAACCCCTTTCATAACTCACATCATCTTCATTTAATTGTACATAGTTGATCAGGCTATGTTAAATTAAAATCGTATGCTGTAATTCCTGAACCAGTTATACCTAATGAGGAATACTGCCTACGGTCATAGTCTAGGCCCACTAAATGCAACCTAGTTCACTAAAACCTTAGGCTCTGATACCAATCTGTAACACCCCCAAATTTAACCGTTTGCGGAAGCGATGTTTTGGGTGTTACTAATCAATAATCACAAGCACAAAGGATACAGTGAACGACTCTAAATGAGACGTTCGAAAAGTTATTACATTAATACATAAGTAGTTTCAAAATACAAGCTCGAGTTCAAGTAAAATCCTAGAGATTCTAATACATAACAGTAAGTACAAAAGTAATGTATGTAAATCTCCAAGCTTGTAAATGCATGCGACTCGAGCTAAGAAAGCTTATCCTGCTGGGCATCCCTACTGATGCTGTGTACCTGAGAAGCATTACTAAAACGGTCAACCAAAAAGGTTGGTGAATCTCACAGGTTTGTAAGTAAGTAAACAGTTGAACACACAAGTAGTATTTGTAAATCATAGCCAGCCAGTAAGTAACGATCACAGGTTATGCTCATCGTTAACTTAAGTTTAAATAAGTGGGTGGTTGCAGATTATGCAAACCGTTTGATACAATTGCCATGAGCCACCATAGTTGAAGCTTAACGTACAGTAAATATAGGTACCCCCCATGAATGTAATCCAAAACATTCATACGGAACGAGTAAGAAACGCCCGTTTCTACAGGAACGGTTCGTGGTAGTGCGTGCTACCCCGGGCGGGGATTGTCAGTCCCATATGGATCCATATACTAAAACTCGCGCTTATCACATAACTAACAACTATGATTAAGGAGGATTTCATTGGATTAGTCGTAAACTCATGCAGTTGGCGTATCCGAAATCTCGTACAGTAAGTAAATCATGGCAGCAAGTAAGTTTTGTGTGTTCATGTAAAACAGTAATGCATCTCACCCCTGAGTAAAAACAGTAAAGTAGGGGCTGTAAGACTCATCTGAGTCTGGTAGACAATGCAGTAAGTAAGCAAGTAGTATCCCGAACTAGCAACCCTTAGCGTCCTAATACGCATAAGGTTTAGTAAGTAAATGGAATACTTGTAAAGTATCCATGCTAGTTGTTCCCAAACTAGTTAATGTCCATTAGTTTGTTTGTACGTTTGTATTCGTTTGTAAATCATAGTTTGTATAAAAGTCGTACGGTCCGTTTGTTATCGGTGTATAATAATAATTCCATCCATTATTATTATGTAATCATAGTAGTGGTACAGTTGTAAAGTATACTCGTATGATCGTTTGTTTGTATTACAACATGTATCGTTTGCGTAAGTTCCAATGGGCTTAAACCCCAAAGGGTACGAGCGAAACCTCGTAAATATTCGTGTGTATGATCGTATCAGTTAACGTGTAATCCAGCACGTAACTAGTGATGGAACTTGTAAGTTCGTATCGGATGTAATCCCGTGTAATGTACAAGTGTAAGTTCGTTGGAGTGTAATCTCCTAAGTACTTCGAGTGTAAACTCGTGTGCGTGTGTGAGTGAAATCTCACGTTAGTTTACCATAGTCTTGTACGTATTCAAGTGTTGTTGTATACTCTCAAAAGTATAGTATTTTCATGTATAAGTAGCATCGTATTTGATTTAGTAGTTGAAAAAGTGATTCCAACACTTAGAATATATTTTGTTTTCTGATCTGGGTTATCTGCGACACAAGTCTTGTGTCGCAGACCGTATGCGACATAAGGTCTGTGTCGTATGGACTGAATTCGATTTGATGTTTATGCGACACAATGGTTGTGTCGCATACAAGGGTACGACACAACGATACGACATAGTCGTTGTGTCGCAATCAAGCGATAGGTAAACTTTGTGTCGTAGATGATACGACATATAGTGCGACATAAGCGTTGTGTCGCATATATTGCGACATAACGTGCGACATAACATGCGACACAGTGTTGTGTCGCATGAAATTTTGGTCCGATGCGACACAAGAGGTCTGTTCGGAATTTAAGTTTCCGAAAACGTATTTTCCGGTTTCCGTTGGGTCTAGAACTTTTATACTAGTTTTAATATGTTATAATGAATCCATAGTAACCATTGGTGGTCGTTTTTAAGGTTTGTGGTGTCGTTTTCTTTAAAATGACCAAAATCGACATTTCCGTTAACGTGTTCAAAAACGAGTTTTAATTACATATTCGGACATCATTTAGCTAGGGGAACAATAATCTAGCAAAATAAAAGTAATCGGAAAAGTTTCGGGTCGCCGGAAAACTTACAAAATTGTCGAATCAAGAAACCGAAAAGATGAAGTTGTAGTCCTCGTTGTCGTGTGCAACTTCCTCCAAGCGAGCTAGGTGGTTTAGGGAGTTTTCGTGGTATTTTTGGGGTGTTCGGTTGACGGTTTTAGAGAGAGAGAGAAATCGTGGGAGAGAGAGAGAGGAGAGGGAAAGATGGATGCATGTATGTGTTTGTGTATTGGAGTGGAAGAAAGGGTGAGGGCTTAATGCCCCCTCACCTAGGCCGGCCCATGGTGGGGCCACAAGGTGTGGTCTCACCAAATGTTGTTCCCTCGCGTATGCGCTCCGTGCGGTGTTCGTTTCCCCGGTCGTTTAAACGTTAAAATTATTTTATACGCGATTAAATATACGTTTTAAAATACGAAATAATATCCGATAATTTAGTTGAAGTATTTTAATAAAATATTTTGTTTTCAAGTTAAACAATATAACTTAGTTTCGTTTTGTCGGTTGGTCGAGTTTTCGGAGAGTTCGGTAGCGTTTTAATTAAAACGTACGTTTTCCGTTATATTATAAACATAATATAAAGTACTAGTCAAAGTAATTAAATAATTTCACATTATTTAATAATTGTTTTACCAATGTCCGCAAGTTTGTACAATTGTAGTTTCATATGATATGTACGAATCGTATACGCGTATATATATATATATTCCATCCATATATATATATAATAAGTAAATAACGTATATAATCCTATTTCATATTATATACAAGTAATAAACACGTAATTAGGGAAAATTTAAATTGGCCCTAAATTTGGGGTTGTTACACTTTTCTTCAAAATTCGTTAGCTTTTTGAAAGGACTACATAGCCTTTCATTGGATTCTTCCTTTTTCTTGGCCCTTTTTATGATTGTGCTGGCGTGATTGGTTTGATTTCCTTTCTTCTACTTCGCCGATCTTGATAATGTAATCTGCGACCTGGAAGGTTTCTAATGATCTTGAGTTATGTTGGCTTTTCTTTGCAAAGGTTTTGGGAATTTGGGAGTGTCTCCGTGGGTTTGTGAGACTTTTGCAGGTTCGAGATAAATGACAGGAGATCTTTTATGGGTGTGAAGAGTGGGTGTTGAGTGGGTGGATGTTTGATGGTGGAAAGGTGTTTTGGATTCCTTGTAAGCTATCAAGATAGGTTGTACCTATGCCACGTGTGGCACTCATTGATGTGATCTCGAAATGTATTACAAGAGCAAGTTCTAATTCAAATGCATACATCGGCACACACACATGAAACGAAAAGTGAAGCATTAAAGATAAATGCTAATTATGGGCTCAATCCTCACGAATCGAATGTTTTGGTCAGTATGTGCCTAGCCATGTGTTGCCTTTTTCATCCGTATCTTATTCTAAAACAGTTTCGTTTCTTTGTTACAACTCGCTTCTCAGCTATAGTTCATAGTTTTGAAAGACAGGGTTTCTAGAAAACGATGTTTTTGAATCCGAAAAATTTGAATTTTTTTCCATTTTTAGCCTTTTGATGAAAATATTGTTTGGCTTACGGACAAGAGGTAAAACTTGCGGTTGTAGACCGAATATCCCACACTTAGAGGAACATTGTCCCTAATGTTCGAATCTATTTGTTGAGCACCTCTTGACGAAGTATCCCACACTTAGAGATTCTACTTATCTTTGGATTGTTTCACAAGTGTTATGTGGTATGAGGTATCCCACACTTAGTGTTGGAACATTGGGTGAGATAATCAAAGCTTTAACGGATAAGGGTTTTTGGAACGGTGTACCGCTTTTGCTGTGCGAGGTGTTTGCTATTTGTTAGAAGTTTCCTGGTCCGTGACTTGTAGCTTACGGCTCTCAGTGTTCTTTGCCGTGCGGTCCGTTGCTTCCTTTGATTTGTTCTCCGTTAAATAGTCATTTGGTTAAACAAACAATCCACTCAATCATTTAACTAATAGCTGCTAATAAGAAAGATAAAGTGAAAGCATAATAAAATAGTAAATAGATAGATGTGATGTCGAGGCATCAATCGTACATCAATACAAACAATAATAAAATAGAGTTTTGGTAGAAAGTAGAAAGAAGTCAGAAAGTGGAGCAATCCATTGCTCTGCTCATGGTCATACAGCTGCTGTAGATGTGACAACCGTCAATTTAGGACTATAATTTAGTGCCTAATAAAGTTTTAATACATGTAATTAGTTCTGTGTTAGGCTAATTGATGTATCAATTATTATATATATTGTTGAATATATATATCTACAATTTTTATTCGATTTGTTTAAATCGTACGAGTTTCAAATCGAATGTAACTCGATTAAATTTATACGGACGTTGGTGAACAATTTTATTAAGTAATACAAGGATTATTAATAACGTTATCGCGCCTAGAAATATTATGTCAATAATATTTAGTATCCCAGTTTTATCACACAATTAATATAAACGCGAATAAAAGGTAATTGCGCAAACGAAATGAGACGAATCATCATTTATAATGTAATTATTAAATGTTTAGTCAAATACTTCAACAAAATACTGAATAATTATTCGTATTCTAGAACGTACATTAAAACATAGAAAATAAATATTTAACGTTTAAGCGACGGAGTAAACGAACACCGCACGGAGCGCAGTGCGCGGACTGAAAATGGTGGGGATTCACCAAAACCCCCTCCACTTTCTCTTTTCTTTTCATTTCTTATTTTCTTTCTCTCTCTCTTTCATTTCTTTTCTCTCAAAACCCCAAACACCCAAAAACTTACAAATCGCCGAAATGAAATTCCGGAAAGGTAGGAATGTAGATCGTCGCGAGGTGGTCGTTTATTTCCAAATGGGCTTGAAGATCCGAGGTTGTTTGAGGTGCTTATTTTGTGAATTTGTGAGTTTTTGGGTGTTTGGGGTTTTGAGAGAAAAGAAATGAAAGAGAGAGAGAAAGAAAATAAGAAATGAAAAGAAAAGAGAAAGTGGAGGGGGTTTTGGTGAATCCCCACCATTTTCAGTCCGCGCACTGCGCTCCGTGCGGTGTTCGTTTACTCCGTCGCTTAAACGTTAAATATTTATTTTCTATGTTTTAATGTACGTTCTAGAATACGAATAATTATTCAGTATTTTGTTGAAGTATTTGACTAAACATTTAATAATTACATTATAAATGATGATTCGTCTCATTTCGTTTGCGCAATTACCTTTTATTCGCGTTTATATTAATTGTGTGATAAAACTGGGATACTAAATATTATTGACATAATATTTCTAGGCGCGATAACGTTATTAATAATCCTTGTATTACTTAATAAAATTGTTCACCAACGTCCGTATAAATTTAATCGAGTTACATTCGATTTGAAACTCGTACGATTTAAACAAATCGAATAAAAATTGTAGATATATATATTCAACAATATATATAATAATTGATACATCAATTAGCCTAACACAGAACTAATTACATGTATTAAAACTTTATTAGGCACTAAATTATAGTCCTAAATTGACGGTTGTCACATTCTCCCCCTGTTAGAAGAATTTCGTCCCGAAATTTACGTTGAAGTTGTGTTTGACGTTGAATCAGTGAAGAGTTGAGGATACTTGAGTCGCATTTGGTCCTCCCGTTCCCAGGTAAATTCCGGACCGCGCCGCGAATTCCACCTAACCTTGACAATGGGAATACGACTTTGTTTAAGTTGTTTGACCTCACGGTCCATGATCTCGGCGGGTTCCTCAACAAAATGAAGTTTCTCGTCAACTCGAATTTCATCGAGTGGAATGATAAGTGTCTCATCTGACAGACACTTTTTCAGATTTGAAACATGAAATGTGGGATGCACACTGCTGAGTTCGGATGGCAGCTGCAATCGATATGCTACTGGACCAATCCTTTCAAGGATCTCGAATGGTCCAATGTATCTGGGATTCAACTTTCCTCGTTTGCCAAATCGGATTACGCCTTTCCAAGGCGACACTTTGAGTAGAACTCGATCCCCAACTTGGAACTCGAGTGGTTTGCGTCTCACGTCAGCATAACTTTTCTGACGATCACGCGCGGCTTTGAGCTTGTTTTGAATTTCGACGATTCTCTCGGTCGTCTCGTGAATGATTTCTGGACCTGTGAGTTGGCTATCCCCAACTTCAGTCCAACAGATAGGTGACCGGCACTTACGACCGTACAGTGCCTCGAAGGGTGCAGCTTTGATGCTGGTATGATAACTGTTGTTGTACGAGAACTCGCACAATGGTAGATGTTTTTCCCAGTTTACACCGAAGTCTACTACGCAGGCCCGTAGCATGTCTTCAAGTGTTTGAATGGTTCGTTCACTTTGACCGTTTGTTTGAGGATGGTATGCGGTACTCATATCAAGTCGAGTACCCAGGGATTTTTGAAGTGATTGCCAAAATTGTGAAGTGAAACGACTATCCCTATCGGAGATAATTGAGATTGGAACACCGTGTTTGGTCACGATTTCCTTCAAATAGATTCTGGTGAGGCGTTCCATTTTGTCGGATTCCTTGATTGCCAGGAAGTGAGCAGACTTTGTGAGACGATCCACGATCACCCAAATGGTATCGCAACCGTTCGAGGATTTGGGTAGTTTGGTTATGAAGTCCATGGCAATTTGTTCCCATTTCCATTCAGGAAGACTGGGTTGTTGAAGTAAACCTGATGGTTTTTGATATTCGATTTTGACTTTGGAGCAAGTGAGGCATTTGCTGACATAGGTGGCGATTTCAGATTTCATGTTCGGCCACCAGTAGAAGTCCTTGATACCGTGGTACATTTTATCGGATCCCGGATGGATAGAATATTTGGACTTGTGAGCTTCATCCATCACCAAGTCTCGTAGGTTCCCAAATTTAGGCAACCAGATTCGGTTTGAGAAATACCTAATCCTGTTAGGTCTGATTTCGAATTGTTTATCCATGCCCCGTAAGGCTTCATCTTTGACATTTTCGGGTTTTAAAGCTTCGAGTTGAGCAGTGAGGATTTGAATGTTTAAATTGTTGTGAATGGTCATACTGAGGGCTCGAACCCGAAGTGGTTTCACTCGCTCCTTTCGACTGAGGGCATCAGCAACAACATTTGCTTTGCCTGGATGATATTTGAGTTCGCAGTCGTAATCGGTAAGCAACTCGACCCATCGACGTTGCCTCATGTTGAGATCCTTCTGATCGAATATGTGTTGGAGACTTTTGTGGTCTGTAAAGATTGTACATCTGGTACCATAAAGGTAATGTCTCCAGATTTTGAGGGCAAAAACGACAGCTCCTAGCTCGAGGTCGTGGGTGGTGTAATTCTTTTCATGAATCTTGAGCTGTCGGGAAGCATAAGCTATGACTTTGTCTCGTTGCATGAGTACACAACCGAGACCTTGATGAGAAGCATCGCAGTATACCACGAAGTCATCGGTGCCTTCGGGTAATGATAGAATAGGAGCACTGCAAAGCTTTTGTTTTAAGAGTTGGAATGCCGACTCTTGTTTCTCAGTCCAGTCAAACTTTTTGTCTTTCTGGGTCAGAGTCGTGAGTGGTATGGCTATTTTGGAGAAATTTTCAATGAATCGTCGATAGTATCCGGCCAGTCCTAAAAACTGTCGTACTTCGGTCGGAGTGGTTGGCGATTGCCAATCTTTGATTGCTTCGATTTTTGATGGGTCAACGTGAATCCCCTGACTGTCAATCACGTGACCAAGGAATTGAACGGTTTTGATCCAGAACTCACACTTAGAGAACTTGGCATAGAGCTCCTCGTGTTTAAGTAGTTCAAGGATGGTTTTGAGGTGTTGCGCGTGTTCTTCTTTGTTTCGTGAATATATGAGGATGTCGTCGATGAAGACAATGACAAATTTGTCAAGATAAGGCTTGCACACCCGATTCATAAGATCCATGAACACAGCCGGTGCGTTGGTTAGGCCGAATGGCATCACTTGGAATTCGTAATGCCCGTAACGGGTTCTGAAAGCGGTTTTTGGAATATCGGCATCGCGGACACGCAATTGGTGGTAACCGGATCGGAGGTCAATCTTTGAATAACAACTCGACCCTTGAAGTTGGTCGAACAAATCATCGATTCGAGGAAGTGGATACCGGTTCTTGACAGTTAACTTGTTCAACTCTCGATAGTCGATACACATTCGAAAAGAACCATCTTTCTTCTTAACAAATAGGACCGGAGCTCCCCAAGGTGAAGAACTCGGCCTGATAAACCCTCGTTCCAGGAGTTCCTGTAATTGGGTGGATAGCTCCTGAAGTTCGGATGGAGCTAAACGGTATGGTGCTCGGGCCACAGGCGCAGCACCTGGTACGAGATCAATTGAAAACTCAACCTGTCTTGGTGGTGGTAGACCAGGCAGTTCCTCAGGAAAGACTTCTGAAAAGTCTCGAACAATTGGAACATCCTCAAGTCGCTTCTCCTCCGACTTTTTCTCCATGATGTGCGCGAGGATTGATGGATAACCCTTTCTCAGAAATTTCCGGGTTTTAAGACAAGAGATGATGTTAAGCCTCGTCCCTCCGGTCTCCCCCTGTATGACTAGGGTTCTACCGACGGCGAGAGGTATGCGAACAATTTTATCGT
Source organism: Helichrysum umbraculigerum (assembly GCA_949592205.1). NCBI lineage: Eukaryota > Viridiplantae > Streptophyta > Magnoliopsida > Asterales > Asteraceae > Helichrysum > Helichrysum umbraculigerum. Next base: position 3,837,268 of record CATIUR010000008.1, on the reverse strand, counting down.
AGCAAATGATTTCGGCGCGATGTTTGGATAACCAGTCCATGCCTACGATGACATCGAAACTTCCTATCTCAATAGGCATAAGATCTATGGAGAAGATTTCATCGGCTAGATTTAAAGTGCAATTAGGTATCACACTATTGGTTTCTATCAATTTGCCATTTGCTAGCTCTACAGTGTACTTAACGTCTAAAGCAACAGGTGTAACGTCAAGTAGAGGGCAAAATTCATCGGAAATAAAACTCCTATCGGCACCAGTATCAAATAGAATGGAAGCAGTTAAATTGTTGAGGAGGAACATACCCGTGACCACATTCGGGTCCAGACGGGCGTCCCCTGAGTTGATCACGAAAGCGGTACTTTTGGCATTGTTGTTGTTGCGGTGGTTGTTGTTGTTGCCCTTGTTCTTCAACTTTGGGCAAGAATCCCTGAAGTGTCCTGGGTTCCCACATTCGTAGCAGGACTTAGGTTGTCGGGTATTTTTGTCAGAGGGGTTGTTGTTGGATTTGGGGGCTCGGCAATCCTTAGTCAAATGCCCGTACCTCCTGCAGTTGTTGCAAGGAGTACCGCACTGACCAAAATGGTGGTAGTTACACTTGGGACAATAAGGCCTGTCCCCGGTGTAGCTGCGGGTGGTTTCAGAGTTGGTGGTGTAGACTTGGATGGCGTTGTTTTTCTTGTTGGAGTTGTGGTGGTGTTCAGTGGATTTGCGTTTGTATTAATTGTGTGATAAAACTGGGATACTAAATATTATTGACATAATATTTCTAGGCGCGATAACGTTATTAATAATCCTTGTATTACTTAATAAAATTGTTCACCAACGTCCGTATAAATTTAATCGAGTTACATTCGATTTGAAACTCGTACGATTTAAACAAATCGAATAAAAATTGTAGATATATATATTCAACAATATATATAATAATTGATACATCAATTAGCCTAACACAGAACTAATTACATGTATTAAAACTTTATTAGGCACTAAATTATAGTCCTAAATTAGATCTTCAAGCCCATTTGGAAATAAACGACCACCTCGCGACGATCTACAATCCTACCTTTCCGGAATTTCATTTCGGCGATTTGTAAGTTTCCGACACAACTCCGAAAACTCTCGTTTTTAAGATTTATAACTTGCTAGTTGTTTGTATAACCTTGTAATGTCCTAAAATGGGTTGGGTAAAAATATTATGCCGATCGATGGCCGGAAAATGCGTTTTTGGAGTTAAAATTCCGATCAGACTCCGTACGTCGCATTTGGTCGGGAGCAAATGCGACGTAGCGACCTACGTCGCACTATATCCCCAACGTCGCATATAGCGACGCAGCGACCTACGTCGCACTATAACCCCAACGTCGCATTTAGCGACGTAGACCCTTACGTCGCAGAAATCACCTACGTCGTCTATAGCGACGTCACGTACAACGTCGCATTAAATTGCGAAAGTCGCACATAGCGACGTCATGCCCAACGTCGCAGTCCGGATCTGCGACGTAGCGCCCTACGTCGCACAAAACAGAATCTTCAAACCTCAAAATTTTGAAGTCAAAGTTACTGTTCAAAAAAGTCAAATTTACTGTAGCAGTACTGTAGCAAAGTCAACATTTTAGAATTTTTATTATTTCAACTAAATCACCAACGAGCCGTACACATTTTCAAATACACAATTGAATCAACTAAGTCATAGTAACTTAGATAATTTAATCAAACAAGTCGTAGTAACTTGTAACAATACAATCAACCAAATCGGGGTAATTTGGACATTAAGTTAGACAAACAATTTCAATGGTAGTCTTTCGAGATACCAATACAATTAATAACAATTCAAGTGTCGTGGACACATTCAGGTTTCAAACCTTTGGACACCAACACACGGCTAATTACTTCAAGTTTAATTGCTTAACATTCCAAGACTCAGGTGAGTTTCATAGCCCCATTTTCACTGCTTTTCAACTAGGGGTGTGATATTACTACTCGATTTTGTTTTACAAGTAGAACGCAAGTGACAAACTTCAAATACTACATGAGTTTCAAGCTAATCAATTTAAAGTCCTCCATAAGCATAGTCTCTAGTATTTTATAGCGTGAATGTTAGTATATGATATCATATGGGATTGACAATCCTCATCCGGGTTAGCACGCACTAACCGGTCAAACGGATGTATTAGCATTTGGGAAGACGAGTGTTGATTAGGCACTCGTAGGAGGCATTTCAAGTTAGGTTTCCTTAAGTGGGCCTGACAAATCAAGTTAAGCTCAGACTATGTGCTCATGGACAGTAGAACTTTTATTTTGCTTAATCGCATTTTAAATTCAATATAAATCTTGCGGTTCTGACAACTATACATTGACATACAAACCTGTGAGCTCACCAGCGTTTTCGCTGACCCATTTTAGTATTTATCACAGGTACCCAGCAGTAGGTTGGCTACACAAGCAAGAAATATTAGCTCGAGTCAGCATACATACAACTAGAGATTGGACTGCATTATTATATTTTGTAAAAGTAATTATGCTATGTAATCTCTCAATTTCAGGAATCGAGCTAATGCAACTATATTTTGATGTAAACATTTACTTTATCTATACAAGTTTAAAACGACGCATATAGTGGTCGTTCATTATATCTTATGTGCTGTGTATATTGATTAGTGACACCCAAATCAAGCTTCCGCAAATCTTTAAATTTGGGGGTGTCACAGTAGATGTGGTGGGTCCAGGGGAAGTCTCGTCTGATGAGGAGTCATCATACTGATCGTTGGTGCCTTCGTTTGATACATCATTGTTAGCTCCTTCGTCTGGCATACCGATGGTAAAAGCTCCTTGATCCACAAGCTGGTCGATGAGTGGTCCGGATGGTATCTCGTAGCTACCGAATGGGAACATGGCTGACCCTTGGTGTGTGTTGTCTTGGAAGAGGTCTGTCTGTCTATGTGAGGAAACCTGCACAGGTATAGGTACAGTAGCTGAAACAGCGGTGTGTTTGCGGGTCCTGGGACTTTGAATTGTGACAGTCCGTGCAGATACTCTGGATGCCCTGCTGCCTCTTGACGTGTGTGCTCTAAATGATCCAACAACTGATGGGATAGTCTGTCTGGTGACTGGGAGATGCACTGGAGGTGGCTGAGGTCTAGGAATGATGATCCTAGGTGGTATAACATGCCCACGGCCGGGTGGTGGTCGAGGTGCTGGAACAGGAACATCTGCCTGCTGTCTCAATGCTGCATAGATCCTAGTTTGCATCTGCATAGACCAATACCAGTAGTCTGGGCCTGGAGGTGCTCCGTAGTGGTAGATGTATGTAGGCCCTTGCGGTCTTGGGGCAGGAGTAGAAGGTCTTGCCCTAGTACGTGGTGGCTCCACTCGTGGTGGTGGTGGGATGTCATTATCTTCATCATCATCCTCGTCATCACTGTCATCCTCATCTATATCTGAATCACTAGGTCCTTGCTGGCGTTTCCTCTTCTTTGTTTCTTTTGGCAGAATCAAGTCAGGTACCAACGTGTCAACACTGCCAGGATCTACTGCCCGTGCTTTGATGTAAACAGCACCATCTTTCGTGACACGGAGTATTTCCATACTCCTAAGAAACTGGTAGTCGAGTGGCTTAGAGCTCCACCCTGATTTAAATCTCTCAACATCGGATGTCCGAAGTAATCCCATCTTTTGGATCAATCTAGTAATTACCGCGCCTAAATATGATCTTTTCTTGCCAAAATCCTTTTCTTGTAGAAGTCTCTGAGCAACTAGATAAGCAACCTGTATATTTCTCTTTTCGAGAATGCTTGCCATGAGAGCGACATCAAATCCAGAAACTCGTCCGCTGGTAGTATGTTTCCCATCAAATGAATAAGCTATGAGCTTGTGGAGAATCTGAAGGACTGGATCCTTGAGTCGGGTTGCCTTAATACCCGAGAAGTATGGTGTAGGCGACCATTGACTCCATGCCTCAGCACAAGTGGTGGTGACAGAAGCAGAGGTGGCTCCGGTGGTGAACAGAGGCGATTGTATCTCCTCTGATGTGTATAAGTCTAGATGGAGCGAGAAGTGGGCGAGTGATAAAGTATGCGGGTTGCCCAGGTACTGAAACGAGATTGAACAATCTTCAATTCTCTCTCTCTGCTGAAATCTGAAGGTGGTCATAAACTCCGTAACCATCTCCACATATATTGGCTCATCGATGCTAAATAATCTCTTGAGGGATTCAAACTGCTGCCCATTCACTGTGTAGCTAAGTATGCTTTCGAGTTTTTCCTTATATCCTAGTGCTTGCATGACATTCCAGTCAATGTGCCTGAGACGCCCGAACTTCTTGTCTCTCCATATACGTGCCATTTTGTCATAGGCTAGCGTGGCACTCATGTAGGCTAAAGATCCTGAAAGGGGTCGTGCTGGGTTTAATTTCTTCTTTCGTGCCATTGTACCTGAGAACATTTAAAGTAATGGATTCTTTGAGAAATAGAAATTCAAAGCACGCTCCGTAGAATTTCGAAGTGAGGGCTTTAATTTCTAGACAATCTAAAGACTTCATTGAACATATAATGCTCCCATGCGACAAACAGTCACTCATTTGTCAAGGTAATATCGTCACTTAGAAAAGTATAGTCATGGAATGGCAATCGTCTTATTGTGAATTATTTGTCACTTACAAGGTTTGGTGCAAACCAAGTTTGAAATGACGAGAATTCACGAATAATGATAACATCATTATTGGTAAGGTTTGACTTTGGAAGTACAAGTTGAAGTAAGGTTTTTGAATAAAATATTTTGTCTAAAAAAAAAAATTCAATACTTCAAGTTGACTTTTAGGTCAAAGCTTTCTTCAAATGATATTTTCAAATGTCCGCATGCCATAATTTTAACCTATTCATGCATGCATATTCTAAGTCATTTTAAGCATTTCCTATTTGATAAGCAAACTAAGTTATGCATAAAAGAAGTTATCATGCCCATGTGTTTGGTGCGGTCCAAGACTTCTTATTCAAAAGTGATGATTGTCTAGTTATTGCCTAATTTGACTAGTCAAAACAAGTACAACATTATCATGTAATTTTCAACTTATCATATTTTTCATGCAAGTCAAAATTGCTAAACCTAACTTGTACACATAGAGCAACTAACATAGAGGGATTATGCAAAACACCATTATTACCAAGATACTTAGCATATTAACACTTAATCAAGCAAAGTTCTAGACTAAATCAATTGATCAAATCTATTTCTATTGAAAAAGTCACACATATGGGAATTCGCATGGGAAAGTGGTAGGATCATGTAGTACCTAAGCGTTTAATCAAGAAAAAACTCTATTTCCTAGTTACTAGCTTAGCTAACTACAAGAAATAAGTTCTTTCAAATTTTAAATGGGTTTTGTGATCATACCTTGCTTTTAGTGAATGAAATGCAAAAACGAAAGTACAACCGAGAAGTATATGCAACAAGGAACTCGAAAGGACAAGAGATTATGTAATTTGATGGAGTTTTGATGGAGATCTCATGGGGTTCATGGGTTGGCCGATTTTCTTGAGCAAGGGGGGGGGGGGGGGGGGGGAAGATGAAGTTTGTTAGATGATTTGAATTATGGGGAGTTAAGGAGGTTCATAGTGGTCCTTTAGGGTACATGTACTCACCCTAAGTACTATGGTACTCATATGGTCCCTAAGGTGAATTGAATGTTAAGTATTAATGTCTCAAATTAATTTCCAATGTCCACTAATAATGGTGATGAATCTTAAATGTATTACTTGTAACTAGTTACGTGTTAATTTCTTGTTACGCTGTAAATATTTTAAGAAACGCGCAAATTTTTGCGGAACAATTAAAATCAACTTTAAACATTGAACTCACGCTATTTTTTGTGTTTAAAAATCTTTGTCTGACGCGGGTCTATAGAATGTACTACTATTTAGGCAAAATGCTTTAAGAGGTGTACGTTCTTTTAGAGGTGCGTGCGTTTTCAGACAATAATTTAAAAACGTTTTCTGTTAAGGGAAACTTTCAAAAATTTATTATATATATATGTATTAAAAATACGCTCATTTAAAGTCGCGAGCCTTGACCGTTTTCGGAAGGAATTGTTTTAAGATTCGATCCGATCCCTCCATAGGGAAAGGGTCGAGATTTGCTCCCTTAACTGAACATTTTTCAGTACAAAACATTTCGATAGCTCCCAGATGACATTGTAAACTAGAAAATGATGATCCTCTAAACTTCCTAGGATCTCTCGTTCCTCATACCCTAAATTGACAAGATCATCAATCAACTTATTGTACGCCTTCCTTATCTTCTTGGGATTTGATAGACCATCGCGTTCTCCTTTGTTTTTGTAGTTCAAATTGTGAGTGAGTTTATTCACAGCTTCCATAAATGCATTCTCTTCCGGCGAATCAGGTTCTCCGGTTGTAAGTTTAACTAGCTTACAGAGTTCACTAATTTCGGCTTTTTGTGTGGAAGTGAAGGGGTATTTGGTGAAGGTGAAGATTCGAACAAGCTTGACGTGAAGGTCTTTTCTTTTTTCAAAGAAGCTTGTGTCGGTTCTTTCCTTTGTGGAATTAGGAAAAACTTCTCGCAATTTTGAGATTAGGTAAGAAGCGGGGTCAACAAAGAACGGAATTTTACCAAGAAAGGTAATAGGAATCATCGGGTTTTGTTCTGTCCAGAACTCAAGTTTGTTGATCATTGTGGTGACATTGTGATTGATTAATATCATAGATGTTGGAAGGTAATCCATGTCGGCAAATGATTTGAGGAGTAGATCTAAATCTGCTACAAACTTCAGTTCTTGGTCCTTGAAATTTATGGAGTGGCCTTCGCATTCTTGATTTGACAGGCGAAGAAGAAGGTTTACTTGTTTTTCTAATCGAGCAATCGTTTCTCGTTGGTTGAAGGAAAACGGGAGATTGGCATAGGTCAATTGTATGACGAATGCTTTATAGACATCTGCCCTTCGGGAAGGATTGAAAGAAACACCAAGGTGGCGTTCTTTAAAACAAGGTTGTTCTATTTCGACGGATGAAACCTTATCCACCACTCGGTATATGGTATATTTAGGTTCGTATGAAGGGAATGGAAAGATACCATCATTGTGAGAATCGGATATGGTTTGGGCATATACCGATGTCTCAGGAATGAGGGTAATTAGGTCACATGTTTTCGGAGGCTTCACTTCATGATTTTCTTCGGGAAGATAATCAAAGTGGACAGATTTTGACACTTTAGGCATTTGCAAAGTTGGAGAGTGATCTTCTGGAGATGATGCCAGGTCAGGTAGCTGATCCGTGACATCAAAGTCCAGGAAATGGTTTGGAATGGAATGTGGGATCCTAAATTCTTCTAGGGAAGCATATAATTCATCCTTTGAAGTACTAATAGAAGTGGGTTTTTTAGATGTCATGTTTAAACTAATATTATCCTAATTAACACTAAATTAACAGCAAATTAAAGTAAAACTGCTTAAAGTAACTTTCGAGAGATTTCTAAGAAGGAATCAATCGGAAGGATCTCCTAAATACTACAACTTAAGGTGGCTTGAATCTACGTTTGAGATTCCCCGGCAGCGGCGCCAAAAACTTGATGTGCTCACACCGTGTCGTTGTTTTTCAAATGATGATGCGAGCACAGCAGGGGTTTTAAATTTATATTTTGCGGGGCTTAAATTATACGTACTACCTACTCTGGTTAGTAAGCGGTAAGTATGACCTAAGATCGTTCTATGAATCCAAACGTGTGGGCGATTAAAGTTGGCACTTTCAGCAGGGAAGCATTTAGGATGGAACAAAGTAGGTAGGTTTTGGGGTTTAAAGACAGGTAATTAAAATGCAGGAAAGTAAATTGCAGGAAAATAAAGTAAAGGAAAAACAGATAAAGATAAAGATGTGATTGCTGAGATTTCGATAATTAATATTTCAGGATGACAGAACAAATAGGGTTGATACATAATGTGGTAAATAAACTACAAGGGGTAAACTCTAGAACCCTACCAACTCAGTTTCCCATTGGCGTGTCACTTGGAACTAGGTTATCGTGATTCTGATCGGAGCAATACGCAAACTTCCAATACTCATCTAGTTGAAAGATGAACAACCTATTTTGGTTTTATACCGAGGTGCATGAATCAGTAGCGTATCGTCTCATAGGTCCGACCGTTCTTAACTCCTATGGTAGTTTACTACTCTATTAGCACGAAGATTAATAGATTTGTATGTTTGGACCGCCGTTTATGTAAGACTTAGTGTTTCATGAACTCTAGGTAACTAGGACTTTGTTCTATTCCTAAGTCTTGTCTTTGTTTAGTTAAGTTCTAATTACTTCGACTTATGACTTAAGTTCTCCTTTTCAAACAGTTATACATATCCAGATTATCCGCAGTTTGATAGAACGTGTTTCATATGAGGACCATGCCTTTCAATAATAGACAGTGTACTTTACATGGGATTTCCACTGCTTCTTATATCCAACACGCGGTCAAGAGTAATTGACAGTGAAAGTGAGACTCTAACTAATTAAATGTAAAGCAGGGCAGGAATGTAAACCTAATATATACAACGAGTGGTTTCATTGTGTCTTACTTATTGCATGTCATGGGCACAGATAACTACTTACCATAATTAAGGTTGATCAGGTCCTAATTACTAGGTTGCAGTCACGTGGATAACTGGAAAGGGTGCTCCATAAATTAAACTTAAATTCATAAAGTCCTAACGGTACAAAGATTATTATCTCCTATTTATTCTGAACGTATATTACGAACATTATTTTATAATGCATTGATTCTCGTGGGATACACCAGTTAGTTGTATAGTTGTATTATCCTTTCGGAGTTCCAACTTTTGAACCAGAGCTGATTCCAATGATATAACTACCTTCGGTCGTTTATCGGCTTCCGTACGTTTGTACTTTGCATAGAGCATTTCCAGCACTATACCGAATAAACAGTCGAATATGGGCCGTTATATCATTTTACGATTATCGTGCATTGATTGTGTAATGACATCCTTACTTATAATTATCTACATCATCAGTAATCACAATAATAAACTACTCGCAATTCATGGCAACAAATAAATCACATACCAGGCAATAATACATATTCAAAATATGAAATGAGACAAGTATAATAAAAGTTTAGATATCACCCGGAATTAAATGCGTAGCAGCGTATTATTATAATTGACAAACTCTTTCACATGTACAAAGATTGATCTCCGAATCTCTAGCGTTCGCCCTAGCTCCTACGTTAGTCCGTGGACTAATTACAATATTTCTAGAATTAGAAAGACTAAAAGACTACGAAAGATTATCTAGTGAGAAAGAAAGAGTGAAATATGCTAGAATGTGTGCGTATGTGGTGTGTCTTACAAATGAACCTAAGCAACCTATTTATAGGTGAGCTTTGGCTCACATTAGCACCAAGTGGTGCATGTTAGAAAAAGGTAGCCAAAAGGGTGCACCGGGTACCGTACAACGCAAAAAGTAGGCGCACCGGGTACCGTACAAGACGAAAAGTAGGCGCACCAGGTACCAGAAGTTACCAAAAACGGAAACCGGGGCGGGACACAGGTGGCGGAAGGCGCCAGCAGGGTGGCCTGTGGCGGTGGGCCCCAGGCCGGCGGCGGCTGGCCTGTAGCCGCCCCGTTGCGCCGTCTTTTGCTTCGTTTCTCGATTCGTGCGTGTTTTCTTCGTTATGCGTCCGTTTGTGTCGATTCTTTTTTTGTTGGATTCGTAATTCAAAAACTAAGATTTTGACATAGGATAGGCCCTGAGATGAGATCCTTAGCTCCAGATATTGCATTCGGATCATTTGGATCTTCCGGCGGGTGCGAACTCTTCATTTTTCACCCGTTTTGGTTGATTCTTCTTCTGTTGGATTCGAGTTTTAAAAACGAACATATTGGAAATAATGGATGTTGATGCAGGGTACTTTAGTCTTGAAATCTCGTTTTTATGCCTCGAATCTTCAAACGTGTGTGAAATCTTCGTTTTACATCCGTTTTGCTTGATTTTTCTCGTGCAACCTTGTTTTAACCATCTTGGCATAATGTTAGTGATTTGTAATGTTTTTGAATTAATATGCCAAGAATCGTTCCAGAATGAGAGAGATATCGGTAGTAAAAACGTGACTTTTTACGCGATATCACCGCATAAATAACTGCCAAGAAGAGAACAAAGTCAAATTCTCTACCTACACTCTTGCTGAGGGTGCACTCACCTTCTGGAACTCATACGCCCAAACCCATGGTATTGATGCTACCTATCAAATGTCTTGGGATGAACTCAAAAACTTGCTGAGGGAAGAATACTGTCCACGCGAGCAACTCCAATAGCTCGAACATGAATTCTGGAACCTCACAGTTCAAGGAAACGACATTACTGGCTACACAACCAGATTTCACCAGCTTGCTCTCCTTTGTCCAACCATGGTGGACCCTGAATCCAAACGTGTAGAAAGATACATTTGGGGGCTACCTGATTCCATCCAAGGCAATGTCATTTCTTCCAAACCCCGGACCATCCAGAGTGTCGTCCGCATGGCACACGAGCTTATGGCTCAGATCGTCCGCCGTGGGACACCCACAGTGAAATCCACCGGGGACAACAAACGGAAATGGTCCGGGAATAACAACAATCAGCAGCAGTAAACCAAGAAGGCCGAGACTGTTAAGGCCTACACCTCCGGTTCAGGGTCGGGGGACAAGAAAGGGTACGTTGGGAACAAACCTTACTGTTCCAAGTGTACTCTACACCATGAAGGCCCCTGTACCTGTACCAAGTGCAAACGGCAGGGACATCTAGCTACAGATTGCAGAACCCACAACCCAAATACCAACCCCAATGCACCAAAGGCTTGTTTCGAGTGTGGCAGCACTGCCCATTTCAGGAATAATTGCCCGAAACGAAACAACAACAACAACAACAACAACAACAACAGGAACAACAATAACAACAACAACCCTCGCGGTCGAGCTTTTGTACTCAATGCTGGAGAGGCCCGTCAAGATCCCAACGTTGTTACGGGTATGTTTCTCCTCAACGATCTAACCGTTTCAGTTTTATTCGATACTGGTGCCGATAAAAGTTTAATATCTGATGAGTTTTGTCCGTTACTCAACATTACTCCCACTGCCTTAGATGCTAAGTTCACAGTAGAATTAGCAAATGGCAAACTGATAGAGGCCAATAGTGTGATACCTAATTGCACTCTAAACCTCGCCAACGAACTTTTCCCCATAAACCTCATCCCTGTTGAAATCGGAAGCTTCGATGTCATCGTAGGCATGTACTGGTTGTCCAAGCATCGTTCTGAAATTGTCTGTTTCGAGAAGATCGTGCGTATACCTCTCGCTACCGGTGGAACCTTGATCATACAGGGGGAGACTGGTAGGCGAAACCTGAACATCATCTCTTGTATGAAAACCCAAAAGTACCTGAGAAAAGGGTACCCGGCAATCCTTGCTCATGTAACCGAAAAGAAGTCGGCTGAAAAGCAACTTGAGGATGTGCCTATCGTTCAAGACTTTCCAGAAGTCTTTCCCGAAGACTTGCCAGGCCTTCCCCCGCCTAGACAAGTCGAATTCCAAATCGACCTTGTGCCCGGTGCTGCACCCGTGGCACGAGCCCCATACAGATTAGCCCCATCCGAGTTGCAGGAGTTGTCCACCCAATTATAGGAACTCCTGGACAAGGGATTCATTCGACCGAGTTCTTCACCTTGGGGAGCTCCGGTCCTATTTGTTAAAAAGAAGGACGGATCCTTCAGAATGTGAATCGATTACCGTGAACTGAACAAACTTACCATCAAAAACCGATACCCACTTCCTAGAATCGATGACTTATTTGACCAACTTCAAGGTTCAAGCTTTTACTCAAAGATCGACCTTCGGTCTGGCTATCGCCAACTCCGCGTTCGAGACGCCGATATCCCGAAAACCGCCTTCCGAATCCGCTACGGGCATTACGAATTCCAAGTGATGCCTTTTATCTTAACCAACGCACCGGCTGTATTCATGGACCTTATGAATTGGGTGTGCTAACCATATCTAGATAAATTTGTCATTGTGTTCATTGATGACATCTTGATCTACTCTCGCAACGAAACCGAACATGGCCAACACCTCAAAACTATCTTGGAATTACTCAGACACGAGGAGTTATATGCCAAGTTCTCCAAGTGTGAGTTCTGGAAGCGAACAGTACAGTTCCTAGGGCATGTCGTTGACTGTCAAGGGATACATGTTGATCCAGCCAAGATCGAGGCCATCAAGTGCTGGAAAGCACCTACTACTCCAACTGAGGTATGACAATTCTTAGGTCTTGCTGGGTATTACCGGCGATTCATTGAGAACTTCTCCAAAATAGCCCTACCTTTAACCTCACTGACTCGGAAAGATAAGAAATTCGATTGGACCGATAAACAAGAGTCAGCCTTCCAACTTCTGAAACAGAAACTCTGTAGTGCACCAATCATGTCCTTACCCGAAGGCACTGATGATTTCGTAGTTTACTGCGACGCCTCACACCAAGGACTAGGTTGTGTGTTAATGCAGCGTGAAAAAGTCATCGCCTACGCCTCACGACTATTGAAAATTCACGAAAAGAACTACACCACCCATGACCTCGAATTGGGAGCTGTAGTTTTTGCACTAAAAATCTGGAGACACTATTTGTATGGTACAAAATGTACTATCTTCACAGACCATAAAAGCCTTCAACATATCTTTGATCAGAAGGACCTAAATATGAGACAACATCGTTAGGTCGAGTTACTTAGTGACTACGACTGTGAAATCCGATACCACCCGGGTATGGCTAACATTGTTGCCGATGCCCTAAGTCGAAAAGAACGAGTGAAACCCATTCGAGTTCGAGCCCTCGGTTTAACCATGCACAACGATCTTATTTCTCAAATTCATTCCACTCAACACGAAGCACTCAATGAGAAAAACATCAAAAATGAGGCCTTGCGAGGCATGGAAAAACAATTTGAAATCAAACCCGACGGAACTCGATACTTCTCTAACCGAATCTCGTTACCAAACTTTGGAAACCTACGAGATTTGGTGATGGATGAATGTCACAAATCTCGATACTCCATACATCCTGGTTCCGACAAAATGTATCATGACATCAAACAACGGTATTGGTGGCCCAACATGAAAGCTGACATCGCCACTTATGTTAGTAAATGTTTAACCTGCACCAAGGTTAAGGCCGAATACCATAAACCCTCCGGGTTGCTACAATAACCCGAAATACCTCAATAGAAATGGGAAAACATAACCATGTACTTCATCACCAAACTACCGAAAACACCGAGCGACTGCGATACCATTTGGGTGATCGTTGATCGTCTCACGAAATCTGCCCATTTCCTAGCTATCAAGGAAACCGACAAGATGGAGCGCTTGGCTCGCATCTACATCAAAGAGGTTGTAGCATGACACGGCATACCCATCTCGATCATCTCCGATAGAGATAGCCGCTTCACCTCTCAATTTTGGCAAACACTTCAGAAAGCTCTCGGTACTCGTCTGGATATGAGTACCGCTTATCACCCACAAACTGATGGTCATAGTGAACGAACCATCCAAACTTTAGAAGATATACTGCGCGCGTGCGTAGTTGACTTCGGCAAAAATTGGGAAAACCACCTACCTTTGTGTGAGTTCTCCTACAACAACAGTTACCACACCAGCATTGGTGTTGCACCCTTATGGTAGAAAGTGCCGATCACCCATTTGTTGGACCGAAATCGGCGATAGCCAACTCACAGGTCCTGAAATCATCCATGAAACGACCGAGAAAATCGTGACCATCCAAAATCGGCTGAAAGCCGCACGTGATCGTCAGAAGAGTTACGCTGACGTGAGACGCAAACCCCTCGAGTTTCAGGTCGGAGACAAAGTACTTCTAAAAGTGTCACATTGGAAAGGTGTCATTCGTTTTGGTAAACGCGGTAAACTAAACCATAGGTACATCGGACCTTTTGAGATTCTTGAAAGAATTGGTCCTGTGGCATATCGACTGCAGCTACCGCCCCAACTCAGTAGCGTGCACAACACATTCCACATTTCTAACTTGAAGAAATGTCTGTCTGATGAGACGCTTGTAATCCCGCTCGATGAAATCCACATAGATGATAAACTCCATTTCATCGAAGAGCCGATAGAAATCATGGACTGTGAGGTCAAACGCTTGAAACAAAGTCGTATTCCCATCGTTAAAGTCCGGTGGAATTCTAGGCGCGGTCCTGAATTCACTTGGGAACGGGAAGACCAAATGCGACTGAAACACCCACATCTATTTTTAGATACCCCTCAGACTGCGGCAACGAACTAATTTCGGGACGAAATTCTCCAAACAAGGGGAGAATGTGACACCCGACGATTTAGGGTTACTGATTAACCTGTTAGAAACCTTAATTATGCGTGTTTAGTTTAGTATTAGGCTAAATACTTGTAATTACTTGTAACTATTTGTATATTTTTGTGAATATACATTTCCGTAATTATTTTGTATTACGCTTACGCAATTTGGTGAAGTTGTGTGAAACAACCGGACGGAGTCCGACAGACTATACGACGTTGGTGAAAACCTTTTTATAAATAACTTTAATCCATTCTTAGAAGTTATTTATCATTTATTATTATTTTTTTAAAATAATACACAAAAAAAAAAAAAAAAAAAAAAAAAAAAAAACCCTAGACGTTTTGGCTAAAACGTCTCAAACGCAACGAAAACGCGCGGAACGCGCTCGACAATCGAACGAAAACCAAAATATATTTTAAGAATTTAAAATATATCATTTAAAGAAAAACTTTCATTTAAAATATCTCATTGATGTTAATAATGAAAAACGTCTAATTAAAATGTTACGCGATTAAACCTCCGTAAAACGTGCACGCAAATTGAGGCCAACGATTTAACGGAACATTTTTATAAATGTTTTTTTTAGTATTTTAATAAATACTTCAATCAAAGATATCGAAATTTAAATCGTCACTTAAAAACGCGTATAAAACGTTTAACGTATAAATAAACGTCTAAATAATCGGGTAAACGAACGGGAAACGTAACCAATTAAAAGGAAAATGTGAAATCACCAAAATACCCTTGTGTGGGACCCCCATGGTCCGGGCCCCCATGTGGTCACCACCCTCTTTGCCCTCTCCTTTTACGTGCATTATAATGATGATGTTTTCTTCACCCTTTCACCACTCCACTTACATGCATTCACTTACACACCTACACACTTCAAACTCTCTCACTCAACCCTCCATCCTCTCTCTTTTTGCTGAAGAAAAACTCAGCTTTCTTCCACCATCATCAACCACCACAACCACCATAGCACCACCACCAAAGTTACTTCAAGATCTTCAAGGAAACTAGCTCAAGACTTCAAGCACTCTCACCTCATCCTCTTTTCATCAAACTCTTTGTAAGGAAACCTTTCTTTACTCTCATACTACTGATTTAGATGTTATATAGCTCTATCAACAAGATTATGTCCAAATACCATGTTAAAATACGTTTTTATACTTTATTCAAGAACATGCATAATCTGCCATCAAAAAGTCAGTCTGGTAAAATGGTCATAACTTGAGTTATAGGAGGAGTTAGACAACGAATTTTTTTAAAAAGTTGCGTATTGAAAAGAGCTTCAACTTTCGTGTTTTACACTTTTTCCAGATCTCTACGTATTTTTGGCTATAATCGGATCTTTGAACCTGGTCTGGAAGTTTTCGGAAAATGAGTACGGTTCATACGCGAATTTGTTTAAATATGTAAATGGACACTATTTGTAACAACCCCAAAATTTGGACCAATTTAAAATTTTCCTAATTACGTGTTTATTACTTATATATAATATGAAATATGATTATATACGTTATTTACTTATTATGTATATGTATGGATGGAATATATATATATAAACGCGTATACGATTCGTACAAATCATATAAAACTACAATTGTACAAACATACGGACGTTGGTAAAACAAATATTAAATAATGTGAAATTATTTAATTACTTTGACTATTACTTTATATTATGTTTATAATATAACGGAAAACGTACGTTTTAATTAAAACGTCATCGAACTCTCCGAAAACTCGACCAACCGACAAAACAAGACAAAGTTAGGTTTTATAACTTAAAAAGCTAGTATTTTGATAAATACTTCATCTTAATTATCGAATAATACTTCGTATTTTAAAACGTATATTTAATCGCGTATAAAAATCATTTTAACGTTTAAACGACCGGGGAAACGAACACGGGTATATACGCAAACTTGGGAGAACAATTTAACCCACCCACATGGGGTGGGGCCCAGCCGAAAATCAGTCAAAGGGGGGGGGGGGGGATATGGCACCCCATACCCTTGACTCTTACACCACCACCTTACCACCTCACTTCCATTTCCATTTCACTCAACCTCCCATCTCCTCTCCTCCCTCTCTCTACTCGGTTCTCTCTCTCTCTAAAAACCTCCCAAAACCGCCACCATCATCCACCAAATAACACCACTAAATCACCTCGGATCGTGACACGGTTTGGAGCAAAAACGATCACCACGCGAGCCTTTACGTTTCTATCTTTTCGGAATTTTAATCCGACTCTTGTAAGTTAACAACACCCTAAAACTCTTTTAAATACTTTTATTTACTACTCTAGTTGATAATCTAGCTAGTTAATGTCCAAATCATAAGCTAAAACTCGTTTTTAGAACTCGAAAATGTAAACCGAAAGCTACCACTGAAAACAGTCCCCTTTCGCAATTTTTATAAAATCCTACGATCGAAACTAGCAAATATACTCTAAACATGAAATCTTCGTTTTTCCGTTGCCTACATGTAACAACCCCGAAATTAGGACCAATTTAAAATTTTCCTAATTACGTGTTTATTACTTGTATATAATATGAAATAGGGTTATATACATTATTTACTATATATATATATGGATGGAATATATATATATATACGCGTATACGATTCGTACAATTATCGTATAAAACTACAATTGTACAAACTTGCGTACACCGATAAAACAATTATTAAATAATGTGAAATTATTTAATTACTTTGATTATTACTTTATATTATGTTTTAATATAACGAAAACGTACGTTTTAATTAAAACGTAACCGAACTCTCCGAAAACTCGACCAACCGACAAAACAAAACAAAGTTATGTTTTATAACTTGAAAACTAGTATTTTGGTAAAATACTACAACTTAATTATCGAGTATTATTTCGTATTTTTAAACGTATATTAAACCGCGTATAAAATGATTTTAACGTTTAAACGACCGGGGAAACGAACACCGCACGGAGCGCAAACACGGAGGAGCAAAAAGTGGTGAGATCCACACATGGTGGACCCCACCAAAACCGGCCAAGGGTAAGGGGTGCCAACCCTCACCCTTTCTCCCACTTACACACTCAAACTCAAACACAAACCCACACTCTTTCTCCTTCTCTCTCTCCCAAACGGTTCTCTCACTCTCTCTCTCTAAAACCGACCACAAAACACCCTAAAAACACCACAAAACGAGCTTAAATCACAAAACGCAAAGGAGCAACGACGACCACGAGAACGAGGGCTACAACTTCATCTTTTCGGATTTTCGTTTCGACAACTTTGTAAGTTTTCCGGCGACCCGAAACTTTTCCCGATTACTTTTATTTTGCTAGATGAATGTTCCCCTAGCTAAATGATGTCCAAAAATATACTTGAAACGCGTTTTTGAACACTTTTACGAAAATGTCGGTTTTGGTCATTTTAAATAAAACGACACTATAAACATCGAAAATGACATCCAACAATTTTTATGAACTTAACATAACATAATATAACTTGTGTAAAAGTTTCACTTTGAACGGAACTCGTTAAACTCGTTTTCGACACAAACCAAATCTGACCAGACACTAGTGTCGCATGGCTCACGCCAGTTATGCGACACTTCGCGTTAGTGACGCATAGGTAACAAACCGTCTATACGCGACACTTCGTTAGTGCCGCTAAAACACTATACCGTCACTTCACAAGTGACGCAGTCTTAACACTTTCGGCAGAAACAACAAGACACTACATAAGTGTCGCTATCATATAACGTTCGGCAGAAACTATAACACTTTCGGTAGAAACATCACGACACTTCATAAGTGTCGCTATCATATAACCTTCGGCAGAAACTATAACCTTCGGCAGAAACTATAACCTTCGGCAGAAACTATAACCTTCGGCAGAAACTATAACCTTCGGCAGAAACTATAACCTTCGGCATAAACCTTAACCTTCGGTAGAAACTATTCGGTAGAAACCATAACTTTCGGCAGAAACCTATAACTAGCAGTTTTAACTATAACAATTTAAATACGATGCTACTTATACCTGAAAATACTATACTTTCGAGAGTATACAGCAACACTTGAATACGTACAAGATTATACAAAACTAACGTGAGATTTCACTCACACACGGGTACGAGATTACACTTGGAAATACTTAGGAGATTGCACTCCAACAAACATACACTTGAACAACTACACTGGATTACATCCGATACGAACTTACAAGTTCACTCACTAGTTACGTGCTGGATTACACGTTAACTGATACGAACATACATACGAATACATACGAGGTTTCACTCGTACCCTTTGGGGACTAAGCCCATTGGAACTTACGCAAACGATACATGTTGTAATACAAACAAACGATCATACGAGTATACTTTACAACTGTACAACTACTATGAACACATAATAATAATGGATGGAATTATTATTATACGCCGATAACGAACGAACTGTACAACTTTTATACAAACTACGATTTACAAACGATTACAAACTTACAAACAAACTAATGGACATTAACTAGTTTGGGAACAACTAGCATGGATACTTTACAAGTATTCCATTTACTTACTAAACCTTATGCGTATTAGGACGCTAAGGGTTGCTAGTTCGGGATACTACTTGCTTACTTACTGCATTGTCTGCCAGACTCAGGTGAGTCTTACAGCCCCTACTTTACTGTTTTTACTCAGGGGTGAGATGCATTACTGTTTTACATGAACACACAAAACTTACTTGCTGCCATGATTTACTTACTGTACGAGATTAACGATACGCCAATTGCATGAGTTTTACGACTAATCCAATGAAATCCTCCTGAATCATAGTTGTTAGTTATGTGATAAGCGCGAGTTTTAGTATATGGATCCATATGGGACTGACAATCCCCGCCCGGGGTAGCACGCACTACCACGAACCGTTCCTGTAGAAACGGGCGTTTCTTACTCGTTCCGTATGAATGTTTTGGATTACATTCATGAGGGGGTACCTATATTTACTGTACGTTAAGCATCAACTATGGTGGCTCATGGCGATTGTATCAAACGGTTTGCATAAACTGCAACCACCCACTTATTAAAACTTAAGTTAATGATGAGCATATCCTGTGATCATTAATTATTGGCTGGCTATGATTTACAAATACTACTTGTGTGTTCAAACTGTTTACTTACTTACAAACCTGTGAGATTCACCAACCTTTTGGTTGACCGTTTTAGTAATGCTTCTCAGGTACACAGCATCAGTAGGGATGCCCAGCAGGATAAGCTTACTTAGCTCGAGTCGCATGCATTACAAGCTTGGAGATTTTATTGCATTACTTTTGTACTTACTGTTATGTATTAGAATCTCTAGGAATTTACTCGAACTCGAGCTTGTATTTTGAAACTACTTATGTATTAATGTAATAACTTTTCGAACGTCTCATTTAGAGTCGTTCACTGTATCCTTTGTGCTTGTGATTATTGATTAGTAACACCCAAAACATCGCTTCCGCAAACTGTTAAATTTGGGGGTGTTACACTACAACTTTCGTGAAGAAGGTTTACCTCCAAAACGCTCCCATTTTCCTAGAAAAATAGATTAGTGAACGTATGTTTAGTTTTAGTGACGTTAAATGAAAACCGACATCTCGAGACCGCCCAAAATGAAACGACAATTTTTCTAACGTTATTTAGCCATTTTAGAACTTGTGTAAAAGTTTTGGGTCAAACCGAGGTCGTTTGATGCAAAACCGAGCTTAAAAACGAAGTCAGCCGCTGTACCAAACTTTCATGTGACACAAGGCTTGTGTCACATGTTGTGTCGCATGGCATCCATGTGACACAAGGGTTGTGTCGCATAAATCATGTGACACATGGGTTGTGTCGCATATTGTGTCGCATTAAGTTGCATCCATGTGACACAAGGGTTGTGTCGCATAAATCATGTGACACAAGGGTTGTGTCGCATATTGTGTCGCATTAAGTTGCATCCATGTGACGCAAGGGTTGTGTCGCATAAATCATGTGACACAAGGGCTGTGTCGCATTTAGTGTCGCAAAAACCTAAAAACAGAGGCCAAAAACATTCTAAGTGTCTAAAAATCACTTTTCAACAACCAAATCAAATACGATACGATTATACATGAAAATATTATACTTTTGGAAGTATACACAAATACTCGAATACGTACAAGATTATACTTAACTGAACGTGAGATTTCACTCACACACACGAGACTGCACTCGAAAATACTTAGGAAATTACACTCCAACGAACATACACTTGTACACTACACGGGATTGCACCTGATACGAACTTACAAGTTCACTCACTAGTTACGTGCTGGATTACACGTTAACAGATACGAACTTACACTCGAACATTTACAATAATTCACTTGTACCCTTTGGGGATTAAGCCCATTGGAACTTACGCGAATAATACACGTTGTAATACAAACAATTATACACGTACGCTTTACAACTGTACAACTACTATGAATACATAATAATAATGGATGGAATTATTATTATACACCGATACCAACGGGCCGTACAATTTTTCTACAAACTACAAAAGATTACAAACGTACAAACAAACTTATGGACATTAACTAGTTTGGGAACAACTAGCATGGATACTTTACAAGTATTCCATTTACTTACTAAACCTTGCACGTATTAGGACGCTAAGGGTTGCTAGTTCGGGATACTACTTGCTTACTTACTACATTGTCTGCTAGGCTCAGGTGAGTCTCACAGCCCCTACTTTACTGTTTTATAATCAGGGGTGAGATGCATTACTGTTTTACATGAACACACAAAACTTACTTGCTGCCATGATTTACTTACTGTATGAGATTACGAATACGCCAACTGCATGAGTTTACGGCTAATCTAATGAAATCCTCCTGAACCATAGTTGTTAGTTATGTGATAAGCGCGAGTTTTAGTATATGGATCCATATGGGACTGACAATCCCCGCCCGGGGTAGCAAGCACTACCACGAACCGTTCATGTAGAAACGGGCGTTTCTTACTCGTTCCGTATGAATGTTTTGGATTACATTCATGAGGGGGTACCTATATTTACTGTACGTTAAGCTTCAACTATTGTGGCTCATGACAATTGTATCAAACGGTTAGCATAACCTGCAACCACCACTTATTAAAACTTAAGTTAACGATGAGCATAACCTGTGATCGTTACTTACTGGCTGGCTATGATTTACAAATACTACTTGTGTGTTCAAACTGTTTACTTACTTACAAACCTGTGAGATTCACCAACCTTTTTGGTTGACCGTTTTAGTAATGCTTCTCAGGTACACAGCATCAGTAGGGATGCCCAGCAGGATAAGCTTACTTAGCTCGAGTCGCATGCATTTACAAGCTTGGAGATTTTATTACATTACTTTTGTACTAGTTGTTATGTATTAGAATCTCTAGGAATTTACTTGAACTCGAGCTTGTATTTTGAAACTACTTATGTATTAATGTAGTAACTTTTCGAACGTCTCATTTAGAGTCGTTCACTGTATCCTTTGTGCTTGTGATTATTGATCAGTAACACCCAAAACATCGCTTCCGCAAACTGTCAAAATTGGGGGTGTTACACTATTGTTGCTGTAAAAATTATATGTTAGACTAGATACATACATGATCAGTTGGTAAAAATCTCAGACCCTAGTTTGGACCAGAAGTGGTAGAAATTAAATGGCGAACCAAACCGACAAAAGTCGAAAATATGAAATCTTGAATTTTTAGGTTGTATGTTAGAAACCGACACTTTGGATGAACTCCGACACGAACCGACAAATTATTTGGACTCTATAAACTGATATATGGGTTGGGTAAAAGTTTCGGGTCAAACCGAATCGGTTTGACCAAGTCAACAAAAACGGCTCAGTTTCTAAAAACGACAAAACTTACTATTTTTGGAAAGTGGTAACAAAAATGGGTTTGGGTGACTTAGTTAGTAACTTGGACCAAAAACTAAACTTAGAAAGCTTCCCGAATGAAAAACCGACACTTAGAACACTCGGAATAAAAATTGGAAATCTGATCCGGCATAAGTGTCGCCTAACCAGCGACACTTACCCAAGTGACGCCTAATCTAGCGTCACTTACCCTTAGTGCCGCCTAAATTATTTGAATTACTAATTTAGCGTCACTTACAAAGTGCCGCCTGAACTAAATGTCGCCTATAGCGACACTTACCCCAAGTGTCGCTGCCAATTTCAAAATCACATCTAGCGTCACTTAACCTAGTTCCGCCAACCAACCAAGTGTCGCCCATAGCGACACTTACTTGAGTGACGCTACTTATTTAGAAATCGAATCCAGCGACACTTCCCAAGTGTCGCTGCCCCATCAAGTGTCGCCCCTAAGTGACGCCTATAACAGAAACTTCAAAACTAGTTTTCACACTAAGTGTCGAACTTACACAACTTCAATACTTGTATACGATACAACACATGAAACATATACTTAGATAGTATACAATGAAACAACACATAATAATAATGGTTTAAGATTATTATTACAAACTTTCACCAACGGGCCGTACACGTTTTTGATAAACGAACTTGAACAACTTATTTGGACATACTAGTTGATGAAGTAGCTCTAGGTGGACATTAACCCTCCACCTACACGATTGGCTTAAGTGGACATTAACCCCCACTTATACAATCGCTATAGATGGTCTTATGAGACATCTACTTACACAACCTTATACGTTTAGGGCGTTAGAAGGTTACACACCGGCTTGCTTGCCTATTTGATATTTGCTTGCTACTTGCTAATCTGAGGTGAGTTTCATAGCCCCTTTTTACTGTTTTCTAACTGGGGTGAGAATACATACAACTGTTTTATACAACTTCTTTTATGATCACAAGTACTGTAACAACTTTTTATACGGATTGCATGAGACCTGATTAATCCACTAAAGTCCTCTACCCATCATAGTTCGTTAATATATGCGTGAATATTATTGGATAGTACTATCGGGGATTGACAATCTCCATCCGGAATAGTCGCGCTAGTCAACCCACGGATGCAATATTATTTGTGATTTATAAGTGTATCGGATTAGTACACTTACCGGAGGCAAACAACGTTAAGCTCGACTATGAGACTCATTGCAAATGGTATACTTATATTGCATTAAGCAATACTTTTACTTATCGTTGGCTAACGATACTTTTAACTGTCATTTTTGAATGATACAACTTGAAATCTTGTGGATCATAACTAAACGATTGTTTACTAACCTATGAACTCACCAACTTTATGTTGACCTTTTAGTATGTATTTCTCAGGTAACCCGCCGCAGTAGCAAGCTTATGGAAAGCTTAGCTCGAGTCGCATGGTTTTCAAACATCAAGAGATTAGATTGCATTTAGCTATATTTTGTATACTCAGTAATGTACTAGAAATCTCTTAACGGTTGATGCGAACTCCAGATATTTTGTAAACATTTGAATTATGGTAATGTAATATTTTCAAATGTCTCATATAGAGGTCGTTTGCTTTAATCTTTGTGTTGTGATATTTGATTTGGTCGGCGCCCCCGTGACACCTCATACTTCCGCTGCCACGTGTTCTGGGGGTGCGACACGACTACAGAGAGTTTAACAAATTAACCGTCAAGAATCGCTACCTACTACCCCGTATCGATGATCTGTTTGACCAACTTCAAGGGTCAACCTTCTATTCGAAGATAGATCTACGATCAGGTTATCATCAGTTACGAGTTCGTGACATCGACATCCCAAAGACTGCCTTCCGAACTCGCTATGGGCATTACGAGTTCCAAGTGATGCCATTTGGTTTGACAAACGCACCGGCTGTATTCATGGATCTTATGAACCGAGTGTACAAACCATATCTCGACAAGTTTGTCATTGTCGTCATCGATGACATTCTCATTTACTCGCGCAATGAACAGGAACACGCGCAACATCTCAAAACCATTCTAGAACTTCTTAGACACGAAGAGTTATATGCTAAGTTCTCCAAGTGTGAGTTATGGATGCAAACTGTTCAATTCCTTGGTCATGTGATTGATAGTCAAGGAATTCACGTTGATCCATCAAAAATCGAGGCTATTAAGTGCTGGCAAGCCCCGACAACGCCGACCGAAGTACGCCAATTCTTAGGACTGGCTGGTTACTATCGGCGCTTCATTGAGAATTTCTCAAAAATAGCTCAACCACTCACGACACAGACTCAGAAGGAAAAGAAGTTTGATTAGACTGATAAGCAAGAGTCAGCATTTCAGCTATTGAAGCAAAAGCTTTGCAGTGCACCCATTCTATCGTTACCCGAAGGCAACGATGACTTCATGGTATACTGTGATGCCTCACACCAAGGTCTTGGTTGCGTGTTGATACAACGAGACAAGGTTATTGCCTACGCCTCCCGACAACTTAAAGTTCACGAGAAGAACTACACCACTCATGATCTCGAATTAGGAGCCATAGTATTTGCACTCAAAATCTGGAGACACTATCTATATGGCACAAGATGTACCATCTTCACCGATCACAAAAGTCTCCAGCATATATTTGATCAGAAGGATCTCAACATGAGGCAACGTCATTGGGTCGAGTTGCTCACCAATTACGACTGCGAAATCAAATACCATCTGGGCAAAGCAAATGTTGTTGCCGATGCCCTAAGTCGAAAAGAGAGCACGAAACCACTTCGAGTTCGAGCCCTTAGTATTACCATTCATAATGATTTTATCATTCAAATCCTTGCTGCTCAACTCGAAGCATTGGAACCGGAAATATCAAAGATGAAGCCTTGCGCAACATGGAGAAACAATTCGAAATCAAATCCAATGGGGTCAAATACTTCGCAAACCGGATCTGGGTACCCAAATTCAGAAATCTTCGAGACTTGGTGATGGATGAAGCTCACAAGTCCAATTATTCTATACATCCTGGATCTGACAAGATGTATCATGGTATCAAGGGATTGTACTGGTGGCCAAACATGAAAGCAGATATTGCCACGTACGTCAGCAAGTGCCTCACATGTTCTAAAGTCAAAGCTGAATATCAGAAACCCTCCGATCTGCTACAGCAACCGGACATTCCTGAATGGAAATGGGAGCAAATTGCTATGGATTTTATCACTAAACTCCCGAGAACATCAAGCGGCTGCGATATCATTTGGGTGATCGTGGATCGGCTTACCAAATCTGCACATTTTCTCGCTATCAAAGAAACCGATAAAATGGAACGTCTCACACGAATCTATCTGAAGGAGATTGTATCCCGACATGGCGTTCCTATCTCGATTATCTCCGACAGAGATAGTCGTTTCACTTCTCAGTTCTGGAGGTCATTGCAGAAATCCTTAGGTACTCGTCTGGATATGAGTACAGCTTATCATCCACAAATCGAAAACCAAAGTGAAAGGACAATTCAAACACTGGAAGATATGCTACGCGCTTGCGTAATTGACTTCGGTGCAAATTGGGAACATCACTTGCCATTGTGCGAATTCTCGTACAACAATAGCTATCATACCAGCATTGGAGCTGCACCATTCGAGGCACTGTACGGTCGTAAGTGCCGGTCGCCTATCTGTTGGACCGAAGTGGGAGACAGTCAACTCACTGGTCCAGAAATCATTCATGAAACCACCGAGAAGATCGTTGGTATCCAGCAACGGTTGAAAGCCGCACATGATCGTCAGAAGAGTTATGCTGACGTGAGACGCAAGCATCTTGAGTTCCAGGTTGGGGATCGAGTATTGCTCAAAGTATCACTTTGGAAAGGTGTCATCCGATTCGGCAAGCGTGGGAAGTAAAATCCCAGATACATTGGACCTTTTGAAATCCTTAAAAGGATTGGTCCAGTCGCATATCGATTGCAGCTACCACCCGAGCTCAGTAGCGTGCATCCCACATTCCACATTTCTAATCTTAAGAAATGCCTGTCCGATGAGACGCTCATCATTCCTCTCAATGAGGTCCAAATCGATGACAAACTTCATTTTGTCGAGACACCAGTGGAGATCATAGACCGTGAGGTCAAACAGCTTAAGCAAAGTCATATCCCTATTGTCAAAGTTCGGTGGAATTCGCGGCGTGGTCCGGAATTCACTTGGGAACGGGAAGACCAGATGCGACTCAAATATCCACATCTTTTCTTAGACTCCACTCACACGACTCAGAGTTAAATTTCTGGACGAAATTCTCTTAACAAGGGGAGAATGTGACACCCGTTAAATTAGGACTAGTTATTAGGTCCTAATCATTTTGTTAATACATGTAATTAGTTCTGTGTTAGGCTAATGGTATGTATCATTACGTACATTATTATATATACGCATTAACATGATTTATTAAATCGTGTAATTTTTTCCGATCCATTAATATGAACGTTGGTGAACCTACTTTATTAAATAATATGAATTTATTTAATAAACATAACTGTTTCTAAATATTATCTTGATAATATTTCAAAAGTATTTCGTATCGTATAAAACACTTATACGCGACAAAAAATACGTGAAACGCGTTCAACAATCGAAATAAACTAAAGTTATATTTTATAACTCATTAATAAGTATTTTGATAAAATACTACAACTAAGAAAATATCTAAAGATTATTCGTTATTTAAAAATGTACGTATAATGTATAACGTCTAATTATACGTTTACACAACCGGGGAAATGAACACCGCACGGAGCGCAAACTCGGGGAACAAAATTTGGAGACAACCACACCTCGGTGGGCCCCTCCCCAACCTGTTTTCAAACTTGGAAAACAAGATCCACAAAATGTGGATATTGTTTGTTAAATAATGCAAGACCAAACCACCACCACCTCAATCATTCACCATCCTTCATCTCTCTCCTTTCTCTCTCTAATCTTGACCCTCTATCTCTCTCTAAAACCGTCCCACACCATCAACAAAAGCCACCATCAAATCTCCTTGAATCCCGAAGTCGATTGAAGCAAAGACGATCACAAGAACGAGAGCTACGTTTCCATCTTTTCGGATTCTCCATACGATTATTGTAAGATTCCGACACTTTCGTAAAGCACTTGTATTATGTTTATATAGATGATATATTGTTCATACAACTTGATGATGTCCAAAAATTATAATGTAAAACGTTTTTCATTTGTATATATATATATAGACAGATTATGTCCCAGAAAACACGTCACACCAAATCATTAATATCTCGAGTTCTAGGAGGAACCAACTCATAAATCTAAACGAAAAATGACCGTTAAGACGTTGGCTACAACTTTTGTGTTTACCACTTTTACCAGATCCCCACGGAATTTAGTGTGGAAGTAGATCTTTGAGAGTTACCTGATTTTGGACCTAATCTGACCAGCTTCACTTTACATTTTTGTTACAAATAGTAAATGAATTTATAAAATTATCATAAAGTGCAGATTTACACTAGACACCTAGAGGAACATCTGTGATTTTTGGTTAGTCTTGGTTTGGACTAAAAAGTGTAGAAAACGAGAGGGTTATTGAATCAAAAATCTGGCGAATATAACTAACAGAGGCAACTAAGTTATAACTAACAGTGGGAACAAGATTATAACTAGCAGAGGCAACTAAGTTATAACTAACAGTGGGAACAAGATTATAACTAGCAGAGGCAACTAAGTTATAACTAACAGTGGGAACAAGATTATAATTAACAGATGTAACTAAGTTATAACTAATAGTGGGAACAAGATTATAACTAGCAGAACCAACTAAGTTATAACTAACAGTGGGAACAAGATTATAACTAACAGTGGCAACTAAGTTATAACTAACAGTGGGAACAAGATTATAACTAGCAGAGGCAACTAAGTTATAGCTAGCAGTGGGAACAAGATTATAACTAGAAGTGGTAACAACTAGTAATCACTTAAGATAACAACACAACAATACATGACCTTGTTGCGTGCTAACACGGTCGTTACGTAATAGCTGCAACAGTGGGGTGTTTTAAATTTATAGAGCTGGGGATATCCTAAGCTAATACTACTTTCAGCCCTAATTAGGTTACTAGGGTAGTAAGCTGTATGTTGACTCAGGTGTCGTTCTTACACTACAATGGGCATGGGATCTTAGGCGTTCTAATTATCTTTTGTAATCTAGCTAGGTTTTAAAATAAGAGTTGGTTTGATTTGGTTTTATAACTAATCTACGGAAAATAAATGCAGAAAAGGAAAGGATGTTTGTACGGAGGCTCCGAGAACAGTGGATACGAGAGTGTTTACTATGATGCTGGTATATGCTTTGGATAGTAGTTATGGGTGTTAAAGCCACTAGTTATGATGATTAATCCGTTGAGTAACCGGAACTTAAATTAACACGAAGTATTATACCTACGGCAGTTCCTTAGCTTATCCCGCATATTTAAACGTTATACGAAGTACTGTGCCGTTTTATGGTTTTTCCTTAGCTTTGATTCAAATTACCAATTTGCTCATTGGATACCCTATATTATCAATGATGTATAATTACGATCCTATCAAATATCTAACGTAAAGGTCTCTACAATCAGATAAATAATATGTCACATGGATAGCAATTATATAGTGTCAGATACACCGGAAGTTCTCCCAAATGTACTGACCAATTCAATCAACAGTTATTCTCTAATCCTATTCCCCAATCTCTGACAAATGTGTGTCGGTATCATGGCACGAATTGTTGAATAAACAATAAAGTGAACAGGAGTTACCCTACGGAATAGGTTGGATTAACTTGTCTAACGGTTTATTAAATTGTTCATCATCAATCATATAAATCACCACAACTATTACATGCACATCACTCTACTGTATAAATATCAACTTATATCTGAAAACCCTAATCATGCAGTTACATATAGTAATCGGAGGTTCAGTTCTAGCATGCAGCATTCCTAAGGCAACAATCAAACAAGAACATGCAATAGAAAGGCACACAGATAACTATTCCTATTTCATACCATTTCACATAACCAGATGATCGGATCATAAATATCCCGAAAGGTCTCTCAAAGATATTTAATATATGAGCTTGAATCTAACCTATCTCTAATCCTATGCTCCGTATCTCTTATGATATAGTTTCAATCTAGAGAATACAGCCATGTCGAGTTCAAATGCTTCATCATACATAGAATAGGTAGATTACGTACCACTAATAACTGGCCAGGTTTTAGCAGGAAGTTTCTAACCACAGCATAAGTTGGATAGGTAAACAATTGAGATTCAATTCATAAATTCAGATATAGTTTAATATTCACACAGATAGAGTAACAGCATGTTTACAATTGGGATCATTATTTCCACAACGGATTGTGCCCACGACTTTCATAGCTTCCATGTTCCGTACTACACACATTCGTGATGGTTCCGGCGCTATACAAATGAAAGCCGTATAACGTTACCTCCGTTGTTTCATAATGTGGTCATCCCAATTGCATTTTAAATCATAACTACTTAAACATAACCATTATCATAGCAAACACAGATTTGTCTAGCCTAGCATGGCATCTCTAGCAATCAATACAACGCAAACATAATATAAGCAAATCATATTTACGAAATAAAGAAAAGAGATATAAATATAACCTGAATATTTATTACAGACAAATCTTCGTGACCAAAGTCTCGGAGTGACTCCGTACAGACGCTACAACTACCGCTACGCTAACTAGCTGCTCTTTCTATTTCTCCTCTAACTCCTAAGAGTAGTGCTAGAGAGAGAAAGTAGAGAGAGAGAGAGTGTGTGAGAGAGAAAGTGAAAATTCTATGAAAGAATTGGTGTGTGAAATGAGGATGGAGAGGTCACTATTTATAGGCAAGCCATGGATCCAAGAGTACAAGCACACAAGCACACGTACAAGCAAACGAAGCAAGACGGAGGCCGTGTGTGACCAAAAGAGGCCATGTACGGCCCTATACAGGCCGTGTACGGCTCTGTACAGGCCGTGTACGGCCCTGTATAGGCCGGGTACGGCCCTGGGGTGGCCGTGTGCTAGGCCGTGTGATTTTTCTGACTTTTCTCGCATCTTCGGAAGGCCGTATCTTCTTCGTTTTGCGTCCATTTGACTTGATTCTTTCGCCTACGGCTTAGTAATTCTGTTACACTTCTAATGATGCCAATTTGGTAGAAATTGGATGTGTGGGGCCCGGGCATGTCCAGAATACGTTTTGTGGCTTTCGGCTGCGCTGTAACTTGCATAACTTTTTCGTCCTTGATCCGTTTTGAGCAATCCTTATATCCACGTTCTCGTAATCTCCATAGCTACAAAATAAGGTAAATGTGAGGTCTTGGTATGGAGTTTACAGTAGATTTAGGGATTGGCTCAATTTGGTGCCCATTTCAGTGTATTTTCAGCCCTTTTTCGTATCGTTTTGGAAAATCCGTCAAGTTTTCACCTTTATAACAAAATATGATGAATAATGATGTTTTAAGAATGTTTTTGTTATAAAAGGCCTAAATATGGGGTCAATAATGTAGGTAAAAACGTGACTTTTTATGCTATATCAAATATCCCACACTTAGAGTTTTGCTTGTCCTCAAGCAATTCCGCCTGTCAACTATACCCAGAAACTTTTTCTGAAAAATTGTTTTTACGGGAGTCATAAATATAGGTAAAAATACGAAAATAATCAAATAACCCCTCAGGTGTAACATAGGAGATATGCACACGACGTATCCAACTTTTCAGAATGATCATCTTAGGCATGCTTTCAATTCTCGTGATCTTGGAATATACATGACTGGGCGATTCCTCACCAGGTGGTCACTCAATTCACACAAGTGTATCGGGTTTCCTAATAATCTAGATCAAACGAAATCGCTCATAATACCAGTCATGCAGCATTCATCGTCATAGGCTTGATCGAGAATCGAATCTCCACCACTTAGACAGGGACGGCACTAATTATCACAGGACATTTGATTGGGTTGTATTTTGGGGGTGAAAAGGGAAATATTTTTGAAAAAGGAAAGGTTGGTAGGGTATGGAAGGAAGGACTGATCTTGACTCCAGAAACTCTTAAGGTCGTGAGAAACCTTTATTTGACTGAATCCTATAGAAAGGGGAATCCAACGAGAATTTCTTCTTTTTGGATGATTCTTGAACTTCCTTGGATCTTTTATTCTTTCTTTTTGTTTTTTCTGGAGGCATTTTCTTTTCTATTTTCTTTTTCTTTTTCTTTTTTTTTTCTTTTGTATTTTTAGATGCCTCATCCTCTTTCTGCTTTTGCAGTTTCTTCAAGATAATTTTCATGGCTCCATGAATGATTCTTTTGGGAGCTTCAGGTGATTTCTTTTGATATTCTTCTTTTGAAGTTCATCACCAGGAATTTATGACTTGAGGGAGCAATTGCTCGAGTGGGTAAGGACATCCAAATAGCTGTTTCTCACTTCCTCAGAAATTTCCTTTATCAAGACGTTTTGGTGGTGAGTGAAAATGTGGTTTTTTAGGGTTTTGAAAGAAACGAAAAGGCTTAGGCTCAACAGGGTTTTCTAGGGGATCTTCAACACTAAAAGTGTCGGAAAAGGGTTGGCTTGAAAAGATATGAGAAAAGGGGGTTATTCCAAAAAATGTCCAGGTCATTTAATTGCACCTATGCCACGTATGGCACCTGTCAATATGGTCTCGAAACGCATGTCAGGAGCAAGTTCTAATTCAGAACGCATGCACCGGTCACACACAAGAAACGAAAAGTGAAGCATTAAAAATGAATGCTATTAGGCTCAAGATACCTCACCGCAAGTTTATTGGGTTGTATGTGCCCAGCCATGTGATGCCCCTCTTAGACTTTCATTAAGAAAAAGTTGAAGTCTGACCTGATTCTACCTCTTTCTGCTTAACCTTTGAGTTTATTTGAAAATTTTGTAGCCTTACATATATTTTTGACTCAAAATGGTTTTGAAAGTTTAGGGTAAAATGATGACATATTGGCTTCATGCGAGAACAAGTTAAAAAATTTGAGGACATTTTTGAAAAAAAATTTAAGCTTATTATACGAAGTAGGGTATATTGCTATCCCACACTTAAAAATAAACATTGTCCTCAATGTTTGTGCCACTAAGTAGGAAGAATCCCACACTTAGGGTTTTAATGATTTTATTGAACAATTTTTAGTTTCAAGTATTCTCTAAGAATGGGGTTTCTATCCCACACTTAGAGTTTGAAATGGGGGTCATGGCAAAATATTTATAATGAAAATACTGAAAAGGAACTTCCCTATAAATAGTGGTTACTGGAGTTGGACCAGGTTCATGCAGAAGTGGTGCAAATGATTTCAGAAGTTTAGGCTCAGCCATTCCATACGAAGCTAGTTCTGCAGTAATCACAACCTCATCAGAGTATCACGTCTTAGTAGTCAAAACATAAGTGCAGAGTAATAATACGAAATAAAATAAAGATAAAGTAAACTAATAATAGTCATCTAGCAAGTCATCGCTATCTGGATCAAACTCATCCTCTGCAGTCCTGTCATAGACTGGTGCAGGAGCTGGGCTCGAAACATCAAGCATGGCATAAAGCTGCTCATGAAGAACTGGATCCATAGATGCAGAGGTCCCAGAGGCAGCAGGCTCAGCGGCAGGAGCAATAGGGTGTCCAGTAGATGGTCCGGCAGCAGGTCCAACAAAAGATCCAGCAGCAGGGAAGAAAGACCAGGGTGGTCGAGATGGTCCTGCGTCTGGTCCCAACCTGAAAGGTGGTCCCGCAGGTCTCGGTAATCCGACTACCTCACACAGTGCTGAAAGGATCTGATGATGTGCAGTGAAAGTCTGGAACAAGGCCCAAGTAGCAGCGGGATCATACAAGGTAATGCCATACTCAAAAGTAGGTAGCTGTCTGATCGCTGGAGTAGTCTGTGGTGGCACAGGCTGGGCTGCAGGTGATGTGGCCTCCTCCTCATGCTCTAGCTGAACATCTACAAGTCCCTCCTCAGGGATAGCAGGTAAAGCTCTCCTGTGTCTCCTCTGCCTGGGTCTGTGTCATCTCCTCTGTCTAGGTTGCCTCACAGCAACCTGATCCTCAGTCTCGATCCGAGCGTCCATCCTGAAATAAACATAAAACAGGTAATGCTAAATAGAAAGTGAACAAATGCAGAAAGGACAGATGGAATGCCATCTGATCTTTTTGCACTTGTGTAAATGAAACTTATCTCAGATAAAGCTATTTGATTGTCTGATTTGCAAGCCTGCATATATATTAGATCAGTGATAACAATACTAGATTAAAAATAAACTAAGAAATAAAAAGGACAAGAAAAGTAAGATAAGCTTGGGGTGCCTCCCAAGAGCGCTTTGTTTAAAGAGTCTTTTAGCTCGACTCTTGTACCTTTCTGGCTGACTCAGGGTGGTTCGAAGATAAAGACATCCTCACGAATGGGGAAGTCTTCGATGTAATGCATTAACCGATGACCATTTACCTTAAAATTACCTTCTGGTGATTCGAGTTCGACTGCACCATAAGGGAATACCTTTGAGATTATGAATGGTCCGGTCCACCTGATCTTGAATTTTCCAGAGAACTTTTTGAAGCGCGAATTGAAGAGAAGCACTTTATCTCCTGGTTTGAACCTTGAGAGTTTAAGCTTGGAATCGTGAATTCTCTTGGTTCTGTCCTTGTAGTTCAGGGAGCTTTCATATGCTTGATTTCTTAATTCGGCCAATTCATTTAGTTGCATTCTCCGATGGGAACCTGTGATAGAAGTGTCCAGATTGCAGTTCTTCAGCACCCAGTATGCTTTGTATTCCAACTCCACTGGTAGGTGACATGCCTTGCCATAAACTAGACGATATGGTGTGGTACCTAAAGGTGTTTTGTAAGCAGTTCTGAATGCCCACAACGCATCGTCTAATTTGTCAGCCCACTTATCCCCATGATTTCCGACTGTTTGCTCCAAGATTCTCTTTAAAGCTCTGTTCGTGATCTCAGCTTGTCCATTTGTTTGTGGATGATAGGCGGTGGACATCTTATGAGTGACGCCATACTGCTGCATAACCTTCATGAATTGAGTGTTGCAGAAGTGAGTGCCACGATCACTTATGATAGCTCTTGGAGTTCCGAATCGACAGAATAGTTGTTTGAGAAACTTTGTCACTACTCTGGCATCATTTGTTGGGAAAGCTTGTGCTTCGGCCCACCTGGAGACATAATCGACAGCAACTAGGATGTACTCTTTTCCATTAGACTTAGGGAAAGGTCCCATAAAATCTAACCCCCATATATCAAAGATTTCACAAGCCTGGATATTAGTGAGTGGCATTTCGTTTCTTGCTGACACATTGTCTTGTCTTTGGCAAATGTCACAACGTTTCACCAGGTCATAAGTATCTCGATAGATGGTTGGCCAGTAAAAGCCAGAATCATACACCTTTCGTGCTGTTAGGTTAACGGCATGATGTCCTCCAGTAGGTCCATGGTGGCTTTGTCGAAGGATTTGTTCTACTTCCTTCCCATCGACGCATCTTCTAATGATCTGATCGGGGCAAACCTTAAAGAGGAAAGGATCGTCCCAATAGTAATTCTTTATGTCACGGAAGAATCTTCATCTCTGAGATGTCGGCATTCCTTTGGGTATTATATTTCCTACCAGGAAATTAGCATGATCAGCATACCAAG
Source organism: Helichrysum umbraculigerum (assembly GCA_949592205.1). Classification (NCBI taxonomy): domain Eukaryota; kingdom Viridiplantae; phylum Streptophyta; class Magnoliopsida; order Asterales; family Asteraceae; genus Helichrysum; species Helichrysum umbraculigerum. The sequence goes on along the minus strand of CATIUR010000008.1, from coordinate 3,802,285 downwards.
GATATTTGGATGTGGATCCTTGATGGTATTTGCTGATGTGCATGAGTTGTTCTTCAGGAAACTGGTCTTGAATATCCTTTTCATTAAGCTGCTGTAGTGTAGGATTTTCTAATCGGCTTAGATGATCTGCTGCAACATTTTCTGCTCCTTTCTTATCTTTGATCTCGATATCGAATTCTTGCAGGAGTAGAATCCATCTTAGCAGTCTAGGCTTTGCATCTTGCTTTTTGAAAAGATACTTCAAGGCTGAATGATCTGTATAGACAATAGTTTTGGACAACATAAGATAGGAACGAAATTTATCGAAAGCAAATACTACCGCAAGAAGCTCCTTTTCTGTGGTTGTGTAATTTTCTTGAGCGTCCGTGAGCGTTTTGCTGGCATAGTATATTGGTTGAAAGTGCTTATCCTTCCTCTGTCCCAATACAGCTCCAACTGCGAAATCACTGGCGTCGCACATGATTTCAAATGGAAGGCTCCAATCTGGGGCAATCATTATCGGTGCATGTACAAGCTGATCTTTCAGGTAGTTAAAAGCTTGGAGACATTCATCTGTAAAGGCAAACGGAGTATCTTTTTCGAGAAGATGAGTCATAGGTCGAGAGATTTTGGAGAAATCTTTGATGAAGCGACGGTAGAATCCGGCGTGACCTAGAAAACTTCGGATGGCTTTAACAGAAGTAGGTGGAGGAAGTTTTGAGATAGTTTCAACTTTAGCTTTGTCAACTTCAATTCCGGCTTTTGATATGCGGTGCCTTAAAACTATTCCTTCTTTTACCATGAAATGGCATTTTTCCCAATTCAGAACGAGGTTTGATTCTTCACATCGGGCAAGCATCCTATCCAAGTTGGAAAGACAAGTAGAGAAGGAATCTCCAAAGACTGAGAAGTCGTCCATGAATACCTCCATGCATTGTTCGATCATGTCATGGAAAATTGCCACCATGCATCGCTGAAATGTAGCAGGTGCATTACAGAAACCAAACGGCATACGTCGGTAAGCGAAAGTTCCATATGGACATGTGAATGTTGTCTTTTCTTGGTCCTTTGGATCGAGAGGAATCTGAAAATATCCGGAGAATCCATCAAGAAAACAGTAGAATTCATTTCCTGATAATCTTTCCAGCATCTGATCAATGAACGGTAGAGGGAAGTGATCTTTACGAGTGGCTTCATTTAGTTTTCGGTAGTCAATACACACCCTCCAACCGGTGACGGCTCGTGTTGGAATTAATTCATTATTTTCGTTAGCGATAACCGTCATTCCTCCTTTCTTTGGGACAACTTGAACTGGGCTGACCCAAGGGGAATCTGAAATAGGGTAAATCAGGCCAGCGTCCAAGAGTTTGATAACTTCCTTCTTAACCACTTCTTGAATCTTCGGGTTGACTCTCCTCTGCCTTTGTACTGATGGTCTGAAGTCGTTTTCCATTAAGATCTTGTGAGTGCAATAGTTCGGACTGATCCCTTGAATGTCAGAAATCTTCCAAGCAATTGCTTTCTTATGTGACTTCAAAACTTCAATAAGTTTTGCTTTCTCTTCCGGCTTCAGGTCTTTTGATATGATAACTGGTAAGTGTGAAGATCCTTCGAGAAAATCATATTCAAGGTGTGAGGGTAGTTCCTTCAGCTCCAATTCTGGTGGTTCTTCTATGGAAGGTTTCATCCTTGCAATTTCGTCTCTTTTAAGCTCGTCGAACTTCATTTGAAATTCTGAATCTTCTGGAGGGATCTCTGGATTGTCGGCTGATGCTATTTCAACCCATTCTGGTTTATCGGAGAGCTCATCTTTTCTTAGCTCATATTTTGCTTTTGAAGAGTGAGAGATTGCATTTTCTTCAGTGATTATAGTATCGTTGTTCTCTGTGAATGCCAATCTCTGGAATTGAGCAGAAGAAGATGTGCTGAATGTGATCTCTGGATTTGATCTTTCAGATTTTAGATAAGGTGGTTTAAGCATTGACTCCGTCTCTTCGAGAGTCTTCAGAATTTGGTTTTTTGTAAGAGATGAATCAGGTACTTCCGGAGTGAGGTTCCTTCTTAAGAGAGTGACAGGTGTGCCAGATCCAAGCGGAGCAGCTGTGATAGAGCTGTTAAGCTGATTGCTGGATTTCTTTAAAGGAAATAGCACTTCCTTAGATGCGGTTGGTGGATCCGAGATAGCTGAGCATAGACCTCCATCTTCTTGGCAAAGTCTTCTAGTAGTGATGACCGTGTTTGGAAGAGAGTTATTGCTGCTTACTACGAGGATCTCTTCCAGGTGTTCTTCAATTATTTCCTGCATAAAATCTACAAGACCAAGGTCTTCTCCCATAGGTTGTTTCATTAGCTTGTCAACATTGAAGGTGTGACAACCTTAAAAATTAGGACTAGTTTTAGTTCCTAATCATGTAGAAATATGTGTAATTAGTTCTATGTATTAGGCTAATTGTATGTATCAATATATATTGTTGAATATATATCAGTACGCGATTATATTTAATCGTGCATTTTAAATCGGCCAAATTTCCGATTCATTTATACGGCATTGGTGAAAATCAAATATTAAGTAATACCGAATGATTATTTAATATCCACATATTTATTATATATATTATTTTGATAATATATAAAGTATTCGTATCGTACTAATGTAAAACATTCGCGATAAAACGTATAAATAATGGATTATTATTGGAGATAGTAATTATTATTTACCTTAGATAAAATGAAACATATTTCGTTTTATAACATTTTACCCAAACGCGACGAAATCAATTAAATCGTGTCCGTCTCAGAAAGATAAAACAAAGATATATTTTTATATCTCATTAAAAGTATTTTTATTAAAATACTTCGATTAAAATACGTACGATGTCAATTATAGAAATTTATCGAATTAAAATATTATACTACTTTTCGATCGGGTACAAAAACACGGACGTTTTGTACTGCGAATATTAACCAACCAACTCCAATAATTGGAGTTGGCCAGTTAGATCAAACGCACCCTTTGTTTTCATTTTCATTCTCCATTTCATTCTCAATCTCTCTCGGCTCTCTCTCGGTTCCAAATCAAACAACAACAACAAATAACAAAAACGAGATCAAGCATCATCATCATCATCGTGATCATCTTCATCATTCATCATCATCATCATCGTGATCATCTTCATCATTCATCATCATCATCACCAAGCTCCATCTCCATTTTAGCTCCATTTTAAATTGTAAGGAAATCAACAACTTTTGTTTAAATTATATGTTTATATGTATTTATAATATCATATATTAACATCTAGCAACTGATTATGTCCAAAGAAATTGATTAGGATGGGTTTGGGTGAATTTTTGGAACGACACCTTAAAACTACTTTAATACATTTATTTACTTGTTTTGTAGCTCATCAAACTATAAAATGTCCAAATCAAAACTTGAAACTCGTTTTACAAACTCAAAAAAATGGTAACAGTTTCTGTCTTCGGAAACCATAACCTTCGGCAGAAACCATAACCTTCGGCATAAACTATAACTTTCGGCAGAAACCATAACCTTCGGCATAAACTATAACCTTCGGCAGAAACTATAACCTTCGGCAGAAACTATAACCTTCGGCAGAAACTATAACCTTCGGCAGAAACCTTAACCTTCGGTAGAAACTATTCGGCAGAAACCATAACTTTCAGCAGAAACCTATAACTAGCAGTTTTAACTATAACAATTTATATACGATACAACAATCAAAGTATAATAATAATAGTTGAGATTATTATTACCAAAAACTCACCAACGGGTCGTACACATCTTTCAAAAACTCAAATCTAATCAGTTAAACCAAATCATTTGGACAGTACTAGTTGGATGAACAACTAGCATAGATGATATGATAAGACATCTAATCATTTCAAAACCTTGCGCGTCTAAGACGCCCTGCAGGTTCAGTCGTTGTAACGACATCAAATCATTGTGAATCATTGTAATTGTTGGCTAACAATTCATTAGGCTCAGGTGAGTCTCATAGCCCCTTTTTAAATATGTTTTCTCAGGGGTGTGATCCATTGCTTGTTTTGTTTTACAATATGAACGCAAGTATCATTAAATCAAATACTACATGAGTTATTTTCACTAATCATTTTAAAGCCCTCCATCAGCATAGTTTGGTAATACGTAGTAGCGTGAATATTAGTATATGATATCATATAGGTTTGACCAGCCTCATCCGGGTTAGCACGCACTAACCTGTCAAACGGATGTATTAATATTTGTGTAGACGAGTGTTGATTAGGCACTCGTAGGAGGCACCTCGCTCAGGATACCTTAAATGTGGACCTGACATCTCGAGTTAAGCTCAGACTATGTGCTCATGGCTGTATAACTTTTATTTTGCTTAATTGCAATTTAAATTCAATTATCATTAAATCTTGCGGTTCATACAAATATGTGTTGACATACCAACCTGTGAGCTCACCAGCGTTTTCGCTGACCCATTTTAGCATGTATCACAGGTGATCAGCAGCAGTAGATCTGCCACTCAAGATGCCCATTAGCTCGAGTCACATTCAGACATCAAGAGATTGTCATGCATTACTATATTTTGTATAATTTAGTTATGCCATAGAATCTCTATCAATCGAACTCAGGAGCTTTTGTAAACTATGTTATAACAGTGTAAAACTTTTATAATATCAATGTATTTGTAAACGACGCATGTAGTGGTCGTTCATATTGTAATCTTGTGTGCTTTGTATATTGATTAGTCGCGCCCCGAACCGACCCGCTTCCGCATCATAATTTGGGGGTGCGACAGATTGGTATCAGAGCCTAAGGTTATAGTGAACTAGGTTGCATATAGTGGGCCTAGACTATGACCGTTAGGCAGTATTCTTTATTAGATATAACTGGTTCAGTGATTACACCATATGAGTTTAATTTAACATAGCTTAGCTAACTATGTACAATTAAATGAGTACGATGTGAAATCTGAAAGGGGTTATGTTGAATAGGAATGCGATAGTTGACTCTGACCACGAGAGAAACCATGACTAATACTTGATTAGTGTTAGACACACATTAGGCTATTATGTGATATAGGCGTATATACATACATAGGCCTCATTTATGTGCTACCTTATAGGCTATTATATATTGAAGGTATATGATTAAGCCCACTCGCGTATTATCTTCTAAGCTATTATATATATCGAATATATATAGATCACACACGATAATACACTCGTTAACATCTTCACTACCAAAGACGATGAGTATGAATTACTATCGTCTATCCTTTTATACGCACATAACATCTCACAACACATTCCGCTGTACAATCACATATTCGCGAGGAATATATCATTTTGTATTTCCTCCATCATTCTATTTTCTTAGAATCACAAATGGAACTTATTGTTTGAAGGACTATAGGCTCCATACGTAAAACCATATCCCACCTACTCGCAAACTCGCATCTAAATCATGCCACCAAAGAGGAAAGGTTTCAGTCCAGCTGAACTTAATGCTGCGGTTACCCGAGCTGTAGCCGAAGCCATGGCTACTCGAGACACTCAAAGGAATGCAGAGACAGTCAATACCTCTCGTACTCCTGTTATCAAACCTTGTTCCTACAAGGATTTTCTCAGCTGCAAGCCACTCTACTTTAAGGGCACGGAAGGTGCTATTGGCTTAATCCGATGGATTGAAAGAATGGAATCTGTCTTCAGTCTCTGTAACTGTGCTGAAGATAGTAAGGTCAAATTTGCTGCTTACACCTTTCAAGAAGGTGCACTAACGTGGTGGAACACCCACGCAAACTCTATTGGCATCGAGATCGCAAACCAACTTCCTTGGCCTGAATTGAAGAAAAAGCTAAGGGAGAAGTACTGTCGCGAGGAAGAACTACACCGACTGGAAGTGGAGTTCTGGCATCTGGCGGTACAAGGGAACGATATTGCTGGGTACACCACCAAGTTCCAGCAATTCGCTCTGTTGTGCCCAGGCTTGGTTGATACGGAAGGAAAAAGTATCAAGAAGTACATCCGCGGACTTCCAGAGAATATCCAGGGAAATGTCGCCTCAGCTCAACCAACCACTCTGGAAAGAGCTATCGAAATTGCTCATGAACTCATGGCCATGGTTGTCAGCCGTGAGACATCTGCTCCATCTTCTGGTAACAACAACAAGAGAAAGTGGTCTGGGAACACCACTCAAAACCAATCATCATCAAAGAGGTCTGAGTCTGATAAGACCCTCAACACTGGTTCTGGTTTCAACAAGGGCTACACTGGAAATAAGCCCTACTGTTCAAAGTGCCGCCGTCATCATGATGGTCCTTGCAGCACACCTTGTGGAAAATGTCAAAGGTATGGACATTTGACCAAAGACTGTAGGTCTACCACTGCCAACACCAACACCACCAGCCAACCAAAGTCCTGCTATGAGTGTGGAGAAACTGGGCACTTTAGGAATGATTGCCCAAAGCTGAAGAACAAGGGTAACAACACTGCGAAGGGAAGAGCTTTCGTTCTGAACTCAGGAGAGGCCCGTCAAGACCCGAATGTGGTCTCGGGTACGTTTCTTCTCAACAATCTTACTGCTTCTGTTCTATTTGATTCTGGTGCTGATAGGAGCTTCATATCTGATGAGTTTAGTAAATTACTTAACATTGCCCCTATTGCCTTAGATGCTAAGTACATTGTAGAATTAGCTAATGGCAAGCTAATAGAGACCGATAGTGTGATACCTAATTGCACTTTAAATCTATCAGATGAAATCTTCTCTATTGACCTTATACCCGTTGAGATTGGAAGTTTCGACGTCATTATTGGAATGGATTGGTTATCCAAGCACCGAGCTGAAATTATCTGCTATGACAAAATCGTCCGTATACCTCTTGTCACCGGTAGTACACTAATCATACAAGGGGAGACCGGTAGGACGAGACTGAATATCATATCCTGCATGAAAACTCGCAAGTACCTTAGGAAAGGGTACCAGGCGATTCTCGCACATGTCTTGGAGAAAAAGTCGGAAGAGAAACGACTTGAGGATGTGCCCATTGTTAGAGATTATCCAGAAGTCTTTCCCGAAGACTTACCTGGCCTTCCACCACCGAGACAAGTTGAGTTCTCGATCGATCTCGTGCCGGGGGCAGCACCTGTTGCACGAGCACCATATCGTTTAGCCCCTTCAGAACTTCAGGAGTTGTCTACCCAGTTGCAGGAACTCCTGGATAAGGGATTCATTAGACCGAGTTCTTCACCATGGGGAGCTCCGGTTCTGTTTGTGAAAAAGAAAGACGGTTCATTCAGAATGTGTATCGACTATAGAGAGTTGAACAAATTGACCGTCAAGAACCGTTACCCGCTACCTCGTATTGATGACCTATTCGACCAACTTCAAGGGTCAAGTATCTATTCGAAGATAGATCTAAGATCAGGTTATCATCAATTACGAGTTCGTGACATTGACATCCCAAAGACTGCTTTCCGAACTCGCTATGGACATTATGAGTTCCAAGTGATGCCCTTTGGTTTAACTAACGCACCGGCAGTATTCATGGATCTTATGAACCGAGTGTGCAAACCATATCTTGACAAGTTTGTCATTGTCTTCATCGATGATATTCTCATTTACTCGCGCAATGAGCAAGAACACGCGCAACATCTCAAAGTCATTCTAGAACTTCTTAGACACGAAGAGTTATATGCTAAATTCTCCAAGTGTGAGTTCTGGATGAAAACCGTTCAGTTCCTTGGTCATGTGATTGATAGTCAAGGAATTCACGTAGATCCATCAAAGATTGAGGCTATCAAGTGCTGGCAAGCGCCGACGACGCCGACCGAAGTACACCAATTCTTAGGACTGGCAGGTTATTATCGACGTTTCATTGAGGATTTCTCCAAAATAGCTCAACCTCTCACAATACTGACTCAGAAGGAAAAGAAGTTCGATTGGACTGATAAACAAGAGTCAGCATTTCAGCTATTGAAGCAAAAGCTTTGCAGTGCACCAATTTTATCATTACCCGAAGGCAACGAAGATTTCGTGGTATACTGTGATGCCTCACACCAAGGTCTTGGTTGCGTGTTGATGCAACGAGACAAGGTTATTGCCTACGCCTCCCGACAACTAAAAGTTCACGAGAAGAACTACACAACTCATGATCTCGAATTAGGAGCCGTAGTGTTTGCACTCAAGATTTGGAGACACTATCTGTATGGCACAAAGTGTACCATATTCACCGATCACAAAAGCCTCCAGCATATATTCGATCAGAAGGATCTCAATATGAGGCAACGTCGCTGGGTCGAGTTACTCACCGACTATGATTGTGAAATCAAGTATCATCCGGGGAAGGCTAATGTAGTTGCCGATGCCCTAAGTCGCAAAGAGCGCACAAAACCACTTCGAGTCCGAGCCCTTAGCATAACCATCCAGAATGATTTAATCATTCAAATTCTCACTGCTCAACTCGAAGCATTGAAACCTGAAAACATCAAGGAAGAGGCCTTGCGAAATATGGATAATCAATTTGAAACCAAACTCAATGGGGTCAAATACTTCGCAAATCGAATCTGGTTACCCAAGTTTGGGAATCTTCGAGACTTAGTGATGGATGAAGCTCACAAGTCCAAATATTCTATACATCCTGGATCTGACAAGATGTATCATGGCATCAAGAGATCATACTGGTGGCCAAACATGAAAGCAGAGATTGCCACGTATGTCAGCAAGTGCCTCACATGTTCAAAAGTTAAAGCTGAATATCAAAAGCCCACCGGTTTGCTACAGCAACCGGATATTCCAGAATGGAAATGGGAGCAAATCGCTATGGACTTCATCACTAAACTCCCGAAAACATCAAGTGGTTGCGATACTATATGGGTAATAGTTGATCGTCTAACCAAATCTGCTCACTTCCTTGCCATGAAGGAAACCGACAAAATGGAACGTCTCACGCGAATCTATTTGAAGGAGATCGTAACAAGGCACGGCGTTCCAATCTCAATTATCTCTGATAGAGACAGCCGATTCACATCTAACTTTTGGCAATCATTGCAAAAGTCATTGGGTACTCGTTTAGACATGAGTACAGCCTATCATCCACAAACCGATGGCCAAAGTGAAAGGACTATTCAAACACTGGAAGATATGTTACGCGCCTGCGTAATTGATTTCGGTGCAAATTGGGAGCATCATTTGCCATTGTGCGAATTCTCATACAACAACAGTTACCACACCAGCATCAAGGCTGCACCTTTCGAGGCACTGTACGGTCGTAAGTGCCGATCGCCCATCTGTTGGACCGAAGTTGGAGACAGTCAACTCACTGGTCCTGAAATCATTCATGAAACCACCGAGAAGATCGTTGGTATCCAACAACGGTTGAAAGCCGCACGTGATCGTCAGAAGAGTTATGCTGACGTGAGACGCAAGCATCTCGAGTTCCAGGTTGGGGATCGAGTATTGCTCAAAGTATCACCTTGGAAGGGTGTCATCCGTTTTGGTAAGCGTGGGAAGTTAAACCCTAGATATATCGGACCTTTTGAGATCCTTGAAAGGATTGGTCCAGTCGCATATCGATTGCAGCTACCTTCAGAGCTCAGTAGCGTGCATCCCACATTTCACATTTCTAACCTGAAGAAATGTCTGTCTGATGAGACACTCATTATTCCGCTCGAGGAAATTCAAATCGACGACAAACTTCATTTGGTCGAGACACCAGTGGAGGTCATGGACCGTGAGGTCAAACAGCTTAAGCAAAGTCGTATCCCAATTGTCAAGGTTCGGTGGAATTCGCGGCGTGGTCCGGAGTTCACCTGGGAACGGGAAGACCAGATGCGACTCAAATATCCACATCTATTTTCAGACTCCACTAACGCATCAAATCAAAGTTAAATTTCGGGACGAAATTCTCTTAACAAGGGGAGAATGTGACAACCTTAAAAATTAGGACTAGTTTTAGTTCCTAATCATGTAGAAATATGTGTAATTAGTTCTATGTATTAGGCTAATTGTATGTATCAATATATATTGTTGAATATATATCAGTACGCGATTATATTTAATCGTGCATTTTAAATCGGCCAAATTTCCGATTCATTTATACGGCATTGGTGAAAATCAAATATTAAGTAATACCGAATGATTATTTAATATCCACATATTTATTATATATATTATTTTGATAATATATAAAGTATTCGTATCGTACTAATGTAAAACATTCGCGATAAAACGTATAAATAATGGATTATTATTGGAGATAGTAATTATTATTTACCTTAGATAAAATGAAACATATTTCGTTTTATAACATTTTACCCAAACGCGACGAAATCAATTAAATCGTGTCCGTCTCAGAAAGATAAAACAAAGATATATTTTTATATCTCATTAAAAGTATTTTTATTAAAATACTTCGATTAAAATACGTACGATGTCAATTATAGAAATTTATCGAATTAAAATATTATACTACTTTTCGATCGGGTACAAAAACACGGACGTTTTGTACTGCGAATATTAACCAACCAACTCCAATAATTGGAGTTGGCCAGTTAGATCAAACGCACCCTTTGTTTTCATTTTCATTCTCCATTTCATTCTCAATCTCTCTCGGCTCTCTCTCGGTTCCAAATCAAACAACAACAACAAATAACAAAAACGAGATCAAGCATCATCATCATCATCGTGATCATCTTCATCATTCATCATCATCATCATCGTGATCATCTTCATCATTCATCATCATCATCACCAAGCTCCATCTCCATTTTAGCTCCATTTTAAATTGTAAGGAAATCAACAACTTTTGTTTAAATTATATGTTTATATGTATTTATAATATCATATATTAACATCTAGCAACTGATTATGTCCAAAGAAATTGATTAGGATGGGTTTGGGTGAATTTTTGGAACGACACCTTAAAACTACTTTAATACATTTATTTACTTGTTTTGTAGCTCATCAAACTATAAAATGTCCAAATCAAAACTTGAAACTCGTTTTACAAACTCAAAAAAATGGTAACAGTTTCTGTCTTCGGAAACCATAACCTTCGGCAGAAACCATAACCTTCGGCATAAACTATAACTTTCGGCAGAAACCATAACCTTCGGCATAAACTATAACCTTCGGCAGAAACTATAACCTTCGGCAGAAACTATAACCTTCGGCAGAAACCTTAACCTTCGGTAGAAACTATTCGGCAGAAACCATAACTTTCAGCAGAAACCTATAACTAGCAGTTTTAACTATAACAATTTATATACGATACAACAATCAAAGTATAATAATAATAGTTGAGATTATTATTACCAAAAACTCACCAACGGGTCGTACACATCTTTCAAAAACTCAAATCTAATCAGTTAAACCAAATCATTTGGACAGTACTAGTTGGATGAACAACTAGCATAGATGATATGATAAGACATCTAATCATTTCAAAACCTTGCGCGTCTAAGACGCCCTGCAGGTTCAGTCGTTGTAACGACATCAAATCATTGTGAATCATTGTAATTGTTGGCTAACAATTCATTAGGCTCAGGTGAGTCTCATAGCCCCTTTTTAAATATGTTTTCTCAGGGGTGTGATCCATTGCTTGTTTTGTTTTACAATATGAACGCAAGTATCATTAAATCAAATACTACATGAGTTATTTTCACTAATCATTTTAAAGCCCTCCATCAGCATAGTTTGGTAATACGTAGTAGCGTGAATATTAGTATATGATATCATATAGGTTTGACCAGCCTCATCCGGGTTAGCACGCACTAACCTGTCAAACGGATGTATTAATATTTGTGTAGACGAGTGTTGATTAGGCACTCGTAGGAGGCACCTCGCTCAGGATACCTTAAATGTGGACCTGACATCTCGAGTTAAGCTCAGACTATGTGCTCATGGCTGTATAACTTTTATTTTGCTTAATTGCAATTTAAATTCAATTATCATTAAATCTTGCGGTTCATACAAATATGTGTTGACATACCAACCTGTGAGCTCACCAGCGTTTTCGCTGACCCATTTTAGCATGTATCACAGGTGATCAGCAGCAGTAGATCTGCCACTCAAGATGCCCATTAGCTCGAGTCACATTCAGACATCAAGAGATTGTCATGCATTACTATATTTTGTATAATTTAGTTATGCCATAGAATCTCTATCAATCGAACTCAGGAGCTTTTGTAAACTATGTTATAACAGTGTAAAACTTTTATAATATCAATGTATTTGTAAACGACGCATGTAGTGGTCGTTCATATTGTAATCTTGTGTGCTTTGTATATTGATTAGTCGCGCCCCGAACCGACCCGCTTCCGCATCATAATTTGGGGGTGACAGCTCAATTGGTGATAGTAAGTGGTAACACTTAGTATTAAAGGTGAGGTCTTGAGTTCAAGCCTCACAACAACCTACTATTGGCTAATAGAGGGGTGGGCCTCAGCAATAGTGATGGGTTGGGGTGCATTGGGCTGCAGACCTAGGGCCCAATAAGCCTCAGCTGGTGGCAGGCTCACCGCCTCCCTCGAGCCCATAGGGCCATCGCGAGGGGTGGGGTGTCACAGAAGGTGACCTCCTCAGTTCCAACTCGAAGTTTTAAAGATTTTTCATTTACGTCGATGACGGCCTTGGCAGTGTTTAAGAAAGGTCTGCCAAGGATGAGTGGAACTTCGGTGTCTTCCTCAATGTCCATGACAACAAAATCCACAGGAAAGACGAATTTATCAACACGTACCATAATATCTTCAGCAATTCCACGAGGGAGTTTAACTGATCTATCAGCTAATTGGATGGTCATACGAGTTGGTAAAAGTTCGCTTAATCCTAATTTCCTATAGAGGGAATACGACATAAGGTTTACACTAGCTCCTAAGTCGGCTAAGGCGTTACTTATTTGAACATCCTGTAGATAACAAGGTATAGTGAAACGGCCAGTATCTCCTAGCTTTGGGGGTAGTCCTTGTTGCATGATCAAAGAGCACTCTGCATCTAAAGGCAAGTTAACTATTTGTCTAAGTTTTTCTTTATTTGATAAGAGTTCTTTAAAGAATTTGGCACAACTAGGCATCTCAACTAAAGCATCTAAAAGTTTGACATTTAAGTGTAAGCTTTTAAACATCTCTAGATATTTTCCAAACTGAGCTTCTTGTTTCTCTTTATTAAGCCTACCAGGGAAAGGTATACGTGTAGGAACAATGACTTCTGGGGCTTTAGAAGGTGCTGGCTCAGGAGAAGTGTCAGGAATCTTAACTGGTACTGAGTCAGTGAGAGGTGAAGAAATAGAAGGTTCGTTTGTCGGAATATCTATCGATTTCTCATTCTTAGTCTCTTTTCCTCCTCTAGTGACAAGAAGGATATCATCATAATCATAAGATGAATGATGAATAGCTTTGCTAATCGCTTCTTCCCTTTGCTTCTCATCAACTTTTAAAAACAACCTTTTTACATTATCCTCCATGTTTTTAACTAAATCGTTTGAAATTCTAAGCAAACTATCAATTTGGTTTTGAAAATCAACAATTTGTTTATTAATATTATTTTGATTAACCATGAAGTTATTGAAAATTTCGGTGTTTAGACGAGAAGTCAAATGAGATGAAGTAGAGGGTGAAGAAAGAACTAACGATTGAGAAGAAGGTCTACTGGTTGGCCTCTGAATGAAAGATTTTGAATGATGTGTTTGATCAGAGGTCTCTCCAGTAGTGGCAAGAATGTCTTCTTTGAACCTTTGGCGTGAGAATAGCTTTTGAGGTTTCTTCTCGTGTTTGGGTTCAGAAGGTTCTTGCATGTCCTTGACAACTTTAGTGATTGATTCAATCTGAGCTTTCAAAGTGTCCAAGGCATTAGAAGTACTCCTTTCCTCCGAAGTTGATTCATCTTGCTCCAAGTCATGTTGATGCATCGTCATCGTCTCGATCAACCTCCACGCTTCGTCTGAAGTATGTAGCATAAAGTTTCCGGATGAAGCAGCATCGAGGGTTTGTTGGTGATGAGGATTCAAACTATTGTAGAATTTGCAAACCAGATTCGTTTCAGCAAACTGATGATTCGGACATCTTCCGAGCAAATTCTTAAAGCGTTCCCAAGCAGAGCTTAATGATTCATTATTCTTTTGGAGAAAGTTAGTGATTTCATTCTTAAGCTTGGTTTGTAGGGATGGAGGGAAATATTTAGCCATGAATTTGGTAGCCATCTCCTCCCATGTATGAATCGAATTAGGTTCGAGTTCATAAAACCATATTTGTGCTCGAGAGGCTAAAGAATAGGGAAACAGGTGAAGTCGGGTAACTTCATTACTAGATCCCGTTTGTTCGAAGGAGTCAGAAAGGTTGATGAATTTATTAAGATGAGAGTTTGGATTTTCAACCGAGAGACTGTAACACCCCCAAATTTAACAGTTTGCGGAAGCAACGTTTTGGGTGTTACTAATCAATAATCACAAGCACAAAGGATACAGTGAACGACTCTAAATGAGACGTTCGAAAGGTTATTACATTAATACATAAGTAGTTTCAAAATACAAGCTCGAGTTCAAGTAAAATCCTAGAGATTCTAATACATAACAGTAAGTACAAAAGTAATGTATGTAAATCTCCAAGCTTGTAAATGCATGCGACTCGAGCTAAGAAAGCTTATCCTGCTGGGCATCCCTACCGATGCTGTGTACCTGAGAAGCATTACTAAAACGGTCAACCAAAAAGGTTGGTGAATCTCACAGGTTTGTAAGTAAGTAAACAGTTGAACACACAAGTAGTATTTGTAAGTCATAGCCAGCCAGTAAGTAACGATCACAGGTTAGGCTCATCGTTTACTTAAGTTTTAATAAGTGGGTGGTTGCAGGTTATGCTAACCGTTTGATACAATTGCCATGAGCCACCATAGTTGAAGCTTAACGTACAGTAAATATAGGTACTCCCTCATGAATGTAATCCAAAACATTCATACGGAACGAGTAAGAAACGCCCGTTTCTACAGGAACGGTTCGTGGTAGTGCGTGCGACCCCGGGCGGGGATTGTCAGTCCCATATGGATCCATATACTAAAACTCGCGCTTATCACATAACTAACAACTATGATTAAGGAGGATTTCATTGGATTAGTCGTAAACTCATGCAATTGGCGTATCCGTAATCTCGTACAGTAAGTAAATCATGGCAGCAAGTAAGTTTTGTGTGTTCATGGAAAACAGTAATGCATCTCACCCCTGAGTATAAAACAGTAAAGTAGGGGCTGTAAGACTCACCTGAGTCTGGTAGACAATGCAGTAAGTAAGCAAGTAGTATCCCGAACTAGCAACCCTTAGCGTCCTAATACGTATAAGGTTTAGTAAGTAAATGGAATACTTGTAAAGTATCCATGCTAGTTGTTCCCAAACTAGTTAATGTCCATTAGTTTGTTTGTACGTTTGTAATCGTTTGTAGTTTGTAGAAAAGTTATACGGTCCGTTTGTTATCGGTGTATAATAATAATTCCATCCATTATTATTATGTATTCATAGTAGTTGTACCTTTGTAAAGCGTACGTGTATAACTGTTTGTTTGTATCACAGCGTGTATCGTTTGCGTAAGTTCCAATGGGCTTAAACCCCAAAGGGTACGAGTGAAACCTCGTAAGTATTCGAGTGTATGTTCGTATCAGTTAACGTGTAATCCAGCACGTAACTAGTGAGTGAACTTGTAAGTTCGTATCGGATGTAATCCCGTGTAATGTACAAGTGTAAGTTCGTTGGAGTGTAATCTCCTAAGTACTTCGAGTGTAAACTCGTGTGCGTGTGTGAGTGAAATCTCACGTTAGTTTAGCATAGTCTTGTACGTATTCAAGTGTTGTTGTATACTCTCAGAAGTATAGTATTTTCATGTATAAGTAGCATCGTATTTGATTTAGTAGTTGAAAAAGTGATTCCAACACTTAGAATATATTTTGTTTTCTGATCTGGGTTATCTGCGACACAAGTCTTGTGTCGCAGACCGTATGCGACATAAGGTCTGTGTCGTATGGACTGATTTCGGTTTGGTGTTTATGCGACACAATAGTTGTGTCGCATACAACGGTACGACACAACGATACGACATAGTCGTTGTGTCGCAATCAAGCGATAGGTAAACTTTGTGTCGTAGCTGATACGACATATAGTGCGACATAAGCGTTGTGTCGCATACATTGCGACATAACGTGCGACATAACATGCGACACAGTGTTGTGTCGCATGAAATTTTGGTCCGATGCGACACAAGAGGTCTGTTCGGAATTTAAGTTTCCGAAAACGTATTTTCCGGTTTCCGTTGGGTCTAGAACTTTTATACTAGTTTTAATATGTTATAATGAGTTCATAGTAGCTATTGGTGGTCGTTTTTAAGGTTTGTGGTGTCGTTTTCTTTAAAATGACCAAAATCGACATTTCCGTAAAAGTGTTCAAAAGCGAGTTTAAATTATATATTTGGACATTACTAAGCTAGGGGAACAATAATCTAGCAAAATAAAAGTAATCGGAAAAGTTTCGGGTCGCCGGAAAACTTACAAAATTGTCGAATCGAGAAACCGAAAAGATAGGATTGTAGAGCTCGTTCTCGTGATCACTTTTCTCCAAACCGAGCCTAGCCTCCGAGGTGTTTTAATGGTAGTTTTTGGGTGTTTTGAGGGTGGTTTTAGAGAGAGAGAGTGAGAGAGCCGATTGAGAGAGAGAGAAAAGAGAATGATTGAGGGTGTGGTGTGTTTGTGTGTGTAAGTGAGAAAGGAGGTGAGGGCTTAATGCCCCCTCACCTTGGGCCGGTTTTGGTGGGGCCACAAGATGTGGTCTCACCAATTTTTCGTTCCCTCGCGGTTGTGCTCCGTGCGGTGTTCGTTTCCCCGGTCGTTTAAACGTTAACAATGATTTTATACGCGATTAAACATACGTTTTAAAATACGAAATATTACCAGATAATTAAATTGAAGTATTTTATCAAAATACTAGTTTTTGAGTTATAAAACATAACTTTGTTTTGTTTTGTCGGTTGGTCGGGTTTTCGGAGAGTTCGGTAACGTTTTAGTTAAAACGTACGTTTTCGTTATATTATAAACATAATATAGAATAGTAGTTGAAGTGATTAAATAATTTAACATTATTTAATAATTGTTTTTATCAACATCCGTATGTCTGTACAATGGTTGTTTTATACGATATGTACGAATCGTATACGCGTATATATATATATATTCCATCCATATATATATATATATATAATAAGTAAATAATGTATATAATCCTATTTCATATTATATACAAGTAATAAACACGTAATTAGGGAAAATTTAAATTAGCCCTAAATTTTGGGGTTGTTACATTCTCCCCTTGTTAATAAAATTTCGTCCCGAAATTTGTTCGAAGTAGTAATCGGTAGTTCGATACTAGTCAGGTAGCTACAATGTGTACTAGCAGCCTACGGTAGTAGGGTAGGTCCTACGGTGTTTGAAATCAAGTAATCGTCAGGTGATAACGTACCCTAAATTTTGTTGTCTGGAGGTAGTGGGCATTGGGCCTTGAGATGGCCAGCACTCCCGCAGTTGAAGCACAGCTTTGTCTTAGGGGAGTTAGTACTCTTAGGGTAGGACTTGCATCGACCGATGGGTATGGTACACGGTCCTTCATGATGCCGAGTGCATTGAGAACATAAAGGTTTCTTTCCCAAGTAGTTTCCGGTGAATTTGGAGGGAGTAATCTTCACCCTTTTTGCTGGAGATGACGTACAGTCAGTGTCGGTATCCTCTTCAGTAGGAGTACCATGTGAAGTTGATTGTGAAGTAGGGTTTTCTAAAGCTATCAAACGTAGCTCGTATTCACGCATACGCAGGTCATTTTGGAAGGCAATTCGTCGTAGGTCATCAATGTCTTCTCGTGTTTCAGTCAGTTGTTTTCGCAGCGAATCAATAGTTTGGTTGAGGTGGCTGACTGGTTCAGTAGTCAAAGTTACATTAACTGGTGCTTTTGCAGCGGTTAGAGCAACAGGAGAAGCAGGTACTGTTGCTGATTCAACAGAAGGTTCGGTATCACACTCGAGTTCGAGGAGGTAAGGAAACATTATTGGTTCCTCACTGAGCAGTTCATCTTGCAGTGTAGGGTTGTTGACGGGGTGAGTTGTCATTTCCTACGAATTAAGGGTTCTATTTAAGAATCGTTACAAGAAATTTGAATTTCTATTAGATGAATTGTTTAAAGTAACTAATAATATACGAGTTCCCGGTCTCAACTAGTGTGAGATATTTGGGACGGGAATTTGTTCGTGGAAATCAAAGTGTAATACAAGTTATATAGTCGGAATCCGTATAGTCGATCGTTTTCTAATCATATTGGGTACTTAGGATCTAAGAAAGCACATTGAACGTAAGGTAACATACATAATTTGTTAAGCAAGAGATTTATGAGAAAACAGTTTCGGGTAATCAAAGAATGAGCGTACCCGGGTTAAGCAAATCACAAAGTCTCGGATTTGGGTCATCCTCCCTGGCGTTAATTACATAAGCTCTACTCCTGGTGTGATTGGTTCGGAGTTTCAGTTTTGGGCAATCCTTCCTAAAGTGCCCGGTACCGTTGCACTCATAGCAGGTGTTGGGTGCAGGAGTATCAGTACCAGTGGGGTTGGTTCGGCAGTCTTGGGCCAGGTGCCCGAATTTCTTGCAGTTGGTGCAGGGACAGGAGCCATTATGATGACGACTACATTTGGAGCAGTAAGGCTTGCTCCCCTTGTAAGCCCTTGAGTCATTGGCATTGCCAGCTGCAGGCTTTTTGTCAGAAGTCGGGTTGGATGAGTGGGGACTTACTTCCCATTTACGTTTGTTATTCGCAGACGGGGTTGAAGTCGAGCCACGGCGGACAGAATTGGCCGTTAACTCATGAGCCATACGAATGGCGCTCTGAATAGTTCCCGGTTTGGATGAAGTAACTAAGTCTTGAAGTCGCTCAGGAAGTCCATCAACGTACTTTTCGATCCTTTTGTACTCGGGATCAACCATGGATGGGCACAAAAGTGCCAGCTGGTGAAAGCGGTTGGTGTAACCGGTGATGTCATCACCCTGCATCTTGTGATTCCAGAATTCTATCTCTAGTTGTTTCAATTCATCTCTTGGGCAGTACTCGCCCCTCAGCATATTCTTCAGTTCATCCCACTGTAGTTTGTAAGCATCGGCAACGCTCACAGTCAGCGCATAGGTGTTCCACCAGGTAAGTGCGGTGTCAGAAAAGGTGCTGGCGGCGAACTTAACTTTGTCCTCTTCCTTGCAGTTGCAGATGAGGAATACTGATTCGATTTTCTCGGTCCAACGAATCAAACCGATCGCTCCTTCAGTACCTGCAAAGCTCAAGGGTTTGCAGTTTTGGAAGTCCTTGTAGGTGCAGGTTTTGGGTGGAGGTGTATTGTTAGCCGTATCTTCGCTACCAGGATTGGTTGCTCGGACAGCTAGAGCTTGGGCCACACTACGGGCAATAATACCCGCGACTTCGGCTTCAGTAAGTGTGATTTGTCGTCGAGGAGGCATGTTCCTTGAAACAACAAATAAAGAACATGTGAAGGTTTGAACAAGAATTTTGATTGTGATGATTTTAGTAAGTTTAGAGAAACTACGCCAAAGTTTGAAGGCTGTTTAAAGTTGTGTACTATAAATAAGTTTATACGGTTTTGAAGTTTTTGAAAATTTTATAAAAACATTTTGTGAGAAATTTTGTAACATGTTTGATAAAAATACATTTGTTATAAAATTTTGATAGTAAAAGTCGGTTGTATAATTTGAAGTCTGACGAAAAAATTGAGTTGAAAATGGTTCTATTAGGTTACACCTAACGGTACAGTGGGGTACGTCGAATTAGGTAGAGTTAGCGAATAAAAACAAAATCCCGATTTTCATATCGAAGGATGTTCGAGTAACTATGGTTGTCGGTTATAATGGTGTGGATATTTTCGGACGTATGTCGGTATTCGTGAATTCATAAGAGTTAAATAAGGACAGAATGACGAGAATCGAGTTGTCGTTTGTTCGATGAAATTTTAAAGAATATTGATTTCGTAGTAGTCGAGGGAGAGTATCGTATCGGGGAAAGAGGCCTATGTATATATATATATATATATCACATAACCGCCTAGTTCGTGTTTAGCACACTCAAGTAAAAGTCCCGGTTCTCTCGAGGTCAGAGTCAGCTAATGCATTCCGGTTCAACATAACCCCTTTCAGAACTCACATCATCTTCATTTAATTGTACATAGTTGATCAGGCTATGTTAAATTAAACTTGTATGCTGTAATTCCTGAACCAGTTATACCTAATGAGGAATACTGCCTAACGGTCATAGTCTAGGCCCACTAAATGCAACCTAGTTCACTATAACCTTAGGCTCTGATACCAATCTGTAACACCCCCAAATTTAACAGTTTGCGGAAGCGACGTTTTGGGTGTTACTAATCAATAATCACAAGCACAAAGGATACAGTGAACGACTCTAAATGAGACGTTCGAAAGGTTATTACATTAATACATAAGTAGTTTCAAAATACAAGCTCGAGTTCAAGTAAAATCCTAGAGATTCTAATACATAACAGTAAGTACAAAAGTAATGTATGTAAATCTCCAAGCTTGTAAATGCATGCGACTCGAGCTAAGAAAGCTTATCCTGCTGGGCATCCCTACTGATGCTGTGTACCTGAGAAGCATTACTAAAACGGTCAACCAAAAAGGTTGGTGAATCTCACAGGTTTGTAAGTAAGTAAACAGTTGAACACACAAGTAGTATTTGTAAGTCATAGCCAGCCAGTAAGTAACGATCACAGGTTATGCTCATCGTTTACTTAAGTTTTAATAAGTGGGTGGTTGCAGGTTATGCTAAACGTTTGATAAAATTGCCATGAGCCACCATAGTTGAAGCTTAACGTACAGTAAATATAGGTACCCCCTCATGAATGTAATCCAAAACATTCATACGGAACGAGTAAGAAACGCCCGTTTCTACAGGAACGGTTCGTGGTAGTGCGTGCTACCCCGGGCGGGGATTGTCAGTCCCATATGGATCCATATACTAAAACTCGCGCTTATCACATAACTAACAACTATGATTAAGGAGGATTTCATTGGATTAGTCGTAAACTCATGCAATTGGCGTATCCGTAATCTCGTACAGTAAGTAAATCATGGCAGCAAGTAAGTTTTGTGTGTTCATGGAAAACAGTAATGCATCTCACCCCTGAGTATAAAACAGTAAAGTAGGGGCTGTAAGACTCACCTGAGTCTGGTAGACAATGCAGTAAGTAAGCAAGTAGTATCCCGAACTAGCAACCCTTAGCGTCCTAATACGCATAAGGTTTAGTAAGTAAATGGAATACTTGTAAAGTATCCATGCTAGTTGTTCCCAAACTAGTTAATGTCCATTAGTTTGTTTGTACGTTTGTAATCGTTTGTAGTTTGTAGAAAAGTTATACGGTCCGTTTGTTATTGGTGTATAATAATAATTCCATCCATTATTATTATGTATTCATAGTAGTTGTACCTTTGTAAAGCGTACGTGTATAACTGTTTGTTTGTATCACAGCGTGTATCGTTTGCGTAAGTTCCAATGGGCTTAAACCCCAAAGGGTACGAGTGAAACCTCGTAAGTATTCGAGTGTATGTTCGTATCAGTTAACGTGTAATCCAGCATGTAACTAGTGAGTGAACTTGTAAGTTCGTATCGGATGTAATCCCGTGTAATGTACAAGTGTAAGTTCGTTGGAGTGTAATCTCCTAAGTACTTCGAGTGTAAACTCGTGTGCGTGTGTGAGTGAAATCTCACATTAGTTTAGCATAGTCTTGTACGTATTCAAGTGTTGTTGTATACTCTCAAAAGTATAGTATTTTCATGTATAAGTAGCTTCGTATTTGATTTAGTAGTTGAAAAAGTGATTCCAACACTTAGAATATATTTTGTTTTCTGATCTGGGTTATCTGCGACACAAGTCTTGTGTCGCAGACCGTATGCGACATAAGGTCTGTGTCGTATGGACTGATTTCGGTTTGGTGTTTCTGCGACACAATAGTTGTGTCGCATACAAGGGTACGACACAACGATATGACATAGTCGTTGTGTCGCAATCAAGCGATAGGTAAACTTTGTGTCGTAGCTGATACGACATATAGTGCGACATAAGCGTTGTGTCGCATACATTGCGACATAACGTGCGACATAACATGCGACACAGTGTTGTGTCGCATGAAATTTTGGTCCGATGCGACACAAGAGGTCTGTTCGGAATTTAAGTTTCCGAAAACGTATTTTCCGGTTTCCGTTGGGTCTAGAACTTTTATACTAGTTTTAATATGTTATAATGAGTTCATAGTAGCTATTGGTGGTCGTTTTTAAGGTTTGTGGTGTCGTTTTCTTTAAAATGACCAAAATCGACATTTCCGTAAAAGTGTTCAAAAGCGAGTTTAAATTATATATTTGGACATTACTAAGCTAGGGGAACAATAATCTAGCAAAATAAAAGTAATCGGAAAAGTTTCGGGTCGCCGGAAAACTTACAAAATTGTCGAATCGAGAAACCGAAAAGATAGGATTGTAGAGCTCGTTCTCGTGATCACTTTTCTCCAAACCGAGCCTAGCCTCCGAGGTGTTTTAATGGTAGTTTTTGGGTGTTTTGAGGGTGGTTTTAGAGAGAGAGAGTGAGAGAGCCGATTGAGAGAGAGAGAAGAGAGAATGATTGAGGGTGTGGTGTGTTTGTGTGTGTAAGTGAGAAAGGAGGTGAGGGCTTAATGCCCCCTCACCTTGGGCCGGTTTTGGTGGGGCCACAAGATGTGGTCTCACCAATTTTTCGTTCCCTCGCGGTTGTGCTCCGTGCGGTGTTCGTTTCCCCGGTCGTTTAAACGTTAACAATGATTTTATACGCGATTAAACATACGTTTTAAAATACGAAATATTACCCGATAATTAAATTGAAGTATTTTATCAAAATACTAGTTTTTGAGTTATAAAACATAACTTTGTTTTGTTTTGTCGGTTGGTCGGGTTTTCGAAGAGTTCGGTAACGTTTTAGTTAAAACGTACGTTTTCGTTATATTATAAACATAATATAGAATAGTAGTTGAAGTGATTAAATAATTTAACATTATTTAATAATTGTTTTTATCAACATCCGTATGTCTGTACAATGGTTGTTTTATACGATATGTACGAATCGTATACGCGTATATATATATATATTCCATCCATATATATATATATATAATAAGTAAATAATGTATATAATCCTATTTCATATTATATACAAGTAATAAACACGTAATTAGGGAAAATTTAAATTAGCCCTAAATTTTGGGGTTGTTACAGAGACCATGAAATTGACACTGAGATTTAATCATTTTGATGAAGTGAGGCTTAATTTTAAGGTTTTCGTCAGCAGATGATACGATTGGTCCTCCTCGTTCCTCTAGCAGTGGCTTGATTGATGAGGCGAGAGTGATACGATTCGTCATAACTTGTTGGTAGAAAGTAGAGTTTTGGAAAGGATGGGTTTAACTAATCTAAGAACGGAAAAGGAAATCTAACCTAAAGACAGGAAAAGTAACTTACGGATGATATTGATCTTCCGAAAGGATCGCTAAATAACTAAGATAACTAAAAACCTAAAATCGGTCGGTGTAGTCCCCGGCAGCGGCGCCAAAAACTTGTTGCGTGCTAACACGGTCGTTACGTAATAGCTGCAACAGTGGGGTGTTTTAAATTTATAGAGCTGGGGATATCCTAAGCTAATACTACTTTCAGCCGTAATTAGGTTACTAGGGTAGTAAGCGGTATGTTGACTCAGGTGTCGTTCTTACACTACAACGGGCATGGGATCTTAGGCGTTCTAATTATCTTTTGTAATCTAGCTAGGTTTTAAAATAAGAGTTGGTTTGATTTGGTTTTATAACTAATCTACGGAAAATAAATGCAGAAAAGGAAAGGATGTTTTTACGGAGGCTCAGAGAACAGTGGATACGAGAGTGTTTACTATGATGCTGGTATATGCTTTGGATAGTAGTTATGGGTGTTAAAGCCACTAGTTATGATGATTAATCCGTTGAGTAACCGGAACTTAAATTAACACGAAGTATTATACCTACGGCAGTTCCTTAGCTTATCCCGCGTATTTAAACGTTATACGAAGTACTGTGCCGTTTTATGGTTTTTCCTTAGCTTTGATTCAAATTACCAGTTTGCTCATTGGATACCCTATATTATCAAAGATGTATAATTACGATCCTATCAAATATCTAACGTAAAGGTCTCTACAATCAGATAAATAATATGTCACATGGATAGCAATTATATAGTGTCAGATACACCGGAAGTTCTCCCAAATGTACTGACCAATTCAATCAACAGTTATTCTCTAATCCTATTCCCCAATCTCTGACAAATGTGTGTCGGTATCATGGCACGAATTGTTGAATAAACAATAAAGTGAACAGGAGTTACCCTACGGAATAGGTTGGATTAACTTGTCTAACGGTTTATTGAATTGTTCATCATCAATCATATAAATCACCACAACTATTACATGCACATCACTCTACTGTATAAATATCAACTTATATCTGAAAACCCTAATAATGCAGTTACATATAGTAATCGGAGGTTCAGTTCTAGCATGCAGCATTCCTAAGGCAACAATCAAACAAGAACATGCAATAGAAAGGCACACATATAACTATTCCTATTTCATACCATTTCACATAACCAGATGATCGGATCATAAATATCCCGAAAGGTCTTTCAAAGATATTTAATATATGAGCTTGAATCTAACCTATCTCTAATCCTATGCTCCGTATCTCTTATGATATAGTTTCAATCTAGAGAATACAGCCATGTCGAGTTCAAATGCTTCATCATACATAGAATAGGTAGATTACGTACCACTAATAACTGGCCAGGTTTTAGCAGGAAGTTTCTAACCACAGCATAAGTTGGATAGGTAAACAATTGAGATTCAATTCATAAATTCAGATACAGTTTAATATTCACACAGATAGAGTAACAGCATGTTTACAATTGGGATCATTATTTCCACAACGGATTGTGCCCACGACTTTCATAGCTTCCACGTTCCGTACTACACACATTCGTGATGGTTCCGGCGCTATACAAATGAAAGCCGTATAATGTTACCTCCGTTGTTTCATAATGTGGTCATCCCAATTGCATTTTAAATCATAACTACTTAAACATAACCATTATCATAGCAAACACAGATTTGTCTAGACTAGCATGGCATCTCTAGCAATCAATACAACGCAAACATAATATAAGCAAATCATATTTACGAAATAAAGAAAAGAGATATAAATATAACCTGAATATTTATTACAAACAAATCTTCGTGACCAAAGTCTCGGAGTGACTCCGTACAGACGCTACAACTACCGCTACGCTAACTAGCTGCTCTTTCTATTTCTCCTCTAACTCCTAAGAGTAGTGCTAGAGAGAGAAAGTAGAGAGAGAGAGTGTGTGAGAGAGAAAGTGAAAATTCTATGAAAGAATTGGTGTGTGTAATGAGGATGGAGAGGTCACTATTTATAGGCAAGCCATGGATCCAAGAGTACAAGCACACAAGCACACGTACAAGCAAACGAAGCAAGACGGAGGCCGTGTGTGACCAAAAGAGGCCGTGTACGGCCCTATACAGGCCGTGTACGGCTCTGTACAGGCCGTGTACGGCCATGTATAGGCCGTGTACGGCCCTGGGGTGGCCGTGTGCTAGGCCGTGTGATTTTTCTGACTTTTCTCGCATCTTCGGAAGGCCTTATCTTCTTCGTTTTGCGTCCTTTTGACTTGATTCTTTCGCCTACGGCTTCGTAATTCCGTTACGCTTCTAATGATGCCAATTTGGTAGAAATTGGATGTGTGGGGCCCGAGCGTGTCCAGAATACGTTTTGTGGCTTTCGGCTGTGCTGTAACTTGCATAACTTTTTCGTCCTTGATCCGTTTTGAGCAATCCTTATATCCACGTTCTCGTAATCTCCATAGCTACAAAATAAGGTAAATGTGAGGTCTTGGTATGGAGTTTACAGTAGATTTAGGGATTGGCTCAATTTGGTGCCCATTTCAGTGTATTTTCAGCCCTTTTTCGTATCGTTTTGGAAAGTCCGTCAAGTTTTCACCTTTATAACAAAATATGATGAATAATGATGTTTTAAGAATGTTTTTGTTATAAAAGGCCTAAATATGGGGTCAATAATGTAGGTAAAAACGTGACTTTTTACGCTATATCAAACCTATACTGATGTCGTGTAAACGGGGCTTTAGTTTTAAAATGGAAATTATCTTACTTGCTAAAACACAACTCAGGCAAGAATACCTAATCGTATAATAGTATAGTATGATAAGTCCGGATCGAACACAGGGAACGGATGTCAATTCTAATAAAATGGAAATTGTTACAAAATAATTAAAACTGTAAATCAGGGGAACATTTTAGTTCCGTTCGAACAATTGACTGACAATTATGAAAAGTGATTTTTATAAGTAAACTTAAATTAAAAAGAAATAAACGATAAAACAATTAATTAAATAAAATATTTAATTCAAATGATAGAAGGAATGTATTTACTTAGACTACTTTCCTTAGAATCTGATTATCACTTTATTGATTTGCTTCAAACATGGATTTTATTGCGATGTAACTAATAAGATAACCCCTTTTTCAAAGTAAGGTGACCTAATACAATTAAGAAAGACACTAGGTTGTTTTCAACACGTTAACATTCAAGTAACGTCACCCACCGAATTGTATTCTAGATTAAACCTACGCCGTTTATGTGATTTACTTTTGTGACTTGAATCAACAAAGTCTATAACTAATAATAGTTATCTTGTTCATTAATGATTAAGATTGATTATTAACCCTAACCTGTCAAACTCAATATATTCAGCAATAATCGTTAACCAAAATCAACAATTGTCAATAATCTCTTAACCAATTGGAACTCAATCTCAATCAATCAAGAAACCACGTTAGGTAATCAACAATAATCAATCAATAATCAAGGATCATCAAATAAACACATAAACATTCATAAAATCCAATGTATTTCGCAAATCAACAATCAAACCATCATCTAAGTATCATCATCCAAGTAAATACATGAAAGATTTAGCCAATCATATTGTTACAGAAACTCAGATTCATAAACGAAACCGAAATCATAATCAAACGAAAAGGTTTAAAGTATTCGAACCGAGAAACCGAAAACACGAATGAACAATCGAATTAGACTTCAATTCTTCTTGCTTCTTTCCTTCAAAATGCTCTGAAATGAGGGTTGAAAGGTTGAAAATCGACTGAGAGAAAACTAGGGTTGCATACCCTCAAAATGAAGTGAATTAAGGTTTTTTATGTTTTCTACCGAACCAATCCATACGCCGTATGGATTTCCATACGCCGTATGGATGAATAAAGCCCAGCATCCAGGCCCGCGATCTTGTCAGTCCGGCTTACATCATCCATACGCCGTATGGATTTCCATACTCCGTATGGATGAAATTTTCCCGATTTTTACAAATTCGACTTTCTTCTTCAAACTTCAACTTTTTAGCTCGTTTTTTGATTCTTTTCCGATTCAAGCTCAAATTAATTCCTATATGCAAATATGAACAACATAAGTATCAATTCCAAACAAAATGCATAAGAATTCATCTAAACAAGGGGTAATTAGTACTATAATGTAGTACATTTTGGCGTTCATCATATACGAATACTAAACACATCAAGTATACTTTTCGAGTATAACACATCACCATAATAATAATAATACTTGGAATTATTATTACCAAAAACTCACCAACGGGCCGTATACATCTTTCAAAAACTCAAATCTAATCAATCAAACCAAATCATTTGGACATTACTAGTTGGATGAATAACTAGCATAGATAGTCTGTTGAGACATCTAATCATTATAACCTTGCACGTCTAGGACGCCCGGCAGGTTTCAGTCGTTGGAAATGACATCATTCCTTGTTCACCATCATTAGTGCTTGATAGCATCTCATTAGGCTCGGGTGAGTCTCATAGCCCCTATTTTACTGTTTCTACTCTAGGGGTGAGAATACATGCTTGTTTTGTTTTACATGTGAACGCAAGTATCAAATATCGCTATATTCTGCATGATTTTATCATCTAATCATTTAAGTCCTCCAAGCATAGTTTGGTAATACTTTGTACCGTGAATGTTAGTGTATGGTACCATACGGGACTGACAATCCCCATCCGGGTCAGCAACCGACTTCCATTAATTTTGAAAGTTTTTCCAGAATGACCTTGCAAATCCACAGCACCAAAAGGATAAACTTTCTCTACCACGAAAGGACCTGTCCAGCGTGTCTTCAACTTACCTGGAAATAAATGCAACCGAGAACTGTATAAGAGCACCTTGTCACCTTCCTTAAATGAATTATTTGACTTAAGCCGAGAATCATGCCATTTCTTTGTGCGCTCCTTACACAGTCGAGCATTATCATAAGCATTTATCCTTAACTCCTCAAGTTCCTGTAACTGAGCCAATCTTTCTTTTCCTGCCGCATGATCATCTAGATTGCAGTGCTTAAATGGCCAATACGCTTTGTGTTCCAACTCAAATGGCAAATGGCATGCTTTCCCATAGATGAGTCGGTAAGGCGTAGTTCCTATAGACGTTTTAAACGCAGTCCTTGCAGTCCATAATGCATCATCCAGCTTATTTGACCAATCCTTCGGATTTCCATCAATTGATCATTCTAAAATCCGCTTCAAACCGCGATTGGTCACTTCAACTTGTCCAATAGTCTGTGGATGATAAGCAGTAGAAAACTTATGATTGACTCCATACTTCTTCAAAACCTTCTCCAATTGTGCATTTGCGAAATGCGTTCCTCGATCACTAATCAACGCCTTAGGTGTTCCAAATCTCGAAAACAACTGTTTAAGAAACTTTATCACCACTCTCGCGTCATTAGTAGGTAATGCCTTTGCTTCAGCCCACTTCGAAACATAATCCACAGCCACTATGATGTACTTGTTTCCGTTGCTTGGTGGAAATGGTCCCATGAAATCTATCCCCCAAACATCAAAAATTTCACTAACCATGATAGGATTTTGTGGCATCTCATCTCTTTTAGAGATTCTTCCCGTTCGCAGGCAAGCATCGCATTCCTTTACAAACTCGTACGCATCCTTGTAAATGGTCGGCCAATAAAATCCTTCTTCAAACACCTTCTTCAAACACCTTCCTGGCCGTGTACGAAGGTCCATGATGTCCTCCAGTAGGACCATTGTGACGATGAGTTAAAATTTCAGTGCATTCTTCTCCACTAACGCACCTTCTCACAATACCATCAGCACATTCCTTAAACAAAAACGGATCTTCCCAAAAGTAATGTCGCAAAGCTGAGAAAAATCTCTTTCTTTCGTTATACTTCATCTCAGTGGGAAGAGTCCTTGTAACTAAAAAGTTGGCATAATCAGCAAACCATGGAAGTTCACTCATGAATGCCTTCATTAAACATTCATCAGGAAATTTATCCTGAATTTCCAATTCATCTAACTTATTCAGCTCTGGATTTTCTAATCGTGACAAATGGTCGGCAGCCAGATTTTCAGCTCCCTTCTTGTCTCGAATCTCGATATCAAACTCTTGCAGTAACAAAATCCATCGCAACAACCTTGGCTTCGCATCTTGCTTACTAAACAAATATCTCAACGCTGAATGATCGGTTAACACTACCATCTTTGACAAAATCAAGTAAGAACGAAATTTATCAAACACGAAAACAACAGCGAGCAATTCCTTCTCAGTCGTAGTGTAGTTCTCTTGTGCATTTGTCAAAGTCTTGCTCGTGTAATAAATAGGTTGAAATTTCTGGTCAACCCTCTGACCTAAAACTGCTCCTACAGCATAATCACTAGCATCGCACATTAGTTCAAAGGGAAGATCCCAATTTGGACTAATCATGATGGGTGCTGATATCGTGTAAAAAGTCACGTTTTTACTGCTGATATCTCTCTCATTCTGGAGAAATACTTGGCATTTGAACTCCAGCAACGCGCAAATCAATGATAATATGCTAAGAAGATCAAAACAAGGTTGCACGATAAAAATCAAGCAAAACGGCCGAGAAACGAAGATTCCACACACGTTTGAAGATTCAAGGCATCAAAACAAGATTTCAAGACTAAAATGCCCTCCACCAACATCCATTATTTCCAAGAAGTTCGTTTTTAAAATTTGAATCCAACAGAAGAAGAATCAACCAAAACGGGTAAAAAAATGAAGATTTCGCGCCCGCCGGAAGATCCAAATGATCCGAACGCAATATCTGGAGCTAGGGACCTCATCTCAGGGCCTATCCTATGTCAAAATCTTCGTTTTTGAATTACGAATCCAACAAAAAAGAAACAACTCAAATGGGCGTATAATGAAGAAAACACGCACGAATCAAGAAACGAAGCAAAAGACCGCGCAACGGGGCGGGGGTGGGCCCACCGCCACCTGCCACCAGCCCGCCGCCGCCGGCCACACCTTGGGCGGCGCCGGCCTCCCGTGTCCCGCCTCGGTTTCCGTTTTTGGTAACTTTTGGTACCTAGTGCGCCTACTTTTCGTGTTGTACGGTACCCGGTGCGCCTACTTTTCGTGTTGTACACACAATTTTTGGAAAGCTTTCTAACATGCACCTCATGGTGCTAATGTGAGCCAAAGCTCACCTATAAATAGGTTGCCTAGGTTCATTTGAAAAAGACACCAATATATGCACACATTCTAGCATATTTCACACTTTCTCACCATCCATTCTTTTCTTTCTTTATTGTAATACTTCCTTGGCTAATTAGACTAGCTAATTAGCTAGTCAAGGAAGACTTGTACGGAGGTGCTCCGGGACGCATTTGTAGCTATGAGTTATTGTATTTCTTTATCAGGTTTTAATATATCTTCCATATTTAATTATGTTCGTTCTTTCTTTAATAAATTTAAATATGTATGCTAGAATTGCCATGATTAGCTAAATAACTCAATTGTCTGCTATGATAGTCGTTTAGGAGAGATTTAAATATGTGATTATATTGTATGCTATGAGATTGCGGGTGTTGTGTATTATGAATAGATGTAGGAATCAAATCTTTATCGTTTATCTACCCAACTCATGTTGGGACTAAAACCTTATCCAAAAATGAACGTAGCTAACTCATAGGGTATAAGTCACTTAGTTATACTATGTTTGATTGAATCATTGAGCTCGGCATGGCCGGTGTTCTCTAGACCAAATTAGGATCCAAGAGACACGGAATATAGGAATAGAGGTAGATTAAGATTTAATTCGGACAGACGGTATTTTTGAGACAACTTTCGGAATATCCTCGATTTAATTAATACATTTGTATGCTTAGGTTTAACTATTGTCTTGATTGTCTTATTGCATGTTCTTGTTTGATTGTTGCCTTAGGATTATCGTACTAGTAAAATACACCCAGCCTTAATTATTGTGAAATAACATGACGGCCCCTATTCAACTGTTCTTCGATATAGTACTGGAAATGCTTATGGCAAAGTACAAACGTATGGAAGTCGAGAACGACCGAAGGTAGTTGTGTTATGGATCAATTAACAAACGTATTACTTAAGTTTCTATTTGTAATATAAACCACCCCTGTCTTGTTACATACTTGAGTAATGTTGATAATTCATACGAATAAGTGAAGACATCTTATCTGACCGCTTAGACCAGTTCTTCCAGCTTATTCCGACGAGGGTAAAACCCGTTTACAAGATTGTTTATTCAGCAAACTGTGCCATGATTCGGACGTCTACGATGACCGAGATTGGGGAATAGGATTCGAGATTAACTGTCAGATAATATGGACATGCATTTGAGAGAACTTTCGGTGTATGTTTTAATATATTCTGCAACCCACGTGACATTCTATTTGCCTGATTGTGGACACCTCCGCGTTAGCCCGATAGTAGGATTGTAGCAATAACTCACATTAACTTATGACTTATCCTCATTAGAACTCTTCACGCTTTAATATCACCTGAACCACTTCATAGTAGACAATCGCTTTAACTGCTGAACGCCCGAAGTAACCTCCACTTCTGATTTAATCTTAGAATAGAAAACCCAAAATCCAAACCAACTCTCTTTCGCCCTAGCTAAATTCATAAAAGTCTCTAAATTCTTCTTGTTTCAATTCGTTGCGCTTTGAAGAACGATCCTAGGTCATACTTATCCTTTGCTAACCCGTAGATTAGCAATAGTAGTAACCCTAGGCCCCAGCCTTATAAATTTAAAACCCACTGTTGTAACCAGATAGTTATCGTTAGCAACACCGACCTATCGGGGGCGCAACAAGTTTTTGGCGCCGCTGCCGGGGAGCGTCGGCGACCGATTTTAGGAAATTTAGTAACTTTAGTATTTAGCGATCCTTTTGAAAGATTAACATCAATCGAAAGTTACACTTTTTGCCCTTAGGATTAGTTTAGATTAGTTTTATTAACCAACTATGTCAACCCCTTATTTTAATTTAACCAACCTTACACCAAGTGGATCATTAAACCAACTTTTGGCCATTCCTTCACCAACAACCCACTTACATTCCTCAAAACAACTTTTATCTGATTTTATACTACAACAAAATGTTATAAACAATAGGATAGCTGGATTTCAAGACAACATTGATGCTATGATAAAAATTTCCGACAAATTAATTTCTAACATGGAGTCTATTTTGGAAAACTTGAATTTTATTGAGGAAAGTACGTCGGCGACTACCATTCAACCCAATGATGTGTTAATCGTCACTAGGGGAGGAAAATAACCAAAGTTGATCCACCACCACCAGATAACACCCCCGAAAACACTTCTTCGCCTACACCTACACCAAGTGAACATGTGTCCATTGACATCCCTGTCACAACACCTGACCCATCACCAACCAAAACTCCGGATAATGTACCTCGCGCGAGAATACCTTATCCCGGTAGACTTAAAAAGGAAAAGCAAGAAGCCCAATTCGGTAAATATCTGGAAATGTTTAAAAGCTTGCACTTGAATGTTAGACTATTAGATGCTTTAGTAGAAATGCCCACATGTGCCAAATTCTTTAAAGAACTCCTTTCAAACAAAGAAAAATTTAGGCAAATAGTTAGTTTACCCTTAGATGCTTAATGCTCTTTAATTGTACAACATGGTCTTCCACCTAAGTTAGGAGACACTGGACGTTTTACAATACCTTGTTTTCTCCAAGATATCCAAATTAGTAATGCTTTAGCTGACCTAGGTGCTAGTGTCAATCTTATGCCTTATTCCCTCTATAAGAAATTAGGATTAGATAACCTACTGCCTACTCGTATGACCATTCAATTAGCGGACATATCAGTTAAACTCCCTCAAGGAATTGCTGAAGATGTCATGGTCAAGGTCGATAAGTTCGTCTTTCCAGTGGACTTCATCATCATGGATATAGAGGAAGACACCCACATCCCACTCATCCTTGGCAGACCTTTCTTAAATACTGCCAAGGCCGTAATCGACGTAAACGAAAAATCTTTAAAACTAAGAGTCGGGAAAGAGGAGTGATGTGACGCAAAAAGTCATGTTTTCTAGGCCATTATTCCACACTTTTTGGGCACATCTTTAGTGAAAACATTCCAAAACAATCATTATTTACTAAAATTCACTAAAGTGCTCAAAATATAGACGTTGCTACAAAAATCAGTAAAAACATCCGAATAACGAACAAAACGGAGCAAATAAGCAGCAACCAATTCTCGCACCCTCATTTATCCTATGATAAACATATTCTAACCTTATGATATGATGTAATAGGTAAAATCGAGACGAGAAAATCAAGAATCATGCAAATCGGACAAAGGACGGAAAAGACTGGACGGTTACAAACTCCTATAAAGTGATTTCGGCTATGCTAAAGTTGTACACATCCAATTTCAGTGAGATTGGCACCATTAGAAGCGTAACGGAATTACGAAGACACAGGTGAAAGAATCAGGTCAAACGGACGCATAACGAAGGAGATACGGACGTTTTAAGCAACGAACAAAATCAGACGGAGGCCGTATACGGCCTTAGCCACCATATTCGGCCCTTCATAGACCGTATACGGCCCTTTATACACCGTATACGGCCCTATGAAGGCCGTATACGGCCCCATGACCCCCATATGCTGCTCGTTTGTGCTTCGTTTGCTTGTACGTGCGTGCTTCGCGAGTTGTTCGGCTGATTTCAAGCTTTGCCTATAAATAGGAGGCCACTCCTCCATCATTCCACACACTTCACCATTCCATTCATTTCTCCATTTCCACTTTCTCTCTCACACACACTCTCTCTCTCTAAACTCTCTTTCTTTCTTTCTCTCTCTAGAAATTAGGGTTAGGTCCAGTTAGTTCTCAGTTAATATTTAACTGAAACTAACGGAGGGACTACTTTTGTAATAGCATAGGGAATAGTCCAGGGGCTTTTATTGTAATATTGTCAAGGATATTGCGGAAGTTCTGCTTGTACTCTCTCTCTAAACGCTTATTCAATCTACGCTTTATTAACGGTTACTTCTTTCCTTATATGTTATAATGATAATTGCTATTGTTATTATGCTAGATTTAGGATCTGTTATTATGCGTAGCGAGTAGTTTCCTTGTTTGTTTGTTATGATGTAGTTAGTTTATATATGTGTGGGGTGATGCTGCTTTAAACATATAATTGGATAACATTATGAAATAACGGAGGTAACGTTATACGGCTTTCATTTGTATAGCGCCGGAATCATCACTTATGTGTGTAGTACGGAACGTGGAAGCTATGAAAGTCGTGGGCACAATCCGTTGTGGAAATAATGTTTCCAGTTATATTATATAAATGAAAACCGGTGATCTATTAATCTTGTATTTATGAATTTCTAAACCAAATCGCCTTTCCTCCAATTAAACGTGGTTAGAACCTTTATGACAAGGAGTCGCGAACCTTGATCAAACGGTCACTACCTATCTATGTTTTCTGAAACTGTAAACATGGTCTGAATTGCGTAGCTGTGGAAATACTGTTTAAAACCTTTCGTATAGTACACAGTGAATCAATCAGGGATTTATTGGGAAATAGTGAGGGCTGGTTTATATCATAGATGGTTGAGCTTTAATACAAACGTAGTTTAAACTAGTCTAGAGTGACCATAAAGTATGTGACCCCGGAAAGACCACGATAAACGGCACTGTACTTCGTGTAACGTTGGAAACACCTTTGGTGAAGTACAAATACGTGGAGCTAAGGAAATGTCGGTGGTTGAAGACTGTGTCACATCCTGGTTTGACTTCAAAGCTGTGGAAATGTTTGATCGCACTGTACACCGTTAGTACACCTAAAGATCAGGAACACTGTGGAAATGCTTAGAAGCACTGTACACCGTTAGTACATCTTAGGTCTGGAAAACTGTGGAAATGCCTAGTCGCACTGTACACCGTGATGAAAGCTCTAGGCTAAAATATAACCATTAATATAAAGTTAATAGTCACCAAACCAAGTCTTAATCTTAAATGCCTTGTTTGACTTTGTTGTCCTCGTAGTGTTAAGAAAGGTCGGAACCTTAGTGGGTATGTTACTCTATCTCATGCACCCAGGAACTAACATTCCAAGAAGGGTCGTTACTCCATCTCTGGATAACGTTGAAGAGTTGAGCATCCTCCTCCGATCAGACTCAATTTGGCCTAGTATTCAGTGACATACTGATTGGTTTCCCCAATCAGTAGGGTACTAGTGTTTACACTACGAACAATTAAGCTTAGATAAGACACAAACCTTTAAAAGACGTTTTCATATCGAAACCCTAGCATCACCCCCGCATAAGCTAACGAAGTCATAATAGACACATACCCTCCATATTGATTTCATCCCTATTTCTATTTTCCATTTATTTACTTTTTACTTAATTGCTTTAAATTACGGACCTAAGTAACAAAAACCCACTCAAACTATGTTTTAAAAGTCCCATCACTAAATTAAACAACTTGTCTTGATACTCTCGTTTCACAATACGATTAGCTTTAAGAACGACCCTAGGTCATACTGCTGCTATACAGCCGTAGTAAAACTTAGGTCCCCAGCTCTTATAAATTTAAAACTCCACTGCCGTGTCCTCCTTCCGTTGCGTTGACGACCGTGACTGATCGGGCACACGACAAGTTTTTGGCGCTGCTGCCGGGGAGTTAATCGTAAGACTCTGAAGCATCCAGACGAGTTTGATATTTAGTGATACTTCATTCCCATTCTTATTTTCTTTTCCTTGTTCCAACCGACAATATCTTCCCATATCCCATAACGATATTCGACCAGATCATCCGGATCTGAATCTCTCATTTTCGTACCCAATCCTGAGTCGATTATCCGTACCATCCGCAAAGAAAGACGTTCTCGTTTACCACAAATGGCCGCTCGTGTTACTCTCGCCGACAACACCAAACCATCCATCGAAGGACGAGGAGGACCGATTAGCTATCCAGTGATTGACAGAGCTTCTTTTGAGCTTAAACACCACATCGTACAACTCATAAAAGATAACTGCCAATTCCACGGTCTACCCCGTGATGATCCCAACGCTCATATCGACAAATTCATTCAGGTTTCAAACTCCTATAAGCAGAATGGGGTTGAGCAGGATATTATCCGCCTATACTTGTTCCCCTATTCTCTCGCTTTACATGCTTCTACCTGGTTTGAGGGACTTGAGACCGGCTCAATCACCTCATGGACCGACATGGGTAATAAGTTTCTCGCTAGATACTTTCCCCCGTCCAAACAAACTCAGGCAAAGAATGACATCGCAAACTTCCAACAAGCCCACGATGAATCTATCTACTCAGCATGGGAGCGATTCAAGAGTTTACTGAGAAAATGTCCAAACCACCAAATGACGAAGACTGACAAGGTGTGCACCTTCTACCGAGGTCTTGATCCTAACCATCGCATCAATCTTGACGCAGCAGCTCAAGGAAACTTCATGAAACTTACTGATGATGAAGCATGGAGCTTGATTGAGGATATGATGATGCATCACCACGATTGGAAGTCTGATGAGCACTACTCATCCTTACCCCTCTCCACAAACAACACCCGCCAAACTGAAGCCATTAAGTCTCTGAGCGATCAAATTGAGACTCTGACAAAACAAATAGCAGATCTGAAGAAACAACCACAGCAGATCCACCAAGTTCAGGCTTCCCAGAACTGTACCAACCATCCCGCTGAAGAATACGAGGTTGAGTACGAAGATCCTACTGACGGTTCAGTCTACTATGCCCAGTTTCCTGTCAGACCTCCAAATCCTCCCGGTTTCGCTAGAACTTCACCACCACGAACTCGAGGAGACCAATATCCTCCACGGAACAACCAACCCCCTTTCCAGCCCAGGTTTCAGCCACGATATCCGACGTACCCCCAACAACCACAACTTCCATACAATCAACCACTTCCATTAACCACCACTGAGGATACCCAGCCTGCTGAGCCTGCAAAGACCATCATTCCAGTCACGAGTACTGATGACAACCTCAACAAATTCATCCAAGGTCAGACCGCTTTCAACCAAAAGACTACGGCTCGACAAGACCAAACTGATCTATTCCTTCGAAATCAACTCTCGGTCCTAAAAAGCCTTGAGAACCAGATCGGTCAGTTAGCCCAACGTCTCGATACCCGACCGCAAGGGACCTTACCAAGCAATACTATTCAGAACCCCCACGTCGAGGAAGCCAAGACCTTAAACTCTGATAAACCAACTCCTTCTATGACTACTTCTCCAAGGGAACATTTTCCTGTCCCACCGACAGTTGAGACCAAATCAATTCCCACACTGAATCATGAAGTTGAGATTCCTTTCCCTAACAGCCTGCACAAGAAGTACAATGCCAAGTCGTTCAAACTTGATGGAAAATTCTTAGACACCGTGTCTAGAATCCCTTCTAGTACGAAGTACATCCGACGAATGCTGGCAACTAAGGACAATATTCCTTCCACTCCTAAAGTCTCCCTGAACGCCGAGTGTTCAGCCGTCATCCAGAATGCCTTACCGGAAAAGCTAGGAGACACGGGTCGATTCACCTTGCCCTGTTCCATCTATCACTCAGGCACAATACGCTCCTTGGCCGATCTTGGAGCTAGTATCAATCTGATGCCTTACTCGCTCTACTCCAGATTAGAATTAGGACCTCTCCAGCCCACTAAAATGAGCGTCCAGCTTGCTGATCAATCAGTCTGATACCCGAAAGGCATTGCTGAGAACGTCATGGTAAAAGTTGACAGGTTTTATTTCCCCATTGACTTTGTAGTGATGGATATACAGGAAGACATTAACATACCCATTATCCTAGGTAGGCCATTCATGAATACTGCACGTGCTATTATTGACGTATATTCTCAGGTTATCAGACTACGAGCACATGGACAGACAATATCATACAAGATTGATCAGAACGACTGTTCAATAATGGAGCATGCAGAGATATACGCAATATCCATGGGCAGAATTACTTCGGATGATGACACTTCTGATTCAGAGCCAGAACCATACAGGCCATACGAGCATACTTGTCTTATCTCAGCTACTGAAGAGTCAGAATCAGAAGACGAGGAAATGGAAGAATCTGAACCAGAGGAAGAAATAGAGGAGGGGGAAGATTCGGAGCAGGATGAAGAAGAAGAGGAACAACCTGAAACAAAACCAGAGGAAGAAGAGATGGAAGAAACGGAACCAGAAGAAATGGAAGAATCCAAGGAAGAACAGGAAGAATCAGAGCCCGAGGAAGTATATCAGTCCACACCACCTCATCAATACCTTCCTGAATCATATTTACCGACAGCAGAGATTATGCAGATCGAGAACCTCGAGAACTTCATCCCTCTGTCACAAGATGAATCAGATAAAGACCCACCCACTGATTACTCTCACGATGCAGAATTTGGTCTCACCATGGAGAAACTCATTGCATCAGCTATTGATCCCACCAAACCTCTTGTGTCTCCCCGACTTGACGCTCTGCTGAATATTGAGAAGACTATAGCTTTATCCACACAGCACCCGGAGCTTCGAGACAAACTCTTGAGAAAGATTGCAGCATATAAAGCATCCCGACTTCCCCAAAGGATTCAAACCTTTGACGCATCTGCACCTCGAAGTCAGTTCGAGAAGGGAAGCACGTCCGGATCTAGCCGTAATTCTGATTCTCAGGAGGAAAAAGACATCGAGATGGATTCCTCTTAGCCGATATCTCATATTACTGATGACTCCCTTCCACCATCCGATACTGTTGAGTTCCCTGATTTCCAGGCTAGGGATACTCCAGCTGAGGAGAGTCATGACGATGACATCATCTATACTGATATCCCAATAGATATTCGGTCTGTCCGACTTCTTGCATCTTCGACTGTTCCCGCATCTCCCCAAATTCCGACTATCTCCAACCATGAGGAAATGATTAGTGCTATTGAAGAATTCGAAAACAACATACCTATGATGACAAGCATTATCATTAACTCCACCAATGATTACACTCCACACCAAAGGAACCTGATTGAGGAAATCATAGCCGAATCTGAGGTCAACCAAGCCGAGAATTCCCAAGATTACAGATTCTTTCACAACCGCCTAAATGCCTTTGCCGAAGACCTCGCTGCTCAACCGCTACAAGAGCACCACATTGCTGGACCAACACCTGAGGAGCTAGAGTTCTTTGAAGACCAGAGACGCATGTATAGGAAGATCTATGACACGCTGTTCAGATCCGTATTTCCATATTCTGCTGAGCAACACGAGTTCTTAAATTCTTATCGCAGCAATATGTACAATGCTACTGGGAATCCTGACGCAGACATAGACATCCGGTTGATGAATGATCTCAGGGGACTTCTAGATTCTATGGCTAGGAATGATCATATCGACGAAACTTCTCCTCATCGGTTCTACATTGACTGCACCATCGAGTACCACGCTCACAAGATTGCCGAAGATCTCGAGTACGAGGGTTCTGACGAGAGGACGCGTGTCATCCCTTCTTCTATACCAGAAGGATCGATGGTTAACATCGCGAACTTCCACACTAATCGAATCAAGGAAATCTTCGTTGAAGTACCTGATGAAGAGCACAGTCAAATATTCAACTACGGATTACGTGAGGTTTACGACATGATGAACAATACCTTTAAGAACTCCGACCTCACGTTTTCCCACTACCAGACAAATCTCATCCAGGGTATTCATGAATCTATCCGAGAACTTGGAGTAAACTCCAGTATTGCAGATCACGAGACTTTACACCTGCAGTTCTTTGGATTTATGGACTCACTCAGACAATACCATCCTGAACGAGAGATGATTGAAGCTGATGGATTCTCTTTTGTAAATTCCCGCGGAATTATCTCCAGCACAGTAAAGGAGATTACTTGGGACCTGCTGCACATAAAAAAGATTACAGAGCAGCATCTGCAGAGCTTCCCCATATTTTCATATGAGATTCCAAACATCGTCAACATCATCGCTCGCCATTTTCTGAGGATATACCCACGTAACCCCAGGATTCCACTTCTGCGCGCTTCCGGTCCTGGTGGTTCCAGCACCAACTAAATTTGAAGGAAGGCAAAGTCGAGCTCTAGACTCTAAAAGCAGCGCTTCTCGGGAGGAAACCCGTGTAATAAGACGTGTAGAGAAAACGTGTCAATAAGTGAAGATATATCTCTGACTATCCTTCACACTTGGTCGTCACCAAAACACTTTCTGATATTACAACTCATTTGCAAATAAACCACTCGTCTCAGAAATAAGGAAATCAATTTGAAAAATGATAATTCATGTGTTTCGAGCATTTGAGGTACTTGCATACTACTTTTATGCATTATGCTCGAACTCGTTTAAAAACACATGTTTTATAAAAATGATTTGTAGTAGAAAACATCTTTTCAAAGTTCTGAGACGATGATTTATCTTTTCATTTGCAAATACTTTGAGTTTGTAAACTGGTACGACCAACGTGTTCACACTTACGAGATTGATTCACAAAAGGAATAATGGATGGAAAAGAAACCAAATAGTAAGACGCTTGAAGCTGTGCCGCTCTTCATGAATGCAGAAAAAGATCTTGGCAACATCTCCTTTCAGCAAAATTCAGATTCTTAGCTTCTTTGTTGCTCGCTATCTGGGGAGTGTCTTAACCTTTACTCTCTTTTGTTTATGATTCTGTATATTATTTGCTTTGTTAGTTCGTGAAAGTAGTCTATACCCTATCCTAAGCTTATCACTAAGTGTGGGATTCCAGCCCAAAACAAGCACTTGAGAAACATTTTCTTACATGTTCAAACTCTAAGTGTGGGATTTTACTTCCAGTAAATCTCAACTCAAGAGAACATTAGGGACAATGTTCCTCTAAGTGTGGGATAGCAGGTATAGAATACCTTGGTTAGTTTTCTTTGATTTTTAATGTCCGAAATAGTAAACTCAGAAAATGTTCCTCAAATTTTTCAAAAATTTTTCAAGAAAATTAAAAGTATGAGCTAAATCTATTGATTTACTCTGCTAATTTTGAGCCAAAATAAGGTAGAAATTGCTTAAACAAGAAATAATAATCTGATGGAAGCATGACGAAGCACATACAACCCTATTTGCAGTGAGGTATCTTGAGACTAATAGCATTCATCTTTAATGCTTCACTAATCATTTCTTGTGTGTGCCGATGCATGCATCTCTGAATTAGAACTTGCTCTTGACATACGCTTCAAGACCACATTGGTGTGTACCGTACACGGTATAGGTGCAATTAAATGACCTTGACATTCCCTAGGATATAAACCCCTTTTCACATATCTCTTCAAGCCCAAAACCCTTCCGATACTCACTTTTAGTATCGATGATCCGCCTAGTAAACCCTGTTGAGCCTAAACCTTTCGTTTCATAAAAACCCCCAATAAACCCTACTTCCCAAAATACTCCCAAACTTATCTTAGAATTTCTGAGGTTATGAAGAACATCTTTTAGAATGTCTTATCCTACCCCCTTTCGTGCTCTCAAAAAGATTGAAGAATCCTTGGTGTGAAAAATTGACACCGCGAAAAGACTCGAAACGTTCAAGATAAGGGATTTCTGAAAGAATCAAAAGAAGAAAAATATCCTTGGAAATTTTCTGGCAAAGAAATTCTGAAGAAGAAAAGAAAAATAGAAAAATACAAAAGCAGAAAAAGAAAATAAAAAGAAGAAAAAAGAAAAGAAAGAAAAATAGTTCCGCAAGAATAAAGCTTAAAGTCCTTTGAAGTATCATCAAGATTCTGATGGAAGACCAAAAGCTGCCTCTCTCTCCGTTCTGAAATAAAGTTGTTCATGATCTCAGTTGTTTTAAGATAAGCAACCCTTACAAACCCAAAAATACCACTATCCATACCCTTTACCCCTCACCAAACACTACAACCCTCATGAATGTCTTGGGATAATTAGCACCGTCCTCACCTAAGTGGTGGAGATCCGATTCTCGACCAAGCCTATGACGATGTGTGCTGCATGACTGGCTATTTGAGCGATTTCTTTTGTTCTAGACTGATAGGAAACCCGATACACTTTGAGTGAATTGAGTGACCACCTTTAGTGAGATCGCCTAGTCATGTGTATTCCAAGATCATGAGATTTGGATGTATGCCTAAGAGAATCTTTTCTTGTTTAAGGAAGGATCATCTTATCTTTCCCTATATTCCTGAAACTATCTTATTTGCATTTGACAGTGGTAACTCTTAAAAATGTTGAAGCTCGCTCTAAAAATTGTTTTAAAATGTTTTCAGAAACTGAGTGTTGCTTGAGGACAAGCAACGTCTAAGTGTGG
This sequence comes from Helichrysum umbraculigerum, assembly GCA_949592205.1. Taxonomy (NCBI): domain Eukaryota; kingdom Viridiplantae; phylum Streptophyta; class Magnoliopsida; order Asterales; family Asteraceae; genus Helichrysum; species Helichrysum umbraculigerum. The sequence continues at coordinate 3,759,432 of CATIUR010000008.1, read as the reverse complement.
GATAACTTGATGTGACGTAAAAAGTCATGTTTTCAAGGCCATTATTCCACACTTTTTGGGCACATCTTTAGTGAAAACATTCCAAAACAATCATTATTTACTAAAATTCACTAAAGTGCTCAAAATATAGACGTTGCTACAAAAATCAGTAAAAACATCCGAATAACGAACAAAATGGAGCAAATAAGCAGCAACCAATTCTCGCACCCTCATTTATCCTATGATAAACATATTCTAACCTTATGATATGATGTAATAGGTAAAATCGAGACGAGAAAATCAAGAATCATGCAAATCGGACAAAGGACGGAAAAGACTGGACGGTTACAAACTCCTATAAAGTGATTTCAGCTATGCTAAAGTTGTACACATCCAATTTTATTGATATTGGCACCATTAGAAGCGTAACGGAATTACGAAGACACAGGCGAAAGAATCAGGTCAAACGGACGCATAACGAAGGAGATACGGACGTTTTAAGCAAAGAACAAAATCAGACGGAGGCCGTATACGGCCTTGGCCACCGTATACGGCCCTTAATAGACCGTATACGGCCCTTTATACACCATATACGGCCCTATGAAGGCCGTATACGGCCCCATGACCCCCATATGCTGCTCGTTTGTGCTTCGTTTGCTTGTACGTGCGTACTTCGCGAGTTGTTCGGCTGATTTCAAGCTTTGCCTATAAATAGGAGGCCACTCCTCCATCATTCCACACACTTCACCATTCCATTCATTTCTCCATTTCCACTTTCTCTCTCACACACTCTCTCTCTCTCTAAACTCTCTTTCTTTCTTTCTCTCTCTAGAAATTAGGGTTAGGTCCAGTTAGTTCTTAGTTAATATTTAACTGAAACTAACGGAGGGACTACTTTTGTAATAGCATAGGGAATAGTCCAGGGGCTTTTATTGTAATATTGTCAAGGATATTGCGGAAGTTCTGCTTGTACTCTCTCTCTAAACGCTTATTCAATCTACGCTTTATTAACGGTTACTTCTTTCCTTATCTGTTATAATGATAATTGCTATTGTTATTATGCTAGATTTAGGATCTGTTATTATGCGTAGTGAGTAGTTTCCTTGTGTGTTTGTTATGATGTAGTTAGTTTATATATGTGTGGGGTGATGCTGCTTTAAACATATAATTGGATAACATTATGAAATAACGGAGGTAACGTTATACGGCTTTCATTTGTATAGCGTCGGAATCATCACTTATGTGTGTAGTACGGAACGTGGAAGCTATGAAAGTCGTGGGCACAATCCGTTGTGGAAATAATGTTTCCAGTTATATTATATAAATGAAAACCGGTGATCTATTAATCTTGTATTTAAGAATTTCTAAACCAAATCGCCTTTCCTCCAATTAAACGTGGTTAGAACCTTTATGACAAGGAGTCGCGAACCTTGATCAAACGGTCACTACCTATCTATGTTTTCTGAAACTGTAAACATGGTCTGAATTGCGTAGCTGTGGAAATACTGTTTAAAACCTTTCGTATAGTACACCGTGAATCAATCAGGGATTTATTGGGAAATAGTGAGGGCTGGTTTATATCATAGATGGTTGAGCTTTAATACAAACGTAGTTTAAACTAGTCTAGAGTGACCATAAAGTATGTGACCCCGGAAAGACCACGATAAACGGCACTGTACTTCGTGTAACGTTGGAAACACCTTTGGTGAAGTACAAATACGTGGAGCTAAGGAAATGTCGGTGGTTGAAGACTGTGTCACATCCTGGTTTGACTTCAAAGCTGTGGAAATGTTTGATCGCACTGTACACCGTTAGTACACCTAAAGATCAGGAACACTGTGGAAATGCTTAGAAGCACTGTACACCGTTAGTACATCTTAGGTCTGGAAAACTGTGGAAATGCATAGTCGCACTGTACACCGTGATGAAAGCTCTAGGCTAAAATATAACCATTAATATAAAGTTAATAGTCACCAAACCAAGTCTTAATCTTAAATGCCTTGTTTGACTTTGTTGTCCTCGTAGTGTTAAGAAAGGTCGGAACCTTAGTGGGTATGTTACTCTATCTCATGCACCAAGGAACTAACATTCCAAGAAGGGTCGTTACTCCATCTCTGGATAACGTTGAAGAGTTGAGCATCCTCCTCCGATCAGACTCAATTTGGCCTAGTATTCAGTGACATACTGATTGGTTTCCCCAATCAGTAGGGTACTAGTGTTTACACTACGAACAATTAAGCTTAGATAAGACACAAACCTTTAAAAGACGTTTTCATATCAAAACCCTAGCATCACCCCCGCATAAGCTAACGAAGTCATAACAGACACATACCCTCCATATTGATTTCATCCCTATTTCTATTTTCCATTTATTTACTTTTTACTTAATTGCTTTAAATTACGAACCTAAGTAACAAAAACCCACTCAAACTCTGTTTTAAAAGTCCCATCACTAAATTAAACAACTTGTCTTGATACTCTCGTTTCACAATACGATTAGCTGTAAGAACGACCCTAGGTCATACTGCTGCTATACAGCCATAGTAAAACTTAGGTCCCCAGCTCTTATAAATTTAAAACTCCACTGCCGTGTCCTCCTTCCGTTGCGTTGACGACCGTGACTGATCGGGCACACGACAAGGAGGTCACCTTTAATGTCGATCGATTAATGAAGCAACCTCTGGAAGAGGACCTTGGTTTGTGCGATACTATGCAGGACATTTTTGATGAACATCTCCACGAAGTATTGGCACTATCCAGCCAGAACCCGATACCTACCACGGTAGTCACCGTTCGAAGATTATATAACGAGGATCCTGGGCTGCAGTCCGCAATCACTTCGCCCGCAAATTCTGAAGAACTTCTATTTCCCTTGTTTGAAAAGAAGCCATCTTGCACCAGTGGCAAAACGATAGCCGTCCCATTGGGATGCGGTACACCGATACCTTTGCTAAAAAGAGATACATCCACACTCGATGCCCCGAATCCAGCTCCTTCAATTAAAGAAATCCTGGATTCCTTCAAAGGGATGAGCATTGAGCCACCACCATTTGAATCCCAATTAATCAACCAACCCGAACCCTTATCATTTCCAAACCCTGAATTAACCATAAACCAATCCTCAACCCCTCAATTTCAAGAATTCCAATTCACCGACAACGGAGATATTATTCTCACCCGAAATGACGAAATGTCCTCATCATCGGTCAACAAATACGAGCTAAAGACGAACGAATTTTCAAATCAAACCGAATGGGTCGAAATAGCATCCATCTCTACATCCGAACCTGAGATAGACGAGGCACCCTTCCAAGCTGAATATGAGAAGCTGAATAGAGACGAAATAGCTAGAATGAAGCCGTCTATTGAGGAACCACCAAACTTGGAATTGAAGGAATTACCACCTCACCTTGAATACGCTTACCTCCAAGGAACCTCCCAACTCCCGGTGATAATCTCAAAGGAGTTGAAACCAAAAGAGAAAGCCCAGCTAGTTGATGTGTTGAAATCACACAAGAAGGGAATCGCATGGAAAATTTCTGACATACAAGGAATTAGTCCTAACTATTGCACGCATAAGATCCTGATGGAGAACGATTTCAAACTATCCGTTCAAAGGCAGAGACGAGTAAACCCTAAAATTCAAGACGTAGTAAAACAAGAGGTTATCAAACTCTTGGATGCTGGACTAATATACCCAATATCTGACTCACCTTGGGTTAGCCATGTTCAAGTCGTCCCAAAGAAAGGAGGAATGACGGTCATTACAAACGAAGAAAATGAGCTCATACCAACTCGGACCGTCACCGGTTGGAGGGTTTGTATTGACTACCGGAAGTTAAACGAAGCAACTCGCAAGGATCACTTTCCACTTCCGTTTATTGACCAAATGCTCAAGAGGCTGTCGGGAAACGAATTCTACTGTTTCCTTGATGGATTCTCCGGTTATTTCCAAATTCCGCTCGATCCAAAAGACCAGGAGAAGACGACGTTTACATGGGCTCGTATGGAACATTCGCATATCGACGAATGCCATTTGGATTATGCAATGCACCTGCAACATTTCAGAGATGCATGGTTGCAATTTTCCATGACACGATCGAACAATGCATGGAAGTCTTCATGGACGACTTCTCTGTCTTTGGAGACTCTTTTGCATCTTGTTTGTCCAACCTCGATAGGATGCTCGCCAAGTGTGAAGAATCGAATATCGTTTTGAATTGGGAAAAATGTCACTTTATGGTGAAGGAAGGGATAGTCTTAGGACATAGAATATCAAAGTCAGGAATCGAAGTAGACAAAGCCAAAGTCGAAACCATTGCGAAACTTCCACCACCCACCAACGTTAAAGCCATTCGAAGTTTCCTAGGCCACGCTGGGTTCTACCGTCGTTTTATCAAGGACTTCTCCAAGATCTCTCGACCTATCACCCACCTTTTAGGAAAAGACATCAAATTCGCATTTGACGAAAGTTGTATGAAAGCCTTTGACTACCTAAAGAAAGAGCTAACTAATGCACCGATCATGGTCGCTCCGGACTGGAGCCTTCCATTTGAAATCATGTGCGATGCAAGCGATTTCGCTGTAGGGGCAGTTCTCGGGCAACGGAAGGATAATCATTTTCGACCAATCTACTACGCTAGCAAAACTCTCACAAATGCTCAAGAAAATTATACAACCACCGAGAAGGAGCTGCTAGCTGTAGTATTCGCCTTTGATAAATTTCGATCTTACCTGATATTGTCAAAGACAATAGTGTACACGGATCACTCAGCTCTGAAATACCTTTTCAAGAAGCAAGACGCAAAGCCTAGGTTGTTTCGATGGATTCTACTCCTACAAGAATTCGATATCGAAATAAAAGATAAGAAAGGAGCAGAAAATGTCGCAGCCGACCATCTGAGTCGACTGGAGAATCCATCAATGGAGCAACTTGCAGATAGAGATATCAAAGATCGATTTCCAGAAGAGCAGTTAATGAGCTTAGGAGGACAATTGCAAGGATCACAATTCACGGACGATCCTTGGTTTGCAGACATAGCCAATTTCGTGGTTGGAGGGATCACAAGAAAAGGAATGCCGTCATCATGAAGACAAAGGTTCTTCCGCGAAGTCAAGCACTACTTTTGGGATGATCCATATCTGTTTAAGGTCTGTCCCAACCAGATTATAAGAAGATGTGTCGATGGAAAGGAAGCCGAACACATCCTTCATCAAAGCCATCATGGACCCACCGGAGGACACAACGCAGCCAACTTGACAGCAAAGAAAGTATACGACTCAGGATTCTACTGGCCAACTATTTTCAGAGACGCACAAGACTTGGTGAAACGTTGCGATATTTGCCAAAGGTTTGAAAATATCACAACGCGTAGCGAAATGCCGCTAACGAATATCCAAGCGTGTGAAATATTTGATATATGGGGATTAGACTTCATGGGGCCATTTCCGAAATCTTACGGAAAAGAATACATTCTAGTAGCTGTCGATTACGTGTCAAGATGGGTAGAAGCTCAAGCCTTTCCAACAAATGACTCAAGAGAAGTGACCAAGTTCTAAAAACAGCTGTTCTGTCGGTTTGGAACACTTCGAGCGATCATCAGTGATCGAGCCACGCACTTTTGCAATACTCAGTTTAAGAAATTATTGCAACAGTATGGTGTTACTCACAAAACCTCTACGGCCTACCACCCGCAGACGAATGGGCAAGCAGAAATTACAAACCGAGCACTAAAAAGGATCTTGGAACGAACAGTAGGTCAACACAAGGAAAGATGGGTAGATAAGCTAGATGATGCTTTATGGGCATTTCGGACGGCTTATAAAACGCCATTAGGAACAACTCCCTATAGGCTCGTGTATGGTAAAGCATGTCATCTCCCGATTGAACTCGAATACAAAGCTTACTGGGCATTGAAGAACTGTAGTTTAGATCCTACGATAACGGGAACACACCGGAGAACGCAACTGAATGAACTAGCAGAGTTAAGGGATCAAGCTTATGAAAGTTCTTACAAATTTAAGGAAAGAACCAAACTGCTCCATGATTCCAAGCTCCGCCCCACACGCTTCAATCCAGGTGATAAAGTTCTACTCTTTAACTCACGATTTAAAAAGTTTTCTGGTAAGTTCAAAACGCGATGGAGCGGTCCTTTTACAATCTCTAAAGTATTTCCTTATGGTGCCATAGAACTCGAGGCTTCAGACGGAAATTTCAAAGTAAACGGTCACCGATTAAAACACTACGTAGAAGACTTTCCCTCAACTGAGGAAGTCTACAACTACGAATCGTCTTAATAAATTAGTAGTTATCAAAGAGTCAAGCTACGAGACTCGATAAACAAAGCGCTCTTGGGAGGCATCCCAAGCCTATCTTATGTTTCCAGAATTAATTTCATTTTACTGTTGTGTTTAAGCTAATCCAATTTTCTATGCAGTACCTCATGAAGGACTAATGATCTTAGACCATTAACCTTTTATATTTTTGCAGGATGAGTTCGCAGTCAGACAGAGCACGAGCCCCCAGACAGAGACGCTCGCATACCATGCACCACTCCCGGAGTTCATCACCGGGTAGTAGCATGAGGACTGTCAGAGGATCCCAGTCACCACCTCCTAGTTTGGATGAGATCTCGGCAGACTTGGTGGAGGTGCACGTTCAGGAGTCATTCCTGTTACGTCCCATCCAGGCCAGGTTACCTTCACCTCACCGACCAGCGGGACAGACCGCATGGACCTCCAGAGTACCCATCTTCGAGCATGGGGTTACTACTGCGGACCCTGCTGTCACTTGGTCTATACTGAGAGCCCTTGAGGTCCAACACACCGCCATCTCTGAGATCCACACTGCTTTAGGCTCTACCTCTACACCTGTGTGCCCCTTTCAGATGGGACCTGATACCGCTCCGCACATTCCACCATGGGATTTATTCCCATCTTGGAGCTTGACTGCGCAGGACCACCCCATTTTTATGGCCCCACTAGAGGAGGAGGCTGCTGCACTGGATGCTTGGATCCAGGATCCAGAGGATGGTACTGCATCTCCTGTCTATACCATCGAGGAGTCAGCATCTCCTACATCGATCGTGGAAAACATGATCTTTATGGATGATGACTTCACCGACTGGGAGGCGCTCTATGCTGACACGGATTAGCTACTTTTAGTTATTATTATTTATGTTTGGTATTAACTTGTTTTAACATTTGTGTCTTATGAAGGATGTGTACTATGCAGAATTGAAAATAGAATTTGCGGAACAAGTTCATTCTTAATGAGCCTGGTCCATCTCCAGCAAATTCACATACACTTGAACCTGGTCCATTAAATCCTGTGGCATCACACTTAGCGCAAGGAAGTATCTCTTCTAACCTTACTTTGCTTGAACCACACAAGAATTTTAAGAAAAACTCTAAGTGTGGGATTATTACTCACAAATAGAGAACAACTTTGAAAATATTGATCCATATTAAAACTCTAAGTGTGGGATTAACCTAACTTAGAGAACATTAGGGATAATGTTCTTTTAAGTGTGGGATAGCAGTAGCATTCACTACTATATTGCAACATAAACGTTTGATCAAACTTCTTAGCAAAAACTCATATTTTCAGCAAAAATTTTCAAAATTTTTCATGGAAAGCCCAAAAAGGGTATTTTCGGTCAACAAAAATCCGAATGGTTTGGCAAATCGACTACGACAGGTAAAACTCTTTGATAAACTTTCAAACTAAGTTTCAAACAAGCAATCGTATGACTAGGCACAAAACCACCTAAATTAAGTGAGGAATTTTGAGCCATGCAAAAGCATTCACTTTAATGCTTCACTTATTCGTTTGTGAGAGTGCCGATGTATGCCTTCTTGAGTCAGAACTTGCTCGATGAATGCAATTCGAAACTACAAAAGTGAGCGTCATACGTGACGAATGTGCAATGATGATCCCAGATTGAGATCTTAGTCTGTATTACTTTGATTGATTATTAATAAGCTTGCGGAATAGTTTATTAATAACTTGAAGAACAAACTTGTATATAACAGAATATCTAACCAAAAGCTTCAATATTATTAACAATAAAACGAACACACAATTGTGTTAGGGTTTACAACCTTGAAGCTAATAACTAGAATGAATCGTCGTCCCTTCTAGGGTTTTACAGGATCTCTATTTATAACATATAGAGTCCTTTACAGAATCAAACATATTAGGAATCCTCATCTACTCCTAACATAACTCAAACCAACTTTATCTAACCAACATTGGTTATCGATATATCTAACAGGGGTAGTACTCGTATATTACTAACAGAGGTTGAGTACTTGATACAAAATACAAATATGTTCAACAGTGGCACTGTTAGACTAAAACTTATTGACAGTGGCACTGTCAATACAAAAACTCTAACAGCGGTGAACTTCTTCTAACAGCGGCACAAGACTTGTATTCTGAGCAGATCTGACAGTGTCTCAGGTCTCAACAATCTCCCCCTAAACTTGATCATTCTCAGCAATGAATCAAGTTTCTTCATCTTTCTTTTCATCTTTCTGAGTTTGATTATGTTTTCTTCTTCTCTCTTCCTCTTTCATTCTCTCCAACTCCATTCTTTTATGGAACTGATTGAGCACCATATACAAAGCATTAAATGCTCCTTCTGAAATCACTGTAGTTCTCAGTTGATGTGCAAGCACATTTCTTAGAGTATGAGTTCCCAGAACATATCTTCTTTCATCAAGCATGTAGATTGACATTCCACTTCTGAATAGAATCATATGAACTCCAGCTCTAACAAAATGTCTCCATGTATTCACAGCATCAATACAGTTTAAAAACAAATTAGTGAATGGTTCAGGCTCAAACAGCATACTCAGACATCTTCCCAATTCTCTTTCCATAATCACCAGTGAAGCTTGCCTATCTCCTTGACTGTTTAGCTCAGACAGATCTAGAATGTCTAATCTGTTCACATTCTTAAGCACATCAGCAACAGATACCAATAATTGCTCATTCCCATTCTCTCTAACAATCTTGATCTGTTCTTTATCACCATCAGCAACTCTTGATTTTATCCCTTTCCATTCAACTATCTTTGAAGATCTATCATGATTGATGTGAATATTTTCTTTATAATCCTTCACTTCTTTGATATATTTCTTCAATTCTTCTGCATCTCTCTCCAAATCAGGAACTACATTATCAGAAGCAAGAACTCCATTCCATCTGCTCTTAATATTTTGATCAGAAAGCCTTTTTAACTCTCTTTCTTTGGCTTCTATTTCTTCTTGCTCTTTCTTTTCAATTCTCTCTTGTTCTTCTCTTCTTACTTGCTCAGCAATTTTCTTTCTATCCTCAGCCAATTTTTTCTTAATAAATTTATCTCTCTGAATCCTTTTCTCAAAATCATCCTTCTCCTCATTCTGATATTTTTCATAAGCTTTTTCCAGCTTCTATACATCCCATCCTTCAAGCACACTTTTTGGTGCATATCTATCACCAAGAATTTTGAGTAAATCCTTTTTCCTCTGAGCTGCAGTTGGTGGTTTGTTTCTTTTCTTTTCAAGCTCAGCTTGTCTTTTCAGTCTTGGCTTTTCGTCATTAGCTTGTTTAAGCTTTGCAAACCCTGGATCCAAACCATCATTACCAACTTTTTTCTTGATCATATCATGGACCTTTTGAGCAGACAACCCTTCACCTTTTGCAGCCATATCATTCAGCATCTGTGCAGCCTTCTGTGATAAGGTTACCATACTCAAGTCTTCTAATATAACATCAACATCAGGTCCTTCCTTTCTCTTAGACTCAACTGCCATTCTTAGCATTCTCTCATCATGCTCTTCCTGAATTCTCCTTGCCTCATTCAAATCAATTTGATGCTCTACAACCTTCTTAACTTTTCTCTCTTCTTTCAATTTTCCCTTACCTTTGTCCTTTGAATCAATCTTTGGAAGATCAGACTTAGGTTTAGGTGGTTGTGTAGGCTCTCTAATTGTAACATGCACTTCTAGAGCCCTGACAGTGGTCATTGCTGTAGCAGTGGTGTAAACTGGAGTAACAGTAGGTGTAACAACAGTTGTAGGAATATTTGAAGTGTTAACAGAGGTTAATACAACAGTGGTTGAATTTGTAGTAACAGGGGTTGTGATAACAGGGGTTGCTGTTGAAGTACCAACAGTGGTAGATACCTCAACAGGGGTAGATACCAAACTACTAGCAGAGGTAGAAACACTACTAGCAGTGGTCAAAGACTGAGTTTCAACAGGGGTTTGTACCTTAGCAGAGGTAGACTTTTTCTTTGGAATTGATTTCTTTCTATTATAAATCTTCACTCTTTCTTCCTCTTTAGCTTCAGGTTTTGCCTCTATAAACTCCCCCTTACCCTCTACATCATCAGTTTCCATCTTCTCTGTTTCAACAGTTTTATCATCACTCTTTTCTTCATAAACCAACCTATCACTAAAACTTACTCTTTTGCTCATATCCAGATTTGCTCCCATAATATCCCAGATATACAGATTAGCAACAGCCTTAAAAGGTAATCCTTTGTTCAATGGAAAAACATTTAAAGCTGGACCACTTTGTGTACTATTATCTGCAACATTATCACCTGTTTGAACATTTTCTCCCACATACACCACCATTCTCCTATCATTCTCAGCATCCATCTCCTATTCATCCATGTCATCATTAATCACATAATCTGAGACATTCAATTCATCTTCAGCACCTCTATCACTCATCTCATTAAACTCAGGTATATCCATAAAGCTAAAATCACCTGCAGCTTTAGTATAACCATCATTGTTATCATCTTGACCATCTGAATCATCACCATTATTCTTCTTATCTTCAGGCATATCATTCTGGTCATGATCATCATCTTTATTCTCCCCCTTGCCTGAAGATTCCCTAGCAGGCAACAAAACTTTAGCAACTACATCTTCAACAACTGCCAACCTGTTTTGTAAATCAACAATTTCCTCCCTCTGCTTCTTTATCAATTCACTCTGGGCAGCCAACATAACCTGTTGCTCCCTTCTCAAAGCTCTTTCCTTTTCAAATTTAGTCCAAATCAGCTTGACATCATGTACCAAATCATCAATAGTCAATTCCCTAGTTTCATTACTAGCCTCATCAACATTGGAGTGTGACCTCCTAGATGAATCATCGACTACATCTGCCACTGCAGATGTCCCTCTGTTATTGGTACTGGGACCTACATTTGAATCATCACCCATAGGTTCATCAAATATAGTTGCCTCTGGTTGGGTCTTATTGATGTTACCACTATCCTGCCCTGCCAGTGGGCTAGAAACAGTAGTGGCAGCCCTTCCAGAATGAACATTTTCATCAAGTATGTTCACCTGTTGTGGTGGATCATTTGACTGAGATTGTGGAGAAACAGGAATCTCCACAGCCTGTTTAGCCTTCTTGGATTTCTTGGCTTTAGTTTGGGTAGGCTGTTGGTTCCCTTGTTTTCTTTTGGTGCCACCTCCTGATGTGTGTTCAGAACCAACTTGTGTTGTTGGCCTGTCATCATTTGGTCCAGGTGGTGTTGGTAATACACCACCAGTGGCAGAAGGAGCAACTAACATTGTAGAAAATAATGCAGTTTCCTTCTTAGAAAAAGTATTCTGATACTGATTCATGGCTCTAATAGTCCTCAAAGATAGAGTAGAACTAACTATTACACTATCCTCTGTTGGCAAATTTGACAATTGAGTATTCAATAAAAGCTGAACAAATCTAGGGTACATAATGAATGTATCACCCTTTACATTCCTAATCATATTATCTAAGATAAACCTAGACATATTAAATTTAATACCCTGTGCCAAGCAGATAATAGGATATGCAATAGTAGAACTAAATTCATTAAAACTAGTTCTCTTTTGTGACAAACATACCAGAAACGTATGAATGTAGAACTTCCATTGAGGACAGAACCATGATTTCAAGAAAGTATATTCTGATCTTGCTTTTCCAGAACCTTCATACCCCATATCATTTATACCTTTAAACAAATCAACTTTTGATAATTCCAGAATTCCTCCTTCATCATCAAATTGCAGAAGTTCTCTAAGAACAATCTCAGTCACCATTACCTTCTTACCCTTGACAGTGGAATGAATGTGAGAATTTCCATTAACATTCCCTTCCTTTGCGTTCTGCCAGAATTCTTGAATGTGTGATCGTATCATTCTTGGAGCGACAGTAAGGGCATAAGTAACTGGACAGTTACTCAAGAAATCGATAATAGGATGAAAATAATCATCTGCAAGTTCTTTGTTCAAGAATGCCCTCATATTGTGTTCAGAATGAACACTTAGCGTAGAAGTACCAGAATCAGATGAAGAAGACGATGCCATTGATGAAATTGATGAAAGAACGAAGAGCGGTTTACAATAATCAAATACAAACGAAAGCGATTAATGAAGAGATTTGAAAATTTTGAAAGCATAATTGAAAAAGTGAAGTATTTGAATAATTATATGATGACAGTGCCAAGCCCTAAAAATAGAACTAACAGTGGCACTGCTGGTTATACCCAGCAGGGGCACAACTTACAAATAAGCCCAACAGGGGTACCTCACTTGGTCAATTATAGTCAACCCTTTTTAACCTTTTAACAAAGCTAATAGCGGCTGATAGTCTAGCAGAGGCATCCGACCAGGGAAACTCCAGCTTAGAACTAACAGGGGCATAAACTTAGCTTTATTAGAAAACGAAATTTTATTTTGTTTTATTTTTTTTTTTTATTTTTTTTTAACCAAAATAAGAAGCAACAAATAAAACATTAGACTCCAGCTCAAGTAATGTCTCTTGACAGTGGTTGAGTCCTGCAATATTAAACTAAGAAAAACAACCAGCAGGGGTTAATGTACACAAATATACAGCAGGGGTTGAAAATACATTGACAGTGGCAGAAGTAAACTAACAGTGGCACCAACTGTTATCATGATGAAGCTAACAGTGGCAACACTTGACCCTGTCACAAACAATATACTTCACCTCTGTTAGTATCAAATCCAGACCAAAACACTACGTGAGATTGATCATACCAATATTAGTTATCAAAAATGTAAATCTTCCTACATCAAATGCTTTTGTAAAAAGATCTGCAAGTTGATTATCAGTATGAATTTTAAAAATATGAATCAATCTTTTATCATAACAATCTCGTATAAAATGATATCTGATTTCAACGTGTTTGGTTTTTGAATGCTTAACTGGATTTTGAATGTTACTAATAGCAGAGGTATTATCAATATAAATAGGAGTGTTCATGAAGGTCAAACCATAATCCAACATTTGATTCTGAATCCAAAGAACCTGTGCACAGCAACTTGATGCTGCAACATATTCTGCTTCTGCTGTAGAAGTGGAAACTGTGGTCTGCTTCTTGCATTGCCATGACACTAGCCTATTTCCAAGAAATTGACATCCTCCACTTGTTGACTTTCTATCCATGTTCTCACTACCATAGTCACTGTCTGTGAAAGCCTTAAGCTCAAAATCTGATCCTTTAGCATACCAAAGTCCCAAAACTGGTTGACATTTTAAGTATCTAAAAATCCTTTTCACAGCATACATGTGTGACTGCTTTGGATTGGTTTGGTACCTAGCACAAAGACACACTGCAAACATAATATCAGGTCTAGATGAAGTTAAATACATCAAAGAACCAATCATTGACCTGTACAAGTGCACATCTACTTCCTCTCCATCAGGGTCAGAATTAAGATGTTTGTGTGCCTCCATAGGAGTGCTAGCTATCTTTACATCTTTATAACCAAACTTATTCAAAATATCCTGCACATACTTTCCTTGGTTAATAAAGATTCCATCTGCCATCTGTTTAACCTGCAATTCTAAAAAGAAAGTGAGTTCACCCATTGAACTCATCTTGAATTTCTTATGCATTAAGCCCTCAAACTCTTTGCACAATGAATCCCTAGTTGACCCAAAAATAATATCATCAACATAAACCTGTACCAACAATATATCTCTCCGAACCCTCTTGGTAAACAAAGTCTTGTCAATAGTACCTCTCTTAAATCCATTCTTGAGAAGATACTCAGATAGAGTATCATACCAAGCTCTTGGTGCTTGATGTAACCCATACAAAGCTTTCTTCAATCTGCAGACTCTATCTGGATATGTTGGATCTTCAAACTCTGGTGGCTGGCATACATACACCTCATCATCAATTAGACCATGAAGAAAAGCACTCTTCATATCCATTTGATAAACTTTGAAATCATGATAAGATGCATAAGCTAAAAATAACCTAATAGCTTCTATTCTAGCAACATGAGCAAATACATCATCATAGTCAATTCCTTCTTCCTATGTGTATCCCTGTGCTACCAACCTTGCTTTATTCTTTACCACTATTCCTCTTTCATCTCTTTTGTTTTTGAAGATCCACCTTGTGCCTATAGCTTTCTTTCCTTTTGGTAGATCAACCAAATCCCATACATCTTGTAGTTTAAACTGCAACGATTCTTCTTGCATTGACTCTATCCAACTTGGATCTTTGAGAGCTTCCACTGCCTTCTTTGGTTCCATCTGAGAAAGAAAACAAACATATAGTGAAGTATGTAAATCTTCTTCTCTTACCTTTGACTGCTGTCTGGTCAGAACAGATGAATCAATATCACCAATGACCAAATCCAAGGAGTGATCTTTGTGAACCAGATACTTAGACATGGATGTATCAAGTAATTCTTTTTCCAAATTAGGATCCAAAAGATTATCCATCTCTGATTCTGAATAAGAATCTCTTTCCTCTCTTTCTTTTGAAGGCTTTGGAGTTGCTTCAGAATCTGACAAAGAAGTCCTTTCCAAAACTTGAAATGGAGGACTTTGTTCAAAATACTTTGGAGATTCATGCTTTCCTTCTGAATCATGCTCTGAATCGGTATGAGAACTCTTTGAATCTGTATGAATCTGTGTGGAACCAGCTTCATCCTTGTTTGAACCATTTTTGCCAGTTGACCCACTTGTATCATCTGAAGGTTCAACTTGCTCTGATTGGAATGCTTCTGGAGGATCTGGAGACCAAATAGGAAACAATACATACTTCAAGTCATCCTTTTTAGTTTGACTTGAGCCTGAAAGTCCATCTTCACCTGCATCATTACCTGTATATGTACCTGCACTAGTAGACAAATCTGGATATCTAAAAGCATGAGTTAGTGCATCAATATCAAACAATACTTCTGGACCTTTTCCTTCTACATTTGATGTATTTTCATTAAAGGTCACATCCATGGTCTCATCTATGATCCTAGCCCTTTTATTAAATACTCTATAAGCCTTGCTTTGAATAGAGTATCCAACAAATACAGCCTCATCTACCTTACTCTGAAACTTACCAAGGTGATCCCTGGTATTTAAGACAGTACAAGGACATCCAAATGGTTTTAAAAAGCTAACCAAAGGTTTTCTCTTAAAGAATAACTCATAGGGTGTCTTGTTATGAGGTTTAATGATCAAAATCCTATTCAAAACATAACAAGCAGTGCTGACTGCCTCTGCCCAAAAGGACATTGGAAGTTTAGCATCTGCAAGCATGCTTCTAGTAGCCTCAATTAGTGTTCTATTCCTCCTTTCAGCTACTCCATTTTGTTGTGGAGTCCTAGGTGCACTAAACTGTCTTTCTATACCTTTCTCCTCACAGAACTTATTCATCTCATGATTCTTAAATTCTGTCCCATTATCACATCTGATGATCTTAACCTTTTGATTAGTTGAATTCTCAATCCTAGTTATGAATGATCTAAGTATTTCACCTGTCTCATCCTTGGTCCTAAGAAAGAATACCCAACTCATTCTAGAATAATCATCAGTTATCACCAAACAGTAAGATTTCTTCCCTTGACTAGCTACATTGGTAGGGCCAAACAAGTCCATATGTAACAGATGTAAGGGAATGATGTTGGAATTCACAAGCTTGGTCTTATAAGAGGTCTTGTGTTGCTTGCCTTTGAGACAAGCTACACAGTGGTCACTACATTCAAATAACTTTTCAGGTAAGCCTCTCACTAGCTTATTCCTAACAAGTTTATTCATGGTCTTGTAATTCAAGTGACGCATCCTCCTATGCCATAGTTCAGATTCAGAAACAGTAGCTTTAGAAATAAGACAGTTAACATTTTGAGATTCCATCTTGTTTAGATCACTACAGTATACATTATCCTTTCTTGGAACTCTCATTAAAATTTTATCTTCAGGTATTTTGAGTTTTTCAGAAAGTATAAGGCATTCTGTGTCAGTGAAATAAACAGGATTTTGCTTATCTGTGATTTGACTCACACTAAGCAAATTATATCTCAATTGCTCAACATAATATACATCATTGAAAGTGAGCTTACTGCTTTTTACCTTACCTTTTCCAGTTATCTTTCCTCCTTTAGGATTGCTGCCAAATGCTACATCTCCTCCATTAAATCCTTTGAAGTCCTGCAGCTTTTTCCTATCTCCAGTCATGTGCCTTGAGCAGCCAGAATCAATGTGCCATAAGCTCTTTGGCTTGCCCTGCACATATAAAAAGAGAACATATTAGTTTCTCTTGGGAACCCAAACCAATTTGGCTTTGGGTTTCCCATGAGCATTTTTGATATCAACCCTCTTAAAGGTGATTGATCTCGATGCTCCATTGATTTTGGATACATTTGATGTATATGCATTCTTATGTTTCCAAAAACAATCTAATTTAGACCTGACAGGGGTTAATGGTCTGACAGTGGTCACCATCAAATTCGTATTTATTACCCTAGCAGTGGTAGCTTTACTTGGTATAAACATTCTTTTGAAATATTTAACACCAGCAGAGGTACCATGCCTGACAGTGGTCAAACCCTCCCCTGTTCTTATCTTGCCTCTGTTAGCCTTTGACAGTGGCACTGCTGCAGCATTAACAGGGGCTGCAGCCTTGCCTCTGTTTGGCTTAATTTTTAACATTTGTCCTTTACCACTGTTCCTATTATTTTTAGGATTGTAGTAACAGTCCTCCTGTTGAAGATGATTATACCTACCACAAATAAAACATGATTTTCTTTTCACATATTCAAACCCATTACCCAGCCTTTGTGAAACCAATTGATTCCAATTCCTCTGATTACCCCTGGGAATGGATTTATTTACATTATTTGCAGTAATTAAATCAGACCTGTTTGATTTACATGCACATTTATCACACTCAGATTTATCTTTTGACATATCTTTTAATTCAGAATTGACTCTTTTGTGCACATAACCTAGACCAGATCTAGATTTATTAGATTTTCTAACTTGATCTAACTGAGCCTTTGCTTTCTCAACAAACAACTTTTTACCCTCTTCTAGTTTAGTACTATTTAGTTCAGAAACTAGACCAGTAATAGGCTTAACACAATCATCCACAGAATTACCACTAGATGAGCTATTACTATCACTCTCATCTTCCTCAGTCCAATCAGATACCTTCACTTTATCAAAATTTACATTATTAGCACAATTAACTACTGGATCTATCTTTTTAACCTCCTCAGACACACTTACCTTAAGTTTTTCTAAGTCAAACTCAAGTTTAGATGGGAAGTAAGTATGATTATAAGGTGGGGGTACAACATTAAGGTTGTAATCTAATCCAATTTTTAATTTATCATGAATTTGAGACTTGATTAAGTTTTGAACACCTTTTGAAGCATTTTCCAATTCATCTACTTTCAACCTTATTGATTCTTTATCAGAAATTGCCTCAGCCAACTTTGCACTTAGCATATCAACTTTTGTTTGTAAAGCTTTATTTTCCCAATTCAGATATTTAATATCTAAGTGAAATTGTGATTCATTCTTTTCAAAAGCTTTTATCTGTCTTTCTAAGTTTTCAATAGCTAAAGTTGCATGTTGACTCTTTTCCACACTAGCTTTCAATTCATTACACATAACCATATTATGATCCCTATAAAATTTAACCATTTTCTTACATGTAGGAGAACATAATTTAGATTGTACCTCATATGGAATGTCTGAAGGCTCTGGTTCTTCTGTGACAGCCATTAAAGCTTGATTCTTGACTACAAGCTCTTCCTGGTCACTCCAGTCAAATCCTCCCATTCCATCTTGTGCAACCAATGAATCTGAAGTGGTGTTCTGAATAGGTACCAATCTTCTTTGTGGACCAGAACTATTTCTTACAATACCATTGGAAGTATTCTGAGATCCTCCCGCCTGTGTGCTCTTGCATTCTCTAGCAAAGTGTCCCATCTTGTGACAGTTGAAACACTCCACCTTGCTCTTGTCAAAACCAGCTACACCATCTCTCTTGTAAGTAAAGTTTCTGTTCCCTGACCTCTGCATAAACCTTTTTGCCCTTATAGTAATCATAGCCATCTGCCATCTCAAATCCATCTCTTCAAGATCCTCTTCATTAACCTGTTCCAGATCCTCTGTTGTTAAGGATGAATTCACATGACTTGCAAAGAAAGCTTCCAAGACATTATCATTAGCACCAGATGTGCTACAACTACCAGATTCACCAACAGACGCAAAAGCAGCATTGTTAGAGCTACCATTGGACTGTTTTAGAGCCAACACCTCAGGCTCAAAGTTTCTCAGATCATTGTATAGATCTTCAATCTCCTTTTCTTCAAGATCTGCACTTTGTCTAAGTCCCACAGTGTACATATTCCAATCTGTGCCTAATGATCTTAGAAACTTCTTATTCAAATCATCCTTATCAATCTTAACATTGTGATTTTCAAGATCACCCACAAGTTTTTGAAATCTATCAAAAGTCTGAGTCAAAGTTTCAGACTTTACACCTGCAAAGTTTTCAAATTGTTGTTTGAGAAGAGATCTCTTATTCTTCTTGGTGTTGTCATTACCACCAAATCTCTTAACAATTGCTTCCATGAGAACCTGAGCATCTTCACAGTTTTCAAATTTTCTTTGATACTCATTAGGAATAGACAAAAGTAGAGTACTTAATGCCTTCCACTCTGTTGCTCTTTCTTTCCTCTCTGCATCAGTCTTTGGTGGTGGTCTTTCCTCCTTTTTACCATATGCATCCTTAGTATAGTTTGGTCCATTAGTAACCACCTCCCACATCATATAATCCGTAAGCAACATGTATTGCCTAATCCTAGTCTGCCATAGCTCAAACTCATCAGGTTTGAGCATTGGAATCTTTGTAGCTTGTATACCTTCCATTGTTTCAGTAGACATCTTGTTATCTGTTGAAAAAGCTGCAAAATTCAATTACCTTCTTCAAGATCAAAGTAATATCAAGCTCTGATACCACTTGATGATCCCAGATTGAGATCTTAGTCTGTATTACTTTGATTGATTATTAATAAGCTTGCGGAATAGTTTATTAATAACTTGAAGAACAAACTTGTATATAACAGAATATCTAACCAAAAGCTTCAATATTATTAACAATAATACGAACACACAATTGTGTTAGGGTTTACAACCTTGAAGCTAATAACTAGAATGAATCGTCGTCCCTTCTAGGGTTTTACAGGATCTCTATTTATAACATATAGAGTCCTTTACAGAATCAAACATATTAGGAATCCTCATCTACTCCTAACATAATTCTAACCAACTTTATCTAACCAACAGTGGTTATCTATATATCTAACAGGGGTAGTACTCGTATATTACTAACAGAGGTTGAGTACTTGATACAAAATACAAATATGTTCAACAGTGGCACTGTTAGACTAAAACTTATTGACAGTGGCACTGTCAATACAAAAACTCTAACAGCGGTGAACTTCTTCTAACAGCGGCACAAGACTTGTATTCTGAGCAGATCTGACAGTGTCTCAGGTCTCAACATGCAATTAAAGGATCTCGACATTCACTAGGATAGAACCCTCTCGTAAAACCCCCGTTTTCAAGACTAACCCTGCCAATGCCCATTTTCGGCATTGAGGATCATTTAGGAAACCTGTTGAACCTTAGCCTTTTCGCTTCAAATACTCACTTCAAAAAAAAAAAAACCAACCCTTTCTTTACATCTCTTGGCCATAGCCTAAGTTTCTGTTCTGTCAGCGAAACATTGCAAGAAACAAAACTCTTTAGAAGGAATCCACAAAGAACATCAAAGAGGAGTCCAAGGAAAGCACAAAGAAGCTGCCGAAGGAATCAAAAAGCTAAAAGACCCAAGGATCATTTAAAGCCGAGGGAAATGTTATTCAAAACAAGAAAAAAAATTACGAAAAGAAGGCTCTCAAAGAAAGAAATTCATAAAGAGGTACTATCTTAAAACGTCAAAGACAAGTCATCACAGACAACTCTTAGGCTATATTAAACTCCAATTCAAACCACCTACCAAAGTCCTTATCCCATACACCGTCTTCACCCTCTTACGAATGTCTAGGGATAATTAGCACCGTCCTCACTTAAATATTGTAGATTTGATTCTCGATCAAGCCTATGGCAACGGAAGAGCTACATGACTGGCCCTGAGTGATTTAGAAGTTAGGAAACCCGATACACTTGAGTAAATTGAGTGACCACCTGTGAGGGCCCCAGTCATGTATATCTTACATTTATGAAGATTGAAAAGAAAGCTTGCTAGAACCAAAGGTTTGGGGGAACATCGAGGGATGGAACTTCGTCCGAAATCTTTTTACCAACCCTGCAGGAACCAAAGTTCTCCGAAATACGAAGACACCCCTCCAGCTTTTTCCAGATTTGATGAAGACTTGCTTGAGGACAAGCAAAATTCTAAGTGTGGGATACTTGATATCGTGTAAAAAGTCACGTTTTTACTGCCGATATCTCTCTCATTCTGGAGAAATACTTGGCATTTGAACTCCAACAATGTGCAAATCAATGATAATATGTTAAGAAGATCAAAACAAGGTTGCACGATAAAAATCAAGCAAAACGGCCGAGAAACGTAGATTCCACACACGTTTGAAGATTCAAGGCATCAAAACGAGATTTCAAGACTAAAATGCCCTCCACCAACATCCATTATTTCCAAGATGTTCGTTTTTAAAATTCGAATCCAACAAAAGAAGAATCAACCAAAACGGGTAAAAAAATGAAGATTTCGCGCCCGCCGGAAGATCCAAATGATCCGAACGCAATATCTGGAGCTAGGGACCTCATCTCGGGGCCTATCCTATGTCATAATCTTCGTTTTTGAATTACGAATCCAACAAAAAAAGAATCAACTCAAACGGGCGTATAACGAAGAAAACACGCACGAATCAAGAAACGAAGCAAAAGACCGTGCAACGGGGCGGGGGTGGTGGGCCCACCGCCGCCGGCCACCAGTCCACCGCCGCCGGCCACACCTTGGGCTGCGCCGGCCTCCCCTGTCCCGCCTCGGTTTCCGTTTTTGGTAACTTTTGGTACCTGGTGCGCCTACTTTTCATGTTGTACGGTACCCGGTGCGCCTACTTTTCGTGTTGTACACACAATTTTTGGAAAGCTTTCTAACATGCACCTCATGGTGCTAATGTGAGCCAAAGCTCACCTATAAATAGGTTGCCTAGGTTCATTTGAAAAAGACACCAATATATGCACACATTCTAGCATATTTCACACTTTCTCACAATCCATTCTTTTCTTTCTTTATTGTAATACTTCCTTGGCTAATTAGACTAGCTAATTAGCTAGTCAAGGAAGACTTGTACGGAGGTGCTCCGGGACGCATTTGTAGCTACGAGTTATTGTATTTCTTTATCAGGTTTTAATCTATCTTCCATATTTAATTATGTTCGTTCTTTCTTTAATAAATTTAAATATGTATGCTAGAATTGCCATGATTAGCTAAATAACTCAATTGTCTGCTATGATAGTCGTTTAGGAGAGATTTAAATATGTGATTATATTGTATGCTATGAGATTGCGGGTGTTGTATATTATGAATAGATGTAGGAATCAAATCTTTATCGTTTATCTACACAACTCATGTTGTGACTAAAACCTTATCCAAAAATGAACATAGCTAACTCATAGGGTATAGGTCACTTAGTTATACTATGTTTGATTGAATCATTGAGCTCGGCATGGCCGGTGTTCTCTAGACCAAATTAGGATCCAAAAGACACGGAATATGGGAATATAGGTATATTAAGATTTAATTCGGACAGACGGTATTTTTGAGACAACTTTCGGAATATCCTCGATTTAATTAATACATTTGTATGCTTAGGTTTAACTATTGTCTTGATTGTCTTATTGCATGTTCTTGTTTGATTGTTGCCTTAGGATTATCTTACTAGTAAAATACACCCAGCCTTAATTATTGTGAAATAACATGACGGCCCCTATTCAACTGTTCTTCGATATAGTACTGGAAATGCTTATGGCAAAGTACAAACGTATGGAAGTCGAGAACGACCGAAGGTAGTTGTGTTATGGATCAATTAACAAACGTATTACTTAAGTTTCTATTTGTAATATAAACCACCCCTGTCTTGTTACATACTTGAGTAATGTTGATAATTCATACGAATAAGTGATGACATCTTATCTGACCGCTTAGACCAGTTCTTCCAACTTATTCCGACGAGGGTAAAACCCGTTTACAAGATTGTTTATTCAGCAAACTGTGTCATGATTCGGACGTCTACGATGACTGAGATTGGGGAATAGGATTCGAGATTAACTGTCAGATAATATGGACATGCATTTGAGAGAACTTTCGGTGTATGTTTTAATATATTCTGCAACCCACGTGACATTCTATTTGCCTGATTGTGGACACCTCCGCGTTAGCCCGATAGTAGGATTGTAGCAATAACTCACATTAACTTATGACTTATTCTCATTAGAACTCTTCACGCTTTAATATCACCTGAACCACTTCATAGTAGATAATCGCTTTAACTGCTGAACGCCCGAAGTAACCTCCACTTCTGATTTAATCTTAGAATAGAAAACCCAAAATCTAAACCAACTCTCTTTCGCCCTAGCTAAATTCATAGAAGTCTCTAAATTCTCCTAGTTTCAATTCGTCGCGCTTTGAAGAATGATCCTAGGTCATACTTATCCTTTGCTAACCCGTAGATTAGCAATAGTAGTAACCCTAGGCCCCAGCCTTATAAATTTAAAACCCACTGTTGTAACCAGATAGTTATCGTTAACGACACCGACCTATCGGGGGCGCAACAGGTGCAGATACTAACTTCTCTCTCAAAAGATTGAATGCATCAAGACATTCCTTGGAAAACTCAAACTTTGCCTCCTTCTCCAATAGTTTGTTCATTGGACGAGCTATCTTGGAAAAATCCTTGATAAAACGGCGATAAAATCCCGCATGCCCCAAGAAACTCCTTACACCCTTAACATTCGTCGGAGGAGGCAACTTCTCTATTGCCTCGACTTTAGCCTTGTCCACTTCGATTCCTACGCTTGAAATCTTATGTCCTAATACAATCCCTTCTCGGACCATAAAATGACATTTCTCGCAATTAAGAACAAGATTCGAACTTTCACATCTCTGCAACATCTTTTTCAGATTTGCTAAACATTCATCAAAAGAATTTCCGAAAACGGAGAAATCAACCATGAATATCTCCATGCTATCCTCCACCATGTCATCGAAAATCGCCATCATGCACCTCTGAAATGTTGCAGGTGCGTTGCACAGACCGAAAGGCATCCTCCGATAAGCAAAAGTTCCGAATGGGCATGTGAATGTGGTCTTGTCTTGATCATTTGCATCTATCGGAATTTCGAAGTACCCTGAAAAACCGTCTAAAAAGCATTAGTATTCTTTTCCGGCTAGACGTTCGAGCATTTGATCGATGAACGGCAAAGGAAAGTGATCCTTGTGTGTAGCATCATTCAACTTCCTATAGTCTATACAGACTCTCCATCATGTGACAGTTCTTGTGGGGATTAACTCATTCTTCTCATTAGCAACCACTATCATACCTCCCTTCTTGGGCACAACATGAATAGGGCTAACCCATGGACTATCAGAAATTGGGTATATCAACCCAGAGTCAAGCAACTTAATGATCTCCTTCCTTACCACAACAGTCACTTTAGGATTTAAACGTCTCGACGGTTGCACCACTGGTTTGAAATCAGATTCCATGAGGATCTTGTACGTGCAGTAAGAGGGGCTAATTCCTTTGATATCACTAATCGTCCAAGCGATAGCATGCTTGTGTTCCTTAAGAACCTTCAATAAACTTTCTTTCTCATTAGCTGACAGCTTAGACGAAATAATAACCGGCAGGTCCGACTCTCCTTGCAAGTATGCATATTCCAAATGGGTTGGTAAATCCTTCAACTCTAACTTCGGTGGTTCTTCAAATGAAGATTTTACTGCCAACACCTCTTCTCTTGAGCAAGGAATCCCATGCATAGTAATGCGAGTCTCTTTCCTAATCAAATTGCCATTAGTCAAGACTGACTCTTCGCTCTACATCAGCTTATTTCCTTCACTCTCTAACTCCTCATCACACGTGGTTTCTATCTCCTCAAGCAACTTATCGAATTCTTCGATATCACGAATTGCGTCTAGACTTCCCGTCCGTCCTTCAAGAATCATGGGATCAAGATCTTCATCTTCCATGAGACTTTGTAGAAATTCCTCATCGTCGGACATTTCTTTTGCACAAACAAAGTAACAAGTATCATCAACTGTAGCAGGATATTGCATTGACTTGTTAACATCAAATACTACTTCTTCCTCTCCTACCCTCAGAGTGATTCTTCGCTCAAAAACATCAATCAATGCCCTTGCAGTGGCTAGAAAAGGTCTTCCCAAAATGATAGTTACCTTTGAATCTTCTACCATGTCAAGAATCACAAAATCGCAAGGAAAAACAAACTTATCTACCTTAACCAAAACATTCTCGATCATCCCTTTAGGATATTGAATTGATCGATCCGCTAACTCAATGCACATTCTGATTGGCTTTGGTTCCCCTAACTTGAGTCTAGCATACATAGTATACGGCATTATCGATAAGCTTGCCCCCAAATCAGCCAGCGCATTAGTGACTTCTAAACTTCCAATAAAATAAGGAAGAGTAATACTCCCTGGATCTTTCATCTTAGGTGGTAGTTTGTTTTGCATCACCGCGGAACATCTCTAGTTCATTGTTACCGTGGTTGCCTTCTTTAGTTTACTCTTGTTGGTCAGCAGTTCCTTCAAGTATTTTGCATACTTGGGCATTTGAACAATTGCTTCTACAAACGGAATATTGATATGAAGCTGCTTCAAGTTTTCTAAGAACTGATGGTACTGAGCTTCATCCTTTCCTCTCCTTAAGGCTGCTGGGTAAGGAGGAGGTGGAACATGATCCTTCGCGTATTGCTTATCTCTAGCAATTTGATCAGCCTCAGTGTCCACCTTAGGACCTTCAACAACTTCCACTTCCTTCTCTTTCTCAGGCACGGGGTGAGATACAGGTTTCTTCTTTACTATCGGATCTTCATGAACCTTTCCACTTCTAGTAATTACAGCCTTCGCCTGATCACGTGGATTGGTTTCAATAAATCCGGGAAGAGTTCCAGGAAATCTCTCTTGGAGAACTTTAGCAATGTTGGAAATGTTTCCTTCAATTTGCTTAATGGCAGCTCCTTGATTTCTCACTAATGCTTCCGTAGTGTCCATCCGTTGTCCAGAACTAGCAATGAATTTCTCATTAGTGGCTAGAAATTTCCCCATCATCTCTTCCAAATTGGTTTGCTTTTTAGGAACTGATGCAGCCGGTTGATCGTTAGTAAATAGACCAGGCTGAGTCTGACGAAATTGGCGGCCTCCATCTTGATATGGTCTTCTGAAAAAGGTTCCACCACCTTGGCGGTAATTTCCTTGAGCTTCTCCGAATTTAACTTCCTCCTTGGCTTCTCCAGACTCCATCTCAGGACAATCCTTTACCAAATGCGTTCCTCCACAGTTGTCGCACCCTACTTGGATTGCATGAACAGTCTCAGTTACCTTCTTTATGTCTCTTCCCATACTGTCAAGCTTAGCAGTAATGGCGACGAGACCATCATCATTGCTTACTGACCTTTTTCTTCGAGACGTGCCATCATCCCAAAGTTGAGAATGCTTGGCTTGATCACGAATGGCCTCCAAGGCTTCCCTAGGAATCTTCTTTGGAATAGATCCTTGAGCATCAAGTTGCTGTCTTGTAGCACGATCCACTCCTTTGTAGAATACCATAACATATTGTTGGTCGTTCAGATCGTGCTGTGGACACTTATCCATCAAGTCCTTATACCTTTCCCATGCTTGATGAAGCGACTCATCGATGTCTTGCTTGAAATTCCGAATGTCGTCGATCATCTTTGACGTCTTGGACGGCGGGCAATACATCTTGAGAAACTCCGTGCGAAGATCTTCCCAAGTGGTGATGGATCCGGCAGGTTCATTTGAAATCCATCGTTTTGCGGCTCCCTTAAATGTTATCAGGAACACTCGGAGCATGACTTGATCGCGTGTGACATTGGGAACATTAAACATATCGGCAATCTCCAGTACCTTCTCAACATGCTCATTAGCATCTTCCGAATCTTCTCCTCTAAAAGGAGTCTCTCTAAGCTCCTTGAGGAATTGTCCCTTGATTTCGAACTCCACTTCTCGCGCAATAGCGGGCCTCACTACCCCTGGCCCAAGATCGGTGCGCATTCTGCTAGAGTACTGCTCTAAAGTCATGTTAGCGATATCTTCTGCCATTATGTTATCTGGTTCTGATTGATCTCTAAAAAGGAATTGTAAATACTCCCCAAAGTCGCTTTCTAAATAAAAATGGTAGTTACGGGTTCGTGGGGTGAAAAGATTATTGGTAAAAACCTCGAAATCGTCAACAAGAAAGGTGTTAATTAACGGCGAGTTAGGATGTGCGGAAGCAGCGCGTCTTCTCTGATGAAATATGCGTTCGGGTTCTTTGAAAGGATCGGTAGGGTCGGGCTCCGTTGTTCGGGTCATAAACTTCCTGCAAATAACTTATATAGTCAGCAGAACAAGCAACTCTGAAAACCCTAAACAGAACAACTCAAATTAATATTCACAATAGTAACCTAATAGACAAAAGTTGAAACGAAGCTAATAGCTACTAAATAAATAAACAAGTAAACAACTAAACAAACTCCAAATTACTGAATCAAAACAAACCGCTCCCCGGCAGCGGCGCCAAAAACTTGATGTCGTGTAAATGGGGCTTTTGTTTTAAAATGGAAATTATCTTACTTGCTAAAACACAACTCAGGCAAGAATACATGATCGTATAATAGTATAGTATGATAAGTCCGGATCGAACACAGGGAATGGATGTCAATTCTAATAAAATGGAAATTGTTACAAAATAATTAAAACTGTAAATCAGGGGAACATTTTAGTTCCGTTCGAACAATTGACTGACAATTATGAAAAGTGATTTTTATAAGTAAACTTAAATTAAAAAGAAATAAACGATAAAACAATTAATTAAATAAAATATTTAATTCAAATGATAGAAGGAATGAATTTACTTAGACTAATTTCCTTAGAATCTGATTATCACTTTATTGATTTGCTTCAAACATGGATTTTATTGCGATGTAACTAATAAGATAACCCCTTTTTCGAAGTAAGGTGACATAATACAATTAAGAAAGACACTAGGTTGTTTTCAACACGTTAACATTCAAGTAACGTTGCCCACCGAATTGTATTCTAGATTAAATCTAAACCGTTTATGTGATTTACTTTTGTGACTTGAATCAACAAAGTCTATAACTAATAATAGTTATCTTGTTCATTAATGATTAACATTGATTATTAACCCTAACCTGTCAAACTCAATATATTCAGCAATAATCGTTAACCAAAATCAACAATTATCAATAATCTCTTAACCAATTGGAACTCAATCTCAATCAATCAAGAAACCACGTTAGGTAATCAACAATAATCAATCAATAATCAAGGATCATCAAATAAACACATAAACATTCATAAAATCCAATGTATTTCGCAAATCAACAATCAAACCATCATCTAAGTATCATCATCCAAGTAAATACATGAAAGATTTAGCCAATCATATTGTTACAGAAACTCAGATTCATAAACGAAACCGAAATCATAATCAAACGAAAAGGTTTAAAGTATTCGAACCGAGAAACCGAAAACACGAATGAACAATCGAATTAGACTTCAATTCTTCTTGCTTCTTTCCTTCAAAATGCTCTGAAATGAGTGTTGAAAGGTTGACAATCGACTGAGAGAAAACTAGGGTTGCATACCCTCAAAATGAAGTGAATTACGGTTTTTTATGTTTTCTGCCGAACCAATCCATACGCCGTATGGATTTCCATATGCCGTATGGATGAATAAAGCCCAGCATCCAGGCCCGCGATCTTGTCAGTCCGGCTCACATCATCCATACTGTAACACCTGGTCAAAAAGTCAAATTTCGCGCCAAATTTAAACTTCAAATAATCGTATTTAGTACGCCTCAGATCCCTAGTATTCCAAGAATTATATATATATATATATATATATATATATATATATATATATATATATAACCAAATTAAACTAGCACGCGCGAAATAAAGTTATAAAAACTTTGGTCCCAAAAATATTTCAAAAGCATTTCGAAACATATAAATAGAATTATAAAGTCAAAATATTAAATATATTTTACAATTGAGTACAAAAACACGGGTATTTTGTACTGCGTTTTGGGAGACAGTGTCCCCACCGAGTCAACCAAAAAGGGGGAAACACCCCTCTTCCTCCTCATTTCCACCTCCTCACTCGCTCTCTCTTCTCTCATTTCCTCTCATCTCTTTCTCTCTCTACAACCCACCACCACACCACCGCCACCATAATCTGCCAAAAACTACCTTCAAACGCCCTCCAATCTCGAAGCTCATTTAGGGAAAAACGATCACCACGCAACGATCTACAATCTTATCTTTTCGGATTCTCCTCGCGCGGATTTGTAAGTTTCCGACAATTCTCGAAATCTCTATAATCTTTGTTATTTTGCTTGTTTGCGGTTTAGATAAGCTTAAAATACTCTAATATGGGTTGGGTAAAAGAATTGGACTCAACGGGAGCCGGAAAACTCGTTTCTGACTCAAACTCCGGCGAACAGTCCGTTATGTCGCAAACCATTCCAATGTCGCATGTTGCGACGTAAGCCCCAATGTCGCGTTAAATTGCGAACGTCGCACATAGCGACGCAAGACCCTACGTCGCACCTAACGTCGCATCTGACGTCGCACCTAACGTCGCAGGTCACAGAAACTTAAAAACCTACGTTTTTCACTAAGTGTCGAGACCAAATTTTACCACTTGATTTTACTCCGAATTTGGATTTCGGGTGCGTTTTTACTAAAGCCATGTAGTAGAAATAAAAATTTTCCAAGCTGACTTGGCAGCTCTGCCCCTTGGACCCCGCCAGGGGTTGCCACCCCTTGGACCCCGCTACTAGGGGCGCTGCCCCCGGACCCCCGTGCACAATTTCCCACCTTGAACAACAAATAAATAATTACACAACTCGGTTAGACAAACTGATTTGTCTCATACTTATATGACCTCACGTGTTTAGGACACTAGGAGGTTACCATTCAGAAGACACGCGTATCTTAGGATCGCCGACAACTCACAGGCGAGTTTCATAGCCCCATTCTTTCAACTGTTTTACTGTTTTCGGGGTGAAACACATGCTCAACCACTGTTTCGAATGATATTAATAAACTTTTGTAATTCACAATTATCTTTATTACTGCCATGTAATACGAATGTGTAATACCTAGGAATTACACCCACCATACTGTTTTGAGATAGTATCAATACTTAACCTAGATAGGTTACAACCGTACACTGTTAGATTGTTGGAAAACAATTACCACTACATGACTTGATTAAGTTATCACTATCCATTGACCATATTGTCACGGGACAATACTATCACTTATACTAGAACTGGTTAGTTCTACCTACACTGGACAACGACTAGACTTTTACAGGATTAGTTTCCCTTTCGGGACTACGACGGCTCATACAGTCCAGGACTTCTAAAGTGGAATAGTACCCAAGTAAACAACAACCAAGGACTTTAGATATACTTGCTAGGCTGAGGCTAGGAGTATACATTAGTGACAAACGTTAGTATAGGATCTTTATACTAATACAAACCAACTAGGTGATGACTGTTCACACCTAGGCCCAATGTGATAAAATTAATATCTAAGTATTGTACATACATATTTAGATACAATATATTACTTCATGCGTGGCATGATACACTATTACTTGTGCTTGTAGATTTGACTTATATATATGTATATATAAATATACCCGTACACTATATCAAGCGCTTAGTGCTTCTTACAATTTACATATACATATTGGCATACATACATACAAACATAACTACCCAAGTCAGGCGCGTCGTAGTACGGCTGGCTCTCATTTACTTAGCTAGTCTGTCGTAGTACAGCTGGCTCTACATTTCACCAGTCAGGCTTGTCGTAGTACAGCCGGCTCGATTACATATTTTGCTTGCGAGCAATACGGACGATGTTCCAGAAGGGACACACAACGATGCCACGGTAAAGTGGGCACAAAACGATGCCACAGTATTGCAGTGGGCACAAGGACGTATTCGCGGTAAAGCGATACACTCACGTATGGGCGGGCTTATGCTCGTGATCCACAACAATTAACGGGTCGGTGATATTTCACGCGAGGTCGTTAGCTCAGTATTTGATTAAATACTCTATCGTTGTTCTGCGGGACTGCACGGTTACTCATACACAGCAACGGATCGGCGAGCTTACACTCGAGATCGTTGGCTCAGCATTTGGATAAATGCACTATATTAGTTCTGCGGGACTACAATTTACATTGCCGGAGGCAACAATACATGCCAGATAGGCATGCCGATTATTACTCAACATCATATGACGTGGTCATACATTTACTTGGACTATATTTAGGCAGATTTTGCCTCGCATTGGTTTATTTCACTTATACCAGATAGGTATCTAGGCATGGATTGCCACACCCTCGATATGATGCAGTCATACACTTGATAGTATTTAGGCATGTATTGCCTCACGATTGTAGACTCACTATACCTGATAGGTATCTAGGCATGGTATGCCTCATTCCTTACGTACTTAGGTACACACCGCTACTTTTAGGGTAGGAAATATCTAGTGAGATGTACACACATTGGTGTTACATCTTTAATACAATACAAATCAAAATACAGGGATTTCGAACTACTTTTTAAAACATATAGGATTTACACTTTATGTTTTCAACTAACAATCCTATGAACTCACCAGCTTTATAGCTGACTCGTTTTAGCATGTGTTCTCAGGTGCCCAGCAGGATTAGGATTGCTACAAGATTATGCTAGCTCGAGTCGCATATTTTCAAACAACGGGATTTCTCTGCATAACTTTTGTATTACAAACTATGTATTGAAATTATTTTGCGAACTCACAACTTGTATACATTTTATTTTGCGAAATGTAATAACTATTTTCAAACGTCTCATTTAGAGTCGTTCATTATGTATCTTATGCTGTGATATTTGATTTGGTAACACCCGACCCGACCGCTTCCGCAACCCGAAATTTGAGGGTGTTACACATACGCCGTATGGATTTCCATACGCCGTATGGATGAAATTTTCCAGATTTTTACAAATTCGACTTTCTTCTTCAAACTTCAACTTTTTAGCTCGTTTTCTGATTCTTTTCCGATTCAAGCTCAAATTAATTCCTATATGCAAATATGAAGAATATAAGTATCAATTCCAAACAAAATGCATAAGAATTCATCTAAACAAGGGGTAATTAGTACTATAATGTAGTACATTTTGGCGTTCATCATATACGAATACTAAACACATCAAGTATACTTTTCGAGTATAACACATCACCATAATAATAACAATACTTGGAATTATTATTACCAAAAACTCACCAACGGGCCGTACACATCTTTCAAAAACTCAAATCTAATCAATCAAACCAAATCATTTGGACATTACTAGTTGGATGAACAACTAGCATAGATAGTCTGTTGAGACATCTAATCATTATAACCTTGCGCGTCTAGGACGCCCGGCAGGTTTCAGTCGTTGGAAATGACATCATTCCTTGTTCACCATCATTAGTGCTTGATAGCATCTCATTAGGCTCAAGTGAGTCTCATAGCCCCTATTTTACTGTTTCTACTCTAGGGGTGAGAATACATGCTTGTTTTGTTTTACATGTGAACGCAAGTATCAAATATCGCTATATTCTGCATGAGTTTATCATCTAATCATTTAAGTCCTCCAAGCATAGTTTGGTAATACTTTGTAGCGTGAATGTTAGTGTATGGTACCATATGGGACTGACAATCCCCATCCGGGTCAGCAAGCACTGACTGGTCAAACGGAATCTTTATCATTTGTTCATACGTGTGTTGATTAGGCACACGCATAGAGGCACCCTCTCTCAGGCACTTAATTGTGATCCTGACACCTCAGTTAAGCTCAGACTATGTGCTCATGGCAGTTATATACATCATTCATCAATTACTTATTTGTTTAATTACAAATATTCATACTTAAATCTTGCGGTTCATACATTACACTTTATCATTAAACCTGTGAGCTCACCAGCTTTTAGCTGATCATTTTAGCGTGTATTCTCAGGTACTCAGCAGTAGTAGGACTGCCACTCAGAATGCCCATTAGCTCGAGTCGCATTCAGACATCAAGAGATTGTCATGCATTACTATATTTTGTATAATTTAGTTATGCCATAGAATCTCTTCCATTTAGCTCAAGAGCTTTTGTAAACTATATTATAACAGTGTAAAACTTTTAAAATATCAATGTATTTGTAAAACGACGTATATAGAGTCGTTCATTGTATACCTTGTGTGCTTGATTATTGATTTAGTCGCGCCCCGACCCGAATCGCTTCCGCATCATAATTTGGGGGTGCGACAAAATCTCCACCAAAACTTATAATCTTGTATCTTTTGAACTCCTCTTTGCATGTTCTTCACGTTTGTACAATCATTTTCAAGTTTCGTTCCTTAAAACTAAGGTATGATCATCAAAACCCACTTTAGACTTAGGAAGCCTATTTTGTGAAATTAACTAAGTTAATGGTTAAGAATTAGGACTTTTTTGATTAGAAGCTTAGATTAACTACATGCTACTATCACTTTTTCTTGCTTGCACACCCATGTTTGACTTTTCAAGTGGATAAATTTTGATCATTTTGATTAGTCTAGGATTTTGCTTGAATAAGTGGTAGTTACTAGATCTTTAAGTTTAATTATGATGTTTTAAATGATTATCCTATGCTAATTGCACAATGCGGTTGAATTATAGTTAGAAATTGGAAGTTTGACCCTTAAAGTCAACAAAAAGTTAACTAGTTTTCATGGTTAATATTGGTTAGCCATTCTTGCTTGAATTGCTCACTAGGATGCTTATTAGTAGGCATAAGAACTAGATGATCATTATTTTGAAAATTAAAATTTTGAATCAACCCAAATACATGGATATGATGACTATTTATGCATGAGCTATCTTGTTTAGAAATTAAGAAATGCTTATAATAGTTTTAGATCATATTTTCATGAGTAGGTTATGATCTTAGCATGCGGATACTTGGAATTGCCATTTTAAAATAAGTCTTGACCTATAAATGTCAACTTGAAGTATTGAATTTTAAGACCAAAACGTTGTTTTTTTTTTTTTTATCAAAAACCTTACTTCAAATTGAACTTTCAAAAGTCAAACCCTACTAATGACCAAATGACCATGACTTGTAAGGTTTTGACATTTCAAACTTGAATAAAACCAAAGTTTGTAAATGACAATGCTTTATGATCAAAACTACCGCCATTACTTGACTTTACATCTTCACATATTGATCTCCACCCACATTGCATGTTGCCTTAGTGTTATTGAAATTGATTACTAGGTACTTGGGAACTTTGGATATTTAATGTAATCTTTGGACTGTCACAAATTTAAAGCCCTCATTTTGAATTTTTATAAAAATTCGAGAGCGCTTTAAATTTTCTCTTTCTTAAGAATCCATTACTTTAGATCTCTCATGTTCTCAGGTACCATGCCATCAAAGAAGAAATCAAAGCTTAACCCAGCACGACCACTTACAAGATCTCTTGCCTGCCTCAGTGCCATGCCCGAGTACGACCGGATGGCTCGCATTTGGAGGGACAAATCATTCGGTCGTTTCAAATACATAGATTAGGACAAGTTGCAAACTTTGGGATTCAGACAAAGATTAGAGAGCATGCTCAGTTATTTAGTAGAGGGTCAGCAGTTTGAGTCTTTTAAGAGACTATTCAGCATTTACGAGCCGGTATACATGGAGATGATTACCGAGTTCATGGCCACTTATACATTTGAGCCGAGGAGGACAGTTGGTGATGGATTGATTACATTTCGGTGTGACACCTGACGATTTAGGGTTACTGATTAACCTGTTAGAAACCTTAATTACGCGTGTTTAGCTTAGTATTAGGCTAAATACTTGTAATTACTTGTAACTATTTGTATATTTTTGTGAATATACACTTCCGTAATTATTTTGTATTACGCTTACGTAATTTGGTGAAGTTGTGTGAAACAACCGGACGAAGTCCGACAGACTATACGACGTTGGTGAAAACCTTTTTATTATTATTTTGTTAAAATAATACACAAAAAAAAAAAAAAAACCTAGACGTTTTGGCTAAAACGTCTCAAACGCAACGAAAATGCGCGAAACGCGCCCGACAATCGAACGAAAACCAAAATATATTTTAAGAATTTAAAATATATCATTTAAAGAAAAACTTTCATTTAAAATATCTCATTGATGTTAATAATGAAAAACGTCTAATTAAAACGTTACGCGATTAAACCTCCGTAAAACGTGCACGCAAATCGAGGCCGATGAATTAACGGAACAATTTTATAAATGTTTTTTTTTAGTATTTTAATAAATACTTCAATCAAAGATATCGAAATTTAAATCGTCACTTAAAAACGCGTATAAAACGTTTAACGTATAAATAAACGTCTAAACAATCGGGTAAACGAACGGGAAACGTAACTAATTAAAAGGAAAATGTGAATGACCAAAATACCCTTGTGTGGGACCCCCATGGGCCGGCCCCCCCATGTGGTCACCACCCTCTTTGCCCTATCCTTTTACATGCATTATAATGATGATGTTTCTTCACCATTTCACCACTCCACTTACATGCATTCACTTACACACCTACACACTTCAAACTCTCTCACTCAACCCTCCATCCTCTCTCTTTTTTCTGAAGAAAAAATCAGCTTTCTTCCACCATCATCAACCACCACAACCACCATAGCACCACCACCAAAGTTACTTCAAGATCTTCAAGGAAACTAGCTCAAGACTTCAAGCACTCTCACCTCATCCTCTTTTCATCAAACTCTTTGTAAGGAAACCTTTCCTTACTCTCATACTACTGATTTAGATGTTATATAGCTCTATCAACAAGATTATGTCCAAATACCATGTTAAAATACGATTTTATACTTTATTCAAGAACATGCATAATCTGCCATCAAAAAGTCAGTCTGGTAAAATGGTCATAACTTGAGTTATAGGAGGAGTTAGACAACGAAATTTTTTTAAAAGTTGCGTATTGAAAAGAGCTACAACTTTTGTGTTTTACATTTTTTCCAGATCTCTACGTATTTTTGGCTATAATCGGATCTTTGAACCTGGTCTGGAAGTTTTCGGAAAATGAGTACGGTTCATACGCGAATTTGTTTAAATATGTAAATGGACACTATGGTTGCTGTAAAAATTATATGTTAGACTAGATACATACATGATCAGTTGGTAAAAATCTCAGACCCTAGTTTGGGCCAGAAGTGGTAGAAATTAAATGGCGAACCAAACCGACAAAAGTCGAAAATATGAAATCTTGAATTTTTAGGTTGCATGTTAGAAACCGACACTTTGGATGAACTCCGACATGAACCGACAAATTATTTGGACTCTATAAACTGATATATGGGTTGGGTAAAAGTTTCGGGTCAAACCGATTGTCAACAAAAACGGCTCGGTTTCTAAAAACGACAAAACTTACTATTTTTGGAAAGTGGTAACAAAAATGGGTTTGGGTGACTTAGTTAGTAACTTGGACCAAAAACTAAACTTAGAAAGCTTCCCGAATGAAAAACTGATACTTAGAACACTCGGAATAAAAATTCTGATCAGGCATAAGTGTCGCCTAACCAGCGACACTTACCCAAGTGACGCCTAATCTAGCGTCACTTACCCTTAGTGCCGCCTAAATTATTTGAATTACTTATTTAGCGTCACTTACAAAGTGCCGCCTGAACTAAATGTTGCCTATAGCGACACTTACCCCAAGTGTCGCTGCCAATTTCAAAATCACATCTAGCATCACTTAACCTAGTGCCGCCAAAAACCAACCAAGTGTCGCCCATAGCGACACTTACTTGAATGACGCTACTTATTTAGAAATCGAACTCAGCGACACTTCCCAAGTGTCGCTGCCCCATCAAGTGTCGCCCCTAAGTGACGCCTATAACAGAAACTTCAAAACTAGTTTTCACACTAAGTGTCAAACTTACACAACTTCAATACTTGTATACGATACAACACATGAAACATATACTTAGATAGTATACAATGAAACAACACGTAATAATAATGGTTTAAGATTATTATTACAAACTTTCACCAACGGGCCGTACACGTTTTTGATAAACGAACTTGAACAACTTATTTGAACATACTAGTTGATGAACTGGCTCTAGGTGGACATTAACCCTCCACCTACACGATTGGCTTAAGTGGACATTAACCCCCACTTATACAATCGCTATAGATGGTCTTATGAGACATCTACTTACACAATCTTATACATTTAGGGCGTTAGAAGGTTACACACCGGCTTGCTTGCCTATTTGATATTTGCTTGCTACTTGCTAATCTGAGGTGAGTTTCATAGCCCCTTTTTACTGTTTTCTAACTGGGGTGAGAATACATACAACTGTTTTATACAACTGCTTTTATGATCACAAGTACTGTAACAACTTTTTATACGGATTGCATGAGACCTAATTAATCCACTAAAGTCCTCTACCCATCATAGTTCGTTAATATATGCGTGAATATTATTGGATAGTACTATCGGGGATTGACAATCTCCATCCGGACTAGTCGCGCTAGTCAACCCACGGATGCAATATTATTTGTGATTTAGAAGTGTATCGGATTAGTACACTTACCGGAGGCAAACAACGTTAAGCTCGACTATGAGACTCATTGCAAATGGTATACTTATATTGCATTAAGCAATACTTTTACTTATCGTTGGCTAACGATACTTTTAACTGTCATTTTTGAATGATACAACTTGAAATCTTGTGGATCATAACTAAACGATTGTTTACAAACCTATGAACTCACCAACTTTATGTTGACCTTTTAGTATGTATTTCTCAGGTAACCCGCTACAGTAGGAAGCTTATGGAAAACTTAGCTCGAGTCGCATGGTTTTCAAACATCAAGAGATTAGATTGCATTTAGCTATATTTTGTATACTCAGTAATGTACTAGAAATCTCTTAACGGTAGATGCGAACTCCAGATATTTTGTAAACATTTGAATTATGGTAATGTAATATTTTCAAGCGTCTCATATAGAGGTTGTTTGCTTTAATCTTTGTGTTGTGATATTTGATTTGGTCGGCGCCCCCGTGACACCTCATACTTCCGCTGCCACGTGTTCTGGGGGTGCGACAGATTGGTATCAGAGCCTAAGGTTATAGCGAACTAGGATTGCATTAGTGACCTAGACTATGACCGTTAGGTTAGTATTCCTCTTTTGGTATGACTGGTTCAGCAATTGCATCATTTGAATTTAATTTAACATAGCTTGATCAACTATGTACAATTAAAGGAGAATCGATGCAAGACCTGAAATGGTTGTAGTAAATGAGAATACGGTAGTAACGTAAACCAAGGATAGAACGGGACCAACCTTTATACGTGCTTATGTGCTAGTTTACTTTATTTCTATATACAACCTCACGTATACTAAATTCCTTGCCACAGAAATGGCAACAAATCCCAATGCAACTACACCTTCCTCCCACTCTCGTTCGGGATCATGCAACTCTCGCTTAGGTTGGGGAACCACTAGGCCAGCACGAGCTAGCCCTTACCCTCCTCGTAACACAACCACTTCTACACCTAACCAAGCCCGCCGTCGGACCGATACCCCTCGACGGAACTGGTTACCTTATACTCTCTGCGCCTGGAGATCCGATGAGGACATACCAATTCCCTCACAGGATCTAGACCCAGAACACACCTTACACACCGATGAACCTCCTCACCTTACCATACTTGTGCTCGCTACCAGAATCTATCGTCACGAAAGGCGACTGGATGATGTGGAAGCTGAGCAGCACGAAACTTACCAAAATTGGATGTACTTGGCTCAAGGCCGGATTGCACAAATGTACCTAGACCAGGAGGACATCACCGAAACCATGGGAACTGTTCACAACTAAGTGATTGGTAACCGAAATGAAATCTCTGTCCTACAATCGAGGCTGCAACAAAGTGAGACACGCTTACGAGAAACTGAGGACTATGTGAGCTTGCTAGGGTGACAACTGGGAGAAGCTGTCGGAATGATTGGCCGACTTACTGCAAACATGGAACGAGTCATCACACTACTCCCGCCATCAAATCCACCACCGAATCCACGTCAGGATTAGATTAGTACGATACTCTATTTTGTAATCTATTGAGGCAGGATGTGCTCAACTAGTTAGCTTTTGTAAACTCTCGTATTAAGTCCGGATGTAACAATGCCCGGCATGTTTTGTAAACTTCAAACTCTGTAATCGTTTATCTTGCGCCTCAATTTGGTTATAAAAATTGCTTCCTTGCTTTATTGATTGTCTCGACTTGTCGTAGATACTTATCATACTCTCTTTTATGCATCTGCAATAACTTTAGATCTTGCTCAACGAAATCTTATGTGCCTCTTATTTTCTTTCTTTTAGAATCATGGCACCAAAACGTCAAATGAGCTCCGCTGATATCGAAAGACTAATCAATCAGAGGGTTCAAGCAGCCCTAGAAGCTGCCAGAAACAATCCCAATCCAAACCAAGGAAACCCTGGAGGGGCAGGCAACAACCCACCTGTGCCAAAGCCCTGCACCCACAAAGATTTCATGAATTGTAAACCTCTCCATTTCAAAGGAACCGAAGGAGCCGTCGGTCTCATGCGATGGATTGAGAAAATGGAGTCCGTTTTCCGCATAAGTAACTGCCAAGAAGAGAACAAAGTCAAATTCTCTACCTACACTCTAGCTGAGGGTGCACTCACCTTCTGGAACTCATACGCCCAAACCCATGGTATTGATGCTGCCTATCAAATGTCTTGGGATGAACTCAAAAACTTGCTAAGGGAAGAATATTGTCCACGCGAGCAACTCCAACAGCTCGAACATGAATTCTGGAACCTCACAGTTCAAGGAAACGACATTACTGGCTACACAACCAGATTTCACCAGCTTGCTCTCCTTTGTCCATCCATGGTGGACCCTGAATCCAAATGTGTCGAAAGATACATTTGGGGGCTACCTGATTCCATCCAAGGCAATGTCATCTCTTCCAAACCTGGGACCATCCAGAGTGCCGTCCGCATGGCACACGAGCTTATGGCTCAGATCGTCCGCCGTAGGATACCCACAGTGAAATCCACCGGGGACAACAAACGGAAATGGTCCGGGAATAACAACAATCAGCAGCAGCAGCAAACCAAGAAGGCCGAGACTGTTAAGGCCTACACCTCCGATTCAGTGTCGGGGGACAAGAAAGGGTACGTTGGGAACAAAACTTACTGTTCCAAGTGTACTCTACACCACGAAGGCCCCTGTACCTGTACCAAGTGCAAATGGCAGGGACATCTAGCTAAAGATTGCAGAACCCACAACCCAAATACCAACCCCAATGCACCAAAGGCTTGTTTCGAGTGTGGCAGCACTGCCCATTTCAGGAATAATTGCCCGAAACGAAACAACAACAACAACAACAGGTTCAACAATAACAACAACAACCCTCGTGGTCGAGCTTTTGTACTCAATGCTGGAGAGGCCCGTCAAGATTCCAACGTTGTTACAGGTATGTTTCTCCTCAACGATCTAACCTTTTCAGTTTTATTCGATACTGGTGCTGATAAAAGTTTCATATCTGATGAGTTTTGTCCGTTACTCAACATTACTCCCACTGCCTTAGATGCTAAGTTCACAGTAGAATTAGCAAATGGCAAACTGATAGAGGCCAATAGTGTGATACCTAATTGCACTCTAAACCTCGCCAATGAACTTTTCCCCATAAACCTCATCCCTGTTGAAATCGGAAGCTTCGATGTCATCGTAGGCATGGACTGGTTGTCCAAGCATCTTGCTGAAATTGTCTGTTTCGAGAAGATCATGCGTATACCTCTCGCTACCGGTGGAACCTTCATCATACAGGGGGAGACTGGTAGGCGAAACCTGAACATCATCTCTTGTATAAAAACCTAAAAGTACCTGAGAAAAGGGTACCCGGCAATCCTTGCTCATGTAACCGATAAGAAGTTGGCTGAAAAGCAACTTGAGGATGTGCCTATCGTCCAAGACTTTCCAGAAGTCTTTCCCGAAGACTTGCCAGGCCTTCCCCCGCTTAGACAAGTCGAATTCCAAATCGACCTTGTGCCCGGTGTTGCACCCGTGGCACGAGCCCCATACAGATTAGCCCCATCCGAGTTGCAGGAGTTGTCCACCCAATTACAGGAACTCCTGGACAAGGGATTCATTCGACCGAGTTCTTCACCTTGGGGAGCTCTGGTCCTATTGGTTAAAAAGAAGGACGGATCCTTCAGAATGTGTATCGATTACCGTGAACTGAACAAACTTACCATCAAAAACCGATACCCACTTCCTAGAATCGATGACTTATTTGACCAACTTCAAGGTTCAAGATTTTACTCAAAGATCGACCTTCGGTCTGGCTATCACCAACTCCGCGTTCGAGACGCCGATATCCCGAAAACCGCCTTCCGAACCCGCTACGGGCATTACGATTTCCAAGTGATGCCTTTTGGCTAAACCAACGCACCGGCTGTATTCATGGACCTTATGAATCGGGTGTGCAAACCATATCTAGATAAATTTGTCATTGTGTTCATTGATGACATCTTGATCTACTCTCGCAACGAAACCGAACATGGCCAACACCTCGAAACTATCTTGGAATTACTCAGACACGAGGAGTTATACGCCAAGTTCTCCAAGTATGAGTTCTGGATGCGAACAGTACAGTTCCTAGGGCATGTCGTTGACAGTCAAGGGTTACATGTTGATCCAGCCAAGATCGAGGCCATCAAGTGCTGGAAAGCACCTACTACTCCAACCGAGGTACGACAATTCTTAGGTCTTGCTGGGTATTACCGACGATTCATTGAGAACTTCTCTAAAATAGCCCTACCTTTAACCTCACTGACTCAGAAAGATAAGAAATTCGATTGGATCGATAAACAAGAGTCAGCCTTCCAACTTCTGAAACAGAAACTCTGTAGTGCACCAATCCTGTCCTTACCCGAAGGCACCGATGATTTCGTAGTTTACTGCGAATTCCTCACACCAAGGACTAGGTTGTGTGTTAATGCAGCGTGAAAAAGTCATCGCCTACGCCTCACTACAACTGAAAATTCACGAAAAGAACTACACCACCCATGACCTCGAATTGGGAGCTGTAGTTTTTGCACTCAAAATCTGGAGACACTACTTGTATGGTACAAAATGTACTATCTTCACAGACCACAATTCAACATATCGTTGATCAGAAGGACCTAAACATGAGACAACGTCGTTGGGTCGAGTTACTTAGTGACTACGACTGTGAAATCCGATACCACCCGGGTAAGGATAACATTGTTGCCGATGCCCTAAGTCGAAAAGAACGAGTGAAACCCCTTCGAGTTCGAGCCCTCGGTTTAACCATCCACAACGATCTTATTTCTCAAATTCATTCCACTCAACTCGAAGCACTCAACGAGAAAAACATAAAAAATGAGGCCTTGCGAGGCATGGAAAAACAATTCGAAATCAAACCCGACAGAACTCGATACTTCTCTAACCGAATCTGGTTACCAAACTTTGGAAACCTACGAGATTTGGTGATGGATGAATCTCACAAATCTCGATACTCCATACATCCTGGTTCCGACAAAATGTATCATGACATCAAACAACGGTATTGGTGGCCCAACATGAAAGCTGACATCGCCACTTATGTTAGCAAATGTTTAACCTGCGCCAAGGTTAAGGCCGAATACCAGAAACCCTCCGGGTTGCTACAACAACCCGAGATACCTCAATGGAAATGGGAAAACATAACCATGGACTTCATCACCAAACTACCGAAAACACCGAGCGGCTGCGATACCATTTGGGTTATCGTTGATCGTCTCACGAAATCTGCCCATTTCCTAGCTATCAAGGAAACCGAAAAGATGGAGCACTTGGCTCGCATCTACATCAAAGAGGTTGTAGCACGATACGGCATACCCATCTCGATCATCTCCGATAGAGATAGCCGCTTCACCTCTCGATTTTGGCAAACACTTCAGAAAGCTCTCGGTACTCGTCTGGATATGAGTACCGCTTATCACCCACAAACTAATGGTCAGAGTGAACGAACCATCCAAACTTTAGAAGATATGCTGCGTGCGTGCGTAGTTGACTTCGGCAAAAACTGGGAAAACCACCTACCTTTGTATGAGTTCTCCTACAACAACAGTTACCACACCAGCATTGGTGCTGCACCCTTCGAGGCACTTTATGGTAAAAAGTACCGATCACCCATTTGTTGGACCGAAATCGGCGATAGCCAACTCACCGGTCCCGAAATCATCCATGAAACGACCGAGAAAATCGTGACCATCCAAAACCGGCTGAAAGCCGCACGTGATCGTCAGAAGAGTTACGCTGACGTGAGACGC
The DNA here is from genome assembly GCA_949592205.1 of Helichrysum umbraculigerum. NCBI lineage: Eukaryota > Viridiplantae > Streptophyta > Magnoliopsida > Asterales > Asteraceae > Helichrysum > Helichrysum umbraculigerum. The sequence continues at coordinate 3,716,428 of CATIUR010000008.1, read as the reverse complement.
AAACCCCTCGAGTTTCAGGTCGGAGACAAAGTACTTCTAAAAGTGTCACCTTGGAAAGGTGTCATTCGTTTTGGTAAACGCGGTAAACTAAACCCTAGGTACATCAGACCTTTTGAGATTCTTGAAAGAATTGGTCCTGTGGCATATCGACTGCAGCTACCGCCCCAACTCAGTAGCGTGCACAACACATTCCACATTTCTAACTTGAAGAAATGTCTGTCTGATGAGACGCTTGTAATCCCGCTCGATGAAATCCACATAGATGATAAACTCCATTTCATCAAAGAGCCGATAGAAATCATGGACCGTGAGGTCAAACGCTTGAAACAAAGTCGTATTCCCATCGTTAAAGTCCGGTGGAATTCTAGGCGCGGTCCTGAATTCACTTGGGAACGGGAAGACCAAATGCGACTGAAACACCCACATCTATTTTTTGATACCCCTCAAACTGCGGCAACGAACTAATTTCGGGACGAAATTCTCCTAACAGGGGGAGAATGTGAAACCCGACGATTTAGGGTTACTGATTAACCTGTTAGAAACCTTAATTACGCTTGTTTAGTTTAGTATTAGGCTAAATACTTGTAATTACTTGTAACTATTTGTATATTTTTGTGAATATACACTTCCGTAATTATTTTGTATTACGCTTACGCTATTTGGTGAAGTTGTGTGAAACAACCGGACGGAGTCCGACAGACTATACGACGTTGGTGAAAACCTTTTTATAAATAACTTTAATCCATTCTTAGAAGTTATTTATCATTTATTATTATTTTGTTAAAATAATACACAAAAAAAAAAAAAAAAAACCTAGACGTTTTGGCTAAAACGTCTCAAACGCAACGAAAACGCGCGCGGAACGCGCTCGACAATCGAACGAAAACCAAAATATATTTTAAGAATTTAAAATATATCATTTAAAGAAAAACATTCATTTAAAATATCTCATTGATGTTAATAATGAAAAACGTCTAATTAAAACGTTACGCGATTAAACCTCCGTAAAACGTGCACGCAAATCGAGACCGACGAATTAACGGAACATTTTTATAAATGTTTTTTTTAGTATTTTAATAAATACTTCAATCAAAGATATCGAAATTTAAATCGTCACTTAAAAACGCGTATAAAACGTTTAACGATAAATAAACGTCTAAACAATCGGGTAAACGAACGGGAAACGTAACCAATTAAAAGGAAAATGTGAAATGACCAAAATACTCTTGTGTGGGACCCCCATGGGCCGGCCCCCCCATGTGGTCACCACCCTCTTTGCCCTCTCCTTTTACATGCATTATAATGATGATGTTTCTTCACCCTTTCACCACTCCACTTACATGCATTCACTTACACACCTACACACTTCAAACTCTCTCACTCAACCCTCCATCCTCTCTCTTTTTGCTGAAGAAAAACTCAGCTTTCTTCCACCATCATCAACCACCACAACCACCATAGCACCACCACCAAAGTTACTTCAAGATCTTCAAGGAAACTAGCTCAAGACTTCAAGCACTCTCACCTCATCCTCTTTTCATCAAACTCTTTGTAAGGAAACTTTTTCTTACTCTATCAACAATATTATGTCCAAATACCATGTTAAAATACGTTTTTATACTTTATTCAAGAACATGCATAATCTGCCATCAAAAAGTCAGTCTGGTAAAATGGTCATAACTTGAGTTATAGGAGGAGTTAGACAACGAATTTTTTTTAAAAGTTGCTTATTGAAAAGAGCTACAACTTTTGTGTTTTGCACTTTTCCCAGATCTCTACGTATTTTTGGCTATAATCGGATCTTTGAACCTGGTCTGGAAGTTTTCGGAAAATGAGTACGGTTCATACGCGAATTTGTTTAAATATGTAAATGGACACTATGGTAGCTGTAAAAATTATATGTTAGACTAGATACATACATGATCAGTTGGTAAAAATCTCAGACCCTAGTTTGGACCAAAAGTGGTAGAAATTAAATGGCGAACCAAACCGACAAAAGTCAAAAATATGAAATCTTGAATTTTTAGGTTGCATGTTAGAAACCGACACTTTGGATGAACTCCGACACGAACCGACAAATTATTTGGACTCTATAAACTGATATATGGGTTGGGTAAAAGTTTCGGGTCAAACCGAATCGGTTTGACCAAGTCAACAAAAACGGCTCGGTTTCTAAAAACGACAAAACTTACTATTTTTGGAAAGTGGTAACAAAAATGGGTTTGGGTGACTTAGTTAGTAACTTGGACAAAAAATTAAACTTAGAAAGCTTCCTGAATGAAAAACCGACACTTAGAACACTCGGAATAAAAATTGGAAATCTGATCAGGCATAAGTGTCGCCTAACCAGCGACACTTACCCAAGTGACGCCTAATCTAGCGTCACTTACCCTTAGTGCCACCTAAATTATTTGAATTACTTATTTAGCGTCACTTACAAAGTGCCGCCTGAACTAAATGTCGCCTATAGCGACACTTACCCCAAGTGTCGCTGCCAATTTCAAAATCACATCTAGCGTCACTTAACGTAGTGCCGCCAACCAACCAAGTGTCGCCCATAGCGACACTTACTTGAGTGACGCTACTTATTTAGAAATCGAATTCAGCGACACTTCCCAAGTGTCGCTGCCCCATCAAGTGTCGCCCCTAACACTAGTACAGATTTGGGCTTTGGTCACACCAGAAAAGCGTGACGATATGCTTACGGTCACGCTTGTTTTTCAACGTGTGTGTGACTAAAGATCCCGCGACCATAGGGTGCATACGGCCACATTAAATCGTTAGTGGCGGTATCCATTTAAAAAGAGTGACCAAAACCATAAAAGGTGTGACCATGTGCTCTTTTAAATCAAGTAAAGGTGTATTATATGTGACTATTGTTCATCCAATGGCCACTTGAATTCTATGTTTGTGTGGCGTTATGTAACATGTTGTCACAGAACGAGTGTTTTAATTTGGAGATATGGTCACATAAAATGAAGCCAAAAGTGGCCATAGGTGTTAATAAGCGTGACCAAATGCTCCTTAAAGCCAAGTAAACGTGGATTTTGTGTGGCGATTGTGCCTCCAATGGCCACGTGAACTCTATCTTTGTGTGGCGTTATGTAACATTTAGTCACACAACGAGTGCTTTTCTTTGGGATTTGGTCACACAAAATTACGCCAAAAGTGGCCATAGGTGTTAATATGTGTGACCATATGATCTTTAAAGTCACGTAAACCTGTATCTTGTGTGACTATTGTTAATCCAATGGCGACTCGAATTTTATGTTTGCGTGACGTTTGGTATCATTTAGTCACACAACGAGTGTTTTATTTTTGGATTTGGTCACATATATAGAATTAAACCAAATGTGGCCATAGGTGTTAATATGTGTGACCATATGATCTTTAAAGTCACGTAAACCTGTATTTTGTGTGACTATTGTTAATCCAATGGCCACTCGAATTTTATGTTTGCGTGACGTTTGGTATCATTTAGTCACACAACGAGTGTTTTATTTTTGGATTTGGTCACATATATAGAATTAAACCAAATGTGGCCATAGGTGTTAATATGTGTGACCATATGATCTTTAAAGTCACATAAACCTGTATTTTGTGTGACTATTGTTAATCCAATGGCCACTCGAATTTTATATTTGCGTGACGTTTGGTATCATTTAGTCACACAACAAGTGTTTTATTTTTGGATTTGGTCACATATATAGAATTAAACCAAATGTGGCCCTAGGTGTTAATATGTGTGACCATATGATCTTTAAAGTCACGTAAACCTGTATTTTGTGTGACTATTGTTAATCCAATGGCCACTCGAATTTTATGTTTGCGTGACGTTTGGTATCATTTAGTCACACAACGAGTGTTTTATTTTTGGATTTGGTCACATATATAGAATTAAACCAAATGTGGCCATAGGTGTTAATATGTGTTACCATATGATCTTTAAAGTCACGTAAAACCTGTATTTTGTGTGACTATTGTTAATCCAATGGCCACTCGAATTTTATGTTTGCGTGACGTTTGGTATCATTTAGTCACACAACAAGTGCTTTATTTTTGGATTTGGTGACATATATAGAATTAAACCAAATGTGGCCATAGGTGTTAATATGTGTGACCATATGATCTTTAAAGTCACGTAAAACCTGTATTTTGTGTGACTATTGTTAATCCAATGGCCACTCGAATTTTATGTTTGCGTGACGTTTGGTATCATTTAGTCACACACACAAGTGTTTTATTTTTGGATTTGGTCACATGTATATAATTAAACCAAATGTGGTCGTAGGTGTTAATATGTGTGACCATATGATCTTTAAAGTCACGTGAACCTGTTTTTTGTGTGACTATTGTTCATCCAATGGCCACATGAATTTTTTTTTTTTTGTGACGTTTGGTATCATTTAGTCACACAACGAGTCAATCAAAGTGTGACCGTATTATGTGAGCGCATCATTTAGTCACATATAACAAATCAATATTTCGTGTGACAATTGGAATTATATATATATATATATATATATATATATTATAACACGACAAATTAAAATTGGAATAATATATATGTACATAATTACTCCATACATGTACCCAAACTAATATTGGAATATTGTTTTACATGATAATAATAACCGAATAAATGTATCAAAATGATAAAGTAATTATACATGATCACAGTTGCAAGGCCTTTTGACTCTTGAGTTTCATCCTCGCTTGCTTTTGCACGGTATCACTAGTTACAAAAACCGATTTGTTGTGCCTTTTCTTTGATACTTCTGGTGCAATTTTGTTTTCCACAAACGCCAATTGACCTGAAGTAGGTGGTGTTACCTGTAAAAGACAAAAGCCGCATATATATGTATCAAACATCAATATTAATATATGAAGAATTATATATGTATACGTAGGTAGATATAGGTTGTTAAAAACGTATACGTACTGTATGTACCTCCTCCTCAAATACCACTTGCTCCTTGGGCCATGCATAAAAACCACCTACTGCCTGCAAAGCAGTTTTGACACCATTGTCTCCAACGTCCGATAAAAAAGCTGCATCCACCAATGATGTACTAACAGACACTTTGTAGCAATCCTTTGGGATTACTTTTCTATGAAGCATCTGTTTTCCACTCGACACGTGTACGGTACCCAAAGCAATAGTGTTTGACTTCTTTAGGTTCCACATTTTACACTTGAATACCTAAACAAAATGAAATGATGACGATTTAATATAAATATATATACTAATTATAACTAAAGCATAAGCCTCTGTCTTAAACGGTGAAGATTTCAGATATGCACAGAGTACAACTCACAATAAATACCCTGTAATTGCATTCTAATTAAATTCAGAATTGTATAAACCAATATTTCAACAAATAATTAATAGCACGTACTTCATATTTACCGATTTCAATATTTTCCAGCAGCATCATATCATGTATATATATATATATATATATATATATATATATATATATATATATGTATGCAATATTAGAATTAGATAAAACTTAATTGAATAATGTTTCAACATGCTGAAATACATATATATACCTGCAGCGTTGGTGGTGTTGGAGACCGTTTATTTTGTGATCGGGACGACCGGTTAGGTTCAACCGTGTTCTCTCGTGAATCAGGGGTCCTGTTTGCTGACTTGTTAACTGCTTTTTCAACACTCTCCTATATAAAACAAGGCAAACAAGTAATTATTGTAAATGGGAGTGACTCTTGAACTAGCAGTGCTTTGAATTACTAGCTGTACTTTGAATACAACTAGCAGTGGCAAAACTAGCTTGATTTTGCAGTAGCAGTGGGAGTGACTCTTGAACTAGCAGTGGGAGTACATGACTTGGCCCTTTTAAGTTCTTCAATGCCACTGCAAAATCAATGTAATTCTAATGTTTTATTACTTAATTACCATTTTGTCTTTTTGGTTGATCATGCTAGTTGCAAGTCCTTTAGGCCTGTCAAAACTAGCTTCATGCCCACTTCCAACCACACTTGATGACCTTATTTGGCACTCCTGATCTGCAGTTTCAATGGTTGCTTTAGGATTAACGTCCACTGATGGAGACACCTGCAATATATATAAAGAAATACATATATCCATTAGCTGCAATATAAATTAATGAATAATATGTTAGCATAATTACTTAATTAATACAAGAATTAAATGTCTTTCCTCCGATTTACAGGTTTTGAGTTGACATTGAATTAATTTTCGCCTCTTGTGCAGTCTACTTGGCCATCACTTCTGACACCCGGTTGGACAACGTTTCTATAACTTTGTCTTTGTCTTCACGGGCACGTCTCTCAGCTGCAAGTTCTGCTTGAAGTAATTTCATCTGTTCGGCATCTGCTGCTTTTCTGCTTCGAGCTGCTGGAAGATGAAAATACTTGTTGATTGTCACTCCACTTCCTACTCCTCTGGCATACCCTCCCTTTTCCTTTCCAAATACCTCTGTCATTGCATCGTTGCCATGAGCAAGCTGTAAGGTTCCGGTTTTGATCTTCTCGTGAGTGTCTATCAGCATTATAGATTCCAACAGCCAGTAGTTAATTGATTTATCGAAAGTAAACTACATGAACTATTTAAACGGAAAATTTGCATGTCAAATTAATGCTTACTAGTTGTTGTCCCTTATCTTTAGTCATTTCATCTAGAAATAACCCGGCTTTGTTTTGCCTTCCTCTCAACCACAATATACCACGTGGGGGTTCTTCATGTGCTTCAATTACTTTTTATTCGATCTTGTAATCATCAAATCAACACACATGTAAATTAGTCAAATTACCAATTAACATGTAAGCATTTAAAATTGAAAACAGAAAGAAAGTACACTAGCTTTCTGTGTATTTTACTTTGATCTTATATATAATTGATACATAAAATGTACAAAATAGAAACATACATTATATATGTAAATGTAATTACCAATTTATTTTTCACATGTACGTAGCCACCTCGTCCCATGGTATGCGGATAAACTGACTTGGAGCGCGCCTCTTTTGATGCATCTGACTTTTTCTAATTACAGAACAAAATCATTATTAGATGGCATTAATGTGCAAACACAATAATCTGAAATTATATATATACATATATATTAGATGGCATTAATGTGCAAACACAATATTCTAATGTTGGTTTTTGTAAAGTTTCAATCTTTTTGATGTTTTAATCTATATATATATATATATATATATATATATATATATATATATATATATATATATATATATATATGCACTCTAATATAAATGACTAAACTTGGTAATCCTCCGTGCTCGTATACTCTACAAAAGAGTTCCATTCCGGGGCATGGACAAATGCATTATATTTCATTGGGACTTCATTTACTGCTGGTGTGTTTAGGTTGGGCAGTATGTAGGATTCCCTCAATTTCCTTCTGAAATTCCTAAGATGGGCACCAAGACGATTCAGTACTAGCTTTCTGTGTGTCTCATCAACATCAAAATATCGCTGCAAGATCAATATTAACAAGTTAAATCTATATATATATATATATATATATACATCCAGTTGCATATATAATGTATTGTAAACAATTTTAATTAATAAAGGAAATTAATCAAGGGAGCATGGAGTGGGTTACAAATACCATGATTTCATCCCACAATTTATCTCTTTCTTCTTTATCGACCTTCTTCCAGGATAGAATCTTCAAACCAATATGCTCACGAACAATGTCTCCCAAAAAACTCGAAAACAATGCTCTATTGTCCCCTATTAGCCGATCCATTTGATCGAAGGTTACCTTGAGCTTTTGTGCACCGGGTCTGCCATACTTGTTACGAAACGCAAATAATCTTGTTATGCCCCTCGGCGGAACTATTTTGGGATTTGCATTATTGTCGTTTTCATCGGCTTCATCATCTTGTACATCATCGTAACCCTCCGATTCATATCCTAAATCGTGGTCGTCATCATTATAATTATTTAGAGGATGATCGGCTTCGTTATCCATGATATATACTTTAATTGAGATTAATTGAGAGTTGTAAATTCTTTGATATTTTGGTTGGAGATTAATTAAGAGTTGTAAATGCTTTGATCGGCCTAAAAGTTAAAAAAAACCTAGTATTAAGATGTTTTGGAATGTAAGTAGGTCACTTGAAATTCAAATTTTTCTGCTTGGCTCTAATTGGTCAGTTTAATTTTTTTGGGGAAAAATTTGGCTCCAAAATGAAGGAAATAATATTTAGAGATAAAATTATGAATAAGGTTAATTATGAATTTCTGATTATAGGGGGGAAAACAGCAAATTAAACAATATTGAGCTAAAAAAACAAAATGTAGGTTAGCGGACTTGAACCCGGGATTGCTAGGTTAGCTCCTCAACGAAATGACCAACTCAGCTATGAATACAATTGATTTACTTTTCCCACGATAAATATATAATATTATGTTGTTAAACCCTAAACGCTAGCCCTAAACCCTAAAGTGAAATGACCAACAGGTTCCTAGCATCTTGTTTCCTTTCCTGGCCTTCCATTAACAAAAGCATATAATGCACATATATATAACACATCATTAACTTAACTACAAAAAATAAGTACATATTTATAAGTATCCGACATACATCTGTCTATAACTAACTATATATATATATACTTAATCAAAAGTAAAATATACCAAAAGTAGATACAAAGTTAATGTAGCAAGCATCCCACAAGCATACATTACAATCGAACAGCCAAGCCCGTCTGTGAGAGAAGGCATCGCGTAACGTCTGCCCGTGCAATAACTTGTGCTTAGGACAACAAAGAATGCAGTTTGTGTATTCCCTTTTTGCTCGCCATAAGATACGGGGATCAGCCAACAATCGACGTACCTTGTTAGCTGTCTGGGCCACATCCCACAGACCTGCTAAACTTGTTCTGGTAGAGGTCAACAGTTGCTTGGCCTCTACCTGTCTCTCTTGACTTTCCCCCATCACCAGCATCCCAAGCACAAACGTTGCATCACGTTGTCCCAAATTAGATGCCTGTTGCATCATCTCCTTTCCAGCAGCCTCATCACCTGCAAATGAGAAGAACTTGTTCTGAATAAGACATTTAAGAAAAGTAAATTAGTATGTGACAGAGTACAAGTAAAAACTTCAATAAAATGTAAAATAAACATTACCATGCCATCCCTAAACAGCATGTTAGGGTTTCGATTCTCCCTTATTTTTGATAGCACATCAATTTTGTGCAAGTTCATAGAAAATAGAGGATAGAGGGAATCATCATCCAGCTGGCGATAAACCTCATCTGAATCAACTGCACGTCTGAAGGTCTTACACCTGTAATGCATATAAACGATGTCATAAACACAATCTAAGTCCCTTGATCTTAAAAGTTGATTTCTTAAATACTGTACATGCACAATATAATTTAAATATTCCTAAATCAAGCCCTAATTAATAATTGCGCTACATTTTTTAAAAATTACATAAAATACAAGGCTTATACTGACAAAACGTCAATGTAACCTTAGGTTGAAACGAGAATCCAAACTAGAAACTTGGGTATGGAGACTTACAGAGTCCTCATTTTAAAAACTTGCTTGGCGTTGCAAGCCCCGACACGGGCCAGTACTTGACTAACGACGCCGTCCGGAAGGTCAGCAAGAGTTCGATCATCTTCCATAGCAGGTTTCTGTCGTTTAGAGCTTTGGGAATCCATGGTTTATATCTTGTTTAGATGATTTGTTGATGCTCTATTTTGAGTTTCTTTGGAAGTTGGTACGCCGGGAATTGAAAGGTGTTGATCTGATGTCTGAATTTTACTCGAAACTTTTACGCCTCACGCGCCTACTTCCAAGTCTTTAAGTAAATTACCTAAATGTCCTTACTATTAAAATCCTACTTAAGTTCTTATTGTATTGGTAATTGATTATTAAGGGTATTTATGTCATTCAACCTTTAAGGGTTAGTATTAGCAGACGTAATTAACAAATGTGGTAAAAAGATAAACTATTTTTACTCTTGATATACACAATTTCACAATAACATATTTATATACAATATTATAAAAATGTTATAAAAACGTATGTATATAAACAAATATGGTAAGAAGATAAATTATATTTTTAATAGGTACACAATTTAACAATAACATATTTTTATTTATACACACACAAACAAAAGTATGAAAATCTTATACTTATAATAAGTAGAATTATGCCGTATATCGTACATTTGACTATTAACCTTAGGACAATGTCACATACATATATATGCCGAAATGACGAATTACATAACACCCGGCCCTAAGTTCAATAGTGGCGTGTGTGATACCGCAACTTCCGTATATCGTACATTTGACTATTAACGTTGGGGCAATGTCACATACATATGCCGAGATGATGAATTACATAACACCCGGCCGTAAGTTCAATAGTGGCGTGTGTGATACCGCAACTATCGTATATCGTACATTTGACTGTTAACGTTGGGGCAATGTCACATACATATGCCGAAATGACGAATTACATAACACCCTAAGTTCAATAGTGGCGTGTGTGATATTGCAACTGCCGTATATCGTTCATTTGACTATTAACCTTAGGGCAATGTCACATACATATGCCGAAATGACAAATTACATAACACCCTAAGTTCAATAGTGGCATGTGTGATACCGCAATTACTGCCGTATATCGTACATTTGACTATTAACCTTAGGGCAATGTCACATACATATGCCGAAATGACGAATTACATAACACCCTAAGTTCAATAGTGGCGTGTGTGATACCGCAATTACTACCGTATATCGTACATTTGACTATTAACCTTAGGACAATGTCACATACGTATGCCGAAATTACGAATTACATAACACCCTAAGTTCAATAGTGGCGTGTGTGACACTGCAACTGCCGTATATCGTACATTTGACTGTTAACCTTAGGGCAATGTCACATACATATGCCGAAATGATGAATTACATAACACCCTAAGTTAAATAGTGCCGTGTGTGATACTGCAATTACTGCCGTATATCGTACATTTGACTATTAACCTTAGGGCAATGTCACATACATATGCCGAAATGACGAATTACATAACACCCTAAGTTCAATAGTGGCGTGTATGATACCGCAATTACTACCGTATATCGTACATTTGACTATTAACCTTAGGACAATGTCACATACGTATGCCGAAATTACGAATTACATAACACCCTAAGTTCAATAGTGGCGTGTGTGATACCGCAACTGCCGTATATCGTACATTTGACTATTAACCTTAGGGCAATGTCACATACATATGCCGAAATGACGAATTACATAACACCCTAAGTTCAATAGTGGCGTGTGTGATACCGCAACTGCCGTATATCGTACATTTGACTATTAACCTTAGGGCAATGTCACATACATATGCTGAAATGACGAATTACATAACACCCTAAGTTCAATAGTGGCGTGTGTGATACCGCAACTGCCGTATATCGTACATTTGGCTATTAACCTTGGGGCAATGTCACATACATATGCTGAAATGACGATTTACATATAATTTGCATATAATATTTCATAAATGGTTTTTTGTTCATTCTGCTTTGATTAATTTATTTATTATTAGTTGAGGTTACATTTATATAATAATTTATTTACCATACACCCACCAAACATGATACATATAGCTACTTAAAAGAACCATTTAACACACCATTAAATGAAACTTAGTTCATAACAAGAACAAGTATAACTACACACAACATCACTACAACACCAATTAAAAGTGCAAACACTTGGTCAAACATCTTCAATTTTGACTTCATGAGAGTCAACTCTTCAACCATCTTCATCAACACCATCTTTGAGTCTGAATCTTCTTCCGTTTCATTCATGATGGACTTGTTTTTGCATTCCATTCTTAATTGATACATAAGCTTCCTGTAATACTCTGGAAGCTCCGAATCAAGAAAGCGATATCTTGTGCAAAAACTGGTTTTAACCTAAATCACAACAAAATAACAAAATTAAAGCATTTTTGAGTCAAGATTTAACCTAACAGCATCATCAATTGCAGATACCAACAACAATTAAAAAATAAGGTTAAAACTAACATCTGGGCATTTTATGAATCTGCGTGCCGGGTTGATCTCAGTCCATGATGTGCGAACATACATCTTGGCTCCGCAATGACAGTAATAAAATTGTGGTTCCAAAACTTGATTTTGAGAAGATGATGATGACGCCATGTTACAGGGAGAAAAATGAGCGGGAATAAAATGAGGATGGTAATGGAGGGAAATAGCAACTGTACGATGTAAAGGAATGGGGAAGAAAGGGGATTAAAAAGGTGGGTAGGAAAGGAAATTACCTAATAACCTCATGTGTGATACCCAGTAGTGCCATATATCATACATTTCACTATTAAACTTAGGCTAAAGTCACTTAGAGACGTAAATCTGTTAAAGACGTAGAATCTGTTCAATCAAATTCATTTGGTTTAGTACGACGAATCTGTTAAAGACGTAAAAAATTAAACGATAAAACTTTTTATCGAAAAAGTTAATAGACAACAAGGGCTTTAAACTTTCATAAAAATTTTAATTTAGTGAAGGATAAAAAATTGTACGTAAATCAACCATAACTATACGCAATGTGTTCAAGAATTACCAAAGTTTATAAAATGTGTTTAATGATAACTAAACCTTATAAAAGTGTTCAAAATGATGAATCCTTATGGTTAATCAAATTTGTTTTCCGTATAGTGCCATATAATCATATATCATTAATTATATTAACAGTGGCTACGCCATGCTTTCCACTAACAGTGGCTACAATATACTTATCACAATATTCACCAAGTATATATATAACAGTGGCTATCATACAATCTGGAATTGCATTAAGTTTCTTCATTCAGCCTCAGATTCTTTAGAAGATTTGGACCCTTTCTTGCTTGATTCTACCCTCTTGTTGTACTGATTCATGATTTTATAGATTATATCCTTTCCTTTATCAGTTTTGATAGCTACAAGTAACTTTCTTTCAATTAGCTGTTTCAACAGTGATTGGCTCAGAACATAATCTCTTTCTTCCAACATATAGATGTATTTACCATTCCTCAGTCGTATGCAATGAACTCCTGCTCTAGCAAAATGTTTCCAATCATTAACAGCTTCAAAACCCAAAAATAGTTCACCATACTGTTCTGGTTCAAACATCATTCTTAACCATTCCCATACGTGTCTTTCAATAGGAATATTCACAAGCTTCATATCCTTTTCCATTCCAACTCTATACATATCATACACATCCATTTTCTTTACTTTTCTCAAAATATCACCCATAGACTTATGAAAACTCACATCTCCATTTCTTCTTTTAATACTGAGTTCATAAGACACAGTGTTTGACTCTATGAACACTCCTTTCCATTCAACAATATCTGAGAGATATTCATCATTAAGATTTGTATTTTCATTCCTATCTCTCTTTTCAACCATCATCTCTTCTAAGATTTCATCATCTCTATCCAAATCATATATCTGATCATCAGAGTCTTGAATCATTTGAAATGACCTTCTATGACTTGCAACTTTTAATCTCAACTCTTCAGCCTTTTGGGCTTCGATTTTCTTTTGTTCAAGCTCCTCCTCAATCTGTTGATACCTTAATTTCAGCCTTCTCTGTATCTCTTCATCCTCTCTCCTTTTCTTTTCAATTCTTTCTCTTGCCTCAGGATTAACAATTGGATTGTTATCCTGCAATTGCTCTAATGTCAATCTCCTCAACTGAAATGACGAATATCTATCTCCTCTTAACTTGCAAACCAATTGATTTTTCAATTCACCTCTTGTTGGTTTCTTAGCTTTCCTCTTAGCTTCTTTCTTTTCAGCATCCTTCTTTTTGATCCTATCAAATGCAACTTGCAGAGGGTTACCCTTGGTCTTTTCAACATAAGCATCATATATAATGTCATCCTCTACTTTCAAACCCTTTGACTTCATTTCTGCGTACACTCTGCTAGCTTCTCTGCTCATCTTCACAATTCTTCCAGATGGTAGCAAAACATCTACTGCATCAGATTCAGATGCAGATTTCTGTATAGGTACTGACCTCTGAATAGGTGGCTTGGAATCAGGTTTAGGCACACTACTAGGTTCATTGATTTTAAATGGTACTTCAGGTTTCCTGGCAGTGGTTGATTTTGTAGCAGTGGGTGGTTGTGGTATATCAACAGTGGGTTGATTTATAACAGTAGGTTGAAGTTCTGGTTCTTTGGTAGCAGGGGCTTGAGGTTATGTTGGAACAGTGGTAGTGGGTGTTGTAGCAGTGGTAGGTCCAGTTGGTATAACAGTGGTAGGTTTACTACTAGCTGTACTTTGAATACAACTGGCAGTGGCTGGTGTTGATTTTGCAGTAGCAGTGGGAGTGGGTCTTGAACTAGCACTGGGACTACATGACTTGGCCCTTTTAAGTTCTTCAATTCTACTAGCTTTAGCACTTGCATATGGTATTGATTTCTTTCTTCCCATTGTCATTTTAGGCTCTGTTCTAACCTTTGACTCCCCCTCAGCCTCTGCATCATCTCCATCACCTTCCACCTTCTCAGTTTCAACACTACCTTCATCTACATTCTTTGGTTGATCAACATTTTCAACACTTTCAACATCCTTACGCTGCACATCATCCATATTGACCTCAGGTGCCTTTGCAGTCTCCTCAGCAATATCATCATTCTGCACCACTTTTTCATCATTGCTTGCATCATTTCTGCGTTCATCATCATCATTATTCTCCCCCTTGTTGAAAGTGGTCTTAACCAGCAAAGCTTCAAGTACAGCAAGCCTGTCTTTGAGATCCTCAATAACTTTTTGTTGCTCATCAATCTTAGCAGCCTGCTCTGCTATTTTCTCATCTTGAGCCCGATTGATCTGTTTCTCCTTCTTTAATTTCTCCCAAATTTCATCCACAGCTTCTGTCAGTTGTACATTCGTCAATTCAATGGTAGGTCTAGCCTCATCATCATTAGAGTGTGACCTCCTAGATGAATCATTGGCAACAGTATCATTTGCCTCATGCCTAGCATGATCAACAAATGTCCCTTGGTTATTGGTACTGGGACCTTCACCTGCTTCATCACCCATAGGCTCAGCATTAGAAGTTGCCTCTGGTTGGGTCTTATTGATGTTACCACTGCCCTCCTCTGTCAGTGGACTAGAAGGAGTAGTGGCAGCCCTTCCAGAATGATCACCCAACTCCTCTGTGATCACCTGCTGTGTTGGTACATTTGACTGAGACAAATGAGCAGTAGGAGCCTCACTTGCCTGTTTAACTTTCTTTTTCTTAGGCTTAGATGTGGTAGGCTGTTTGGTCCCTTGTTTTCTCTTTTTACCCCCCACTTGGTGTGTGTTCAGGCACAACTGGTTCTGCTGGCCTGTCACCAAGTGGTTCAGATGTAGTTGGTGGTACTACATCTGTGGTGGAAGGAGCAGGAAGCATTGTTGGAAACAATGCTGTTTCCTTCCTTGAGAACTTCTTATTGGTATGTTTACTCATCTCTGTGAATGTTCTAGCAGAGAGAGTACCAACACCAATGACAACTTTTTGTGCAACCAAATCAGTAATTTGTTTGTTTAAAACAAGTTGCACAAATCTTGGATACATTATAAAAAGATCCTTTTTACCCTTTGTGATGTTTCTGATCATGCCATCAAGTATGTATTTGGAAAAATTATATTTCTGACCCTTAGCCAAACACACAAGAAAATAGGCTAATTGTGTTCCAAATTCATTGTAAGAAGTTCTCTTAGATGACAAGCAATGAAGAATTGTATGAATTAAAAATTTCCATTGTGGGCTAAAGAGTGATTTAATAAATGTAAAACGTGTATAATCACCCTCATACCCCATTAATCTTAAATTATCAAACAATTCTGTGTCATCTAAGGAAGTTATACCTGTGGCATCATCAAGTAAAAGAACATCTCGTAAAATTTCCTCAGTAACCACCACTTTGGTTTCTTGAACCTTTGAAACCACTTGATTTACACCAGCAACCACTTCTAACCGTGCATTCTTCCAGAATTCATTCAGATGACCCCTTGACACCCTCGGAGATACTGTAAGCGCGTGATAAACATAACTAGCACGAAGAAAATCAACTATTTGAGTGAAATTCTGTGCAGATGGGGGTTTCATTAGAAAAGCGATCATATTGTGTTATTCATGAACACTAAGGGTCAAATCAGATGAAGAAGAAGAAGAAGCCATGATCGTCAAATTAATTGTAGAAGAAGAGGCGGTTGTATTTTGAATTGTAGTTGCATTGGTTAGATGAAAGCGTAATGTCCAATTGAAGTGTTTTAAGGTTATATACTGTTAGCGGTGCCAATCCCTAGAAAATAGAACTAACAGTGGCACTGTCCAGAATAACTGACAGTGGGAAGGTATGTAAAATACCTAACAGTGGCACTCTTCAACTCAGATTCCCTAATTGCATTTATGAGATCCGAATTAATTCCCCTAATTGAATTAATCAAGGCACTTCCTAAAATATTTCATATCCTAATCAATTACAGTACATAACACGCCGACACACCTAATTGGATTTTTCAAACCCTAAGTAATGGACAAGTCTTGGATGGGAACAAACAGGCTGGGCAGAATTTATAGAGACGGAGTACAAGCATTTATTGATTATGCAGTAAACAACTTGAAGAAGATGAGTAACATCGACCCACAGGGTAATAATCCACATCTTCTAATCCCATGTCCATGTACCAAATGTTTAAACCATGTAGTTCGTAAAACGGAGGAAGTGCATTTCCATTTATTCAGCAATGGCATTGATCAAAACTACACACAATGGACTTATCATGGAGAGAAGGATGAGCCAATTGTTACAACAGAATATGGTGACAACCATATGGATTTTGATGCAGAACTCCCAACTCATGCGAGTGAAACAGTGGAAATGGTTAATGCTACAAAAGATAATTTTGATGATGAGGATCCGGATGACCATGCCAAGCTTCTAGAACTGCTATCAGATGCAGAGAAGCCACTTTACAGTGGGTGTCCTGACTTCACAAAGTTGTCAGCCATAGTTCACCTACTCAACTTAAAGAGTAAGTATGGCTGTTCTGATCAATTCTTTACTGAACTGATAGGATTGTTAAAAAAGATGTTACCTGATGGTAACGAATTGCCAGAAAACACTTATCAGGCAAAGAAAATTTTGAAATTGCTGGGATCAGGATACAAAAAGATAGATGTATGTATCAACAATTGCCTTCTTTACTAGAAAGAGGACAAGGAATTGACCGTGTGTCGTACCTATGGGACACCAAGATGGAAGGTGGATAAGAAGACAAAAAAAGTGTATGAGAAGACTCCAGCAAACGTAATGTGGTACTTTCCAATAATACCAAGGCTGCAACGTCTCTTTAAGATAACAAGTATTTCAGAAGAATTAAGATGGCACGCGACAAGGAGGAAAACAGATGGTGTGTTACGTTACCCGGCAGATTCACAGGCATGGCGAACCATAGATAACGAATTCCCCGAAATTGCAAATGATCCAAGGAATCTAAGGCTAGGAATATCTGCTGATGGTGTTGATGTCAACAGAGGAAATAGGCATCACAGTGTGTGGCCAGTTTTATCTGTCATCTACAACCTTCCTCCATGGTTGTGTATGAAAAGAAAGTTTATCATGCTATCTGTACTGATATCGGGATACCCGGGAAATGATATCGATGTTTTTTTAGAACCGTTGGTTAATGATCTGCAACTCTTATTCGAGATAGGGGTCGATACATATGATGCTTCCACAAAGCAAATATTTAATCTACGTGCGGTGGTGTTATGGACAATAAATGATTACCCTGCACTTGGTACTTTATGTGGCTGCCCAACCAGTGGATACAAAGGTTGTGTGGTAAGTGGGAAAGATACATATTGTATTAGACTTCCTGCGTCATCCAAGCAGAGCTATGTAGGTCACAAAAGATATCTACCATATAACCATGCGTTCAGAAAGCAAAAGAAGGCGTTTAATGGAAATCAAGAATTTGGCACGGCTCCAATTCCAATGACCGGTGAACAAATATACAACGAGGTAAAACATATTGAAAATAAGTGGGGACGCGTAAAACAAGCAAACCAAGAAGATGCCAGAGGCAGAGGTGGGAAGATCCAAAAGGAGAAGAGGAAAAGATCAGGAAAAGAAGATGGTACTTCAAGCAAATCAAATGAACAGAATGGTGCGTATTGGAAGAAATTCAACATTTGGTATCGAAAGCTAAAGTATTGGAGGCACAATGAAGTTCAACATTGTATCGATTTCATGCATATAGAAAAGAATGTTGGTGAGAGTCTAGTCGGGACTTTGCTAAATGTGCCGGGAAAGACAAAAGATGGAGAGAATGCTCGATTGGATCTTAAAGAGTTGGGAATAGACAAACCAGAGTTGTTTTTTAGGAAAGACGACCGAGAAATAACAGTAATACCACCAGCAGGTTACACGTTAACGAATGCCGAAAATGACATCTTTTGTCAGACGTTATACAACATGAGGGTACCGTAAGGATATTGTTCTAATTTCTCTAGTTTAGTCAGCCTCACAGATAGGAAGCTCATCGGCCTTAAATCACATGACTATCACATGCTAATGCAGGAGTTTTTGCCCATTGCAATACGTTCGATAATGGACGAACCCACACGCAAGGCTATTATCAGGTTTTGCTTTTTCTTTAAATCAATATGTAGCAAAGAAATCATATTAGAGGAACCAAATAAGATGCAAGAAGAACTTTGTGTCACACTGTGCCTACTCGAAAAGTTCTTTCCCCCCTCTTTTTTTGATATTATGGTCCATTTGACTGTGCACCTAATTAGGGAGGTAAAATTATGTGGTCATGTATGCTTTCGGTGGATGTATCCCTTCGAACGATGTATGAAGGTTATTAAGGGACATGTGCGAAACAGAAATAGACCAGAGGGATGCATTGCTGAGGAGACTATTGCAGAAGAAACAATAGAGTTTTTCGGAGAATATCAAAAATCCATGAAAACTATTGGTATCCCAAATGATACACATGAAACTGATGAAAACGAGGACGGAAAGCCACTGTCGGCTGGCAAATCAAGTGAAGTTTCTGCAGAACTCTTTCAGAAAGCACATTTGTATATTGTACCGTATATCGAGTAAGTATTAATTACTAACACATGTCTAGCTATTTCGTTACTTTAGTTAATGTTCTATCAAATATAATAACAAAATATCTTGTTTCAGGCGACACAAGGAGGTTTTGGTAACACAAAACCCGGGTAAACGAAAAGCATGGCTGCAGAATGAGCACGTTAAATCTTTTGATAAGTGGTTACGCGAAGAGGTAATTGTTATTTAATCGTATATTATTTACTCCTTACAATTATATTGTCCAGTTTTTACCAATTGGAGATCGACTTAATTAACTGTAGTTTCATTAACCAAAGTTACTACTATTAAGCCTGTTAGTACTGTCAGAGTTGAATAATAAAGTCAAACTAAAAGCTGGACAATTGTTTTTTTCTATCACTATTTGTGTTTTGTTAATTCGTTCAATTTCAAGCTCACATATATATATATATATATATATATATATATATATATATATATATATATATATATATATATATACTAGCCTTCTACCCGCGCAAAGCAGCGGCGGTGAATAATTTGGGTGAATAATTTGGCCCGTTTAGCTACGAAAAACTTCATTTTTCGAAATTTTTGTAAGAAAACTGAAAAATTAGTAAACGTGTTCAAGTTAGAGTTATTAAGAAAACGGAATCTATGATCTAAGGTTTTCTACCTATTTCTTTGAAAAATAAAAACTTCATTCCTTACATTTGTTACATTTGAACCTGTACTCAACATTTCTGATGGTTTTCGAAAGATAAAAAACTCCAATGAAATAAAAAATGGAAATGGGTATATTTTTTCGTAAGTAAATGCATACATAATTTCTTATAATTTCATATTTATTCTATGGGGTCCATTTTCTGGTGATTCACACGGTTATCATACCTTCAGGTCACTTTCGGATAGTTTATGAACGGCTTTCAACATCATACATAGTTACAATTTACGAAGTATATATCAAAGTCAAATATGGTAAAAATGGTATAAGTCGACAATAGTGTATTCGATACTAAGATATTAACGTCTGGATGGTAATTAAGCCATGTTTTATTGACATATAAATCAGAATTCTATTCTATATAAATAGATGTTTGGAAAGTAAGTTACAATGAAAGCATCCCACAAGAGATTTTTCTAAAGGTTTTTTTTTAATCATAATGGTGTAACAGTTATTTGAAGAAAACTTTTTACTTCAATAACAAAAGCTTTACATCTATATTAAATCGTTAAAAAGTACTTACAAATTTAATAAAGAAAGAGATATTAAAGTCTTATATTGAATGGAGATAGTACAAATTTAAAAAACTTTTCTTCTTTGTAGTAAAAACTTTTTTGTCTAAAAGCTTGATAATTCTCAAGTCTTCAATTGAATGTTTTTTTTAAAGTTTGTGCGTATAATTTTTGAAAATAAAACCTTTGCAAAAAAATTTGTCACTTGCGAGAAAGCTTTTCATAAAAGTTTTTTTTTTTTTTTCTTTGTAAAAATGTGAAAAATAAAAAATCTTTGAATAGCTTTTTGGATATGTTTGGTAACATTTAATGGAAATGGAGACGTGGATGAAGATGAAGATTATTTTGAAAGCTAATTTCAAGAACTTCTAAGATTTTCTTTTCAAAATTTCCTTCTTTTTTGTGTTTGCCAAACATAAATTGTAGATGGAGGTTCTTAAAATTTGGAAACTCAGTCCATAATAATCGAAATGTTGATGACATGCTATTGTACCTCAAAACATTTACCATGAATAAGACAATCCATAATCACTTATTTTTATTCAACTTAAGACATATTTGTATCCTAGGCTTTTGATTATTTGTTATGAAAACATATTGCACTTGACTAAAATCATATTCCAAACTTAGTCAAAATGTCAAAACACTTCACAAAACAATGACATACGATAAACCAAAAACCTTTTACTCGAAAGTTAGTTCTCCGTATACAAATTACATCAAAACCACAAAAGAGCAACGAAATTAAGGATAAGATTCAATAGCCAACTTTTAGCTAAAGAAATAAAGTTGATACCCATGCTATTAACATAACACTCTAGGTGTTGATAAATACACCAAAAAATTGTAATGTATACATAAAAAATTTCAATATTAATGCATACAATACTCTATATTGCACAGTTTTATCGTATAGAACAAAAAATCATGTTGTATATATCACTTCCCTAACACTTTTGAAACCGACCACACAACATTGATGCTCACTTTAACTATTTACGAAAAGTCAGTAATGCATCAGATGTTGACCTTTCATTATTTACAGTCTTCAAAAAGCCTCAAATCTCGAGATTTCAAATTTTCAAATTTCGAACAAAAAATTTACATATAATATCCGAATTCAAAGGCCTCAACGTTTTTAGTGTTAAAGTTGAGGAATCTAGTTTAGTGAACTACAATTGACAAACTACTACTACAATCAAGTAAAATTTAAGCAATCATCAAATAATATTATTCCGTATTGCTTAATACTTAAGCAAACCCCTTAAAGTTTTTACTTTCAATTCAAGAATTTATTTACTTAGTAAGTAACAAACACAGTAAGTTTAAGCCTCGAGCTTTCGACTTGAATCTACTAACACAATAATCTAAACAAAATCATCTCTAGAAAAAAAATCTTTATAACTCCAACCCCAACTAATCTTTGACAGGAAACCACAGTAAGTTTAAGCCTCGAGCTTTCGACTTGAATCTATGTAAAACACAAACATAGATTAAATATTTTCTTAAAAAAAACCATGAACCTAATTATAAGAAAATAGTACTCAAACAAACATATCAAGAACGTGAATGATGTTTGGGCCTGAGGTGGTGGTTCGGTTGATTAATTGATAATAAATACGGAGTAATCAATAAAATTAAATAAGAGAAACCATGTTATATAAAAAAGCTAGATTACATAAAAACTATAATTTTAAGCGTAAACAACCAAAAATATATCATACATTTTAAACATAAACCAAAATAACATAAATTTCACAAACTTTTTACAGCTTTAAGGTTGGAAGGTAGTGTTGCTGCTTTTGATGAAGGTGCTTCCCGCATCGGTTATAGTGCCTTTGCATAAAACGTTTAGATCCGACACATTGAGCCTCAAAGCTTCTACATCTATTATAGAAGGTTTAGATCTATCAAAATACTTTTAAATATGATAAGTAAATAAATAAAAATAGAAAAACATACGTTTATACCTGTTGGTGGTGATTCTATTTTGAGTCGATCCGACGGTTCGTTTCTGCAACAGCAACGGCTGGCGGTATTAGCATTGGTTGCAAACATTTAAATCAAACATAAAAATACCAAAACCTATTAGATCCCACAAATAGATTATAGATGATAATATTGGTCAAATACCATAGATCTGTAACTACAAAGCATAAATCCACAATAGAATACCATATTATAAATAAATATGTATTAAAAAACATAGATCTTCAAAAGGAATTTGCAAAGAATCAAAGTGGAAGAAGAGATGGTGATAATAACCTTTAGATACGTAAAAATTTGCTCAATCTATAAAAAAAAAACAAAATTATCAGATCCGGAAAGAAATATTAAAATTTGACAAAACCCATCGTATACCTTAAGAATCAGCAGAGGTGACTCAACTTCATGTAGATCTAAAAGTTGGGTGGATACTTTCAGCAGTGGTGGTGGAGGATAGTTTTAGTTGCAGTGGTAAGAAATGAAGAAAGAAAATATCTGATGTGTGTGTGTTTTATGGTGTCTATTGTGTGTGTGTTTGTGTTATTTAGGGGTAAAAATATGTGTTGTGTTTGTTTGGTTCAAGTACAATCGTTGGATTGCCTTTGATCAAAATGAATGGCTGGGATTTGATGTTGGCTTAAATTTAAGAAATGCCCATATGCATTATATAATAGTAAAGATATATATACTTGTAATGAGATTCTGCAGGTTGAGAGAGAGTTAGCGATCTCCAAAGACAGTGTATCCGAAACCGTAAGGTGGATCTCATATGGACCACGAGCCAGCGTAGTGAAATACATTGCATATAACATCAATGGTTATACATTTCGTACTAAATGTAGTGATGGCAGAGTTTACCAAAACAGTGGGGTTAGTGTTGAGACAGAAGATATTCACATATCCAAAGAAGTTGCAACCACTAGACGCACATTTTATTATGGGGTTTTTGCAAGAGATATGGGTATTGGATTACCGCTTCAGGAAACTTCCTCTTTTCAAATGTGATTGGGTTAACCGTAAAGATGGCGCGGTCCAACGCGATACTAATCTTGGTTATACATTGGTTGACCTGAATAATGTAGGCCACAAGGTTGATCCATTCGTGTTAGCCTCACAAGCACGACAAGTGTTTTATGTGACAGACCAGCTAACTAGGAATTTATCTATTGTCCTGAAAGCACCTCCCAAGAATTACAGAGATACATATGATGAAATCGATGAGGAATTTAGCACGGTCATTCACCCGCACAATGATAACATATTGCCACGTGTGGATAAACGTGACTTGGGTAATGAATCACGAGATGATTACTTTCGAACCAACTAGAGTTTGGGTATTGTTATACCAAAGTCCAAGTGATCAACATATATGTAATGCTGGAACACTAGCTATATTAATTTTAGTACAGTAACCTTGTAAATTACCTTTTGAATATTTTATGGAATGATTACTTGTATCTTAATTTCTATGACTTCCATTTTTTTTAGTACATGCATTAACTTTGTAAATTACAACATAAATACTTACGGATAAATGTCATATATAACATCAATTTTATGTAACCAATAACTAATCACGGGCATATTACAATAACCATTTAATTTGACCATACCACTAAGTCTGCTTGCATACATTAAACCTTTTGGTCAAAATGACATTTATATTAAAAAACATTCTGAGAGTGGGGTTCGAACTTGGGTCCCAGCCAATACACCTACAAAGAAACACGTTAACCAATGCAGCTAAATGTTATCTGTTAGAATTCCAATGCTTTTTAATATAACAATATACGTTAGATTTAGCCACACAAACAGCATTGAATGTGACTAATATCAAATTTAATGATAATCGTTTTTGTACATTTTAGCTTTAAAAAATAGTCACAAGAATATTTAACAACGTGACTGTTGTGAATACATTGGTCACATATAATCACCCAAAATGTGGCCATAAACATCCTATTGGATACACATTTGTGCTATGGTGTGGCTATTACCATGCCATATAGTCACATGATCGGGCTAGAAATTAGGGTGACTATACACATTACGTTTTGCCATTCTGAGTTTCTAACACACACTAAACTTTAGACACACATAATAACTTGTGTGACCATATGTACCTGACTTTGGCTACACTTAAATCATGTGTGACAAAATCGACTCTATACTTTAGTCACATAAACTATTCCTCCATGTGACCAATAGGGTCTCATGATTTAGCCACACAAACAACACGGAATGTGACTAATATAATATTTAATGATAATCGTTTTTGCCCATTTTCGCTTTAAAAAATAGTCACAAGAATATTTAACAACGTGACTGTTGTGAATACATTGGTCACATATAATCACCCAAAATGTGGCCATAAACATCCTTTTGGATACACATTTGTAATATGGTGTGGCTATTACCATTACGTTTTGCCATTCTAAGTTTCTAACACACACTAAACTTTAGACACACATAATAACTTATGTGACCATATGTACCTGGCTTCGGCTACACTTAAATCATGTGTGACAAAATCGACTCTATGCTATAGTCACACAAACCATTACTCCATGTGACCAATAGGGTCTCATGATATAGCCACACAAACAGCACTCAATGTGACTAATATCAAATTTAATGATAATCGTCTTTGCCCATTTTCGCTTTAAAAAATAGTCACATGAATATCTAAAAACGTAACTGTTGTGAATATATTGGTCACATATAATCACCTAACATGTGGCCATAAACATCCTTTCGATACACATTTGTGATATGGTGTGGCTATTCTAATGCGATATAGTCACATGATCGGGCTAGAAATTAGTGTGACTGAACACATTACCTTTTGCCATTCTAACAGACACTAAACATATGGTCACATAATAACTTATGTGACCATATGTACCAGGCCTTGGCTACACTTTAATCATGTGTGACAAAATCGACTCTATGCTTTAGTCACATAAACAATTACTCCATGTGACCATATAGTGGCGTTTGGTCACAGTGTTCAAGTGTGTGACAAGATTTGTCACGCGTTCCAACTTCATGTGTGACTAAATGAAATGCAAATAAATTGCAGTTCCCTTTAGCCACATAAATGTTCGAAGGTGTGGCAAATACGTTTCAGAATGGTCACACGATTGGAGTTCATGTGTGGCTAAATAATAACGTCCAGTTTTTTTTTGCCCCTTTGGTCACACAAAAATTGGAATGTGTGACCGTTTCAAATACACCATGTGTGACGAAAGCCTAAATTTGTACTAGTGTAAGTGACGCCTATAATAGAAACTTCAAAACTAGTTTTCACACTAAGTGTCGAACTTACACAACTTCAATACTTGTATACGATACAACACATGAAACATATACTTAGATAGTATACAATGAAACAACACATAATAATAATGGTTTAAGATTATTATTACAAACTTTCACCAACGGGCCGTACACGTTTTTGATAAACGAACTTGAACAACTTATTTGGACATACTAGTTGATGAACTGGCTCTAGGTGGACATTAACCCTCCACCTACACGATTGGCTTAAGTGGACATTAACCCCCACTTATACAATCGCTATAGATGGTCTTATGAGACATCTACTTACACAACCTTATACGTTTAGGGCGTTAGAAGGTTACACACCGGCTTGCTTGCCTATTTGATATTTGCTTGCTACTTGCTAATATGAGGTGAGTTTCATAGCCCCTTTTTACTGTTTTCTAACTGGGGTGAGAATACATACAACTGTTTTATAACAACTGCTTTTATGATCACAAGTACTGTAACAACTTTTTATACGGATTGCATGAGACCTGATTAATCCACTAAAGTCCTCTACCCATCATAGTTCGTTAATATATGCGTGAATATTATTGGATAGTACTATCGGGGATTGACAATCTCCATCCAGACTAGTCGCGCTAGTCAACCCACGGATGCAATATTATTTGTGATTTAGAAGTGTATCGGATTAGTACACTTACCGGAGGCAAACAACGTTAAGCTCGACTATGAGACTCATTGGAAATGGTATACTTATATTGCATTAAGCAATACTTTTACTTATCGTTGGCTAACGATACTTTTAACTGTCATTTTTGAATGATACAACTTGAAATCTTGTGGATCATAACTAAACGATTGTTTACAAACCTATGAACTCACCAACTTTATGTTGACCTTTTAGTATGTATTTCTCAGGTAACCCGCCGCAGTAGGAAGCTTATGGAAAGCTTATCTCGAGTCGCATGGTTTTCAAACATCAAGAGATTAGATTGCATTTAGCTATATTTTGTATACTCAGTAATGTACTAGAAATCTCTTAACGGTTGATGCGAACTCCAGATATTTTGTAAACATTTGAATTATGGTAATGTAATATTTTCAAACGTCTCATATAGAGGTCGTTTGCATTAATCTTTGTGTTGTGATATTTGATTTGGTCGGCGCCCCCGTGACACCTCATACTTCCACTGCCACATGTTCTGGGGGTGCGACATTAGGTATATGGGCAGTTTGTTCACCTTGTCATTAGCCCAGTTCGCGCAGCACCTAGACCTCTATACTCTAGAAGAGATATGTTCCCCTTTGTTCACTAATGGAGCCACCACGGTTTCCATCCCTATCACAACCGCTGAGGCATGGAGTCGTTGGTCACCTAGGACATTTTTCTCGGGTATTAAAGCTACCTTACTCTGAGACCCAGTTCTACAGATTCTACACAAGCTATTGGCTTGTTCAGTTGATGGAAAGCATACGACGAATGGTCGAGTTTCCGAGTTTGATGTTGCTTTGATGACATGTCTCCTCGATAGGAAGGACATTCAGGTAGCCCACTTAGTAACTCAACGGATTTTTGAGGAGAAGAGTTATGATGCAAGACGATCATTCATGGGTCCTGTGGTTACAAGATTGATTATGAGAATGGGACTGCTTAGGACAGCAGAAGTGGAGAGATTTAAGAGTCTACCCAAGTGGAGTGCCCAGCCGATGGACTATGAGTTTCTTAGGAGCTTTGGGATACTCCGGATTTTGGGGGATGGGACAGTCTACATCAGAGCACGATAAGAGGACCCCGATAGTGTTGATAGTCTGGTATCAGGTTTAGTTCTACCCAGAGGGACGAGAAAGAGAAAACAGCCAGGAGAGCCAAGAGATTCAGATTCAGATGAGGAAGAGGATGAGGATGATCCAATAGACACAGTTGCACCACCACCAGTAGTACCATCACCTTCTAGGGATACATGTATCATTACGGGACTCCTCCGGGACCAGACTATTGGTACTGGCTGATGCAGATGCAGGTCAGATGTTACAAAGCCATGAGACAGCAGGCTGCAGGGATACCGATGAGCTCACTTCTAGACCTACCATGCGGGTTGGGCCGAGCACCACCACACTTGTATCCCCCTACAGTCCCTGCTCCAGCACCTCCCCCATTTCCAAGCCGTGGCCGTGGCTTACCCCCTCGGATGGTTCCACCTAGACCACAGCCACCTCCAACATAGGTTCCTGATATGAGACAGCATGTCCCCTCAGTAGTTGGTTCAACCAGAAACAAACTTCGAGAGATAGCGGGAAATCCAGAGTCTCCAGACGAGTTGTCACTGCTCAGAGCCATAGGAGTCTCAGACATACCGACCCCACCGTTGTATTACAGGCTCCAGTGTCCTCCCACAGACAGACAGACTTATTCAGGGGACACACTCAGCAGGGATCGCCTGTTATCCCACTTGACAGCTTTAGTATGCCTGCAGGGCCATTTATTGATCAGTTTATATAATTTGGAGGACAAATACAATGGTCAATTCACAACTTTTAACAATCAAAACTGATAATCTTAAAAAAGTGTAGTTAAAGTTTATTCGGGTTATGAAAATACCCGAACCTCAAGCTTTATGCTGTTCAATTAAGTATTATAGTCTGCAAAAACATACTAACCTAGTCAAATAACCCATCCGAATAACATTCCCCAAATCTGATATGTAACACCTAAATTTATTCTATTATTTGGAAGACAAATACAATGGTCAATTCTCAACTATTAAGGATCAAAATAGATGATCTTGAAAACTATAGTTGAGGCTTATTTAGGTTATGAAGCCAGATAACCCTAAGCTTTATTTGATTTGGTTAAGTTTTATAGTCTGCAAAACCCGAGAAAACCCGCCTTAAGGTCCCAGCCTAAATAACCTGCCCGAATAACATAACACTCCTATAAAATCTTATGATAAACTCCTAAATTTGATTTGGAGGACAGATACAAATGTCAATTGACAACTATTAAACATCAAAACTTATAATTCTTAAACACTGCAGTAGAGGCTATTGAGGTTACCAATCAACCTAGACTACTTGAAGCTTTTCGTTTCAATTACCAATAAAATTTTATATTCTTCAAAAACCGACCAACCAGGCCCACATAATCCGCCCTAATAAATCATCTTGTTGTTCTTTATGTATGTCGATTGAAATGAAATAATAAATTATAACATAGGTTCGATCAAAAAAGAAAATAATAAATCTTCAATTCGAAACTAAAGAAAGAATAATAAGAATTGAGAAACAGATGGGTAGATATCAGTATGATACATAGTAATAGCCATGTTTCCATCAATATACCAACTTTGTAAAATGCAATTAAAAGCACGAAGATCAAACCTTGTGTTAACCTCAGTCGGTTGTCTAGACGTAGGATCGGATAATGTAATTATGGAATATACAAATTTAGTCATAACCCATGATACCAATGATCAAGTACGTCGTGTAGACACAAAATAACCGTGAGGATAGCCACCGCCATTCTGCCAACGATCATGAAAACATGCTTATACAAATACAAAGAGAAGGCTTAAATATCCTTTCAAAAACACAGAATTTGATAAGCGGAAACGAAAGGATGCATATCAACAAATTGACACAGCTAATGGCTAGCCATCTCAAACGTCAAAACATATGAAAAATGATTCAGTGTAAATATAACTTCGTGGAAAACATTTAAATTCACTACATTGTTTTATATTATTTGATGCACATCAAAATGGTCATGACCCCGTTACCCAAACCGGTCTTTTTTGACCCATTCCAAACTTTATCAAATCTTGATGACATGAAAATATTTCCCATCAATGTGGTCCATTACAACCGTATATTTCAACTGCCACAAGAGTGAGCAAAGAACCTGGTTACAAAAAATATAATATAGCTAGCATAACCTACTTGAGTTAAAACGTGTGTAACGATTGTATTAGAAGAGCAATAAAAAAAATGCATGTCTAGTGGTAGAGTCAAATGGTAATAGTTTAGGTCAATTTATCATCAACCTCTTCTCCATTATAGGCTCTCAGCTCTCCGAAAATGTGATGCTAATTTTGATATATCTTCCAACAAAAAGTGTGATAGTAACGTCAGGAGCTTGAATTGTTCCAATCAAGCAACTATTGCAATATAAGGTCATAAGGGATGAAGTAAAATAAAATGAAATAGGTACGTACCAAGAAACCATGATGATCTTAAACAGCAGTAATACACCTGCATGAATAAACCTGGCATCTCACTGACTTCTATCTACATAAATGAGCATAGTTATTACATCTAATCTAAATAAATAAGCAAAACAAAAAGTAGACATGAAGTGAATTTAGTTAATAGAGAACACATAAATTGCAACTTGATGGGCTTATGAGAAGAATCCATTGTGTGTATGTGTGAGTGTGTGTAATTTAAGAAACGGACTTATATAACTTCATGCTGGTTGAGAGAGTATAAGTCTTTCGTTGGATAAAACTTCATTTTTGACCCAATTCTAGCTCTATAAAGTGTTTTGCCACCCTGCAAGATATGGTAACCATCATAATTCATTTAACTGTATGAGATGCTAGTATTATCAAGTATGCTTTAGACAAAGGTTGAGTTAACCTTATAGTACAGGTGAGTTATATATGTATATGACGATATGAAGCACAATGTTTAGCAATAAAAGGCAAATTAGTATCTTAATTCTTTGTTAGTATCAAGCAATGGGTGTCAATCTCGTGAACATGACAGCAAATATACGGTGGATTAGCAAACATCAAGGATAATGTTTAATATCTACTTTTTAGCAATCAAATTTAAAGCTAGCAGTATGGAAAAGAATAAAGATAGCAAAGCCAGGATGATCCAACCCCTAAAATTAGGCAACAATCATAATTAGGACCAAAAATACCTCATAGTTGTTCCTATGGGTCCAATGATGGTGTAAATTAGGTAGCTCTTATATGTAGGTGTAAAAAGTCAACTCGTAACAAACAGTTTGTCAAAGGCAAGATAGAAAATTGACATACCCTAACGTGATAGAATCAAAATGTATTATTATAATATGTTCCAGTGGCAGCATAA
The DNA here is from genome assembly GCA_949592205.1 of Helichrysum umbraculigerum. Classification (NCBI taxonomy): domain Eukaryota; kingdom Viridiplantae; phylum Streptophyta; class Magnoliopsida; order Asterales; family Asteraceae; genus Helichrysum; species Helichrysum umbraculigerum. The sequence continues at coordinate 3,685,658 of CATIUR010000008.1, read as the reverse complement.
ATTCCATAACACTGTACAACAACTGCTATGCCTTCACTTGTACCTATGAAACAGTACTCACCTCAATTCCCCGCAAAAAGAAGACAAAATCAGAGTACACCATATTGAGTTTTGGAATTAATCATCTGATTATTACAACTTGAGATAGTGCCTTGATGGGGTTGCTGTAAACGATTTCTGCTCACCATAATCTACTAAAGATTTGCTCATAGTGGTTGATTATAATATGTTGCCTGCAATATTGTTACCTTGATTCTAAATGGAAATGAAATGAAGTATGATTGATATTTATTTACGTACATCTAGAAGATCAAGCCAACGGTTAGCTATCAGAAAACTTGTCACCAAAAAATTATTTGAGGAAAAAAGTAATCGAAATTGATTTACTTAGAAAACTTAGATGAGCTTTAGTTCAGCCCTCCTCTTTATATCAAAACCTTCAAACTCGGCAATAGAACATGAGAGTGAAAGGTACCTTTAAGAAATTACTAATAAATGATAACTGGCAATATTAAGGTGTCACATATGGTATTCGTAGATCTACCTTATATTGTCCATCAACTTAATACTATTAGAGCATTTACTGTCTTATAATCGGATTAACTACTCAACTTATTCGCAGACTAAAAAACTTATATATAAAGTGTTACAGTCCAACCCAACCTAAAATGTCAAGAACTACCCATTTGTAACACCCCCAAATTCATTGATTTAGATTAGCGGAAGCATTGGTATAGGGTGGGGGTGCCATGTATACAAAGTACATGCATACATATCAGAGCTTATGATTACAATCAAACATATATTAAGATGCCAAAAGTATTAGTTACAAAGTTTACGATTCATCGAATCGTACAAATGTAAAAGTATGTAAGTTACAAAAGTAGATTTTGTAAATATGACTAAACAGTTTTAGTTATACAAAAGAAATCCAGTTGTCAAAAGTTGGCATCCTAAAGCTTCACGGGTCGCCTAAATTCCATGTGTGTAGGCGATTCTTACATGCGCAGCTAATTCCCTGAAAAACGTAGTAAAAGTCAACAACGAGGTTGAGTGAATTCACAGGTTTTATGTTTAAAATAGTTGAACCGAATTTGAGTAGGTTTGTTGACCTAAAGGTCAAATAGTTTCATTTAGAATGTTTGTTCAGGTATAATCGTGGTGGGATGTTACCCCAAAGTAGTTGTTGTGGGATGTTACCCAATTCAAATGTTTGAAACGTGTTGTAGGAAAGCAGTATCCTGTTAGTTTACCCAAGAAGTAGGGAATTAAATCATTTATCAAAGAAGTAGTATTTAGAAAGTTTGCCCAAGACGTAGGGACTTTCCAAGTATGCCCAAGAAGTAGGGACTAAAACGTTTGTCCAAGAAGCAGGACCCATCAGTATCTGCCGAAGATGTAGGGACTTCTATGTATGTGCCCAAGACGTAGGGACTTGTATAAGTTGTGTCCAAGAAGTAGGACTGGCATCCAAGACGCCCATCTGCTCAAGAAGTAGAGCCTTCATCCAAGACGTAGGATGGCACATTGCCCAAGAAGTAGGGACTTTCTGTTTGCCCAAGAAATAGGGACTTTCTGTGCGTGCGTGCCCAAGACGTAGGGACTTTCTGTGTGTTTATGAAAATGTTTTTTCATAAAAGCTAGTAGTAAAAGTGTGTAGCTGGTCATTCTCCCGCATGTTCTCACTTTAGTTTTTGTATGAAATACCATTTCATAAATAATAGTTATAATCGTTTGACCGCAGTCATAAATGGTTAGCACAATGTATATCACAACAGTTATAATAAAGTTTGCTCACGTAGAAATAAGCGTTGACTATGTTTTCCACCCCTGTCCAAAAGCAGTTAAAACAGTGAAAGTAGGGGCGGTGAACTCACCTGTTGAGTTAAGAAGTGTGCGAGTGCTAGCAAAGCCTAAAGCCCAAGTCTAACCCGAAATCTCCTAACGCCCTAAACGTATGAGATTTTAATAAGTATGTGGATGTCTAAGTCGACCATCCATGCTAGTATATTTACAACCAAGTTATGTCCAAAACGTTTGTTAAGTACGTTTACGTTTGTATCTCATAGTTGTGAAAATGTATACGACTCGTTGGTGATAGTTTGAAATCAAAATTTCAATAATGTAAGTGTGTTCGTTATGTTTGTATAGTTCGTGTATCATGTCGTATGTAAATATCCATTCCCGATTAAGTTCAACACTTAGTGAAAATATTGTTTGTCAACAAACTGTTTTTGGCGACACTGGGCTAGTGCCGCTATAGGCGACACTAGTTAGGCGACACTAGGTGAGTGTTGCTAGATTCCTGATTTTCGATTGATTAGCGACACTTGGTTAGTGTCGCTATAGGCGACACTCGTTCAATTATGGCGTCACTAAGGTAGTGTCACTAATATAAATCTAGTTAAGTGTTTCAGCGACACTTAAGTAGTGTCGCTATAGGGGCGACACTTGGCATAGCGACACTTAGCTAGTGTCGCTAGCACTGTTTTTGGCACACTAGCGACACTTAGACTGTTCGACGAACAGCTCACAAAAACGGATTTTTGGCTCGATTTTGGACATTTTCAGTTGTATAAAACACTAAAACATGATGATCTAAGTATACTAAACATGAAATATCAAAGAAAACTTCGAAATCTAAGAATTTACGAAAACTGTCGAAAACTTATGCGTGTCGGTTTTGAAATCCGAAAAGGTGGAAGTGTAGATCTTTGCGAGGTGATCGTTTTATTCCAAAGAAGCTAGTTGATTCGATGATTTTTAGTGGTAGTTTTTGGTGGTTTAAGGTGGTGGTGGTATGGTGGTAGTTTAGAGAGAAAAGAGAGGAAGAGAGAGAGAAAGTGAAAATGAAAATGAAAAGAAAGAGGATGTGGGGAGGTGGGTTTTGGTGTAGTTTTTGTGTCCCCATTTTTGTGGTATTTTATCCGTGTTTGTTTACCCGATCGTTAATGTTACAATATTTTAAATAATAAATGTTTAGATACGCATTCCATTATATTTTTAACTGAGATGTTTATAAAATTAATTTAGTTGAGTTATGAAATTTTAAACTTTATTTTGTTTCAGTTGTACCAAATAAAAGTTTATACGTTATAAAATACTTTGTAAATATTATCCACATAATATTTAAAAATCGTTAATGTTATTTAATAATTTCGTTTTATTACATAATTTTGTTCACCAACAGTCGTATATTTTTGTCGCGTTTGTTCCAATTGTCGTGTACATAATTATAACTAATTATGAATCGTAATACTACGCGTATTAACTAGTTGGGCTTTGCTAGACTTACCTCTAAAATGTGTTGTGAATTCACTCAAAGTAGGGAATTAGCGTAAAATGCAAATGTTTAGTGTACGTAATCTCGTTCAAATTTGTGGGGTGTCACATTCTCCCCATGTTAGAGAAATCTCGTCCCGAGATTTAAAATCAAGTTGGAACGCCCGTCGCGTATGTTCTCCGAAAAGAGGTGTTGTCACCAAATTGTTACGTCGTAAGTCACCAGGTGACTTAAAATAGTTTTCGTAGGCTAGTTGCATTGTTTGATAAGTTGTGTGTTCGATAAGTGGTCAAAGTTTACTAAGCGTTAGGTTTGAATCGGCATTCAAATAGTATAACGTTAAAACGTAATAGTTCATTAAAACATACCAATGTTGGCGTAGGGGTCTGGTTGTGCATCCCTTGCCCCTATGATGTATGCGCGTCCGTGAGCGTTTTCGGTGTTGACCATGCGGTTGTTGTTGTTCTGATTGTTGTTTCCGTTATTGCGGTTGTTATTGTTTTGGTTGTTGAGCTGTGGGCATTGGTTTCGGTAGTGCCCGGGTTCACCGCACTCGAAGCACCCGTTGTTTGTTCGATTGGGAAGGTTGGCTTTACATGAACGAGCTCGGTGTCCCCATTGGCTGCATCTACCGCAGAGAGAGCATTCTCCCTCATGATGCCTTTCACATTTTCCGCATTTAGGCCTCTTGCCTAGGTAAGGTTTCGGTTCAGTATTGGTGATTGCGGCGTAGGCTCGGGTGTTTCCCACGTTCCTGTTCTGTTGACCCTGACGGTCATTACCCTCGTTGTTCCACTTTCGTTTGATGTGACCAGAATCACCCACATCGGCACGGTTGGGTTCAGTTTTCCTCGAGGCAGCTTTCAGGGTTCCAATCAGGACTGCGTCATCGGTCAAGCTTTGAGCCAGATCCACTGCGCTCCTAAAAGTTGTTGGTTTGGAGGACATAACCATGCCTCGGATCTGTGGGGCCAAACCCCTGTTGTATCGTTCGATGCGCTTGCTTTCGGGGGTTACCATGTGGGGTACCAGGCGTGCAAGTTCCTGAAACTTGATTGTATACCCATTAATGTCAGCACCGACCATTTGGATGTTCCATAGTTCGGTTTCTAGTTTCTGTTGCTCACTCTGAGAGCAAAACTCTTCCATCATCATCCTTTTCAAAGTTTCCCAGGTGATGGAGTAGGAAGTTGTACGCCCAAGAATCTGGATTTGAGCGTTCCACCAGGTCAATGCCTTGTCGGCGAGAGTACATGTGGCGTATTTCACCATGTTGTCAGTAGCGCAGTCGCTGATGTCGAGGACCGATTTCATTTTCTCGATCCAGTGGACTAGGCCGATGGCCCCTTCAGTCCCGGTGTATGTGCTGGGTTTGCAGGCGAGGAAGGCTTTATATGAACACCCTCATTGGGTATTTGTTGGTGTTTCACTGTTGACGGGGGTGGCTCCACTGTTGTTTACCACATTTTCTCGGTTGCGGTTGGCCTCGTATTGAGCGATAGCTTCAGCAACACGTCGCTCGATAATTTGTTCGGTGGTTTCAACGACAGGAGGTGTATACGTTTGGCGACTGTTGTGGGTCTTTCTTTGCTTAGGCGGCATGCTGACGTTCTGCGAGGAAGGAAATGCGGAAATCAATGCCGATGAAAGAGATGTGAAGGATGAAGTTTCACATAATTCAGTTATCGAGTATTTAAGAAGAAGTGACAAAATCACCATCACATATCTCACGACTATGAAACACCCATATGTACTTAGTATAATATAATCACGTTAGCCAGGCGCCATTATATGATGTTAAATACATACTTCTTTTCATCAATCGTTCAATACGATCAGGTTCGCATGAGATCAGAGTGTGTATGAATGAAGTCGGACGCAGTACAGTTCAAATTATGGATTGCGCGTTTCAATGTGTCGTAACGATAGTTAGACGCATGCAAGTGTGTGTATGCATGTGTGTTCTAGCCAAGGCTATAGTCTAGGTCTCTAAGGTCTCTAAGTCACCTAAGAAATCTAGTTCGCTATAACCAATGACTCTGATACCAATCTGTAACACCCCCAAATTCATTGATTTAGATTAGCAGAAGCATTGGTATAGGCTGGGGGTGCCATGTATACAAAGTACATGCATACATATCAGAGCTTATGATTACAACCAAACATATATTAAGATGCCAAAAGTATTAGTTACAAAGTTTACGATTCATCGAATCGTACAAATGTAAAAGTATGTAAGTTACAAAAGTAGATTTCGTAAATATGACTAAACAATTTTAGTTATACAAAAGAAATCCAGTTGTCAAAAGTTGGAATCCTAAAGCTTCACGTGTCACCTAAATTCCATGTGTGCAGGCGATTCTTACATGCGTAGCTAATTCCCTGAAAAGCATAGTAAAAGTCAACAACGAGGTTGAGTGAATTCACAGGTTTTATGTTTGCAATAGTTGAACCGAGTTTGAGTAGGTTTGTTGACCTAAAAGTCAAATAGTTTCGTTTAGAATGTTTGTTCAGGTATAATCGTGGTGGGATGTTACCCAAAAGTAGTTGTTGTGGGATGTTACCCAAATCAAATGTTTGAAACGTGTTGTAGGAAAGCAGTATCGTGTTAGTTTACCCAAGAAGTAAGGATTTAAATCGTTTATCAAAGAAGTAGTATTTAGAACGTTTGCCCAAGACGTAGGGACTTTCCAAGTGTACCCAAGAAGTAGGGACTAAAACGTTTGTCCAAGAAGCAGGACCCATCAGTATCTGCCCAAGATGTAGGGACTTCTATGTATGTGCCCAAGACGTAGGGACTTGTATAAGTTGTGTCCAAGAAGTAGGACTGGCATCCAAGATGTAGGACCCATCTGCTCAAGAAGTAGAGCATTCATCCACGACGTAGGATGGCACCTTGCCCAAGAAGTAGAGACTTTCTGTTTGCCCAAGAAGTAGGGACTTTCTGTGCGTGAATGCCCAAGACGTAGGGACTTTCTGTGTGTTTATGAAAATGTTGTTTCATAAAAGCTAGTAGTAAAAGTGTGTAGCTGGTCGTTCTCCCGCATGTTCTCAGTTTAGTTTTTGTATGAAATACCATTTCATAAATAATAGTTATAATCGTTTGACCGCAGTCACAAATGGTTAGCACAATGTATATCACAACAGCTATAATAAAGTTTGCTCACGTAGCAAAAGCGTTGACTATGTTTTCCACCCCTGTACAAAAGCAGTTAAAACAATGAAAGTAGGGGCGGTGAACTCACCTGTTGAGTTAAGAAGTGTGCGAGTGCTAGCAAAGCCTAAAGCCCAAGTCTAACCCAAAATCTCCTAACGCCCTAAACGTATGAGATTTTAATAAGTATGTGGATGTCTAAGTCGACCATCCATGCTAGTGTTTGTACAACCAAGTTATGTCCAAAACATTTGTTAAGTACGTTTACGTTTGTATCTCATAGTTGTGAAAATGTATACGACTCGTTGGTGATAGTTTGAAATCAAAATTTCAATAATGTAAGTGTGTTCGTTATGTTTGTATAGTTCGTGTATCATGTCGTATGTAAATATCCGTTCCCGATTAAGTTCAACACTTAGTGAAAATATTGTTTGTCAACAAACTGTTTTTGGCGACACTGGGCTAGTGTCGCTATAGGCGACACTAGTTAGGCGACACTAGGTGAGTGTGGCTAGATTCTTGATTTTCGATTGATTAGCGACACTTGGTTAGTGTCGCTATAGGCGACACTCGTTCAATTATGGCGTCACTAAGGTAGTGTCGCTAATATAAATCTGATTAAGTGTTTCAGCGACACTTAAGTAGTGTCGCTATAGGGGCGACACTTGGCATAGCGACACTTAGCTAGTGTCGCTAACACTGTTTTTGGCACACAAGCGACACTTAGACTGTTCGACGAACAGCTCACAAAAAAACGGATTTTTGACTCGATTTTGGACATTTTCAGTTGTATAAAACACTAAAACATGATGATCTAATTATACTAAAAATGAAATATCTAAGAAAACTTCGAAATCTAAGAATTTACGAAAAATATCGGAAACTTACGCGTGTCGGTTTTGAAATCTGAAAAGGTGGAAGTGTAGATCTTTGCGAGGTGATCGTTTTATTCCAAAGAAGCTAGTTGATTCGATGAGTTTTAGTGGTAGTTTTTGGTGGTTTAAGGTGGTGGTGGTATGGTGGTAGTTTAGAGAGAAAAGAGAGGAAGAGAGAGAGAAAGTGAAAATGAAAATGAAAAGAAAGAGGAGGTGGGGAGGTGGGTTTTGGTGTAGTTTTTGTGTCCCCATTTTTGTGGTATTTTATTCGTGTTTGTTTACCCGATCGTTAATGTTACAATATTTTAAATAATAAATTTTTAGATACGCATTCCATTATATTTTTAACTGAGATGTTTATAAAATTAATTTAGTTGAGTTATGAAATTTTAAACTTTATTTTGTTTCGGTTGTACCAAATAAATGTTTGTACGTTATAAAATACTTTGTAAATATTATCCACATAATATTTAAAAATCGTTAATGTTATTTAATAATTTCGTTTTATTACATAATTTTGTTCACCAACAGTCGTATATTTTTATCTCGTTTGTTCCAATTGTCGTGTACATAATTATAACTAATTATGAATCGTAATACTACGCGTATTAACTAGTTGGGCTTTGCTAGACTTACCTCTAAAATGTGTTGTGAATTCACTCAAAGTAGGGAATTAGCCTAAAATGCAAATGTTTAGTGTACGTAATCTCGTTCAAATTTGCGGGGTGTCACACCATTTTACCCAATTATTAAACTTCCATACCCACATATGTTGCAACTTATATTGTGTTTGCATTAACTTACATTTGGATGAAGCCTGAGACCCATTAACGTTGGGATCTGTATCCACAAGTCCATTTTCGTATGAGCTCATCAATATAACACTATAAAGAACTAAACTTGGGATTTGGTGCAAGCCATAAGTAAGCCCTCGGTTTCCTTATGAGAAAATCTCCCCAAAACTGTAGTTCAGACTGTTGTAGAACTTGGGATATTTACCCGAACAAATCCACCAGTTGATCGCGGGCAGCCATTGCTCCCAGACTCATCTGCATTGTGATTGTAGATAGGCCTTGTGTTGGATATTTTCTGCTAGAACATAGCACCAGAAGTCCTTTTCAATCTTGACTGTTGCTACTCAAATTGGCCACAAGATGATAAATCCGATTAAAGAAGGCATATCGCAAAATTCTAAAAGAAGGCATATCGCAATTGACAATATACCTGTTCTGTCATCTGTTGGAACATCTGTTGGAAGTTGGAACATCCCAGGACCAATTTACCTGTGATAAACTTCGTTCTGACAGTTGCAGCTTCTCTTTCCAAGAGTGGGTTTTAAGATGTTCTTCTCCCTCCAAACCTGATTAAATTTATAACATTAATGTACAAAAAAAATCGGAGTAAAAGAGAAGGAGAATACCTAGAAAGCACATAGTGATATGCACAATATCACAATATAAAACATTGTATTATTAAAAGTAACATAACATAACTTGCAACGAAGAACTGACTCTAACCACTCTAACCTTTATTTGATATTCTACAGTTTATATAGTTGAATAATAAAGCACCAAAATTCTAATTCAGTTGATACAGGTTTACCTTTAGTGACCCTCCCATGTACAAATCCTCCAATGTTGCATCCAAGTCAACAATTACATCATCACCTTTTGCCACTCTCTCCTCCTCTTCTTGTTCTCTACAACCACCACCAAAAAAACCTGCAAAACGCTTCAAATGGTCAGAGAATGCACCCAGATACACCCAAAAAATGTGATTTCCTGCCTAGAGATTAACAGCTACTTATCGAAAAGAGAAAAGAAGATCGACAGCTGTTCCTAGGTTTACAATTGGAAGAGCTAAGAAGCCCATAAGGCATAGCATAATAACAAAAAAAATAGAAAGAAAAGGTAAGAACAATTAGAAAGCTATATAAATGTACAATCAGCAAGACAACAACAATATTATCTTCTACGGTATATAACTACAAAAGCAGCTGTATGGTCTCGAATGAAGTAATGTAGCATTATCTCGGCAAAAAGATTCCACCAAGAAATCTTACTAACTGAAGTGTGCAAGATACTATGATGCATCTCCTAAATAACTGATGTACTGCCTAAAAAAGTTGTAGTTAACACCTTGAATAAAGAAAAATAAGCATAGACAAAGTATATGACCAAAGCAAGATTATATAAGTAAACTCTCCAAAAACATACACATTTGATTGATGTGTTGAATCTAGTTATAAAATTTATCGTTGAAAAGTGAATAAGAAAGTACCGAGCTAGACCAAGACACAACCGGGCAGTGGACCCTATCGAGTGGTAGTATAGTTTGGTAAGTTCTAGGTTCGAACACAGGGAATGTTGGTTTAAGAATTCTATCTAAATGCAATAAATTTGTACAGAAAAGTAAATGTGGGATTGGTGTGACCGAGTTGTCACGATGCTTAAAACTACAAATTTTAGTTAAACTAGGCAATTGGACTCTGAGGAGTCAAAGTGAATTATTGGGAACTTTTAAATACTAAAAACAATACTTGCTTGGATTATGTCACTAGTGATTTCAGGGTGCAAAGTCATAACCAGTTTATATTATGCAAAAGTAAATTTTCATTTAACATAGGATTAACGTTCGCCATCTCCTAATGATTCAACTTCAATCTACAAACCTATGATTTAATCTAGTAACGGACGTTCGCCATGGTTACAATCTTGCACAATTAAGCCTAAAGAATCTTGCTTATTCCAAATCTACGTTCGCAATGTTTGTTCAATCATCTATAGACAAATAATTGATATCAAATTACCAATGAAAAACGTTCGCTATATTCACTAGTCATTTACCAAATAAGCAAGAAACTATTTTAAACTCAATTACGCAAGGGGTCACGATTAAACATAAAGTTCAAGTTTCACAAGTTTAGAACTCATCCAAAATGAAAGACGTTCGCCATATTCAACAACTCATATATTTTAGCTCATTTATGTTACTTATACCAATTTTCGCATCCACAAACAAAGGTTCATTTGTACATCGACTTACAAACAAAAATAATTCCAACTAACAACAAACATTCGTTATAATTGCTAGTTAGAATTACCAACAAATTACATAAATTATTTGAGCTAAAAACATATAAATTCATGGAGGAATTCTAAACTCAAGCATAATCAAACACCAAAATATAACACCCCTAATCAACTAGTTAATTCATCCAAACAAGTAAATAAAACTAGCCACTAAACATAATCATATCAAAACACACAAATATAATTATTGAAATCAAAGGAAACATAGTTATTTTTGAATAAAAATGCAAACCGAGTGATTACAATGTTCGGATGATGATTCTTCGTGTCCAAATGAGTAAGGATGATGAGAGACTTTTAAAAGGATGAAAAATGACTTAAAACCCCTAAAAATCGCCCATGGGGGCTGCTGGTTCGGGGGTGGAGTGTGTGTGATGCGGAACCCTAAAACAGTACATAAATAGACTTCCCCGCGCATCATAGCAGATCGGCTAAAGGAAAGCAGATCGGCTTAAGGAAAGCAGATCAGCTAAGATGCTGGGCACTGCACAAGGTCGAGCTTCTGAGTTGATTTTGCACTAAAGAAGCCGATCGGCTAAATTTAGCCGTTCGGCTATGAACCTCAGCAGATCAGCTGACTATCTTCTGGATAATTGTAGAGCTCTGAGTGAGCTTCGTCTGGACACCTGGATCGTCTCAATCCGAGTTCGTATGAGGGAGATATGGCCAAAACGGTGCAGCATAGCGAAATCAGCAAAATCCTCCGTCTTTTCATCATTTCTTTCTCAATCTTTAATCTTAATACATGAAATCAATTTCCAACTAAATAAGTACCAAAAGTTCATGAAATCGACTAGAAAAAAATACAAAAAACAATGATATCTCTAGAGATAAACATGTACAAACCGAGCGATATCATTGATACCTAAGAAGTGAATTTCCTAAAATCGGAAAATGTATCATTGCAAGCAATGCAGGAGTGACGCCACAAAACTGCAACATCTGACTAAGCATATAATTTAATTTAAGTAATTGGTAATTGTTGAATGCCTAAAATACTTTCTCCAAGGACGGTAGAATTGGAAAATTTGTGCACCTAATGATGTCATAGATATTTTGAAATAACAAACGATGGACGCACAAAGACTTTATACCTCACCAGCAAGCCTGCAACTGGATGGTAGCTTTAAGCGTTGAACTATACTCTATGCATGCAAAATTAATACACATTGTCTTTTAAATAAACGTATTTGCATTCCGAGTAATTTTTCCCTCCTAGTATGTAGTTCTTCCATTTGACCAGGTCGTAGAAATACCTCAATTTCACCAATCTGCAAATCAGGATAATAAACAAATTTGGTTAACAAAAGCGTCTTTTCACAAATACTATGTCTGTAACATATGATTCCGCACAATGATAAAACACATCAAGGTTATTACCTAGCAGCCTTTGAAACCAACTTAATCAACAACATCTAGCACACATCAAAAAGTACTTTAAAGAATCTGACTCTAAGCAAAAAAAAAAAACTTTATGTTACCATATCACCAATAAATTTTTCGTTTCGGCCCTACAAATGTCACGAACTAGTAATCACCAAACATCAACATCCTTAGTTCGATTACTAATTTATGAAATCGTATCCAATCAAAGTCAGTCGTTCGTGAGCAAAAATCAGTTGCAGCACAAAAGTTAGAAATCATCTTGAAAATCACGAATTATAAACAAAAATAGGCAACAAAGACATGTAGGGCAAAATTATACCTGGAGGCATCGTTGGATTAGAACTTTAGTTCACAGCGATTATGGAAAAAATAGATAATCTCCATATATGATTCGTTGTTCGAAACTTAAAATTAATCATCAACCGGAGCAGGAACAAGTAAGTGAACCGGTGAATTTCATCTTTCGGTGGAGAATGCAAGTGTAACACCCCCAAATTCGTTTAGCGGAAGCGTTTAGTTAAAGTGTTGGGGCGTCACAAAAATAAAGCATGCATACGTATCAGAGCTTATGATTACAACAGAACAATATATTAAGATGCCAAAAGTGTAAATTACTAAGTTTACGATTTATCAAATCGCACAAGTTGAAAGTATTATGTTTACAAAAGTGGATTTCTAAAATATGACAAAACAGTTTCGGTTATACTAGAGAAATCCATATGTTTTTCCAAAAAGTTGGCATCCTAAAGCTTCACGGGTCGCCTAATTCTCCATGTGTTGGCGATTCTTACATGCGCAGCTAATTCCCTGAAAAACATAGTAAAAGTCAACAACTAGGTTGAGTGAATTCACAGGTTTTATGTTTACACAAGTTGAATCAAGTTTGTAAGCACAGTTGTTATCCAAATACGTTCCCAATAGTATTGCCATAATAGTCGAAAATACGTTTAGTGGAATGTAATCCAAATACAAGTTTAGTGGGTTGTTCACCCAGAGTATAAGTTAAGTGGGTTGCTCGCCCCAAATACAGTTTAAGTTTCGTAGGAAGCAGTATCCTATTGGTTTACCCAAGAAGTAGGGATTTAAATTGTTTGTCCAAGAAGTAGGACCCATCAGTATCTGCCCAAGCGGTAGGGACTTCTATGTATGTGCCCAAGAAGTAGGGACTTGTATAAGTTGTGTCCAAGAAGTAGGACTGGCATCCAAGACGTAGGACATCTGCTCAAGAAGTGGAGCCTTCATCCAAGGCGTAGGATGGCACCTTGCCCAGGAAGTAGGGACTTTCTGTTTGCCCAAGACGTAGGGACTTTCTGTGTGTGCGTGCCCAAGAAGTAGGGACTTTCTGTTTGTTTATGAAAGTGTTGTTTCATAAAGGCTAGTAATAAAGTGTGTAGCTGGTCGTTCCCCAGCATATTCTCAGTTTAGTTTTTGTATGAAATACCATTTAGTTCAGACAGTTGTAGTAGTTGACCGCAGTCATAAACAGTTTGTATAAGTGTGCCACAGACAGTTATGTGACAGTTTGTATAACAGTTTAACAGTTCCAGTACTCTAATTGTTCGAGTAAACAGTATGATAAATAATCATATAGTAAAAGCAGTTATGACAATCAGTAAAACAGTGTCTATGTTTTCCACCCCTGTTCAAAACAGTTAAATCAGTAAAAGTAGGGGCTGTGAACTCACCTGTTGAGTTAAGTAGTGCGAGTGCTAGCAAACCTAAGCCCAAGTATAGTCCGAATCTCCTAACGTCCTAAACGTACGAGATTTAATAAGTATGTGGATGTCTAAGTTAATCATCCATGCTAGTGTTCGTACAACCAAGTCACGTCCAAATCGTTCGTTTACTGTTTATGTTTGTATTTCGTTGTTTGTGAAAACGTATACGACTCGTTGGTGAAAGTTTGAAATCCTAATTTCGGTAAAATAAGTGTGTTTGTATTGTTTGTAAAGCTCGTGAATCGTATCGTATAAAGATATGCGTTTCCGGTTAGTTCGACACTTAGTGAAAACTAGTTTTTAAACTTCCTGTTTTTAGCGACGCAAGGTGCGACGCTGGGTTGTTATGCGACGTAGGGTGCGACGTAAAGGTCTGCGTCGCAGTTGTTGCGAATTTAATAATTGTGCGACGTAACGTGTTACGTCGCATACGGGTGTTGCGACGTTAAGGTCTGCGTCGCATAGGCGACATCCGCAATTTAATGCGACGTAGTGGGTTGCGTCGCTATGTGCGACGTAAGGAGGGGTAATGCGACGTAAAGGCCTACGTCGCACTACTGTTTTTGGCCCAAAAGCGACGTAGTCGCCTGTTCGATGAACAGCTTAAAATCAACGAGTTTTGGTTCGGTGTGGACATTTTTGGTTGTATAAAACACTAAAACATGGTAATCTAAGTATACTAAACATGAAATATTAATTATAGCTTCGAAATCTAGAGATTTGCGGGATTTGTCGGAAACTTACGGGTGTCGGATTTGAAATCCGAAAAGGTAGAAAGATAGATCGTAGTCTCGTGGTCGTTTTCCTCTATTTTGTTTGTTGATTCGGCGTCGTTTGGTGGTAGTTTTCTTTGTTTTTGTGTGATTTTTGGTGAGTGGTGGTGGTGGGTGTAGAGAGAAAAGAAAGAGAAATGGAGAAAAAAAAAAAGATAGAGAAATGAGAGAATGGAGGTGGGGAGTGGGGTTTTGTTCCTCATTTTCTGCCTCCGTGTTTGCGCTCCGTGTTTGTTTACCCGATCGTTAAATGTTATTTTATTTTAACTATTATGTTTTTAATTACTTTTTCTTAATTATTTTTAATTAGGATATTTTTATGAAACCAAATTAACTTAGTTATAAAATTTTTAAACTTTGTTTTATTTAAATTGTACGAATTAAACGTTTTGCGTTATAAAATGATTTGTAAATATTTTTGACAAAATATTTATTCGCTACTACGTTATTCAATAAATTTCGTATTATTAAATAATTTTGTTCACCAATAGTCGTACATTTTTGTCGCGTTTGTTTTCAATTTGTTCTGTACGTAATTACAACTAATTATGAATACGTAATACTACGCGTACTAACTAGTTGGGCTATGCTAGACTTACCTCTAAAATGTGTTATGAATTCACTCAAGTAGGGAATTAGCCTAATAATGCAAGTGATTAATGTAATTAATCGTGTTCAAATTTGCGAGTTGTTACATTCTCCCCATGTTAGAGAAATCTCGTCCCGAGATTTAAATCAAGTCGGATCGCCCGCGGCGTATGTTTTCCGATAAATCATGTTGTTAACAATAGCAATAGTTTACGTGGCGACCTATATTTGCCAATATAGTTTTAACTGTTGAGTATACTCGCGGTATAGTTTGATATTTCAAGTTCGTTTCGTGGTTGGCGTTTACCAAGTGGTATGTTCGAATTGACATCCGAATGAAAGAAACGTTAAATCGTAGCAAGAGTTGGTAAGACATACCGTGTTTGCCATAGTCCGCAACAGTTTCCGGTGCACGGAGGATGTATGCGCGGCCACGAGCCGGTGGGATGGTTGCGATGTGGTTGTTGTTGTTTTGATTGCTGTTTCCGGGGTTGTTCTGGTTGTTGTTCAGTTTTGGACACTGGTTTCGATAGTGTCCGGGCTCACCGCACTCGAAACACCCATTGTTTGTTCGAGCGGGGAGGTTGGCTTTGCAGGTTTGAGCTCGATGTCCCCATTGGTTGCATCTATCGCAGAGAGTACAGTTACCCTCATGATGCCTTTCGCATTTTCCGCATTTAGGCCTTTTGCCTAGGTATGGTTTCGGTTCAGTGTTAGCGATGGCGACGTAGGCTCGAGTGTTTCCCACGTTCCTGTTTTGTTGACCCTGACGGTCGTCGTTCTCGCTGTGCCATTTGCGTTTGTTGTCGCCCGCATCAGTACGGGTAGGTTCAGTTTTCCCGATAGTGGTTTTCAAAGTGCCAATCAGAATGGCGTCATCAGTCAAACTTTGAGCCAGATCAACTGCGCTCCTAAAGGTTGCGGGTTTGGAGGACATAACCATGCCTCGAATCTGTGGGGCCAAGCCCTTGTTGAAACGCTCGATGCGTTTGCTTTCGGGGGTTACCATGTGGGGCACCAGTCGTGCGAGTTCCTGGAATCTAGTCGTGTAACCGGAAATGTCAGCGCCGATCATTTGTATGTTCCAGAATTCGTTTTCCAGTTTCTGCATCTCGTTGGGAGGGCAAAATTCCTCCATCATCATCTGCTTCAGAGTTACCCAGGTCATGGAATGAGCAGCTGGGCGTCCCATAATCTGGACTTGAGCGTTCCACCAGGTTAGCGCTTTGTCGGCTAAAGTGCAGGTGGCGTATTTCACGATCTTGTCGTTGGCGCAGTCGCTGATGTCGATGACTGATTCCATCTTTTCAATCCAGTGGACCAGGCCAATGGCCCCTTCGGTCCCGGTGAAGGTGCTGGGTTTACAAGACTGAAAGGTTTTGTAGGAACACCCCTGCTGGGTATTAGTTGGAGTTTCGCTGTTGACGGGGGTAGCTCCACTGTTGTTGGTTGGGTTTTCACGATTTCTGCTAGCCTCGTACTGAGCAATAGCCTCAGCCACGCGGCGTTCGATGATTTGTTCGGTTGTTTCTGGAGGCGGATGTGGAGTATTTCGTCGACTGTTTCGAGTATTTCTTTGTTTAGGCGGCATGCTGACGTTCTGCGATGAAAAGATGCAGAAGTCAATGCCAATGAAAAAATATGTGAGGAATGAAGTTTCACATATTTCAAATTTTCGAGTATCAAGAGAAATGGTCGAATCCCCGTCACGTATCTTACGACTATGAAACACCCATATGTACTTAGTATAGTATAATCACGTTGGCCAGGCGTCATTATATGATGCCAAATACATACTTCTTTTCATCAACCGTTTAATCACGATCAGGTTCATATGAGATCTGAGTACAATGAACGAGTCGAATGTGGTGAACAGTTCACGCGTATCGAGGTATCGTAATGATAGTTTAGATGTATGCAAATGTATGTATGCATGTACGTTCTAGCCAAGGCTATAGTCTAGGTCTCTAGGTTTCTAAGTCACCTAAAGTTTCCTAGTTCGCTATAACCAATGGCTCTGATACCAATCTGTAACACCCCCAAATTCGTTTAGCGGAAGCGTTTAGTTAAAGTGTTGGGGCGTCACAAAAATAAAGCATGCATACGTATCAGAGCTTATGATTACAACAGAACAATATATTAAGATGCCAAAAGTGTAAATTACTAAGTTTACGATTTATCAAATCGCACAAGTTGAAAGTATTATGTTTACAAAAGTGGATTTCTAAAATATGACAAAACAGTTTCGGTTATACTAGAGAAATCCATATGTTTTTCCAAAAAGTTGGCATCCTAAAGCTTCACGGGTCGCCTAATTCTCCATGTGTTGGCGATTCTTACATGCGCAGCTAATTCCCTGAAAAACATAGTAAAAGTCAACAACTAGGTTGAGTGAATTCACAGGTTTTATGTTTACACAAGTTGAATCAAGTTTGTAAGCACAGTTGTTATCCAAATACGTTCCCAATAGTATTGCCATAATAGTCGAAAATACGTTTAGTGGAATGTAATCCAAATACAAGTTTAGTGGGTTGTTCACCCAGAGTATAAGTTAAGTGGGTTGCTCGCCCCAAATACAGTTTAAGTTTCGTAGGAAGCAGTATCCTATTGGTTTACCCAAGAAGTAGGGATTTAAATTGTTTGTCCAAGAAGTAGGACCCATCAGTATCTGCCCAAGCGGTAGGGACTTCTATGTATGTGCCCAAGAAGTAGGGACTTGTATAAGTTGTGTCCAAGAAGTAGGACTGGCATCCAAGACGTAGGACATCTGCTCAAGAAGTAGAGCCTTCATCCAAGGCGTAGGATGGCACCTTGCCCAGGAAGTAGGGACTTTCTGTTTGCCCAAGACGTAGGGACTTTCTGTGTGTGCGTGCCCAAGAAGTAGGGACTTTCTGTTTGTTTATGAAAGTGTTGTTTCATAAAGGCTAGTAATAAAGTGTGTAGCTGGTCGTTCCCCAGCATATTCTCAGTTTAGTTTTTGTATGAAATACCATTTAGTTCAGACAGTTGTAGTAGTTGACCGCAGTCATAAACAGTTTGTATAAGTGTGCCACAGACAGTTATGTGACAGTTTGTATAACAGTTTAACAGTTCCAGTACTCTAATTGTTCGAGTAAACAGTATGATAAATAATCATATAGTAAAAGCAGTTATGACAATCAGTAAAACAGTGTCTATGTTTTCCACCCCTGTTCAAAACAGTTAAATCAGTAAAAGTAGGGGCTGTGAACTCACCTGTTGAGTTAAGTAGTGCGAGTGCTAGCAAACCTAAGCCCAAGTATAGTCCGAATCTCCTAACGTCCTAAACGTACGAGATTTAATAAGTATGTGGATGTCTAAGTTAATCATCCATGCTAGTGTTCGTACAACCAAGTCACGTCCAAATCGTTCGTTTACTGTTTATGTTTGTATTTCGTTGTTTGTGAAAACGTATACGACTCGTTGGTGAAAGTTTGAAATCCTAATTTCGGTAAAATAAGTGTGTTTGTATTGTTTGTAAAGCTCGTGAATCGTATCGTATAAAGATATGCGTTTCCGGTTAGTTCGACACTTAGTGAAAACTAGTTTTTAAACTTCCTGTTTTTAGCGACGCAAGGTGCGACGCTGGGTTGTTATGCGACGTAGGGTGCGACGTAAAGGTCTGCGTCGCAGTTGTTGCGAATTTAATAATTGTGCGACGTAACGTGTTACGTCGCATACGGGTGTTGCGACGTTAAGGTCTGCGTCGCATAGGCGACATCCGCAATTTAATGCGACGTAGTGGGTTGCGTCGCTATGTGCGACGTAAGGAGGGGTAATGCGACGTAAAGGCCTACGTCGCACTACTGTTTTTGGCCCAAAAGCGACGTAGTCGCCTGTTCGATGAACAGCTTAAAATCAACGAGTTTTGGTTCGGTGTGGACATTTTTGGTTGTATAAAACACTAAAACATGGTAATCTAAGTATACTAAACATGAAATATTAATTATAGCTTCGAAATCTAGAGATTTGCGGGATTTGTCGGAAACTTACGGGTGTCGGATTTGAAATCCGAAAAGGTAGAAAGATAGATCGTAGTCTCGTGGTCGTTTTCCTCTATTTTGTTTGTTGATTCGGCGTCGTTTGGTGGTAGTTTTCTTTGTTTTTGTGTGATTTTTGGTGAGTGGTGGTGGTGGGTGTAGAGAGAAAAGAAAGAGAAATGGAGAAAAAAAAAAGATAGAGAAATGAGAGAATGGAGGTGGGGAGTGGGGTTTTGTTCCTCATTTTCTGCCTCCGTGTTTGCGCTCCGTGTTTGTTTACCCGATCGTTAAATGTTATTTTATTTTAACTATTATGTTTTTAATTACTTTTTCTTAATTATTTTTAATTAGGATATTTTTATGAAACCAAATTAACTTAGTTATAAAATTTTTAAACTTTGTTTTATTTAAATTGTACGAATTAAACGTTTTGCGTTATAAAATGATTTGTAAATATTTTTGACAAAATATTTATTCGCTACTACGTTATTCAATAAATTTCGTTTTATTAAATAATTTTGTTCACCAATAGTCGTACATTTTTGTCGCGTTTGTTTTCAATTTGTTCTGTACGTAATTACAACTAATTATGAATACGTAATACTACGCGTACTAACTAGTTGGGCTATGCTAGACTTACCTCTAAAATGTGTTATGAATTCACTCAAGTAGGGAATTAGCCTAATAATGCAAGTGATTAATGTAATTAATCGTGTTCAAATTTGCGAGTTGTTACAGCAAGCTTTAGATTAGTAGGATGAGACCCTATTTTCGGTGATGTCCTTGCGGTGTTAGGAGAGGGGAGATGAGAGGGAGATGCGGTTACATGAGGGAGGAGATGAGAGGGGATGCGGTTTTAGGAGAGGAGAGATGAGAGGGGATGCGGTTATAGAACGTAATGAAGATTTAGGTTATTAATTATCTGACACATTAGCAAATAAGCACCTAATAATTGACACATCAGCAAGGTAAACCTTGATTTATATATATGGAGATTTCAACGATCGTCTTATATCAAGAAAATTATTTACATAATTATATGATACAATGTGCGGGTATTGTGCTAATCAAGGTTGTAAAAGTCGGCCGACTCGGTCGTCAAGTCGCCGCTTAGTTGGCCTCCATTGACATAAAGTCAATCTACGCCGGTCAACGCGGTCAACAGGTCGGAATTGTTCGGTCTATGACTGGGATGTGTTTCTCAGTAGCTTTTTGTTGCTAAATATGATAAAAATAGAGAAAAAAGTGGTATAATGGACTAAAAGATGAAGAGAATGAGATGTAGAAGATGAAGAGAATGAGATGGGAAAGATGAGATGATTGAGATCTGATAATCAGATCTGGAAGAAGGTAAAAAGGAGAGAGAAAATGTACCTTTTCAGGAAAAAGTAAAAAAAAAATTACATTTTAGGTCCCTCATCTTTCAAATATATTTTCTTCTCTGTTTTTACACATATAAAAGTTAAATCGGACTACTCCCCGACTAGTCCTTCGGAGGTCCACACCGACTCGTCCCCGACGTCTGACTTTTTCAACCTTGGTGCTAGTATAATAACATGTATGTCCCATTAGACATCTTAAATTAATTACCATTTTTGATTTAATTTTGTTGGACTGCAATCTTTCCCACCCACCAAACAACCGTCACTAGCCACCGTTACTTCCCCAAGACTTCACAAATGTTACTCGCTTCATCACTTGAACAACAAATCTAATACTTACTAAAATAAAAAATGCAATCTTTCTTCTTATTCTTTTTGTTCAAATTTGTAATCTTTTTTCTTCCTTTATGCAATTTGATACAACAATCAAATGCGTGCGTGTTCACGTTGAAGATGCACCACCGTTTTTCGGAGCCGGTGAAGAGATGGTCCGACAAATTCGGTGATTTTCCGGCCAAAGGGAGCGTCGAGTACTACTCTCAGTTAGCCCATCATGACAAAGTATTCCGTGGCCGGAAACTCTCCGATTCCGGCGAACAACACCTTACTTTTTCCGACGGAAATTCTAGTTTCCGTATCAGCTCTTTAGGCTTGTAAGTATATCTTTTTTTACTTTTATTATATTAATCTTGAATTTAGGATTTTGTGCTATTATCAACTTCAGTTTTAGGGTTGTTTCTTGATTTAGGGTTTGTGTCACTGCATCTAGGTTTTGATGATAATCAGAACACACAATGGAGTAGACCATTAGCAATTAAGAATGATAATATAATGATTTTGATAGAATACTTGATTTTAGTTAAGGACCTAAAAAATTGGGTGTTTGATTTAATTAAGTGTTGTGGTTGTTTTTTAGTTTGCATTATACGACGGTTTCTTTGGGAACTCCTGGACAGAAGTTTATGGTGGCACTTGATACAGGGAGTGATCTATTTTGGGTGCCATGTGATTGCACTAAATGTGCATCCATTGATAACACAGCTTATAATTCTGTATGTTCTTCCTTCTATCTCCACTTTCATTCAATCATTCATTACTATGTTATATGTTTGATGACTTTGTTATTTGTGTATTATTGCTCCACTCAATTAAGTAGAGATATTGTTTTACACGTTTACTTTGTAATGATTAAACCAAAAAGTGGAACGTTGCTACTAGTATGGGTGTCCCAAATGGAAATGTTTTAGGAAATTTCATACTAGTTTCAGTGATTCCATTAATGGAGAATTTTCGAGCAGCAACTTCTCATTTCCTTTATTTAGAGAGTATTTTAGACTTTTGAGAAGTAATGGTAAAAGATTTGATTAAACGACAAGCCTAATCAGAAATTTATATGGATGGATTAAACCATTCCTTAATAGCAGAATTGTTTTAAACTAAAATTTCAAGGCTAATAGGGATTCTCTAGGTATAAAGGAATTAGATCACTTAACTTCATTAAGTGGATCATTCTATAAGTTCCTGTTGTATTTTGATAGGATTTTAAGCTGAGCATATACAGTCCTAAGGGATCATCAACAAGCAAAAAGATTACATGCAAACACAAGATGTGTACCGATCGCCATGAATGTCTAGGAAGTCAAGCAATAAACACTTGCCCTTATTCCGTGTCTTATGTCTCATCTGAAACTTCAACTTCTGGGATTTTAATGGAGGATCTTCTACACTTGGAAACTGAAGATAGTGATGGTGAAGTCATTGATGCGTTTGTCACTTTTGGGTAAATTTCCTAGATACGTATAGTCATATCCCTGTGTTCACTAATCACTATAATTATCTATTTTCAGATGTCTACGGTAGTTTCACCCTAGAGACAACTATTAGAGGTGGCAATATGGGTCGGTTGGGTGGGTTTAAGTAATGTTTCAGAATGCATGGGGGTTGAAAAATGGGAGTTTTTAGTGTGGGTCGAAATAGGCCAGATCTGGTTGGTGACCTGCAAACCTGTTTCATCCCATTTTAAAAAAGAAAATAATAATAGTGGAAACACACTTATATCCCATAATAATCTAAATATTTAATAAAACATTTTGAGGTTTTTAAAATAGACTTTGGGTTACTTTCTTACTGTTTATCGGTTTCCCTTATAGCTGAACTTAGAAATTTGTCCCGTGTGAGATGAAATGCAACCCATATCAACCCATCAATAAGTAATTGGGTCAAAATTGCTACATCTAAGCAACACCTAATATCCCTGATAACTCCTAAGAACTTAAGAAACATGAATCTTCATGTATTTTAATTTTGGTTCTAGTAAGTGTGCCTAGACAAGTTTTTTCTTTGAATTTTGCAGATGTGGGCAGGTGCAAAGTGGTTCGTTTCTAGATATTGCTGCTCCAAATGGGCTATTTGGGCTGGGTTTGGAGAAAATATCAGTTCCTAGCATTTTATCAAGAGAAGGTTACACAGCGGATTCATTCTCAATGTGTTTTGGACATGATGGAACTGGTAGGATTAGTTTTGGTGATAAAGGGAGCATTGATCAGGAAGTAACCCCCTTTAATTTAGATTCAACACAGTGAGTTGCAAATAGATAGCCTTAACCTATTTTTTTTTTCCCTAGTTGCTCAGTGTTTAAATCTTTTCTAATCATGTGCAGTCCAACCTATAATATCACGGTAACACAACTTCGTGTCGGTTCCTCTCTTATTGACTCATCTTTCTCGGCTCTTTTTGATTCGGGCACCTCTTTCACCTATCTGGTTGACCCGCATTATACAAGGCTGACACAGAGGGTAAGTAAGCAACATAGAAATCAAAACACTCCTTGAAGTTTTTTTTTTTTATTGTATTATTTATATTTTTTTACCAAGTGTTTTCACATGTGACTTTTCATTCTATTATAGTTCCATGCACAAACGAAAGATTCACGTCATCCAAATGATCAAAGGATTCCATTTGAATATTGTTATGATATGAGGTAATTGTTGATCTCCTATTCAAGTGTTATAGTACTGATTTTTATCTAATCATCTATGTACTATGTTTATTATCTAGTCCTGAAGCAAACACTAGTCTGATCCCGAGTATTAGCTTAACGATGAAAGGGGAAGGCCAACTTTTTATCTACGACCCTGTAATTGTTATCTCCACCAACGTAAGTCCTAAGTTTATATCTATATATTTTTACACTTACTGCTCATAATCATCACACTACTCATGATACAGCATGAAGTTGTATATTGTCTAGCTGTCATCATGAGTGCAGAACTAAACATCATTGGTCGTAAGTCCTCAACTTCCAAATGTTTTACTACCATGTGTTATGTGTGTGCATATATAAATACATTATACATAATATAATATAAAAAAATTGTGTGTTTTACAGAGAACTTTATGACTGGGTACCGTATAGTATTTGATAGAGAAGAACTTGTTCTTGGCTGGAAAAAGTCTGATTGTAAGTTCCGTTCTGTCCTGTTACATTCAAATCCCTGCTTTTTTCAAAAGATAAATAAATAATTTTGTTTAAATATCCATACAAGTATGAAAGTAGAAAGTAATATCTAATGGGTGTTTTTGCATGAAGGTTATGACATTGAGAATTCAACGTATTCGAGTTCAAAACCATTGAACCCGAACAATGTACCTCCTGCGGTTGCAGCCGGGCTAAATGGTCACCACGAGCGAACCAGAAACACTGGTGGAACGTCAAATGGTTACAGTAGTAGTAGGAGTAGTACAAGGGATTTTTGTTATTGGACTCAAACATGGCTGTGGTTTTTGGTTGTATTGTTATCGTATTCGTTTTCGGGTTGTAAAAATCACCCCCAATAGGAACAAATCTTGCATACCTTCTCTGTGAATGTGATTCGTGAATAGCAAATGGTGTAAAAAAAATACATTATTAAAATTTGGTTAATAAACACTTGCCACATAGCAATTTGTCTAAAGAACCACAGGGCCATTTGGTAAAGTAGCCGTAGGCTGTGGTTGTTAGATGGAGCTATAAGCTGTAGCTTTGTTTGTATAGAATTGTTTGGCAAACTAGCTGTAGATATTGCTTTTAAATGTAAATAAAATAACATAAAAGGACATCAATATAATAGTAAATGATAAACATATTTAAATGATAAGTAGATTATAATGTGGATTAGATATACAAGCTAAGTTGTTGTAAATTACTTGTAGGATATCATAAAAAGTCTACTAGCTATTTGTTTTAAGTTTGCTAAGCTCAACTAAGGGACATGAAAAACAAGCAAAGTGAGCATAAACAATTAGGAGCTAACAAAAAATTAAAGCATGCTTACTGTTTGATCAATAATCCAACATACTTGAAACAAACTCATTACTAGAAATTCTAGATTCTTGAATTTGTAATAATCTAGATTTAATTCGGTTCTACATATGTATATTAATAAACACAAGAGAGATCATGATTAATGATTAATGATTAATTTATTGATGTTATGGGGAATTCTCAACATATCTATCATCGCACTATCATCGAAACAATTAACTCACATAAAAGAACATGGGCAAAAAAGCACTACATATATATCATAATTAGAGCAAAAGCTTCCAAATCTACATGGGGTCTCCACTAAAATTACAAGACGTAAATTACTCAAAGGAAGAATACGAATATTTACTTACACTTGGTGAGAGGAACAGATGAAATTGCTGTGAAATTATGTACGTACAGATGCAAACACAGCTTGTACTACATGGGGTCTCCAAATCTACTTTTAGAAGTGTTGGATTTTTGAGCTTTTAGTTGGATTTAAAAGCTATAGCACATGCCAAACAGGGTTTTTATTTTTGTAAGGAGCTTTTCAATCAAAATTAAAAGCTAAAGCTCCTAAAAACTTCATGCCAAACATACCCTATACGTAGTATATGATTTTATAGAGAGAAAGAGAGTTGGGGCGATTCTTATATATATATATATATATATATATATATATATATATATATATATATATATAGAAGTGAAACTTATTATTACGTTTTTGTAGGGCATATTTGTTTTTATACGGAGTAGTATTTCTTTCAAATTTTGATGTTATTAGTAGGGTGGGGTTCAAATGAGAATAGGAATTTGTGTGAGAATGAGGGAGCCAATGATATTATGTCATGTGTACAAAGAGAATATTCCAAATGTACAAAACCCATTTACCCCAACATCAATTATCTCACAAACGACAAATCGAAAAATTATGAAAATTGCACCCTTAAATTCAGCGTTTTCTCCTCTTCGATTTGCCGTCGCTCAAGGTATACTTTCGACGAGTTTTTTTTCTTCAACTTTTTTGGTGGGTTTCACATTTACTAACACATGTGTTAAAGTAGGCGAAACCCCAAACCCTAAACCCTAACCCCTAAACTCCAAACCCTAAACGCTTTACAAAACTCTAAACCCTAAACCCTGCTAAACCCTGCTAAACCCTGTTAAACTGTGACAACCGGCAAAATTTCTGATTTAACTCCGCTCAGGTAATAAACTTGGAGATAAAAATTTTTTTATTATTTTATTTAGTTAAACTATAAGTTTAGCGAATTAACGCCTATAAGTAAATAGCATTAAATTTAAGCGCCCTATCGTTACAACCCGACACTAAGCAAACGTTTATTCATGGATATACATAATGTGACAAAGTGCTTACGTCTATGTTTATTAATTCTTCTTAGTAAACGCTAATAGATTATACATATATCGATATATGTGTAATACAAGAATGTAATAATACTTACACTTACTTGCATGAAAGTAACTAATCACCACCTTTGCATGAAATACAAAAATAATAATTAAATGAATACACTTATTTAATTCGTATTTAACTAAAAACTTTACTTAAAATATTTAAATTGAAATTTAGATTAATTAATTTAAATCATTAAATTAATTAATAAAACCTTAACTACATCATTTAATCACCTAAACCCATTTAACTCACCTCTTTACTTCACCAATTAAAAACCACACACCCCTTCCTCTCCCTCCCCTCCCCCTAAACCGTCCACCCCCCCCCCCCCCCCCTTCTCATTTCTCCTATTTAAAGAACCTCATTCCACCCTTTTCTCATTTTACACACCCACACTCTTTTTCTCTCTTCTAAAACCCTCTCTTCTTCCCTTTTTTCTCTCAAAATTCTGCCATCAACAAACACCAAAAACCATCACAAATCACCTCCATTTGATCATCTACACACACTAATAACAAGCTAGTTCCATACTAGTTTGTACTAGTAAGGTATTTCAAGAAGATCTTCATCTCTTTCTTATGTTTTCTTACAAAAATCATCACCCATGGATGATTACTAACAAAAACAATATAAATATGTGTATATCTATGTAGATATCTCACATCTTATTATATACATATGTGATTTTATGTAAGGCTATGCCTACAAATCTACATATGTATACATGCATCTTTAAATTTCGTTTTGTTGAGATTCTTGTGTATGGCTATGCCTACAAATTAGATGTATACATGCATTATTATTACTCATCTTCATCTCCATTTTCTTTTAAATTGAAAGATGTAAATTTCTCTTGACTTGATGTTAAGATGACTTGATGTTTGTAGATTATCACTTGCACATGATTATGTGTTTAAAATAAGTGATAATCCATGATCAAACCGATGTCAAGATTGAAAAATGTAATTACTTATATTCATCTTCATTTTCTTTTAATTTGATATATTTAAAGGTGTGGCTAAGCCTACAAGAATGACTTGATGTTTGTAGGTTGTCACTTGCACATGTTCATGTGTTAAAAAGAAGTGATAATCAATGATCAAACCAATATCAAGCTTAAAGATGTAAAAACTTACTTATTACTTATCTACAAATCCTTCAAGGATTTTATGCTTGTAAAATACTCAAAATCTGTGGAAAAATGATGGAAATTGCATGTGGGAAAAAGGGCTAAACAATGATTAGTGCCTATGTGTTAGGATGGTGGTCTATGACTTGAAATCCTAACCCACACTTACCCATGCAAGGCTGTCCAGATTTCCAATGTCTTGATTTGTGAAAATCACTTAAACCTTTTCATTATTCTTATTGCATGTTACTGATTTTAATGATTTACAACTTATCTAGCATATTAATGACCAACTTCAAGCTTAAAAATCGTTTTTATAGTTTGTACTTGAAGATACATAAATCTGTCCCTAAAACACAGTTTAGTAGATAAATCGTATAAAATCATATACTAAGAGTTAGATGATGCATTTTTTTTTAAAATTTGCGTATCGAAAAGATCTACAACTTTCATGTTTTACATTTTTTCCAGAAACTCACACATTTTTCTCTATAAGCCGATTTATAGGCCTGGTCTGGAAACTTTCTGGAAATGTGTTTGATTCAATCTTGAAATCACTAAATATATAAGTATACACGACAATAGTTGAATAAAATGTGACACTTAAACTAAAACTATGGGTGATGGAAACTTTACAAAAATTATAACTATTATGCATATGCAATATAACTAAACTTAAGCGTTTTATTTGATCTAGGACGTGTTAATCAAACCGAGACTCAAACCGATAATTGCTAATTTCCGCTCTCTCACTAAGGTGAGTCTCATGGCCCCTACTCCTTTTTAAATGCTTTGATATGTTTTTGGGGTGAGAATACATGTTCTTTTCTTTGTGGACACAAACTAAACTGTTACGTATTGCATAAGTTGACACTATCCATTATGTAGGCCTTTATCATGAATTGTTAGTTAAGGACTTAAACGTGAATGTCATGAATAGATCTATTTGGGTTGACGCCCCCATCCGGGTTGGTAGCGCCAACATGACTATAAGTCAAACGGGTGCATTGTCATTTGAGAACTACTTGTGTTTGGATAGGACACTTGCGAGGCACTAAATGTTAAGGTTTCAATTCATGAGCTTATGGCAATAGTAATACAATTTTTGCTATATTGTTGAATGGCAATATAACTTGAAAACTCGTGATCCATAGTAATGTTTTGCAAATACTAAAACCTATGAGCTCACCAACTTTATGTTGACCCATTTTAACATGTTATTCTCAGGTAATTAGGATGCTTCCTAGTCGTGAAGATGGCATACCCCTTTTGAAGTTAGGAACTACATTTGCATGGACGAAACATTTCTTTGAGCTTATTATCTTAAATTCCTAACTATTTTGTAATTTATGGGAAATGCTTGTTAAACTTTTAAGACAAATGTTCTAAGTTTGTAAGACAATTAAAATCTTTATGATGTATGTTTAAATCGACTCATGTAGTGGTCGTTCATTGTAATTCTTGTGTTGTGATCTCATGGACGTCGCATCTCGCAACCTTCCGCCGAGGCGGGGTGTGACATAAACCCTAACCCTAAATCCTAAACCCTAGTCTTAAGCCCTAACCCTAACCACAAATCAAATGTACAACCAATCACTAACACATGTGTTATTAATTTGTAAAACCCATCAAAAAATAAAAAGAAATTTTTTTTTTGTCAAAAGTATGCCTTGAAGGACGGCAAATCGAAGAGGAGAAAACGCTGAATTTTATGGTGCAATTTTCATGATTTTTCGACTTACCGTTTGTGAGATATTTGAGTTTCAAAAATGTGGGGAAATGAGTATTTGATGAAAATGAGAGGTTGAGATTAATGTAACACCCGCCAAATTAGGACTAGTAATTAGTGCCTAATCGTATGTTAATACATGTAATTAGTTCTGTGTTAGGCTAATTAATGTATCGAATTATATATATATTGTTGAATATATATACGAAAATGCGATTTGATTAAATCGTACGCAATTTAAATCGAATGTATTTCGATTCAATTTAATACGGACGTTGGTGACCAATTTTATTAAATAACGCTTTTATGTCAAAAATATTATTTTTGATAATATTTTGTATTCAATTCGTATCGTACAAACCGAACTTACACAATTTAAAACAATAAAATGCGTAAACTAAATAAACAAACTAACTTACATCTTATAACACAAATATAAATTGATTTGTAAAATATTTAAACAATATATCGCGTAATAAATCGTATTTTAAAACTTATAATCAAAATGTAAATAATTATTTAACGATTAAAGGACGGAGCAAACGAACACCGCACGGAACGAGAATGCGGAGCGAAAATGGGAGATAACCTCCCATTTCCCCCTCCTTTCCTTCCACTTTCTGCATTCTCTCTCTCTCTCCTTCACTTTTTCTCTCAAAAGTTCATCACCACCAAAACCATTAAAATCGACAAATAAACGTACCAAACGGCCTTGGATCATACTACTCCTTTGGAAGAAAACGACCACCGCGACACGATCTATCATCCTATCTTCTCGGATTTCTCATCCGATACTTTGTAAGTTTCCGACAAAATCCCGAAATCACTCGATTCTTAGTATTTTTCATTTGTGGTTGTTATTATAACTAGTATATGTCTATTACAATGTATAGAACACGAAATTACAGCTTGAAAACGGGTTAAAAACGGATTTTTGGCCGGAAAATGTTGAACAGCCGGATTTCTGGGCTGGTGTTCATCCATGCGACACAAGCATTGTGTCGCATGTTGTGTCGTATTTTAGCCTTTATGTCGCATAAACACCCTTGTGTCGTACCTTATGTCGTACCAGATAATTTGTGTCGCAAGTCATGCGACACAACCACTATGTCGCATACCCTTATACGACACAATTACTATGTCGCTGTTGAATCAGCATTTCGCATCCATGCGACACAACCCTTGTGTCGTATGGACTTTGTGTCGCACTTCTATGCGACACAACCCTTGTGTCGCATAACCCATTTAATGTCGCATGACTGTGTCGCATAAAACAGCAGGTTTTCAAATCTCAATTTCACTAAGTGTCGGAACTATATAACCTCAAACACATATACGATACGACTTATAAAACACTTTGGGACACACTTTTAAGTGCAAAATGCCAAATACAAGATAATAATACTTAAAGTTTATTATTTCAAATCCGTCACCAACGGGCCGTACACGTTTTCAAACACTTATCAATTCAACCAAATCGAAGTAATTTGGACATATATAGTTGTGTAACAACTACAAGGGTGATCTTTTGAGATACCCAATCATGATTATAACCATCGCGTGTCGTGGACACCCTCAGGTTACGAGTCGTTGGACTTCATTTCTCGCTAATCAACTTACGTTTGTTTAAACGCATTCAGACTCAGGTGAGTCTCATAGCCCCTCTTTTTACTGTTTTACTCAGGGGTGTGATATACTGCTCAAATTTTTAACATGTGAACGCAAGTACCAAACTTTTCATATACTACATGAGTTTTTCGAAACTAATCATTTGAAAGTCCTCCGTCAGCATAGTTGTTAATACGTTGTAGCGTGAATATTAGTATATGGTACCATATAGGATTGACCCACCTCGTCCGGGTTAGCAAGCACTAACCGGGTAAACGGACGTACTAATATTTGGGAAGACGAATGTTGATTAGGCATTCGTGGAGGCTCCTCGCCCGGAATTCTCTATAGGGGACCCGGCCCTCGAGTTAAGCTCAACTATGTGCTCATGGCTGTATACACGATGATTATCATTAAATTGCTGGATGCAATTCATTATTTAATTGCTGGATGCAATTCATTATTTTATTGCTGGATGCAATACATTATTTAAATCTTGCGGTTCATACGATATTACTTGATTTCAAACCTGTGAGCTCACCAGCTTTATAGCTGACCTTTTAGCATATATCGCAGGTACCCAGCAGTAGGATGTTTCTGCTTCAGGATTTAGCTCGAGTCAGCATACAGACGATTGAGATTTTCTTGCATTAGTATATTTTGTATAAGTACTTATGTACTGAAATCTCATTTTATTTAACTCGAGCTATGTAAAGCTTTAAATGTTGTAAACATTTCAGTTATCAATATATTTTGTTAAAACGACGCATATAGAGTCGTTTGCTATTTATCTTTGTGCTTTGTTATTGATTAGTAACACCCAAATCAAGCTTCCGCAAATCATTAAATTTGGGGGTGTTACAGATTGGTATCAGAGCCTAAGGTTATAGTGAAATAGGTTGCATTTAGTGAGCCTAGACTATGACCATTAGGCAGTATTCCTTATTAAGTATGACTGGTTCAGAGATTCCAGCATACGAGTTTAATTTAACATAGCCTGATCAACTATGTACAATTAAGCAAAGATGATGTAAGATCTGAAAGTAGTTATGGCTGAACAGGATACAATAGAAGACTCTGACCTCGAGAGAACCGAGACTCAAACATGTTTATGCTAGACACCCAATAGGCTATATTATATAGGAGCTATATGAATATAGGCCTCAATCTTACTAACGCTTTGTCTCAGAAATGGCAAACATTCCATCAAATTCATCTCGTTCTCAATCCGGGTCGCAGAACCCAAGGGTAGCAAGGAGGAACTCCAGGTTGCCTCGAGCTGGCCCGTACCCCACTCACTCCACCTTACCGGCCTTAGCCGCTAGGGTGAATCAACACGAGCAACGACTTCGCACCATGGATGTCGTGTTGCAGGAAACAAACGAAAACTGGAGACTTACGTCCCTTGAACGCATCGAACAAGTCTCCGACGACCTTGAAACCACAAACAACAACATGGATGTCCTTCGCAATCAAATAATAGGGATAAGGGTGGAAAATGCCCTTCTACAACAAAGGATGGAAGAATGTGAGCAACGCTCACATGAAGCAGAAGAGTATGCGCGCGGACTAACACAACGACTTGCATTAGCAGAAGACAATGCCCGACAAGCTAGTAGGCTTGCAAACACTGTGGACCGTCTTATCACGATGATGGAACAAATTAATCTACGTTAAGACTAGTGTAGTATTGGTCTTGTAATCTATCCTGTAATCTAGTAACTATCTACGCGCTACTCCATAATTCGGTCGGATGTAACAATTCCCGACATCTTTTGTAATACATCTGTAGGATGTAACCTTTGAACTCGTATTAGTTATCAAATATTCCTTGCTGTTTCAACTCATATCAATTGTCATTATTCCATGTTGATGTTATGTATTACTGCTTTTATACATACATATCTGTGACAATTACAAATTCCTATGAAATCTCATGTATCTTCATTTATTTTATTGAAGAATCATGCCGCCAAAGACACGACCTTACACCGATGCTCAGATTACGTCACTCATAACCCAGGCTGTTACTGAAGCCTTGGCTCGCAATACCCCACCCAACTCCACAAGAAACAGCGATACCGCTGGAACCTCGGCCGTCAAACCTTGTTCGTACAAGGACTTCCAAAGCTGCAAACCCTCGAGCTTCAAGGGTTTTGAAGGAGCCATCGGACTGATCAGATGGTTCGAGAAAATGGAAACTGTTTTCCGTGTAAGTAAATGCGCGGAGAATGACAAAGTAAACTTCGCCACATGCTCTCTTGAAGATGATGCCCACTCTTGGTGGAATTCATATACCCAATCAGTGGGTGCTGACATTGCCTACCAACTCACTTGGGAGGAATTGAAGGCAAAACTCACTGCCAAATACTGTTCGATCGCCAAACTCCAAAAGCTAGATGAGGAGTTTTGGAATTTGAAGGTTCAGGGTGGTGACATCGATGGTTATACCACCAGGTTTCAACAACTAGCTGCCCTCCGCCCAGCTATGGTGAGCACTGAACCTGATAAAATCAGGAAGTACGCCCTTGGTCTCCCTGATTTTGTTCGGGGACACGTCATCTCTTCCAAACCAACCACCATTGACGGTGCAATCTCATTGGCCCAAGACCTGATGTCTATGAGTCAAGATTCTGAACAACCCACTTCATCATCCCAAAACAACAAACGCAAGTGGTCTGACTACCACAACAACCCCTCCAACCAACAAAACAAGAAACCCGACACTATCAAAGCCTACAACACCACCACTGATATCATCCGGGGTTACACTGGGAGCAAACCATATTGTCCCAAGTGCAGCCGACACCATGAGGGTTCCTGTGGTCCCTTTTGCAACAACTGCAAGAGGTACGGCCACCTCACCAAAGATTGCCGCTCTCCTACCAACAACAACCCCAACAACACCAGACCACCCAAAGTATGCTTTGAGTGTGGGAAACCTGGGCATTTCAGGGACTCGTGCCCAAATCTGAAGAACAACAACAACAACCGCAACAACAACAACAACAACACCCGCAGCAGAGCTTTCGTCATCAAATCTGGGGACGCCCGCCAAGACCCGAATGTGGTCTCGGGTATGTTCCTCCTCAACAACTTAACTGCTTCTGTTCTATTTGATACTGGTGCTGATAGAAGCTTTATCTCCGATGATTTTTGCCCATTACTTGACATCACTCCTGTTGACTTAGATGTTAAGTACACTGTAGAGCTAGCAAATGGAAAACTTGTAGAAACCACCAGTGTGATACCTAATTGCACTTTAAACCTAGCTGACGAAACCTTTTCGATCGACCTTATACCCATTGAAATCGGAAGTTTCGACGTCATCATTGGAATGGACTGGTTGTCCAAACATCGAGCTGAAATTGTTTGTCATGATAAAATCGTCCGTATCCCACTCGCCGTTGGTGAAACCTTGATCATACAGGGGGAGACCGGTGGGACTGGACTCAATATAATCTCCTGCTTAAAAACCCGAAAATTTCTGAGAAAGGGTTACCCTGCCATACTCGCACACATCATGGAGAAGAAGTCGGATGAGAAGCGACTTGAGGATGTGCCAATTGTTAGAGACTTTCCCGAAGTCTTTCCGGAAGAATTACCTGGTCTACCTCCGCCTAGACAGGTTGAGTTCTCGATTGATCTTGTGTCGGGTGCCGCACCGGTGGCCCGCGCACCGTACCGTTTAGCCCCATCCGAACTTCAGGAGTTGTCCTCTCAGTTACAGGAACTTCTGGATCGAGGATTCATTAGACCGAGTTCTTCACCTTGGGGAGCTCCGGTCTTATTTGTTAAGAAGAAGGACGGTTCTTTCCGAATGTGCATCGACTACCGAGAATTGAATAAATTGACCGTCAAGAACCGTTATCCACTTCCTCGCATTGATGATCTATTCGACCAACTTCAGGGTTCAAGTTTCTACTCAAAAATTGACCTGCGATCAGGTTATCATTAATTACGAGTTCGCGACACCGATATCCCGAAAACCGCTTTCAGAACTCGTTACGGGCACTATGAATTCCAAGTGATGCCCTTTGGTCTAACCAACGCACCGGCTGTATTCATGGACCTCATGAACCGAGTGTGCAAACCTTACCTCGATAAGTTTGTCATTGTCTTTATCGATGACATACTCATTTACTCGCGCAACGAGCAAGAACATGCGCAACACCTCAAGACCATCCTTGAACTACTTAGACACGAGGAGCTTTATGCAAAATTTTCTAAGTGTGAGTTCTGGATTCAAACCGTTCAATTTCTTGGTCACGTGATCGACAGTCAGGGAATTCACGTTGACCCATCAAAGATCGAGGCTATCAAAGACTGGCAAGCACCCACCTCTGCAACTGAAGTACGACAATTCTTGGGTCTTGCTGGGTACTATCGGCGATTTATCGAAAATTTCTCTAAAATAGCTCAATCACTCACGGTACTGACTCATAAGGACAAAAGGTTCGATTGGACCGATAAACAAGAGTCAGCGTTCCAACTTTTGAAACAAAAGCTTTGCAGTGCTCCGATTCTATCCTTACCCGAAGGCACCGATGACTTCGTGGTATACTGCGATGCTTCCCACCAAGGTCTCGGTTGTGTGCTGATGCAACGAGACAAGGTCATTGCTTATGCCTCACGACAGCTGAAAATTCACGAAAAGAACTACACCACTCACGATCTCGAACTTGGAGCTGTCATTTTTGCTCTAAAAATCTGGAGACATTATCTCTACGGCACTAAGTGCACCATCTTTACCGATCACAAAAGTCTCCAACATATCTTCGATCAGAAGGATCTCAATATGAGGCAACGTCGATGGGTCGAGTTGCTTACCGATTACGATTGCGAGATCAAGTACCATCCAGGGAAGGCTAATGTTGTAGCCGATGCCCTCAGCCGAAAGGAACGACCAAAACCACTTCGAGTCCGAGCCCTCAGTATGACCATTCACAACGATCTTACCGTTCAAATTCATACCGCTCAGATCGAAGCCCTGAAACCGGAAAACATCAAAAATGAAGCCTTGCGGGGCATTGACAAACAATTTGAAATCAAACCTAACGGGATTAGGTATTTCTCAAACCGAATCTGGTTGCCTAGTTTTGGGAACCTAAGAGACTTGGTGATGGACGAGGCTCACAAGTCTAAATATTCTATTCATCCGGGATCCGATAAGATGTACCACGGTATTAAGGAATTTTATTGGTGGCCAAACATGAAAGCCGAAATCGCCACTTATGTCAGCAAGTGTCTTACTTGCTCGAAAGTCAAAACCGAACATCAGAAACCTCCTGGTTTACTCCAACAACCTGAAATCCCTGAATGGAAATGGGATCAAATTGCCATGGATTTCATAACCAAACTACCCAAGTCGTCGAGCGGTTGCGATACCATTTGGGTGATCGTCGATCGTCTCACCAAATCTGCTCATTTCCTGGCAATCAAAGAAAACGATAAAATGGAACGCCTTACACAAATCTACATCAAGGAAATCATTTCTCATCACGGTGTTCCAATCTCGATCATCTCTGACAGGGATGCCCGTTTCACCTCTCACTTTTGGCAATCACTTCAGAAAGCATTGGGTACCCGTCTCGATATGAGTACCGCATACCATCCTCAAACCGACGGCCAAAGTGAACGAACCATTCAAACACTGGAAGACATGCTACGAGCCTGCGTAGTTGATTTCGGTACAAACTGGGAAAAACATCTACCGTTGTGCGAGTTTTCGTACAATAACAGTTATCATGCCAGCATTAAGACTGCACCTTTTGAGGCACTGTACGGTCGTAAGTGCCGATCACCGATCTGTTGGACTGAGGTGGGAGATAGTCAACTCACCGGTCCTGAACTTATTCACGCCACCACTGAGAAAATTGTGGAAATCCAAAACAGACTCAAAGCCGCACGTGATCGTCAGAAAAGTTATGCTGACGTGAGACGCAAACCACTCGAGTTCCAAGTTGGGGATCGAGTTCTCTTAAAAGTATCGCCTTGGAAAGGCGTCATCCGTTTTGGCAAACGCGGGAAGTTGAATCCCCGGTACATCGGGCCTTTTGAGATCCTCGAAAGGATTGGCCCCGTAGCTTATCGATTGCAGCTGCCATCCGAACTCAGCAGCGTGCACCCTACTTTTCATATCTCAAATTTGAAGAAGTGTCTGTCTGATGAGACACTTATTATTCCATTAGATGAAATTCGTGCTAACGATAAACTTCATTTCGTTGAGGAACCTGCTGAAATTATGGACCGTGAGGTCAAACAACTGAAACAAAGTCGTATTCCCATCGTCAAGGTCAGATGGAATTCGCGGCGTGGTCCGGAATTCACCTGGGAACGGGAAGACCAAATGCGACTCAAATATCCTCAATTTTTCACTGATTCTACATCAAACACGACTTCGAGCTAAATTTCGGGACGAAATTCTTCTAACAGGGGGAGAATGTAACACCCGCCAAATTAGGACTAGTAATTAGTGCCTAATCGTATGTTAATACATGTAATTAGTTCTGTGTTAGGCTAATTAATGTATCGAATTATATATATATTGTTGAATATATATACGAAAATGCGATTTGATTAAATCGTACGCAATTTAAATCGAATGTATTTCGATTCAATTTAATACGGACGTTGGTGACCAATTTTATTAAATAACGCTTTTATGTCAAAAATATTATTTTTGATAATATTTTGTATTCAATTCGTATCGTACAAACCGAACTTACACAATTTAAAACAATAAAATGCGTAAACTAAATAAACAAACTAACTTACATCTTATAACACAAATATAAATTGATTTGTAAAATATTTAAACAATATATCGCGTAATAAATCGTATTTTAAAACTTATAATCAAAATGTAAATAATTATTTAACGATTAAAGGACGGAGCAAACGAACACCGCACGGAACGAGAATGCGGAGCGAAAATGGGAGATAACCTCCCATTTCCCCCTCCTTTCCTTCCACTTTCTGCATTCTCTCTCTCTCTCCTTCACTTTTTCTCTCAAAAGTTCATCACCACCAAAACCATTAAAATCGACAAATAAACGTACCAAACGGCCTTGGATCATACTACTCCTTTGGAAGAAAACGACCACCGCGACACGATCTATCATCCTATCTTCTCGGATTTCTCATCCGATACTTTGTAAGTTTCCGACAAAATCCCGAAATCACTCGATTCTTAGTATTTTTCATTTGTGGTTGTTATTATAACTAGTATATGTCCATTACAATGTATAGAACACGAAATTACAGCTTGAAAACGGGTTAAAAACGGATTTTTGGCCGGAAAATGTTGAACAGCCGGATTTCTGGGCTGGTGTTCATCCATGCGACACAAGCATTGTGTCGCATGTTGTGTCGTATTTTAGCCTTTATGTCGCATAAACACCCTTGTGTCGTACCTTATGTCGTACCAGATAATTTGTGTCGCAAGTCATGCGACACAACCACTATGTCGCATACCCTTATACGACACAATTACTATGTCGCTGTTGAATCAGCATTTCGCATCCATGCGACACAACCCTTGTGTCGTATGGACTTTGTGTCGCACTTCTATGCGACACAACCCTTGTGTCGCATAACCCATTTAATGTCGCATGACTGTGTCGCATAAAACAGCAGGTTTTCAAATCTCAATTTCACTAAGTGTCGGAACTATATAACCTCAAACACATATACGATACGACTTATAAAACACTTTGGGACACACTTTTAAGTGCAAAATGCCAAATACAAGATAATAATACTTAAAGTTTATTATTTCAAATCCGTCACCAACGGGCCGTACACGTTTTCAAACACTTATCAATTCAACCAAATCGAAGTAATTTGGACATATATAGTTGTGTAACAACTACAAGGGTGATCTTTTGAGATACCCAATCATGATTATAACCATCGCGTGTCGTGGACACCCTCAGGTTACGAGTCGTTGGACTTCATTTCTCGCTAATCAACTTACGTTTGTTTAAACGCATTCAGACTCAGGTGAGTCTCATAGCCCCTCTTTTTACTGTTTTACTCAGGGGTGTGATATACTGCTCAAATTTTTAACATGTGAACGCAAGTACCAAACTTTTCATATACTACATGAGTTTTTCGAAACTAATCATTTGAAAGTCCTCCGTCAGCATAGTTGTTAATACGTTGTAGCGTGAATATTAGTATATGGTACCATATAGGATTGACCCACCTCGTCCGGGTTAGCAAGCACTAACCGGGTAAACGGACGTACTAATATTTGGGAAGACGAATGTTGATTAGGCATTCGTGGAGGCTCCTCGCCCGGAATTCTCTATAGGGGACCCGGCCCTCGAGTTAAGCTCAACTATGTGCTCATGGCTGTATACACGATGATTATCATTAAATTGCTGGATGCAATTCATTATTTAATTGCTGGATGCAATTCATTATTTTATTGCTGGATGCAATACATTATTTAAATCTTGCGGTTCATACGATATTACTTGATTTCAAACCTGTGAGCTCACCAGCTTTATAGCTGACCTTTTAGCATATATCGCAGGTACCCAGCAGTAGGATGTTTCTGCTTCAGGATTTAGCTCGAGTCAGCATACAGACGATTGAGATTTTCTTGCATTAGTATATTTTGTATAAGTACTTATGTACTGAAATCTCATTTTATTTAACTCGAGTTATGTAAAGCTTTAAATGTTGTAAACATTTCAGTTATCAATATATTTTGTTAAAACGACGCATATAGAGTCGTTTGCTATTTATCTTTGTGCTTTGTTATTGATTAGTAACACCCAAATCAAGCTTCCGCAAATCATTAAATTTGGGGGTGTTACAATTAATTCCCCTATTATCACTCAAAATTAATGTACTCATTTGAACTATACTCGTTATTAGTAATTTGAATTTGAAATTTTAACATTTATGAAATCTATTATGCTAAGCAATTCTCCTGTTGGTTAATATGGTAGAATAGAGTGGATGTGTTTTTAAATTCACATTATTCGGATAATTATTTATTTCTAATTTATAATTTTTAAACATTTTAAGTTTTAGATTCTTAAGTTTGTTGTAGGAGTTGACTTATTATTTCAATTTATTTATTAGCATATTTTGTAACAAGAAAGAGTTCTGTTAATCCATTACGTTGGTGTTGCATTTTATTATCTCTTTGCAAGAGCGTTTTGTAAATTTTCGTACTTATTATGTTTGAAAAATAATATTATGAATCGTTATCTATACTTACTAATATTTATAAAAGCTTATTCGATCAAGATCTTAAAATTGTAATATTACAAAATCGCCCTTAAAATTTCTAAAAACATAAACATGATTACTAAGTCAAGTAAAATTTAAATATCAAATAATAAAGTTTTTAGTACAAAATAACAGACAAATTAAAATAACTATGTAATTATGTAGTTTACTAAGAATTAATGTATGTATAAACGAAATCAAAACACTTGAATAATACGTTACCGATATGATAAATATTTACACATTGACTTTAACATTTTATACGTGTGGTAAAATTAAAGTTATATTATTATCCGCTGTTTTGCGTTAATTTGACTAATTACGTCAATAAAGGTAGGTTAAAGTACCTGATCGAAGTTAATAAGAAAGCAAACCGTGAATACACATAACACGTAAAAAATTACAGTATATACTTGTTTGAGTCCCATAACAAAAGTCATTAGATTTACCAGGCCATCAGATTTTATTAATTTTTTATGTCAACAATTATCATCATCATCATCTACTAAGTAAGAGAGGATATATATTATATACATATATCTACGTAATAAATAAAGCTATAAAACTACTCCGTATATTTTTTAAAAAACGTAAATATGATTTTTTTTTTTAAAGGCAGTTGTGGAATCACCCCTAATACGAGTACTTATTAATTAGAAACTTAAAACAATATTATAAGTCCATTAATATTTAATACACTTTGAAAAATATAAATCTCAACTCATTCAAAAATAAATGTCTGAAGGCAACTCGTTTCAACTAACTCAACAATTAGTTGCATAACGTTTAGACACGTAGGGTGGTGATGATGATGATTGATGATACATTTAATTGTATTGGTTGACTAGTTGTAAACTTGTAACATAATTTAAAGTGTCTTTACTTTTTCTTGCTAATATGATCCAATTTTCAATTGAAAGTCTATAGTTGATTACTTATAGGTTTTTAACTCGGGCTGACGTGTCAATTTTTAAAAGACATTTCAAATTTCTCAATAAAACAACACAACTTGAAAACGTATACTCCCTCCGTCCCATTTCTATTGTCCATTATTTCCATTTTGGGGTGTACCAAATTAATTGTCCACTTCCATAAATAGAAAGTTTAAGGAAATAAAGTTCTTTTTTACCCCTAGTGTATATATATAAGACAAAAAAATAGGTAAAAAGTAGAGGGTAAAACTGTCATTTTATCAAAAAGTAAGAGAGATAGTTATATTTTCTTAAACTGCGTGTCTTTTTGTCTGGTGACAATAAAATTGGGACGGAGGGAGTATGAAAGTAGAGAGAATGTTCGCCTACATAGAATACGATTTAAACATTCATACTTGTTGCTTCTAGAATCCAAACAGGCATTAGTCTTCTATCAAAACAATTGTACCTCGTGAATATACCATATATGTTTTCCTGATCATGTGCTTATTACCAATATAACATAGGGGTGAGCATGGAACGAAACCAATATAGAACTTATTGATACCGGTTT
This sequence comes from Helichrysum umbraculigerum, assembly GCA_949592205.1. Lineage (NCBI taxonomy): Eukaryota > Viridiplantae > Streptophyta > Magnoliopsida > Asterales > Asteraceae > Helichrysum > Helichrysum umbraculigerum. The sequence continues at coordinate 3,644,498 of CATIUR010000008.1, read as the reverse complement.
TTTTTTTATTTTTTTTTTGGTCCTAAAGTGAGTACCGAAAATTGGACCGTTTGAAACGGAATAGTACCAGTACGGTAAAAGTGGTACTATACCGCTTTGGTACCAAAAATATAACAAAATAATAAGTAAACATAGCTATATATTTTGTACTCGATAAAATACATATCAACGAATCTCAAATAAAAAATATTCATCATTAGGTGTTTTATTAACAACACAAGTCACAATGTTTAACTTTATATTAAGGGTTAATCAACAAAATCGGCATTGAACTGCCACATTTCGTTGCATGTAAGCAACCAACCCAAAGTATTGTTCATGTACGCAATATACTGGTTGGTTTTGTACTTATGTAAGCAACATGGTAACCTGTTACCTGCTGAACCGGTAAACTTGCTTAGTTGGAATTTTTTTTAATGCAAAATGCTTACATGGCTTTTTAATTGGAATTCTTTAAGTTATTGATATTTAAATGGATAAACAATTATTATATTATTATATTTTAATTTTATTTAGTGTTAATCAATTAGGCCAATCACAGATGCAGTACCGTCTTCTTCCATCTAGTATCAGGCACTACCATCGGCTACCATTTCCGATTACCCCTCATCATCTCAACCCCCTTTAACTAACATGCCACATCAACGACCACCAACAAAACTAGTAATCAACAAAATCAAACCAAGAAAACACGTATCTCAGTCCGTCGCCGCTTGCCGTCGTGTTTCTCCGGTGGCCGGCAACCTGCAAAAGGAAGACCGCCGAAAAAACCTCCGGCGATCTTCTATTCATTTTCCGGCGACGATTATAACTTTACTCAATGAACAAGGACGATTGGAATCGCGTCATCTGTGACACCCGCTAAATTAGGACGTCATTAGTGTGCCTAATTATGTGCTTATTACATGTATTTAGTATGAAATATGACTAAGTATAGTAACTACTTATGTATATATAATGATTATATATATATACACGTATACGATTCGTGCAAATCGTGCAATTTCGTGTCAGATAAATATCTGACAACACACAATACGGATGTTGGTGAAACACTTATTAAATAATATGAAATTATTTAATAACATTGATAATTACTTTATATTATGTTTATAATATAACGAACACATACGTTTTGCTTAAAACGTGACCGAACGCGACGAAAATGCGTGAGACACGCCCGACAGACGAAACATGTATCAGTTATATTTTTATAACTCAAAACTAAGTATTTTGATAAAATACTTCAAGTAAAAATATTGCGATTACACGCAAACATTTATAACGTTTAAAAACGTTACACGACTCGAACGAATATACAATTCGCAACCGACAGTCAAACGAAAACCCAAATATTATTTTGGTAACTTAAAACACATCATGTGAATGATACTTTCATTAAAAATATCGAGTTTTAAAACGTTACCGAAACGTATTAAATATAACGTATAACGTTTAAACGAACGACGAAACGACCGGGGAAACGAACACCGCACGGAGCGTAAACTTGGGGAATAAAATTTAGACAAACCACACCCACATATGGGGCCCACCAGCCGGATTCCAGCCCCAAACACTCTCCACATTTTGTGGATCTTGAATTTGACTTAAAACACCAACATAAACCCACCATTCCCTCCCCATGTTTTCTTATTCAAACCAACCCCCAATTCCTCTCATTTCTCTTCCTCCCTCTCTCTCACACGGATCTCATCTCTCTCTCTAAGACCAGACCCCAAAACCATCATTCATCATCACCATCTTGAAGAGGGAAGCAAGGAGAAGAAGAAGGAGCACAAACCGAGCATATCACTCCCATCTACGGATTTAGATCATCAAACTCTTGATATGAACCACTTCTAATTTATTATATTGCCTTGAATTACTTGTATTTACATGTTGGTGTGTTCACTTGACCATAAAGTGTCCAAAAACAAAGCTAAAACACGTTTTCTAAACATATATACATCATCAGCTTTTCTGGCCAGAATTTGTAGTTTGGTAGAAAAATCATATAAAATCGAAAACACAAAAGAAATGCATGAAAACTATGCCAAAACCTTCCTTAATGTGTTGGTTAAAACTTTTGTTTAGAGCTCGACCTCTAAAAACACACCGATTAGTCCAGAAAAATCGATTTGTGAGCGAAGGTATGTTTTGGTCCGAATCTGGAACATAGGTGCTTCCCTATTTTATTTACCTCATTAAACGAGCCTCATAAATCATGGGAAAATTCTGTAAGGTACTAGAGATATGGATAAACATGTGTTATTTTTGTCATAATTGATTTCGGAATAAAACTTAGCTAAAACGAGAGGCGAAATGAACCGAAAAGCTGTCGAAACAACTTTAGGGACTGTTTTTGTACCATTTATAAAACCAACGCTTCGGGTTAACCCCGGCACGAACCGGTAATTTTTACAGACTCTATAAACTTATTTAAGACTTATGTAAAAGTTTCGGGTCAAACCGAGCACGTTTGACCAAGTCAACGAAATCGGACATTTAAACGAAAACGGAAAACCCGGACTTGCGACAATGTCTCTTTGTCGCACAAGCCTTCCTTTCTGCGACAGACAATTGTCGCATTCATAATCTCGCACACCCATGGATTGTCGCACGTATTCACACTGTCACACACATGAACACTTTCGATTCAAGCTTGAATTGTCTCATTGCATTGCCTCATTGAATTGTCTCATTGATTGTCTCAACGATTGTCTCAAGCTTGCTTGTCTCACTCGATTGTCTCACTAATTATCTCAAACCCAAGATTGTCTCATGAATAGTAACCGAGACTGTCTCATGAATAGTGAAACCCGACTGTCTCGTGAATAGTGAAATATGATTGTCTCATAAATAGTGTTACTCGACACTACGCATACATGAAAACTCTTATACTTTAGGAAGTATACATTACAACTTGAATACATACGAGTTTACACTCGCACGACCGACATATGAGTTTATACTCACATTAATACGAGTTTACACTCGCACGACAGACATATGAGATTACACTCACACCTATATGAGATTACACTCATATCTGTACGAGCTTACACTCGAACTACTACGAACTTACATTCGAACAACACTATCGCATCGCGATACAAATGACAGGCTTACGAATAAACCTTACAAGTATACGACACAACGTAATACATAATAATAATACTTGAATTATTATTACACGCCGTCATCAACGGGCCGTACGTATTTACAAACTACAGACGTAAATGATTATAAATACAGACGATTACAGACTTACAAACAAACATTAGACATTAACTAGTTGAGTAAACAACTAGCATGGATAATCTTAAAGATATCCATTTACTTACTTAACCTTATGCGTTTAGGACGCTAGAGGTCACTGGTTTAGAGAACCACATTGCTTGATTACTGCTGTTACACTGCTAGACTCAGGTGAGTCTCACAACCCCCTTTTTACTGTTTTTACTCTAGGGTGAGATGCATTACTTGTTTTACTTGAACACATGTACAGACTTACTGTTTTACCGACTTACAGACTTACAGAATTACTGATACACTGATTGCATGGGTTACGTATTAATCCACTGAAGTCCTCTGAATCATAGTTGTTAATTATCAACTTAAGCACGAGTTTTAGTAAATGGATCCATTTGGGACTGACAATCCCCGCCCGGGGTAGCACACACTAACACGAACCGTACTCGTATAAACGGGCGTTTCTTACTCGTTAAACATAAGTGTTTTTGGATTAGCACTCATGGGGGTACATTACCTGGTACTTGGTTGTACCTTACAGACTTGTTAAGCTTCGACTATGATGCTCATGGCAATGCATATCAACACTATTGCATTCGTGCAATCATTATTTACTACATTATTGCATTCGTGCAATCACTTTTACTACATGATGCGTTCAACTACTATTTACTACAAACCTGTGAGATTCACCAACCTTTTGGTTGATGCTTTTAGTGATGCATTCTCAGGTACACAGCAACAGTAGGGTTGCCTAGCAGGATTTGCTTACTAGCTCGAGTCGCATGCATTTACTCATTTGGAGATTCCTCTACATTACTTTTGTAATATATGTTATGTATTAGAATCTCTAGGAATTTACTCGCGAACTCGACACTTGTGTATACTTTTGAATACTTATGTAATGTATCACTTTTTGAACATCTCATATAGAGTCGTTCACTGTACTTTTGTGCTTGATTACTTGATTAGTCGTGCCCGATGTATGCTTCCGCAACAGTAAATTTGGGGGTGCGACAGATTGGTGTTTTGGTCAAAAATTACTTTAAGCAATTAAGTGATCAAATCAGTAAAGTGAGGTATAGTGCTTGAAGTTACTTCCAAGATAATTACGTAGAAACACGATTATCTATATGAGTAAATAATAATTTTAGATGAAAATGTACTTTATATATTTTTATACGTTGATCCTTGTTCAAAATGATAGTATTTGATAAGAATAAATGTTAAAAACAAGTTTTATGTTATGATTCAAATGAAATATGACGACAGATTGAGGATAATGCAAATTGAGCTATAAGAATGTAAATTAAAGATAATCAACACAATGATGTACGAGGAAAGCCCTTGATCAAGGTTGATCGCCGACACAAAACCTCGGGAAGGATCAAATGATCCTTGCCTTTGTTAATCTTATTAAAATAAACAAATTACAAGCTAAGAGCGCAAGGATGATCGGCTAAGTGAGTGTGTGTGAATTGATGAAAAATGACTAAGTATTTTGGTGTAGTGAATATGAACGTGAGTAAATGAGAGCAGAGTGTGAGTGTTTTGCAGGTAAAAAATGGTAAGTATGCGTTAGCCTATTCGATCATCTATGCCTCATAATTATTCTAAGAGCATATAACAACTAATCCGAGAATCTCAGGATCCTCCGATATATAGTGAAGACTTCCAACGTTCCTCTTGACTCCATTTCCACACGTGCACTTGACCTCTTCTCCAATAATTCGAATCAAGTCTTTGCCATGCAATTCGGAGCATATCTCACATAATGCGTTCTCTTCATGACCTAGTCAAACTCAAGTAAAAAGAACATGTTAGACAGCGCATGATCCTGAACTTAGTATAGGTTCAGGATCCTGAGCCATGTATAATCCAGAACAAACATGAGATCCTTGCTAAATCATCTCATCGATCTCAGATCCTGCATAATTATATTAGATAATCATATCCTAAACAGGATCCTATAAGATAAATGATGAGGGTAATTCCAGGATCCTTAACTATGACTGTGATCCTGAAAATATACTTACAAATTGTCATAATCATGTTATGCAAATATAAATATAAATGCATTTCATACTTGGTAGACGTAACTATGATGCTAGTCAGGATCCTGCAGTATTAGATAAAAATTCACCCACAACAATTGCCCCTAAAGTTATAACGATTTCCAGGATCCTGAAATGTTATAACTTCTCAAGATAACTGCACAAATTGTGTTAGGTAGATGTATCGATTGCTGTGCCTAGATACTTATAGCGATTCTGACGCACATCTTTTCTCATTCATCTTCTACTTCTGTCTTTCGCCGACTTACTTACAGGTATTATCTTCTCCTTTCTATTTCCATTTGTGTTTCAATTTTTATTTTCCTTTGCGTCAAAAAATGAACCCTGTTTCCGAATGCGAGTCGACCCAGCCTGCATTTATTGATCAGAAAATGATTTCCGATCCCGTACCTTGTTCCTTTCTTGATTCTGATATTCAAAAACTCAAGGATGCTTTTCCTCCCAAAACTATTTTTCGACCTTATGATCCTAATACTCAGGTTGATTTCCGATCAAATATATAGATATGTTTCCCTGAGTTCCCTTTTACCCTAGGACTTAAATACCCATTCCCGGACATTTTCGACGATTTCTTTGGTATGAAGGGACTCTACTATTCCCAAACAATGCCTATGATTTGGCGTATCCTTTTCGTCATCCGACCATCAACAACTCTCACAATACACACCTTGGTATTCCTGAGGTAGCCCAAACTTACAATCGTCGATCACATGACTCTCATTATTTCCTTTTCAAAGTCAAGCCCAAACACAAACACCTTGTCCACTACGTCACTCAGAACGACCCTAATTGGAAAGAAAAAATTTTCTTTGTTGATCGAAGTACCTTGCTCGATGAAGAGATGATTCCAACCGTTTGGCTTTCAAGGGGTAGGATATAAACTATTTTAGGATCTTTCCTTGGCATATTTAATTATTTATTCGTATTACCTTTCCTTGCAGCGAACTTCGAAAAATTAGCTCCTCCTCTTCCTGATACAGAGGACTTGATAAAAAAATTTCTGCAAATTCCTGAGGGTGTCAGGACATTTTCATACCCTTCGTCGGCGGAAAACCGGAAGCCACAAAAAACTACTCCTACCATGTCAGGTATATTATAGATTCCGTCCTCAGTTATTAAAAATGTGCTTTTCTTATTCCTATAACCTCAACATTATCAGGATCCCAAAAGGCAGTATCCAATTTTTCCTTATCTGACATTGATGAAGATGTGATGATCAAAGAAGAGAAACCAGCCGTGGAATGCAGTAGAGCTAGAGCCCCCAATCTTCGCTCCATGTCCACTGCCAAGAAGAGGAAGCCGGATACCGTTGAGGATCTTGAAGGGCCCATCCTTGAATTTGACAAGATATATCTCATCAAAATCATCCCCTCTTAGCCTTCAATCAAGTTTTTACGAATCTGATCACATTTGTTTCTGACAGGCCATGGAACAAGCTTCTAAACGCTATAAGGAGAAGCTCAACGCGATTGAGAGCATAAAGAAGTTATCTTCAATTGATGCATAGAATAATTCTCACAAAATAGCCAAGTTAAAGAAAGAAATTAAGGATGTCAAGGCTGATGCTGCCAAGAAGATCACTGAAGCCCAAAACAGGATTGATGAAGAACGTGAAATCCTTCTTGCTGACATTAAGAGAGATGCTTCTGTTGCAGTGCTCAAAGCCAGGATCCTGATGGCATCCGAAGCAAGCGCTAAGTGTTTCGACATAACCATCTGGAATATCCAAGCTTGGCAAGACAAATTGGCAAATTTGAAAGGTGAAGACCCCAATGCTGGAGATTATCTCGATGAATCTGGTGGCAAAGCACTTAAAACACCCACCAACAAGGCTTCACAGAAGACAACAATTGAGATTTAAGACACGGAGATGAACAATTTAGCGCCAATGACAGAGGCCCCAAAAGAGTCCACGGAAGTTGAAGGTTCAATCCTGGGCAAGGATGGTATATAACTAGCCGGAGCCCTGTTCTATTTTTATGGTTTTAATTCCTATGGGTCGCAGTGTAAACAAAACAATTTATTTGGGGTGAGGTTGACTTGGCATAGTCAACCATGGTGGTGTTTGAATGTGGTTTATGTTGGCCACAAGACAATTTTATTTTCTGCATTTCCGAACTCGATCTAAGGATTTAGGTAACCCTTAGACTTTTTTGCTATGAATGATATTATGATATTATCTATATCTTCACCGTTCAAGATACCGAGGAGATTCCCCCGACATACATATATTCGTTTGTTTCCTATTTAAAATCTGGATCCCGAGGAGATTCCCTCAGGATATACCCAGGATAATTTAGGTTTTAGGATAACGGGAAGATTCCCCCATTATCTGTTAATCATAACAATATTATTAGGATCCCTGAAAGGATCTAAGATAATCTTGAATTCAGGATCCTTATATTTCAGGATCCTGAAATATGCCGCAGATAACAATCCATGATATATATCTCCTGTAATAAGAAAATATCAATAATTTGTTAAGTAACTGTGAAAACTATTACATAAGTTTTTCAAAAAGATATTGCAATCTTTAAAAAGATTTTTATAATGCTTAGATCATAAAAAATAATTTTGATAATGTGAAAACATTATAAGCAATAGATTTATTCATCGAATTAAATCAACAATAGATTTTGGTAATGTGTAAACATTACAACCATTAGATAGTTTGAAGCAAACTATATTAGTGACATGTAAATGCCAAACCATTTGATTCGTGGGCCAAGCCATTTGAGACATGAATATGCCTAACCAATTGGTAATATGAAAACATTACAAACCTTAGTGTGACGTGAAAACGACACGAACCTTAGGTCGACACGTCTAGTGCACATCAGCATCGACAATTCGGAAGAATTTGAACTATAGGTCAATGGTCACGAAATTTTCGGGTACCAGAGGCATCACCGGTCCCATAACCCTGATTCTATAATTAAACATCGTGTGGTGAGGTGTTTAAACCCTAAGCTTAGAGAGGTGTTTATCCGTATAGGAAACCTCTAAACCTTAGAAGGAATGCAGGATCCCTTTGATAGGAGAGAGGTGGCCAAACCTCTAGTCTTCATTCCATAATCCTCGCATGTATGATCTACAACAAATACAAGATATCAGGTAAAGGTGGGTGTTAGTTTGCCTAACACCCCTCCGATGCTTAAGTCAGTACAGTATTCCAAGGATAATAATAATAAAAGTAACTTTCACGCATACATATATTATTACGTACTTGTAATACACACATACATATATAATAAAGAATGTAAAGATTATTGAAAAGTTAAGGATTTTAGGGGTACCTCTTTATGTTGAATGTAAATACTCAACTTACACATGATAGAGTTTTAAATGAATAGCATTCCAGGATCTTGGAAGTAGCTCTCCATCCAAATTGGCCAACCAATATGCCCCCTTTGTAGCATCCGAGTCAATCAAATATGGACCTTCCCACTTTGGTGCTAACTTACCTTCTGCAAGATTCTTAGTATTCTGAAATACTTTTCTCAATACCAAATCTCCTACTTGAAACCTCCTTATCCTGATATTTTTATTGTAGGCCCTTGAAATCCTTTGCTGATACGCTGCAATCCTAACCTTAGCACGATCCCTAATCTCATCTATAGGGTCAAGATCCTGAATCAATGCCTCTTTATTCGCTTCTAAAGTCTGCATCCGGGATCTTGCCGTTGGGATCACCATTTCTGTTGGGATTATAGCTTCAGATCCAAACACCAAAGCGAAAGGAGTTTGTTTGGTTGCTTCTATTTCAGTAGTCCTATCAGCCCATAAAACAAAAGGCAATTCCTCATCCCATCTTCCTTTCTTAGCATCCAGCCTCTTCTTAAGATTGTTGATGATGATCTTGTTGCTGGATTCTGCTTGACCATTAGCTTGAGGATGAACCGGTGTCGAAGTTATCATCTTGATTCCCCAACTTTCACAAAATTTAGTTGTTCTCTTTCCGATAAACTGATATCCATTTTCGCTGACAATCTACGTCGGGATCCCAAACCTAGTAAGGATATTTCTTTTAATGAACGAGATCACATCGTTTTCTTTTACTTGTACAAATGCCTAAGCCTCAATCCATTTTGAGAAATAATCTGTCATTGCAAGCATAAAAACTTTTCCTCCAGGAGCAGTAGGTAACTTTCCCACAATATTCATTCCCCACTTCATAAATGGCCATGGTGAGATAATTGGATGCATCGGTTCTTGATGCACACTCAGCGGTCGGTTCAGGAATCGCTTCCTGTCGTTGCAGACCTTTCCGCTAGGCGCGGCATCAGTGGTAGTTTTAAATTTATAATAGTCGGGGGAGCCTAAACCTCCGTACTACTTATTAATACTGGGTATGAATACCTGGTATGAGTATTCGGTAATGATAATCCAGGGTCGTTCCTCACGACGGTAGAATTGAAACAGAGCTAGTTCTGATAACTTAGTAATTAAGCTAGGGTTTTAACAGATTTGAAAGGTAATTGTTTTTGGGTTTTTATTTATTTAAACTACTAAAAACTAAGAAAGCATAAAAGTAAAGGGAGGATAGCATATATGTAACATTTAAGGATATCAAAGACGTGGTTCACCATGATTTAGGATAGCGTATTGTTGGAATGATGATTATTGGGGACGCATTTAGCTAACAGACGAATAAACTTAGGTGTAAACACTAGGACCCTACTTATTTAGTTCTAGTTCTAAATTAGTATGTCACTGAGTACCTAGGCTATCGTGATTCTAATAAGTATAGGTTGCTCAACCCCCCAACACTGCCCTTGTGACGGTACAGTCTTGCTCAACTATCCTGTTACGGAATAGTGAGTCTCTGGAGATAACTCTGGGGTGCATGCATGAGGTAACAAACTGCCATTAAGGATACTCAGACCGTTCTTAACACCTATGTCTAAATGTTATTACCTAATTGTCTACTGGTTGTTTACTTTGTTATTCTAAACTGTCGGCTAAGTGGAATTAAGCGGTTTAAGCATCTTAGACTACTGATGAGTCTTTGCTTTCTTTTCAGAATTCCTTATTTAATCATTTTAAGCTCAAGTACTTCCGTCATGAGTTAGACCCTCTGTGACACCCGTCAAATTAGGACTAGTAATTAGTGCCTAATCAACCATTACTACATGTAATTAGTTCTGTCTTAGGCTAATTAATGTATCGATATATATATTGTTGAATATATACAATTATGCGATTTGATTAAATCGTACACATCTCAAATCGAATGTAATTCGGTTCAAATAACACGGACGTTGGTGAACAATTTTATTAAATAATATATCATTATTTAATAACACTATTGTATTTAAAATATTATTTTGATAATATTTCGTTTACATTTCGTATCGTACAAATAGCGTCCACGCAATTAAAATATTAAACGCGCAAACAATTAAAGCAAAACTAAGTTATACCTTATAACTCAATTACAAGGTATTTGATGAAATACTTCAACAAAAATATCGAATAAATATTCGTATTTTAAAACTTACATTTAAACGCGTATTAAATAAATTAAACGTTTAAACGACCGAGAAAGCGAACACCGCACGGAGCGCAAACACGGAGAATTAAAATTGGAGCCAACCACACTTGGGTGGGGCCCAAGTGGGCCGGCCCCCATATCACCACCCTCACCATCATCTTTTTCATTTTCATCATCCCACTCTCTCTCTCTTTTCTTCCTTTTCTCTCATTTCACCACCACACCACCACCACCTTAAATCATTAAAAAGCACCATCAAAACTCATCGAATCATCTTGCTCATTTGGAGAAAAAAAAACCACGGCATCACGATCTACATTTCTACCTTTTCGGTTTCTCCCGGCGTTAACTTGTAAGATTCCCGACAAATCCCGAAAACTCTTAAATTTTATTTATTTTACTTGAAAGTTGTTTATTTAAGCTTGAAATGTCCACATATGGGTTGGGTAAAAGTTTCGGGCCAAACGGAAACCGGAAAACACGTTTTCGACAAAAATTCCGTCCATTAGATGTAAATGTCGCACGGACCAAAGCAGTGATGCGTCACTTCCTTAAGTGACGCATTAAGTGTCCCTAAAAACCCTAATTTTGCGTCACTTGTTTAAGTGCCGCTAAAAGCCCTCTTTTCCCGTCACTTCCTAAGTGTCGCGAATTCCATACCGTCACTCGAACCCGACAATTGCTTAAGTGTCGCCCCGAAATCGACTTACAATTAAACCGACACTTGTACCCGACACTTGCTTAAGTGTCGCCTCCTATGCGGCACTTCCTTAAATGACGCCAATAATACAGAATTTACCATTTTATGCGACACTTCTTGTGTGTCGCCTAACCCTTAAGTGTCACTATAAGTGATGCTAAAAACATAAAGTTTACAAACTATTTTTACACTAAGTGTCGAACTTATATAACCTCAAACCTTTATACGATACGACTTGTAAAACACATTGGGACATACTTTTAAGTATAACACTTCGAAATCATAATGATAATTTTGAGATTATTAGTGCAAATCGTAGTCATTTGGACATTCTGGTTGGACGAACAACTACAAAGGTAGTCTTTATAGATACATGCTCACGTTTATAATATTCGCGTGTCGTGGACAACCTCAGGTTACAAGTCTTCGGACATCACTACTCGGCTAATCAAATCAAGTTTATTAAGTTAAACTCTCAAGACTCAGGTGAGTCTCATGGCCCCTCTTTTACTGTTTTCTCAGGGGTCTGATATACTGCTCGTCTTATTTTACAATATGAATGCAAGTACAAACTTTTCATATACTACCTGAGTTATTTTTAAGAATCATTTTAAAGCCCTCCATCAGCATAGTTTGGTAATACGTTGTAGCGTGAATATTTGTATATGGTACCATATAGGATTGACCCTCCTCGTCCGGGTTAGCATGCACTAACCGGGTAAACGGATGTACTAATATTTGTTCAGACTAGTGTAGATTAGGCACTCGTGGGAGGCACCTCGATCAGGTCCTTGAATGTGGATCCTGACCCCTCGAGTTAAGCTAAGACTATGTGCTCATGGCTGTATACATCATTATTTGCTTGGTTGCGAATAAATACTTAAATCTTGCGGTTCATACAATATTATCCGATATACAACCTGAGCTCACCAGCGTTTCGCTGATCCATTTTAGCATGTATCTGTGACACCCGTCAATTTAGGACTAGAATTTAGTGCCTAACCAAGTTTTAGTACATGTAATTAGTTCTTTGTTAGGCTAATTAATGTACAAAGTATTATATATATTGTTGAATATATATATATATCCATACAATTATGCGGTTTGTCTAAATCATACGAGTTTCAAACCGAATGTATTTCGGTCAATTACATACGGACGTTGGTGAATCAATTATTAAATTATGTGGAATAATTTAATTACACAAATTACCACTTAATATTATGATGATAATATAGCAAACACGTACGTTTTTAATTAAAACGTTACCGAACTCCACGAAGACCTGACCGACCGACAAAACGAAACAAGCTTAAGGATTAAATGTTATAACGCAACTATAAATTATTTTATAAAATACTTCAACGAAAATATCGAATAACTATTGATATTTTAAAACGCGTATAAATAAATATTTAACGTTTAAACGATCGGGGGAACGAACTCCGCACGAAGCGCGAATACGCGGGAACGAAATTTGGAGCCAACCACACATGGGTGGGCCCCATGTGGGCCGGCCCCTTCCTCTCCAAAAATGGAGATTTCCATTTTCTTTTTCATTATCAACATCACCACATCTCTCTCTTCCTCCATTCACTCTCAAAACCCCACCACCCATTTACAAACAAAATCGTAGTAATTTGTAACAATTCAATCAACCAAATCGTAGTAATTTGGACATATACATATAGTTGTATAACAACTACAAAGGTAGACTTTCGGGATACCGGTCCAATTAATAACAATCAAGTGTCGTGAACACATTCAGGTTTCAAGTCCTTGGACATCAATTCACAGCTAATTACTTCAAGTTTATTAAATTAAACACTTCAAGACTCAGGTGAGTTTCATGGCCCCATTTTCACTATTTTACAATTAGGGGTGTGATATTACTGCTCTGTTTTGTTTTACAAGTAGAACGCAAGTACCAACCTTCAAATACTACATGAGTTTCAAGCTAATCAATTTAAAGTCCTCTATAGCATAGTCTCTAATATTTTAGCGTGAATGTTAGTATATGATATCATATGGGATTGACAATCCTCATCCGGGTTAGCACGCACTAACCGGTCATACGGATGTATTAGCATTTGGGAAGACGAGTGTGGATTAGACACTCGTAGGAGGCAAACCAGTTAGGTCTCCTTAATTGGACCTAGCGCTCAAGTTAAGCTCAGACTATGTGCTCATGGATTGTATAACTTTTAGTTTGCTTAATTGCATTTTAAATTCAATATAAATCTTGCGGTTCTTACAACTATACATTGACATACAAACCTGTGAGCTCACCAGCGTTTTCGCTGACCCATTTTAGTATTTATCACAGGTACCCAGCAGTAGGTTGGCTGCACAAGCAGGGACTTTTAGCTCGAGTCATCATACATACAACTAGAGATTTGATTGCATTATTATATTTTGTAAAATTAATTACGCTATGTAATCTCTCAATTTCAGGAACCGGGCTAATGTAACATTATTTTTGATATAAACGTTTACTTTATTAATACAAGTTTAAAACGACGCATATAGTGGTCGTTCATTATATATCTTATGTGCTTTGTATATTGATTAGTGACACCCAAATCGAGCTTCCGCAATTCATTCAATTTGGGGGTGTCACAGATTGGTATCAGAGCCTAAGGTTATAGTGAACTAGGTTGCATTTAGTGGGCCTAGACTATGACCGTTAGGCAGTATTTCCTATTAGGTATAACCAGTTCAGAGATTACAGCATACGAATTTAATTTAACATAGCTTGATCAACTATGTACAATTAAATAAAGATGATGTAAGATCTGAAGGAAGTTATGGTTGAATAGGAATACACTAGTTGACTCTGACCTCGAGAGAACCGGGACTCAAACAAGTCTGTGCTAGACACCCAATAGGCTATTATGTGATGCTAAGTATACATAGATAGGCCTCGTTACAATCTTAGGCTATATTATATAAGTTATTATATGGATATAGGCCTCATTCTTCCTAACGCTTTGTCTCAGAATGGCAAACACACCACCAAGTTCATCACGTTCTTATCCACATGGATCGCGAAACCCGAGAGTGGCTAGGAGGGACACCGCGTCGCCTCAAGCTAGCCCGTACCCCACTCATTTCACTCTACCGGACTTAGCCGCTAGAGTACACCATCACGACCAACAAATCCACGAGATGGACATCGAGCTGCAAGAGACTCGCGAGCTCTGGAGACTTACAGCAATGGAACGAATCGAGCAAGTCTCCGAAGACCACGATCACACTGTTAACAACATGAACACTCTTCAAAATCAGGTGGAAGGAACAGTCGAAACCATGGAGGTTGTCCACAACCAAGTGATTGGCAACCGAAATGAAATCTCTGTTTTACAATCAAGGCTGCATCAGTGCGAGACACGTCTAAGGGAAACCGAAGACGCCCTCCGGACTGCTAACAGACTTGCAGAGTCTGTGAATCATCTCACTGCACTGCTACCACAACTCAACTTACGTCAGAATTAGCTTAGGCTGAATCTGTACCCTAATATGCTTTTGTAGGATCTATGTAATTCAACCGGATGTAACAATTCCCGGCGCTTTTGTAAAACATCTAAGTCTGTAACTTTTGAAACTTGTGACTCAAAATCGTCTGTAATCATTTGGCTTCGAAATATCAATTGACGATTTCTATTAATTATCTCAAGTTATTGATTTTTACCTTGAGATGTTGTATATTACTATTTTATATATATATATATATATATATATATATATATATATATATATATATATATATATACATCTGTGGTGATATATCATGAATTTCGGATTAGTATCTTACTTCCTTTCCTTGTTCTTTCTTACTCAGCATCATGCCTCCTCGCCGACAAATCACCCTTAGTGAAGCTGAGATCGCGGGACTGATTGCCCGCAGTGTGACCCAAGCCTTGGCTGCTCGAACACCACCACCCAGTAGCGAGGACACAGCCAACAATGCTCCACCACCCAGACCCTGCTCCTATAAGGACTTTCTGAGCTGCAAACCACTATACTTCAAGGGCACGGAAGGTGCTATTGGTTTGAGCCGATGGATAGAACGCATAGAATCTGTTTTCAGCTTATGCAACTGCACTGAGGAAAACAAGGTAAAGTTTGCCGCCTACACTTTTCAGGAGGGAGCCCTCACATGGTGGAACGCCCATGCCAACTCTGTGGGTCTTGAGATAGCTAATCAGCTACCTTGGGCCGAGTTGAAGAGCAAACTGAGGGAGAAGTATTGTCCCGAGGAAGAGATACACCGATTAGAAGAGGAGTTCTGGCAACTAGCTGTGCAGGGGACCGATATTGAGGGATACACCATCAAGTTCCAGCAATACGCATCCCTGTGCCCTAGTCTGGTGGAACCAGAGAAAAAGGGAGTTAAGAAGTACATCCGCGGCCTTCCCGAGAGCATCCAGGGAAGTGTCGCCTCATCACAACCAACCACCACCGAAAGTGCTATCAGGCTAGCACACGAGCTCATGGCACTGGTGGTCAGCCGTGAGAAATCCAACAACAACAAACGTAAATCCACCGAATCCCACAGCAACCACCAAAACAAAAGGTCCAACACCATCCAAGCTTACAACACCAACACCGAACCCAAACGCACCTACACTGGGGACAGACCATATTGTTCCAAGTGTAACTACCACCACCATGGCCCTTGCAGAGTTCCTTGCAACAACTGCCGGAAGTACGGGCATTCATCCAAAGACTGCCAAACCCCTAAATCACAAAACAACAACCAACAACCCAAAACCTGTTATGGATGCGGGGAGACGGGACATTTCAGGGATGCATGTCCCAAACGGAAGAACAACAACAACAACGTCAAAGGAAAAGCCTTCGTGCTCAAATCTGGGGAGGCCCGTCAAGACCCGAATGTGGTCACGGGTATGTTCCTCCTCAACAATTTAACTGCTTCAAATCTGTTTGATACTGGCGCTGATAGGAGTTTTATTTCCGATGAGTTTTGCCCACTACTTGACATCACCCCAGTTGCCTTAGATGTTAAGTTCACTGTAGAGCTTGCAAACGGTAAACTTATGGAAACCAAGAGTGTGATCCCTAATTGCACTTTAAATCTAGCCGACGAAATTTTCTCAATAGATCTCATGCCTGTTAAGATAGGAAGTTTCGATGTCATTGTTGGAATGGACTGGTTGTCCAAGCATCGGGCTGAAATTATCTGTGGCGATAAAGTTGTTCGTATACCTCTGGCCACCGGTGGAACTTTAATCATACAGGGGGAGACAGGGGGGACGAGACTCAATATCATGTCTTGCTTGAAAACCCGCAAATTTAGGAAAAAGGGCTATCCCGCAATCCTCGCACACATCATGGAGAAAAAGTCAGAGGAGAAGCGACTTGAGGAGGTGCCAATTGTCCGAGACTTTCCTGAAGTCTTTCCTGAAGAACTGCCTGGTCTACCACCACCAAGACAGGTTGAGTTCTCGATTGATCTTGTGCCGGGTGCTGCGCCGGTGGCACGAGCACCATACCGTTTGGCTCCATCCGAACTTCAGGAGTTGTCTGCCCAATTACAGGAACTTCTGGAAAGAGGATTCATTAGGCCGAGTTCTTCGCCTTGGGGAGCTCCGGTCCTCAAAAAGAAAGACGGCACTTTCCGAATATGTATAGACTATCGAGAGTTGAACAAGTTGACCGTCAAGAACCGATACCTATTACCTCGAATTGATGATTTGTTCGACCAACTTCAAGGATCGAGTTGTTATTCAAAGATTGATCTCCGATCCGGTTATCATCAATTGCGTGTTCACGATGCCGACATTCCAAAAACCGCTTTCCGAACCCGCTATGGGCATTACGAATTCCAAGTGATGTCATTCGGCCTAACCAACGCACCGGCTGTATTCATGGACCTTATGAATCGGGTGTGCAAGCCTTATCTTGACAAGTTTGTCATTGTCTTCATCGATGACATTCTCATATACTCACGAAACGAACAAGAACACGCGCAACATCTCAAAACCATCCTAGAGCTACTTAGACACGAAGAGCTTTACGCCAAATTCTCTAAGTGTGAGTTCTGGATCAAAACAGTTCAATTCCTTGGTCACGTGATCGACAGTCAGGGGATTCACGTTGACCCATCAAAAATTGAAGCTATCAAGGGCTGGCAAGCACCCACCACTCCGACCGAAGTACGCCAATTTTTGGGTCTTGCCGGGTATTACCGACGATTCATTGAAAATTTCTCCAAGATAGCTTTACCACTCACGACTCTGACCCAGAAAGACAAAAAGTTTGACTGGACTGATAAACAAGAGTCGGCATTCCAACTGTTAAAGCAAAAGCTTTACAGTGCTCCTATTCTATCATTACCCGAAGGCACCGATGACTTCGTGGTATACTGCGATGCTTCTCATCAAGGTTTCGGTTGTGTGCTTATGCAACGAGACAAAGTCATAGCTTATGCTTCACGACAGCTCAAGATTCATGAAAAGAATTACACCACCCACGACCTCGAGCTAGGAGCTGTCGTTTTTGCTCTCAAAATTTGGAGACATTACCTCTATGGCACTAGATGCACAATTTTTACAGACCACAAAAGTCTCCAACACATATTCGATCAGAAGGATCTCAACATGAGGCAACGTCGATGGGTCGAGTTGCTTACCGATTACGACTGCGAACTCAAATATCATCCAGGCAAAGCAAATGTTGTTGCTGACGCCCTCAGTCGAAAAGAGGAGTGAAACCACTTCGGGTCCGAGCCCTCAGTATGACCATTCACAACAATTTAAACATTCAAATTCTCACTGCTCAACTCGAAGCCATGAAACACGAAAACGTCAAAGATGAAGCCTTGCGAGGCATGGATAAACAATTCGAAGTCAAACCTAACGGGATTAGGTATTTCTCAAACCGAATCTGGTTGCCTAAATTCGGGAATCTACGAGACTTGGTGATGAATGAAGCTCACAAGTCCAAATATTCTATCCATCCGGGATCCGATAAAATGTATCACGGTATCAAGGACTTCTATTGGTAGCCGAACATGAAAGCTGAAATCGCCACCTATGTCAGCAAGTGCCTTACTTGCTCCAAGGTCAAAATCGAATATCAAAAACCTTCTGGTTTACTTCAACAACCCAGTCTTCCTGAATGGAAATGGGAACAAATTGCCATGGACTTCATAACCAAACTACCCAAGTCCTCGAGAGGTTGCGATACCATTTGGGTGATCGTGGATCGTCTCACAAAGTCTGCTCACTTCCTGGCAATTAAAGAATCTGACAAAATGGAATGCCTCACCAGTATTTATCTGAAGGAAATCGTGACCAAACACGGTGTTCCAATCTCAATTATCTCCGATAGAGATAGTCGTTTCACTTCACAATTTTGGCAATCACTTCAAAAATCCCTGGGTACTCGACTTGATATGAGTACCGCATACCATCCACAAACCGACGGCCAAAGTGAACGAACAATTCAAACACTAGAAGACATGCTACGGGCCTGCGTAGTAGACTTCGGTGTAAATTGGGAAAAACACCTACCATTGTGCGAGTTCTCGTACAACAACAGTTATCATACCAGCATTAAGGCTGCACCTTTCGAGGCACTGTACGGTCGTAAGTGCCGGTCACCTATCTGTTGGACCGAAGTTGGGGATAGCCAACTTACAGGTCCAGAAATCATTCACGAGACGACCGAGAGAATCGTCGAAGTTCAAAACAAGCTCAAAGCGGCACGTGATCGTCAGAAAAGCTATGCTGACGTGAGATGCAAACCACTCGAGTTCCAAGTTGGGGACCGAGTATTACTTAAGGTATCGCCCTGGAAGGGTGTAATACGGTTTGGCAAACGAGGGAAGTTAAACCCCAAATACATTGGACCATTCGAGATCCTCGAGAGGATTGGTCCAGTGGCATATCGATTGCAGCTGCCGTCCGAACTCAGCAGCGTGCATCCCACTTTTCATGTTTCAAATCTGAAGAAGTGTCTGTCTGATGAGACTCTTATCATTCCACTCGATGAAATTCGAGTTGACGAGAAACTTCACTTTGTTGAGGAACCCGCCGAAATCATGGACCGTGAGGTCAAACAACTTAAACAAAGTCGTATTCCCATCGTCAAAGTTAGGTGGAATTCGCGGCGCGGTCCGGAATTCACCTGGGAACGGGAAGACCAAATGCGACTCAAGTATCCTCAACTCTTCACTGACTCAACATCAAACGCGACTTCAACATAAATTTCGGGACGAAATTCTTCTAACAGGGGGAGAATGTGACACCCGTCAATTTAGGACTAGAATTTAGTGCCTAACCAAGTTTTAGTACATGTAATTAGTTCCGTGTTAGGCTAATTAATGTACAAAGTATTATATATATTGTTGAATATATATATATATCCATACAATTATGCGGTTTGTCTAAATCATACGAGTTTCAAACCGAATGTATTTCGGTCAATTACATACGGACGTTGGTGAATCAATTATTAAATTATGTGGAATAATTTAATTACACAAATTACCACTTAATATTATGATGATAATATAGCAAACACGTACGTTTTTAATTAAAACGTTACCGAACTCCACGAAGACCTGACCGACCGACAAAACGAAACAAGCTTAAGGATTAAATGTTATAACGCAACTATAAAGTATTTTATAAAATACTTCAACGAAAATATCGAATAACTATTGATATTTTAAAACGCGTATAAATAAATATTTAACGTTTAAACGATCGGGGGAACGAACTCCGCACGAAGCGCGAATACGCGGGAACGAAATTTGGAGCCAACCACACATGGGTGGGCCCCATGTGGGCCGGCCCCTTCCTCTCCAAAAATGGAGATTTCCATTTTCTTTTTCATTATCAACATCACCACATCTCTCTCTTCCTCCATTCACTCTCAAAACCCCACCACCCATTTACTAACAAAATCACCAAATAACACCCGCCTTGTGTCGCATACTATGTCGTATTTTGGCCATTATGTCGCATCTTGTGTCGTACCAAACCTGTAGTGTCGTAACTCATGCGACACAATATTGTGTCGTACTCTGTGTCGCAAACTATGTCGTATTTCTATACGACACAACCACCATGTAACACCCCCAAATTTAATGATTTGCGGAAGCATACTTGGGTGTTACTAATCAATATACAAAGCATAAGATATACAGCAAACGACCTCTAAATGAGACGTTTTGTAAAATAATTACATTTCATAATTTAATCGTTTGAAAGCATATAGTTTTCTTTACAAAAATATATAAGCCTAGAGTCCGCGTATGTGGCGGAAGATTCTATTACATAACCATAGCTACAAAAGATAATGCCAAAGAATCTCCGTTATATGCAGTTTGGAAATCATGCGACTCTAGCTAGTAATCCTGGAGTGATCCTACTCCGTAAGTGTACCTGAGAATACATGCTAGAAAGGGTCAACCAAAAGGTTGGTGAATCTCACAGGTTTATCAGTAAATAATTCAGTTTGAACACAAGATTTCATCAGTAGTGCCCGTAGGCGTATATCAAGTATTTGCAAATCTCGCAAAAGTAAAGTAATCAAGTTATACCGTTGCCATGAGGCTCATAATCGAAGCTTAACCCGTAAATAATCATTTGCTCCCGTGACATGCTCATAATTGAGCAAGCATAAGTAAACGAAATAATAGTCACCCGTTTCTACGTGTAAATCAGTACGTGGTAGCGCTACTACCCCGGGCAGGGAGGGTCATTTCCCTAATTGTAACACCCCCAAATTTAGTGATTTGCGGAAGCATACTTGGGTGTTACTAATCAATATACAAAGCACAAGATATACAGCAAACGACCTCTAAATGAGACGTTTTGTAAAATAATTAAATTTCATAATTAAATCGTTTGAAAACATATAGTTTTCTTTACCAAAAAAATATGTAAGCCTAGAGTCCGCGTATGTGGCGGGAGATTCTATTACATAACCATAGTTACAAAAGATGATGCCAAAGAATCTCCGTTAAATGCAGTTTGGAAATCATGCGACTCTAGCTAGTAATCCTGGAGTGATCCTACTCCGTAAGTGTACCTGAGAATACATGCTAAAAAGGGTCAACCAAAAGGTTGGTGAATCTCACAGGTTTATCAGTAAATAATCAGTTTGAACACAAGATTTCATCAGTAGTGCCCGTAGGCGTATATCAAGTATTTGCAGATCTCGCAAAAGTAAAGTAATCAAGTTATACCATTGCCATGAGGCTCATAATCGAAGCTTAACCCGTAAATAATCAGTTGCTCCCGTGACATGCTCGAAATTGAGCAAGCATAAGTAACGAAATAATAGTCGCCCGTTTATACATAACGGTTCGTGGTAGCGCTACTACCCCGGGCGGGGAGGGTCATTTCCCTAATGGATCCATTAACTACTGTTCGCGCTTAAGTCCATAACTAACGATATATGATGGAGAGACTTCAGTAAATAGTAATTAACTCATGCAATTCCGTTGGGTATAGAAATCAGTTTAGTACTTGTGTTCAAGAAAAATCAGTAGCATGTATCTCCCCCAATAGGATAAAACAGTAAAAGTGGGGCCGTAAGACTCACCTGAGTCTTTGCAAGTGCGTTTATATCAATAAACGAGTAAGAAATATCAATAGTTGGTTCTCCGAACCCGTAACCTCCGAATGCCTAAACACATAATATCAAGTAAGTAGATGTCTCGCAAGATCATCTAGGCTAGTTGTCTACACAACTCGTTATGTCCAAGTGTTTGTTTAGTAATCCGTTTGTAGTTTGAAAACAAGTATGGCTCGTTGGTGACGGTTTGTAATAATGATTCAAAGTGTTAACATTATGTGTATCGTATAAGGATTTGAGGTTGTAAAAGTTCGACACTTAGTGAAAATGTGAGTTTTCAAGGTTCTGGTTTGTGCGACGTAGCATGCGACGCAAGGTGCGACGTAGGCAGGTACGTCGCATGATGCGACCTTCGCAAATCAATGCGACGTAGGGGGCGACGTCGCTAATGCGACGTTGGTTCGGTTTGCAACGTTAAAGTCTACGTCGCTATGTGCGACGTCCGCAAGTTAATGCGACGTAATAGGTTGCGTCGCTAGTGCGACGTTGGGATTTTGTGCGACGTAGGACTCGCGACGTCGCAGAGGCCCCTGGCCAGGTGCGACGTAGCGGTCTGATGGCCGGAAAATGTGTCGAAAACGAGATTTTCGATTTCCGTTTGGTCCAAAACTTTTACCCAACCCATTTTTGGACATTTTAAGTATATATAAACTATAAAAACGTAAAAATTAGTAAAAACGGAGAGTTTCGGGTTTTGTCGGAAACTTACGAAATGCCGAAATGAAAATCCGGAAAGATAGGAAGGTAGATCGTGATGTCGTGGTTCTTTTATCCCAAAGGAGTGGTATGATCCGGTGTCGTCTCGTGTTGTTATTTTGCGTTTTAGTGAGGTGGTGGGTTTTGTTTATTTTGAAAGAAAATGGAGAGAAAGAGAGATGAGAGATAAGATGATGATGATGAAATGAAAGTGGGGAGAGGGGGTCCCCCCCTTTTTTTGGCTGAAAATCGGTGGGGTCCACCGAGTGGACTTCACCAAATTTTGTTCCCTGCGCTTCGAGTTCTGCGCGGTGTTCGTTCGCTCCGTCGTTTATACGTTAAGTAATTATTTTAAATATTAACTGGTACATTTTAAATACAGATTATTACGTGATATTTTATTATTTTACAATTAAGTTTACGTTTGAATTAGAAATGTAAGTTGGTTTATTCAGTTTGCGCGTTTTACATTTTAAATTGTGTAACTTTCTGATCGTACGATACGAATAAATACGAAATATTATAATAATAATAATATTTTTGACCTAACAACGTTATTTAATAAAATTTGTCACCAACGTCCATATTAAATAGAATCGAAATACATTCGATTTAAATTGCGTACGATTTAACCAATTCGCATTTTCGTATATATTCAACAATATATATAATTCGATACATAAATTAGCCTAACGCGGAACTAATTACATGTATTAACAAAGAATTAGGCACAAATTCTAGTCCTAATTTGCCGGTTGTTACATTCTCCCCCTGTTAAAGGAATTTCGTCCCGAAATTTAAGTCGAAGTCGCGTTAGGGGCAGAATCGGTGAATAAGTGTGGATACTTGAGTCGTATTTGGTCTTCCCGTTCCCAAGTGAATTCTGGACCGCGTCTAGAATTCCACCTGACTTTGACGATGGAAATACGACTCTGTTTCAGTTGTTTGACCTCACGGTCCATAATTTCGACTGGTTCCTCAACGAAATGTAGTTTGTCATCGATGCGGATCTCGTCAAGGGGTATAATGAGTGTCTCGTCAGACAGGCATTTCTTTAAGTTAGAAATGTGAAAGGTAGGGTGCACACTGCTGAGTTCAGAGGGCAGCTGCAATCGATATGCCACTGGACCTATTTTCTCGAGGATCTCAAAAGGTCCAATGTACCTGGGGTTTAATTTTCCGCGTTTGCCGAACCGGATTACGCCTTTCCAAGGCGAAACTTTTAAGAGTACTCGATCCCCAACTTGGAACTCGAGTGGCTTGCGTCTCAAGTCAGCATAGCTCTTCTGACGATCACGCGCGGCTTTGAGTCGGTTTTGGATTTCAACGATTTTCTCTGTGGTTTCGTGTATGAGTTCAGGACCAGTGAGTTGACTATCTCCCACTTCAGTCCAACAGATCGGTGATCGGCACTTACGACCGTACAGTGCCTCAAAAGGTGCAGCCTTAATGCTGGTGTGATAGCTGTTGTTGTACGAGAACTCGCACAACGGTAAGTGATTTTCCCAAGAAGTACCGAAGTCGACTACGCAGGCTCGTAGCATATCCTCCAGTGTTTGAATAGTTCGCTTTCTTTGGCCATCGGTTTGCGGGTGATAAGCAGTACTCATATCCAGATGAGTACCAAGAGATTTCTGTAGCGATTGCCAAAAGTTAGAAGTAAAACGGCTGTCCCTATCCGAGATGATCGAGATAGGTACACCGTGTCGCGAGATGATTTCTTTGACATAGATGCGAGTCAGACGCTCCATCTTGTCGGTTTCCTTAATGGCCAGAAAATGAGCAGATTTCGTGAGACGGTCCACGATCACCCAAATGGTATCGCAACCACTCGAAGTTTTCGGTAGTTTGGTAATGAAGTCCATGGAAATCTGTTCCCATTTCCATTGAGGAATTTCAGGTTGTTGAAGCAACCCAGAGGGTCTTTGGTGTTCGGTCTTTACTTTGGAACAGGTTAGGCATTTACTGACGTACAAGGCGATGTCAGCTTTCATGTTAGGCCACCAATACAACCCTTTTACGTCATGATACATCTTGTCAGATCCGGGATGTATAGAGTATCGAGATTTGTGAGCTTCAGCCATCACCAAATCTCGCAAGTTTCCGAATTTGGGTAACCACACCCGGTTAGAGAAGTATCGAGTTCCATCGGGTTTGATTTCGAATTGTTTATCCAAGCCTCGCAAGGCTTCATTTTTCAAGTTTTCATAGTTGAGTGCTTCAAGTTGAGCGGTAAGGATTTGAGCAGGAAGCTCGTTATGAATTGTCATAGAAAGTGCTTGGACTCGAAGGGGTTTCACTCGTTCTTTTCGGCTTAAGGCATCAGCAACTACGTTAGCCTTGCCCGGATGGTATTTGATCTCGCAGTCGTAGTCACTAAGTAACTCAACCCAGCGACGTTGTCTCATGTTTAGATCTTTCTGATCGAATATGTGTTGGAGACTTTTGTGATCGGTAAAGATAGTGCTTTTCGTACCGTAGAGATAATGTCTCCAGATTTTCAATGCGAAGACCACAGCACCTAACTCGAGGTCGTGGGTCGTATAGTTTTTCTCGTGGATTTTCAGTTGTCGTGAGGCATAGGCAATGACTTTTTCCCGTTGCATCAACACACAACCAAGTCCCTGGTGTGAGGCGTCGCAGTAAACTACGAAATCGTCGGTGCCCTCGGGTAAGGACAGGATTGGTGCACTGCAAAGTTTGTTTTTCAATAGCTGGAAGGCTGACTCTTGTTTATCAGTCCAATCGAACTTCTTATCTTTCTGAGTCAGTGTGGTTAGTGGAACAGCTATTCTTGAAAAGTTTTCGATGAATCGGCGGTAATAACCAGCAAGACCTAAGAATTGTCTCACTTCGGTTGGAGTGGTCGGTGACTCCCAGCCCTTGATTGCTTCAATCTTGGCGGGATCAACATGAATTCCTTGGCTGTCAATCACGTGCCCGAGGAATTGAACGGTTCGAATCCAGAACTCACACTTAGAGAATTTGGCATATAACTCTTCGTGTTTCAGAAGTCTAAGAATGGTTTTCAGATGTTGAGCATGTTCCTGTTCGTTGCACGAGTAAATCAGTATATCGTCGATGAACACAATGACGAATTTGTCAAGATATGGTTTGCACACCCGATTCATAAGGTCCATGAATACGGCCGGTGCGTTGGTCAACCCGAATGGCATCACTTGGAATTCGTAATGCCCATAACGAGTTCGGAAAGCTGTCTTTGGGATATCATTGTCACGGACTCGGAGTTGATGATAACCCGACCGTAGATCAATCTTTGAGTAAACACTCGATCCCTGGAGTTGGTCGAACAGGTCATCGATTCTAGGAAGTGGGTACCGATTCTTTATGGTTAGCTTATTCAGCTCTCGGTAGTCGATACACATGCGGAAAGACCCATCTTTCTTTTTCACGAATAAGACCGGAGCTCCCCAAGGTGAGGAACTTGGTCGAATGAATCCTCTGTCCAGGAGTTCCTGTAGTTGGTTAGACAACTCCTGCATTTCGGATGGTGCTAAACGGTAAGGGGCTCGTGTCACGATGCTTGGATATCAATCCATATTCGACGATGACGAGTTTGTTTGCGAGATATCCGGTTTGTAGGGTCGATCAGTACCAAAGTGAGTGGATTACTACGTAGGGAAACTGCCGTCTTTCGAGAAGCAGTTGTCGGGTGTTGTTGGCGGTAAAACGGGGAAATTGGCGTAAAGGAGCGGTGAATGAAGGTTCGAACGTCGTCGTGTTTTGTATCCCGCTACTAGCTAGTTGTTGTTTGTTATACGGTGAATATGAAGTGATGGAATTAAAAGCGAATATCATAACAAGGGTTGGGTAGTATGTTTGTACTGAAAATTTTTGTTTAGGTATTTCAAATTTGTATATGAGTAAATTGTGAGATTTAAATAGGTGTTTTGATCAGCAGCGATGGGGGTCGTAGCGAACTTACGTTTTGTAAATTTGGTTAGACGTAGGCATATCAATGATCGGATCGTGTTTGAAAAGTAGTGAATTGCGACCGTGTTACTATTTCGAGGTGAACAAACGTTCGGTATGAGTAGTGAGTAGTCCCGTCGCGGCAAGTCCTTATTGCCATAGTGATCAGAATGATCGTTTTGTCGTGGGAATAGTGGTGGCCTTAGTCATCGTGAGTGTCCCTCACGGCACTAATCCAGTTGAGAATTGAACAATTAAATTGCGAATCGTGTCAAATATTAACCGGTGGGTTTCGTCCAATGGTTGGAAGATGTTTCCAATACGTAGGGGTTGTGGTTGACCAATAACCTTGGGGGGTGTCAATACGATGGCGTGTCTTAATGAAGAGTGCATCAGTTATAATACTGCTAGCGTTGGGTTTTGTTCGTGATGGTACATCTATCCGTCTAGTCGTGTTTAATTCATGTGACTTTTACACGTCTTTGATAATGGTACGGGGGAACGCATGAAAGATACGGTTATCACAGTTGTGTAGATTTTGGGAAAACGTGTCAAAACAAGAAATATCGATAGGTTATACATAATAGGTTATAATCCGTTTACATGCAGATTACAAACGTTAGAGTTTACAAATTGCTCCGGGAATTGTTACATCCGGTTGAACATAAGGAACCTAATACAAAATGTGATGGTATCACTATATAGCCATCAGAATAGAGTTTCTAGTACGATACATCGCGATTACACATCCGCTGTACATGGGTTTAACAAAATTTGATTCTGGTTGTCGTTGGGTCATTCTTAGTTAGGGTTCCTGGCCTTCGGATTCGTCTTCCGACTCCAGGTTCAGGTCGTGTGGGTGGTAGCGTGCCTCAAGCATGTCCCTGTATCTTTGAGTCGTGGAGCGGTACCTAGTCTCCTCCGTTGACTTCCTGCCCAAACGTTTGATCCATGTTTTGGTCCTATGGGTTAGGTTGGTGGCCACTTTCTTCCAGTAACGGATCTTATCTTTGATTCGTGTAGGGACAGATCGGTTTGAGATTCTCAATCTTTGTTCATAGTCTATGCACTTACGCTTAAGTGCCCAATTTCGGCCGTCTAGTCCCACGGCCTGATCTCGCACTCTTTCATATTCTTCGATGTCGATGCCAGTCATTCCGAAATTCTGATTTTCGTTTCCCTCCAGCATGATTTCTTCTTCTGGTACGATGTCCTCATCGAGATACGTGTACTGGATTTGTTCCTCGTGGACTTGGTCACTATCAGACATGTAGTCGTCCATTTGGGAATTCGCGGCTTTGAGTTCTATAGAAATGACAGAGAGAGGATTTTAGTCCTTGGAAGTACGTTGCTTCCGGGTGTTAGATGTGATTTTCATAAAATCATTAGAGTGCGCCACAAGGTGGTGTGACGGAAATCAAGTCTGTCATGGTCGGTGCAAACCGCTGAGAGAAATTCGTAAGTGTCACCAGAGAAACGTCGGCTATCTCTATAGCGAGTGTGTTTACGTGCGAGGCCTATTCATATATATTCAATATATAATAGCCTAGTAGTATAGTCAGTGAGTGAGGCCTATGTATGTATATACTCGTATATCACATAATAGCCTAGTGTATGTCTAGCACATAACATGTAAGAGTCTCGGTTCCCTCGTGGTCAGAGTCAACTAACGCATTCCTGTTCGACATAACCATTTCAGACCTCACATCATCTTTCCTTAATTGTACATAGTTGATCAGGCTATGTTAAATTAAAGTCGTATGATGTAATTCCTGAACCAATCATGCCTAATAAGGAAATACTGCCTAATGGTCATAGTCTAGGCCCACTAAATGCAACCTAGTTCGCTATAACCTTAGGCTCTGATACCAATCTGTAACACCCCCAAATTTAGTGATTTGCGGAAGCATACTTGGGTGTTACTAATCAATATACAAAGCACAAGATATACAGCAAACGACCTCTAAATGAGACGTTTTGTAAAATAATTAAATTTCATAATTAAATCGTTTGAAAACATATAGTTTTCTTTACCAAAAAAATATGTAAGCCTAGAGTCCGCGTATGTGGCGGGAGATTCTATTACATAACCATAGTTACAAAAGATGATGCCAAAGAATCTCCGTTAAATGCAGTTTGGAAATCATGCGACTCTAGCTAGTAATCCTGGAGTGATCCTACTCCGTAAGTGTACCTGAGAATACATGCTAAAAAGGGTCAACCAAAAGGTTGGTGAATCTCACAGGTTTATCAGTAAATAATCAGTTTGAACACAAGATTTCATCAGTAGTGCCCGTAGGCGTATATCAAGTATTTGCAGATCTCGCAAAAGTAAAGTAATCAAGTTATACCGTTGCCATGAGGCTCATAATCGAAGCTTAACCCGTAAATAATCAGTCGCTCCCGTGACATGCTCGAAATTGAGCAAGCATAAGTAACGAAATAATAGTCGCCCGTTTATACATAACGGTTCGTGGTAGCGCTACTACCCCGGGCGGGGAGGGCCATTTCCCTAATGGATCCATTAACTACTGTTCGCGCTTAAGTCCATAACTAACGATATATGATGGAGAGACTTCAGTAAATAGTAATTAACTCATGCAATTCCGTTGGGTATAGAAATCAGTTTAGTACTTGTGTTCAAGAAAAATCAGTAGCATGTATCTCCCCCAATAGGATAAAACAGTAAAAGTGGGGCCGTAAGACTCACATGAGTCTTTGCAAGTGCGTTTATATCAATAAACGAGTAAGAAATATCAATAGTTGGTTCTCCGAACCCGTAACCTCCGAATGCCTAAACACATAATATCAAGTAAGTAGATGTCTCGCAAGATCATCTAGGCTAGTTGTCTACACAACTCGTTATGTCCAAGTGTTTGTTTAGTAATCCGTTTGTAGTTTGAAAACAAGTATGGCCCGTTGGTGACGGTTTGTATTAATGATTCAAAGTGTTAACATTATGTGTATCGTATAAGGATTTGAGGTTGTAAAAGTTCGACACTTAGTGAAAATGTGAGTTTTCAAGGTTCTGGTTTGTGCGACGTAGCATGCGACGTAGCATGCGACGCAAGGTGCGACGTAGGCAGGTACGTCGCATGATGCGACCTTCGCAAATCAATGCGACGTAGGGGGCGACGTCGCTAATGCGACGTTGGTTCGGTTTGCGACGTTAAAGTCTACGTCGCTATGTGCGACGTCCGCAAGTTAATGCGACGTAATAGGTTGCGTCGCTAGTGCGACATTGGGATTTTGTGCGACGTAGGCCGCGACGTCGCAGAGGCCCCTGGCCAGGTGCGACGTAGCGGTCTGATGGCCGGAAAATGTGTCGAAAACGAGATTTTCGGTTTCCGTTTGGTCCAAAACTTTTACCCAACCCATTTTTGGACATTTTAAGTATATATAAACTATAAAAACGTAAAAATTAGTAAAAACGGAGAGTTTCGGGTTTTGTCGGAAACTTACGAAATGCCGAAATGAAAATCCGGAAAGATAGGAAGGTAGATCGTGATGTCGTGGTTCTTTTATCCCAAAGGAGTGGTATGATCCGGTGTCGTCTCGTGTTGTTATTTTGCGTTTTAGTGAGGTGGTGGGTTTTGTTTATTTTGAAAGAAAATGGAGAGAAAGAGAGATGAGAGATAAGATGATGATGATGAAATGAAAGTGGGGAGAGGGGGTCCCCCCCTTTTTTTGGCTGAAAATCGGTGGGGTCCACCGAGTGGACTTCACCAAATTTTGTTCCCTGCGCTTCGAGTTCTGCGCGGTGTTCGTTCGCTCCGTCGTTTATACGTTAAGTAATTATTTTAAATATTAACTGGTACATTTTAAATACAGATTATTACGTGATATTTTATTATTTTACAATTAAGTTTACGTTTGAATTAGAAATGTAAGTTGGTTTATTCAGTTTGCGCGTTTTACATTTTAAATTGTGTAACTTTCTGATCGTACGATACGAATAAATACGAAATATTATAATAATAATATTTTTGACCTAACAACGTTATTTAATAAAATTTGTCACCAACGTCCATATTAAATAGAATCGAAATACATTCGATTTAAATTGCGTACGATTTAACCAATTCGCATTTTCGTATATATTCAACAATATATATAATTCGATACATAAATTAGCCTAACGCGGAACTAATTACATGTATTAACAAAGAATTAGGCACAAATTCTAGTCCTAATTTGCCGGTTGTTACACTAATGGATCCATTAACTACTGTTCGCGCTTAATTCCATAACTAACGATATATGATGGAGAGACTTCTGTAAATAGTAATTAACTCATGCAATTCCGTTTGGTATGGAAATCAGTTTAGTACTTGTGTTCAAGGAAAATAAGTAGCATGTATCTCCCCCAATAAGATAAAATAGTAAAAGTGGGGCCGTAAGACTCACCTGATTCTTTGCAAGTACGTTTATATCAATAAACGAGTAAGTAATATCAACCGTAGGTTCTCCGAACCCGTAACCTTCAAATGCCTAAACATATAAAGTTAAGTAAGTAGATGTCTCGCAAGACCATCTAGGCTAGTTGTCTACATAACTCGTTATGTCCAAGTGTTTGTTTAGTAATCCGTTTGTAGTTTGAAAGCAAATATGGCCCGTTGGTGACGGTTTGTAATAATGATTCAAAGTGTTATCATTATATGTATCGTTGAATCAGGTTTCGTTATTTGTAAGTGTTCAACACTTAGTGTGAAAAGTATTTACAACATTTAATGACGGGGGTCCGGGGGCAGAGCCCCAGGCTGGGGTCGAGCTGCCAGGTCAGCTTGGAAAATTTTTATTTCTATAATATTGTTATAGTGAAAAACGCATCTGGACTTGAATTTGGGTGAAATCAAGTGGTAAATTTTTGGTCTCGATACTTAGTAGAAATGGTTTGAAACTCTCTGTTTTTAGCGTCACTTATAGCGACACTTAAGGTTTAGGCGACACTTAGGAAGTGTCGCATAAAATTGCGAAATATGAGTTTAGGGCGTCACTTAGGTAAGTGACGCATAAGGTGGCGACACTTAGGCAGTGACGGTAACAAGTGTCGGTTTAAGGTTCTAGGCGTCACTAGAGTAGTGTCGGGCAAGAGTGTCGTATAAAAATTAGGTTTCGATCATAGGCGTCACTAAAGCAAGTGACGCTAGTAGTGACGGATATCGAAAATGCGTCACTTAGGTAGTGACGGGAAAAGAGGGCTTATGCGACACTTAGTCAGTGTCGCACGAAGTGACGCATATCTGGGTTCATCAGTGCGTCACTTACGTCTGATCGACGGATTTTGAGCCAAAAACATGTTTTCGGGTTTCCGTTTGGTCCGATTCTTTTACCCAACCCTCATATGAACATATTAAGCCTATTTAAACCATAAACTAGTAAAAATGATCAAAAACGAGAGATGTCGGGATTTGTCGGAAACTTACAAAACGCCGAAATGAAATTCCGGAAAGATAGCGTTGTAGATCGTTATGTGGTGAACGTTTTTCTCCAAAGGAGGTGTATGATCCAAACTCGTTTTGACGTAGTATTTAAGGATTTTTGATGGTGGTGGTGTGGTGATTTAGAGAGAAAAAGGAAAGAAGAAAAGGAAGAGAGAGAGAGAGATAGATGAAAGTGAAGAAAGAAAATGGGAGGTGGGGGTTTTATCCCCACTTTTCAGCTTTCTCGCCCCGCGTTCCGCGTGGTGTTCGTTTGCTCCGTCGTTTAGACGTTAAATAACTATTTTAAATATTAAAAGTGCGTTTTTAAAATACAATTTATTACGCGATATTTTATTTAAAAGTTTTACAATTCACTTTATATTTGAGTTATAAGTTGTAAGTTATTTTATTTAATCTGTGCGTTTTAATATTTCAAATTGTGTAAGGTTTGTTTGTACGATACGAATGAATACGAAATATTATCATAATAATATTTTTGACATAACAACGTTATTTAATAAAATTGGTCACCAACGTCCGTATTAAATTGAATCGAAATACATTCGATTTAAATTGCGTATGATTTAACCAAATCGCATTTTCATATATATTCAACAATATATATAATTCGATACATAAATTAGCCTAACACAGAACTAATTACATGTATTAACAAAGAATTAGGCACTAATTCTATTCCTAATTTGCCGGTTGTTACATTCTCCCCCTGTTAAAAGAATTTCGTCCCGAAATTTAAGTCGAAGTCACGTTAGGGGTAGAATCGGTGAATAAGTGGGGATACTTGAGTCGTATTTGGTCTTCCCGTTCCCAAGTGAATTCTGGACCGCGCCGCGAATTCCACCTGACTTTGATGATTGGAATACGACTTTGTTTCAGTTGTTTGACCTCACGGTCCATAATTTCGACGGGTTCCTCAACGAAATGAAGTTTGTCATTAATGTGAATCTCGTCAAGTGGTATGATAAGTGTCTCGTCAGACAGACATTTCTTTAAGTTAGAAATATGAAAGGTAGGGTGCACGCTGCTGAGTTCAGAGGGCAGCTGCAGTCGATATGCCACTGGACCTATCCTCTCGAGGATCTCAAAAGGCCCAATGTATCTGGGGTTTAATTTTCCGCGTTTGCCGAATCGGATTACGCCTTTCCAAGGCGATACCTTTAAGAGTACTCGATCCCCAACTTGGAACTCGAGTGGCTTGCGTCTCACGTCAGCATAGCTTTTCTAACGATCACGCGCGGCTTTGAGTCGGTTTTGGATTTCAACGATTTTCTCTGTGGTTTCATGTATAAGTTCAGGACCAGTGAGTTGACTATCTCCCACTTCAGTCCAACAGATCGGTGATCGGCACTTACGACCGTATAGTGCCTCAAAAGGTGCAGCCTTAATGCTGGCGTGATAGCTGTTGTTGTATGAGAATTCGCACAACGGTAGATGTCTTTCCCAATTTGTACCGGAATCCACTACGCAGGCTCGTAGCATGTCTTCCAGTGTCTGAATAGTTCGTTCGCTCTGGCCATCGGTCTGAGGATGGTACGCGGTACTCATATCGAGACGGGTACCCAGTGATTTTTGGAGTGATTGCCAGAAGCGAGATGTGAATCGAGCATCCCTGTCAGAGATAATTGAGATAGGGACACCATGTTGGCAAACGATTTCCTTGATGTAAATTTGTGTAAGGCATTCCATTTTATCGGTTTCTCTGATTGCCAAGAAATGAGCTGATTTGGTGAGACGATCGACGATCACCCAAATGGTATCGCAACCGCTCGCCGATTTAGGTAGTTTGGTTATGAAATCCATGGTAATTTGCTCCCATTTGCATTGAGGAATTTCAGGTTGTTGGAGCAATCCGGAAGGTCTTTGGTGCTCGGCCTTGACCTTGGAACAAGTTAAGCATTTGCTGACGTACAAGGCAATGTCAACTTTCATGTTCGGCCACCAGTATAACTCCTTGATGCCGTGATACATTTTGTCGGATCCCGGGTGGATAGAATACTTGGACTTGTGAGCTTCATCCATCACCAAGTCCCGAAGGTTTCCGAAATTAGGCAACCAGATTCGGTTTGAGAAATACCTAATCCCGTTGGGTCTGATCTCGAATTGTTTATCCATGCCTCGCAAGGCCTCGTTCTTGAAGTTATCGGGTTTCAGGGCTTCGAGTTGGGCAAGGTGTATTTGGGTGGTGAGGTCGTTATGAATGGTAATACTGAGTGCTCGGACTCGAAGTGGTTTTGTTCGTTCTTTACGGCTGAGAGCATCAGCAACCACGTTTGCTTTGCCCGGATGATATTTGATCTCACAGTCGTAATCGGTGAGTAATTCAACCCATCTACGTTGCCTCATGTTAAGATCTTTCTGGTTGAAAATGTGTTGGAGGCTTTTGTGGTCGGTGAATATGGTGCTGCGGGTACCATAAAGATAATGTCTCCAGATATTTAAGGCGAACACCACGGCCCCTAGCTCGAGGTCGTGAGTTGTGTAGTTTTTCTCGTGAACTTTAAGTTGTCTGGAGGCGTAAGCAATGACCTTGTCTCGTTGCATCAGTACGCAACCGAGACCTTGGTGAGAAGCATCGCAGTATACCACGAAATCATCGGTGCCTTCGGGTAGAGATAGAATGGGTGCACTGCAAAGCTTGGATTTCAACAGTTGAAATGCCGACTCTTGTTTATCGGTCCAATCAAATTTCTTTTCCTTCTGAGTCAGCACGGTGAGGGGTTTGGCAATTGTTGAAAAGTTTTCGATGAAGCGGCGGTAGTAACCGGCCAATCCCAAGAATTGGCGTACCTCGGTGGGAGTGGTTGGTGCTTGCCAATTCTTGATTGCCTCGATTTTTGACGGGTCTACATGAATTCCCTGACTGTCGATAACGTGCCCAAGGAATTGAACGGTGTTTATCCAGAACTCACACTTAGAGAATTTGGCGTAAAGCTCTTCGTGTCTAAGTAGTTCTAGGATGGTTCCGAGGTGTTGTGCGTGCTCTTGTTCGTTTCGTGAATAGATAAGAATGTCATCGATAAAAACAATGACAAACTTGTCGAGGTACGGTTTGCACACCCGATTCATAAGGTCCATGAATACAGCCGGTGCGTTGGTTAGGCCAAAGGGCATTACTTGGAATTCGTAGTGCCCGTAACGGGTTCTGAATGCGGTTTTTGGGATGTCAGCATCGCGAACACGCAACTGATGATAACCTGATCGAAGATCAATCTTTGAATAACAGCTTGATCCTTGAAGTTGATCGAACAGGTCATCGATTCGAGGGAGTGGGTATCGGTTCTTGACGGTTAGTTTGTTCAACTCTCTGTAGTCAATACACATTCGGAATGAACCGTCTTTCTTTTTGACAAATAAGATCGGAGCTCCCCAAGGTGAAGAACTCGGTCTGATGAATCCTCTATCCAGGAGTTCCTGTAATTGAGTAGACAACTCCTGAAGTTCGGATGGGGCTAGGCGATACGGTGCTCGGGCCACCGGTGCGGCACCCGGCACGAGATCAATCGAGAACTCAACCTGTCTAGGTGGAGGTAAACCAGGTAGTTCTTCTGGAAAGACTTCGGGAAAGTCTCTAACGATTGGCACATCTTCAAGTCGCTTCTCCTCCGACTTTTTCTCCGTGATGTGCGCGAGTATTGCTGGGTAACCCTTTCTCAGAAATTTTCGGGTTTTTAAACAGGAGATTAAGTTTAGTCTCGAACCACCGGTCTCCCCCTGTATGATCAAGGTACTACAGGCGGCGAGAGGAATTCGGACGATTTTATCATGGCAAACAATTTCGGCCCGGTGCTTGGACAACCAGTCCATACCCACGATGACATCAAAACTTCCTAGTTCAACAAGCATTAGATCGATTGAGAAGGTTTCGTTTGCGAGGTTTAAAGTGCAATTGGGTATCACACTACTGGTTTCTATGAGCTTACCATTTGCGAGCTCTACAGTGTACTTAACATCTAAGGCCGAAGGGGTGATATTAAGTAGTGGGCAAAACTCATCAGATATGAAAATTTTATCAGCACCGGTATCAAATAATACTGAAGCAGTAAGATCGTTGAGAAGA
Source organism: Helichrysum umbraculigerum (assembly GCA_949592205.1). Lineage (NCBI taxonomy): Eukaryota > Viridiplantae > Streptophyta > Magnoliopsida > Asterales > Asteraceae > Helichrysum > Helichrysum umbraculigerum. Next base: position 3,608,233 of record CATIUR010000008.1, on the reverse strand, counting down.
AACGTACCCGTTACAACATTCGGGTCTTCTCTAGCTTCCCCAGCTTTGATGACAAATGCTCTACTACGAGCAGGGTTGTTGTTCCGTTTGTTGCTGTTGTTGTTGTTTTTCTGCTTAGGGCAATTATTCTGAAAATGCCCAGGACTTCCGCACCCATAACAAGTCTTCGGGGCACTGATGTTTCGACAATCCTTGGCCAGATGCCCAAAGCGTTTGCAGTTTGTGCAAGGGCAGGAACCGTCGTGGTGACGATTGCATTTGGGACAGTAGGGCCTGCTTCCACTGTACCCTTTCTTTTCTGAAGAGCCGGATGAATAAGCTCTAATAGGCTCGGGTCTTCGGTTGGTGATTTGGTTGTATGAGTTGGGGTTTCCTTCCCACTTTCATTTGTTGTTTGCAGGTGGGGCTGAGATTGTGTTACGGCGGACAGCGTTTGCCGTGAGTTCATGGGCCATACGGATGGCGTTCTGGATAGTACCTGGTTTGGATGAAGTCACCAGGTCCTGGAGTTTCTCGGGCAGTCCATCAATGTATTTCTCGATCCTCTTGTACTCAGGATCGACCATGGTTGGGCACAGAAGTGCCAGTTGGTGGAAACGGTTGGTGTAACCGGTGATATCATCACCTTGCATCTTATGGTTCCAGAATTCCAGCTCCAGTTGTTTCAGTTCATCCCTGGGGCAATACTCACCCCTTAACATCTCCTTCAACTCCTCCCACGGGAGTTTGTAAGCATTGGCAACGCCCACAGTTTGGGCATATGTGTTCCACCACGTGAGTGCGGTGTCAGTAAAAGTACTAACAGAGAACTTAACTCTGTCCCCCTCCGCACAGTTGCAGATAAGAAATACCGATTCAACTTTCTCGATCCAACGTATCAGACCAATAGCTCCCTCGGTACCTGCAAAGTTTAGAGGTTTGCAGTTCTGGAAGTCCTTGTAAGAACAAGGTTTAGCAGCAGAGGTTTCAGCGGCATCGCTGTTTCTCGAGGAATTTGGTGGTGTATTCCGAGCCAAGGCTTCAGTAACAGCCTGGGTTATAAGGGAGGTAATCTGGGCGTCGGTGTATGGTCGTGTCTTTGGCGGCATGATTCTTCAATAAAAGAAATGAAGATACATGAGATTTTGTATGAACTTGTAATTGTCACAGATGTACATGTATGAAAGCAGTAATACATAACATCAACATGGAAAATGACAATTAATGTGAGTTGAGATAACAAGTGATATTTGATAGATAAAGTGAGTTTAAAAGTTACATCCTACAGGGATATTACAAAAGGTGTCGGGAATTGTTACATCCGACTAGTTTATAGAGTAGCGCTAGATAGTCATTAGATTACAAGATAGATTACAAGACAAAGGCTACGCTAGTCTTCTTGTAGATTAATTTGTTCCATTAGCGCGACAAGGCGGTCCACAGTTTCTGCTAGTCGGTTGGTTTGCCTGGCGTTGTCTTCCACCAAGGCCAGTCGTTGTGCTATTGTTCGAGAGTGATCCGCAGTCTCCTGTGAGCGCTGTTCACATTCTTCTAGTCGGTTTCTTACAAGTTCATCCGCACCTAATTCGGCGGTCATGGAATCCTGAATTATGCTTACAGAGAGGTTGGTATCCTCTTGTTCTCGCTGTAGTTGTGATATGCGGTCAAGAGCTTGACGAAGCAGGTAGGTCATTCGGTGTTGTTCCAGTTCCAAATTTTCGAGTCTTTGCTCCTGACTGCGGAGTTGGATAGCCAACATTGGCACCGTGAGATGTGCCGAGTTTTGAGAGTTAGGTACAGGATAAGGGCTGGTTCGAGGTGACCTTGTGTTCCTCCTGGCTACTCGTGGGTTCCGTGACCCATGTGAGTGAGAGTGTGTCGGATTAGGTGGTGTGTTTGCCATTCCTGTGGCAGAGTGTAAGTAAGACGAGGCTAATATATATAAATATATAATATCTAGCCTAAAGTCTAGCACGTATCAAGTAATGGTCTGGTTCTCTCGTGGTCAGAGTCAACTAACGCATTCCTGTTCGACACAACCATTTCAGACCTCACATCATTTTTCCTTAATTGTACATAGTTGATCAGGCTATGTTAAATTAAAGTCGTATGATGTAATTCCTGAACCAATCATGCCTAGTAAGGAAATACTGCCTAATGGTCATAGTCTAGGCCCACTAAATGCAACCTAGTTCACTATAACCTTAGGCTCTGATACCAATCTGTAACACCCCCAAATTTAATGATTTTCGGAAGCATACTTGGGTGTTACTAATCAATATACAAAGCATAAGATATACAGCAAACGACCTCTAAATGAGACATTTTGTAAAATAATTACATTTCATAATTTAATCGTTTGAAAGCATATAGTTTTCTTTACAAAAATATATAAGCCTAGAGTCCGCGTATGTGGCGGAAGATTCTATTACATAACCATAGCTACAAAAGATAATGCCAAAGAATCTCCGTTATATGCAGTTTGGAAATCATGCGACTCTAGCTAGTAATCCTGGAGTGATCCTACTCCGTAAGTGTACCTGAGAATACATGCTAGAAAGGGTCAACCAAAAGGTTGGTGAATCTCACAGGTTTATCAGTAAATAATTCAGTTTGAACACAAGATTTCATCAGTAGTGCCCGTAGGCGTATATCAAGTATTTGCAAATCTCGCAAAAGTAAAGTAATCAAGTTATACCGTTGCCATGAGGCTCATAATCGAAGCTTAACCCGTAAATAATCATTTGCTCCTGTGACATGCTCATAATTGAGCAAGCATAAGTAAACGAAATAATAGTCACCCGTTTCTACGTGTAAATCAGTACGTGGTAGCGCTACTACCCCGGGCAGGGAGGGTCATTTCCCTAATGGATCCATTAACTACTGTTCGCGCTTAATTCCATAACTAACGATATATGATGGAGAGACTTCTGTAAATAGTAATTAACTCATGCAATTCCGTTTGGTATGGAAATCAGTTTAGTACTTGTGTTCAAGAAAAATAAGTAGCATGTATCTCCCCCAATAAGATAAAATAGTAAAAGTGGGGCCGTAAGACTCACCTGAGTCTTTGCAAGTACGTTTATATCAATAAACGAGTAAGTAATATCAACCGTAGGTTCTCCGAACCCGTAACCTTCAAATGCCTAAACATATAAAGTTAAGTAAGTAGATGTCTCGCAAGACCATCTAGGCTAGTTGTCTACATAACTCGTTATGTCCAAGTGTTTGTTTAGTAATCCGTTTGTAGTTTGAAAGCAAATATGGCCCGTTGGTGACGGTTTGTAATAATGATTCAAAGTGTTATCATTATATGTATCGTTGAATCAGGTTTCGTTATTTGTAAGTGTTCAACACTTAGTGTGAAAAGTATTTACAACATTTAATGATGGGGGTCCGGGGGCAGAGCCCCTGGCTGGGGTCGAGCTGCCAGGTCAGCTTGGAAAATTTTTATTTCTATAATATTGTTATAGTGAAAAACGCATCTGGACTTGAATTTGGGTGAAATCAAGTGGTAAATTTTTGGTCTCGATACTTAGTAGAAATGGTTTGAAACTCTCTGTTTTTAGCGTCACTTATAGCGACACTTAAGGTTTAGGCGACACTTAGGAAGTGTCGCATAAAATTGCGAAATATGAGTTTAGGGCGTCACTTAGGTAAGTGACGCATAAGGTGGCGACACTTAGGCAGTGACGGTAACAAGTGTCGGTTTAAGGTTCTAGGCGTCACTAGAGTAGTGTCGGGCAAGAGTGTCGTATAAAAATTAGGTTTCGATCATAGGCGTCACTAAAGCAAGTGACGCTAGTAGTGACGGATATCGAAAATGCGTCACTTAGGTAGTGACGGGAAAAGAGGGCTTATGCGACACTTAGTCAGTGTCGCACGAAGTGACGCATATCTGGGTTCATCAGTGCGTCACTTACGTCTGATCGACGGATTTTGAACCAAAAACATGTTTTCGGGTTTCCGTTTGGTCCGATTCTTTTACCCAACCCTCATATGAACATATTAAGCCTATTTAAACCATAAACTAGTAAAAATGATCAAAAACGAGAGATGTCGGGATTTGTCAGAAACTTACAAAACGCCGAAATGAAATTCCGGAAAGATAGCGTTGTAGATCGTGATGTGGTGAACGTTTTTCTCCAAAGGAGGTGTATGATCCAAACTCGTTTTGACGTAGTATTTAAGGATTTTTGATGGTGGTGGTGTGGTGATTTAGAGAGAAAAAGGAAAGAAGAAAAGGAAGAGAGAGAGAGAGATAGATGAAAGTGAAGAAAGAAAATGGGAGGTGGGGGTTTTATCCCCACTTTTCAGCTTTCTCGCCCCGCGTTCCGCGTGGTGTTCGTTTGCTCCGTCGTTTAGACGTTAAATAACTATTTTAAATATTAAAAGTGCGTTTTTAAAATACAATTTATTACGCGATATTTTATTTAAATGTTTTACAATTCAATTTATATTTGAGTTATAAGTTGTAAGTTATTTTATTTAATCTGTGCGTTTTAATATTTAAAATTGTGTAAGGTTTGTTTGTACGATACGAATGAATACGAAATATTATCATAATAATATTTTTGACATAACAACGTTATTTAATAAAATTGGTCACCAACGTCCGTATTAAATTGAATCGAAATACATTCGATTTAAATTGCGTATGATTTAACCAAATCGCATTTTCATATATATTCAACAATATATATAATTCGATACATAAATTAGCCTAACACAGAACTAATTACATGTATTAACAAAGAATTAGGCACTAATTCTATTCCTAATTTGCCGGTTGTTACACACTATGTCGCTATTGATTTAGCATTCAGAACCTATGCGACACAACCCTTGTGTCGTATAGGTATTGTGTCGCATACTTATCAGACACAACCCTTGTGTCGCATAAAACAGAATATTTACAACTTTTTACTAAGTGTCGAGACCAAAATTTTATCACTTGATTTCACCCAAATTCAAGTCCAGATGTGTTTTTCCTTAAAGCAATATAGTAGAAATTTTATCACTTGATTTTATCACTCGACCCCAGCCAGGGGCTCTGCCCCTTGGACCCCGCCAGGGGCTGCCGCCCCTTGGACCCCGCTACCAGGGGCGCTGCCCCCGGAACCCCGTACTTAGATTCCGTAAGCACATTTCTCACCAAGTGTTGAACTTGCACAATTTCAAATACTCATGCGATACGACTTCTAAAACACATTGAAACATACTATTCAAGTATAATGTATCGAGACCAAAAATTTAATGATGAGATTATTATTACAATCAAACACCAACGGCCCGTACGTGTTTTCAAAACAGACTTTAAAACCAAACAAGTCGTTGTAACTTGTATCAATTCAATCAAACAAGTCGTAGTAACTTGTAACAATTCTATCAACCAAATCGTAGTAATTTGGACATATACATATAGTTGTATAACAACTACAAAGGTAGACTTTCGGGATACCGGTCCAATTAATAACAATCAAGTGTCGTGAACACATTCAGGTTTCAAGTCCTTGGACATCAATTCACAGCTAATTACTTCAAGTTTATTAAATTAAACACTTCAAGACTCAGGTGAGTTTCATGGCCCCATTTTCACTATTTTACAATTAGGGGTGTGATATTACTGCTCTGTTTTGTTTTACAAGTAGAACGCAAGTACCAACCTTCAAATACTACATGAGTTTCAAGCTAATCAATTTAAAGTCCTCTATAGCATAGTCTCTAATATTTTAGCGTGAATGTTAGTATATGATATCATATGGGATTGACAATCCTCATCCGGGTTAGCACGCACTAACCGGTCAAACGGATGTATTAGCATTTGGGAAGACGAGTGTGGATTAGACACTCGTAGGAGACAAACCAGTTAGGTCTCCTTAATTGGACCTAGCGCTCAAGTTAAGCTCAGACTATGTGCTCATGGATTGTATAACTTTTAGTTTGCTTAATTGCATTTTAAATTCAATATAAATCTTGTTGTTCTTACAACTATACATTGACATACAAACCTGTGAGCTCACCAGCGTTTTCGCTGACCCATTTTAGTATTTATCACAGGTACCCAGCAGTAGGTTGGCTGCACAAGCAGGGACTTTTAGCTCGAGTCATCATACATACAACTAGAGATTTGATTGCATTATTATATTTTGTAAAAGTAATTATGCTATGTAATCTCTCAATTTCAGGAACAGGGCTAATGTAACATTATTTTTGATGTAAACGTTTACTTTATTAATACAAGTTTAAAACGACGCATATAGTGGTCGTTCATTATATATCTTATGTGCTTTGTATATTGATTAGTGACACCCAAATCGAGCTTCCGCAATTCATTCAATTTGGGGGTGTCACAGTATCACAGGTACTCAACAGTAGGATTGGACTGCCCTCAGGATCAATAGCTCGAGTCAGCATGCAGACATTAGAGATTTCCTTCCATTAATATATTTTGTAAAAGTATTTATGTATTGGAATCTCTCATTTTTTTAGAACACGAGCTATGTATAACTTCAATTGTTGTAAACATTTCTTATATCAATATATTTTGTTAAAACGACGCATATAGAGTTGTTTGCTATATCTTGTGTGCTTTGATATTTGATTAGTCACGCCCCGACCCGACCCGAACCGCTTCCGCATCTTAAATATGGGGGTGCGACAGATTGGTATCAGAGCCTTAGGTTCTAGTGAACTAGGTTGCATTTGGTGGGCCTAGACTATGACCGTTAGGCAGTATTTCCTTATTAGGTATGACTGGTTTAGGAATTACATCATACGACTTTAATTTAACATAGCCTGATCAACTATGTACAATTAAAGAAAGATGATGTGAGGTCTGAAACGGTTATGTTGAACAGGAATACAATAGTTGACTCTGACCACGAGAGAAACCGGACCTATACTTGTTTATGCTAGACGCGTTAGACTATTATATGATATATGTATATATGTATATGATAGGCCTCGCTCATTTGAAACGTTCTTGCCTCAGAAATGGCAGACTCACCGTCTAGACAGACTATCCGTACTCCATCTTCGCCCTCTCGCTCACGTCGTAGCCACTCGGAATCCCTAGTGGCTAGACGCACTGGTAGCTCACGCCGAGCTAGCCCCTATGCCAATCCTGCCACAAATGGTAACACATCTACTTTAGCTCGCCGTCAAGCAATTGCTCAACAGTGGATATGGTTACCTGCGGCTATGGTCACCTGGAGGATTGAGGAACACATCGAGATCTCCGATAATATCGAAGAATATTCACCTATGGATCTCTCACCGTATACTCAAGAACCGACACACCACACTGTATCGGTGTTAACTGCTCACGTGCATCGTCACGAACGCCGGTTGCACGATATGGAAATTGAACTTCAAGAAACCCGAGAAAACTGGATGATAACGGCGGAGGGCCGCATTGCACAAATCTACCTGGATCAGGAAGATCTATCTGTAACCATTAACCGTACTCACGATCAAATAGAAGATACCACTCAAACCATGGAGATCGTTCACAATCAAGTTATCAGTAACCGAAACGAGATCTCCGTCCTGCAATCAAGGTTGCAACAATGTGAAACACGCCTAAGGGAAACTGAGGACGCCCTCCGGATGGTTAGCCGACTCACAGAGTCCGTTGATCATCTCACTTCCTTACTGCCACAACTTAATCTACGTCAAGATTAGTGTATCTACTATATTGTAATCTGACTAGCTAATCTATGTAGGTCTCTTGTAATTCGACCGGATGTAGAATTCCTGGTATCTTTTGTAAACTCAGTAATCCTGTAATCCTTGGAAACTCTTACCTTGTAACTTGGCTTATTATCTATTGAAATATGATTATCACTTCATACTACTGTGTATATTACTTCTTTATGTATATATACATGTGTGATATATCATAACTTGTACAAGTATCTTACATACTTCGTTCTGTTAATATTCAGCATCATGCCTCCACGATGACACACGTACAGTGACATTGAAATCGCACAGCTCATCGCTCAAAGCGTAGCTCAGGCCTTAGCTGCTTAGTCAAACCCGAGCAGTGAAGACAATGCCATTAACGCCCCTACAACAAAACCCTGTTCTTATAAGGACTTCTTAAACTGAAAACCTCTGAACTTCAAGGGCATGGAAGGTGCCATCGGGTTGATCAGGTGGTTTGAGAAAATGGAATCTGTTTTCCGCATCAGCAAATGTGCGGAAGAAGACAAGGTCAAATACTCTACTTGCACTTTCTCCGAAGGTGCTCTCACTTGGTGGAATTTATATGCCCAGTCTGTGGGTATTGATATCGCCTATCTACTCCCTTGGGAAGACTTGAAGAAAATGCTCATGGATGAGTACTGCCCAAGCGAACAACTCCAGAAACTGGATGAAGAGTTCTGGCACTTAAAAGTGCAGGGAACCGATATTGTTGGATACACCACCAGATTCCAACAACTTGCCCTTCTTCGCCCAGCCATGGTAAGTACCGAACCCAAGAAAATCAAAAAGTACATCCGTGGCCTTCCGGAACCTGTCCAGGGAAATGTCGCCTTTTCAAACCAAACCACTCTTCATGGCGCCATCCGGTTGGCCCATGAGCTTATGGCTATGAACGATAGCCAAGAATCCCCTGCTCCATCCTCCCACAACAACAAAAGAAAGTGGTCCGACAACCACGACAACCACCAGAACAAGAAACCCGACACCATCAAAGCCTACAACTCAACCGCCGAAACCAAACGGGGTTACACCGGGAACAAACCCTACTGTTCCAAGTGCAACCGCCACCATGAAGGTCCTTGCGGTACCTATTGCAACAACTGCAAGAGCTACGAACACCTCACCAAGGACTGTAGATCCCCCACCACCACCAACAACAACAATTCTAACAACAACGCCAGGCCATCTAGAGCCTGTTTCGAGTGTGGAAACACAGGGCATTTCAAAAATGAATGCCCTAAACTGAAGAACAAGGGCAACAACAACAACAACAACAACGCAAGAGGTAGAGCCTTCGTACTCAACTCCGGGGATGCCCGCCAAGACCCGAATGTGGTCTCGGGTATGTTCCTCCTCAACAACTTATCTGCTTCTGTTCTGTTTGATACTGGTACTGATAGAAGCTTTATCTCTGATGAATTTTACCCACTGCTTGACATCACCCCCACTGCTCTAGATGTTAAGTACACTGTAGAATTAGCGAACGGTAAACACATAGAAACTAATAGTGTGATACCTAATTGCACTTTAAACTTAGCCGACGAATCTTTCTCGATCGATCTTATGCCTGTCAAAATTGGAAGTTTCGACGTCATCATTGGAATGGATTGGTTGTCCAAACACCGCGCTGAGATTGTTTGTCATGATAAAGTAGTTCGTATTCCTCTCGCCGCTGGTAGAACTTTGGTCATACAGGGGGAGACTGGTGGGACGAGACTAAACATCATCTCTTGTTTGAAAACTCAAAAATTTCTGAGAATAGGTTATCCGGCAATCATCGCACACATCATGGAGAAAAAATCGGAGGAGAAGCGACTTGAAGATGTGCCCATCGTTCGAGACTTTCCAGAAGTCTTTCCCGAAGAACTGCATGGTCTACCACTGTGACACCTGTCAATTTAGGACTATTAAGTAGGGCCTAATCAAGTGTAATACATGTAATTAGTTCTGTGTTAGGCTAATTAATGTATCGAAATATATATTGTTGAATATATACAATTATGCGATTTGATTAAATCGTACAAGTTTCAAATCGAATGTAATTGGGTTCAATAAATACTGACGTTGGTGAACAATTTTATTAGATAATATAACATTATTTAATAACGCTATTATATCCAAAATATTATCTCTATAATATTTCGTATACAACTTGTATCGTACAAACAGTGACTACACGATTAAAAGATTTAACGTGCCAAAGAAACGAAACAAGTTAAGTATATTCTATAACTCCAATATTAAGTATTTTGGGTAAAATACTTCAACTAAATTTTCGAGTAATTATTCACATTTTAAAACGTATAATTAAATGTTTTAAATAATAATTTAAAATTTAAATAATCGGGAAAACGAACACCGCACGGAGCGCAAATACACGGAGTTAAAAGTGGAGACCCACACCTCGGTGGGCCCCACCGTAATCAGCCAACAAAAGGGGGGAAAAGTCCCACCCTTTCCTCATTCTCACCTTCCACTCTCTCTCTCTCTTCTCTTCTTTTTTCTCTCAAAACAAACCACACCAACAATCCTCTTAAATCACAAAATAACACCACGAAACGGCCTCGAATTCTCACGCTTATTTGGAACAAAAGAACCAACGCGCAACGATCTACATTTCTATATTTCCGGATTTCTCTCGCGTTAACTTGTAAGTTTCCGACAAATTCTCGAAACCGCTTAAATCTTCGTTATAATACTTGATTTTGGTTTAGATATGCTTAAAATGTCCAAATATGGGTTGGGTAAAAGAATCGGACCAAATGGTAACCGGAAAACTCGTTTTTGACACAAAAATCCGTTAACAGCTTTAAGTGTCGCAACGATTACTGCAGTATAGCGTCATTTCGTGCGTCAGTTAAGTGACACACTGAGTGTCGCTAAAAGCCCTAATTTTGCGTCACTTGCTTAAGTGCCGCTAAAAACCCCTTTTTCCCTACACTTTCCTAAGTGTCGCAAATTTAATATCCGTCACTCCAAACCGACACTTCTAGCGTCACTTGTCTAAGTGACGCCTATAATCGAGAACAGATTTCATCCGTCACTAACCTTAGTGAGTCATGACCTTTATACCGACACTTACAACCGACACTTCCTTAAGTGTCGCCCTCTATGCGTCACTCGCACAAGTGACGCCATTTGATCAGAATCTGTCATTTTATGCGACACTTCCTGAGTGTCGCCTAAACCCTAAGTGTCACTATAAGTGACGCATAAAACAGAATGTTTGCAACCCTTTTTCACACTAAGTGTCGAACTTGTGTAACCTCAAACTCTTATACGATACGACTTATAAAACACAATGGAAACATACTTGCTAAGTATAACACTTCGAAAATCATAATAATAATGATTAAGATTTTTATTACAACAAATCACCAACGGGCCATACACGTCTTCAAAACTTAAATCAAACAAACAAATCGTAGTAATTTGGACATTATAGTTGAACAAACAACTACAAAGGTAGTCTAATTTGTAACTACCTACTCATATTAATAACCATCGCGTATCATGGACACCCTCAGGTTATCTGTCTGCGGACATCTCACTGCTTGATTAAGCATCGTACGCTTATTGACCAAACGCTTCAAGACTCAGGTGAGTCTCATAGCCCCTCTTTTATCGTTTTTACTAAGGGGTGTGATCCATTGCTCATTTTTAACATGTGAACGCAAGTACAAACTTTACAATATACTACATGAGTTGTTTTCCACTAATCATTTCTGTCGCACCCCCAAATTGTGATGCGGAAGCGGTTCGGGTCGGGGCGCGACTAATTACATATCAAAGCACATAAGGTATAATGAACGACTCTATATGCGTCATTTCACAAACTTGTATTGATAAAATCAAAGTTTACATCAAAATATAGTTACATTAGCTCGATTGAAATTGAGAGATTTACGTACATAATTAATCTATACAAAATATAATAATGCAGCTAAATCTCTGATTGTTTGCATGCTGACTCGAGCTAATTGATCCTGATTGAGCAGTCCAACCTACTGCTGGTTACCTGTGATACATGCTAAAATGGGTCAGCGAAAACGCTGGTGAGCTCACAGGTTTATAAGTCAACATATGTTTGTATCAACCGCAAGATTTATAATTGAATTTAAAATGCAATTAAGCAAAATAAAAGTTATACAGTCATGAGCACATAGTCTGAGCTTAACTTGAGTTGTCAGCCCCACTTAAGGAAACCTAACTTGAAATGCCTCCTACGAGTGCCTAATCCACACTCGTCTTCCCAAATGCTAATACGTCCGTTTGACCAGTTAGTGCGTGCTAACCCGGACGAGGATTGTCAATCCTATATGATATCATATACTAACATTCACGCTACTACGTATTACCAGACTAAGCTATGGAGGGCTTTGAATTGATTAGTTGAAATAACTTATGCAGTATTTGATGTGGTTTGTACTTGCGTTCAACTTGTAAAATAAAACGAGCAATAATATCACACCCCTGATTGAAAAGCGGTAAAATAGGGGCCATGAGACTCACCTGAGCCTGGAGTGTTTATGGAAATAAACTTGAATTGATTAGCTTGTGAATTGATGTGCGGAGACTTGTAACCTGAGGGCGTTCAATACGCGCGATGGTTATTAATTGAATAGGTATCTTAAAAGACTACCCTTGAAGTTGTTTGTCCAAATTATCCCCATTTGGTTGATTGACTTGTCCAAATTACTAGGATTTGGTTGATTTGACTTGTCCAAATTACTACGATTTGGTTGATTGACTAAAGTTTCGAAAAAAACGTGTACGGCCCGTTGGTGATTGTTTGTAATAATAATCTCGATATTATTATTTTGATTTTTGAAGTGTTGTACTTAAAGAGTGTTTACAAACTTTTAGGTGACGGGGGTCCGGGGGCAGCACCCCTAGTTAGCGGGGTTCCAGGGGTGGCAACCCCTAGCGGGGTCCAAGGGGCTGGCCCCTAGTTGGGGTCGAGATGCCAAGTCAGCTCGAAAAATTTTTATTTCAACTAAATTGCTTTGGTGAAAAACGCATCTGGACTTGAATTTGGGTGAAATCAAGTGATAAGATTTAGGTCTCAACACTTAGTAAAAATGAGTTGTAAATATTCTGTTTTTGGCGACACTAAGCTAATGTCACTACGGGCTTAGGCGACACTTAGTAAGTGTCGCTATATTTCTGATTTTCAATAGTTGGGCGACACTTGAGTAGTGTCGTTATGGCGACACTTATGAATTTTGGCGTCACTAAGGGAGTGTCGCTAAGTTAAATCTGGTTAAGTAATTCAGCGACACTTAAGAAGTGTCGCTATAGGGGCGACACTTAGGCATAGCGACACTTGGCTAGTGTCGCTAGTACTGTTTTTGGCACACTAGCGACACTTTCAACTGTTCGCCGGATTTTGAGCCGAAAACGTGTTTTCCGACGACCATTTGTTCCAAATCTTTTACCCAACCCTTATATGGACATTTTAAGCTTATATAACCAACAAACATGTAAAAATGAGTGAAATCGGAGAGTTTCGGGTTTTTGTCGGAAACTTACGCGAGTTCGAAATGAAATTTCGAAAAGATGAAGTTGTAGATCGTTGCATGGTGGTCGTTATTCCCTAATTATATTTGCGATTTGAGGTCGTTTTGTGGTGTGATTTAAGGATTTTTGATGATGGTGGTGGATGGTGGTTTTTGAAAGAAAATGAAAAAGAGAGAGAGAGATAGAGAGATAAAGAAGATGGTGATAATGAAGATGTGGTGGGGAACCCCCCTCCATGTTGGCTGATTTCGGTGGGGTCCACGAGGTGGGCTTCACCAATTTTTACATTCCTGCAATCGTGCTCCATGCGGTGTTCGTTTTCCCGATCGTTTAAACGTCGATTAATTATTTTATTCGTTTAAATATACATTTTAAAATGTAATAATTATCTAATATTTTCATTGAAGTATTCAACCAAATACTTAATATTTGAGTTATATAATAGAACTTAAGTTGTTTCGTTTTGTTTGTGCGTTTACGTTTTAAAAGCGTAAATTTTATTTGTACGATACGAAATATTATAAAAATAATATTTTGGATATAATTTTGTTATTAAATAATATCATATTATTTAATAAAATTGTTCACCAACGTCCGTATTTAATTGAACCGAATTACATTCGATTTGAACCTTGTACGATTTAATCAAATCACATACTTGTATATATTCAACAATATATATTTATTGATACATCAATTAGCCTATCACAGAACTAATTACATGTATTAAAACTTGATTAGGCCCTAATTAATAGTCCTAATTTGACGGGTGTCACATTCTCCCCCCGTTAGAAGAATTTCGTCCCGAAATTTAGCTTGAAGTCGTGTTTGAAGAAGCATCAGCGAATAACTGAGGGTACTTGAGTCGCATCTGGTCCTCCCGTTCCCAGGTGAATTCCGGACCACGCCGCGAATTCCACCTGACCTTGACGATGGGAATACGACTTTGTTTGAGTTGTTTGACCTCACGGTCCCTGATTTCGGCGGGTTCTTCAACAAAGTGAAGCTTGTCGTCAACCCGAATTTCATCGAGTGGAATGATAAGTGTCTCATCAGACAGACACTTTTTCAAATTTGAAATGTGAAAAGTGGGGTGCACACTGCTTAGCTCGGATGGCAGTTGCAACCGATATGCCACTGGACCTATCCTTTCGAGGATTTCAAAAGGTCCAATGTATCTTGGGTTTAGTTTACCACGTTTTCCGAAACGAATGACACCTTTCCAAGGTGAAACTTTAAGTAGTACTCGATCTCCAACCTGGAACTCGAGTGGTTTGCGTCTCACGTTAGCATAACTTTTCTGACGATCACGTGCGACTTTGAGTTTGTTTTGAATTTTGACTATTTTCTCGGTTGTTTCGTGAATGATTTCCGGACCCATGAGTTGGCTATCCCCAACTTCGGTCCAACAGATAGGTGAGCGGCACTTACGACCGTACAGTGCCTCGAATGGTGCAGCCCCAATACTGGTAAGGTAGCTGTTGTTGTACGAAAACTCGCATAATGGTAGATGTTGTTCCCAGTTTACACCGAAGTCAACTATGCAGGCTCGTAGCATATCCTCAAGTGTTTGAATTGTTCGCTCACTTTGGCCATCGGTTTGAGGATGGTATGCGGTACTCATGTCAAGACGGGTACCCAGTGATTTTTGAAGTGATTGCCAAAAGTGAGATGTGAAACGACTATCCCTATCGGAGATAATCGATATTGGAACACCGTGTCGGGTTATGATTTCTTTCAGATAGATTCGGGTAAGGCGTTCCATTTTGTTGCTTTCTTTGATCGCCAGGAAGTGAGCAGATGGTGAGACGGTCGACGATCACCCAAATGGTATCGCAACCGCACGATGACTTTGGTAGTTTGGTTATGAAATCCATGGTGATTTGTTCCCATTTCCATTCAGGAATGCTGGGTTGTTGAAGTAAGCCGGAAGGCTTTTGATATTCGGCTTTGACTTTCGAGCAAGTAAGGCACTTGCTGACGTATGTGGCGATTTCAGCTTTCATGTTCGGCCACCAATAGAATTCCTTGATGCCGTGGTACATTTTATCGGATCCCGGGTGAATAGAATATTTAGACTTGTGAGCTTCATCCATCACTAAGTCTTGCAGGTTCCCAAAACTAGGCAACCAGATTCGATTTGAGAAACACCTAATTCCGTTAGGTTTGATTTCGAATTGTTTATCCATGCCCCGCAAGGCTTCGTTTTTGACATTATCGGGTTTTAAAGTTTCGAGTTGAGCGTTGAGAATCTGAATGTTCAGATCATTATGAATGGTCATACTGAGGGCTCAGACTCGAAGTGGTTTCGACCGTTCTTTTCGACTGAGGGCATCGGCAACAACATTTGCCTTCCCTGGATGGTATTTGATTTCGCAGTCGTAATCGGTAAGCAACTCGACCCATCGACGTTGCCTCATGTTGAGATCCTTTTGATCGAAGATATGTTGGAGACTTTTATGGTCGGTGAAGATTGTGCACTTAGTGCCGTAGAGATAATGTCTCCAGATTTTGAGAGCAAAAACGACTGCTCCAAGTTCGAGGTCATGCGTAGTGTAGTTCTTTTCGTGGATTTTGAGTTGTCGTGAGGCGTAAGCAATGACCTTGTCTCGTTGCATCAACACACAACCGAGACCTTGATGAGAAGCATCGCAGTATACCACGAAGTCATCGGTGCCTTCGGTTAATGATAAGATTGGAGCACTGCAAAGCTTTTGTTTCAGAAGTTGAAATGATGACTCTTGTTTTTCAGTCCAGTCGAACTTTTTATCTTTTTGAGTCAGTGTCGTGAGTGGTAAGGCTATCTTTGAGAAGTTTTCGATGAATCGTCGGTAATAACCGGCCAGTCCTAAAAACTGTCGTACTTCTGTTGGAGTTGTCGGCGATTGCCAATTTTTGATAGCCTCGATTTTTGAAGGGTCTACGTGAATTCCTTGACTGTCGATAACGTGTCCAAGGAATTGAACGGTTTGTATCCAAAACTCACACTTGGAGAATTTGGCGTAAAGCTCCTCGTGTCTAAGTAGTTCTAGAATGGTTTTGAGATGTTGCGCGTGTTCTTGTTCGTTTCGTGAATATATGAGTATGTCATCGATGAACACGATGACAAACTTATCGAGGTAAGGTTTCCACACTCGATTCATAAGGTCCATGAATACAGCCGGTGCGTTGGTTAGACCGAATGGCATCACCTGAAATTCGTAATGCCCATAACGGGTTCTGAAAGCAGTTTTCGGGATATCGGTGTCGCGAACACTTAGTTGATGATAACCTGACCGCAGGTCGATCTTTGAATAAAAAATCGATCCTTGAAGTTGGTCAAACAGGTCATCGATGCGCGGGAGTGGATATCGATTCTTGACGGTTAACTTGTTCAACTCTCGATAGTCGATACACATTCGAAATGAACCGTCCTTCTTTTTAACAAACAGGACCGGAGCTCCCCAAGGCGAAGAAATCGGTCTGATGAATCCTCTGTCCAGGAGTTCCTGTAATTAGGTGGACAACTCCTGAAGTTCGGATGGGGCTAAACGGTATGGTGCTCGGGCCACAGGTGCAGCACCTGGCACGAGATCGATTGAGAACTCGACATGTCTTGGGGGTGGTAGACCAGGCAGTTCTTCGGGAAAGACTTCTGGAAAGTCTCGAACGATCGGCACATCCTCAAGTCGCTTCTCCTTTGACTTCTTCTCCATGATGTGTGCAAGAATTGTTGGGTAACCCTTTCTCAGAAATATTCGGGTTTTCAAAGAAGATTATATTGAGTCTCGTCCCACCGGTCTTCCCCTATATGACCAAGGTTCTACCGGCGGCGAGAGGGATTCGAATGACCTTGTCATAGCAGACAATTTCAGCGCGGTGTTTGGACAACCAATCCATACCAATAATGACGTCGAATCTTCCTATTTCAACAGGCATAAGATCGATTGAGAAGATTTCTTCGGCTAGGTTTAAAGTGCAATTAGGTATCACACTATCGGTTTCTATGAGCTTTCCATTTGCTAGCTCTACGGTGTACTTAACATCTAAGGCCACGGGGGTGATGTCAAGTAGTTGATAAAATTCATCAGAAATAAAGCTCCTATCGGCACCAGTATCAAATAGAACAGAAGCAGTTAAGTTGTTGAGGAGGAACATACCCGTGACCACATTCGGGTCTTGACGGGCTTCCCCGGAGTTGAGTACGAATGCTCTTCCCTTTGCATTGTTGTTGTTGTTTCCCTTGTTCCTTCGTTTAGGACATTCATCCCTGAAATGTCCCACCTCTCCACATCCATAGCAGGATTTAGGTTGTTGGGCATTGTTGTTGGAGGAGTTGCTGTTGGTTTTGGGGGCTCGGCAATCTTTGGTCAAATGCTCGTACCTCCTGCAGTTGTTGCAAGGAGTTTTGCATGGACCATGGTGGTGGTAATTACACTTGGAACAGTATGGTCTGTCCCCAGTGTAGCTACGTTTGGGTTCGGAGTTGGTGTTGTAGACTTGGATGTCATGGGGCTTCTTGTTTTGATTATTGTGGTGTTCGGATGATTTGCGCTTGTTGTTGTTGGAGGAGGATGTATTGGATGTCTCATGGCTGACAACCATAGCCATGAGTTCATGTGCAAGCCGGATAGCACTTTCAGTAGTGGTTGGCTTAGATGAAGCAACGTTCCCCTGGATATTTTCCGGGAGATCGCGAATGTATCTCTTGATGCTCTTCTCCTCTGGATCAACCAGTCCCGGGCATAACAAAGCGAATTGCTGGAATTTGGTGGTATACCCAGCAATATCAGTCCCTTGCACACTCAGGTGCCAGAACTCTTCCTCAAGAAGGTGCAGTTCTTCTTCAGGGCAGTATTTTTCTCTGAGCTTTTTCTTCAGTTCAGCCCAGGGGAGTTGGTTTGCTATTTCGATGCGTACAGAGTTGGCGTGGGTGTTCCACCACGTAAGTGCACCTTCCTGAAAGGTGTAGGCAGTTGACCTTGTTTTCCTCAGCACAGTTGCAGAGGTTGAAGACAGATTCCATACGTTCAATCCACCTGATTAGACCAATAGCACCTTCAGTGCCCTTGAAATAGAGTGGTTTGCAGCTAAGAAAATCTTTGTAGGAACAAGGTTTGACGACAGGAGTGGTGTCAACAGTCTGATCACTGTTTCATTGCGAGCTCCGAGCAGCCAGAGCATCGGCTACGGCTCGGGAGACAATGGCGTTGATTTCGGCATCACTGTAACTTTTTTTCTTGGGCGGCATGATTCTTCAAGAAAGAAACAAATGGTACATAAGAAATTGTACAAGAATGAAAATTACGATAGATGCATATATGTAAAAGCGGTAACATACGACATCACAATGTAACATTAATAATGTAGAATAATCGAGGGGAATTGTCATTTGATATTACGAGTTCAAAAGATGATGGATAATTCCAAATTACGAGTTCCAAAAGTTACAAGACTAGATGTTTTACAAAAGTACCGGGAATAGTTACATCCGGTCGGATTACATAGGTCCTATGAAAGCATAATAGAATACAGATTTCAGCCTAAGCTAATTCTGACGTAGGTTGAGTTGTGGCAGCAGTGCAGTGAGATGGTTCACAGACTCTGCAAGTCTGTTGACAGTTCGGAGGGCATCCTCGGTTTCCCTCAGACGTGTCTCGCACTGGTGTAGCCTTGATTGTAGGACAGAGATTTCATTTCGGTTGCCAATCACCTGGTTGTGGACAACCTCCATGGTTTTGATTGTTTTTCCTACTTGATTTTGAAGAGTGTTCATGGTGTCGACAGTGTGCTCGTGATCTTCAGAGACTTGCTCGATCCGCTCCGTAGCTGTGAGTCTCCAGTTCTCGCGAGTTTCTTGTAGTTCGATATCCATCTCGTGGAGTTGTTGATCGTGATGGTGTACCCTAGCGGCTAAGTCCGGTAGAGTAAAATGGGAGGAATATGGGCTAGCCTGAGGCAACCTGGTGTCCCTCCTAGCCACTCTTGGGTTTCGTGACCCAGATTGAGAGCGTGACGAATTGGGTGGTGTGTTTGCCATTCTGAGACAAAGCGTTAGAAAGAATGAGGCCTATATCCATATAATATATAATATAGCCTTAGATATTGAGCGGGAGTGAGGCCTATCTATGTATATATATATATCACATAATAGCCTAAGGTGTCTAGCACAGGCTTGTTGAGTCCCGGTTTCTCTCGAGGTCAGAGTCAACTAGTGTATCCCCGTTCAACACAATCGTTTCAGACCTTACATCATCTTTCCTTAATTGTACATAGTTGATCAGGCTATGTTAAATTAAAGTCGTATGCTGTAATTCCTGAACCAATCATACCTATTAAGGAAATACTACTTAACGGTCATAGTCTAGGTCCACTATATGCAACCTAGTTCACTATAACCTTAGGCTCTGATACCAATCTGTCGCACCCCCAAATTGTGATGCGGAAGCGGTTCGGGTTGGGGCGCGACTAATTACATATCAAAGCACATAAGGTATAATGAACGACTCTATATGCGTCGTTTCACAAACTTGTATTGATAAAATCAAAGTTTACATCAAAATATAGTTACATTAGCTCGATTGAAATTGAGTGATTTACGTACATAATTAATCTATACAAAATATAATAATGCAGCTAAATCTCTGATTGTTTGCATGCCGACTCGAGCTAATTGATCCTGACTGAGCAGTCCAACATACTGCTGGTTACCTGTGATACATGCTAAAATGGGTCAGCGAAAACGCTGGTGAGCTCACAGGTTTATAAGTCAACATATGTTTGTATGAACCTCAAGATTTATAATTGAATTTAAAATGCAATTAAGCAAAATAAAAGTTATACAGTCATGAGCACATAGTCTGAGCTTAACTTGAGTTGTCAGGCCCACTTAAGGAAACCTAACTTGAAATGCCTCCTACGAGTGCCTAATCCACACTCGTCTTCCCAAATGCTAATACGTCCGTTTGACCAGTTAGTCCGTGCTAACCCGGACGAGGATTGTCAATCCTATATGATATCATATACTAACATTCACGCTACTACGTATTACCAGACTATGCTATGGAGGGCTTTGAATTGATTAGTTGAAATAACTCATGCAATATTTGATTTAGTTTGTACTTGTGTTCAACTTGTAAAATAAAACGAGCAATAATATCACACCCCTGATTGAAAAGCGGTAAAATAGGGGCCATGAGAATCACCTGAGCCTGGAGTGTTTATGGAAATAAACTTGATTTTATTAGCTTGTGAATTGATGTCCGGAGACTTGTAACCTGAGGGCGTTCAATACGCGCGATGGTTATTAATTGAATAGGTATCTTAAAAGACTACCCTTGAAGTTGTTTGTCCAAATTATCCCCATTTGGTTGATTGACTTGTCCAAATTACTAGGATTTGGTTGATTTGACTTGTCCAAATTACTACGATTTGGTTGATTGACTTAAGTTTCGAAAAAAACGTGTACGGCCCGTTGGTGATTGTTTGTAATAATAATCTCGATATTATTATTTTGATTTTTGAAGTGTTGTACTTAAAGAGTGTTTACAAACTTTTAGGTGACGGGGGTCCGGGGGCAGCACCCCTAGTTAGCGGGGTTCCAGGGGTGGCAACCCCTGGCGGGGTCCAAGGGGCTGGCCCCTGGTTGGGGTCGAGATGCCAAGTCAGCTCGAAAAATTTTTATTTCAACTAAATTGCTTTGGTGAAAAACGCATCTAGACTTGAATTTGGGTGAAATCAAGTGATAAGATTTAGGTCTCAACACTTAGTAAAAATGAGTTCTAAATATTATGTGTTTGGCGACACTAAGCTAGTGTCGCTACGGGCTTAGGCGACACTTAGTAAGTGTCGCTATATTTCTGATTTTCAATAGTTGGGCGACACTTGAGTAGTGTCGCTATGGTGACACTTATGAATTTTGGCGTCACTAAGGGAGTGTCGCTAAGTTAAATCTGGTTAAGTAATTCAGCGACACTTAAGTAGTGTCGCTATAGGGGCGACACTTAGGCATAGCGACACTTGGCTAGTGTCGCTAGTACTGTTTTTGGCACACTAGCGACACTTCCAACTGTTCGCCGGATTTTGAGCCGAAAATGTGTTTTCCGGTGACCATTTGTTCCAAATCTTTTACCCAACCCTTATATGGACATTTTAAGCTTATATAACCAACAAACATGTAAAAATGAGTGAAATCGGAGAGTTTCGGGATTTTGTCGAAAACTTACGAGGGTTCGAAATGAAATTTCGAAAAGATGAAGTTGTAGATCGTTGTGTGGTGGTCGTTATTCCCTAATTTTATTTGCGATTTGAGGTCGTTTTGTGGTGTGATTTAAGGATTTTTGATGATGGTGGTGGATGGTGGTTTTTGTAAGAAAATGAAAAAGAGAGAGAGATAGAGAGATAAAGAAGATGGTGATAATGAAGATGTGGTGGGGATCCCCCCTCCATGTTGTCTGATTTCGGTGGGGTCCACGAGGTGGGCTTCACCAATTTTTAAATTCCTGCAATCGTGCTCCGTGCGGTGTTCGTTTTCCCGATCGTTTAAACGTCGATTAATTATTTTATTCGTTTAAATATACATTTTAAAATGTTATAATTATCTAATATTTTCATTGAAGTATTTAACCAAATACTTAATATTTGAGTTATATAATAGAACTTAAGTTGTTTCATTTTGTTTGTGCGTTTACGTTTTAATCGCGTAAATTTTATTTGTACGATACGAAATATTATAAAAATAATATTTTGGATATAATTGTGTTATTAAATAATATCATATTATTTAATAAAATTTTTCTCCAACGTCCGTATTTAATTGAACCGAATTACATTCGATTTGAACCTTGTACGATTTAATCAAATCGCATACTTGTATATATTCAACAATATATATTAATTGATACATCAATTAGCCTATCACAGAACTAATTACATGTATTAAAACTTGATTAGGCCCTAATTAATAGTCCTAATTTGACGGGTGTCACAATTTCAAAGTGTCGCACCCCCAAAACACGTGGCAGCGGAAACATGAGGTGTCATGGGGGCGCCGACCAAATCAAATATCATTACACAAAGATTAAAGCAAACGACCTCTATATGAGACGTTTGAAAATATTACATTCCATAATTCAAATTTGTTTACAATAGTTGTACAAAACATTTGGAGTTCGCATAATATAAGTTGAATTACAAAGTTACTAAATATAGTAAAATGCAATCTAGATCCTGAGATGTTGAAAAATATGCGACTCGGGTTAAGCTATCCATAGCTTCCTACTGCGGCGGGTTACCTGAGAAATACATACTAAAAGGTCAACATAAAGTTGGTGAGTTCATAGAGTTGTTAAATGTTGGTATCAAACCAATTGTTATGAAACACGAGTTATGAAACACAAGATTTTAATCGTTGTATCATTCAACAATGATAAGTAAATGTATCGTTAACAAACGATAGGTAAATGTGTTGAGTAAATGTATCGTTAACAAACGATAGGTAAATATGTAATTGCACGAATGCAAAAAGATGTATCGTTAACAAACGATAAGTAAATATGTAGTTGCACGAATGCAAAAAGATGTATCGTTAACAAACGATAAGTAAATATGTAGTTGCACGAATGCAAAAAGATGTATCGTTAACAAACGATAAGTAAATATGTAGTTGCACGAATGCAAAAAGATGTATCGTTAACAAACGATAAGTAAATATGTAGTTGCACGAATGCAAAAAGATGTATCGTTAACAAACGATAAGTAAATATGTAGTTGCACGAATGCAAAAAGATGTATCGTTAACAAACGATAAGTAAATATGTAGTTGCACGAATGCAAAAAGATGTATCGTTAACAAACGATAAGTAAATATGTAGTTGCACGAATGCAAAAAGATGTATCGTTAACAAACGATAAGTAAATATGTAGTTGCACGAATGCAAAAAGATGTATCGTTAACAAACGATAAGTAAATATGTAGTTGCACGAATGCAAAAAGATGTATCGTTAACAAACGATAAGTAAATATGTAGTTGCACGAATGCAAAAAGATGTATCGTTAACAAACGATAAGTAAATATGTAGTTGCACGAATGCAAAAAGATGTATCGTTAACAAACGATAAGTAAATATGTAGTTGCACGAATGCAAAAAGATGTATCGTTAACAAACGATAAGTAAATATGTAGTTGCACGAATGCAAAAAGATGTATCGTTAACAAACGATAAGTAAATATGTAGTTGCACGAATGCAAAAAGATGTATCGTTAACAAACGATAAGTAAATATGTAGTTGCACGAATGCAAAAAGATGTATCGTTAACAAACGATAAGTAAATATGTAGTTGCACGAATGCAAAAAGATGTATCGTTAACAAACGATAAGTAAATATGTAGTTGCACGAATGCAAAAAGATGTATACCATTTGCCATGAGCTCATAGTCCGAAGCTTAACAATGTGTGCCGTGCCTCTTTCGAGTACACGATCGTGGGTGCCCCAATGCAAGTGTCTAATCCGGTACACTCGTTATGAACAAATATTAATACGTCCGTTTGACTGGTTAGCGCGACTAACCCGGACGGGGATTGTCAGTCCCAAATAGATCTATTTACTAATATTCACGCTTTAGCAAAACTAACAAACTATGATGTGTAGGGCCTTTGTGGATTAGTGTGTAACTCATGCAATCCGTATAGCGTTGTTTATGGTACTTGTGTTCATAAAAGCAGTTGTGTAAATCAAATGTATACAAAGCAGTTGCAAAGCAATTGTATAAAATAGTTGTAGTATGTATTCTCCCCCAAAATAGTTAAAAAACTGTAAAAAGAGGGGCTATGAAACTCACCTGAGTTCTAGCAAATAGCAAGCAAGCAATATCAATTAGCAAGCAAAGTGTGATCCAATGTGTAGCCTTTTAACGTCCTAAACGTATAAGGTTGTATGAGTAGATGTCTTAAAAGATCATCTATGTAAGTGGATGGTTAATGTCCACTTAATTCACAATGTAGGTGGAGGGTTAATGTCCACCTAGAGCTAGTTCATCTAACTAGTATGTCCATATAAGTTGTTCAAGTTCGTTTACTAAAAATGTGTACGACCCGTTGGTGAAAGTTTGTAATAATAATTCAAAGTATTATTATTGTTAAGTTCATCGTGTTGTATACTTCTCGAAGCATATGTGTTTCATATATGAATCTACATCATAACGGTTTGATCTTTGTAGGTGTTTATTGCTTTTATATATGTCCGAATGTGTTAAGGCTCGGAATTTAGAGTCTAAAATGTGATTTTATGAGAATTAACTAAGGGTTAAAAAGTCAACTCTCAAGGTCAAAAGTCAACTGAAAAAGGTCAACTCCTAAGTCAAAGTCAACTCGGAAGTCTTCAGTTCGCAAGTCAAACTGAACTCGCAAGTCAAACTGAACTCGCAAGTCAAACTGAACTCGCATGTCAAACTGAACTCGCAAGTCAAACTGAACTCGCAAAGTCAAACTGAACTCGCAAGTCAAACTGAACTCGCAAAGTCAAACTGAACTCGCAAAGTCAAACTGAACTCGCAAGTCAAACTGAACTCGCAAGTCAACTGAACTCGCAAGTCAAACTGAACTCGCAAGTCAAAGTCAACTCGCAAAGTCAAACTGTTGTGTTTTTGCTTTGTAAACATGGTCAAACGGGCTCGGTTTGACCCGAAATTTTTAGGGAAGCCTTAGATATGTTCAAAGAGTCTCCAGAAATTTTGGTTCGAGTCGGGGTCGTTTCGAGATGTCGGTTTTTATTACGCATTCAAAATCATCCATGTTTTCGGTTTATGTCGGGTCTTTACGCCAACTGATTTCACCTATCTATAATCCAAATCAAACTTCCAAATTTTTACCAACTGATTTACTAAGTGTCTTGACTAACATATCAAATTTTCAGCTTCTAACAAGTCCATTAACATAGTTAAATAAAGCCGAGTAACAACCGAACACATTTTATCGAAAAACTTCCAGGTCAGTCTTATAAATCGGATCGTAGAGAAAAATGAGTACGTTTCTGGAAAAAGTGTAAAACATGAAAGTTGTAGATCTTTTCAATACGCAAATTTTAAAAAAAAATGCATCTTCTAACTCTCAGTATTTGATTTTCTACGAATATTTTTGTGAACTGTCGATTTCTAGGCAGATTTCATGCATGTTCTTGTTTGCTTTATAAAAACGATTTTCAACACCAAGTTTGGACATAATTATGATAGATGAACATTATAACATCATAATCAGTAGATTAAAAGTAAAATAAGTAAAAGGTTTATGATTTATACCAAAAGATGATGAAGAGGAAATGAAGATGATGATGATTTCCTTCTTGTTCTTGATCTTTCCTTCCTAAAGGTGGTGTTTGATGGTGGTTTTAGGTGGTGATTGGGTGGTGTTGGGACTGAGTTTATCTCAGTTTTTGGGAGAGAAAAAGGGAGGAAAGAGTGAGTGTAAATTTGTTTGAGTGTAGAGAAATGATTTTTGCATGTAAGGTAAATGGAAGTGAGGTGAAAGGTGAAATCATTACCTTGCATGGAGAATGAGTGGGAAGTGTGGGAGGTGGCACATGGGGTGGAAGGGGGCCGGCCAAGGGGGGGCCCACCCAAGGGTATTTTGGTCATTTTTGATTTCTAGCTTAAATCGTTGCGTTTTTCGTTCGTTTACCCGATTGTTTAAACGTTTATTTATACGTTAAACGTTTTATGAGCGTTTTTAAGTGACGACCTAAATTTCGATATTTTTGATTGAGATATTTATCAAAATACTTAAAAACATTTATAAAAATGTTCCGTTAATTTGTCGGCCTCGATTTGCGTGTTTGTTCTACGGCGATTTAATCGCGTAACGTTATTTTGAGTCGTTTAGATTAACGATATAATTTGGATAAATTTCCATTGAAGTATTATTTAAAATACTTAATTTAGGTTGTCAATTTAATTATTGACGTTCGTTTGGTTGTCGAAATAAATTCGCGCGTTATCGTTGTGTTTGAGACGTTTTAACCGAAACGTCTAGGTTTTTCGAGTATTATTTTAGCAAAATAATAGATAATGATAAACAACTTCTAAAAATAGATTAAAGTTATTTATAGAAATGTTTTCACCAACGTCGTATTTAAACTGTGTCGGACTCCATCCGATAATAAAATGTACGATTTAAACAAATCGCAAATGTGTGCAAATATAATAACATATATTAATACACATAATGATACACATAATTCACCCTAATTACATGTATTAGCACTATGATTAGGAACTAACACTAGCCCTAATTGGTCGGGTGTCACATTCTCCCCCTGTTAGGAGAATTTCGTCCCGAAATTAGCTTGTTGTTGTCTGTTGGGCATCTAAGAATAGATGTGGATGTTTTAGCCGCATTTGGTCTTCCCGTTCCCAAGTGAATTCAGGACCGCGCCTAGAATTCCACCGGACTTTAACGATGGGAATACGACTCTGTTTCAATCGTTTGACCTCACGGTCCATGATTTCTATCGGTTCCTCTACAAAGTGGAGTTTATCGTCGATATGGATTTCGTCGAGAGGAACAACAAGTGTCTCATCAGACAGACATTTCTTTAGGTTAGAAATGTGAAAAGTATTGTGCACGCTACTGAGTTGAGGGGGTAGCTGCAGTCGATATGCCACCGGACCAATTCTTTCAAGAATTTCAAAAGGTCCGATGTACCTAGGGTTTAGTTTGCCGCGTTTACCAAAACGAATGACACCTTTCCAAGGTGATACTTTCAAGAGTACTCGGTCCCCAACCTGGAACTCGAGCGGTTTGCGTCTCACGTCAGCATAACTTTTCTGACGATCACGGGCGGCTTTCAGCCGGTTTTGAATGGTCACGATTTTCTCGGTCGTTTCATGGATGATTTCAGGACCAGTGAGTTGGCTATCGCCGATTTCGGTCCAACAAATGGGTGATCGGCACTTTCTCCCATAAAGTGCCTCAAAAGGTGCAGCATCAATGCTGGTGTGGTAACTGTTGTTGTAGGAAAACTCACACAAAGGTAGGTGGTTTTCCCATGTGTTTCCGAAGTCGATTACACATGCTCGAAGCATATCTTCAAGAGTTTGAATGGTCCGTTCACTCTGACCATCGGTTTGCGGATGATAAGCAGTACTCAAATCAAGGCGAGTACCAAGGGCTTTCTGAAGTGTTTGCCAAAATCGAGAGGTGAAGCGGCTATCTCTATCGGAGATGATCGAGATGGGTATGCCGTGTCGTGCTACAACCTCTTTGATGTAGATGCGAGCCAATCGCTCCATCTTGTCGTTTTCTTTGATGGCTAGGAAATGGGCGGATTTTGTGAGACGATCTACGATCACCCAAATGGTATCGCAACCGCTCGGTGTTTTTGGTAGCTTGTTGATGAAGTCCATGGTTATGTTTTCCCATTTCCATTGAGGTATCTCGGGTTGTTGAAGTAACCCAGAAGGTTTCTGGTATTCGGCCTTAACCTTGGCACAGGTTAGATACTTACTAACATACGTGACTATGTCAGCTTTCATGTTGGGCCACCAATACCGTTGTTTGATGTCATGATACATCTTATCAGAACCAGGATGTATAGAGTATCGGGATTTGTGAGCTTCATCCATGACCAAATCTCGTAGGTTCCCAAAGTTAGGTAACCAGTTTCGGTTAGAGAAGTGTCTGGTTCCATCGGATTTGGTCTCGAATTGTTTTTCCAAGCCGCGCAAGGCTTCGTTCTTGATGTTTTTCTCGTTGAGTGCTTCGAGTTGAGTGGAATGGATTTGAGAAATGAAATCGTCGTGGATGGTTAAACCAAGTGCTCGAACTCGAAGGGGTTTCACTCGTTCTTTTCGGCTTAGGGCATCGGCAACAACGTTAGCCTTACCCGGGTGGTATCGAATTTCACAGTTGTAGTCACTAAGTAACTCGACCCAACGACGTTGTCTCATGTTTAGGTCCTTCTGATCAAAGATATGTTGAAGGCTTTTGTGGTCAGTGAAGATAGTACACTTGGTACCATATAGGTAGTGTCTCCAAATTTTGAGCGCAAAAACAACGGCTCCTAATTCGAGATCGTGAGTGGTATAGTTTTTCTCATGGATTTTCAGTTGCCGAGAGGCATAAGCGATGACTTTATCACGTTGCATTAACACACAACCTAGTCCTTGATGTGAGGCGTCGCAGTAAACTACGAAATCATCTGTGCCTTCGGGTAAGGACAGGATTGGTGCACTGCAGAGTTTCTGTTTAAGGAGTTGAAAAGCCGACTCCTGTTAGTCGGTCCAGTCGAATTTCTTGTCTTTCTGAGTCAAGGAGGTTAATGGTTGAGCAATTCGGGAAAAATTCTCGATGAATCGCCGGTAATACCCAGCGAGACCTAAAAATTGTCGGACCTCGGTTGGTGTAGTTGGTGCTTTCCAGCACTTGATGGCCTCGATTTTTGCTGGATCAACACGTATCCCTTGGCTGTCAACGACATGCCCTAGGAATTGTACTGTTCGCATCCAGAACTCACACTTGGAGTACTTGGCGTATAGCTCCTCGTGTTTGAGTAATTCCAAGATAGTTTTGAGGTGTTGGCCATGTTCTGTTTCGTTGCGAGAGTAGATCAAGATGTCATCAATGAATACAATGACAAACTTATCTAGATATGGTTTGCACACCCGATTCATAAGATCCATGAATACAGCCGGTGCGTTAGTTAGACCAAAAGGCATCACTTGAAATTTGTAATGCCCGTAGCGGGTTCGGAAAGCGGTTTTCGGGATGTCGGCGTCTCGAACGCGAAGTTGGTGATAACCAGACCGAATGTCGATCTTTGAATAAAAGCTTGAACCTTGAAGTTGGTCAAATAAGTCATCGACTCTAAGAAGTGGGTATCGATTCTCGATGGTTGATTTATTTAGTTCTCGGTCTACCGGTCTCCCCTCGTTTGATCAAAGTTCCACCGGTAATGATGGGAACACTAGCAGTTTTCTAGAGACCATTGCTTTAGGAACAGTGTTTGGACAATCGGTCTATGCTTATGATGATATGGATAATCGGTCCATGCTTATGATGATATGGATAATCGATTTTGACGGTTATGAGATCTATGTGGGAAATGTTCGCTTGCGATGGTGTAAAATCAGTCAATAAATTTCTATGATAATAGTTTGCTTGGAACTATTAAGTCCGTTGAAAACTTGAGTAATTCAAAATATGTTGGAAAAATCTGGTTGTCAATAAGACGTTGAAAATTTCTGTCTGGCCAATTTAATTGAACGTTAGCAGTTGTAAATAGTTCCGGGTAGTTGTTTGGTGAAAATTCTTTGAAAACTTGAATCGGTAGAAATCTGTTGAAAAAATCTCTTGAAAACTCTTGTTATTGTAAAGTGTTGAAAGTTTTAGTTGATTCTTATAGTGGTGTCTCCTTAAACGAAAGGGGGACAAAAGAATGAATTAGATCTTAGTATGAGAGCTAAGATTGCCACATTCATGATTAAGAGCATATGTGGCTTCATAGCACGACGGTACATCAGTACAATGTAATATGATTTGTAACTAATAAGGCGCAAGGTTAATAGGTTGATAGTTTATAGAATTCAAAGTTTACAAAACATGCCGGGCATCGTTACATCCGGACGAATACATAAGTCTTATACAAAATGTGATGGGGTTTTATACACCCATCGATAGATCATCGAGCTAACACTAGCTATGATCACCGTTGTTCGAGTCTACTTCTAATCTATTCTAAATTCAGGTCGTGTGGATAGTAACGTGCTTCGAGCATGTCACTGTATCGCGGGAGTGCAGAGTGGAGTAAGATATTGTCTGTTGAGTGTTGGCACATCCCTTTGATCCACGTTTTTGTTATTTGCTTAAAATGAGTGGCCACTTCCTTCCAGTAGTGAATCCTATCCCTGATTCGGTCGGGAATAGACCTTTTCAGAATCCTCAATTTTTGCTCGTAGGTCTTGCACCTAAGCTTGAGCTCCCAATTGCGGCCATCTAAATCTTCGGCCTGATCTCTCACTCTTTCGTATTCCTCGATGCCAATCATTCCGAAGTTGTGTTGCTCGTTTTCCTCCATAATGATTTCTTCCATTGGTGCTATTTCCTCATCGAGGTATGTGTACTGAATCTGTTCTTCACAGATTAGGTCGTCATCTGACGAGTAGTCGTTCTTAGGGGAGTTTGCCATCTTTTTCGGGAGGGCGTTCTATTAAGACAATGAATCAACAACAAGCAGGTTTAGTCAATAAGGTAGTTTCAAAGAGTAGTCACAAGAATGACCGGGTAGTGTTTTCAAAGTAGTCACTCATGACTATGTTGTTTGGAAATGAACCAATGCTTGGTGAAGGTGTTTAGACAATTGATAAATTCATAGCTGCGGGTAGTCCTTGCAGTAGTGATTAGAATGTTCAAATCATAGTTTGAAATAGTTTGAAGTAGTTTATGGGCTTCGTCGTTGTGAGTATCCCTCGTGATACTAACCCAGTGATGTTCGAAACAGACAAAGTCGCGAATCAAGTTATGAGTAAATCGTTTGACAAACGTGTCAAAATGGTTGACATACAAGTCAAAGAGTGATCAATCATGATCAAGTAAAGAGTTGAGTGGATTGTTAAAGTTCATTCAATTGTTGGTAAAATCGTTTTCGATAAGTAGGTGTGTCTGTTCCTCTAGTCGTGTGTAGCACGCATGCCCTATGGGTCTGCGATATAAGTGGGAACGATGAGTGCGTACTAACAGGAGTAAGTTCGTTTAGGTGACGGAGTATCGTACGGTCTAAGTTCTATACGTGTTCCCGTGTGATTTTGTTGCAAGCGGAAAGAATAAGGTGAAGTAGGTGTCACTTGTTTGGGTGGCGAATCCAAAGGTGGATTCTCCTCAAGTGAGTTCGATTCGATTATATCGTTTCCCGATTCGGTTGAGCGAGTGGTACCGCGAAAGTCTCCAAAGTGGTAAGTAAGGTTTGTATTTCGTGTTCGATGTCACGCGACATAGTTGTGGGAGTGGTTGCCATATAGAGTGGCAAGGAGTTTAATATACGGGAAGTTGAGGTCATATATAGCAATATAATAACCTAGCACATAAGCACGTATAAGGTTGGTCCCGTTCTATCCTCGGTCAAAGCCTTCTAATGCATTCCCATCCATCATAACCATTTCAGGTCTTGCATCGATTCTTGTTTAATTGTACATAGTTGATCAAGCTATGTTAAATTAAATTCAAATGATGCAATTGCTGAACCAGTCATAACAAATGAGGAATACTAACCTAACGGTTATAGTCTAGGTCACTAATGCAATCCTAGTTCGCTATAACCTTAGGCTCTGATACCAATCTGTCGCACCCCCAAAACACGTGGCAGCGGAAACATGAGGTGTCATGGGGGCGCCGACCAAATCAAATATCATTACACAAAGATTAAAGCAAACGACCTCTATATGAGACGTTTGAAAATATTACATTCCATAATTCAAATTTGTTTACAATAGTTGTACAAAACATTTGGAGTTCGCATAATATAAGTTGAATTACAAAGTTACTAAATATAGTAAAATGCAATCTAGATCCTGAGATGTTGAAAAATATGCGACTCGGGTTAAGCTATCCATAGCTTCCTACTGCGGCGGGTTACCTGAGAAATACATACTAAAAGGTCAACATAAAGTTGGTGAGTTCATAGAGTTGTTAAATGTTGGTATCAAACCAATTGTTATGAAACACGAGTTATGAAACACAAGATTTTAATCGTTGTATCATTCAACAATGATAAGTAAATGTATCGTTAACAAACGATAGGTAAATGTGTTGAGTAAATGTATCGTTAACAAACGATAGGTAAATATGTAATTGCACGAATGCAAAAAGATGTATCGTTAACAAACGATAAGTAAATATGTAGTTGCACGAATGCAAAAAGATGTATCGTTAACAAACGATAAGTAAATATGTAGTTGCACGAATGCAAAAAGATGTATCGTTAACAAACGATAAGTAAATATGTAGTTGCACGAATGCAAAAAGATGTATCGTTAACAAACGATAAGTAAATATGTAGTTGCACGAATGCAAAAAGATGTATCGTTAACAAACGATAAGTAAATATGTAGTTGCACGAATGCAAAAAGATGTATCGTTAACAAACGATAAGTAAATATGTAGTTGCACGAATGCAAAAAGATGTATCGTTAACAAACGATAAGTAAATATGTAGTTGCACGAATGCAAAAAGATGTATCGTTAACAAACGATAAGTAAATATGTAGTTGCACGAATGCAAAAAGATGTATCGTTAACAAACGATAAGTAAATATGTAGTTGCACGAATGCAAAAAGATGTATCGTTAACAAACGATAAGTAAATATGTAGTTGCACGAATGCAAAAAGATGTATCGTTAACAAACGATAAGTAAATATGTAGTTGCACGAATGCAAAAAGATGTATCGTTAACAAACGATAAGTAAATATGTAGTTGCACGAATGCAAAAAGATGTATCGTTAACAAACGATAAGTAAATATGTAGTTGCACGAATGCAAAAAGATGTATCGTTAACAAACGATAAGTAAATATGTAGTTGCACGAATGCAAAAAGATGTATCGTTAACAAACGATAAGTAAATATGTAGTTGCACGAATGCAAAAAGATGTATCGTTAACAAACGATAAGTAAATATGTAGTTGCACGAATGCAAAAAGATGTATCGTTAACAAACGATAAGTAAATATGTAGTTGCACGAATGCAAAAAGATGTATACCATTTGCCATGAGCTCATAGTCCGAAGCTTAACAATGTGTGCCGTGCCTCTTTCGAGTACACGATCGTGGGTGCCCCAATGCAAGTGTCTAATCCGGTACACTCGTTATGAACAAATATTAATACGTCCGTTTGACTGGTTAGCGCGACTAACCCGGACGGGGATTGTCAGTCCCAAATAGATCTATTTACTAATATTCACGCTTTAGCAAAACTAACAAACTATGATGTGTAGGGCCTTTGTGGATTAGTGTGTAACTCATGCAATCCGTATAGCGTTGTTTATGGTACTTGTGTTCATAAAAGCAGTTGTGTAAATCAAATGTATACAAAGCAGTTGCAAAGCAATTGTATAAAATAGTTGTAGTATGTATTCTCCCCCAAAATAGTTAAAAAACTGTAAAAAGAGGGGCTATGAAACTCACCTGAGTTCTAGCAAATAGCAAGCAAGCAATATCAATTAGCAAGCAAAGTGTGATCCAATGTGTAGCCTTTTAACGTCCTAAACGTATAAGGTTGTATGAGTAGATGTCTTAAAAGATCATCTATGTAAGTGGATGGTTAATGTCCACTTAATTCACAATGTAGGTGGAGGGTTAATGTCCACCTAGAGCTAGTTCATCTAACTAGTATGTCCATATAAGTTGTTCAAGTTCGTTTACTAAAAATGTGTACGACCCGTTGGTGAAAGTTTGTAATAATAATTCAAAGTATTATTATTGTTAAGTTCATCGTGTTGTATACTTCTCGAAGCATATGTGTTTCATATATGAATCTACATCATAACGGTTTGATCTTTGTAGGTGTTTATTGCTTTTATATATGTCCGAATGTGTTAAGGCT
This sequence comes from Helichrysum umbraculigerum, assembly GCA_949592205.1. Classification (NCBI taxonomy): domain Eukaryota; kingdom Viridiplantae; phylum Streptophyta; class Magnoliopsida; order Asterales; family Asteraceae; genus Helichrysum; species Helichrysum umbraculigerum. The sequence goes on along the minus strand of CATIUR010000008.1, from coordinate 3,574,452 downwards.
CGGAATTTAGAGTCTAAAATGTGATTTTATGAGAATTAACTAAGGGTTAAAAAGTCAACTCTCAAGGTCAAAAGTCAACTGAAAAAGGTCAACTCCTAAGTCAAAGTCAACTCGGAAGTCTTCAGTTCGCAAGTCAAACTGAACTCGCAAGTCAAACTGAACTCGCAAGTCAAACTGAACTCGCATGTCAAACTGAACTCGCAAGTCAAACTGAACTCGCAAAGTCAAACTGAACTCGCAAGTCAAACTGAACTCGCAAAGTCAAACTGAACTCGCAAGTCAAACTGAACTCGCAAAGTCAAACTGAACTCGCAAGTCAAACTGAACTCGCAAGTCAACTGAACTCGCAAGTCAAACTGAACTCGCAAGTCAAAGTCAACTCGCAAAGTCAAACTGTTGTGTTTTTGCTTTGTAAACATGGTCAAACGGGCTCGGTTTGACCCGAAATTTTTAGGGAAGCCTTAGATATGTTCAAAGAGTCTCCAGAAATTTTGGTTCGAGTCGGGGTCGTTTCGAGATGTCGGTTTTTATTACGCATTCAAAATCATCCATGTTTTCGGTTTATGTCGGGTCTTTACGCCAACTGATTTCACCTATCTATAATCCAAATCAAACTTCCAAATTTTTACCAACTGATTTACTAAGTGTCTTGACTAACATATCAAATTTTCAGCTTCTAACAAGTCCATTAACATAGTTAAATAAAGCCGAGTAACAACCGAACACATTTTATCGAAAAACTTCCAGGTCAGTCTTATAAATCGGATCGTAGAGAAAAATGAGTACGTTTCTGGAAAAAGTGTAAAACATGAAAGTTGTAGATCTTTTCAATACGCAAATTTTAAAAAAAAATGCATCTTCTAACTCTCAGTATTTGATTTTCTACGAATATTTTTGTGAACTGTCGATTTCTAGGCAGATTTCATGCATGTTCTTGTTTGCTTTATAAAAACGATTTTCAACACCAAGTTTGGACATAATTATGATAGATGAACATTATAACATCATAATCAGTAGATTAAAAGTAAAATAAGTAAAAGGTTTATGATTTATACCAAAAGATGATGAAGAGGAAATGAAGATGATGATGATTTCCTTCTTGTTCTTGATCTTTCCTTCCTAAAGGTGGTGTTTGATGGTGGTTTTAGGTGGTGATTGGGTGGTGTTGGGACTGAGTTTATCTCAGTTTTTGGGAGAGAAAAAGGGAGGAAAGAGTGAGTGTAAATTTGTTTGAGTGTAGAGAAATGATTTTTGCATGTAAGGTAAATGGAAGTGAGGTGAAAGGTGAAATCATTACCTTGCATGGAGAATGAGTGGGAAGTGTGGGAGGTGGCACATGGGGTGGAAGGGGGCCGGCCAAGGGGGGGCCCACCCAAGGGTATTTTGGTCATTTTTGATTTCTAGCTTAAATCGTTGCGTTTTTCGTTCGTTTACCCGATTGTTTAAACGTTTATTTATACGTTAAACGTTTTATGAGCGTTTTTAAGTGACGACCTAAATTTCGATATTTTTGATTGAGATATTTATCAAAATACTTAAAAACATTTATAAAAATGTTCCGTTAATTTGTCGGCCTCGATTTGCGTGTTTGTTCTACGGCGATTTAATCGCGTAACGTTATTTTGAGTCGTTTAGATTAACGATATAATTTGGATAAATTTCCATTGAAGTATTATTTAAAATACTTAATTTAGGTTGTCAATTTAATTATTGACGTTCGTTTGGTTGTCGAAATAAATTCGCGCGTTATCGTTGTGTTTGAGACGTTTTAACCGAAACGTCTAGGTTTTTCGAGTATTATTTTAGCAAAATAATAGATAATGATAAACAACTTCTAAAAATAGATTAAAGTTATTTATAGAAATGTTTTCACCAACGTCGTATTTAAACTGTGTCGGACTCCATCCGATAATAAAATGTACGATTTAAACAAATCGCAAATGTGTGCAAATATAATAACATATATTAATACACATAATGATACACATAATTCACCCTAATTACATGTATTAGCACTATGATTAGGAACTAACACTAGCCCTAATTGGTCGGGTGTCACACAAAGCCCTCCGTCAGCATAGTTTGGTAATACGTTGTAGCGTTATTATTAGTATATGGTACCATATAGGATTGACCCTCCTCGTCCGGGTTAGCATGCACTAACTGGGTAAACGGACGTACTAATAATTGTTCAGACGAGTGTGGATTAGGCACTCGTGGAGGCACCTCGCTCGGAATTCTCTATATGGGACCCGACCCTCGAGTTAAGCTCAGACTATGTGCTCATGGCTGTATACATTACTATTTATTTGCTGGATGCAAATCATTACTTAAATCTTGCGGTTCATTCGATATTATCTGATTTCAAACCTGTGAGCTCACCAGCTTTAGCTGACCCATTTTAGCATGTATCACAGGTACCCAGCAGTAGATTGGACTGCCTCAGGATTACTATAGCTCGAGTCAGCATGCAGACATTAGACATTTTATTGCATTAGTATATTTTGTACAAGTACTTATGTACTGAAATCTCTTATTTATTTGAACACGAGCTATGTACAGCTTTAAATGTTGTAAACATTTCTTACATTAATATATTTTGTTAAAACGACGTATATAGAGTCGTTTGCTATATCTTGTGTGCTTTGATATTTGATTAGTAACACCTAATGTATGCTTCCGCTAAACAGTAAATTTGGGGGTGTTACAACCACCACCAAGATAGGTTGAGTTCTCAATCGATCTGGTGCCAGGTGCTGCACCTGTGGCCCGAGAACCATATCGCTTAGCCCCATCCGAACTTCATGAGTTGTCCACCCAGTTACAGGAAGTCTTGGAAAGAGGATTCATTAGACCGAGTTCTTCACCTTGGGGAGCTCCGGTCTTATTCGTGAAAAAGAAAGACGGGTCATTCAGAATGTGTATCGACTACCAAGACTTGAACAAGTTGACCGTCAAGAACCGATATCCACTTCCTCGTATCGATGACCTGTTTGACCAACTTCAAGGATCGAGTTTTTATTCAAAGATCGATCTTCGGTCAGGTTATCACCAGCTACGTGTTCGAGACACCGACATTCCGAAAACTGCTTTCAAAACCCATTACGGGCATTACGAATTCCAGGTAATGCCATTCGGTCTAACCAACGCACTGGCTGTATTCATGGATCTTATGAATCGGGTGTGCAAACCTTGTCTCGACAAGTTTGTCATTGTCTTCATAGACGACATTCTCATCTACTCGCTCAACGAACAAGAACACGTGCAACATCTCAAAACCATCCTAGAACTACTTAGACACGATGAGCTGTAAGCTAAATTTTCTAAGTGTGAGTTCTGGATGCAAATCGTTTAATTCCTTGGTCATGTTATCGATAGTCAAGGAATTCATGTTGATCCATCAAAAATCAAAGCCATCAAGTGTCGACAAGCACCTACCACACCGACCGAAGTACGACAATTCTTAGAACTTGCTGGGTACTATCGACGATTCATTGAAAACTTCTCGAAAATAGCTCAACCACTCACGACACTAACTCAGAAAGACAAAAAGTTCGATTGGACTGATAAGCAAGAGTCAGCATTTCAATTTCTGAAACAAAAGCTTTGCAGTGCTCCTATTCTATCATTACCCGAAGGCACCGATGACTTCGTGGTATACTACGATGCTTCCCATAAATGTCTCGGTTGCGTGCTGATGCAACGAGACAAGGTCATAGCTTACGCTTCACGACAACTCAAGGTTCACGAAAAGAACAACACCACTCATGATCTAGAGCTAGGAGCTGTCATCTTTGCTCTTAAATTTTGGAGACATTATCTTTACGTCACCAAGTGCACAATCTTTACCGACCACAAAAGTCTCCAACACATATTCGATCAGAAGGATCTCAACATGAGGCAACGTCGATGGGTCGAGTTGCTTACCGACTACGATTGCGAAATCAAATACCATCCAGAGAAGGTAAATGTTGTTGTCGATGCCCTCAGTCGAAAAGAAAGATCGAAACCACTTTGAGTCCGAGCCCTCTGTATGACCATTCACAACGACCTAAACATTCAGATCCTCGCTGCTCAACTCGAAGCTCTGAAAACCGATAACATAAAAAACGAAGCCTTGCGAGGCATGGATAAATAATTCAAAATCCAACCTAACGGAGTTAGGTATTTCTCTAATCGAATATGGTAGCCTAGTTTTGGGAACCTGCGAGACTTGGTGATGGATGAAGCGCACAAGTCCAAATATTCTATCCATTCGGGATCCGATAAAATGTATCATGGAATCAAGGAATTTCATTGGTGGCCGAAAATGAAGTCCAAAATCGCCACATACGTCAGCAAGTGTCTTACATGCTCGAAAGTCAAAGTCGAATATCAAAAACCTTCAGGATTACTCCAACAACCCGAGATTCCTCAATAGAAATGGGAACAAATCGCCATGGATTTCATAACCAAACTACCAAAGTCATCGAGCGGTTGCGATACCATTTGGGTGATCGTGGATCGTCTCACAAAATCTGCTCATTTCCTTGCAATCAAGGAAACCGACTAAATGGAATGCCTCACTCGAATCTATCTGAAAGAAATCGTAACCCGACACGGCGTTCCCATCTCAATTTTCTCTGATAGAGATAGTCGCTTCACATCTCATTTTTGGCAATCACTTCAGAAATCATTGGGTACCCGCCTTGATATAAGTACCGCATACCACCCTCAAACCGACGGCCAAAGTGAATGAACGATTCAAACACTGGAAGACATGCTACGAGCTTGCGTAGTTGACTTCGGTGTAAACTGGGAAAAACATTTACCATTGTGCGAGTTCTCGTACAACAACAGCTATCATACCAGCAATAAGGCTGCACCTTTTGAGGCACTGTATGGTCGTAAGTGCCGCTCACCTATTTGTTGGACCGAAGTGGGAGACAGTCAACTCACTGGTCCTGTACTTATTCACGAAACAACCGAGAAAATCTTCGAGATTCGAAACAAACTCAAAGCCGCACGTGATCGTCAGAAAAGTTACGCTGACGTGAGACGCAAACCACTCGAGTTCCAGGTTGGGGATCGAGTACTTTTGAAAGTATCGCCTTGGAAAGGCATAATCCGATTCGGCAAACGCGGGAAGTTAAATCCCAGGTACATTGGACCATTCGAGATCCTCGAGAGGATTGGTCCAGTGGCATATCGATTGCAGCTGCCATCCGAGCTCAGCAGCGTGCATCTCACTTTTCACATTTTTAACTTGAAGAAATGCTTGTCTGATGAGACACTAATTATCCCACTCGATGAAATTCGTATTGACGACAAGCTTCACTTTGTTAAGAACCCGCCAAAATTATGGACCGTGAGGTCAAACAACTCAAACAAAGTCGTATTCCCATCGTAAAAGTCAGGTGGAATTCGTGGAGTGGTCCGGAATTCACTTGGGAATGGGAAGACCAAATGTGACTCAAGTATCCTTAGTTATTCACTGGCGCTACTTCAAACACAACTTCGAACTAAATTTCGAGACGAAGGTCTTCTAACAGGGGGAGAATGTGACACCTGTCAAATTAGGACTAGTAATTAGTGCCTAATCAACCATTACTACATGTAATTAGTTATGTGTTAGGCTAATTAATGTATCGATATATATATTGTCGAATATGTACAATTATGCGATTTGATTAAATCGTACACATCTCAAATCGAATGTAATTCGGTTCAAATAACACGGACGTTGGTGAACAATTTTATTAAATAATATAACATTATTTAATAACACTATTGTATTTAAAATATTATTTTGATAATATTTCGTTTACATTTCGTATCGTACAAATAGCGTCCACACAATTAAAATATTAAACGCGCAAACAATCAAAACAAAACTATGTTATACCTTATAACTCAATTACAAGGTATTTGATGAAATACTTCAACAAAAATATCGAATAAATATTCGTATTTTAAAACTTACATTTAAACGCGTATTAAATAAATTAAACGTTTAAACGACCGAGAAAGCGAACACCGCACGGAGCGCAAACACGGAGAATTAAAATTGGAGCCAACCACACTTGGGTGGGGCCCAAGTGGGCCGGCCCCCATATCACCACCCTCACCATCATCTTTTTCATTTTCATCATCCCACTCTCTCTCTCTTTTCTTCCTTTTCTCTCATTTCACCACCACACCACCACCACCTTAAATCATTAAAAAGCACCATCAAAACTCATCGAATCATCTTGCTCATTTGGAGAAAAAAAAACCACGGCATCACGATCTACATTTCTACCTTTTCGGTTTCTCCCGGCGTTAACTTGTAAGATTCCCGACAAATCCCGAAAACTCTTAAATTTTATTTATTTTACTTGAAAGTTGTTTATTTAAGCTTGAAATGTCCACATACGGGTTGGGTAAAAGTTTCGGGCCAAACGGAAACCGGAAAACACGTTTTCGACAAAAATTCCGTCCATTAGATGTAAATGTCGCACGGACCAAAGCAGTGATGCGTCACTTCCTTAAGTGACGCATTAAGTGTCCCTAAAAACCCTAATTTTGCGTCACTTGTTTAAGTGCCGCTAAAAGCCCTCTTTTCCCGTCACTTCCTAAGTGTCGCAAATTCCATACCATCACTCGAACCCGACACTTGCTTAAGTGTCGCCCCGAAATTGACTTGCAATTAAACCAACACTTGTACCCGACACTTGCTTAAGTGTCGCCTCCTATGCGTCACTTCCTTAAGTGACGCCAATGATACATAATTTACCATTTTATGCGACACTTCTTGAGTGTCGCCTAACCGTTAAGTGTCACTATAAGTGACGCTAAAAACAGAAAGTTTACAAACTATTTTTACACTAAGTGTCGAACTTATATAACCTCAAACCTTTATACGATACGACTTCTAAAACACATTGGGACATACTTTTAAGTATAACACTTCGAAATCATAATGATAATGCTGAGATTATTATTGCAAACAATCACCAACGGGCCGAACACGTTTTCAAAACTCAAGTTAATCAACCAAATCGTAGTCATTTGGACATTCTAGTTGGATGAACAACTACAAAGGTAGTCTTTATAGATACCTGCTCACGTTTATAATCATCGCGTGTCGTAGACACCCTGAGGTTACAAGTCTTCGGACATCACCACTCGGCTAATCAAATCAAGTTTATTAAGTTAAACTCTCAAGACTCAGGTGAGTCTCATGGCCCCTCTTTTACTGTTTTCTCAGGGGTGTGATATACTGCTCATCTTATTTTACAATATGAATGCAAGTACAAACTTTTCATATACTACATGAGTTATTTTCACTAATCATTTTAAAGCCCTCCGTCAGCATAGTTTGGTAATACGTTGTAGCGTGAATATTAGTATATGGTACCAGATAGGATTGACCCTCCTTGTCCGGGTTAGCATGCACTAACTGGGTAAATGGATGTACTAATATTTGTTCAGACGAGTGTAGATTAGGCACTCGTGGGAGGCACCTCGATCAGGTCCTTGAATGTGGATCCTGACCCCTCGAGTTAAGCTCAGACTATGTGCTCATGGCTGTATACATCATTATTTGCTTGGTTACGAATCAATATTTAAATCTTGCGGTTCATACAATATTATCCGATATACAACCCTGTGAGCTCACCAGCGTTTCGCTGACCCATTTTAGCATGTATCACAGGTACTAAGCAGTAGGATTGGACTGCCCTCAGGATCACTATAGCTCGAGTCAGCATGCAGACATTAGAGATTTCCTTGCTTTAATATATTTTGTAAAAGTATTTATGTATTGGAATCTCTCATTTTTTTTAGAACACAAGCTATATATAGCTTCAATTGTTGTAAACATTTCTTATATCAATATATTTTGTTAAAAAAACGCATATAGGGTCGTTTGCTATATCTTGTGTGCTTTGATATTTGATTAGTCGCGCCCCGACCCGAACCGCTTCCGCATCTTAAATTTGGGGGTGCGACACCCTCCTTTACAATCAGTCGTTCATCCCTAGGTATACTTATGGTGTACACTGCATTAAGTATTTCCACAGCTTGTATAAATCTAAGTATACTCACGGTTTAAGGTTTAGCATTTCCACAACTTTATGTATCTTAGACCATGTTCTAGAAGTGTGGCTTCTAGGTAATTCACGATGAGATGATTCTATGGCATTTCCTTGGCTTCCACGTATTTATACTCCACACGAGGTGTTTCCAACGCTATACGAAGTACAGTGCCATTTTATGGAGTCTCATAGCTTCATACAGTAACAAAGATGACTATATCTATGCAGTATTCGGGTTTGCAAAGTCCTATCCTAGGGGCAATAGTCACGTGAAAGACCGGAAAGGGTGAACGATAAAGTCTATATTCAGGATAAGCTTAGACTGAGAACAAAGTATAACAACTCCCATTTATACAGATAGAATTAATGTAACATCATTCCTAACTATCTAAGTCATGGAAAACATACAAGCAACTACTCACAAAGCATACCAATAAACATTTCTAAAATTAATAAATCACAAACATCAAACAAGAACATTATGACAAATTAATAATAGAAAGGATAGATAATACCGATACGTATTGCGAGCAGAATAACAGCTTGTATTTCTTCGAATAATATCCAAGCATTACAACCGCTAGCCTCTACTAATTATATTACATTACTAATCTAGAAGAAAAGAGAAGGATTCCCCCACTAATCTTCTCACTAGTCCAAGGGTTTAAAACCCTAGCAAGAAACTAGAGAGAGAGACTAGAGAGATAACCTAGAGAGAGAAACTAGAGAGAGGAAGTGTGTGAGAGAGAAAGTGAGAGGTGTAGAAGTGTGGAGGTGTGTGAAATGAGGTATGAGAGGCCTCTATTTATAGGCAAGGGCTTGGAAGAGGTATACAAGCACTTATGCACAAGATACAAGCTACAAAAGCACAAAACAAGACCCATCAAGCATACAGGGCCGTACACGGCTTGGATAAGGCCGTGTACTGGCTGTTTAAGGCCGTGTACGGCTTGGGTGGCCGTGTGGTAGGCCGTGTGATATTTTTGGCTTTTCTTCGTTGCTTCAGATGGCCATAACTTCTTCGTTTCTTGTCCGTTTTCTCTTATTATTTCGCCCACACTTTCGTAATTCTTTACGCTTCTAATGATACCAATTTGAGAAATTGGAGGTGTGTAGCCCAGGCATGTCCGGAATACATTTTGTGGTCTTCGGAAGCAGTGTTCGGCTTGTAACTTCCTCGTCCTTGATCCAAATTGAGATTTCTTTATATCCACGCTCTCGTAATCTCCATAGTTACAAAATAAGATAAGAATGAGGTCTTGGTATGGAACTTACAGTAGATTTGAAGTGTTGCTCAATTCGGTGCCTATTTCGGTTATTTTTCTGACCTTTTTGCATGATTTTAGAAAGACCGGCAAGTTTATACCTTTCTAACAAAATTTTATTAATAATGATGATTTTAAGATGTATTTATTAGAAAAGAGCTAAATATGGGACAAATAATGTACGTAAAAACGTGACTTTTTGCGATACATCAAATATCACACACTTAAGCTTTTGCTTGTCCTCAAGCAAACCTCATTTGGAAAAAGATTTTGGAAAAAATGTTTTGGATGCTTAGAGTATCTCCTGCAGAAAGTCACTTTCTTCAAATAAGATAAATATTTTCAGAAAGTAAGCATCAACAAAAATTAACTATACTTAAACATTAAACTAATCAACCCTTTTTGGCATACTTTGCAACTCCCGAAACGTAGATGTACATGACTGGGCGATCCTCACAAGTGGGTCACTCAATTCACTCAAAAGTGTATCGGGTTACCTATAGTCTAATAGAAATGAAATCGCTCAATGCCAGTCATGCAGTGCTTATCGTCATAGGCTTGGTCGAGAATCGAATCTCCACCACTCCTTTGAGAACGGTGCTAATTATCCCAAGGAATTTTTATCGGGTTGTGTGAATGAGGGTAAGGTGTGTATGGATAGTGATGGGTTGGTTAACGGTTGGAGGGTTTTGGAACTTCAGACTCGGAAATTCAAGGATCAAAGATAGTTTCACTTAAGATAACCACTAGAGTAGACTCATCTCCTAGATGAATAATCTCTACTAAATCTGATGTTTCTTTTGAGATCTGATAGATTTTTCTTCTTTGGAGAATAGTCTTCTTATTTGAGGTCTTCTAGGAGTTCTCTAAGGTCTGCTTTTTCATTTCTTTTCTTTTTTTTTCTTTTTCTTTTTCTTCTTTTTATGACCTTAGAGATCCTTCATGTAGTGAGACATCTTTGACTTCTCTTTTTGACAAGTACCAATTTTTTGTGTTAGTCCCTGTTTAACTTAATAAACAATCGTATATAATAAGCCTTGAATGTATTATTGAGAAGTTGTGGAATCACACTCAATAATATTAAGAAGATCAACGAATATAAATTAATATGATGAACACAATAATATACCGAAAGCTTCAATCTTATTAATGATATAAGACGAATACACTTAATGTATTAGGGTTACAGAAAACCTTGAAGCTGCGCAAAAACCTTAACCTATCTATGTCTAAAGGATCTCTATTTATAACACATAGAGTCCTATACAATCTCCTACAAATATGGAATAAAATAACTTCCATAACCGACTCATACTTATCACAAAATCATAAACAGTTGTAACTACCATTCTAAAGTAAACAGTTGTAACTATTACACATTCAGTGGTAACTGCTTCAATTGTAATATAAGACTAAGTACAAATATATAATCAGTGTTAACTGCTACATATATAACTAACAGTTACAAATACATAAGCAGTTTTAACTACTTACAGACTCATAACTATCAGTTGAAATCTATCTTCAATCAGTTGTAACACTTGTCTTCTCTTCAGATTTCTTCTATCAGTTGTAGCTTTGTGAAGACAGTTTTATCCTTCAACATAAACATTTTTAAACACTTTGTACTTTGTCTTCTCATCAACAACTTCAATTCAGAAACAGTTTTGACCCAACAATCTCCCCCTAAACTTAATCTGTCCTTCACAGTATTAAGTTTCTTCTAATCCTCCATTATGAGCCTCACAAAATTTCTTTCAAAACTGTCAGTCTTTTCTCCTCTTCCTTCTATCTATCTCTTCCTTCTTATAAATCTGATTCAGCACCATATAAACCAATTCCAGAGCTACATCATCTAAGACTGGAGCTTGTAATCTTGCATTTCTCATGCTCATCAAAAATCTCAGATTTATATCATAAAATCTATCTGTCAACAACCACATAAACACTGCATCATCCATAACAATCTGATGTACTCCTGGTTTAGCATGATAAATCCAATTCCTGACCTTGCTTAAAGTAGTAAATTGAAATGGAAACTCTTCTGGTTCAAACATAGCTTTAATCCAATGCCATGTAACCTTCTCAACCAGATTATCAAACTTCTTTAAATCCAAATTCTTCTCCATCCCAATCTCATATATTCTGACCAAATCAGTTCTACTGATCCTCTTTATCAAATCCCTAAAAGATCTCCACCAAGATACATTTCCATCTGCTCTTTCAATTTTAATCTTGTGAATCTTAACAGGATTGACAAATTGTTCAATTGACCAATCAATGATACCAGGCAAATCAACATTAATTACCTCTGACTCCACTGGTTGTAACAGAATAAATTCCTTCAATTCATCAACATCCCTTTTTTTATCAGGAATTTCATCCAATTCTCTTTTCTTTCTTTCAATTTCATCTTTCTTTCTCTTCTCAGCTTCTTCTTTTTCTCTCTTTTCCTTTTCTGCCTTTTCTTTTAATTTCTTTTCCTTTTCAGCCCTTTTCTTTTCCTTTTCTGCTTCTTGCTTTTCTTTTTCTTTCCTCTCAATTACTTCAGGATTCATATCATCCTTATCCCACAAATTCTGCAATCTCTCCAAAGTCATCTGCTTCAATGCATTCATAGGAATATACCCACCTTTTAACTTTGCAATCAAACTCTTCCTCATCTGAGCTTTTGTTGGTGGTTTAGCCGCCTTTTTCTTTCTAGCCTCTTCTGCTTTCTTTTTCTTGAGTTTATCAACCAAATACTCAATATCATCCTGCTTCTGCTCTTTCAACAAGTACTCATCCCATTCTGCTACCTGTTCCTTAGTCATTTTGACAAACTTACCCGGCTCAATCTCAACATCAATCAAAGTCAAATGGAGAAAGAAGACTCCGCCCAAAATAGAAAGAAGGCGTCAATCCTCCAAAAAATTCAAAAATTTCAGCTTTCCGCTTCACCAAAAAGAAAACCCAACAAAACCCCTCTCACACCACCAACATTCCACCACCAAAAAACCCTACATCACTTCCCTTAGAATGATTGTGGCTAGATCGACTTCGCGCTCACCAAAAAGGTAACGATTTGATACTCGATCAAGCCTATGACGATAAACAATACATGACTGGCATTCTGAGCGATTGATATAATAGAATAGGAAACCCTAAACACTTTGAGTGATTGGAGTGACCACCTTGAGAGGATCGCCTAGTCATGTATCAACGATCAATGATCAAAAGCATGCTCCTAAATATTACAACCTTGCTTTCAAACATTAAATATCTTTATTTTTCCAAAACCCCTTTAGTAAAGAATTCCGTCTTAAAATATTTCATTATCTGCTTATCTTTAACCATGTTGAAAATGAGTTTGCTTGAGGACAAGCAAAGTTCTAAGTGTGGGATACTTGACATCGCGTAAAAAGTCATGTTTTTACTTCCGATATCTCTCTCATTCTGGAACGATTCTTGGCATTTTAATTCAAATATAGCACAAATCAGTAACATTATGCCAAGATGGTCAAAACGAGGTTGCACGATAAAAATCAAGCAAAACAGATGAAAAACGAAGATTCCACACACGTTTGAAGATTCAAGGCATAAAAACGAGATTTCAAGACTAAAGTGCCCTCCATCAACATCCATTATTTCCAAGATGTTCGTTTTCAAAATACGAATCCAACAGAAGAAGAATCAACTGAAACGGGTGAAAAATGAAGATTTCGCGCCCGCCGGAAGATCCAAATGATCCGTAAACAATATCTGGAGATAGGGACCTCATTTCAGGGCCTATCTTATGTCAAAATCTTCGTTTTTGAATTACGAATCCAACAAAAAAAGAATCAACTCAAACGGACGTATAACGAAGAAAACACGCACGAATCAAGAAACGAAGCAACAAACGACGCAACGGGGCGGGGGTGGGCCCACCGCCGCCGGCTGGACCCCCACCGCCGCCGGCCACCTGTGTTCCGCCCCGGTTTCCGTTTTTGGTAACTTTTGGTACCTGGTGCGCCTACTTTTCGTGTTGTACGGTACCCGGTGCGCCTACTTTTCATGTTGTACGGTACCCGGTGCACCCTTTTGGCTACCTTTTGCTAACATGCACTACTTGTTGCTAATGTGAGCCAAAGCTCACCTATAAAAGGAGGCTTTGAGTTCATTTGAAAACACACCATTCTTTCCACACTTTGAAAGATACACTTTCTCTCTAGCTTCTAGCTTTTCTTTCTTTCTTTATTTTCTTACTTTAAAATAGTATTAGGCTAGTTAGAATAGAAGCAAGGAACGTGTTTGTAGTCTTTGGTGAGGAACGAATTTGTAATCTTTGGTGTACGCTTGGAGCAACTCTTATTAATTCAAGTCTATTCCTTCTCGCATATTAATCTCGGTTATTTCTATCCTTATCTATCTTAATTAAATATGTATGCTTTAATTATGCTAGAGATCGTTTATGCCATGATTAGCGAGTAGATTACTATTGTGTTTGTTTGCGATGTAGTTAGTTAATTATGGGATGATTTATAATTAAATATTAAAGATCGGTAATATTGCTTTGATCGTCTTATTGCATGTTCTTGTTTGATTGTTGCCTTAGGATCATCATAGTAGTAAAATATAAACGGTCTTAATTATCGTGAAATAATATGACGGCCCCTATTCAACTGTTACTCGATATAGTACTGGAAACACTTCAAGGTGGAGTACAAATTTACGGAAGTCGAGGAACGACCGAAGGTAGTCATATTACGAAGTGGTATAATATTATGAAGTAATATGATGGCCCCTATTCGACTGTTACTCAGTATAGCGTTGGAAACACTTTATGTGTAGTACAAATACGTGGAAGCTGCATAATGACCGAAGGTAGTTATATTACGGACTAATATATATAAAATGAGAAACCTAGTTTAATTAACCTTTCTAAATAGACTTTTAAACTTCAAATTAATCTATCGCCTTTACACCAATAAACGTGATTACAACACCTTTTTACGACGTCCAATTAAAAGGTAGTCAATTATCTGTGTCAATATAATTTGTCAAAGGTATGAAACTATGGAACCGCAAGGCTACATGGGGAATTATCGCAAGACAAGACATGGCCAAGGTTTGAAGCGGTGGAACCACTTAAAGTGAGGAACGCTGTGGATAATTAGGGGATTTATTGGGTAGTCTTAAGCAAGGGCTGGTTTAAAGTCATAAATGAATTGTTTTAAATACATGAATCTGTTAGGATGACGAGGAATCGTTATATGATTCAGTAATGTCTAGTACCTTAAGATTTTGTTCCCGTTCATATGAAAGTATCATTAGACCTTAGTTAAGATTTTGCTTATTATTCAAAATACTTTGTAATGTTACCATAACCTAGCTCCCGGTGTGACATGCTAATGGGATTTTAATTAGTAGGGAATCTAGTGTTTACATGCAAGTATTCAAGAATGATAATTAACTAATATCTTTCAAAATAGTTTCCCCAAATATCATCCCATAACTTAATTAACGAAGTCTCAGCAAACACTATCTTTATTTATCTGCTTTAGTTTTTACTTTTATTTCGCTTTTGTTTATTTACTTGCCTAAGTTAGTTAATATAAAACCAAAACCCCCACTATTTTATAAAACATTCACTAGTTTGAAAGCCCTCATCTGCCTCGCCTTAGTTTCAATTCAGTCGGTTTGAAGAACGACTCTAGGTCATACCTACCACTTGCTCACCCTTAGGATTAGCATTGTTAGGAAAAACTTAGGCCCCACAACTACAAATTTAAAACAACCCACTGCTGGTGCCCGGTTAGTAATCGTTAACGACACCGACCTGATTGGGCGCCAACAAGTTTTTGGCCCCGCTGCCGGGGAACCAACTGTACGATCCATAGGCGTCAAGACGAACTTACTTACTAGTGAACCTTTAGAATTCCATAAACCCCTACGTTTTTCCTTCCTTGTACTACTTTTATAAGTTACCACCCCTATCCATTCAACTAGTCAACCACCTGCCAACGAGACTATGACAGCTGTACGTATCACTCTCGCTGAAGACTCTAAACCTTTGATTGAAGGTCGAGGAGGACCAATCATCTATCCGGAAATTGGTAGAGGATCATTCGAGTTAAAGCCACACATTGTTCAGTTAGTCCAAAACCTCTGTCAATTCCATGGCCTACCAAATGATGATCCCAACTCACACCTTGATAAATTCATTTCCTTATCCAACTCCTTTAAGCCGATTGGGGTTAACCAGGACATAGTCTATCTATACCTTTTTCCCTATTCACTCACTCTTCATGCACAAACCTGGTTCGAGGGACTAGAATTTAACTCTATAACCTCTTGGGTAGAATTAGCAACCAAATTTTTGGCCAAATATTTTCCCCCATCAAAACAAGCCACGTGTAGGACCAACATCATAAACTTCCGTCAAGTTCACGATGAATCAATCTACGATGCATGGGAACGCTTTAAGAAATTGCTTAAGAAATGTCCAAATCATCGTTTTGAGCGTTCAGACCAGTTGCGCATTTTCTACAATGGTCTCTTCCCACATCACCGTCCTTTACTTGATACCGCTTCTCAAGGTAGTTTCATAGACTGTACGGCAAATGAAGCTTGGAGCCTTATTGAGAAAATGACAATGCACAACCATGATTGGAACAGTGAAAATCACCCCTCACCAGTGAATTCACCCACTACAATCGGGAATGAAGCTATCAAAACCCTCACTCAGCAAGTGGCAGACCTAACCAAGGAGATTAAGGAATTGAAAAGTCAACAACAACAAGTCTGTCAAGTTCAAACCTGCCTTAATTGTGCTAATCTGAACCACTCAGCCCAAATTCCTCAGTCTCATCTAACTACACCCAACACTAACCCTTTCTTTAACCCACCTAGGAATAGCCCACTAACTTACCAACCTCAACCTTTGGAACCCTCTTCCTCACAAACCTCTAGTTTTGACGACACCCTGATACAAGTCATTCAAGGTCTCTCGGCTAGACAAGACCAAACTGATCTCATCTTAAGAGATCATTTGACTTTGTTAAAAGCTTTCGAATCCCAGTTAGGACAATTAGCACAACATATTAACACTAAACCTCATGATAGTCTAACTAGTTCCCATAAGGAGGCTTCCCATATTCAAGACTCTCAGGTAGCACATAGCCCACCTACGATTTCTTCTCCGGTGAAGGAACTGCCTATTGTTCCATCGACAATGGATTTAGAGTCTACACCAAATAGGAAAATCCCATTTCCGGCTCGTCTTAAACAACGATCCGACAAGCTTAAGTCTTTTCAGCTTGATAGGAAATTCCTAGATACCGTCTCTGAAGTGCACTCCAAAAAGTACTTCAGAAAACTTCTTACAACCAAGGATAAGGTACCCGAAGTACCTAATGTCCCGCTGAACGAGGAATGTTCAGCTATCTTGAAAAATATCATTCCTGAAAAACTCGGAGACACCGGACGTTTTACTCTCCCTATTTCCATCTACAATTCAGGCATCATCTATTCTCTCGCCGATTTAGGAGCTAGTGTTAATCTTATGCCATACTCGCTTTTTAAGAGGCTTGAGTTAGAAAATCTTCGACCCACCGAAATGACCATACAGCTTGCTGACCGCTCTGTCAAATACCCTAGGGGAATAGCTGAAAATGTTTTAGTTAGGATTGACAAATTTCTTTACCCAGCATATTTTGTAGTAATGGATATGCAGGAAGACGTACACATCCCAATCATACTAGGAAGACCTTTCATGAATACGGCCAAGGCAATCATCAACGTCTTTGCACAAACCATCAGTTTGCAATCTCAGGGAGAAACCATCACCTTCCATATCGACAACACAAACCCTGGAGAGCAAGCCGATATGTACATGATCTCCATGAACAAGACCGCGGAGGACAAAGAAACTGCAAAGCCAACAAAAGAAAGGAAATCCAGAAAGGAAATGGCGATCACGCCATATTGCCCGATTGATCTCCGACGAATAGCACAAGAAATGAAAAATACACCTCCATCAGCAAACAACCCAACTATGGAAGAATTGATCAGAACGAGAAAGACGGAAGAAGAAAACAAAAGAAGCATACCGCCAACTAATCCATTTACCACTGAAGAAATGGCGGGAAGTAATCACAACCATCCCACGAGAGGAGAAACGCTGGAGGAATATTCCAAACGCACAAGATACCAACCGCAAACCATCATAGATCACAAAGTGCTCGAAGATCTCATCCAAAGATTTGACAAAGTAGTAGGAGGAATAAACGGCATAGTCAACATGCTTACTCTTTCCCTTGCTGAACTGCAATTCTGTCTACAACAGAAACGGACTTACGCTAGAATCTACAATGCCCTTAAAAGATCTAACATCCCATTCACCTCAACACAATGGGAGATGTTAGGATCCATTAGAGCGCATATGAAAGAAACTACTGGACATCCAAGCAGTCGTGCCAACATCTTGACGATGAATGACCTCACATCATTGCTTGACTTGCTAAATAGAGAAGATCACCTTAGTTCCAAAGAAAGCGGATCTATGGTTATCAACTCCACTATTGAAAAACAAGTTGAGTTACTGATTGAAGAACTTAGTGATCTTGTTTCGGAGGAATCAAGGCGCGAACGAACTTTTAGGGCCACATATGAATCACCACTTGATATCGCTACTCTTGTTACGATCCATCTACGGGAGATTCAACAACGGAAAAGTAGCTCCAGAAGAAAGTTCATATTCTACTCAGGATGCAAGGAGATACTTCGTCAGCTTATTCTAGTTTTCTCAGAATCCGATTTCCCATTCAACAACCATCAGCACCGGCAAATAGAGAACCTGTGCACATGCATAAGAAGATTCAACGGAGACCCCAAGACCGAGAACTACGAAGACATAAAACTGCAATTCTTGGCGTTTGTATGCTCTCTCTGGCAAAACCCACCGCCAAGAGAGGTTGTTAAGAAAGATACAACCATCATGACCGACCCTAATGGGACTGTCACTAAAGCAGTCGACTACATCACCCTCGGACTTCAAGGACTTGAGAGAACAACCTTAGAGCATCTTCTGAACTACAAGGCATCATCGAGAGATAGTCCAATCGAATTGATTACTACAATAATCAATCACTTCATGAGAATCTATCCACCTCGATACACATTTCCGCAACCTAGGGCCCACAACATCAAAAAAAGGGATCCCATGGATGCATCCATCTCCATCTAGCAAGGAGAAAAGAAGTCGAGCTCTCGACCTTAAAAGAGCGCTTCTCGGGAGGCAACCCGTGTTTTACATTTCTGCAATTTTACTTTCCAAGAAGTAATGAAGTCTCCGACTATCTTTCACACTTGGATATACGACCAAGTTTCTGCCTGACGCATCAAGTTTTTGACGCCACGCATCAAAGAAAGTATATCCAACGTGTTCACACCTACGAGACCAATCACAAGAAGACTTGATCAACAGTGAACCCAGCAAGATGAAGTTCGGCAAACGCATACCATGGAGCACTGCAACAACCGGGAAGTACTTCTATGCCTTCTCTTTCATTCGTTTTAAATATGCCATATCCATTATGCTTATCACTAAGTGTGGGATTCAAACCCAACACACACACTGAAAGAATGAATCTTGGATGTTTAAAACCCTAAGTGTGGGATTTTACCCCATTCAGAGCTTAGTATAACATCGAGGACGATGTTCCTTTAAGTGTGGGATAGCAGTAGTTGCACTACTGTTAAATGGATATTGGTATATGCCTGATTCTAAATCGTTGCTCTTTAGACCTTGCTTCCTTCTCCATAAAAGTAAACAAAATCTTTCAAAATTGAGTTAAAAATATGTAGAAAATGAAAAATTTTAAAAGAATGATTTACTTAGGGGAAGAAAGAAAAATAAAATATAAATTCTTTTGAAAAAACAAGTTTGATAATCCCATAAAGAGCATCGAATGACTAAGCACACAACAACCCAACTTTCGATTCGTGAGGCATCTTGAGCCATATGAAAAGCATTCACTTTTAATGCTTCACTTTTTCGATTCTTGAGTGTGCCGATGTATGCGTTTAGAATCAGAACTTGCTCTTGTTATGCATTTCGAATCTGAACTTGTGAGTCAAAAAGGAGATCGAATCACATCATTCTTGAACCCATCCATACACCCAAAATAAGCACGTTACCCACTTAAAAACATCCCTCAAACTTCCTACAAAGTTCTAAAGATGAAAAAAAAGAGAAAAATCAAGGATATGACGTCAAAAGGATAGAAAAAGTCCCAAGAAAATTCGAAGTAAAAAAAGTAAAATGGAGAAAGAAGACTCCGCCCAAAATAGAAAGAAGGCATCAATCCTCCAAAAAATTCAAAAATTTCAGCTTTCCGCTTCACCAAAAAGAGAACCCAACAAAACCCCTCTCACACCACCAACATTCCACCACCAAAAAACCCTACATCACTTCCCTTAGAATGATTGTGGCTAGATCGACTTCGCGCTCACCAAAAAGGTAACGATTTGATACTCGATCAAGCCTATGACGATAAACAATACATGACTGGCATTCTGAGCGATTGATATAATAGAATAGGAAACCCTAAACACTTTGAGTGATTGGAGTGACCACCTTGAGAGGATCGCCTAGTCATGTATCAACGATCAATGATCAAAAGCATGCTCCTAAAGATTACAACCTTGCTTTCAAACATTAAATATCTTTATTTTTCCGAAACCCCTTTAGTAAAGAATTCCGTCTTAAAATATTTCATTATCTGCTTATCTTTAACCATGTTGAAAATGAGTTTGCTTGAGGACAAGCAAAGTTCTAAGTGTGGGATACTTGATATAAAAAGTCATGTTTTTACTACCGATATCTCTCTCATTCTGGAACTATTCTTGGCAATTTAATTCAAATATAGCACAAATCAGTAACATTATGCCAAGATGGTCAAAACGAGGTTGCACGATAAAAATCAAGCAAAACAGATGAAAAATGAAGATTCCACACACGTTTGAAGATTCAAGGCATAAAAACGAGATTTCAAGACTAAAGTGCCCTCCATCAACATCCATTATTTCCAAGATGTTCGTTTTCAAAATACGAATCCAACAGAAGAAGAATCAACTGAAACGGGTGAAAAATGAAGATTTGGCGCCCGCCGGAAGATCCAAATGATCCGTACGCAATATCTGGAGATAGGGACCTCATTTCAGGGCCTATCTTATGTCAAAATCTTCGTTTTTGAATTACGAATCCAACAAAAAAAAGAATCAACTCAAACGGACGTATAATGAAGAAAACAAGCACGAATCAAGACACGAAGCAACAAACGACGCAACGGGGCGGGGGTGGGCCCACCGCCGCCGGCTGGACCCCCACCGCCGCCGGCCACCTGTGTCCCACCCCGGTTTCCCTTTTTGGTAACTTTTGGTACCTGGTGCGCCTACTGTTCGTGTTGTACGCTACCCGGTGCTCCCTTTTGGCTACCTTTTGCTAACATGCACTACTTGTTGCTAATGTGAGCCAAAGCTCACCTATAAAAGGAGGCTTTGAGTTCATTTGAAAACACACCATTCTTTCCACACTTTGAAAGATACACTTTCTCTCTAGCTTCTAGTTTTCTTTCTTTCTTTATTTTCTTACTTTAAAATAGTATTAGGCTAGTTAGAATAGAAGCAATGAACGTGTTTGTAGTCTTTGGTGAGGAACGAATTTGTAATCTTTGGTGTACGCTTGGAGCAACTCTTATTAATTCAAGTCTATTCCTTCTCGCATATTAATCTCGGTTATTTCTATCCTTATCTATCTTAATTAAATATGTATGCTTTAATTATGCTAGAGATCGTTTATGCCATGATTAGTGAGTAGATTACTATTGTGTTTGTTTGCGATGTAGTTAGTTAATTATGGGATGATTTATAATTAAATATTAAAGATCGGTAATATTGCTTTGATCGTCTTATTGCATGTTCTTGTTTGATTGTTGCCTTAGGATCATCATAGTAGTAAAATATAAACAGTCTTAATTATCGTGAAATAATATGACGGCCCCTATTCAACTGTTACTCGATATAGTACTGGAAACACTTCAAGGTGGAGTACAAATGTACGGAAGTCGAGGAACGAACGAAGGTAGTCATATTACGAAGCGGTATAATATTATGAAGTAATATGATGGCCCCTATTCGACTGTTACCCAGTCTAGCGTTGGAAACACTTTAGGTGTAGTACAAATACGTGGAAGCTGCGTAACGACCGAAGGTAGTTATATTACGGACTAATATATATAAAATGAGAAACCTAGTTTAATTAACCTTTCTAAATAGACTTTTAAACTTCAAATTAATCTATCGCCTTTACACCAATAAACGTGATTACAACACCTTTTTATGACGTCCAATTAAAAGGTAGTCAATTATCTGTGTCAATATAATTTGTCAACGGTATAAAACTTTGGAACCGCAAGGCTACATGGGGAATTATCGCAAGACAAGACATGGCCAAGGTTTGAAGCGGTGGAACCACTTAAAGTGAGGAACGCTGTGGATAATTAGGGGATTTATTGGGTAGTCTTAAGCAAGGGCTGGTTTAAAGTCATAAATGAATTGTTTTAAATACATGAATCTGTTAGGATGACGAGGAATCGTTATATGATTCAGTAATGTCTAGTACCTTAAGATTTTGTTCCCGTTCATATGAAAGTATCATTAGACCTTAGTTAAGATTTTGCTTATTATTCAAAATACTTTGTAATGTTACCATAACCTAGCTCCCGGTGTGACATGCTAATGGGATTTTAATTAGTAGGGAATCTAGTGTTTACATGCAAGTATTCAAGAATGATAATTAACTAATATCTTTCAAAATAGTTTCTCCAAATATCATCCCATAACTTAATTAACGAAGTGTTGGCGCCCGATCAGGTCGGCGTCGTTAACGATTACTAACCGGGCTCGCTACAGTGGAATTGTTTTAAATTTGTAATTGCGGGGCCTAAGTTTTCCCTAGCAATGCTAATCCTAAGGGTGAGCAAGTGGTAGGTATGACCTAGAGTCGTTCTTCAAACCGACTGAATTGAAACTAAGGCGAGGTAGATGAGGGCTTTCAAACTAGTGAATGGTTTATAAAATAGTGGGGGTTTTGGTTTTTATATTAACTTAGGCAAGTAAATAAATAAAAGCGAAATAGAAGTAAAAGATAAAGCAGATAAAATAAAGATAGTGTTTGCTGAGACTTCGTTAATTAAGTTATGGGATGATGTTTGGAGAAACTGTTTTGAAAGATATTAGTTAATTATCATTTTTGAATACTTGTATGTAAAACTAGATTCCCTACTAATTAAAATCCCATTAGCATGTCACACCGGGAGCTAGGTTATGGTAACATTACAAAGTATTTTGAATAATAAGCAAAATCTTAATTATGGTTTAATAATACTTTCATATGAACGGGAACAAAAATCTTAAGGTACTAGACATTACTGAATCATATAACGATCCCTCGTCATCCTAACAGATTCATGTATTTAAAACAGTTCATTTATGACTTTAAACTAGCCCTTTGCTTAAGACTACCCAATAAATCCCCTAATTATCCACAGCGTTCCTCACTTTAAGTAGTTCCGCTGCTTCAAACCTTGGCCATGTCTTGTCCTATGATAATCCCCCATATAGCCTTGCGGTTCCATAGTTTCATACCTTTGACAAATTATATTGACACAGATAATTGACTACCTTTTAATTGGACGTCGTAAAAAGGTGTTGTAATCACGTTTATTGGTGGAAAGGCGATAGATTAATTTGAAGTTTAAAAGTCTATTTAGAAAGGTTAATTAAACTAGGTTTCTCATTTTATATATATTAGTCCGTAATATAACTACCTTCGGTCGTTACGCAGCTTCCACGTATTTGTACTACACCTAAAGTGTTTCCAACGCTATACTGAGTAACAGTCGAATAGGGGCCATCATATTACTTCGTAATATTGTATCGTTTCGTAATATGACTACCTTCGGTCGTTCCTCGACTTCCATACATTTGTACTCCACCTTTGTAACACCCCCAAATTTACCGTTGGCGGAAGCATACTTTGGGGTGCTACTAATCAATACACAAAGCACATAAGATACATAATGAACGACCACTACATGCGTCGTTTTACAAATACATTGATTAACGTAAAAGTCTACATATGTTTTACAAAAGACGAGTTCGCATAGATATTTGAGAGATTCTAATACATATCTAATTTTAGCAAAATATAGAAATGCAGGGAAATCTCTTGATGTTTATATGATTGCATGCGACTCGAGCTATAGTATCCTGATGGGCAGTCCAACCTACTGCTGAGTACCTGAGATAACATGCTAAAAGGTCAGCTATAAAGCTGGTGAGCTCACAGGTTTGATATGATAATATATGAATTGTGAACCGCAAGATTTAATGATTCGATTTACAAAGCATGTAAATAATTGATTGATGGGTATCACATGAATATTTGTAATTAAACAAATAAGTAAAGATTGATACAACTAACATGAGCACATAGTCTGAGCTTAACTGAGGGGTCAGGATCACTATCAAGTGCCTGAGCGAGGGTGCCTCTATGCGTATGCCTAATCAACATACGTTTGAACAAATGATAATGCTTCCGTTTGACAGGTTAGTGCTTGCTAACTCGGACGGGGATTGTCAATCCCATATGGTACCATACACTAACATTCACGCTAAATCATATTAACAAAACTATGCTTCAGAGGACTTTGATTGATTAGATGAAAACAACTCATGCAGCATACGTGATAATTTGATACTTGCGTTCACATGTAAAACAAAACGAGCATGTATCTCACCCCTAGGTAAAAGCATTTAAAAAGGGGCTATGAGACTCACCTGAGCCTAATGAATTGTTATCCAACAATTTATGATGATTCACAATGATTTGATGTCGTTACAACGACTGAACCTGCAGGGCGTCTTAGACGCGCAAGGTTTTGATAATGATTAGATATTGAACCTGCCAGGCGTATTAAACGCGCAAGGTTTTGATTGATTAGATGACTCTACGGACCATCTATGCTAGTTGTTCCCTCAACTAGTTATGCCCAAATACTTTGGTTGTCGATTATGTTTGAGTTTTGAAAATGTATACGGGTCGTTGGTGATGGTTTGTAATAGTAATTTCAAACTATTATTATTATACATGATTTGTTGTGCTTATAAAAGTGTATGTGCTTCATATATAAGTCGTATCGTATAGGTTTAGTTGTTAATCAAGTTCATTATACCCGTTACACTTTATTTCATAATTTACAAAATTTGGTACGAGTCTGAAAACAGTAATATGCCATTTTCGGGCCCTAAACGACCCCGGATGGCCTAAAACCGACTAGGCTAAGGTACTTAGCTTTGATCATTTGGCTGTTTTCGAATAACCGTGCGAATTTGAGCTCAATCCGTTATAATAAATTTTTCATCGAGAAGCTACCCTGTTTTAACTTGTGAAATCGTCGACGTTTTCGAAAATTTACATGTTCTGTTTTAGCTAGAATTCGCAGGGCTAGTTTATTGATCCGTTGGATCATGAAATATATAGGGGGAATCCGCCGGATTCCCTTGAATCCGCCGGATTGGTGACATTTGGTGGGAATACGCCGTATTCGTCTGAATACGACCGTATTCATTAAAAATAGAGGGAATACGCCGGATTCCCATGAATCCGACCGTATTCATGGCAAACAACGGGAATACGCCGTATTCCATTGAATACGCCGTGTTCATGTTTTCTGGGCGGGAATACGCCGGATTCCCGTGAATCCGACCGTATTCCGAGGTCTGGTTCGAGTCTGTCGTTCCAAAAATCACCCAAACCAAATCTAATCCGCAAATTAACCAACAATCATCTATTCTAACGTTACTATATGATAATACAAGGTATTTAAATACAAAATTACAAAGTTTGGGTTAACGATTCCTTACGTATTTAAAATGGTGAGGAGATGACGATGATGATGAAAAACGAAGAAGATGATCACGATGATGATGATGATTCCAGCAACGATGATGATATTGATCTTGTGTTGTTGTTGTGATTGTTAATTTGTTGTTGTTGTTGTTAGATGAAAATGGAACGAGAGGGAGTAGAGAACAGAGAGATAGATAGAAATGAATTGAAATGGATCGGCCATCTCCAATTATTGGAGGTGGTTGATCCGAGCTTCGATCCTTTTCGTGGTATTTTGACCCGTGTTTCGGTACCCGATCGAAAAGTAGTAAAATGTTTTAAAACGATAATTTTCTAAAAATGATATCGTACGCATTTTCATTTGAAGTATTTTATAAAAATACATTTAACGAGATATAAAATATATCTTTGTTTTGTGTTTGAGAGACGGATAGAATTCAATTGGTTTCGTCGCGTTTGAGTAAAATGGTATAAAACGAAATATGTTTTATTTTATCTGATGTAAATAATAATTATTAATTTCAATAATAATTCATTATTTATATATAGTTTTGTCGTGGACGTTTGATTTGTACGATACGAGATACTTGATATATAATCAAAATAATATATAATAGTTATGAGGGTATTAAATAATAATTCCATATTATTTAATTACTTGATTTTTACCAACGCCGTATAATTGAATCGGAATTCGGCCGATTTAAAATGAACGATTAAATCTAATCGAGTACTGATATATATATATTCATCAATATATATTTTGATACATACAATTAGTCTAATACATAGCACTAACTACATGTATTACTTAATGATTAGGAACTAATTTCTAGTCCTAATTTGACGGGTGTCACATTCTCCCCTTGTTAAGAGAATTTCGTCCCGAAATTTAACTCGAAGTTGGCGTGTGAGTGGAGTCTGAAAATAGATGTGGATATTTGAGTCGCATCTGGTCTTCTCGTTCCCAGGTGAATTCCGGACCACGCCGAGAATTCCACCGAACCTTGACGATTGGAATACGACTTTGCTTAAGCTGTTTGACCTCACGGTCCATGACCTCCACTGGTGTCTCGACAAAATGAAGTTTGTCGTCGATTTGAATTTCCTCGAGTGGGATAATGAGTGTCTCGTCGGACAGACATTTCTTCAGGTTAGAAATGTGAAATGTGGGATGCACGCTACTGAGCTCTGGAGGTAGCTGCAATCGATATGCGACTGGACCAATCCTTTCAAGGATCTCAAAAGGTCCGATGTATCTAGGGTTTAACTTCCCACGTTTACCAAAACGGATGACACCTTTCCAAGGTGATACTTTGAGCAATACTCGATCCCCAACCTGGAACTCGAGATGCTTTCGTCTCACGTCAGCATAACTCTTCTGACGATCACGTGCGGCCTTCAGCCGTTGCTGGATACCAACGATCTTTTCGGTGGTTTCATGAATGATTTCAGGACCAGTGAGTTGGCTATCTCCAACCTCGGTCCAACAGATGGGCGATCGGCACTTACGACCGTACAGTGCCTCAAAAGGTGCAGCTCCAATACTGGTGTGGTAACTGTTGTTGTATGAGAATTCACACAATGGCAAATGCTGTTCCCAATTCGCACCGAAGTCAATTACGCAGGCGCGTAACATATCTTCCAGTGTTTGAATAGTCCTTTCACTTTGGCCATCGGTTTGTGGATGATAAGCTGTACTCATATCTAAACGAGTACCCAATGACTTTTGTAATGATTGCCAAAAGTTAGATGTGAATCGGCTGTCTCTATCAGAGATAATTGAGATTGGAACGCCGTGCCTTGTTACGATCTCCTTCATATAGATTCGCGTGAGACGTTCCATTTTGTCGGTTTCCTTCATAGCAATGAAGTGAGCAGATTTGGTTAGACGATCAACTATTACCCATATAGTATCGCAACCACTTGATGTTTTCGGGAGTTTAGTGATGAAATCCATGGAGATTTGCTCCCATTTCCATTGAGGAATTTCCGGTTGCTGGAGCAAGCCGGAGGGTTTCTGATATTCGGCTTTAACCTTAGAACATGTGAGGCATTTGCTGACGTACGTGGCAATCTCTGCTTTCATGCTCGGCCACCAGTACAGTCCCTTGATGCCATGATACATCTTGTCCGATCCAGGATGTATAGAGTATTTGGACTTGTGAGCTTCATTCATCACAAAGTCTCGAAGATTCCCAAACTTGGGTAACCAGATTCTGTTTGCGAAGTACTTGACCCCATTGGGTTTGGTTTCAAATTGATTCTCCATATTTCGCAAGGCCTCTTCCTTGATGTTTTCAGGTTTCAATGCTTCGAGTTGAGCAGTGAGGATTTGAATAATTAAATCATTATGAATGGTAATACTGAGGGCTCGGACTCGAAGAGGTTTGGTGCGCTCTTTTCGACTTAGGGCATCGGCAACTACATTTGCTTTACCCGGATGATACTTGATCTCGCAGTCATAATCGGTGAGCAACTCGACCCATCGTCGTTGCCTCATATTGAGATCCTTCTGATCAAATATGTGCTGGAGACTCTTATGATCAGTGAAGATGGTACATTTAGTGCCATACAGATAATGTCTCCAGATCTTGAGTGCGAACACTACGGCTCCTAATTCGAGATCATGGGTTGTGTAGTTCTTCTCGTGAACTTTGAGTTGTCGGGAGGCGTAAGCTATGACTTTTTCTCGTTGCATCAACACGCAACCAAGTCCCTGATGAGAAGCATCGCAGTATACCACGAAGTCCTCGTTACCTTCGGGTAGTTATAGGATAGGCGCACTGCAAAGCTTTTGCTTTAATAAGTGAAATGCTGACTCTTGCTTATCAGTCCAATTGAACTTCTTCTCTTTCTGAGTCAGTGTCGTGAGTGGTTGTGCTATTTTGGAGAAATTCTCAATGAAGCGCCGATAATAACCAGCCAGTCCTAAGAATTGGCGTACTTCGGTCGGTGTTGTCGGTGCTTGCCAGCACTTGATAGCCTCGATCTTTGAGGGATCTACATGAATTCCCTGACTGTCAATCACATGACCAAGGAATTGAACGGTCTGAATCCAGAACTCACACTTGGAGAACTTAGCATATAACTCTTCGTGTTTGAGAAGTTATAGAATGGTTTTGAGATGCTGCTCGTGCTCTTGCTCGTTGCGTGAGTAGATAAGAATGTCGTCTATGAAGACAATGACAAACTTGTCAAGATATGGTTTGCACACCCGGTTCATAAGATCTATGAATACTACCGGTGCGTTAGTCAAACCAAAGGCCATAACCAGAAACTCGTAATGACCATAGCGAGTTCGGAAAGCAGTTTTCGGAATATCTTCATCGCGAACTCGTAACTGATGATAACCCGATCGTAGATCTATTTTTGAATATATGCTTGACCCTTGGAGTTGGTCGAACAGGTCATCAATACGAGGAAGTGGATAACGGTTCTTGATGGTTAATTTGTTCAAGTCTCTGTAGTCGATACACATCCTGAATGAACCGTCCTTCTTTTTCACAAACAGGACCGGAGCTCCCCAGGGTGAAGAACTCGGTCTTATGAAACCCTTATCCAGAAGTTCCTGTAACTGAACAGACAACTCCTGAAGTTCTGAAGGGGCTAAACGATATGGTGCTCGTGCCATGGGTGCTGCCCCAGGCACAAGGTCTATTGAGAACTCAACTTGCCTCGGTGGTGGAAGACCAGGCAATTCTTCAGGAAAGACTTCTGGATAGTCTCTGACGATGGGCACATCCTCGAGTCGTTTCTCTTCAGACTTTTTCTCAATAACATGAGCGAGGATTGCCTGACAACCTTTCCTAAGGTACTTGCGAGTCTTCATGCAGGATATGATATTCAATCTCGTTCCACTGGTCTCCCCTTGTATAATCAAAGTACTACCAGTGACGAGAGGAATACGAACAATCTTGTCATGACATACAATTTCAGCTCGATGCTTGGATAGCCAATCCATGCCTACTACTATGTCAAAACTTCCAATCTCGATGGGTATGAGATTTATGGGAAATAATTCATTTGCGAGGTTTAGGGTGCAATTTGGTATTACACTACCGGCCTCGATCAACTTGCCATTAGCTAACTCTACAGTGTACTTAGCTTCTAAGGCAACTGGTGAAATGTCTAATAGTGGGCTAAATTCCTCAGATATAAAACTCTTATCAGCACCAGTATCAAACAAAATTGAAGCAGTTAAATTGTTGAGAAGAAACATACCCGTGACCACATTAGGGTCTTCACGGGCCTCTCCAGCATTCAGCACAAAAGCTCTGCCCCTAGCAACGTTGTTGTTGTTACCCTTGTTCTTCAGCTTTGGACACGCATTCCTGAAGTGTCCAGTGTTTCCACACTCATAGCAGGCTCGGGGTTGGTTGTTGTTGGTGGTGAGGTTGGTTGCAGGTGTTCGACAGTCTTTGGTAAGATGTCCATACCTCTTGCAGTTGTTGCATGGTGTACCACATGGACCATCATGATGACGATTGCACTTTGCACAGTAGGGTTTACTTCCAGTGTACCCTTTCTTCTCTCCAGAACCTGCTGTGTCATTCTTGACAGTCTCAGTCTTTTTGAAGGTCTGCTGGTTCTGATTCCCAGACCATTTTCTCTTGTTGTTGTTCCCAGAAGATGAAACAGGGTTTACTTGGCTTTCTTGCATAGCCATGAGCTCATGAGATAATCGAATCGCTCCCTGAATGGTGGTTTTGCCAGAAGAGGCGACGTTTCCCCGGACAGGTTCCGGAAGACCGCGGATGTACTTTTTGACCTTGTCGATCTCAGTGCTTACTAAAGCTGGGCGGAGAGTTGCCAGTTGTTGAAACCTAGTGGTATAACCAACAATGTCGTTTCCTTGAACCTTGAGATGCCAGAACTCCTCATCTAGCTTCTCGAGTTCTTCAGATGGGCAATACTCCTCTGTTAGCATTTTCTTCAGATCTTCCCAGGGAAGTAGATAGGCGGTATCTATACCCACAGAATGGGTATACGAGTTCCACCAGGTGAGGGCACCGTCAGCAAGGGTGCATGTGGAAAACTGAACTCTATCCCCTTCCGCACATTTGCTAATGCGAAAGACGGATTCCATCTTCTCAACCCATCTGATTAGGCCGATGGCTCCTTCAGTTCCTTTAAAGCTCAGGGGTTTGCAGTTTTGGAAATCCTTGTAGGAACAAGGCTTGGTAGTGGGAGGGGTATTGGCAGTATCACTATGCCTTTCGGGGGTCGATGACGAATGTCGCGCCAAGGCTTCAGTCACAGCCTGAGAGATGATAGATGCCATCTGGGCATCAGTGTAAGTCCTTGATTTTGGCGGCATGATTTCCTGAGAATAGAAGGATAAGGTTCGTGAGAGATTGTCCATAAATGATGATTATCATAGATGTACATATACAAATGCGGTAATATACAACATCACAAAATGACAATCAACATTATAGAACAATCAAGAGGGGTTGAATAACCATCTCAACTGACTAGCAACTACGTGCTAACTAGCCTGGTTATTTGAATTGTTTTTAGTTAGGTAAGGTCTCGCTCGAAGTGACTCGGTGGTACTCCTAGCTACCTATGAGTTTCGTGATCCCAAAAGAAATTGTCGAGAGTGGGATGAATTAGAAGATGTTTCGGAGGTTGTGTTTGCTATCTTCATGACAAAGTGTTTGAATATGTGAGTGCCTATATATATATATAATATATAATAGACTAGCGTACAGTGCTTGAGCGATGACTATCTATGTATACATACATATATCACATAATAGTCTTATGAGTGTCTAGCACAACAATTATGAGTCCCGGTTTCTCTCGAGGTAAGAGTCAACTAATGTATTCCTATTCCAGCATAACCATTTCAAGCCTTACATCATCTTTATTTAATTGTATATAGTTGATCAAGCTATGTTAAATTAAACTTGTATGACGTAACTCTTGAACCAATCACACTTAACAGCAAATACTGCCTAACGGTCATAGTCTAGGCCCACTAATGCAACCTAGTTCACTATAACCTTAGGCTCTGATACCAATCTGTAACACCCCCAAATTTACCGTTGGCGGAAGCATACTTTGGGGTGCTACTAATCAATACACAAAGCACATAAGATACATAATGAACGACCACTACATGCGTCGTTTTACAAATACATTGATTAACGTAAAAGTCTACATATGTTTTACAAAAGACGAGTTCGCATAGATATTTGAGAGATTCTAATACATATCTAATTTTAGCAAAATATAGAAATGCAGGGAAATCTCTTGATGTTTATATGATTGCATGCGACTCGAGCTACAGTATCCTGATGGGCAGTCCAACCTACTGCTGAGTACCTGAGATAACATGCTAAAAGGTCAGCTATAAAGCTGGTGAGCTCACAGGTTTGATATGATAATATATGAATTGTGAACCGCAAGATTTAATGATTCGATTTACAAAGCATGTAAATAATTGATTGATGGGTATCACATGAATATTTGTAATTAAACAAATAAGTAAAGATTGATACAACTAACATGAGCACATAGTCTGAGCTTAACTGAGGGGTCAGGATCACTATCAAGTGCCTGAGCGAGGGTGCCTCTATGCGTATGCCTAATCAACATACGTTTGAACAAATGATAATGCGTCCGTTTGACAGGTTAGTGCTTGCTAACTCGGACGGGGATTGTCAATCCCATATGGTACCATACACTAACATTCACGCTAAATCATATTAACAAAACTATGCTTCAGAGGACTTTGATTGATTAGATGAAAACAACTCATGCAGCATACGTGATAATTTGATACTTGCGTTCACATGTAAAACAAAACGAGCATGTATCTCACCCCTAGGTAAAAGCATTTAAAAAGGGGCTATGAGACTCACCTGAGCCTAATGAATTGTTAGCCAACAATTTATGATGAT
Source organism: Helichrysum umbraculigerum (assembly GCA_949592205.1). NCBI lineage: Eukaryota > Viridiplantae > Streptophyta > Magnoliopsida > Asterales > Asteraceae > Helichrysum > Helichrysum umbraculigerum. Next base: position 3,542,282 of record CATIUR010000008.1, on the reverse strand, counting down.
TCACAATGATTCACAATGATTTGATGTCGTTACAACGACTGAACCTGCAGGGCGTCTTAGACGCGCAAGGTTTTGATAATGATTAGATATTGAACCTGCCAGGCGTATTAAACGCGCAAGGTTTTGATTGATTAGATGACTCTACGGACCATCTATGCTAGTTGTTCCCTCAACTAGTTATGCCCAAATACTTTGGTTGTCGATTATGTTTGAGTTTTGAAAATGTATACGGGTCGTTGGTGATGGTTTGTAATAGTAATTTCAAACTATTATTATTATACATGATTTGTTGTGCTTATAAAAGTGTATGTGCTTCATATATAAGTCGTATCGTATAGGTTTAGTTGTTAATCAAGTTCATTATACCCGTTACACTTTATTTCATAATTTACAAAATTTGGTACGAGTCTGAAAACAGTAATATGCCATTTTCGGGCCCTAAACGACCCCGGATGGCCTAAAACCGACTAGGCTAAGGTACTTAGCTTTGATCATTTGGCTGTTTTCGAATAACCGTGCGAATTTGAGCTCAATCCGTTATAATAAATTTTTCATCGAGAAGCTACCCTGTTTTAACTTGTGAAATCGTCGACGTTTTCGAAAATTTACATGTTCTGTTTTAGCTAGAATTCGCAGGGCTAGTTTATTGATCCGTTGGATCATGAAATATATAGGGGGAATCCGCCGGATTCCCTTGAATCCGCCGGATTGGTGACATTTGGTGGGAATACGCCGTATTCGTCTGAATACGACCGTATTCATTAAAAATAGAGGGAATACGCCGGATTCCCATGAATCCGACCGTATTCATGGCAAACAACGGGAATACGCCGTATTCCATTGAATACGCCGTGTTCATGTTTTCTGGGCGGGAATACGCCGGATTCCCGTGAATCCGACCGTATTCCGAGGTCTGGTTCGAGTCTGTCGTTCCAAAAATCACCCAAACCAAATCTAATCCGCAAATTAACCAACAATCATCTATTCTAACGTTACTATATGATAATACAAGGTATTTAAATACAAAATTACAAAGTTTGGGTTAACGATTCCTTACGTATTTAAAATGGTGAGGAGATGACGATGATGATGAAAAACGAAGAAGATGATCACGATGATGATGATGATTCCAGCAACGATGATGATATTGATCTTGTGTTGTTGTTGTGATTGTTAATTTGTTGTTGTTGTTGTTAGATGAAAATGGAACGAGAGGGAGTAGAGAACAGAGAGATAGATAGAAATGAATTGAAATGGATCGGCCATCTCCAATTATTGGAGGTGGTTGATCCGAGCTTCGATCCTTTTCGTGGTATTTTGACCCGTGTTTCGGTACCCGATCGAAAAGTAGTAAAATGTTTTAAAACGATAATTTTCTAAAAATGATATCGTACGCATTTTCATTTGAAGTATTTGTCGCACCCCCGAAACACGTGGCAGCGGAAACATGAGGTGTCACGGGGGCTACGACCAAATCAAATATCACAACACAAAGATTAAAGCAAACGACCTCTATATGAGACGTTTGAAAACATTACATTCCATAAATAAAAGCTTACATAAGATTCTAAAGCTCGCAAACATAGTCTAGAGATTTATAATACATAATCGTTGATACAAAATGTCATAATGCAATTTAAATCTCCTGTTTTGAAAATATGCGACTCGAGCTATGCTTTCCAAAAGCATCCTACTGTCCTGTTTCCTGTGGGTAGTCCTACTGCGTCTGTAAACCTGAGAATACATACTAAAAGGGTCAACATAAAGTTGGTGAGTTCATAGGTTTAATCTGTAAAGGAATCATGTAAACACAAGGTTTTCTGTTTGTAAAATAGAGTTTTGTAAAATAGAGTTTCTGTGTTAAGTCAAGTTCTGCGTAATAAAGTTCTGTTAAAACAGTTTCTGTGTAAAATCAAGTTCTGCATATCAAAGTTCTGTAAAACAGAGTTTCTGTGTGAAATCAAATTCTGCATGGATCCAGTTCTATAAAAATAGAGTTTCTGAGTAAATCAAGTTCTGCATGGATCCAGTTCTGTATCATATATCCGGTTCTGTATTTAGTATACTATTGTCATGAGCTCATGTATTCGAAGCTTAACAAATTCTGCTGCCTCTATGTGTCTAATCCGGGACACATCCTGAATCAAATAATTATGCGCCCGTGGGTTAGCTGGAGCGACCAGCTCGGACGGGATTGTCAATCCCAAATAGTACTATTCACAATTATTCGCGCTTTATGAAATTAACGAACCATGAAATTGAGGACTTATTAGTGGATTAGTTCTGCTACTCATGCAATAAGTATGTGTTCTGTTTCTGTTTCTGTTTCTAGCAATCATAAGTAAAAATCTGTAAAAGTTTCTGTGTGTATGTATTCTCACCCCAAAACAGTTCAAAAACAAGTAAAAAGGGGGCTATGAAACTCACCTGAGTTCTAGCAAATAGTAAGCAAGCAATATCAAATAGCAAGCAAGGTGTGATCCAATGTGCAACCTTCTAACGTCCTAAACGTATAAGGTTGTGTAAGTAGATGTCTCAAAAGACCATCTATAGCGATTGTATAAGTGGGGGTCAATGTCCACTTAAGCCAATCGTGTAGGTGGAGGGTTAATGTCCACCTAAGGCTAGTTCATCAACTAGTATGTCCAAATAAGTTGTTCAAGTTCGTTTATTAAAAACATGTACGACCCGTTGGTGAAAGTTTGTAATAATAATTCATTTAGACATTATTATTAAGTTTGTTTTGTTGTATAATATTTATTAGTACATATCGTGTGTTGCGAACAGATTATTTTAGTTTGTATAAGTCTTAAACCGTAGGTCAAAGTTGGTCAACTCGTTGGTCAAAGCTGGTCAAAGTTGGTCAAACCGGTCAAACCTGGTCAAACTGGTCAAACCTGGTCAAACCTGGTCAAACTGGTCAAACCTGGTCAAACCTAGTCAAACTGGTCAAACCTGGTCAAACCTGGTCAAACTGGTCAAACCTGGTCAAACCTAGTCAAACCTGGTCAACCTTAGTCAAACTATGAGTAACTTATTGATTTTATGAGTCACTTACTGATTTTATGAGTCACTTCTCAATTTATGAGTCACTTACTGATTTTATGAGTCACTTACTGATTTTATGAGTCACTTCTCAATTTATGAGTCACTTACTGATTTTATGAGTCACTTCTCAATTTATGAGTCACTTACTGATTTTATGAGTCACTTACCAATTTATAGAGTCACTTACCAAATTAAGTGTCGGTTTCTAATTTGGGAAACTTTTCAAGTCTCGTTTCTGGTCAAGGACAATAATTAAGCCATCCTAACACATTTTTGTTACCACTTTCCAAAAATAGTAAGTTTTGTCGTTTTTAGCCACCGAGCCGTTTTTGTTGACTTAGTCAAACCTACTCGGTTTGACCCGAAACTTTTACCCAACCCATACATCAGTTTATAGAGTCAAAATAATTTATCGGTTCGTGTCGGAGTTCACCCAAAGTGTTGGTTCTTAACATGCAACCTAAGATTTCAAGATTTCATATTT